>CM055118.1:316300625-317540064 GCA_029206835.1 Rana muscosa | reverse complement strand
CAGCCATTTACAGGAAACTTTGCATTTTCTGAAGGAATACAAACCTCTGATTGACTGAGGTGGAGAGGTGGGCAGATGACATCAAATTCTCTGCTTCAGTCAGAGGAAGCTTTGCATTCATTCAGAAAATACGAAGCTGTCTGTGAGTGGTTGAGCAGTGCCAATGCATAGCTTAGTGAAATTAATAGTTAATTTGGACCAGATTGCTCCTAATTAAATATTTAAATTTAATAAAAGATTTAAGCAGATATATACAACATATGAAATATTTATAACATTCATATTTAACTAATTGAATTGGCTTATTTTCCTTTGTGAATCCTATGGTGTCGAGTAGTGATGAGCCGAACACCCCCGGGTTCGGTTCGCACCAGAACCCGCGAACGGACCGAAAGTTCGAACGAACATTAGAACCCTATTAAATACAATGGATGCGAACGTTCGAATTCTAAAGTGCTAATTATAACAACTATTATGCATGTTATTGTCATAAATAGGGTTTGGGAACCCGGGTTGTGCACCAGGGGACATGTATCAATGCAAAAAGAAGTTTTAAAAACGGTCGTTTTTCGGGAGCAGTCATTTTAATGATGCATAAAGTGAAAAAAAAAAAGTCAAATATTCCTTTAAATATCGTACCTGGGGGGTGTCTAAAGTATGCCTGTGAAGTGCCACGTGTTTCCCGTGTTTAGAACTGTCCCTGCACAAAATGACACTTCTAAAGGAAAAAAAAGCCATTTAAAACTGCTTGCGGCTTTAATGTAATGTCTGGTCCCGGTAATATGGATGAAATTCTTTAAGAAAAATGGCATAGCTACCCCATGACCCCCCCCCTACCCCAGCCCATTACCAGCCCCTTTGGGTCTTGTATGGATATTAAGGGGAACCCCGCACATAAAATAAAAAAGGCCCTATATACTCTGAACAGCCGTATACAGGCGGTGCATACAAGACAGGGACTGTAGGTTTGTTCTTATGTAGAATCTGTTTGTAATTTTGAACAGGTACATTGTTGAAGTGTAGCTCCAGCCCAAAAATCTATTTTTAAACTTTTTGGGAAACATAGGTAAGGGTTATCACCCCTGTAACATTTGTTTTGCTGTCTGTGCCCCTGTTCAGAACATTTCACCTCACTTTCCATCCCAATGACAACTGTTTTTGAAATGTGGTGTTTTTCTTGAAACAAGGATTGCTGATAAAGCATCAGTACAGATGAGACCCCTTTCTCCCATATTTATTCTTACAGGAGAGAATTTTCCTTTCTAGGGGTAGATTTCCTCTCACTTCCTGTTGTCTTCTTTCGTTTGCAAGTAGGAGTCGTTTGTAAGTTGGATGTTTGAAAGTAGGGACCTGCCGTATATACTCTGCAGAAATAGGCCCCTTAGTTGTTGGTGTTGGCACAACACTGTAAGCACTCAGTTACTCTTGGTTGGTGCTGGAACGCCCTGCTGTCAACTATTATATCAGGAATTTTAATTACATATAATTGTTGAACAGTGGTAGTAAAAATTGGGGCTTTGATGGTGGTGCTGGTGCCACAACACTGTAAGCCCTGACAGTTACTCTTGGTGGGTGCAGCAATGGGCCCTGCTGTGAATTATTAGATCAAGAATTGTAATTACATGCCCCTTTTGAACAGGGGCTGAAAAATTGGGCCTTTCGTGGTGGTGGTGGTGGTGGCGTTGCCACAAGACTGTAAGCCCTCAGAGTTACTCTTGGTGGGTGCAGCAATGGACCCTGCTGTGAATTATTAGATCAAGAATTGTAATTGCATGCCCCTGTTGAACAGGGGCTGAAAAATTGGGCCTTAGGCACTGGTGGCACAACACTACAACCCCTCACAGATACTGTACTTGGAGCACAGCAATGAGCCCTGTTGCAAAGTATTGCTTCAAAAATTGTAATGACACGCCCCTGTTAAACAGGGGCTGAAAAATTGGGCCTTAGGCACTGGTGCCACAACACTCCAACCCCTCACAGATACTGTACTTGGAGCACAGCAATGAGCCCTATGGCAAATTATTGCTAAAAAAATTGTAATTACACGCCCCTGTAAAACAGGGGCTGAAAAATTGGGCCTTAGCCACTGGTGGCGGCACCCATAAACAAAAATGATCTTCCAAGCTATCCTCATCAATCGTATCATTGAGGACTCGGAGGAGGAGGATAGCCAGTCAACATAACAGCACAGGCACTCAGCATCAGCATCAGTCTTGAAGGGATGTGACATGTTAAAATCAATTAGTCTGTTATATCAGCATCAGGTGTGTGGTAGCTGGTGGTGATCCAAGACTGGTTCATCTTGATGAAAGTCAGTCGATCAACCGAGTCGGTGGACAGGCGCACCCTGTGATCCGTGACAAATCCTCCAGCAGCACTGAATGTGCGTTCCGAAAGAACGCTGGATGCAGGACAGGCCAGTAGCTCAATTGCATACTGTGCAAGCTCTGGCCAGTGATCCATCCTCAAGACCCAGTAAGCCAGAGGATTTTCGGTGGGGAAGGTGTCCAAGTCTGACCTTGCCCCTAGATATTCCTGCACCATGTTTATCAGACGCTGGCGATGGTTGCTGGAACCGATCATACTTTGGGGCTGCGGACTAAAGAATTGTCTGAACGCATCGGTCAGACGGCCACCTTCCCCACCGCTCCTTCTTTGACTGGCCGAAGCCTCAGCAACTCGTTGTCCAGGACCAGGAGTTTGTAACCTCCCAGTCTCTGGGAACGCGTTGCACAGACCTTTCTGCAAGGCCTCCCGGAGTTGTCTCATCCTCTGCTCCCTCTGCGACGGTAACATAAGGTCCGCAACCTTACCCTTGTACCGTGGATCAAGGAGAGTGGCCAGCCAGTAATGGTCCCTCTCCTTGATCCGAAGAATACGAGGATCCTTCCGCAGACTTTGCAGGATCAGGGAGGCCATGCAGCGTAGGTTTGCTGAGGCATTCGCTCCGGAGTCCTCTGGGTCACTAAGGACGACATGATCCGCAGCCACCTCCTCCCAGCCACGTACAAGTCCACTGGTTTCTTGGGACTGTAAATCATCCCTAAAAGACTGCTGCTGATGATGCTGAGTGCCAGCCTCCACCTCCATGCTGACACAATCCTCCTCCTCCTCCTCCTCCTCCTCCTCCTCCTCTTCCTGTGCAATGGGTGGGACAGAAGGAACACTGTCTGGGTAAAGGGGGCCTTGAGAGGCAAGGAAGTCCTCCTCTTCCTGCCTCTGTTCTGCCTCAAGTGCCCTGTCCATTATTCCACGCAGCGTGTGCTCCAACAGGTGGACAAGAGGTACAGTGTCACTGATGCATGCACTGTCACTGCTCACCATCCTCGTGGCCTCCTCAAATGGTGCCAGGACAGTGCATGCATCCCTGATCATGCCCCACTGGCGTGGAGAAAAAAAACCAAGCTCCCCTGACCCTGTCCTGGTGTCGTAGTCGCACAGGTACTCATTGATGGCCCTCTGCTGCGTGTGCAGCCGCTGCAGCATGGCCAACGTTGAGTTCCACCTGGTGGGCATGTCACATATAAGGCGGTTCTTGGGCAGGTTCAACTCCTTTTGCAGCTCAGCCAGGCGAGCACTGGCATTATAAGATCTGCGGAAATGCACACAGACTTTCCTGGCCTGCCTCAGGACATCCTGTAAGCCCGGGTACCTGCCCAAGAACCGCTGCACCACCAGGTTAAGGACGTGAGCCACACAGGGCACATGGGTCAGTTGTCCCTGTCGGAGGGCGGAGAGGAGGTTGGTGCCATTGTCGCAAACCACCATTCCTGGCTTAAGCTGGCGTGGCGTCAACCACCTCTCGGCCTGGCCCTGCAGAGCAGACAGGACCTCTGCCCCAGTGTGGCTTCTGTCCCCCAAACACACCAGCGCAAGCACGGCATGGCATCTTTTTGCCTGCGTACTTGCGTAGCCCCGTGAACGGCTACGGAGCACCGCTGGTTCATAGGACAAACCACAGGAAGAGGCCATGGAGGAAGAAGAAGAGGAGGGGGTGGAGGAGAGAGGTGTGTCACAACCAGTAGTAGCATTTTGGAGGCGTGGCGGTGGGACAACCTCCAACACTACTGCACCTTGTCCTGCATCCTTCCCAGCTGCCAAAAGAGTGACCCAATGGGCCGTGAAAGAAAGGTAACGTCCCTGTCCATGCCTGCTGGACCATGAGTCAGCGGTAATATGCACCTTACCGCTGACCGCCCTGTCCAGCGAGGCCAAGACATTGCCTTCCACATGCCGGTAGAGAGCCGGAATAGCCTTCCGTGAGAAAAAGTGGCGTTTGGGAACCTGCCACTGAGGAACCGCACATTGCACAAACTCACGGAAGGGGGCCGAGTCTACCAACTGAAAAGGCAGCAGTTGAAGCGCTAGCAATTTAGCCAAGCTAGCATTCAACCGCTGGGCATGTGGATGGCTGGGAGTGAACTTCTTTCGACAGTCCAGCAGCTGGGGCAGGGAAATTTGCCTGCTAGAATCGGACGTCGGTGTACTGCTAGCAGAGTGGCCGCAAGTACTTGGCTGTGACACACCTAATTCTACACCTTCATTCCTCTCAGTGCATGTTTCAGAGAGGACTGAAGTTATAGTGGGGTTGGAGATCCCAGCTGATGCGGTGCAAGGAGAGGTCCGCTTTGTTCTTTGGTGTGGGTCTTTGAGGTAGGCTTGCCAACGAGCTGCATGGCAGGTCAACATATGTCTGGTCAGGCATGTGGTACCCAAGCGGCTGATGTTTTGGCCACGCGATATACGCTTGAGACATATGTTGCAAACAGCAGCTGTGCGATCTGATGCACTAGCCTCAAAAAAGGCCCACACCAAAGAACTTTTTGAATGACGGGCAGAGGCAGCGCCCTGCACAGGCGGAGCTCTGCGGTGTGATTCCGTCGGTGTACTGCCCTTACGCTGGCCACCAAAGGGCATCCTGCCTCGTTGGAGATGTGCCTCCTCCTCATCCTCCTCCTCCTCCTCTCTCCTATTAGGCACCCACGTGGAGTCAGTGACCTCATCATCACCTCCCTCCTCATCACTGGAGGCAATCTGGCAGTATGCTGCAGCTGCTGGAACATGACTGCCAGATTGGTGTCCTTCTTGAGCATCCCCTCTGTCTGCTCTCACGCTACTGCCTTCCTCTAGCTGGGTTTCATCATCAGACCCTTCGAAACGCTGGGCATCCTCCTGGAGCATGTACCCAACACTGTGCTGAAACAGTTCGGGGGACTCCTCAGGAGGAGGACATGGTGGGTCTAGGGAAGGAGTGACTGATGATGAGTCTGACATTGATACCAGGGAAGAGGACGCTTTGGCAGCTGCTTTTCCAGTACCCTGAGCCTGGGTGAGAGAGGATGAGGAGGAGGAGGAGGGCTTGGTCATCCACTCTACCAAGTCTTCGGCATGATGTGGCTCAACATGTCCAGCTGCCGAAAAGAAGGACAAGCGTGTCCCATGGCCATGTGCTGATGACAATGCACCGCGTCCACGACCAGCACTGTTGCCCCCAGACACAGAGCCTGATTGCCCTCTTTTATTGCCTCCTGACTGTCTGCCTCTCCTTGTTTGCCTTCCAGACATTCTAATAGATGGCCTGCAGGGAGATGGGAAAAAAGCAATAAGGGCTACCTTCAGGTGTCCTTCTCTGTCCCTTGAAACAAGGACTTTGACAGTGAAAGAAACTGACACACTCTCCCTACCTACAGTTTTCTGTCCCTAGAAAAAATGTTTTTTTTAAGCACAATTTAGCACAAGGAGAATTACCTCACTGTCCTTCCAGGTCCCTGGAAACAAGGACTTTGACAGTGAAAGAAACTGACACACTCTCCCTACCTACAGTTTTCTGTCCCTAGAAAAAATGTTTTTTTTAAGCACAATTTAGCACAAGGAGAATTACCTCACTGTCCTTCCAGGTCCCTGGAAACAAGGACTTTGACAGTGAAAGAAACTGACACACTCTCCCTACCTACAGTTTTCTGTCCCTAGAAAAAATGTTTTTTTTAAGCACAATATAGCACAAGGAGAATTCACTCACTGTCCTTCCAGGTCCCTGGAAACAAGGACTTTGACAGTGAAAGAAACTGACACACTCTCCCTACCTACAGTTTTCTGTCCCTAGAAAAAATGTTTTTTTAAGCACAATTTAGCACAAGGAGAATTACCTCACTGTCCTTCCAGGTCCCTGGAAACAAGGACTTTGACAGTGAAAGAAACTGACACACTCTCCCTACCTACAGTTTTCTGTCCCTAGAAAAAATGTTTTTTTTAAGCACAATATAGCACAAGGAGAATTACCTCACTGTCCTTCCAGGTCCCTGGAAACAAGGACTTTGACAGTGAAAGAAACTGACACACTCTCCCTACCTACAGTTTTTTGTCCCTAGAAAAAATGTTTTTTTTAAGCACAATTTAGCACAAGGAGAATTACCTCACTGTCCTTCCAGGTCCCTGGAAACAAGGACTTTGACAGTGAAAGAAACTGACACACTCTCCCTACCTACAGTTTTCTGTCCCTAGAAAAAATGTTTTTTTTAAGCACAATTTAGCACAAGGAGAATTACCTCACTGTCCTTCCAGGTCCCTGGAAACAAGGACTTTGACAGTGAAAGAAACTGACACACTCTCCCTACCTACAGTTTTCTGTCCCTAGAAAAAATGTTTTTTTTTAAGCACAATTTAGCACAAGGAGAATTACCTCACTGTCCTTCCAGGTCCCTGGAAACAAGGACTTTGACAGTGAAAGAAACTGACACACTCTCCCTACCTACAGTTTTCTGTCCCTAGAAAAAATGTTTTTTTTAAGCACAATTTAGCACAAGGAGAATTACCTCACTGTCCTTCCAGGTCCCTGGAAACAAGGACTTTGACAGTGAAAGAAACTGACACACTCTCCCTACCTACAGTTTTCTGTCCCTAGAAAAAATGTTTTTTTTAAGCACAATTTAGCACAAGGAGAATTACCTCACTGTCCTTCCAGGTCCCTGGAAACAAGGACTTTGACAGTGAAAGAAACTGACACACTCTCCCTACCTACAGTTTTCTGTCCCTAGAAAAAATGTTTTTTTTAAGCACAATTTAGCACAAGGAGAATTACCTCACTGTCCTTCCAGGTCCCTGGAAACAAGGACTTTGACAGTGAAAGAAACTGACACACTCTCCCTACCTACAGTTTTCTGTCCCTAGAAAAAATGTTTTTTTTAAGCACAATATAGCACAAGGAGAATTCACTCACTGTCCTTCCAGGTCCCTGGAAACAAGGACTTTGACAGTGAAAGAAACTGACACACTCTCCCTACCTACAGTTTTCTGTCCCTAGAAAAAATGTTTTTTTTAAGCACAATTTAGCACAAGGAGAATTACCTCACTGTCCTTCCAGGTCCCTGGAAACAAGGACTTTGACAGTGAAAGAAACTGACACACTCTCCCTACCTACAGTTTTCTGTCCCTAGAAAAAATGTTTTTTTTAAGCACAATATAGCACAAGGAGAATTACCTCACTGTCCTTCCAGGTCCCTGGAAACAAGGACTTTGACAGTGAAAGAAACTGACACACTCTCCCTACCTACAGTTTTCTGTCCCTAGAAAAAATGTTTTTTTTAAGCACAATTTAGCACAAGGAGAATTACCTCACTGTCCTTCCAGGTCCCTGGAAACAAGGACTTTGACAGTGAAAGAAACTGACACACTCTCCCTACCTACAGTTTTCTGTCCCTAGAAAAAATGTTTTTTTTAAGCACAATTTAGCACAAGGAGAATTACCTCACTGTCCTTCCAGGTCCCTGGAAACAAGGACTTTGACAGTGAAAGAAACTGACACACTCTCCCTACCTACAGTTTTCTGTCCCTAGAAAAAATGTTTTTTTTTTAAGCACAATTTAGCACAAGGAGAATTACCTCACTGTCCTTCCAGGTCCCTGGAAACAAGGACTTTGACAGTGAAAGAAACTGACACACTCTCCCTACCTACAGTTTTCTGTCCCTAGAAAAAATGTTTTTTTTAAGCACAATATAGCACAAGGAGAATTACCTCACAGTCCTTCCAGGTCCCTGGAAACAAGGACTTTGACAGTGAAAGAAACTGACACACTCTCCCTACCTACAGTTTTCTGTCCCTAGAAAAAATGTTTTTTTTAAGCACAATTTAGCACAAGGAGAATTACCTCACTGTCCTTCCAGGTCCCTGGAAACAAGGACTTTGACAGTGAAAGAAACTGACACACTCTCCCTACCTACAGTTTTCTGTCCCTAGAAAAAAATGTTTTTTTTAAGCACAATATAGCACAAGGAGAATTACCTCACTGTCCTTCCAGGTCCCTGGAAACAAGGACTTTGACAGTGAAAGAAACTGACACACTCTCCCTACCTACAGTTTTCTGTCCCTAGAAAAAATGTTTTTTTTAAGCACAATTTAGCACAAGGAGAATTACCTCACTGTCCTTCCAGGTCCCTGGAAACAAGGACTTTGACAGTGAAAGAAACTGACACACTCTCCCTACCTACAGTTTTCTGTCCCTAGAAATTTTTTTTTTTTTAAGCACAATTTAGCACAAGGAGAATTACCTCACTGTCCTTCCAGGTCCCTGGAAACAAGGACTTTGACAGTGAAAGAAACTGACACACTCTCCCTACCTACAGTTTTCTGTCCCTAGAAAAAATGTTTTTTTTTAAGCACAATTTAGCACAAGGAGAATTACCTCACTGTCCTTCCAGGTCCCTGGAAACAAGGACTTTGACAGTGAAAGAAACTGACACACTCTCCCTACCTACAGTTTTCTGTCCCTAGAAAAAATGTTTTTTTTAAGCACAATTTAGCACAAGGAGAATTACCTCACTGTCCTTCCAGGTCCCTGGAAACAAGGACTTTGACAGTGAAAGAAACTGACACACTCTCCCTACCTACAGTTTTCTGTCCCTAGAAAAAATGTTTTTTTTAAGCACAATTTAGCACAAGGAGAATTACCTCACTGTCCTTCCAGGTCCCTGGAAACAAGGACTTTGACAGTGAAAGAAACTGACACACTCTCCCTACCTACAGTTTTCTGTCCCTAGAAAAAATGTTTTTTTTAAGCACAATTTAGCACAAGGAGAATTACCTCACTGTCCTTCCAGGTCCCTGGAAACAAGGACTTTGACAGTGAAAGAAACTGACACACTCTCCCTACCTACAGTTTTCTGTCCCTAGAAAAAATGTTTTTTTTAAGCACAATTTAGCACAAGGAGAATTACCTCACTGTCCTTCTAGGTCCCTGGAAACAAGGACTTTGACAGTGAAAGAAACTGACACACTCTCCCTACCTACAGTTTTCTGTCCCTAGAAAAAATGTTTTTTTTAAGCACAATATAGCACAAGGAGAATTCACTCACTGTCCTTCCAGGTCCCTGGAAACAAGGACTTTGACAGTGAAAGAAACTGACACACTCTGCCTACCTACACTTTTCTGTCCCTAGAAAAAATGTTTTTTTTAAGCACAATTTAGCACAAGGAGAATTACCTCACTGTCCTTCCAGGTCCCTGGAAACAAGGACTTTGACAGTGAAAGAAACTGACACACTCTCCCTACCTACAGTTTTCTGTCCCTAGAAAAAATGTTTTTTTTAAGCACAATATAGCACAAGGAGAATTACCTCACTGTCCTTCCAGGTCCCTGGAAACAAGGACTTTGACAGTGAAAGAAACTGACACACTCTCCCTACCTACAGTTTTTTGTCCCTAGAAAAAATGTTTTTTTTAAGCACAATTTAGCACAAGGAGAATTACCTCACTGTCCTTCCAGGTCCCTGGAAACAAGGACTTTGACAGTGAAAGAAACTGACACACTCTCCCTACCTACAGTTTTCTGTCCCTAGAAAAAATGTTTTTTTTAAGCACAATTTAGCACAAGGAGAATTACCTCACTGTCCTTCCAGGTCCCTGGAAACAAGGACTTTGACAGTGAAAGAAACTGACACACTCTCCCTACCTACAGTTTTCTGTCCCTAGAAAAAATGTTTTTTTTTAAGCACAATTTAGCACAAGGAGAATTACCTCACTGTCCTTCCAGGTCCCTGGAAACAAGGACTTTGACAGTGAAAGAAACTGACACACTCTCCCTACCTACAGTTTTCTGTCCCTAGAAAAAATGTTTTTTTTAAGCACAATTTAGCACAAGGAGAATTACCTCACTGTCCTTCCAGGTCCCTGGAAACAAGGACTTTGACAGTGAAAGAAACTGACACACTCTCCCTACCTACAGTTTTCTGTCCCTAGAAAAAATGTTTTTTTTAAGCACAATTTAGCACAAGGAGAATTACCTCACTGTCCTTCCAGGTCCCTGGAAACAAGGACTTTGACAGTGAAAGAAACTGACACACTCTCCCTACCTACAGTTTTCTGTCCCTAGAAAAAATGTTTTTTTTAAGCACAATTTAGCACAAGGAGAATTACCTCACTGTCCTTCCAGGTCCCTGGAAACAAGGACTTTGACAGTGAAAGAAACTGACACACTCTCCCTACCTACAGTTTTCTGTCCCTAGAAAAAATGTTTTTTTTAAGCACAATTTAGCACAAGGAGAATTACCTCACTGTCCTTCCAGGTCCCTGGAAACAAGGACTTTGACAGTGAAAGAAACTGACACACTCTCCCTACCTACAGTTTTCTGTCCCTAGAAAAAATGTTTTTTTTAAGCACAATTTAGCACAAGGAGAATTACCTCACTGTCCTTCTAGGTCCCTGGAAACAAGGACTTTGACAGTGAAAGAAACTGACACACTCTCCCTACCTACAGTTTTCTGTCCCTAGAAAAAATGTTTTTTTTAAGCACAATATAGCACAAGGAGAATTCACTCACTGTCCTTCCAGGTCCCTGGAAACAAGGACTTTGACAGTGAAAGAAACTGACACACTCTGCCTACCTACACTTTTCTGTCCCTAGAAAAAATGTTTTTTTTAAGCACAATTTAGCACAAGGAGAATTACCTCACTGTCCTTCCAGGTCCCTGGAAACAAGGACTTTGACAGTGAAAGAAACTGACACACTCTCCCTACCTACAGTTTTCTGTCCCTAGAAAAAATGTTTTTTTTAAGCACAATATAGCACAAGGAGAATTACCTCACTGTCCTTCCAGGTCCCTGGAAACAAGGACTTTGACAGTGAAAGAAACTGACACACTCTCCCTACCTACAGTTTTTTGTCCCTAGAAAAAATGTTTTTTTTAAGCACAATTTAGCACAAGGAGAATTACCTCACTGTCCTTCCAGGTCCCTGGAAACAAGGACTTTGACAGTGAAAGAAACTGACACACTCTCCCTACCTACAGTTTTCTGTCCCTAGAAAAAATGTTTTTTTTAAGCACAATTTAGCACAAGGAGAATTACCTCACTGTCCTTCCAGGTCCCTGGAAACAAGGACTTTGACAGTGAAAGAAACTGACACACTCTCCCTACCTACAGTTTTCTGTCCCTAGAAAAAATGTTTTTTTTTAAGCACAATTTAGCACAAGGAGAATTACCTCACTGTCCTTCCAGGTCCCTGGAAACAAGGACTTTGACAGTGAAAGAAACTGACACACTCTCCCTACCTACAGTTTTCTGTCCCTAGAAAAAATGTTTTTTTTAAGCACAATTTAGCACAAGGAGAATTACCTCACTGTCCTTCCAGGTCCCTGGAAACAAGGACTTTGACAGTGAAAGAAACTGACACACTCTCCCTACCTACAGTTTTCTGTCCCTAGAAAAAATGTTTTTTTTAAGCACAATTTAGCACAAGGAGAATTACCTCACTGTCCTTCCAGGTCCCTGGAAACAAGGACTTTGACAGTGAAAGAAACTGACACACTCTCCCTACCTACAGTTTTCTGTCCCTAGAAAAAATGTTTTTTTTAAGCACAATTTAGCACAAGGAGAATTACCTCACTGTCCTTCCAGGTCCCTGGAAACAAGGACTTTGACAGTGAAAGAAACTGACACACTCTCCCTACCTACAGTTTTCTGTCCCTAGAAAAAATGTTTTTTTTAAGCACAATTTAGCACAAGGAGAATTACCTCACTGTCCTTCCAGGTCCCTGGAAACAAGGACTTTGACAGTGAAAGAAACTGACACACTCTCCCTACCTACAGTTTTCTGTCCCTAGAAAAAATGTTTTTTTTAAGCACAATATAGCACAAGGAGAATTCACTCACTGTCCTTCCAGGTCCCTGGAAACAAGGACTTTGACAGTGAAAGAAACTGACACACTCTCCCTACCTACAGTTTTCTGTCCCTAGAAAAAAATGTTTTTTTTAAGCACAATTTAGCACAAGGAGAATTACCTCACTGTCCTTCCAGGTCCCTGGAAACAAGGACTTTGACAGTGAAAGAAACTGACACACTCTCCCTACCTACAGTTTTCTGTCCCTAGAAAAAATGTTTTTTTTTAAGCACAATTTAGCACAAGGAGAATTACCTCACTGTCCTTCCAGGTCCCTGGAAACAAGGACTTTGACAGTGAAAGAAACTGACACACTCTCCCTACCTACAGTTTTCTGTCCCTAGAAAAAATGTTTTTTTTAAGCACAATTTAGCACAAGGAGAATTACCTCACTGTCCTTCCAGGTCCCTGGAAACAAGGACTTTGACAGTGAAAGAAACTGACACACTCTCCCTACCTACAGTTTTCTGTCCCTAGAAAAAATGTTTTTTTTAAGCACAATTTAGCACAAGGAGAATTACCTCACTGTCCTTCCAGGTCCCTGGAAACAAGGACTTTGAAAGTGAAAGAAACTGACACACTCTCCCTACCTACAGTTTTCTGTCCCTAGAAAAAATGTTTTTTTTAAGCACAATTTAGCACAAGGAGAATTACCTCACTGTCCTTCCAGGTCCCTGGAAACAAGGACTTTGACAGTGAAAGAAACTGACACACTCTCCCTACCTACAGTTTTCTGTCCCTAGAAAAAATGTTTTTTTTAAGCACAGTTTAGCACAAGGAGAATTACCTCACTGTCCTTCCAGGTCCCTGGAAACAAGGACTTTGACAGTGAAAGAAACTGACACACTCTCCCTACCTACAGTTTTCTGTCCCTAGAAAAAATGTTTTTTTTAAGCACAATTTAGCACAAGGAGAATTACCTCACTGTCCTTCCAGGTCCCTGGAAACAAGGACTTTGAAAGTGAAAGAAACTGACACACTCTCCCTACCTACAGTTTTCTGTCCCTAGAAAAAATGTTTTTTTTAAGCACAATTTAGCACAAGGAGAATTACCTCACTGTCCTTCCAGGTCCCTGGAAACAAGGACTTTGACAGTGAAAGAAACTGACACACTCTCCCTACCTACAGTTTTCTGTCCCTAGAAAAAATGTTTTTTTTAAGCACAGTTTAGCACAAGGAGAATTACCTCACTGTCCTTCCAGGTCCCTGGAAACAAGGACTTTGACAGTGAAAGAAACTGACACACTCTCCCTACCTACAGTTTTCTGTCCCTAGAAAAAATGTTTTTTTTAAGCACAATATAGCACAAGGAGAATTCACTCACTGTCCTTCCAGGTCCCTGGAAACAAGGACTTTGACAGTGAAAGAAACTGACACACTCTCCCTACCTACAGTTTTCTGTCCCTAGAAAAAATGTTTTTTTTAAGCACAATTTAGCACAAGGAGAATTACCTCACTGTCCTTCCAGGTCCCTGGAAACAAGGACTTTGACAGTGAAAGAAACTGACACACTCTCCCTACCTACAGTTTTCTGTCCCTAGAAAAAATGTTTTTTTTAAGCACAATATAGCACAAGGAGAATTACCTCACTGTCCTTCCAGGTCCCTGGAAACAAGGACTTTGACAGTGAAAGAAACTGACACACTCTCCCTACCTACAGTTTTCTGTCCCTAGAAAAAATGTTTTTTTTAAGCACAATTTAGCACAAGGAGAATTACCTCACTGTCCTTCCAGGTCCCTGGAAACAAGGACTTTGACAGTGAAAGAAACTGACACACTCTCCCTACCTACAGTTTTCTGTCCCTAGAAAAAATGTTTTTTTTAAGCACAATATAGCACAAGCACAAAACACACTGACACTCTCCCTACCTATCCTTCTCTTTCCCTAAACTAAAGGAATCCAGGTTAAGCAAGAAAGAAATAAAAGTCACTGTCCCTGCCTATGCTGCTCTATCCCTGCTCAGGAACACACTACACTAGGCCGCCGTGCTGGCGGCCTTTTATAGTGTGGGGCGTGTACTAAACCCCCTCAGCAATAATTGGCCACAGGCATCCTGCCTGTGGCCAATCATTGCTCTCCTCGCTGCCGGCGCTGTGATTGGCCAAGCATGCGGGGTCACAGTGCATGCTTGGCCAATCACAGCGCCTGGATGACACTGCGATGGCGTAGTGCATTGTGGGCCGTTCGCGTCACTCGAATTTGGCGCGAACGGCCCAAATCGTTCGATCTTCGTCGAACGATCGAACAGCCGATGTTCGAGTCGAACGTATGTTCGACTCGAACACGAAGCTCATCCCTAGTGTCGAGTAAGAGCTGACTTTTTATTAAAACACTTGTCACACTCCAAACATTTAAATGTTTTTTCTCCTGTGTGAACTTTTTGGTGTTGATAAAGATTAGATTTTTGCCCAAAGCACTTGTCACATTCTGGACATCTAAATGGCTTCTCTCCTATGTGAACTTTTTGGTGTTGAGTAAGATCATTTTTTTGCACAAAGCATTTGTCACATTCTGGACATCTAAATGGCTTTTCTCCAGTGTGAATCCTTAGGTGTTGCTTAAGTATAGATTTTACAGCAAAAAATTTGTCACATTCTGAACATCTGAATGGCTTTTCTCCTGTGTGGCTCCTTTGATGAGAAATAAGATGTGGCTTCCAATAGAAACACATATCACATTCTGTGCACTTAAATGTATTTTCTCCTTGGCGAATCTTCTTCTGGTGGTAAGAAAGAGATGCCGGTTGTGAGAAGCTCTCAGTACATTCTGAACATCTATACGGTTTCTCTCCGGTGTGAATTCTCTTGTGTATAGTAAGACTTCCCTTTTCCGAGAAACACTTTTCACATTCTGAACATCTATATGGTTTCTCTCCAGTGTGAATTCTCTGGTGTATAGTAAGACTTCCCTTTGTTGAGAAACACTTATCACATTCTGAGCACCCAAATGGCTTCTCTCCTGTATGACTCCTCATGTGTGTAATAAAATTTGCCTTTCTTGAAAAATTCTTGTCACATTCCAAACATTTAAACATGTTTTCCATTTCTGAATCTTCTTCTGGTGGCAAAAAAATGTCTTCACTGAAAAGCACTTATTAAATTCTGAGTATTGGGAAGCATTGTGGGCGGAGCTCTGAAGATGGCTGCTTGAGCCAGTAGCTCCTCACCACCCCAGCACAGCGGCGCCCATAACTCCGGTTCTACTGAACGAAATTTGGAACCACTGGTATCCACAGAACCCCCAGACTCCCGGGCACCCCCCCCCCATCTATAAATAATAATTTTTACGGCTCAATGGAAGCCGCAACGGCCGATCGAAATTCCGGCCGAAAATCCAAGATGGCCGCCGAGTCGCAGATTGTTTGTGACAGTGCTGAGGTAAATTCAAAGGGCATTAATATGGCAGATCTGATAGCCCAACAATGTTCCTCACACGCATCTGGCTTTATTATACAGACTATCTCTCCATCTCATCCCCCTCATGAATCCCTGAGGGAACATTTTCAGGAGAACTCAGCATTAACCCCTTTGGCTAATCCTATTATGGATCAGGACAGCTCTTGTCCTGTCAGCTCTCTGGCCAATACATCTACATTTTCTATGGCCAACTTGTACCAGACCCTGGCTGAATTACTTGATAGGGGCCTCTCTCAAACTGCGGCTAAAATCACGGGAGAATTAAAGGCTGATTTTCAGAATTTAAGAGCCAGAATTGAGAACATAGAGTGTAAGTTGGATCAAACAGTGTCCGCCACAAATCAAAATGCAGAACAAGTCCATTTTATTCAAGAACAATTAGATACAGCTTTGTCTAGGATCGACGATTTGGAAAATAGACCCAGGAGATATAATATCCGTATTAGAGGACTTCCAGAAACCATAACTGACATCCCGGCAGCGATTCAAAATATGATTCAATCCCTAATCCCAGAAATTCCACAAGACCGCCTGAAGCTAGATAGAGCACATAGGGCCTTAGGTCCTCTAAGGAAAGATGGTCTACCGAGAGACATAATAATTAAACCCCATTTCTATGCGATAAAGGAGGAAATTATGAGCAAGGCGCGAAATATGTCTACGATTCTATGCCTGGGTCATAAAATCCAATTATATGCAGACCTCTCTCACTCTACAATGCAACGCAGACGTGCAATGAAGCCTCTACTTCTAGCCCTCATACAAAAAGACATTAAATACAAGTGGGCATTCCCATTTGCAGTAAAATTCTCTTACAAAGGGAAGAATCATTCCTTTTCTACTTTTCCTGATGGCGAAAAACTGTTATTGAATCTCAAGATCATCACTCAAGAAAATGACATGGACACTTCTCGAAGTGGCCCACAATCTTCAAAGAGACCGAACCCTACCAGCCCTCAATCTCCCTTGTGGACCAGGGCAAGAACCAAGAAAGCCAAAGACAATGGTCCCGCTTGAAGAGACCCAAGCTCACAATTTATACTTTGTACTCCTCGATTCCCATGAGTTCCAGGAAAGATTTATTCTAAGAGTCTGGAACAAATGGTTTTTTTTTTTTTTCGTTCTGATTGTTTTAATTTTTCCAAAATGTTTTGCAAGGGGTTTTTATCCCCCTCTTAATTTTTCTGAGTTCGATCTACTACTTGTAGAGTTCTTTGTCCAATTTGGGGGGGTGGGACTCTCGCTCCTCTATCCACTTCAGGGGGGAGAAGTGGGGGTCCCTCCGGACAGACCTGAATATGGTAGATCTAGTATAACTTTAGTTTTTTTTTAAGGGGCTGGCTGGGGTGGGTCCCATGTGCTTCCACCTTTCCCCTGAGTCTCCTAGAGACTTTGTGGAAGGAATAGCCTTTTCCTTAGGGAACAGGCTTTTCATTTTCTACCTTGGTAGAAGTTTTGGGGAGGAATTTATCCTCCTCGAGATCGTTTTCATCCTTTTTTCATTTTTTTAAAATTTAAATTTTATTTTTTTATTACTGTTTTTCTATGACAATTTTTTACTCTTCTTATTTTTTCCACTTTTTTAAATCTTTTTTCTCCTTTCCTATCTCTAATCCTATTATCACATGCCTGGCAGTTCTGGTTTTTGCAGATTCAATTGAAGGTACCCGCAACATGATCCTTTGGCTTTTGATTACCCGTCTAGAACACTTACAGATCCTGAGGATGGTGTATTGCGGTAAGGTAGATATAGTGGATGACGATGGCAGCTCCCTCCCTGAGTCCCATGGCTGATTCCATACTAGGTTCACTCAAAATAGCTACACATAATGTTCAAGGCTAGTGATGAGCCGAACACCCCCGGGTTCGGTTCGCACCAGAACCCGCGAACGGACCGAAAGTTCGCACGAACATTAGAACCCTATTAAATACAATGGATGCGAACGTTCGGATTCTAAAGTGCTAAATATAACGACTATTATCCATGTTATTGTCCTAAACAGAGTTTGGGAACCCGGGTTCTGCACCAGGGGACATGTATCAATGCAAAAAAAAGTTTTAAAAACGGACGTTTTCCGGGAGCAGTCATTTTAATGATGCATAAAGTGAAAAAAAAAGTCAAATATTCCTTTAAATATTGTACCTGGGGGGTGTCTAAAGTATGCCTGTGAAGTGCCACGTGTTTCCCGTGTTTAGAACTGTCCCTGCACAAAATAACATTTCTAAAGGAAAAAAAAGCCATTTAAAACTGCTTGCGGCTTTAATGTAATGTCTGGTCCCGGTAATATGGATGAAAATCTTTAAGAAAAATGGCATAGCTACCCCATCAACCCCCCCCTACCCCAGCCCATTACCAGCCCCTTTGGGTCTTGTATGGATATTAAGGGGAACCCCGCACACAAAATAAAAAAGGCCCTATATACTCTGAACAGCCGTATACAGGCGGTGCATACAAGACAGGGACTGTAGGTTTGTTCTTATGTAGAATCTGTTTGTAATTTTGAACAGCTACATTGTTTAAGTGTAGCTCCAGCCCAAATACCTATTTTTAAGCTTTTTGGAAAATATAGGGAAGGGTTATCACCCCTGTAACATTTGTTTTGCTGTCTGTGCCCCTGTTCAGAACATTTCACCTCACTTTGCGTCCCAATGACAACTGTTTTTGAAATGTGGTGTTTTTATTGAAACAAGGATTGGTGATAAAGCATCAGTAGAGAGGAGACACCTTTCTCCCATATTAATTCTTACAGGAGAGAATTTTCCTTTCAAGGGGTAGATTTCCTCTCACTTCCTGTTGTCTTCTTCAGTTTGCAAGTAGTAGTCGTTTGTAAGTTGGATGTTTGAAAGTAGGGACCTGCCGTATATACTCTGCAGAAATTGGCCCCTTAGGTGTTGGTGTTGGCACAACACTGTAAGCACGCACAGTTACTCTTGGTGGGTGCTGGAACGCCCTGCTGTCAACTATTATATCAGGAATTGTAATAACATATAATTGTTGAACAGTGGTATTAAAAATTGGGCCTTTGATGGTGGTGCTGGTGCCACAACACTGTAAGGCCTGAGAGTTACTCTTGGTGGGCGCAGCAATGGGCCCTGCTGTGAATTATTAGATCAATAATTATAATTGCATGCCCCTGTTGAACAGGGGCTGAAAAATTGGGCCTTTGGTGGTGGTGGTGGTGGTGGTGGTGGTGTTGACACAACACTGTAAGGCCTGACAGTTACTCTTGGTGGGCGCAGCAATGGGCCCTGCTGTGAATTATTAGATCAATAATTATAATTGCATGCCCCTGTTAAACAGGGGCTGAAAAATTGGGCCTTAGGCACTGGTGGCACAACACTGCAACCCCTCACAGATACTGTACTTGGAGCACAGAAATGAGGCCTGTTGCAAAGTATTGCATCAAAAATTGTAATTACACGCCCCTGTTAAACAGGGGCTGAAAAATTGGGCCTTAGCCACTGGTGGCGGCACCCATAAACCAAAATGATCTTCCAAGCTATCATCATTAATCGGATCATTGAGGAGGAGGAGGAGGATAGCTAGTCAACATAACAGCACAGGAACTCAGCATCAGTCTTGAAGGGATGTGACATTTTAAAATCAATTAGTCTGTTATATCAGCATCAGGTGTGTGGTAGCTGGTGGTGATCCAAGACTGGTTCATCTTGATGAAAGTCAGTCGATCAACCGAGTCGGTGGACAGGCGCACCCTGTGATCCGGGACAAATCCTCCAGCAGCAATGAATGTGCGTTCTGAAAGAACGCTGGATGCAGGACAGGCCAGTAGCTCAATTGCATACTGTGCAAGCTCTGGCCAGTGATCCATCCTCAAGACCCAGTAAGCCAGAGGATTGTCGGTGGGGAAGGTGTCCAAGTCTGACCTTGCCCCTAGGTATTCCTGCACCATGTATATCAGACGCTGGCGATGGTTGCTGGAACCGATCATACTTTGGGGCTGCGGACTAAAGAATTGTCTGAACGCATCGGTCAGACGGCCACCTTCCCCACCGCTCCTTCTTTGACTGCCCGAAGCCTCAGCAACTCGTTGTCCAGGACCAGGAGTTTGTAACCTCCCAGTCTCTGGGAACGCGTTGCACAGACCTTTCTGCAAGGCCTCCCAGAGTTGTCTCATCCTCTGCTCCCTCTGCGACGGTAACATAAGGTCCGCAATCTTACCCTTGTACCGTGGATCAAGGAGAGTGGCCAGCCAGTAATGGTCCCTCTCCTTGATCCGAAGAATACGAGGATCCTTCCGCAGACTTTGCAGGATCAGGGAGGCCATGCAGCGTAGGTTAGCTGAGGCATTCAGTCCGGAGTCCTCTGGGTCACTAAGGACGACATGATCCGCAGCCACCTCCTCCCAGCCACGTACAAGTCCACTGGTTTCTTGGGACTGTAAATCATCCCTAAAAGACTGCTGCTGATGATGCTGAGTGCCAGCCTCCACCTCCATGCTGACACAATCCTCCTCCTCCTCCTCCTCCTCCTCTTCCTGTGCGATGGGTGGGACAGAAGGAACACTGTCTGGGTAAAGGGGGCCTTGAGAGGCAAGGAAGTCCTCCTCTTCCTGCCTCTGTTCTGCCTCAAGTGCCCTGTCCATTATTCCACGCAGCGTGTGCTCCAACAGGTGGACAAGAGGTACAGTGTCACTGATGCATGCACTGTCACTGCTCACCATCCTCGTGGCCTCCTCAAATGGTGCCAGGACAGTGCATGCATCCCTGATCATGCCCCACTGGCGTGGTGAAAAAAACCCGAGCTCCCCTGACCCTGTCCTGGTGCCGTAGTCGCACAGGTACTCATTGATGGCCCTCTGCTGCGTGTGCAGCCGCTGCAGCATGGCCAACGTTGAGTTCCACCTGGTGGGCATGTCACATATAAGGCGGTTCTTGGGCAGGTTCAACTCCTTTTGCAGCTCAGCCAGGCGAGCACTGGCATTATAAGATCTGCGGAAATGCACACAGACTTTCCTGGCCTGCCTCAGGACATCCTGTAAGCCCGGGTACCTGCCCAAGAACCGCTGCACCACCAGGTTAAGGACGTGAGCCATATAGGGCACATGGGTCAGTTGTCCCTGTCGGAGGGCGGAGAGGAGGTTGGTGCCATTGTCGCAAACCACCATTCCTGGCTTAAGCTGGCGTGGCGTCAACCACCTCTCGGCCTGCCCCTGCAGAGCAGACAGGACCTCTGCCCCAGTGTGGCTCCTGTCCCCCAAACACACCAGCGCAGGCATGGCATGGCATCTTTTTGCCTGCGTACTTGCGTAGCCCCTTGAACGCCTACGGAGCACCGCTGGTTCGGAGGACAAACCACAGGAAGAGGCCATGGAGGAAGAAGAAGAGGAGGGGGTGGAGGAGAGAGGTGTGTCACAACCAGTAGTAGCATTTTGGAGGCGTGGCGGTGGAACAACCTCCAACACTACTGCACCTTGTCCTGCATCCTTCCCAGCTGCCAAAAGAGTGACCCAATGGGCCGTGAAAGAAAGGTAACGTCCCTGTCCATGCCTGCTGGACCATGAGTCAGCGGTAATATGCACCTTACCGCTGACCGCCCTGTCCAGCGAGGCCAAGACATTGCCTTCCACATGCCTGTAGAGAGCCGGAATCGCCTTCCATGAGAAAAAGTGGCGTTTGGGAACCTGCCACTGAGGAACCGCACATTGCACAAACTCACGGAAGGGGGCCGAGTCTACCAACTGAAAAGGCAGCAGTTGAAGCGCTAGCAATTTAGCCAAGCTAGCATTCAACCGCTGGGCATGTGGATGGCTGGGAGTGAACTTCTTTCGACGGTCCAGCAGCTGGGGCAGGGAAATTTGCCTGCTAGAATCGGACGTCGGTGTACTGCTAGCAGAGTGGCCGCAAGTACTGGGCTGTGACACACCTAATTCTACACCTTCATTCCTCTCAGTGCAGGTTTCAGAGAGGACTGAAGGTATAGTGGGTTTTGAGATCCCAGCTGATGCGGTGCAAGGAGAGGTCCGCTTTGTTCTTTGGTGTGGGTCTTTAAGGTAGGCTTGCCAACGAGCTGCATGGCAGGTCAACATATGTCTGATCAAGCATGTGGTGCCCAAGCGGCTGATGTTTTGGCCACGCGATATACGCTTGAGACATATGTTGCAAACAGCAGCTGTGCGATCTGATGCACTCGCCTCAAAAAAGGCCCACACCAAAGAACTTTTTGAATGACGGGCAGAGGCAGCGCCCTGCACAGGCGGAGCTCTGCGGTGTGATTCCGTCGGTGTGCTGCCCATACGCTGGCCACTCAAGGGCATCCTGCCTCGTTGGAGATGTGCCTCCTCCTCATCCTCCTCCTCCTCCTCTCTCCTATTAGGCACCCACGTGGAGTCAGTGACCTCATCATCCCCTCCCTCCTCATCACTGGAGCCAATCTGGCAGTATGCTGCAGCTGCTGGAGCATGACTGCCAGATTGGTGTCCTTCTTGAGCATCCCCTCTCTCTGCTCTCACGCTACTGCCTTCCTCTAGCTGGGTATCATCATCAGATCCTTTGAAACGCTGGGCATCCTCCTGGAGCATGTACCCAACACTGTGCTCAAACAGTTCGGGGGACTCCTCAGGAGGAGGACATGGTGGGTCTAGGGAAGGATTGACTAATGAAGATAATGATACCAGAGAAGAGGACGCTTTGGCAGCTGCTTTGCCAGTACCCTGAGCCTGGGTGAGAGAGGATGAGGAGGATGAGGTGGGCTTGGTCATCCACTCTACCAAGTCTTCGGCATGATGTGGCTCAACATGTCCAGCTGCCGAAAAGAAGGACAAGCGTGTCCCATGGCCATGTGCTGATGACAATGCACCGCGTCCACAACCAGCACTGTTGCCCCCCAGACACAGAGCCTGCTTGCCCTCTTTTTTTGCCTCCTGACTGTCTGCCTCTCCTTGTTTGCCTTCCAGACATTTTAATGGATGGCCTGCAGGGAGATGGGAAAAACAGCAATAAGGGCTACCTTCAGGTGTATACTGTGCAGGAGGCTTAGCAACAATGACACTGACACTGTCCCCTGCCTATCCTTCTCTGTCCCTAAACACAAGGATTTGCAATATGCTTCAGCAAGTTTGGTTTAGCACAGAATAGCACACTGACAGTTTCCCTCACTGTCCTTCTCTGTCCCTACAAACAAGATTTAGCACAGAATAGCACACTGATAGTTTCCACGAGTGTCCTTCTCTGTCCCTAAACTCAAGGATTTCAAATATGGTTCAGCAAGATTGGTTTAGAACAGAATAGCACACTGACACTTTCCCTCACTGTACCACTCTGTCCCTAAACTCAAGGATTTCAAATATGGTTCAGCAAGATTGGTTTAGAACAGAATAGCACACTGTCAGTTTCACTCACTGTCCTTCTCTGTCCCTACAAACAAGATTTAGCACAGAATAGCACACTGATAGTTTCCACGAGTGTCCTTCTCTGTCCCTAAACTCAAGGATTTTAAATATGGTTCAGCAAGATTGGTTTAGAACAGAATAGCACACTGACACTTTCCCTCACTGTACCTCTCTGTCCCTAAACTCAAGGATTTCAAATATGGTTCAGCAAGATTGGTTTAGAACAGAATAGCACACTGTCAGTTTCACTCACTGTCCTTCTCTGTCCCTACAAACAAGATTTAGCACAGAATAGCACACTGATAGTTTCCACGAGTGTCCTTCTCTGTCCCTAAACTCAAGGATTTCAAATATGGTTCAGCAAGATTGGTTTAGAACAGAATAGCACACTGACAGTTTCACTCACTGTCCTTCTCTGTCCCTACAAACAAGATTTAGCACAGAATAGCACACTGATAGTTTCCACGAGTGTCCTTCTCTGTCCCTAAACTCAAGGATTTCAAATATGGTTCAGCAAGATTGGTTTAGAACAGAATAGCACACTGACACTTTCCCTCACTGTACCTCTCTGTCCCTAAACTCAAGGATTTCAAATATGGTTCAGCAAGATTGGTTTAGAACAGAATAGCACACTGACACTTTCCCTCACTGTACCTCTCTGTCCCTAAACTCAAGGATTTCAAATATGCTTCAGCAAGATTGGTTTAGAACAGAATAGCACACTGTCAGTTTCACTCACTGTCCTTCTCTGTCCCTACAAACAAGATTTAGCACAGAATAGCACACTGATAGTTTCCACGAGTGTCCTTCTCTGTCCCTAAACTCAAGGATTTCAAATATGGTTCAGCAAGATTGGTTTAGAACAGAATAGCACACTGACACTTTCCCTCACTGTACCTCTCTGTCCATAAACTCAAGGATTTCAAATATAGTTCAGCAAGATTGGTTTAGAACAGAATAGCGCACTGACACTTTCCCTCACTGTACCTCTCTGTCCCTAAACTCAAGGATTTCAAATATGGTTCAGCAAGATTGGTTTAGAACAGAATAGCACACTGACACTTTCCCTCACTGTACCTCTCTGTCCCTAAACTCAAGGATTTCAAATATGGTTCAGCAAGATTGGTTTAGAAAAGAATAGCACACTGTCAGTTTCACTCACTGTCCTTCTCTGTCCCTACAAACAAGATTTAGCACAGAATAGCACACTGATAGTTTCCACGAGTGTCCTTCTCTGTCCCTAAACTCAAGGATTTCAAATATGGTTCAGCAAGATTGGTTTAGAACAGAATAGCTCACTGACACTTTCCCTCACTGTACCTCTCTGTCCCTAAACTCAAGGATTTCAAATATGGTTCAGCAAGATTGGTTTAGAACAGAATAGCACACTGACACTTTCCCTCACTGTCCTTCTCTGTCCCTACAAACAAGGTTTAGCACAGAATAACACACTGACACTCTCCCTACCTATCCTTATTTGTCCCTAAACACAAGGAATCCAGGATTAGTAAAGGAAAAAAAATGACATTGTCCCTGCCTATGCTTCTCTTTCCCTGCTCCGGAACACACTACACAAGGCCGCCGCGCTGGCGGCCTTTTATAGTGTGGGGCGTGTACTAAACCCCCTCAGCAATAATTGGCCACAGGCATCCTGCCTGTGGCCAATCATTGCTCTCCTCGCTGCCGGCGCTGTGATTGGCCAAGCATGCGGGGTCACAGTGCATGCTTGGCCAATCACAGCGCCTGGATGACACTGCGATGGCGTAGTGCATTGTGGGCCGTTCGCGTCACTCGAATTTGGCGTGAACGGCCCAAATCGCTCGATCTTCGTCGAACGATCGAACAGCCGATGTTCGAGTCGAACGTATGTTCGACTCGAACACGAAGCTCATCCCTATTCAAGGCATGAATTCCCCTGTTAAGAGACGTAAACTCTTTGACTCTTATAAATCCCTGGGTATTGACATACTCATGATTCAGGAAACCCATTTCCCTAGGCAATTCAATCCCAGCTTTATACACTCCCGATTCCCACTATTTTTTTTAGCTAATGACGAAAAGAAAACTAAGGGTGTGGCTATTTGTATTTCAAAATCATGCCACTTTAGTTTCATATCTGATTTCAAAGATCCTGAGGGCAGGTTTATACTGGTTAAGGGCACAATAGAGGGACGAATATATTCTCTGATTTCATAATATTCCCCCAATTCAGGGCAAGATACATTTTTTCGATTCATCCTGGACACCCTATCTCCTCAATTAGAGGGCACAATCATTTGGGGGGGAGATTCCAATGCAGCATTTGATCAGGGGTTGGACAAATCCAAACCCCCCTCGACCCAATTAATCAGACCAACTAAGATAAGCCTTAAAATAGCTAGACTTTTGCATGATAAAGGCCTAGCTGATGTATGGCGAGAATCTAATCCTTCTATAAGAGACTATACTCATTACTCTCACCCACACAACACCTACTCTAGGATTGACCATATCCTGGTTCCTTCCTATATTCTCCCGGATGTTATTAAATCAATCATCAAAGACACGGTCCTTTCTGATCACTCCATGGTTGTCATGTTCCTACGCATTAAAACTGGTAGAACAAAGGGGGGTAATTGGAGACTAAATTAGTCTTTACTTTCCGATCCAGCCATACAAATGGAAATAGATAAAGCTCTTCAAGAATACTTCAGCTTTAATGATATAGAAAATGTTTCCGCCGAAGTCCTTTGGGCTGCTCATAAGGCCTTTATTAGGGGCAAGCTTATCCAAATTTCGACAAGAAACAAAAAGGAAAGAGAAGCGGACATTGATAGATTGGAGAGATCATACAGGACCCTGAGAACACAGCATAAAAGGAAACCTTCTCTATCCTTATTGTCTAAGATTGAAAGGAGTAGACTAGAACTCAATTTAGCACTCACTACAAAAGCGGAGAAATCTCTCCGTTGGACAAGTAATAAATTTTATACTCAAACTGGTAAAATAGGTAGAATGTTGGCATCCAAATTGTCTCCTAAAACGAGAGTTTATTCCATACCTAAGATCCGCATTGCTGGACAGGACCCCACGGCTAACCCTGAAAAGATACTAAAGGCTTTTCAGACATTTTATTCTGAACTCTATAGCGACCCTTCAAATATACCCATGAACTCGGTATCCTCATACCTAGATGGCCTCCCTATTCCATCCTTGAATATGGAACATAGAGATATCCTAGAAGCTCCCTTCTCTGTTGAAGAGGTTACAGCAGTAATTCAAGATCTCAGGTCGGGATCAGCCCCGGGACCTGATGGATTATCAGCTCCCTACTACAAAGCCTTCAAGGACACCCTTACCCCATATTTAACAAAATTTTTTAATTTTACTACAAGGGGTTCCCAATTAGGTACACAACTTAATACAGCCTACATTACTGTTATACCCAAACCGGATAAAAACCCAGAAGAAGTTTCCAATTATCGCCCTATTTCTTTGATAAATAATGATTTGAAAATTCTAGCGAATCGCCTCTCCTCTTTTATTACTAAATATATCCACAAGGATCAGGTAAGATTTATGCCAGGAAGACAAGGCCCAGATCAAGTGAGAAGAGTGATTGATATTATCTCCCTTTTGCAGTCCAACTGGGACGGAGGTCAAAAACAACAGGGTTTCCTGTTAGCACTTGATCTGGAGAAGGCCTTTGACTGTATCCTGGCAATACTTTTTTCCCCTATTAGAACGATGGGGTTTTGGCCCACGTTTTATGGGAGTTATTAGAGCTCTGCATTCTCAACCTAAAGCTCAAATTCGTATACAGGGATATTATTCCTCTCCGATAAATATAGCCAGGGGTACAAGACAAGGTTGTCCACTATCCCCTATTGTCTTTGCTATGGCCATTGAAAGCTTGGCCATAGCCATTAGACAAAATTCTGACATTAAAGGCGTAACCTGTGGGAATCAGATGCATAAATGCGGACTTTTCGCAGATGATTTGCTTCTCTTTCTTACCTCTCCCATTACCTCCCTCCCGAATCTTTATAAAGTAATTTCAGATTTTTCTAATATTTCAGGACTCAGGGTCAATTTTGCCAAGTCACAGGCACTAAATATTTCCCTCCCGTTACCTATAGTTTCCCTCATCAAACAGTCTTTCAAATTTGAATGGAATTCTTCTCATATTAAATATCTGGGAATCTTTCTGATTGCTCGAACAGAATCTCTTTACACAAGTAACTATCCTCCCCTATTCCATAAAATTATTACAGATCTTAAAATTTGGGACAAATTCGAACTATCTTGGTTGGGCAGGATTAATTCAGTGAAGATTACATTACTCCCTAGAATTTTATATCTATTTCATTCCCTCCCCATTCCCATCAGGAAAGATCAGATAAATTCCTTACAAAGTAAAATTCTCACATTCGTATGGGGCAAATCTAGTTACAGAGTTCCCCAAAACACCCTATATTTAAATAGGAAGAAGGGAGGGGTGGGTTTGCCTAACTTATATAATTATTTTTTAGCTGCCAGACTAGCACAATTATCTATATTTTATTCCAAGAATGAAAAACCGGACTGGGTGCTGATAGAAGAACAAGCGGTACCACAATTATCCTTAGAGTACCTGCTTTGGTGCCCACCTATTTTATCCCCTTCCTTATCTCAATCATTTGCCCTTTGGGACAGACTCCGTCCTCTTCCCAATCTAGTGTCTGTAGCACAACCACTAGCACACATTTTTAATAATCCAAAATTCTTTCCCGGTATGGATACCGAGGCCTTCAGTTGGTGGACAAACAAAGGTCTATATAGGATAGGACAATACTTTACAAATCAGGGTCCTATTACCATGCCCCATTGTCTAAATAAATTTGACCTCCCTGACTCTGAAAAATTTAGATTTGAACAGATTTCACAATTCTTGAATGATATTTGGACGGAGAAACCTCTTCCTCCCAAATTTACGGACTATGAGATCTGGTGCGGATCGGCCGTGGGACAAAGGGGGGGCATTTCTGTCATCTACTCTTCACTTACTTGTACAGCTACTAAAACCTCATACATGAAAGCATGGGAAGATGACCTCCAGCTAAATTGGGATCTAGAATCCTGGCAAAAGACCAACTTTCGCTCATTCCACAGTATTTTGAACACCTCCCTCATGGAAGCTAACTTAAAAGTTGTCATGAGATGGTATATGACTCCCATCAGGCTTGCATCCATCTACCCAGAATCGGATCCCAACTGCTTTAGAGGCTGCCATTTATTGGGCTCGATGGTGCATATCTGGTGGGAATGTCCTAGGATCAGGCCGATCTGGAAGAAAATTTTTAATCTCATATTTAAGGTCACTTTGTGTTCAGTACCTAGGTCAGCTTCTGTTGCTCTCCTCAATGACAATATTCCCAACGTTTCTAAACCAACTAGAAAACTGATTCACTTTATACTTCTGGGGACTAAAATTATTATTGCTAGATCTTGGAGGAAGCCCAGGGTATCCATTAAGGCTATACACAATAAGATCTCTTGGATTATGGCTCAAGAGAAGATGGTTAGCATATCAACTAATTTAATCCCTAAATTTGAGGCAATATGGGAACCTTGGGCAGTTTTCTGTGGTGTTTCTTTGAAGGTCAGGCATGACCCTGACCGCTCTAATTCCTAAAGGGCCTCATGTTCGGCATGTGATTTCTTCTTATTTCTTTCTTCTTCTATTCTATATTTTCTTGGTTCTTTTATCTTTTGTTTTATTTATTTTTATTTTATTTTTGTTTCGATACTTAAACATGATTCAAAGATTTGATATTATTATTTACTGTGTTCTTATTGCGGTATTTCCGAGTCTTAAATTTGATGGGCGTTATTGTATATGAGTATAGTACTGTTCTTCATTAAGATTCCAAGTTCCTTTTTATTGGTTTCATATGAGGATGGCTGGCTGGGGGGGGGGGGGGGCCTGACCTGGGCGCAGGATGATCCCGTTAGGGGCGTCCAGGTGGGGTGTGACTTCCCTGAATGCCTATTTTTCATTTTTTTTTATTAATCTCTTGATGAGAACATTGTGACATAAACAATTGGAAATAACCCTTTGTCATGTTTAAACAACAATTTTTTAAGATTTTCTGTACATGTCTTGAATTGAAAAATAAAAATTTATTGAAAGATTAAATTCTGAGTATTGAAAAAGTCTTCTCTCCTGTGTTAATTCTCTGATGATTACAGAACTTTGCCGAAGGATTTCTCATGGATCATATTGCACTGATTAGGATCTATAGGAATATGAAAATAAATTGTTATGAAACAAATATTGAATACAGATGAATATCAATTTGGGAATAACATTATGGGATTCTAAACCAGAATTGATTGTTTTCAAATCACAGTACAAATGTGTATATACATTTGTAGCGAGTATATACTATTTAGGGGTCGCATTTGGGTGGTAGCATGACCCAAATGCACTAATTGTTAGGGAATTGACTGTTATTTAGGTGTGTGAGACATCAGTGGTGTACAGTTCCCTGCGGCCCAGCGGGTGGCGCTGTCGCCTTGGGCTGGGGTTGAACCACCACTGCAGTGCCGTACCCTTTGTGACCTCTCGCAGAAGTTGTACAGCGGGGCAGGGAACCTGCTGTGCTTGCTGGGAGAGGGTATAAAGGGGGCGGACGTCTTGCACACGAGGTCGTTGGTCTGTCGTTGGAGTCCCAGGCACCTTCAGCCTGTGGGCTGCGGTCTGCGGTCGGTGTCCAGGCACCCTTGGCCTGGACATGTGGAGTTCGGGTTCCACCCCAGGCACCTTCAGTCTGGGGTGAGGTACTTTGCAGAAGGCCTGGGGCCATGTAACTTCCACTGGGTCCTGTGAGGGATGAACATGCCTAAGGTGCCCGTGGTAAGGGTACCTGCATCCTGGGCGTAAGGGACCAGAGACTTGACCCTCCCGAAGAGCTGGTACCAGCATAATGCCGGTGACAGTGTGGGCCTCTGGAGACCGTCCGGAAGGATGTCTTTCCCAACACGGGTCAACTTCTCTCTAGGAAGGTAGTCCACGTGCTTATGGTCGGTGGCAGAGGCCCAACTCAACCCAGGTCGGTGGCAGAGACCTATACCCAGGTCTGTGCCAGGGACCTCAACGCTCACCAAGGTTTGTGGCAGGAACCAATTTCACAACCGGTGGCAGCGGTTGTGCACCAAGCCTATTTGGTCGCAAAGGAATAGGAGAGAAAGCTTGTGCCTGGACTTACTCGTACCCACACCCCTGTCTGTTCGTCTAAGTTCAACCAACCCTGTTTCACCACAAGATAATAAACAAGTGTTGGACTTTTTATGGTGTGGAACTCTTTCATTGGCAGCAAGGTTCTCCGTCTCCAAAGATGGCAATCAACCTCCAAGGGAGAATCAGGGGCTCCGTATACAGAACACAGGCCCGAAGGTAAACTTGAACTTTGCTCAAACCTCACATACACACGAGGTGAGAGCTGGTGGTGGCGTACCTCACCTTCCTCCCTCATGGCATCCAAATCTTAGTCCATAGCGTTCAATATAGAGTTGGCCCACGCTTTGCAGATATAAAAGCTTTACATTTTCTGGGAAGGCTGTCCACAAGGTTTCGCAGTGTGTCTATGGGAATGTTTGAAAATTCTTCCAGGTCAGGCACTGATGCTGGACGAGAAGGTCTGGATCACAGTCTCTGCTCTAATTCATCCCAAAGGTGTTCTATCAGGTTTAGGTCAGGATTATGTGAAGGCCAGTCAAGTTCCTTCACCCCAAACTTGCTCATCTATGTCTTTATGGACCTTGCTTTGTGCACTGGTACAAATTATTTGGTGAAGGGGGGATTATGATGTGGGGTTGTTTTTCAGGGGTTGGGGTTTTCCTTTTGGGATAAAGGTTTTACACACATGAATAAAATACAATCATTGTAAGCACCTATGCCAGTTTTAAATGGTTTGCCTCATCCATGAAACTGCAAGAGAACTTGTTCTTTTGGAAAAGAATAGACTTACCAGCTGGATCACCAACTGAAAATAGAAGAAAGCAAGTCTAAAAAGAAAACTAATGCAGCAACACATCTAAGAATTGGTAAGATGCAATAAAATAAATGTTTTCTTTTGGGTTTAATACTGCTTTGAGATAAAATGTTTGGAATGATTCACTACCAAAATGGGGAAAAAATAAAATAGCGAGAAATAGTCTTGGGGATGCAAGTGCTTAATAATTATATATATGTATATATATATATATATATATATATATATATATATATATATATATACAGGGGGTAAAATAAGTATTGAACACATCACCATTTTTCTAGGTAAATATATTTCTAGAGGTGCTATTGACATGATATTTTCACCACATGTCGGTAACAACCCAACCAATCCATGCATAAAAACAAACCAAAACAAATATGTTAAGAAATTAAGTTATGTGTAATAAAATGGAATGACACAGGGAAAAAGTATTGAACACATGAAGAAAAGGAGGTGCAAAAAGGCATAGAAAGCCAAGACACCAGCTGAACTCTATCAGTAATTAGAAAGCAATCCTGCCCCTTGTCGGTGCAAATTAATATCAGCTGGTTCAGTCTCAACTGATGACTAGGGTTGAGCGAACCTGAACTGTAAAGTTCGGGTTCGTACCGAACTTTTGGGTTTTTGGGTCCCGGGCCCGAACACGAACAATTGACTGTATGTTCGGGTCCGGTGTTCGGCAATGTAATGGCGCATTTTTAAAAGCTGCAGGGCAGCCAATCAACTTTTGTTTAACTGGTGTGCCCTTAGAAGCCATCACAGCCATGCCTACTAATGGCATGGCTGTGATTGGCCAGTGCAGCATGTGACCCAGCCTCTATATAAGCTAGAGGCACACAGCACAGCACGTCACTCTGCTTTAGACAGTGTAGGGAAAGGTTCCTGGCTGCTGTTGCTGTGAGGGAGAGAATTACATGATAGGAGTCAGTCCTGATTCTGAAATATATTCTAATTAGTCAGCGATCTACATAGATTTAGTTGTGTGGGTGCAGTGCACAAGCTTTTTACACTGCACTGAGAGAAAAGATAGACAGTGTAGGGCAAGGTTCCTGTTGCTGCTTTTAGGGAGAGAGAATTATCTAGGAGTCCAGATTCAGAAATCTATTCTAATAACTCAGCGATCTACATAGATTTACCTGGTTGGGTTGCAGCGCACAGTCTTTTTGTTAAAACTTTGTTTATTCAAGTCAGTCACAGATAAACAGACATGGTATGGCATATGTCCAACAGTGACCAGTATTTCCATACAACAATGACAAAAGAAGGAGAAACGTGTGTAACATCGAAGATTGTGGCAGTCTGAAGGTTAGGCATAGATGTAGAGTTCTGGGGACAGGAACCCCAGTCCTCCAGCCATGCCCAACGAAGGCTTCAGCAACCGACAGTACAGTGGGCAACCAGGCCCCCCGACTGTCTATTGGATCTGTCACCTAGGCCGTGAGGAGTCCCCCACTGGGAAAAAAAAGTAATCCGGGGTCAGTCCAGGAGCGCCCCCGCCCGGGCCCCGCACCGGAAGAGGGGGGCAATCAAGGCCTCCTGCTAACCTCCCCCGACACCGCTATGAGATGGATATGCTGACCAACAACCTTCGCTCCTACATATTATCAAAACCAACATAAGTTGCCTGTTATCAGGTCTGTAACGTCTGAACCTTCTGGTGGCAACAGTTATTTAGAAAAGTAGAAGAGAGAAGACAAGAAGAGGGGGGCAGAGAGGGAACAAAGAAAGGAGGGGTAGAAGAGATGGGAGGGGAAGGGGGGAAGAGACAGGATATCACCTTGAGTATTGTGACAGCAGGAAGGTAAAGTCACCTGGTTGCATCCAGGGGGGTAGATATATTTCGCCCAGATTCAGGCTTTACGCCGACTTATACAACTAGGTGGAGAGTTGTATAAGCCCAGCTGAGGCTAGTGGGCTCATGGATGACTCATACCTCTAGGGAGAGTGTGGGGCGTCGTGCAGACAGGGAGTTGATGAGACCAGCTGAAGCTTGTCAGCTCATTTAGGCCTCTATAAGAACTCCCAGCTTCATTAGATGTTAGCTCATGCCTGGACCCAGACCTGTGTGGACTGTCTAGGGAGAGTGAACCCCTGTGCGGTGAGACAAAGCCTGTGTGGCTATTTGCTTGGACATTTAAAACCAGGGACTTAGGGACTAGGACAGCACTAGGCTGATCCCAGTTGTTAGTTAGGAAACCTGTATGTTTAGTCAGAGGTCAAGTTGACCAGGATTTATTTTGTTTATGTTTCTTTTGCTTTGCTGTGTTTTGTCACTGTAAATAAAAAATAAACCGCACCTTTTTGATTTTGAAAACCACAACCTCCGTTTGCTGGGCCTGTTTTGTGTGGGGAGCCCATCTCGGGGGTCACACACACCCGCTGCCGAGCTAACCCCCTCACAGTTGGTGGAGAACCAGTGGCAGTTTTTTTTTAAGCCAGCATGGAGGAGATACTGAAGCAGCTGGCTCTAGCAAATGCCAATCAACAGCAGACAAATGCAGGTTTGCAAAAGAACTTCGCAGCCCAGCAGCAAGCTCATCAACAGAGCCTTGCAGCCCAGCAGCAGACAAACGCAACTTTGCAACAGAGTCTGGAGGCTCAGCAACAAGCCCAGCAGCAATCTGAGGCCCGCTTCATAGACCTGTTGCAGAAGCAAGAGCAGAGACTACAACAACAGATGGAAGCAGCAATGCAGCAACGTCCGCAGACCAGTGAGGAAAGCCATCCCACTAATACCGCGTCCTTTGGGGTGAGTCGTTTATTGACAAAAATGACTGGAGAGGATGATCCAGAGGTATTTTTGACCACATTTGAAAGGACCGCTGAAAGAGAAAAGTGGCCTGAGGAGCAGTGGGCTGGACTGGTGGCTCCTCTGTTAACTGGTGAATCGCAGAAAGCTTACTATGACCTAGAGCCTAACCAAGCAAAAGACTATGTGATGCTAAAAGCTGAAATATTGGCAAGGCTGGGTGTCACCCAGGCTGTCCGGGCTCAGCGTGTGCATAACTGGACTTTCCAGCTTGGAAAACCCCCCAGGTCTCAAATGTATGATCTCATTCACCTGAGCAGAAAGTGGCTACAGCCAGAGACTTTGTCCGCACCAAAGATTGTGGAACGTGTTGTAATGGATCGGTTTTTGAGAGCTCTTCCTACTGCCATCCAAAAGTGGGTAAGCCATGGAGACCCAGAGACGGCCGATGGTCTTGTGGATCGTGTGGAGAAATACTTGGCTACAGAGAACCTGACGGCCTCTTCCAGAGACACTCGGACTTTCCACCCTAAGACCAGACCATCCCCAGGGGCGGATAAGAGGATTCCAAGGGGTGAGGGTGGAGAGAGTGAGAGGGTGGGAGCTCTACCCCAAGTTTGGCGAGAACAGCCTGGGAAATCAGCGGCTCAAGAGGCGGCAAGAAGGATCGTTTGCTACCGCTGCCGGCAAGCGGGACATATTGCAGCCAATTGCCCGGTTGTGGAGGAACCCATGCAGTGTGACTTTCTGACGGGCAGACGTCAGTCGCTGTGTGCGACAGTCGCATGCACTGCCATTCGAGGAACTGAGAAACATTTATGCAAAATGTGTGTTAATGGTAGAAATGTTGTGGTATTGCTGGATTCAGGTAGCCTTGTGACCCTGATAAAGGCTGAGTTAGTTAAAACAGAGGTCTCTGGGAATAGCAAGGTAGCTGTTATTTGTGTGCATGGGGACACCCGAGAGTATCCAGTGACTACAGTGTGTTTCGAGACCTCCAAAGGTACCCTCTCTCATCCAGTGGGCTTAGTATCTCAGTTACCGCATGACGCCATTGTGGGAAGGGATTTTCCGAAGTTCTGGGAACTGTGGGATGATCCTGAGCCCCTCACTGGTGCCCCTATGTACCAGGAATGTGATAGCCAGAACTCCCCTGAGAGTGGTGAGGACTCTCCGGAATTTCCCTTATCAGTATTGGCAGGGGAGACTCAAGAAACTGGAGAGGAGCCCACCTCCTCAGACGAAAACCTACCGTCTGTGGAGTTTTCTGATCTTGAGGTTCACAGGGAAAACTTTGCCACAGAACAGTTGAAAGACCCCGCCCTAATAAAGGCACGGGAAAACGTAGTGAAAATAGATGGCGAGTTAGTGAACCCAGATAATACCTGCACTTACCCATACTTCAGCGTAGAGAAGGACCTACTGTATCGGGTGGCAAAAAGGGCAGAAGAAACCGTTGAGCAGCTTGTGGTGCCCAAACCTTACAGGAAGTTGGTGTTGGAGTTGGCCCATGGGCACATTCTTGGAGGTCATCTGGGGACAGAGAAAACCCGAGAGAGGGTATTACAGAGATTCTATTGGCCGGGGGTGATGAAGGACATAGAAAATTATTGTTCCTCCTGCCCTGTGTGTCAGAGGTCGGCCCCGATGCCACATTTCCGTAGCCCGCTGGTCCCTCTACCCATCATTGAGGTCCCGTTTGAGAGGATCGCCATGGATTTGGTAGGTCCTATAATCAAGTCCGCTAGGGGGCACCAGTACATATTAGTTATAATGGACTATGCCACCCGTTATCCAGAAGCGATCCCTCTCCGAAATACCTCGGCCAAAACCATAGCCAAAGAGCTATCTCTTGTGTTTAGCCGGGTGGGTATTTGTAAAGAACTGCTTACGGACCAAGGTACACCCTTTATGTCCCGGGTTATGAAGGAGCTGTGTAAATTGTTCAAAGTGACGCAATTACGTACATCTGTGTATCACCCCCAAACCGATGGGCTGGTTGAAAGGTTCAACAAAACCCTAAAACAAATGTTGAAGAAAGTGGTGGATAGAGATGGAAAGGATTGGGACTGTCTACTTCCTTATCTGATGTTTGCTATTAGGGAGGTGCCCCAATCCTCTACGGGATTCTCCCCCTTTGAGTTACTGTATGGGAGACACCCAAGAGGGCTGTTGGATATTGCCAAGGAAACTTGGGAAAGTGAGAGTTCTCCCCACAGGAGTGTGATTGAGCATGTCGCCCTGATGCAAGACCGAATTGCACAGGTAATGCCCATCGTGAAGGAACATTTGGCCCAAGCGCAGTTAGCACAGCAGAGAGTGTACAACCGTGGAGCCAAGACCCGTACCTTTTCCCCGGGGGATAGGATACTGGTACTTGTCCCTACGGTTGAAAGTAAATTCCTTGCCAAATGGCAAGGCCCCTACGAGATAATGGAAAAAGTGAGCGAAGTGAATTACAAGGTCAGACAACCAGGAAGGCGAAAGCCCGAACAGATCTATCACGTTAATCTGTTGAAAGCCTGGAGGGATAGAGAGTCCCTAGTCGCAGACACTTGGTCACCAGCTCAAACTGGTTGCGTGATTCCTGAGGTTGGAATAGCAGCCACCTTGTCACAACCCCAACAACAGGAGGTTAAGGAGTTTGTGCTTCGCAACAAGGAGGTATTCTCTGAGCTGCCGGGACAAACATCTGGGGTAGAGCATGACATCATTACCCCGCCCGGTGAAAGGGTGAAGTTAAAACCCTATCGGATCCCAGAGGCCCGACGGGAGGCAATACGGGAGGAAGTACAGAAAATGCTGAACTTAGGGGTGATAGAGGAGTCCCAAAGTGATTGGTCTAGTCCCATTGTGTTGGTGCCTAAACCGGATGGGAGCTGGCGATTTTGTAACGATTTTCGTCAGTTGAACAAAGTTACAAAATTTGACACCTACCCCATGCCACGTATAGATGAGTTGATCGACCGGCTGGGAACAGCCCGATACATGACGACTCTTGACCTCACAAAAGGGTATTGGCAAATCCCCCTGGCCAAGTCGGCCAAAGAGAAAACCGCATTTGTAACCCCAGAGGGGGCGTTCCAATATAAAAGAATGCCGTTCGGGTTACAGAATGCGCCGGCCACATTCCAGCGGAAAATGGACCAGATGTTGAGGCCCCATCGGAAGTATGCTGCGGCTTACCTGGATGACATAATTGTCCATAGCACAGATTGGGCCTCACATCTGCCAAAAGTGCAAGCAGTCCTGGACTCTGTTCGGGAAGCGGGGTTTACGGCTAACCCCAAGAAGTGTACCATTGGGCAGGAGGAGGCCAAATATCTTGGGTACACCATTGGGAGGGGAGTAATAAAACCCCAACTCAACAAAGTCGAGGCCATCCAGAGTTGGCCACGTCCCAACAGCAAGAAGCAGGTACGAGCCTTTCTGGGAATCGCTGGGTATTATCGGCGATTCATTCCCCACTTTGCTTCTAAGGCTGTGCCCCTAACCAACCTGACGAAGGGGAAAGGGTCGGTCATGATTAAATGGACCCCCGAGGCTGAGGCAGCATTCCAATTCTTGAAACAAGCCTTATGTAGCCAGCCAGTGTTGTACTCACCCGACTTCTCTAAAGACTTTGTCGTACAAAGTGATGCGTCAGATGTGGGGTTAGGAGCAGTATTGTCCCAGGTCTGGAACGGGGAAGAGCACCCAGTCATTTACCTCAGCAGGAAGTTGAAGTCCCATGAGGTAAATTACGCCACCGTTGAAAAGGAGTGTTTAGCGGTGAAGTGGGCTCTAGATTCCCTTCGGTACTACCTGCTAGGTAGGCACTTTGACATGGTTACGGATCACGCTCCGTTAAAGTGGATGGCTCAAAACAAGGAAACAAATAGAAGAGTGAATAGGTGGTTCCTGGCCCTCCAGGAATTCAACTTCACAGTAAAGCATCGCCCTGGCGTTCAAATGGGGAATGTGGATGCTTTGTCTCGAGTACATGAATGCCTGATTGCTGGTGTTCCAACCCCGAGGTTAAAACAAGAGGGGGGGGTATGTGACAGCAGGAAGGTAAAGTCACCTGGTTGCATCCAGGGGGGTAGATATATTTCGCCCAGATTCAGGCTTATACAACTAGGTGGAGAGTTGTATAAGCCCAGCTGAGGCTAGTGGGCTCATGGATGACTCATACCTCTAGGGAGAGTGTGGGGCGTCGTGCAGACAGGGAGTTGATGAGACCAGCTGAAGCTTGTCAGCTCATTTAGGCCTCTATAAGAACTCCCAGCTTCATTAGATGTTAGCTCATGCCTGGACCCAGACCTGTGTGGACTGTCTAGGGAGAGTGAACCCCTGTGCGGTGAGACAAAGCCTGTGTGGCTATTTGCTTGGACATTTAAAACCAGGGACTTAGGGACTAGGACAGCACTAGGCTGATCCCAGTTGTTAGTTAGGAAACCTGTATGTTTAGTCAGAGGTCAAGTTGACCAGGATTTATTTTGTTTATGTTTCTTTTGCTTTGCTGTGTTTTGTCACTGTAAATAAAAAATAAACCGCACCTTTTTGATTTTGAAAACCACAACCTCCGTTTGCTGGGCCTGTTTTGTGTGGGGAGCCCATCTCGGGGGTCACACACACCCGCTGCCGAGCTAACCCCCTCACAGTATATAAGGATCTCACTCGGCCCGCTCCGGATAGCCCGCCGCCAGATGGCCTCCTCTGCCTGTTAAAGGTGGACGGACAATGCACGTAGCCTATGCTCCCATTCAGGTGTAGGTGCTCACGAGTGTCACCCAGGCCGGTCTCGGAGGACCAATGTTGGGTCTGCCAACTGCAGCAGGGACACATATCTAGGCTTGAAGGCACATGGGCAAAGACAGAAAAATGATCCGTCCAAGGCAACCATATAGCAGTATGTTTGTCAGTAGTGCCCCTACAAGTTGCAACCCACTCCTCTGCTTCTGGTATCTCATTAACCTTGCATGTCCACTCTTCCCTGCTCGGTACACGTGCCGTCTTCCAGTGTATAGGAATCAGCCGCTTGGCAGCATTTAATAAGTGGGCAGAGCGCTCTTTTTGTAGCGGCTAATTGGCATGGGAGGGACATGCAAGAGGAAATGGACCGGGGAGAAGGGGACATCCAACCCAAGGATTTCTCTGACCTGGTCCCTAATATCTAACCAGTAGGCCTCTATCCGGGGGCATTCCCACCACAGGTGCAGCAGGGTACCCCTGCCCCTGCACCCCCGCCAGCACACATGAGGGGCGGCTGGGTATATCTGTGCTAGGTCTGCGGGGACCCTATACCAGCATGCCAATAGTTTATAATTGGTCTTCTGCATTTTAGAATCTGCGGAGATGGAGTGAGTAAGCTGGTATAGGTGTGTTAGTTGAGACCCAGTGAATTCCTTCCCTAGGTCTCTTTCCCAGGCACTTATACATATAGGCTTGGGGGTCGAGGCAGAGGACCCTAGCAGCAGGTAAAACTCTGAAATCATGTGTGGGATCGGCTCCTCCGCTACGAACAGACCCTCAAAGGGCATGAGCAATGAAATGTCTCTAATGGAGCTACCATGTACTGCAAAAAAGTGGTGTAACTGTCTATATTTCCAGAAATTTAACTGCGGTCTTCCCGGCCTGACCTCCAGAGATTCAAAGGGCATGAGTTTACCGGCTCTCATCAGTTTACCACAACTGGCATTCTTGTCCTCCACCCAGGTTCCGAAAAAGCTTGTATGTTCCCCGGGGGGGGGGAACCAGAGGAACCCACCCAGCGGCGCCAGAGGGGAGACAGGGGGGCCAAGTTCAGCGCTCGGTTGGTTTGATCCCACGTTCTGAGCGTATGGTACGTCAGAGGGGTTGTAGAGTCCGACAACCCCCTGTGTTCCCTCGAGAGCCACGGGGCGTATTCCAGGTCCCTCACTGCCATATATTTCTCCATAGTCACCCATAATTTGGACCGATCATTGAAACGCCAATTGAGAATTCTCTGGAGGGCATGGGCCTGGTAATACCGTCGTAAATCAGGGACCCCCAGTCCCCCGAATCGCTTATGGCGCTGCAGGACCTTCATAGCTATGCGCAGCTTCCGCGTGTTCCAAATGAAAGCAGTGAGCATGTGGGACAATTGCGCAAAGAAGGCCTTGGGTAGGGAGATAGAGAGCATTTGCATATAGAACAGGATCCTAGGGAGGACATTCATTTTTCTTATGTTCACCCTTCCCAGCCATGTGAAGGCAGTTTTTGTCCAGAGGCGCAAGTCTTGTCGGATTGTAGTGAGTAATCCGGGGTAATTCGCTGCATATAGCGTGTCAAAGCTAGTCAATTGAATGCCCAAGTATCGTAGGGAGGTCGTGGTCCACGTAAAAGGGAATGCGTCTTTCAATCTGTCCGTCATTGATGGGGATAGTAGTATGGGTAGAATCTCGAATTTATTGTAGTTAATCTTAAAGTTGAAAAGCGTCCCAAAGTATTGAAGTTCCCGCATCAGGACTGGCAACGAGATCAGGGGATTCGACAAGTGGAACAACACGTCGTCTGCATAAGCTGAAAGTTTATGTTCCACTGTACCCACTGTCAGGCCTTTGATGTCGGCGTTCGCTCTCACTCTGCGCAATAGTGGTTCAAGTGCCAGTGCGAAGAGGAGAGGCGAGAGGGGGCACCCCTGTCTTGTGCTGTTCCCGATCAGGAACACAGTTGAGAAAATCCCGTTGACTTTAACCTGTGCACTAGGTTCTAAATAGAGGGCGAGTATCCATGCTAACATGTTTGAGCCTAACCCCAACGAATACAGGACCTCCCGGAGATAGGACCAGTCAATGCAGTTAAACGCCTTCTCTGCGTCGGTGGAAAGTATCAGGTGGGGGAGGGGGTCTTCTCTATTCTTAGCCCAATGTATGAGCTGGATCGCTCGTATGGAATTGTCCCGAGCCTCTCGTCCCGTAATGAAACCCGTTTGGTCTGGGTGTATTACATGGGGTATAAGGTGTTTTAGTCGGTTTGCTAATATTTTCGCAAATATCTTTACGTTGGTGTTCAGAAGGGATATGGGGCGGTAACTTTATGGGACTGTAGGGTCTTTGCCCATTTCGGGAATAACCAAGATGTGTGCTAGAAGGGCCTCCGAGGGGATGGTGCAACCCTTTGTTAGGGAATTAAAATAACTGCACATCTGGCTCGCGAGTATCGGGGAGAATTTGGCGTAGTACGCTTTAGTAAACCTGTCAGGCCCGGGCTTTTCCCATTGGGCAGAGATTTGATGGTGGATTCGACCTCCGCAGTAGTTATGGGGGTTTCTAAATCAGTTCGCTGGTCTTCCGTCATCGGAGGGAGCCCATTAACAGACAAGTATTCGTGGATTTTTGTCAGTCTGGCCAATCTGGAGTCTGGGGACACGTCGGCATCCAGGTTATAGAGATTGGTGTAATAGCCCCTGAACTCTGATGCTATCTTGGAGGACTGAAACGTCAGAACCCCCGAGGAGGAGCGGAGCTTATGTATTTGCATCTGGGCCCGTTTTGCGCGCAAGGCTCTCGCCAAGATGTGGCGGCACTTGTTTCCGTGTTCGTAATACTTATGTGAAAGGTACCTCAGTTGTCTTCACGCTTGGCGTTCTAGTAAGCTCGAGAATAGTTCCCTGAGCTTAATTAGTTTCCGCAGGGCCTCAGGGTCCCCCCCAACTTGTGTTTGAGTTCCGCTTGTTGAAGTGCAGAAAAGACTCTATGGTAGTCCGCCTGCCTTTCCCCTTTCATTTTAGAGCCGAGGGCGATGAGCTCACCCCGTATCACAGACTTGTGACATTCCCAGACTGTACCCTCACTTAGATCATCAGCTGTGTTTTCCAGAAAATAGTGTGTTAAAGCGTCCGAGATTTTTCTCTCCACAACAGGATCGTCTAACAAATTTTCATTAAGACGCCAGGTCCACGTTCTGTGGGAGCCCGAGGGCATGGAAAGGGTGACAGTGATCGGGGCATGGTCTGAGATAGTAATATGTCCAATGGATGCGCTCTGCAAGAGCTCCAGGGTGGGACGATCTACATACAGCAAGTCTATGCGTGTGTACACGTTGTGGACCGTGAAATAGTAAGTGTAGTCTCTGTCCGACGGGTGGAGAACTCTCCAGCCATCGACCAGGCCTGCAGTTTGGAGGGTCCTATGGAAATACCTGAGGAAGGGGTGTGAGTGTGACGGTTGGCTGTGCGAGGTGTCCAATGAAGGGTCGGGGCTCACATTAAAGTCACCTCCCAGAATCAGAGACCCTTCCCTGAACCCCTCCAGCCGCTCCATAATTGTGTCGAGGAAGGTCAGCTGGTTTGAATTAGGGGCATAGATATTGGCAAAGGTGTATTTAGTACCTGCTTTGGTGCCTTTCAGAAAGACATATCTAACCTGAGGGTCAATTAGGTCGCCTGTGTGCTGGAAGGGACAGTTTTTTTGGATGGCCACTGCCGTGCCTCTGGATTTGCTAACCGGGGAGGTGCTGATGTACAACTGACTATACAGGTGAGTGGGCAGTTTAGGTACGGATTGGTGGGTGAAGTGCATCTCCTGCAGGAAGACTACCTGTGCTTTCAACTTTTTTAATTCCCACCAGAGTCTGCTACGTTTGTACGGGGAGCAGAGGCCACGAACATTATATGAGGTGTGACAGCAGGAAGGTAAAGTCACCTGGTTGCATCCAGGGGGGTAGATATATTTCGCCCAGATTCAGGCTTTACGCCGACTTATACAACTAGGTGGAGAGTTGTATAAGCCCAGCTAAGGCTAGTGGGCTCATGGATGACTCATACCTCTAGGGAGAGTGCTGGGCGTCGTGCAGACAGGGAGTTGATGAGACCAGCTGAAGCTTGTCAGCTCATTTAGGCCTCTATAAGAACTCCCAGCTTCATTAGATGTTAGCTCATGCCTGGAACCAGACCTGTGTGGACTGTCTAGGGAGAGTGAACCCCTGTGCGGTGAGACAAAGCCTGTGTGGCTATTTGCTTGGACATTTAAAACCAGGGACTTAGGGACTAGGACAGCACTAGGCTGATCCCAGTTGTTAGTTAGGAAACCTGTATGTTTAGTCAGAGGTCAACTTGACCAGGATTTATTTTGTTTATGTTTCTTTTGCTTTGCTGTGTTTTGTCACTGTAAATAGAAAATAAACCGCACCTTTTTGATTTTGAAAACCACAACCTCCGTTTGCTGGGCCTGTTTTGTGTGGGGAGCCCATCCCGGGGGTCACACACACCCGCTGCCGAGCTAACCCCCTCACAGTTGGTGGAGAACCAGTGGCAGTTTTTTTTTAAGCCAGCATGGAGGAGATACTGAAGCAGCTGGCTCTAGCAAATGCCAATCAACAGCAGACAAATGCAGGTTTGCAAAAGAGCCTTGCAGCTCATCAACAGAGCCTTGCAGCTCAACAACAGAACTTCGCAGCCCAGCAGCAAGCTCATCAACAGAGCCTTGCAGCCCAGCAGCAGACAAACGCAACTTTGCAACAGAGTCTGGAGGCTCAGCAACAAGCCCAGCAGCAATCTGAGGCCCGCTTCATAGACCTGTTGCAGAAGCAAGAGCAGAGACTACAACAACAGATGGAAGCAGTAATGCAGCAACGTCCGCAGACCAGTGAGGAAAGCCGTCCCACTAATACCGCGTCCTTTGGGGTGAGTCGTTTATTGACAAAAATGACTGGAGAGGATGATCCAGAGGTATTTTTGACCACATTTGAAAGGACCGCTGAAAGAGAAAAGTGGCCTGAGGAGCAGTGGGCTGGACTGGTGGCTCCTCTGTTAACTGGTGAATCGCAGAAAGCTTACTATGACCTAGAGCCTAACCAAGCAAAAGACTATGTGATGCTAAAAGCTGAAATATTGGCAAGGCTGGGTGTCACCCAGGCTGTCCGGGCTCAGCGTGTGCATAACTGGACTTTCCAGCTTGGAAAACCCCCCAGGTCTCAAATGTATGATCTCATTCACCTGAGCAGAAAGTGGCTACAGCCAGAGACTTTGTCCGCACCAAAGATTGTGGAACGTGTTGTAATGGATCGGTTTTTGAGAGCTCTTCCTACTGCCATCCAAAAGTGGGTAAGCCATGGAGACCCAGAGACGGCCGATGGTCTTGTGGATCGTGTGGAGAAATACTTGGCTACAGAGAACCTGACGGCCTCTTCCAGAGACACTCGGACTTTCCACCCTAAGACCAGACCATCCCCAGGGGCGGATAAGAGGATTCCAAGGGGTAAGGGTGGAGAGAGTGAGAGGGTGGGAGCTCTACCCCAAGTTTGGCGAGAACAGCCTGGGAAATCAGCGGCTCAAGAGGCGGCAAGAAGGATCGTTTGCTACCGCTGCCGGCAAGTGGGACATATTGCAGCCAATTGCCCGGTTGTGGAGGAACCCATGCAGTGTGACTTTCTGACGGGCAGACGTCAGTCGCTGTGTGCGACAGTCGCATGCACTGCCATTCGAGGAACTGAGAAACATTTATGCAAAATGTGTGTTAATGGTAGAAATGTTGTGGTATTGCTGGATTCAGGTAGCCTTGTGACCCTGATAAAGGCTGAGTTAGTTAAAACAGAGGTCTCTGGGAATAGCAAGGTAGCTGTTATTTGTGTGCATGGGGACACCCGAGAGTATCCAGTGACTACAGTGTGTTTCGAGACCCCCAAAGGTACCCTCTCTCATCCAGTGGGCTTAGTATCTCAGTTACCGCATGACGCCATTGTGGGAAGGGATTTTCCGAAGTTCTGGGAACTGTGGGATGATCCTGAGCCCCTCACTGGTGCCCCTATGTACCAGGAATGTGATAGCCAAAACTCCCCTGAGAGTGGTGAGGACTCTCCGGAATTTCCCTTATCAGTATTGGCAGGGGAGACTCAAGAAACTGGAGAGGAGCCCACCTCCTCAGACGAAAACCTACCGTCTGTGGAGTTTTCTGATCTTGAGGTTCACAGGGAAAACTTTGCCACAGAACAGTTGAAAGACCCCGCCCTAATAAAGGCACGGGAAAACGTAGTGAAAATAGATGGCGAGTTAGTGAACCCAGATAATACCTGCACTTACCCATACTTCAGCGTAGAGAAGGACCTACTGTATCGGGTGGCAAAAAGGGCAGAAGAAACCGTTGAGCAGCTTGTGGTGCCCAAACCTTACAGGAAGTTGGTGTTGGAGTTGGCCCATGGGCACATTCTTGGAGGTCATCTGGGGACAGAGAAAACCCGAGAGAGGGTATTACAGAGATTCTATTGGCCGGGGGTGATGAAGGACGTAGAAAATTATTGTTCCTCCTGCCCTGTGTGTCAGAGGTCGGCCCCGATGCCACATTTCCGTAGCCCGCTGGTCCCTCTACCCATCATTGAGGTCCCGTTTGAGAGGATCGCCATGGATTTGGTAGGTCCTATAATCAAGTCCGCTAGGGGGCACCAGTACATATTAGTTATAATGGACTATGCCACCCGTTATCCAGAAGCGATCCCTCTCCGAAATACCTCGGCCAAAACCATAGCCAAAGAGCTATCTCTTGTGTTTAGCCGGGTGGGTATTTGTAAAGAACTGCTTACGGACCAAGGTACACCCTTTATGTCCCGGGTTATGAAGGAGCTGTGTAAATTATTCAAAGTGACGCAATTACGTACATCTGTGTATCACCCCCAAACCGATGGGCTGGTTGAAAGATTCAACAAAACCCTAAAACAAATGTTGAAGAAAGTGGTGGATAGAGATGGAAAGGATTGGGACTGTCTACTTCCTTATCTGATGTATGCTATTAGGGAGGTGCCCCAATCCTCTACGGGATTCTCCCCCTTTGAGTTACTGTATGGGAGACACCCAAGAGGGCTGTTGGATATTGCCAAGGAAACTTGGGAAAGTGAGAGTTCTCCCCACAGGAGTGTGATTGAGCATGTCGCCCTGATGCAAGACCGAATTGCACAGGTAATGCCCATCGTGAAGGAACATTTGGCCCAAGCGCAGTTAGCACAGCAGAGAGTGTACAACCGTGGAGCCAAGATCCGTACCTTTTCCCCGGGGGATAGGATACTGGTACTTGTCCCTACGGTTGAAAGTAAATTCCTTGCCAAATGGCAAGGCCCCTACGAGATAATGGAAAAAGTGAGCGAAGTGAATTACAAGGTCAGACAACCAGGAAGGCGAAAGCCCGAACAGATCTATCACGTTAATCTGTTGAAAGCCTGGAGGGATAGAGAGTCCCTAGTCGCAGACACTTGGTCACCAGCTCAAACTGGTTGCGTGATTCCTGAGGTTGGAATAGCAGCCACCTTGTCACAACCCCAACAACAGGAGGTTAAGGAGTTTGTGCTTCGCAACAAGGAGGTATTCTCTGAGCTGCCGGGACAAATATCTGGGGTAGAGCATGACATCATTACCCCGCCCGGTGAAAGGGTGAAGTTAAAACCCTATCGGATCCCAGAGGCCCGACGGGAGGCAATACGGGAGGAAGTACAGAAAATGCTGAACTTAGGGGTGATAGAGGAGTCCCAAAGTGATTGGTCTAGTCCCATCGTGTTGGTGCCTAAACCGGATGGGAGCTGGCGATTTTGTAACGATTTTCGTCAGTTGAACAAAGTTACAAAATTTGACACCTACCCCATGCCACGTATAGATGAGTTGATCGACCGGCTGGGAACAGCCCGATACATGACGACTCTTGACCTCACAAAAGGGTATTGGCAAATCCCCCTGGCCAAGTCGGCCAAAGAGAAAACCGCATTTGTAACCCCAGACGGGGCGTTCCAATATAAGAGAATGCCGTTCGGGTTACAGAATGCGCCGGCCACATTCCAGCGGAAAATGGACCAGATGCTGAGGCCCCATCGGAAGTATGCTGCGGCTTACCTGGATGACGTAATTGTCCATAGCACAGATTGGGCCTCACATCTGCCAAAAGTGCAAGCAGTCCTGGACTCTGTTCGGGAAGCGGGGTTTACGGCTAACCCCAAGAAGTGTACCATTGGGCAGGAGGAGGCCAAATATCTTGGGTACACCATTGGGAGGGGAGTAATAAAACCCCAACTCAACAAAGTCGAGGCCATCCAGAGTTGGCCACGTCCCAACAGCAAGAAGCAGGTACGAGCCTTTCTGGGAATCGCTGGGTATTATCGGCGATTCATTCCCCACTTTGCTTCTAAGGCTGTGCCCCTAACCAACCTGACGAAGGGGAAAGGGTCGGTCATGATTAAATGGACCCCCGAGGCTGAGGCAGCATTCCAATTCTTGAAACAAGCCTTATGTAGCCAGCCAGTGTTGTACTCACCCGACTTCTCTAAAGACTTTGTCGTACAAAGTGATGCGTCAGATGTGGGGTTAGGAGCAGTATTGTCCCAGGTCTGGAACGGGGAAGAGCACCCAGTCATTTACCTCAGCAGGAAGTTGAAGTCCCATGAGGTAAATTACGCCACCGTTGAAAAGGAGTGTTTAGCGGTGAAGTGGGCTCTAGATTCCCTTCGGTACTACCTGCTAGGTAGGCACTTTGACATGGTTACGGATCACGCTCCGTTAAAGTGGATGGCTCAAAACAAGGAAACAAATAGAAAAGTGAATAGGTGGTTCCTGGCCCTCCAGGAATTCAACTTCACAGTAAAGCATCGCCCTGGCGTTCAAATGGGGAATGTGGATGCTTTGTCTCGAGTACATGAATGCCTGATTGCTGGTGTTCCAACCCCGAGGTTAAAACAAGAGGGGGGGGTATGTGACAGCAGGAAGGTAAAGTCACCTGGTTGCATCCAGGGGGGTAGATATATTTCGCCCAGATTCAGGCTTTACGCCGACTTATACAACTAGGTGGAGAGTTGTATAAGCCCAGCTAAGGCTAGTGGGCTCATGGATGACTCATACCTCTAGGGAGAGTGCTGGGCGTCGTGCAGACAGGGAGTTGATGAGACCAGCTGAAGCTTGTCAGCTCATTTAGGCCTCTATAAGAACTCCCAGCTTCATTAGATGTTAGCTCATGCCTGGAACCAGACCTGTGTGGACTGTCTAGGGAGAGTGAACCCCTGTGCGGTGAGACAAAGCCTGTGTGGCTATTTGCTTGGACATTTAAAACCAGGGACTTAGGGACTAGGACAGCACTAGGCTGATCCCAGTTGTTAGTTAGGAAACCTGTATGTTTAGTCAGAGGTCAACTTGACCAGGATTTATTTTGTTTATGTTTCTTTTGCTTTGCTGTGTTTTGTCACTGTAAATAGAAAATAAACCGCACCTTTTTGATTTTGAAAACCACAACCTCCGTTTGCTGGGCCTGTTTTGTGTGGGGAGCCCATCCCGGGGGTCACACACACCCGCTGCCGAGCTAACCCCCTCACAGAGGTTACCTTAATGTCCGCCATCGAGACACGGTGTTGGGAGTCAGCGGCGATCCTGGCGGCGAGGTCCGGGGCAGGCTGCGGAAGCCTGGGTGTCTCCTGTGGAAAAAAAAAGAGAGGGGGTGGGGAGGGAGCAGGGGGGACAGAAAGAGGATGAAAGAGGGGAAAAAAAAAATGCCGGCCAGCGCCATCTTGGATTTGTCCAGGGCCTTGCCGCGGGTTCCGGGAAAGTATGTGTCCAGCTGCTCCTGCCGGAATCTGTCACTCCCCGACTCGTGAGCTGTGTTCCGCCGCCTCTGGGACATATCCTGAGCCGAGTCAGGGCTCAGGAACGCCGGTGTTCTGCTGTGTTAGCTGCGGTTCGGAACGGAGCACGGACCAAACACGTCCTCACAGCACCATGTCCAGGACACGCCCTGTGCACAGTCTTTTTACACTGCCATGAGCCCAGTGCCAGAGAAAATATAACTTTTATCTGCAAGCTCAGTGCACCAGCACTGTATATGTTACTGTTTGCCCAAAAACACCCATTTAGGGCAAAATGCATATCTGGAGGTGTGAGATACACAATTTATATATTGTTCTTCTATTGTGCTATTCAAATAAAAAATATTTAGGGCAAAAACATTTTTTTGAATAGCATTTTCTGCATTTCTGTAGGTGTGAGATACACCGTTTACATACTCTGGGTGTATTCTGCTATTGCAAAAACACACATTTAGTGCAAAAAAAATATTTTGCAGTGTTTTCTGCATATCTGCAGGTGTGAGATACACAATTTATATATTTTCTTCTATTGTGCTATTCAAATAAAAAAAAATTAGGGCAAAAACATTTTTTTTATAGCATTTTCTGCATTTCTGTAGGTTTTGAGATACACCGTTTACATATTGCAGTGTTTTCTGCATATCTGCAGGTGTGGGATACACAATTTATATATTTTTCTTCTATTGTGCTATTCAAATAAAATTTTTTAGGACAAAAACATTTTTTTGAATAGCATTTTCTGCATTTCTGTAGGTGTGAGATACAACGTTTACATACTCTGGGTGTATTCTGCTATTGCAAAAACACACATTTAGTGCAAAAAAAAATATTTTGCAGTGTTTTCTGCATATCTGCAGGTGTGAGATACACAATTTATATATTTTTCTTCTATTGTGCTATTCAAATAAAACATTTTTTAGGGCAAAAACATTTATTTTTAATAGCATTTTCTGCATTTCTGTAGGTTTTGAGATACACCGTTTACATACTCTGGGTGTATTCTGCTATTGCAAAAACACAAATGTAGTGCAAAAAAAAATTGCAGTGTTTTCTGCATATCTGCAGGTGTGAGATACACAATTTATATATTTTTCTGCTATTGTGCTATTCAAATAATTTTTTTTTAGGGCAAAAACATTTTTTTTGAATAGCATTTTCTGCATTTTTGTAGGTGTGAGATACACAGTTTACATACTCTGGGTGTATTCTGCTATTGCAAAAACACACATTTAGTGCAAAAAAAAATTTTTTGCAGTGTTTTCTGCATACCTACAGGTGTGAGATACACAATTTATATATTTTTCTTCTATTGTGCTATTCAAATAAAACATTTTTACGGCAAAAACATTTTTTTTGAATAGCATTTTCTGCATTTCTGTAGGTGTGAGATACACCGTTTACATACTGTGGGTGTATTCTGCTATTGCAAAAACACCCATTTAGGGCAAGATTTTTGGAAAATATGAGGATAACGCCAAAGAAGGGACATGGCCCCGGTCGTGGTGCTGCTGGTGGAGCTCCTGTTGCAGGGAGATGACGTGGTCGATCTGTGCCAGCTACACGCACAAGTGAAACACCTTCCTCAGGTTCGAGTAGGCGACAGAGCCTGCAGCGGTATTTGGTCATGCCTAATGAGGCTGTACGAATGTTGAGGCCAGGACAAGTACAGGCGATAGTAGATTGGGTTGTTGACAGTGCCTCCGGTTCCTTCACATTGTCGCCCACCCAGTCTCCTGATGAAAGATCAGAGTTGGCACCTGCAGCCGATGTCCATTAGTCTTTCTCCTCACCCCCTTGCAAATCAGCCAAGCAGTCTGAGCCCCAAATCATGCAGCAGTCTCTTCTGCTTTTCGATGACTCTGTTAGCAGGGTATCCCAGGGCCATCCACCTAGCCCTGCCCCAGAAGTGAAAGAGATTGTGTGCACTGATGCCCAACCACTTATGTTTCATGATGAGTACATGGGAGGACCATCGCAGCACGTCTCGGATGATGACGAAACACAGGTGCCAACTGCTGCTGCTTTTGCAATTGTGCAGACCGACAAGGAGGGCAGGGGTGAAGACTGGGTGGAAAATGATGTGGAGGACGATGAGGTCCTCGACCCCACATGGAATCAATGTCATGCAGGTGACCAGTGTAGTTCGGAGGAAGAGCGGTGGTCGCACAGAGCCACCAGCACAGCAGAAGAGGGAGCAGGGTGCAAAAGCGGCACGTCTGTCCCCTAGACAGTACGTCTGCTACTGCCCAACGCAGCAAGGGACTGAGCACACCAAAGCCAGGTCCAAGGAGTTCCCTAGTGTGGCAGTTCTTCAGAAAATGTGCTGATGACAAGACACGAGTGGTTTGCACGCTGTCCAATCAGAGCCTGGAGCGAGGCATAAACGTTCTCAACCTGAGCACAACCTGCATGACCAGGCATCTAAGTGCAAAGCACGAGCTGCAGTGGAGTAGACACCTCAAAAACCAAGAAAGGTCTCTGGCTCCTCCTGCTTCCTCTTCTGCTGCAGTCTCGGCCTCTTCATCCACCTCTGTAGTGACAGTAGCACCTGCCAACCCGCAAACAGAGCATCTGCCAGCAACACTACCACCTGGGTCACCAACCATCTCCACAATGTCCCATGGAAGCGTTCAGCTCTCTATTTCCCAAACACTGGAGCGGAAGAGGAAATACCCCCCTAGCCACCCGCGATCCCTGGCCCTGAATGCCAGCATTTCAAAATTCCTCGCCTTTGAAATGCTGTCATTCCGTCTGGTGGAGAGGCAGAGTTTTAAAAGTCTGATGGCATTGGCTGTCCCACAATACGTCGTGCCCAGCCGCCACTACTTTTCCAGGCGAGCCATCCCTTCCCTGCACAACCAAGTGGGGGACAAAATCGGGTGTGCACTGCGCAACGCCATCTGTGGCAAGGTCCACCTAATTACGGATGTGTGGACCAGTAAGCACGGTCAGGGACGTTATATCTCCCTAACAGCACACTGGGTAAATGCAGTGGCGGCTGGGCCTGAGTCAGATAGCAGTTTGGTGCATGTCCTTCCACCACCGAGGATTGCAGGGCGCTTCAGTTTGCCTCCTGTTGCTAACTCCTCCTACTCTGCTTCCTCATCCTCTACCGCCTCCTCATCCGGTCAGCGTAACACCTTCACTACCAACTTCAGCACAGCCAGGGGTAAACGACAGCAGGCAGTTTTAAAGCTTTCCTGTTTGGGGGAAAAACCCCACACCGCGCAGGAGTTGTGGAGGGACATGGAACAACAGACCGATGAGTGGTTGGTGGCAGTGAGCCTCAAGCCCGGCCTGGTGGTGTGCGATAATGGGCGAAATCTCGTAGCAGCTCTGGGCCTAGCCGGATTGACGCACATCCCTTGCCTGGCGCATGTGCTGAACTTGGTAGTGCAGAGGTTCCTGAAAAATTACCCCGATATGCCAGAGCTGCTGCAGAAAGTGCGGGCCATCTGTGCGCACTTTCAGGGTTCTCACCTTGCTGCTGCTCGCCTGTCAGCGCTGCAGTGTAACTTCGGCCTTCCCGCTCACCACCTCATATGTGACGTGCCCACAAGGTGGAACTTCACCTTGCACATGCTGGCCAGACTGTGCGAACAGCAGCCGGCGAAAGTGGAGTTTCAGCTGCAGCATGCACACGTGAGTCACTCTGCGGAACAGCACCACTTCAACACCAATACCTGGGCCTCCATGCGAGACCTGTGTGCCTTGTTGCGCTGTTTCGAGTACTCCACCAACATGGACAGTGCCTATGACGCCGTTCTCAGCGTTACTATCCCAGTTCTATGCCTCCTTGAAAAACCGCTTTGGGCGATGATGGAAGAGGATGTGGCACAGGAGGAGGAGGAAGAGGAGGAGGAGGAGGAGGAACAGGGATCGTTTCCAAGGCTTTCAGGGCAGTCATTCACAAGTCGCTATGAGAGTGGCTTCCTGCACCAACAAACGCCAGGTACACAATTGTCCTGCAGCAAGGGCACAGTTCTGGAGGATGACGAGGTGGAGGCCGAGGAGGAGTAGATGGAGGAGGAGGAACCATGGCACCCCGACCAGCTCATGGCCATCACTGGTGCATGGCTGGGGGGATACAGAGTACACAGACGATACACCTCCCACAGAGGACAGCTTTTCATTGCCTCTGGGCAGCCTGGGCGATTACATGCTGCAGTGTCACCGCAACGACCGCCAAGTTGCCCACATTCTAACTGGTGCTGATTATTGGGTGGCCACCCTGCTGGATCCCTGTTACAAGGACAACGTACCATCCTTAATTCCCTCACTGGAGCGTGATCGTAAGATGCGCGAGTACAAGCGCACGCTGGTAGACGCGCTGCTGGTGGCATTCCCACCTGACAGCGGGGGTACAGTGGAAGCACAAGGCGAAGGCAGAGGAGGAGGAAGTGGTCGCCAACGCAGCCGGGGCACCGCCAGCACCTCAGAAGGCCTTAGCATGGCCGAAATGTGGAAAAGCTTTGTCAGCACGCCACAACAACCAGCACCACCAGCTGAGATGGAACGTCTTAGCAGGAGGCAGCATTTCACCAACATGGTGGAGCAGTATGTGTGCACACGCCTACATGTACTGAATGACGGGTCTGCCCCCTTCAACTTCTGGGTCTCCCAATTGGGCACATGGCCTGAGCTTCCCCTAATGCCTTGGAGGTGCTGGCCTGCCCTGCAGCCAGTGTATTATCTGAACGTGTATTTAGCACGGCAGGGGGCGTTATCACAGACAAGCACAGCCGCCTGTCCAGAGCCAATGTGGACAAGCTCACGTTCATTAAAATGAACCAGGCATGGATCCCACAGGACTTGTCCGTACCTTGTGCAGAATAGACATGTATACCGGTGTTCTGACAAAAACGGTCCGCCCATCGGATAGTGTCCGGCCCGTACTGTGCAGGCGCAGCGCTTGTGTAGTACGGAGGACAAGGAGATTCACAAAATCTCAGTAGATGAACGGCGCCTGCACAGTGAGTGTATGTTCAAGCCCCACCATCCAAGTGGACATACGGTAGCACATAGTAACAGGGCCCCTCACGGGCTCGCTTTGCTCAACGCGCTTTGGGCACGGCCTCGCTTGGCTCGGTTTGAACCTCGGATGGTGTGGCTTGAACCTGGACTCACCGCGCAGGCACCGATCGTCATCTGAGATTTTCAAAATCCCCTTGTCCTACGTACTGAGCAAGCGCAGTACAGGGCGGACACTATCCGACGGGGGACAGAATTCGACACATCACCGGCCTTACCCAGCCATTGTTGTATTTTTGAACCAGTGTTGGCTACCTCGTCCTCCTCCACCGCCGCTTCCACCTACACAGCCACATCCACCGCCACCTCAACCTCCTACTCCATATGGACCTCGTCCTCCTAGGTCAAGGTTATAATTTGAATTTTTTTTTAATTTCAAAGTATTTTATTTCCCCACTAGCTTATCCATTAAATTTAATAATTTTTTTCCAGAAAGGGCGTATTCTGGGGCATTCCCACCATATGTGTGGCATCGTGCCGTTGAGTTTCTGAGGTTCTTAATGACTTCCTGTACCTCTTCTGCTGAGAAGGGGGCCTCCAGAATATTATTACATTTTTTTTTTTAATGTTATTTTAAGTTATTTCCCTATCCACACTTACCATGCTCTTAATAAAATTTTGCTGCCATTTGCAGCCCTCTAGCCCTTTCCATTACTTTTTTAGAGCCATTTTAGTCCTCAAAAGTTCGGGTCCCCATTGACTTCAATGGGGTTCGGGTTCGGGGTCAAGTTCGGGTCAAGTTCGGTCCCGAACTCGAACTTTTTTCCGAAGTTCGGCCGAACCCAAACATCCAGGTGTCCGCTCAACTCTACTGATGACCAATAAAAGGTGTCTCAATACCAAGGTGTCACACAAGAAACATCTCATGATGGGTAAAAGCAAAGAGCTCTTTCAAGACCTTTGCAACCTTATTGTTGCAAAACATATTGATGGCATTGGTTACAGAAGGATTTCTAACTTCTGAATGTTCCAGTGTGTACTATCGGGCCATAATCTGGAAGTGGAAAAAACATATTTCACCATAAACCAGCCAAAACCAGGTGCTCCTCGCAAGATTTCTGACAGAGGAGTGAAAAGAATTATCACAAGAGTTGTCCAAGAGCCAAAAAACACTTAGGGAAAGCTTCAGAAAGACCAGGAATTAGCAGGTACAATTGTTTCAAATAAAACAATAAGTAATGCACTCACTGTATGTACGCTTACCACGCAATACTCCATTGCTGAAGAAAAAGCATGTTGGAGCTCATTTAAAGTTTGCTGTACAAAATTTAGAAAAAGCCTGTGAAATACTGGGAGGATATAGTCTGGTCAGATGAGACCAAAATTGAACTCTTTGGATACTATAATACACACCATGTTTGGAGGCAAAATGGCACTGCACATCACCCCAAAAACACCCCCATACCAACAGTGAGTTTGGAGGTGGGAACATCATGGTGTGGGTCTGTTTTTCAGCATATGGTAGTGGCAAACTTCGTATCAATGAAGGAAGGATGAATGGAAAAAATTTACCAATACATTCTTGCTGAAAATCTGCTGCCATCTACCAGGATGATGAAGATAAAATGAGGGTGGACATTTCAGCAAGACAATGATCCCAAACACAAAGCCAAGGAAACTCTCAATTGGTTTCAAAGAAAGAAAAAAAAAAGCTGCTAGAATGGCCCAGCCAATCATCTGACTTAAATCCAATAGAAACCCTATGGAAAGAACTACAGATCAGAGTTCATAGAAGATGTCCATGAAACCTTCAAGATTTGAAGACTGTCTGTGTGGAAGAATGGGCCAAAATCACACCTGAGCAATGCATGCGACTAGTTTCTCCATACAGGAGACATCTTGAAAGTATTTTGTATGAATTATTAAATACATTTCAGTTAGCTTGTTCAATACATTGTCACTGTGTCATTCCAGGTTATTACATATAACTTAATTTTTGAACTTCTTTTTGGTACAGATGGATTGCATGGGTTGTTACCGACATGTGGTGAAAATGTCCTGTCAATAGCATCTTTAGAAACAGATTTACCTAGAAAAATGGTGACATGTTCAATACTTATTTTACCCGCTGTATATATCAAAAAGTAATCACTGTTAACTGCGCCTTAAGACAGCTGTAATATTAATATGAACAAAATCACAAATCTTAGCTCCTAAGACAGAGAGATAGTTTCACACATATATATATATATATATATATATATATATATATATATATATATATATTTATAGGAACTGTACAGCGATCTTCTCAACCCTTCTGAATGCCAGCTCAACACATGTTTTTTTTTTTACTCACAATCTCTCACTCCATCACCACCTTGTCTCAGTAAATATATCCCCACCTTGCTTCAGTAATTATACGTATTTTATGGGGACTGGTAGATATTTGGTTTACCTATTTTAGAATATGCTCTATACAGTATATTATTCTTACAGGTGAGACCTAAGAGACACAAAGTCTGCTTGTAAAGTGAGAAAGTATAAAGGTGAGGGGCAAGATCATGAATAAACAGTGATGTATAACTTTCTAACATATGAATGTTACAACCATTGTGATACAATGTTATATGAGTGAAGATATTAGCACAGTATGCAAAAATGATAACACTGATACAGTCAGGCTGATTTACTAAAAGTCTTGACAATTATCAACCAATAAGTTGTATGAATTTTACTTCAATTAGCAAGTAATTTACTGTGATGTATGTACTGTATAAATTCTTATTTTATCTGTTGCTTGGATTTTTTGTATTGAAACCCAGCAGAAAAAATGTGCTACATTGTAGTCCATCTGCTGACACCATGGACCACGGTTCAATGGTCATAGATAAATATATACAATCATCTAAACCATACAAGTGTACCGTTATAAAAAGTGTACCCACCTGGTATAAAGTAGTATAGGATTCCTTAGTAGCTTCCTTAGTAGTACCCTTCACCAGCAGTTCTTGTAAGTGACTGAGCCCAGCTTCAACTTTTATTTATTTCACCACCATTCTCTAACATGTGCTTGCTTCCCATTGGTTAAAAAGGTGTGATCTACTTAACAAAAGGCATCTTCACAGTCTAAAAAGATAGTTTCAGCTTCTCTTTTTTCAGCTCTCCATCGCAGTCACAACCAGGACAAGTTCATTAACATTCTAATATGTGGAGGGAAGACTATAGGAGTGTACCTTCGTTGAAAATGAATGGCAGTTGTCTCTCATCTTTAGCATAAACAACAGGTGACACTATACATTTATTATCAATGACAAAAGAGACTGGAGATGGTAAATCAATGTTTTGTGACCTTCATTAAGATTCACTAAATAAAAAGAAAAAGGAAAACAAAAAGCTGCTACACAACAATGTGACAAAAATTGTGAACGTAGTGAAAGTGAAAAGTGTAGCGCTGGTGGATTGGGGAGACAAATAAATATCTCGCTAAGGTAAATAAAGTCACTCAAAAATGAAACAGTAAAAATATAAACACACCAACCTGAAAAAGAGTGAAAATATGGGCTAATAAGTCCATATAAGGAAAAAAAAAAGGAAACATAAATAAATGAATAAATGTCCATCAATATAACATGTAAATGGACGGTGGAGAAAGCAGACGTGCAGACATGTGGGTCATCATGGGAAAGATTTCTTCCGACTACATGAAATAGATGGAATACTCTTACCGGGAACCCGTGGATCTGCCTGTCAGCGACTCCTGTGAAGTTGAAACCACGAACTTGGCCTTTGGGACTCAGAAGTCCTCGGCTGCAGATCTTGAATCAATATCTCGGATGGATGGAGTGAACCCGAGCTCCCAAGGTGTCCACCCTGTTTCCAATCGATGTTGAAAAGGTTTGGATATAAAGGAACCCCAAAGGGGTAAGAGGACACACTGGAACGGCTCCAAACACTTCCTCCAACACACAAAGAGAAAAAGAGTCGGTGCTCCAATGGTGCAGGTCAAAAAGTAAGAAAAAGGTTTTATTTGAATAAAATCACAAAATTTGACATTTAAAAATGATCACAAAATGACATGTATTGTAGGCCTGCAATTCTTAGTAATTACTTACTTAAACCTTGACTAAACAAGAGTCTAGTAGACATTCCGGGTATGTTAAAGTTTGAAGCACAAAATCATAAATTATAATATAATAAATAACTATAAATAATTATAACAAATAGTAATGTAATTATAATAAAAATTATTCACTAATGTAATCAAATCAAAAACACTGAAATTTGCTCAGTTGCAGAATTGTCGCTGTCATTACTTTCAGTGTTTGATGACGAATTTCACCACCACCATGCGAGTGATTCTAATTTATTATCGCTGTTTTCTAGCTGGTCTAAAACCACTTTTGACGTAAACTGACACTTTTTGGTTGCTATGGACAATCTCCAGTTTCCAGGCAGAAAGAACATTTTTTTATAATATAAAACTGCATGCAGGGCACTGGACAGACCACTAGGGACAAAGGGACAAAGGGGATGTGTAATTTTTTTATACAGTACTGTAATCTGTAAGATTACAGTATACTGTATGTGTATTGTGTTTTAACTTTTTTGAATTTGGCGCCGATCTCCGCCCCCATGCGCCGCAACGTCGCAGGGAACAGAGCTCGGCACTCGGCAGTGTGAATCGAGCGAGACACGGCTTGCACACACTGCGGGGAGACATCGCATGATCCAGGGAACAAGGTAAGTAAGTCTCCCTGTATCCTGCAATGCGATCCAGAGTCTGGTTCGGGGTTACCGCTTATGGTATATAAAATCCACCCTGAGACAGACTCGGGATTACCGCTAAGGGGTTTAACCCACTTGGACTCCGCATCCAGATCTTCCCTACCCTGGACGATCTGGATGCTGAGTTTACACAGAGATGGGAACAGATATTACAGACTTGTTACATAGTTAGTCAGGTTGAAAAAAGACACAAGTCCATCCAGTTCAACCATAAAAATAAATAAATAAAAATAAAAAATATCGTACAATCACAATTCTATACCCATAGTTGATCCAGAGGAAGGCAAAAAACCCCAGCAGAGCATGATCCAATTTGCTACAGCAGGGGAAAAATATTCCTTCCTGATCCCCCGAGAGGCAATCGGATATTCCCCGGATCAACTTTACCTATAAATGTCAGTATCCAGTTATATTATGTACATTTAAGAAATAATCCAGGCCCTTCTTAAAGCAATCTACTGAGCTGGCCAGAACCACCTCTGCAGGGAGTCTATTCCACATTTTCACAGCTCTTACTGTGAAGTAACCTTTCCGTATTTGGAGGTGAAATCTCTTTTCCTCTAGACGCAAAGAGTGCCCCCTTGTCCTTTGTGTTGACCGTAAAGTGAATAACTCAACACCAAGTTCACAATATGAACCCCTTATATATTTGTACATGTTGATCATATCCCCCCTTAATCTCCTCTTCTCAAGAGTGAATACATTCAGTTCCTCTAATCTTTCCTCATAGCTGAGCTCCTCCATGACTCTTATCAGTTTGGTTGCCCTTCTCTGCACTTTCTCCAGTTCCCCAATATCCTTTTTGGGAACTGGGGCCCAAAACTGAACTGCATATTCCAGATAAGGTCTTACTAATGATTTGTACAGGGGCAAAATTATATCTCTCTCTCTGGAGTCCATACCTCTCTTAATACAAGAAAGGACTTTGCTTGATTTGGAAACCGCAGCTTGACATTGCATGCCATTATTGAGCTTATGATCTACCAAAACCCCCAGACCCTTCTCCACTATGGATCCCCCCACTTGTACTCCCCTAGTATGTATGATGCATTCATATTCTTAGCCCCCAAGTGCATAATTTTACATTTATCAACATTAAACCTCATCTGCCACGTAGTCGCCCAATTAGACAGAGCATTGAGGTCAAGTTGTAAATTGGCGACATCCTGTAAGGACGTTATTCCACTGCATAACTTAGTGTCATCTGCAAAGACAGAAATGTTACTTTTGATCTCAGACCCAATATAATTTACAAAGATATTAAAAAGTAAGGGTCCCAACACTGAACCTTGGGGTACACCACTGATAACCTTGGACCATTCAGAGTAAGAATCATTAACCGTTACTCTCTGAATTCTGTCTTTTAGACAGTTTTCTATCCATTTACAAACTGATATTTCCAACCCTGTAGACTTTACCTTACACATGAGCCGTGTGTGGGGAACTGTATCATGTTCATGCAGCTTGATGGAGACTTTATTAGGAGAATACACAAAAAGATCCAAAGCCCTTGATTTGGATATCATCAATTTGTGTGGTAAACTAATTTCAAAATTTCAAAACACATAAATCTGTTATTACGAAAGAGAAAAAAATAAAAGTACATTTAGAAACCTTTAATAAAGAGATCCTCATCAAAAAGGGACAAAACTATATACATGATAAAAATGCATTTGAAGCTGGAAAAGCCTACAAATGGACTCAAAACAAATATAATAGTAGAAACAATGGAAACCAGGGGCAATCTTTCAACTCAAACCAACAAGGATCTTATCCCCCTTCACACCCAGCTCACAAACCTAATTTTACACCAGGCACTAAACGTCAATATTATGGCGACTCTGCTCAAGAGCAAAGAGCCAAAAAACTAGTCTTAGTAAACACGTCTAAGCTTCCTCACTTGGCCACCATGACAATTGAAACACCAATCAATCACTCCACACAACAATAACTTTCTAAAGATTTAAGTTCACAAACCACCAATGCACTCTCTAACACAGTGGTCCCCAACCTTTTTGGCACCAAGGACCGGTTTTGTGGAAGAATATTTTTCCAAGGCCCGGTAGTAGGGGGGGACGAATCACGATGTGTGGGTCGGTTCACACTGTTGCGGTGTGGGAACCCTGCGAATCCACTGCGCATCGCAGGTTTTCCGGTGGCAGTTCACATTGCCCTATGTGAACTGCTGGGAGTGTCAGTTAAAAGTTAACGACACCCCCAAATCAGTTCGTATATCGCAGTGCGATCTGCAAACTCTGACAGGAATCGGATCGCATGGGTGTGAACACCCATGCGATCCGATTCTGCTGCGGACAAAAAAAATGGTCCTGTGCGAGTTTGATGCGAATTCAGCCAAACGATTTGTATGGCTGAAATCGCACAGAGATCGCATGTGATGTGCACTGCAGTGCGGTGCGAATCACATCCGAACTCTGACATTGCTGCAGTGTGAACCGGCCCTAAATGTCCCAGTGTAAAAATATTATTAAATGTCCCAGTATAAAAAAAAATATTTAATGATTTTTTTATACTGGGACATTTAATCATTTTTTTATACTGGGACATTTAATATTTTTTTTTATACTGGGACATTTAATGTCCCAGTATAAAAAAAATCATCATTAAATGTCCCAGTATAAAAAAAAATCATCATTAAATGTCCCAGTATAAAAAAATCATTAAATGTCCCAGTAAAAAAAAATATACAAGTCCCTCTGCAGTGCCCACTGTACTTACAGTCTCAGCACAGGAAAGTGAGGGGGAGCCGTTAGAGATTGCGGGAATGCTTTGAGCCGGTACATAGCGAGGGTGGGCGGAGAGATGAGGTAATTCTCTCTCTCTCTCACTCATTGGCCGGCCGTGCCTCTGTGTAGCGTAGCGTAGCCTTGCAGCGCCGTATGTTAGGGCGGGTCAGCGGCGCGCCTCTGTGTAGCGCAGAGAGATGGTGTCATCTCTCTGCTCGGGCAGCTGCATCGCTGACGGTCTCCTCCATGGCCCGGCTATAGCGGCGGTATGGCACGGACAGTGTCATTTGTGTTGCGGCCTGGCTAGAGAGGCGGTACGGCCCGGCTTTGGGCCGCGGACCGGGGGTTGACGACCTCTGCTCTAACACATTGGAATTATCTCAAAATGACCCTTCTTTCTTAGATCCAATTTTAGCAGGCGTAAAGCCACCACAAGTGGATCTCAACAAATATACACAAATGGCACTATACAATTACCTAATTAATCTTTAATGCCAGTTATCCCTGATCTAAATGTAATTACTGTATATACTCGAGTATAAGCCGACCCGAATATAAGCTGAGGCACCTACTTTTACCACGAAAAAATTGGAAAATTTATTGACTCGAGTATAAGCCGAGGGTGAGAATGTAGCAGCTACTGTAAGTGGAAAAGAGGGTCAACAATGCCGATTTGCAGCTTCACTGTGCCCATTGCATGCCTCAGCCTCACTGTGTCTATCTCACTGTGTCTCCCATCAGTGCCTCCTATCAGTGCTCATCAGTACCTTCTATTAGTGTCCATCAGTACCTTCTATCAGTGCTCATCAGTACCTTATATCAGTGCTCATCAGTACCTTCTATGAGTGTCCATCAGTACCTTCTATCAGTGTCCATCAGTACCTTCTATCAGTGCTCATCAGTACCTTCTATGGGTGTCCATCAGTACCTTCTATCAGTGTCCATCAGTACCTTCTATCAGTGTCCATCAGTACCTTCTATCAGTGTCTATCAGTACCTTCTATCAGTGCTCATCAGTACCTTCTCTCAGTACTTTCTATTAGAGTCCATTAGTACCTCCTATCAGTGCTCATCAGTGAATGCTATTAATGTCCATCAGTGCTGTCTGCCTTCTCAGGACAGCACGGCTCTGAGTGGAGATCGTGTCTGTCATTGAACAGTAGCACAGAGACACCGGCAATCATTGACGTTCTATTTCCCCGTCCATCCTCTCTTACACTGGATGAGAGAGGACACACAGCTATCTCACTGCTCCCCCTCCCCTCTTTTGTGTGCTCCGCGGGAAATGTGAGCTGGTTAGCTTCACACTTGACTGACCGCGGAGCACACAGGAGAGAGGAGGGGGAGAAGTGAGATAGCTGTGTGTCCTCTCTCATCCAGTGCAAGAGAGGACGGATGGGGAAATAGAACGTCAATGATTGCCGGTGTGTCAGTATTCTGCCTGACAGGAGAAGGCGGCACTTGGTTACACTGCACGGCCGCCGATGACACTGAATGTATCACAGCACCAGGGGATTAGGCTGTAGACACTGACTCGAGTATAAGCCGAGAAGGGGATTTTCAGCACAAAAAAATGTGCTGAAAAACTCGGCTTATACTCGAGTATATACGGTAAATTATCTTCGTATACCCTTTTGGTGGATGAAATTACAGTCCTACAAAAGGGGTTGAATTTCTGTCCAAGTCAAAACTTTGGTTATTTATCCGTAAATTAATTTTAAAGAAACTCTATGATAAACAACATGGCAATGCAGATCGAACCCCCCAAGAGAAACAGGCCTTGGATAATCTGATATCTCTTCTGGAAGAGAGTGATACGGCAGATTTGATTGACTCTGTCGATCTATCCCGAATCCTAAAGTTGGTAGATGAACAAGACTACTAGACCAAACCCATCCGTCTAGATCACTTTTAAAGAAAAAATCTGATCTTTGTCCTCCTCCCAGTACTAATTTGAATGTGGCTGCATTCTTGAAGTTAGTCAACAATGATTTGGAAAAACTGAAGATACAGGATAAAGGTTTCACAAATTTGAATAATAAAATCGCTTGCGGACAATCATCAAATTACAATTAAATCATCTGATAAAGGCGGCAATGTTGTTCTCCTTGATAATGAGGACTACATTAAGATATGTAAAAAATCCTTGATAATCATGAATGGTACCGCAGAATGCCAGCGTATATCATTATGAAATATAATAAAGAATTCTACCTATTAATTGATACCGCCTATCAAAACAATATAATTAATGAAAAAACATGGAGGTTTATAGGAAATGATTTTCCAAAAGTACCCACCTTTTACATATTACCTAAAATCCACAAAAAAAAAAAAAAAACACCAGGTAGACCCATCATTTCGGGAATTGGCTCGATCAGTTATAATGCAAGCAAATTAGTTGATTAATTTTTACGACCACATGTAACTTGTTTACCTTCCTACATGAGAGATACTGTTCACCTTTTGCAAATCATTGATCAAATTATTATTCCCGAGGGGTCTATCTTGGTTACAATTGATGTAGAAACACTCTACAACTCGATTCCACATGACAAGGGTCTAGCAGCCATTGGCCATATACTCCATCTTGCGACTACAGTCGATCCTGGTTATAACAAATTAATTCTTTCACTGCTGGAGTACATCCAAGGACACAATGTCTTTACTTTTAATGGCTCCCACTACCTCCAGGTGCAGGGGGTTGCGATGGGGACATGTTGTGCCCCACCGTATGCCAACCTGTACCTGGGGGAGTGGGAATCAATGTTTCCGGCAGATGAACATCTCGCCATTTACACTACTCACATCCTCGGATGGTATCGCTACATAGACGATATCTTGATTATCTGGGATGGACCACGGGATTTGCTGCAGCAGTGTCTTTTAAGAATGAATCGTAACGAATTTAATCAAAATTTCACCATGTCCTGCAATGAGAATTCTATTAGCTTTTTGGATGTGGAAATTTATAAGGGAGAAGAAGGAAAGTTATGTAGCAAACTTTAAAGAAAACCCACAGCGGGAAAAACATTACTCCACGCTACAAGCTTTCATCCAAAACCGCTGATAGATTCTATCCCGTATGGAAAGTACCTAAGAATAAAACGCAACTGTACCGACGATGAGATTTTTGTAAAAGAAGCAGCTAAACTACGCGATAGACTTTTTTCAAGAGGCTATTCCCATGCCTCTTTGAAAAGATCCTATAAACAAGTTCTTAAAAAATCTAGAGGTGATACCAAAAAATCTCAAAATGACAATAACATCCCAAGAATCATAACGGGATTTAACAAACAACAACCCCAAGTGAAGAGAATTGTTGAGAAATACTGGCATATGCTAACACTAGACCCTTCCCTAGGGCCTCTAGTTCCGGAAAAGACTCTCTTGACTTTTAGAAAAGCCACCTCCATTAATGATAGGATTGTAAGTAGAGAGTTTAAAAATGAGGCAACAGTACTACATTGTAAATACAGGGGTACATTCATGTGTGGTACATGTAATTATTGTAAATATATGCTTACGCAAAAAAATACCATCCTCCCTAATGGAAAAATATTCTACCCTAAACACTTTGCAAACTGCAGGACGCTTGGAGTTATCTACATGCTGCAATGCAGCTGTGGATGCTTCTATATTGGCAAGACCAAGTTGGAATTCTGGAGGAGGGCCAATAGACATATCCACATTATGCGGGTATGCAATCCTGACCTCCCCCTGGGACGCCATGTATCCTTGGTGCATGGCAGGGTTTTCCCTAGTGTCAAATTCTTGATACTAGACAGGATACACCCCAATCCCAGGGGGGAGACTGGAACAAGACCCTCCTCCAGATGGAATTGAGATGGATTTGCCAGCTAAAAGCTACACTGCCTCCAGGCCTCAATGAGGCAATCTATTTTAAGCCAATTCTCAAGGGATTTTCCTCAGGTGGAATGGAAAAATAAAATTAACAAGAATATATAAATATTAGGAATTATCTCTGTCACGTACCTTACCAGAGACTGAAGTGCTGGGAGGGCTTCCTTTGCGACTAAGTGCAGAGTGCCCCTGAAGGTGGCACAGGGAGTGCTATATCCAAAGAGGCAGGGGTTGCCAGCTGCGACAAGCTGAGGTGATGCTGGAGATCCGCTGGTGAGCAGGGTAGACTGCCAGGTGGGGGTACCAGCAGGGAGAACCAAAGGTGGAGTCAGGAGCCAAGTCAGAAGTCATACACAGATTAGCAAGCAGGGGTAGAGTCACTGGAACAGGTCAAGGGACAAGCCGGGGTCATACACAGGATCAGCAGAACAGGAGCATGATACAGAAACAAGCCAAGGATCAAGCCGGGATCACACACAGAGAAGACTGGTCAGGCAAGCAGGGTCGGTAATGGTAATTCAGCAGAAACAGGAACTCAGGAAACAATCTCAGGAAGGCTGAAGATCATGCAGCAGTTATTGACTGCTGCAGCAAGCTTTAAATAGGCCACTGGGCGACAAGTGTCACTCACGTATTGCGTGCGCGTTTTGGCGCACGCGCATGCGCACTGCATTCTGGCGCACGCGCATGCGAATTGGAGAACGTAGATTCCTGACAGTTCTTGCCCGTGTGCGCGCGCGCATGCGCATAGCTTTTGTTGATCCATGATTCTGCTGGACATGGAGAGACCTGCCAGTCCTTCTGAGGATAGTTCCCTGACAGTGCCCCCCCTCAGGGGCAGCCTCCGTATGCCCAGACGTGCTTGCTTCTCTGGATATTTTCTGAAGAACTCACGTAATAATTTAGGGGCGTGAACATCTTTTGCAGGTTCCCAAGAGCTTTCCTCAAGTGAGTAACCCTTCCACTTTACTAAGTATTGGATTTGTCTATCTCTCTTTCGACCATCCAAAATGGCTTCCACCTCAAATTCCGTTTCTTCACCTACTGTGATTGGAGGTGGAGGTGGGTCTTCTCTTCCAACAAAGGGGCCAGCAATAGCTGGTTTGAGAAGTGAGACGTGAAAGACTGGGTGAATCTTGTAAGATTTTGGCAGGGACAATTCGAAGGCCACAGGATTAACCTCTTTCTTTATTGCAATAGGGCCAATGAACCTTGGGCCTAGCTTCCGGGAAGGGCAGGACAATTTGAGGTTCAATGTAGAGAGCCATACTTTGTCCCCTACTTTCAGAATTGGATTCTTTTTCTTCTTCCTGTCATAATATTTCTTATAGTCTTCTTGTGATCTCTGCATGGTTTCTTGAAGAACCTGTAAATTTTCCTGAAAAAAGGTTAATCTGTCTTTTACGGCAGGTTCTGCTGCTTCCGGAATAGCATTGGGCAAGAAGGATGGGTGGAATCCATAGTTCACCCAAAACGGGGACTGATTAGTGGTGGAGTGTATCGAATTGTTGAACGCAAATTCGGCACATGGGAGCAAGGCCACCCAGTTATCTTGGGAAACAGTGGAGAAGCAGGGGAGATACTGCTCTAGGGTCTGGTTTGTTCTCTCTGTTTGGCCTATTACTCTGTGGATGGTAAGCAGACGATAAGCAGATTTCAATGTTCAAAGCTTTACAGAGAGCCCTCCAGAACCTTGAGGTAAATTGCACTCCTCTGTCAGAGACAATACTGTTGGGCAGACCGTGCAATCTTACGATTTCTTTGATAAAGGTGTGTGCTGTATCCATGGCCGAGGGAGTACCGAATAGAGGCAGAAAGTGGGCCATCTTCGTTAGACGATCGACCACCACCAGGATAGTGGTAAAGCCTTCAGAGGGGGGCAACTCCACTATAAAGTCCATGGACAGCATCTTCCACGGGTAGTCTGGGACGGGTAATGGTCTTAGCAGACCCCAAGCTTGTGTGCGGCTTCCTTTACTTCTGGCACAGGTTATACAGGAACTTACAAAGTTTTTGCAATCTTGCCTCAGGTTAGGCCACCAGTAGGATCGCTGAATCAGCTCAGAAGTCTTATGGACCCCGAAATGGCTGGCAAGCTGGTGTTCGTGAAAGGTCTTGAGGAGCTGAAATCTGGCTCCCTCGGGGACAAAAATATTGTTTCCGTGCCAGAGGAGTCCTTCCTGTCTTCTGAATGCGGAGCTCTCAGATTCAGGACATTGAGCAGAGGCTTGTTCAAGTGTCGACTTCAGATCAGGCTGAATCAACAGGAAATTCTGAGGGGACAAGATGGTGCTAGGAACAACAGTCTCTGGGGTTTCTGGGAACATGCGTGAGAGAGCATCTGCCTTCCCATTCTTGGACCCTGGGTGGTAAGTGAGATGAAAGTTAAACCTTGAAAAGAATAAGGCCCATATGGCTTGCCGTGGTCTCAGTCATTTGGCGGATCTGAGGTATTCAAGGTTTTTATGGTCTGTGAATACCATGATGGGGTGAGCTGCACCTTCAAGGAGATACCGCCATTCTTCCAAAGCAGCTTTTATTGCCAGTAACTCCCGATCCCCAACATCATAATTCTTTTCCGGCTGGCTCAATTTTCGGGAGAAAAAAGCTACTGGGTGCAACAATGCTTTAGGACCTTGGCGTTGAGACAGGACAGCCCCTATGGCAACTTCCGATGCATCGACCTCCAGGACATAAGGCAAAGCTGGATCTGGGTGCTGTAAAATTGGGGCTGAGGTGAACAGAGTCTTTAGTTTATCGAAAGCTTCTTGGGCCTCCTGGGACCATTGAAAACGGGTATGCTGGAGGGTCTGCTGGGTAATGGGGGCAATAATGCCAGAAAAGTCTTTAATGAATCTCCGATAAAAATTAGCGAACCCGATGAACCTTTGGATGCCTTTTTTATCGGTAGGGGCTGACCATTCCTGAATAGCGGATACTTTCTGAGGGTCCATGGAAATTCCAGATGTGGAAATGATTAGACCCAAGAATTGTATGGATGACCTTTCAAACTCACATTTTTCTGCTTTTGCATGGAGCCTGTGTGCCCTTAGTGTGGATAGTACCTTTCGGACATGAGTTCTATGTAGTTCCAAGGTGGCAGAGAGGATGAGGATGTCATCCAAGTAAACGATTAAGAAGTGATCCAGGAACTCTCTAAAGATGTTATTCACGAAATGTTGGAAGGTCGCCGGAGCTTTGCACAGTCCAAAAGGCATAACGAGATACTCAAAGTGACCGAAGCGAGTTCTAAAAGCAGTCTTCCATTCATCTCCCTCCCGAATGCGCACAAGGTTGTAGGCGCCTCGTAAATCCAATTTAGTAAAGACTCGTGCAGTGCGGAATCTCTGGAAGAGTTCAGGAACCAGAGGGAGAGGGTATCGGTTTTTGATGTTGATTTTATTGAGTTCCCTGTAATCCACACAGGGCCTGAGAGTATGATCCCTTTTCTCCACAAAAAAGATCCCAGCACCGACTGGAGAAGATGATGGGCGGATGAACTTCTTTTCTAGGTTCTCGTCAATGTATTGACGCTGGGTCTCAAGCTCAGTCTCTGAAAGTGGGAATATTCGTCCAAAGGGGATCTCTGCACCAGGCAACAACTCGATAGGGCAGTCGTACGGACGATGGGGTGGCAATGTGTCAGCTTTCTTTTTATCGAAGACATATAGGAAGTCATGGTAAACTGGAGTGATGTCTTGGTTGGAAGTGGAAGCTGGCTGAATGGTGAGGCAACTGGAAGGTGCTATAGGTTCAGGCACTATGCAATGCTGACGGCAGTAATCTGATTTGAAGGAGATACTCCCCGTGTTCCAGTCTATTTGTAGGTTATGTGTCCGGAACCAGGGAAGCCCCAGAATTACAGAAAACATTGCTGAACAGAGAATATCAAAACAAAGGAACTCTTGATGTCCTGAGCCAATCATGGTAAGTATAGGTAAAGTCTCTTGGGTAACCGGCCCAGAACAAGGTGTGGATCCATCAGCCAAGTGAATCTTAAGTTTATGTTCCTTATTCCGTAGAGGAATCTGAAAGTCTTTAGCAAGGGAAATGTCCAAAAAGCAACTGCAGGCCCCGGAGTCAATTATTGCTGGGAATCTGACCTCCCTTTTGCCAACTGTAATGCGACATGGAGAACAAGGTGAGCTGAGGAAGGTTTTGGGACTTGGAGGTGCAAAGGTTTGCGGAGAGAAGATCTACTGGGCCTTATTGGACAGTTGTAAAAGAAATGTCCGGCTTCTCTACAGTAGAAACAAAGGTTCGCTTGCCGGCGATAAAGTCTCTCATTAGGGGTCAGGGCAGAGTGAACCACGGCAATCTGCATAGGCCCTCTGTTGGACATGACTGGAGAGGAGGGTGCAGGAGTGTCTGGAACCGTAGGCAGCATCCAAGAGGGCCGGCAGGCTCGTGCACGTTCAGACTGTCGCTTCCGCAAGCGTATATCAAGTTGGATCGGCTTATACTCGAGCATATACGGTAAATTATCTTTGTATACCCTTTCGGTGGATGAAATTACAGTCCTACAAAAGGGGTTGAATTTCTGTCCAAGTCAAAACTTCGGTTATTTATCCGTAAATTAATTTTAAAGAAACTCTATGATAAACAACATGGCAATGCAGATCGAACCCCCCAAGAGAAACAGGCCTTGGATAATCTGATATCTCTTCTGGAAGAGAGTGATACGGCAGATTTGATTGACTCTGTCGATCTATCCCGAATCCTAAAGTTGGTAGATGAACAAGACTACTAGACCAAACCCATCCGTCTAGATCACTTTTAAAGAAAAAATCTGATCTTTGTCCTCCTCCCAGTACTAATTTGAATGTGGCTGCATTCTTGAAGTTAGTCAACAATGATTTGGAAAAACTGAAGATACAGGATGAAGGTTTCACAAATTTGAATAATAAAATCGCTTGCGGACAATCATCAAATTACAATTAAATCATCTGATAAAGGTGGCAATGTTGTTCTCCTTGATAATGAGGACTACATTAAGATATGTAAAAAATCCTTGATAATCATGAATGGTACCGCAGAATGCCAGCGTATATCATTATGAAATATAATAAAGAATTCTACCTATTAATTGATACCGCCTATCAAAACAATATAATTAATGAAAAAACATGGAGGTTTATAAGAAATGATTTTCCAAAAGTACCCACCTTTTACATATTACCTAAAATCCACAAAAAAAAAAAAAAAACACCAGGTAGACCCATAATTTCGGGAATTGGCTTGATCAGTTATAATGCAAGCAAATTAGTTGATTAATTTTTACGACCACATGTAACTTGTTTACCTTCCTACATGAGAGATACTGTTCACCTTTTGCAAATCATTGATCAAATTATTATTCCCGAGGGGTCTATCCTGGTTACAATTGATGTAGAAACACTCTACAACTCGATTCCACATGACAAGGGTCTAGCAGCCATTGGCCATATACTCCATCTTGCGACTACAGTCGATCCTGGTTATAACAAATTAATTATTTCACTGCTGGAGTACATCCAAGGACACAATGTCTTTACTTTTAATGGCTCCCACTACCTCCAGGTGCAGGGGGTTGCGATGGGGACATGTTGTGCCCCACCGTATGCCAACCTGTACCTGGGGGAGTGGGAATCAATGTTTCCGGCAGATGAACATCTCGCCATTTACACTACTCACATCCTCGGATAGTATCGCTACATAGACGATATCTTGATTATCTGTGATGGACCACAGGATTTGCTGCAGCAGTGTCTTTTAAGAATGAATCGTAACTAATTTAATCAAAATTTCACCATGTCCTGCAATGAGAATTCTATTAGCTTTTTGGGTGTGGAAATTTATAAGGGAGAAGAAGGAAAGTTATGTAGCAAACTTTAAAGAAAACCCACAGCGGGAAATACATTACTCCACGCTACAAGCTTTCATCCAAAACCGCTGATAGATTCTATCCCGTATGGAAAGTACCTAAGAATAAAACGCAACTGTACCGACGATGAGATTTTTGTAAAAGAAGCAGCTAAACTACGCAATAGACTTTTTTCAAGAGGCTATTCCCATGCCTCTTTGAAAAGATCCTATAAACAAGTTCTTAAAAAATCTAGAGGTGATACCAAAAAATCTCAAAATGACAATAACATCCCAAGAATCATAACGGGATTTAACAAACAACAAACCCAAGTGAAGAGAATTGTTGAGAAATACTGGCATATGCTAACACTAGACCCTTCCCTAGGGCCTCTAGTTCCGGAAAAGACTCTCTTGACTTTTAGAAAAGCCACCTCCATTAATGATAGGATTGTAAGTAGCGAGTTTAAAAATGAGGCAACAGTACTACATTGTAAATACAGGGGTACATTCATGTGTGGTACATGTAATTATTGTAAATATATGCTTACGCAAAAAAATACCATCCTCCCTAATGGCAAAATATTCTACCCTAAACACTTTGCCAACTGCAGGACGCTTGGAGTTATCTACATGCTGCAATGCAGCTGTGGATGCTTCTATATTGGCAAGACCAAGTTGGAATTCTGGAGGAGGGCCAATAGACATATCCACAGTATGCGGGTATGCAATCCTGACCTCCCCTGGGACGCCATGTATCCTTGGTGCATGGCGGGGTTTTCCCTAGTGTCAAATTCTTGATACTAGACAGGATACACCCCAATCCCAGGGGGGAGACTGGAACAAGACTCTCCTCCAGATGGAATTGAGATGGATTTGCCAGCTAAAAGCTACACTGCCTCCAGGCGTCAATGAGGCAATCTATTTTAAGCCATTCCTCGAGGGATTTTCCTCAGGTGGAATGGAAAAATAAAATTAACAAGAATATATAAATATTAGGAATTATCTCTGTCACGTACCTTACCAGAGACTGAAGTGCTGGGAGGGCTTCCTTTGCGACTAAGTGCAGAGCACCCCTGAAGGTGGCACAGGGAGTGCTATATCCAAAGAGGCAGGGGTTGCCAGCTGCGACAAGCTGAGGTGATGCTGGAGATCCGCTGGTGAGCAGGGTAGACTGCCAGGTGGGGGTACCAGCAGGGAGAACCAAAGGTGGAGTCAGGAGCCAAGTCAGAAGTCATACACAGATTAGCAAGCAGGGGTAGAGTCACTGGAACAGGTCAAGGGACAAGCCGGGGTCATACACAGGATCAGCAGAACAGGAGCAGGATACAGAAACAAGCCAAGGATCAAGCCGGGATCACACACAGAGAAGACTGGTCAGGCAAGCAGGGTCGGTAATGGTAATTCAGCAGAAACAGGAACTCAGGAAACTATCTCAGGAAGGCTGAAGATCATGCAGCAGTTATTGACTGCTGCAGCAAGCTTTAAATAGGCCACTGGGCGACAAGTGTCACTCACGTATTGCGTGCGCGTTTTGGCGCACGCGCATGCGCACTGCGTTCTGGCACACGTGCATGCGAATTGGAGAACGTAGATTCCTGACAGTTCTTGCCCGTGTGCGCGCGCGCATACGCATAGCGTTTGTTGATCCATGATTCTGCTGGACATGGAGAGACCTGCCAGTCCTTCTGAGGATAGTTCCCTGACAGTGCCCCCCCTCAGGGGCAGCCTCCGTATGCCCAGACGTGCTTGCTTCTCTGGATATTTTCTGAAGAACTCACGTAATAATTTAGGGGCGTGAACATCTTTTGCAGGTTCCCAAGAGCTTTCCTCAAGTGAGTAACCCTTCCACTTTACTAAGTATTGGATTTGTCTATCTCTCTTTCGACCATCCAAAATGGCTTCCACCTCAAATTCCGTTTCTTCACCTACTGTGATTGGAGGTGGAGGTGGGTCTTCTCTTCCAGCAAAGGGGCCAGCAATAGCTGGTTTGAGAAGTGAGACGTGAAAGACTGGGTGAATCTTGTAAGATTTTGGCAGGGACAATTCGAAGGCCACAGGATTAACCTCTTTCTTTATTGCAAAGGGACCAATGAACCTTGGGCCCAGCTTCCGGGAAGGGCAGGACAATTTGAGGTTCAATGTAGAGAGCCATACTTTGTCCCCTACTTTCAGAATTGGATTCTTTTTCTTCTTCCTGTCATAATATTTCTTATAGTCTTCTTGTGATCTCTGCATGGTTTCTTGAAGAACCTGTAAATTTTCCTGAAAAAAAGGTTAATCTGTCTTTTACGGCAGGTACTGCTGCTTCCGGAATAGCATTGGGCAAGAAGGATGGGTGGAATCCATAGTTCACCCAAAACGGGGACTGATTAGTGGTGGAGTGTATCGAATTGTTGAACGCAAATTCGGCACATGGGAGCAAGGCCACCCAGTTATCTTGGGAAACGGTGGAGAAGCAGGGGAGATACTGCTCTAGCGTCTGGTTTGTTCTCTCTGTTTGGCCTATTACTCTGTGGATGGTAAGCAGACGATAAGCAGATTTCAATGTTCAAAGCTTTACAGAGAGCCCTCCAGAACCTTGAGGTAAATTGCACTCCTCTGTCAGAGACAATACTGTTGGGCAGACCGTGCAATCTTATGATTTCTTTGATAAAGGTGTGTGCTGTATCCATGGCCGAGGGAGTACCGAATAGAGGCAGAAAGTGGGCCATCTTCGTTAGACGATCGACCACCACCAGGATAGTGGTAAAGCCTTCAGAGGGGGGCAACTCCACTATAAAGTCCATGGACAGCATCTTCCATGGGTGGTCTGGGACGGGTAATGGTCTTAGCAGACCCCAAGCTTGTGTGCGGCTTCCTTTACTTCTGGCACAGGTTATACAGGAACTTACAAAGTTTTTGCAATCTTGCCTCAGGTTAGGCCACCAGTAGGATCGCTGAATCAGCTCAGAAGTCTTATGGACCCCGAAATGGCTGGCAAGCTGGTGTTCGTGAAAGGTCTTGAGGAGCTGAAATCTGGCTCCCTCGGGGACAAAAATATTGTTTCCGTGCCACAGGAGTCCTTCCTGTCTTCTGAATGCGGAGCTCTCAGATTCAGGACATTGAGCAGAGGCTTGTTCAAGTGTCGACTTCAGATCAGGCTGAATCAACAGGAAATTCTGAGGGGACAAGATGGTGCTAGGAACGACAGTCTCTGGGGTTTCTGGGAACATGCGTGAGAGAGCATCTGCCTTCCCATTCTTGGACCCTGGGTGGTAAGTGAGATGAAAGTTAAACCTTGAAAAGAATAAGGCCCATATGGCTTGCCGTGGTCTCAGTCATTTGGCGGATCTGAGGTATTCAAGGTTTTTATGGTCTGTGAATACCATGATGGGGTGAGCTGCACCTTCAAGGAGATACCGCCATTCTTCCAAAGCAGCTTTTATTGCCAGTAACTCCCGATCCCCAACATCATAATTCTTTTCCGACTGGCTCAATTTTCGGGAGAAAAAAGCTACTGGGTGCAACAATGCTTTAGGACCTTGGCGTTGAGACAGGACAGCCCCTATGGCAACTTCCGATGCATCGACCTCCAGGACATAAGGCAAAGCTGGATCTGGGTGCTGTAAAATTGGGGCTGAGGTGAACAGAGTCTTTAGTTTATCGAAAGCTTCTTGGGCCTCCTGGGACCATTGAAAACGGGTATGCTGGAGGGTCTGCTGGGTAATGGGGGCAATAATGCCAGAAAAGTCTTTAATGAATCTCCGATAAAAATTAGCGAACCCGATGAACCTTTGGATGCCTTTTTTATCGGTAGGGGCTGACCATTCCTGAATAGCGGATACTTTCTGAGGGTCCATGGAAATTCCAGATGTGGAAATGATTAGACCCAAGAATTGTATGGATGACCTTTCAAACTCACATTTTTCTGCTTTTGCATGGAGCCTGTGTGCCCTTAGTGTGGATAGTACCTTTCGGACATGAGTTCTATGTAGTTCCAAGGTGGCAGAGAGGATGAGGATGTCATCCAAGTAAACGATTAAGAAGTGATCCAGGAACTCTCTAAAGATGTTATTCACGAAATGTTGGAAGGTCGCCGGAGCTTTGCACAGTCCAAAAGGCATAACGAGATACTCAAAGTGACCGAAGCGAGTTCTAAAAGCAGTCTTCCATTCATCTCCCTCCCGAATGCGCACAAGGTTGTAGGCGCCTCGTAAATCCAATTTAGTAAAGACTCGTGCAGTGCGGAATCTCTGGAAGAGTTCAGGAACCAGAGGGAGAGGGTATCGGTTTTTGATGTTGATTTTATTGAGTTCCCTGTAATCCACACAGGGCCTGAGAGTATGATCCCTTTTCTCCACAAAAAAAGCTCCCAGCACCGACTGGAGAAGATGATGGGCGGATGAACTTCTTTTCTAGGTTCTCGTCAATGTATTGACGCTGGGTCTCAAGCTCAGTCTCTGAAAGTGGGAATATTCGTCCAAAGGGGATCTCTGCACCAGGCAACAACTCAATAGGGCAGTCGTACGGACGATGGGGTGGCAATGTGTCAGCTTTCTTTTTATCGAAGACATATAGGAAGTCATGGTAAACTGGAGTGATGTCTTGGTTGGAAGTGGAAGCTGGCTGAATGGTGAGGCAACTGGAAGGTGCTATAGGTTCAGGCACTATGCAATGCTGACGGCAGTAATCTGATTTGAAGGAGATACTCCCCGTGTTCCAGTCTATTTGTAGGTTATGTGTCCGCAACCAGGGGAGCCCCAGAATTACAGAAAACATTGCTGAACAGAGAATATCAAAACAAAGGAACTCTTGATGTCCTGAGCCAATCATGGTAAGTATAGGTAAAGTCTCTTGGGTAACCGGCCCAGAACAAGGTGTGGATCCATCAGCCAAGTGAATCTTACGTTTATGTTCCTTATTCCGTAGAGGAATCTGAAAGTCTTTAGCAAGGGAAATGTCCAAAAAGCAACTGCAGGCCCCGGAGTCAATTATTGCTGGGAATCTGACCTCCCCTTTTGCCAACTGTAATGCGACATGGAGAACAAGGTGAGCTGAGGAAGGTTTTGGGACTTGGAGATGCAAAGGTTTGCGGAGAGAAGATCTACTGGGCCTTATTGGACAGTTGTAAAAGAAATGTCCGGCTTCTCTACAGTAGAAACAAAGGTTCGCTTGCCGGCGATAAAGTCTCTCATTAGGGGTCAGGGCAGAGCGAACCACGCCAATCTGCATAGGCCCTCTGTTGGACATGACTGGAGAGGAGGGTGCAGGAGTGTCTGGAACCGTAGGCAGCATCCAAGAGGGCCGGCAGGCTCGTGCACGTTCAGACTGTCGCTCCCGCAGGCGTATATCAAGTTGGATTGCTAGCTGAATGAGCCCTTCTAAAGTGGTTGGGGCCCCTACTCGTGCTAACTCATCCTTGATAGGTTCAGACAGGCCAAGTCGGAACTGATATCTGAGGGCGGCCTCATTCCACCCTGTGTCCGTAGCCAAATTGCGAAAGTCCACAGTATAGTCTTCTACAGGGCGCTGCCCTTGTCGCAAGGCATGGAGGGCAGCTTCGGCGGTGGCCGGGCGTTGTGAGTCATCATATAATTTAGCCATGGCTTCAAGGAACAAGTCCATTGAGTCAATAGCAGGATTCTTTTGTTCCAGTAACTGATGACCCCAAGACTGAGGTTCTTTGGACAGCAGGGAAATAACGAATCCCACTTTGACAGTCTCTAGAGAGAAACTCGTAGTTCAGGCGGAGGAAACATCATAGAAGCGCATGTAGTGAATGCAGTAGGTGGAGTAGAAGTTCCCACAACAGGAGTCATCATCTGGTTCAGAAGGCAATCTCCAAACTGGGAGTATTGCTCCTGTAGGCTCGTCACTGCTTGGGTAAGACCCGCGACTTGCTGGCACAAAGTCTTGAGAAGGGAAGCACCTCCGTCATTCTCTGACACTTCTGGCTGCATGATACTGTCACGTACCTTACCAGAGACCGAAGTGCTGGGAGGGCTTCCCTTGCGACTAAGTGTAGAGCGCCCCCTGAAGGTGGCACAGGGAGTGCTATACCCAAAGAGGCAGGGGTTGCCAGCTGCGACAAGCTGAGGTGATGCTGGAGATCCGCTGGTGAGCAGGGTAGACTGCCAGGCGGGGGTACCTCGGAAGTACCAGATGAGGCTGTGCAGCAGGGAGAACCAAAGGCGGAGTCAGGAGCCAAGCCAGAAGTCATACACAGGTTAGCAAGCAGGGGTAGAGTCACTGGAACAGGTCAAGGGACAAGCCGGGGTCATACACAGGATCAGCAGAACAGGAGCAGGATACAGGAACAAGTCAAGGATCAAGCCGGGATAACACACAGAGAAGACTGGTCGGGCAAGCCAAGTCTGTAATGGTAATTCAGCAGAAACAGGAACTCAGGAAACAATCTCAGGAAGGCTGAAGATCATGCAGCAGTTATTGACTGCTGCAGCAAGCTTTAAATAGGCCACTGGGCGCCAAGTGTCACTCACGTATTGCGTGTGCTTTGGCGCACACGCATGCGCACTGCGTTCTGGCGCACGTGCATGCGCACTGGAGAACGTAGATTCCTGAAGGAAGGTAGGTGACTCCGCGCAAAAGGACTTCAAACACAACGTAGTAGTCAGAGCTGCTGCCTCTACTTATTGCTGCCTCCTAATTCGGTGGAGCAAGGATATGAAAAAAATGAGGGGTGTAGTGGTGGCGCTGCTCTTACGTGAAACCAATCTGCTGGGAGCCAGATATTGGTAATAGGTCTACAAATGAGAAACACAAAGGGGGTTCTCTCTGATATAATCAGAAACTAAGTGGGACCACACATAGAATGTAAAAATCAAATAAATAAATGAAATAAGTAAATAAAGTGGGGTGTCTCTGCCAGGTGTTTACTTGGCTTTAGCAATAGCCTTCAGAAGGTGATAGTGATAATGGACGTAAAGTGAGTGAAGGATTTAGTAGGAATACATTAATTAGTTGAAATAAATAAGTAATATGAATTTTCCAATTCCGGCTCGGCCGGGTGTTTACTAGCAGAGGATTAGCTATTGGAAGTGCTGTGAAGTAAATTGATGCTACCAATGTGGTGCTGTAAGAGATGCAGTGTAAACAAAGTAAAAAACAATGAATTACAATGGATTGGGATGTTGTCTCGGCCGGGTGTTTACTAAACCCAACTGGAATTATACTCGGTCCCAAACAGTTAGAAAAAAGTGTTTACGTGATCCGTAATACACTCTGACAATGTACATCAAATGTTCAGCATAAAAATTGAAGTTGATAAAATGAAGTGAAGATCAATGGTGACAATCCAGAATATAGTGACAGAATAAATTGGTGACTTTGCTGCAGTGCTTGTTCTAGTAGCCTGTGCCGTGAATGTGATTATCCGTGATTGTTTATGATGTTGCACTCACCAGATTCTTCATACCCTCAGGGGGTATGGTGCAGTCACAGTATATGCCACTGTGTAGCAATCTCAGGAATCCAGGGTGGCTCCTTTGGTCCCTTGTGGTTCTCCGAGAAGGTGAGGGTTATGGAAAGGAAAAAAGGATACCCATAGTGTGAACCCGTAAAAAAATTGGTTTATTGATATAGCGGGAAAAAGGGTACTCACATAGTATTAGACAATAAAAAGCATTAAAATGGCGCTTGGCCAGTGAAGAGCGATCCAAGGTTCAGGAAGTGATGAAGCGACGTGACTCCGCCCTACGCGTTTCGTCAGATTGACGTCATCAGGAGCGTAACGTCGTGCTTCACTTCCTGATGCAATTTATAGCCCCTCCGGTCACATGTGAGCATGTGAGAATTAGCATAGTGGCCATTTTGGGTATGATTTTGGGGACCGGAGTCCGGCGGCCATGTTTGATAGGTTTTGCAGACCGGAGCTCAAAGTCTATGCAGTACTATATTAAATTGGTCTCGCGGCCATATTTGGTTCAACTTGCAGACTAGAGACCGCAGATTAGCTACAGCTGGAACATGAAACCGTGGGGCTATACGTTAAAAATATATGAATGTAAATTTCCAAACGCACCTTACTCAAAATTAAAACAAAATACAAAGAATATATAAAATACAATTGACATAAATGACATATATATGTATGTACATAAAAACAAACAAGTAAATTTGCTGCTTAGATAGAGGATATATGGTATGTGAAGATGCATATTTTTATACATGCATATTAAGAACGCATGTTGGACGCATATAAACCGCATGTAAGAACGCATACAAGACGCGTATATCTAAAATATGGATAAATATATATAAAATATGGATAAATATATAAAGGACATGTATGTGTACATAAACCTGCTGCGTCGGTAGAGGATATATGGTATGTGAATGGGGATTAAGGAGACATAAAATGGATGAATTAATGTAAAAATGCCTGTTTTGTACATGCATGGGAAAACGCATGTGTGACGCTTATAAAAATGCATATAAAAACGCATATAGAAACATATATAAAAAAAACACATAAAAACCGCATATAAACGCATATAAAACGTGCTTTAAAAGGGCTAATCATAGGTGGAATCATACGAGATATTACTGAGTATTGTTTGAGGCATTGGGGAAGGGCTTTAAGGTTTTGGGGAGAGTGTTAATTAAAATTAATAGTTGGTAAGAAAACAGTTCAGATCTAGATCAATGTTCATTCCTGCTGGTTGGAGAGTATCGAGCTGGTATATCCACTTCGTTTCATTTTGTGAAATTTTAATTTTCTTATTTTCACCCCTCCAATGTCCCTTAATTTTGTCTATGCCATAGAAGACCATGCAGGAGGGGTCTTTCTTGTGATAATCCCTGAAATGTCTAGACACACTGTGTTTGGGGAAGCCATTCTTGATGTTATTGATATGTTCTCTTACTCTGACATGTAGTTCTCTAGTGGTTCTGCCCACATATTGTTTGTGGCAGGGACATTCTAGCACATATGTCACATGTGTGCTGTGGCAAGTGATTAATTCTCTGATGTTGTGCTCAGATCCGTTGGAGGTTGAGATAAATTTAGATGTTTTCTTATCAGTCTTTTTGCTGGTTCTGCAAGGAAGGCATTGGCCGCATTTAAAAAAGCCTTTTAGGTTTTTAAAGATTTTGATTTGTTTAGGTGGGTCCAGTGCATTATGTACCAGTCTATTTCTTAGGTTAGGTGCTTTTCTATAAATGAATGATGGTTTCTGCGGTAGTATGTTTCTGAGGACCTTATCAGATTGTAGGATGGGCCAGTGTTTTCTGATAATCTTTTCTACGTATTTGTGTTGTCTATTAAAACCAGTAAGGAAAGCCATATCCAAGTTCTTCTTCTTATTTTTATTGGCAATGGTACCTGCTATCATAGTGTTTCTGTCCATATTTTTGACTTGTTGCTTTAGGGTGAGTAAATCCTTTTCTTTATAGCCTTTATCTATGAATCTGCTAATAATTGTGTTTGCTTGTTGTTCATATTCATGTAGGTTGCTGCAATTCCGGAAAATGCGCATTAGTTGGCCTTTAGGTATATTTCCAATCCATTTAGGGTGGTGGCAGCTTTTTGTTGGAATGTATCCATTCCTGTCAGTCTTTTTAAAATAAGTTCTGGTGTTCAGATTTCCGTCGTGTTTGTATATTTGCAGATCCAAGTAGTCTATACTTTGCTTGCTCCAGGTACCTGTGAATGTGATCCCATAGATATTCTGATTGATCTCCTCAAAAAAATCCTGTAGTTGCTCCTCTGTACCCCCCCATATGATGACAATGTCATCTATATATCTTCTGTAGAGGGTTAGATGTTCTCTGTGTACACTAAAGACCTGTTCTTCCTCCCATCTGTTCAGGAAGAGGTTGGCTACACTTGGAGCATATTTAGCTCCCATCGCTACCCCTTTGGTTTGGGTATAGTACTCGCCCTTATACCAGAAGTAATTGTGGCTCATGGCCAGTCCCAGTCCTTCCAATAAAAATGTGATTTGTTCTTCTTTCATGTCTGTTTGTTTATACAGAGCCCATTCCACACTACTGATCCCATCTTTTTGTATGATGTTTGTGTAGAGTGAGTTGACATCAATCGTCACCAATATGTCACTCTCTTTAACTCTAAGGTCCTTTATTTCCGAAATAAGTTGTCTGCTGTCTTTTAGGTATGATTTGCCTTCTGCCACCAGGGGTTGTAAAAATCCGTCTATGTAGGAACCCAATCTTGAGAATAGGGAATCAATTCCACTTATGATGGGTCTGCCGGGTGGTGTAGTTTGATTTTTATGCATTTTAGGAACGTAATAGATCACTGGTGTTTTTGCTGTTTCTGGTGTCAGAAAAGTGGCTTCTTTTTTGGTTAGGATCCCCTTGTCTTCCCCTTTTTGGACAAAGGTTTTCAACTTCTTTTCATATTCTATTTTTGGGTTGCCCCTTATTTTCTTGTATGTGTCCTGCACGCTTAGTAGGTTATCCATTTCTGTCTCATAGTCTTTTTTCTTAATGATGACTAGGCCTCCTCCTTTGTCTGCCGGTCGAATCACGATGTCCTTTTTCTTTTCTATTTCTTTGATGGTTTTCCAGACCTTATCACTTTTTGTTTTACTAATCTTCAGCTTTCTAATATCTTCTTCAACCATCTTTTTAAAAACCAGAATGCTTTCATTTTGTTGCATTTTGGGGTTGAAGATCGAATTATTCTTTAGTCTAGAATGTTTGTAGTAGGTATCTGTGTTTTTTTCTTTTGTTTTGGGTTCCTTTAAGGCAAAGAATTTTTTAATATTCATCTTTCTTGCAAATTTTTGTAGGTCTATGTATGTTTCAAATTTGTCCAGATTTTTATCGGGTGCATACTTTAAGCCTAGATCTAAAATGTTGAGTTCATCCTCATTAAAAATAATGTCACTTAGATTAAAAATACCTTCTCCTATTATACGCGTCTTCTTTTTCTTGATGCCCCCTCGTTTGCCTCTTGTCCGTTTTCTCCTGCCCAGTATTGGGGTCTGTGGGTATAGTCTCTCCTCCCCTCGTATTGGTAGTCCTCGGGTTCCCAGTTGTTCTGTTGTCTCCCATGTGGGCGTGATCCTCTGGGGTTCCACCCTTGTTGTCCTCTGTGGTTCCTGGGGTCTCCCTGATATTGTTGATTGTTTCTGTCTGGGTATCTGAAAGGTCTCCATCCTCCTTGTGCTCGGTATGGTTGTGGTGGGCCATTCCATCCTCTGTATGCAGGGGGTCTCCATCTGTTTCCTCTGGTAAAATCCCCTCCCTGTTGTGGCCTGCCATAGGGGGTGTGTTGTGGCATGTATCTTAGAGGTGAGTATCTATTTTGGTGCCTAGGTATTCTTGGTGTGATCGGTGCTGTGTGGTGTTCTTGAGTTCTGTTATCGTTTAGCTCTTGTTGTCTGTGGTTTCTACGTATGGGGCTTCTTTCTTCCCTTCTTGGTGTGTGTGTGGTTGTTTCATTCTGTGTGGTTCTGGGTGTTCTTTCAAAAGTGGTCCTAGTATTTTGCCATGGTCCTTCCCTCTCTGGGGAGTTTTCTCTGGAGTCTTCATTCATGGAAATGTTGTTTTCCTGCTCATTGTAGTTCTCATCTGTTTGCCATTTGTATACTTGCTGGTTTTTGTAATCTAACACATCTCTCTTGAATTTCTTCTGTTTTTTAGCTTGTATCTCATTATCATATTTTTTGATGGCTTCCTGTAGGAAAGTTTCTTTATCCTTATATTCTTTTACTTCAGCGAAAGGTACCAGTTGGTCCTTGATGGAGAGGATTTCTGTTTCAATGTGTTTAAGCTTATGTTGCCGTCTATTGACTATCTTGTGTAATAGGTCTGTTTCACTTTGGTTGAAAAAACGGTACCACTCCTCCATCAAGCCTTTGTCGCTCATTGCATCATTGGGTGAAATATCCCATCTGAGTCTTCTTGGGGTAATTTTTTCTGCAATGTACATTTCTAGTGTTGCTATGTCCCACCAGACTCTTAGTTGTTTTTCTAAGCTGTGTCTTAATTGTTTAAAGAGGCTATCCATGTCCTGTTTATTAACCACTTGCTCCTGGTTAAATACCTCTACTAGGTTAATGGATCTACCATGTATGTATTTGAATATGTCCATTGCTGCAGAGACTAATTGGTCGTTACAACCAACAGAGAATGAAGGAAGGTAGGTGACTCCGCGCAAAAGGACTTCAAACACAACGTAGTAGTCAGAGCTGCTGCCTCTACTTATTGCTGCCTCCTAATTCGGTGGAGCAAGGATATGAAAAAAATGAGGGGTGTAGTGGAGGCGCTGCTCTTACGTGAAACCAATCTGCTGGGAGCCAGATATTGGTAATAGGTCTACAAATGAGAAACACAAAGGGGGTTCTCTCTGATATAATCAGAACCTAAGTGGGACCACACATAGAATGTAAAAATCAAATAAATAAATGAAATAAGTAAATAAAGTGGGGTGTCTCTGCCAGGTGTTTACTTGGCTTTAGCAATAGCCTTCAGAAGGTGATAGTGATAATGGACGTAAAGTGAGTGAAGGATTTAGTAGGAATACATTAATTAGTTGAAATAAATAAGTAATATGAATTTTCCAATTCCGGCTCGGCCGGGTGTTTACTAGCAGAGGATTAGCTATTGGAAGTGCTGTGAAGTAAATTGATGCTACCAATGTGGTGCTGTAAGAGATGCAGTGTAAACAAAGTAAAAAACAATGAATTACAATGGATTGGGATGTTGTCTCGGCCGGGTGTTTACTAAACCCAACTGGAATTATACTCGGTCCCAAACAGTTAGAAAAAAGTGTTTACGTGATCCGTAATACACTCTGACAATGTACATCAAATGTTCAGCATAAAAATTGAAGTTGATAAAATGAAGTGAAGATCAATGGTGACAATCCAGAATATAGTGACAGAATAAATTGGTGACTTTGCTGCAGTGCTTGTTCTAGTAGCCTGTGCCGTGAATGTGATTATCCGTGATTGTTTATGATGTTGCACTCACCAGATTCTTCATACCCTCAGGGGGTATGGTGCAGTCACAGTATATGCCACTGTGTAGCAATCTCAGGAATCCAGGGTGGCTCCTTTGGTCCCTTGTGGTTCTCCGAGAAGGTGAGGGTTATGGAAAGGAAAAAAGGATACCCATAGTGTGAACCCGTAAAAAAATTGGTTTATTGATATAGCGGGAAAAAGGGTACTCACATAGTATTAGACAATAAAAAGCATTAAAATGGCGCTTGGCCAGTGAAGAGCGATCCAAGGTTCAGGAAGTGATGAAGCGACGTGACTCCGCCCTACGCGTTTCGTCAGATTGACGTCATCAGGAGCGTAACGTCGTGCTTCACTTCCTGATGCAATTTATAGCCCCTCCGGTCACATGTGAGCATGTGAGAATTAGCATAGTGGCCATTTTGGGTATGATTTTGGGGACCGGAGTCCGGCGGCCATGTTTGATAGGTTTTGCAGACCGGAGCTCAAAGTCTATGCAGTACTATATTAAATTGGTCTCGCGGCCATATTTGGTTCAACTTGCAGACTAGAGACCGCAGATTAGCTACAGCTGGAACATGAAACCGTGGGGCTATACGTTAAAAATATATGAATGTAAATTTCCAAACGCACCTTACTCAAAATTAAAACAAAATACAAAATACAAAGAATATATAAAATACAATTGACATAAATGACATATATATGTATGTACATAAAAACAAACAAGTAAATTTGCTGCTTAGATAGAGGATATATGGTATGTGAAGATGCATATTTTTATACATGCATATTAAGAACGCATGTTGGACGCATATAAACCGCATGTAAGAACGCATACAAGACGCGTATATCTAAAATATGGATAAATATATATAAAATATGGATAAATATATAAAGGACATGTATGTGTACATAAACCTGCTGCGTCGGTAGAGGATATATGGTATGTGAATGGGGATTAAGGAGACATAAAATGGATGAATTAATGTAAAAATGCCTGTTTTGTACATGCATGGGAAAACGCATGTGTGACGCTTATAAAAATGCATATAAAAACGCATATAGAAACATATATAAAAAAACACATAAAAACCGCATATAAAACGCATATAAAACGTGCTTTAAAAGGGCTAATCATAGGTGGAATCATACGAGATATTACTGAGTATTGTTTGAGGCATTGGGGAAGGGCTTTAAGGTTTTGGGGAGAGTGTTAATTAAAATTAATAGTTGGTAAGAAAACAGTTCAGATCTAGATCAATGTTCATTCCTGCTGGTTGGAGAGTATCGAGCTGGTATATCCACTTCGTTTCATTTTGTGAATCTTTAATTTTCTTATTTTCACCCCTCCAATGTCCCTTAATTTTGTCTATGCCATAGAAGACCATGCAGGAGGGGTCTTTCTTGTGATAATCCCTGAAATGTCTAGACACACTGTGTTTGGGGAAGCCATTCTTGATGTTATTGATATGTTCTCTTACTCTGACATGTAGTTCTCTAGTGGTTCTGCCCACATATTGTTTGTGGCAGGGACATTCTAGCACATATGTCACATGTGTGCTGTGGCAAGTGATTAATTCTCTGATGTTGTGCTCAGATCCGTTGGAGGTTGAGATAAATTTAGATGTTTTCTTATCAGTCTTTTTGCTGGTTCTGCAAGGAAGGCATTGGCCGCATTTAAAAAAGCCTTTTAGGTTTTTAAAGATTTTGATTTGTTTAGGTGGGTCCAGTGCATTATGTACCAGTCTATTTCTTAGGTTAGGTGCTTTTCTATAAATGAATGATGGTTTCTGCGGTAGTATGTTTCTGAGGACCTTATCAGATTGTAGGATGGGCCAGTGTTTTCTGATAATCTTTTCTACGTATTTGTGTTGTCTATTAAAACCAGTAAGGAAAGCCATATCCAAGTTCTTCTTCTTATTTTTATTGGCAATGGTACCTGCTATCATAGTGTTTCTGTCCATATTTTTGACTTGTTGCTTTAGGGTGAGTAAATCCTTTTCTTTATAGCCTTTATCTATGAATCTGCTAATAATTGTGTTTGCTTGTTGTTCATATTCATGTAGGTTGCTGCAATTCCGGAAAATGCGCATTAGTTGGCCTTTAGGTATATTTCCAATCCATTTAGGGTGGTGGCAGCTTTTTGTTGGAATGTATCCATTCCTGTCAGTCTTTTTAAAATAAGTTCTGGTGTTCAGATTTCCGTCGTGTTTGTATATTTGCAGATCCAAGTAGTCTATACTTTGCTTGCTCCAGGTACCTGTGAATGTGATCCCATAGATATTCTGATTGATCTCATCAAAAAAATCCTGTAGTTGCTCCTCTGTACCCCCCCATATGATGACAATGTCATCTATATATCTTCTGTAGAGGGTTAGATGTTCTCTGTGTACACTAAAGACCTGTTCTTCCTCCCATCTGTTCAGGAAGAGGTTGGCTACACTTGGAGCATATTTAGCTCCCATCGCTACCCCTTTGGTTTGGGTATAGTACTCGCCCTTATACCAGAAGTAATTGTGGCTCATGGCCAGTCCCAGTCCTTCCAATAAAAATGTGATTTGTTCTTCTTTCATGTCTGTTTGTTTATACAGAGCCCATTCCACACTACTGATCCCATCTTTTTGTATGATGTTTGTGTAGAGTGAGTTGACATCAATCGTCACCAATATGTCACTCTCTTTAACTCTAAGGTCCTTTATTTCCGAAATAAGTTGTCTGCTGTCTTTTAGGTATGATTTGCCTTCTGCCACCAGGGGTTGTAAAAATCCGTCTATGTAGGAACCCAATCTTGAGAATAGGGAATCAATTCCACTTATGATGGGTCTGCCGGGTGGTGTAGTTTGATTTTTATGCATTTTAGGAACGTAATAGATCACTGGTGTTTTTGCTGTTTCTGGTGTCAGAAAAGTGGCTTCTTTTTTGGTTAGGATCCCCTTGTCTTCCCCTTTTTGGACAAAGGTTTTCAACTTCTTTTCATATTCTATTTTTGGGTTGCCCCTTATTTTCTTGTATGTGTCCTGCACGCTTAGTAGGTTATCCATTTCTGTCTCATAGTCTTTTTTCTTAATGATGACTAGGCCTCCTCCTTTGTCTGCCGGTCGAATCACGATGTCCTTTTTCTTTTCTATTTCTTTGATGGTTTTCCAGACCTTATCACTTTTTGTTTTACTAATCTTCAGCTTTCTAATATCTTCTTCAACCATCTTTTTAAAAACCAGAATGCTTTCATTTTGTTGCATTTTGGGGTTGAAGATCGAATTATTCTTTAGTCTAGAATGTTTGTAGTAGGTATCTGTGTTTTTTTCTTTTGTTTTGGGTTCCTTTAAGGCAAAGAATTTTTTTAATATTCATCTTTCTTGCAAATTTTTGTAGGTCTATGTATGTTTCAAATTTGTCCAGATTTTTATCGGGTGCATACTTTAAGCCTAGATCTAAAATGTTGAGTTCATCCTCATTAAAAATAATGTCACTTAGATTAAAAATACCTTCTCCTATTATACGCGTCTTCTTTTTCTTGATGCCCCCTCGTTTGCCTCTTGTCCGTTTTCTCCTGCCCAGTATTGGGGTCTGTGGGTATAGTCTCTCCTCCCCTCGTATTGGTAGTCCTCGGGTTCCCAGTTGTTCTGTTGTCTCCCATGTGGGCGTGATCCTCTGGGGTTCCACCCTTGTTGTCCTCTGTGGTTCCTGGGGTCTCCCTGATATTGTTGATTGTTTCTGTTTGGGTATCTGAAAGGTCTCCATCCTCCTTGTGCTCGGTATGGTTGTGGTGGGCCATTCCATCCTCTGTATGCAGGGGGTCTCCATCTGTTTCCTCTGGTAAAATCCCCTCCCTGTTGTGGCCTGCCATAGGGGGTGTGTTGTGGCATGTATCTTAGAGGTGAGTATCTATTTTGGTGCCTAGGTATTCTTGGTGTGATCGGTGCTGTGTGGTGTTCTTGAGTTCTGTTATCGTTTAGCTCTTGTTGTCTGTGGTTTCTACGTATGGGGCTTCTTTCTTCCCTTCTTGGTGTGTGTGTGGTTGTTTCATTCTGTGTGGTTCTGGGTGTTCTTTCAAAAGTGGTCCTAGTATTTTGCCATGGTCCTTCCCTCTCTGGGGAGTTTTCTCTGGAGTCTTCATTCATGGAAATGTTGTTTTCCTGCTCATTGTAGTTCTCATCTGTTTGCCATTTGTATACTTGCTGGTTTTTGTAATCTAACACATCTCTCTTGAATTTCTTCTGTTTTTTAGCTTGTATCTCATTATCATATTTTTTGATGGCTTCCTGTAGGAAAGTTTCTTTATCCTTATATTCTTTTACTTCAGCGAAAGGTACCAGTTGGTCCTTGATGGAGAGGATTTCTGTTTCAATGTGTTTAAGCTTATGTTGCCGTCTATTGACTATCTTGTGTAATAGGTCTGTTTCACTTTGGTTGAAAAAACGGTACCACTCCTCCATCAAGCCTTTGTCGCTCATTGCATCATTGGGTGAAATATCCCATCTGAGTCTTCTTGGGGTAATTTTTTCTGCAATGTACATTTCTAGTGTTGCTATGTCCCACCAGACTCTTAGTTGTTTTTCTAAGCTGTGTCTTAATTGTTTAAAGAGGCTATCCATGTCCTGTTTATTAACCACTTGCTCCTGGTTAAATACCTCTACTAGGTTAATGGATCTACCATGTATGTATTTGAATATGTCCATTGCTGCAGAGACTAATTGGTCGTTACAACCAACAGAGAATGAAGGAAGGTAGGTGACTCCGCGCAAAAGGACTTCAAACACAACGTAGTAGTCAGAGCTGCTGCCTCTACTTATTGCTGCCTCCTAATTCGGTGGAGCAAGGATATGAAAAAAATGAGGGGTGTAGTGGTGGCGCTGCTCTTACGTGAAACCAATCTGCTGGGAGCCAGATATTGGTAATAGGTCTACAAATGAGAAACACAAAGGGGGTTCTCTCTGATATAATCAGAACCTAAGTGGGACCACACATAGAATGTAAAAATCAAATAAATAAATGAAATAAGTAAATAAAGTGGGGTGTCTCTGCCAGGTGTTTACTTGGCTTTAGCAATAGCCTTCAGAAGGTGATAGTGATAATGGACGTAAAGTGAGTGAAGGATTTAGTAGGAATACATTAATTAGTTGAAATAAATAAGTAATATGAATTTTCCAATTCCGGCTCGGCCGGGTGTTTACTAGCAGAGGATTAGCTATTGGAAGTGCTGTGAAGTAAATTGATGCTACCAATGTGGTGCTGTAAGAGATGCAGTGTAAACAAAGTAAAAAACAATGAATTACAATGGATTGGGATGTTGTCTCGGCCGGGTGTTTACTAAACCCAACTGGAATTATACTCGGTCCCAAACAGTTAGAAAAAAGTGTTTACGTGATCCGTAATACACTCTGACAATGTACATCAAATGTTCAGCATAAAAATTGAAGTTGATAAAATGAAGTGAAGATCAATGGTGACAATCCAGAATATAGTGACAGAATAAATTGGTGACTTTGCTGCAGTGCTTGTTCTAGTAGCCTGTGCCGTGAATGTGATTATCCGTGATTGTTTATGATGTTGCACTCACCAGATTCTTCATACCCTCAGGGGGTATGGTGCAGTCACAGTATATGCCACTGTGTAGCAATCTCAGGAATCCAGGGTGGCTCCTTTGGTCCCTTGTGGTTCTCCGAGAAGGTGAGGGTTATGGAAAGGAAAAAAGGATACCCATAGTGTGAACCCGTAAAAAAATTGGTTTATTGATATAGCGGGAAAAAGGGTACTCACATAGTATTAGACAATAAAAAGCATTAAAATGGCGCTTGGCCAGTGAAGAGCGATCCAAGGTTCAGGAAGTGATGAAGCGACGTGACTCCACCCTACGCGTTTCGTCAGATTGACGTCATCAGGAGCGTAACGTCGTGCTTCACTTCCTGATGCAATTTATAGCCCCTCCGGTCACATGTGAGCATGTGAGAATTAGCATAGTGGCCATTTTGGGTATGATTTTGGGGACCGGAGTCCGGCAGCCATGTTTGATAGGTTTTGCAGACCGGAGCTCAAAGTCTATGCAGTACTATATTAAATTGGTCTCGCGGCCATATTTGGTTCAACTTGCAGACTAGAGACCGCAGATTAGCTACAGCTGGAACATGAAACCGTGGGGCTATACGTTAAAAATATATGAATGTAAATTTCCAAACGCACCTTACTCAAAATTAAAACAAAATACAAAATACAAAGAATATATAAAATACAATTGACATAAATGACATATATATGTATGTACATAAAAACAAACAAGTAAATTTGCTGCTTAGATAGAGGATATGCCTTTGCCTTAAAGGAACCCAAAACAAAAGAAAAAAACACAGATACCTACTACAAACATTCTAGACTAAAGAATAATTCGATCTTCAACCCCAAAATGCAACAAAATGAAAGCATTCTGGTTTTTAAAAAGATGGTTGAAGAAGATATTAGAAAGCTGAAGATTAGTAAAACAAAAAGTGATAAGGTCTGGAAAACCATCAAAGAAATAGAAAAGAAAAAGGACATCGTGATTCGACCGGCAGACAAAGGAGGAGGCCTAGTCATCATTAAGAAAAAAGACTATGAGACAGAAATGGATAACCTACTAAGCGTGCAGGACACATACAAGAAAATAAGGGGCAACCCAAAAATAGAATATGAAAAGAAGTTGAAAACCTTTGTCCAAAAAGGGGAAGACAAGGGGATCCTAACCAAAAAAGAAGCCACTTTTCTGACACCAGAAACAGCAAAAACACCAGTGATCTATTACGTTCCTAAAATGCATAAAAATCAAACTACACCACCCGGCAGACCCATCATAAGTGGAATTGATTCCCTATTCTCAAGATTGGGTTCCTACATAGACGGATTTTTACAACCCCTGGTGGCAGAAGGCAAATCATACCTAAAAGACAGCAGACAACTTATTTCGGAAATAAAGGACCTTAGAGTTAAAGAGAGTGACATATTGGTGACGATTGATGTCAACTCACTCTACACAAACATCATACAAAAAGATGGGATCAGTAGTGTGGAATGGGCTCTGTATAAACAAACAGACATGAAAGAAGAACAAATCACATTTTTATTGGAAGGACTGGGACTGGCCATGAGCCACAATTACTTCTGGTATAAGGGCGAGTACTATACCCAAACCAAAGGGGTAGCGATGGGAGCTAAATATGCTCCAAGTGTAGCCAACCTCTTCCTGAACAGATGGGAGGAAGAACAGGTCTTTAGTGTACACAGAGAACATCTAACCCTCTACAGAAGATATATAGATGACATTGTCATCATATGGGGGGGTACAGAGGAGCAACTACAGGATTTTTTTGATGAGATCAATCAGAATATCTATGGGATCACATTCACAGGTACCTGGAGCAAGCAAAGTATAGACTACTTGGATCTGCAAATATACAAACACGACGGAAATCTGAACACCAGAACTTATTTTAAAAAGACTGACAGGAATGGATACATTCCAACAAAAAGCTGCCACCACCCTAAATGGATTGGAAATATACCTAAAGGCCAACTAATGCGCATTTTCCGGAATTGCAGCAACCTACATGAATATGAACAACAAGCAAACACAATTATTAGCAGATTCATAGATAAAGGCTATAAAGAAAAGGATTTACTCACCCTAAAGCAACAAGTCAAAAATATGGACAGAAACACTATGATAGCAGGTACCATTGCCAATAAAAATAAGAAGAAGAACTTGGATATGGCTTTCCTTACTGGTTTTAATAGACAACACAAATACGTAGAAAAGATTATCAGAAAACACTGGCCCATCCTACAATCTGATAAGGTCCTCAGAAACATACTACCGCAGAAACCATCATTCATTTATAGAAAAGCACCTAACCTAAGAAATAGACTGGTACATAATGCACTGGACCCACCTAAACAAATCAAAATCTTTAAAAACCTAAAAGGCTTTTTTAAATGCGGCCAATGCCTTCCTTGCAGAACCAGCAAAAAGACTGATAAGAAAACATCTAAATTTATCTCAACCTCCAACGGATCTGAGCACAACATCAGAGAATTAATCACTTGCCACAGCACACATGTGACATATGTGCTAGAATGTCCCTGCCACAAACAATATGTGGGCAGAACCACTAGAGAACTACATGTCAGAGTAAGAGAACATATCAATAACATCAAGAATGGCTTCCCCAAACACAGTGTGTCTAGACATTTCAGGGATTATCACAAGAAAGACCCCTCCTGCATGGTCTTCTATGGCATAGACAAAATTAAGGGACATTGGAGGGGTGAAAATAAGAAAATTAAAATTTCACAAAATGAAACGAAGTGGATATACCAGCTCGATACTCTCCAACCAGCAGGAATGAACATTGATCTAGATCTGAACTGTTTTCTTACCAACTATTAATTTTAATTAACACTCTCCCCAAAACCTTAAAGCCCTTCCCCAATGCCTCAAACAATACTCAGTAATATCTCGTATGATTCCACCTATGATTAGCCCTTTTAAAGCACGTTTTATATGCGTTTATATGCGGTTTTTATGTGTTTTTTTTATATATGTTTCTATATGCGTTTTTATATGCATTTTTATAAGCGTCACACATGCGTTTTCCCATGCATGTACAAAACAGGCATTTTTACATTAATTCATCCATTTTATGTCTCCTTAATCCCCATTCACATACCATATATCCTCTACCGACGCAGCAGGTTTATGTACACATACATGTCCTTTATATATTTATCCATATTTTATATATATTTATCCATATTTTAGATATGCGCGTCTTGTATGCGTTCTTACATGCGGTTTATATGCGTCCAACATGCGTTCTTAATATGCATGTATAAAAATATGCATCTTCACATACCATATATCCTCTATCTAAGCAGCAAATTTACTTGTTTGTTTTTATGTACATACATATATATGTCATTTATGTCAATTGTATTTTATATATTCTTTGTATTTTGTATTTTGTTTTAATTTTGAGTAAGGTGCGTTTGGAAATTTACATTCATATATTTTTAACGTATAGCCCCACGGTTTCATGTTCCAGCTGTAGCTAATCTGCGGTCTCTAGTCTGCAAGTTGAACCAAATATGGCCGCGAGACCAATTTAATATAGTACTGCATAGACTTTGAGCTCCGGTCTGCAAAACCTATCAAACATGGCCGCCGGACTCCGGTCCCCAAAATCATACCCAAAATGGCCACTATGCTAATTCTCACATGCTCACATGTGACCGGAGGGGCTATAAATTGCATCAGGAAGTGAAGCACGACGTTACGCTCCTGATGACGTCAATCTGACGAAACGCGTAGGGCGGAGTCACGTCGCTTCATCACTTCCTGAACCTTGGATCGCTCTTCACTGGCCAAGCGCCATTTTAATGCTTTTTATTGTCTAATACTATGTGAGTACCCTTTTTCCCGCTATATCAATAAACCAATTTTTTTACGGGTTCACACTATGGGTATCCTTTTTTCCTTTCCATAACCCTCACCTTCTCGGAGAACCACAAGGGACCAAAGGAGCCACCCTGGATTCCTGAGATTGCTACACAGTGGCATATACTGTGACTGCACCATACCCCCTGAGGGTATGAAGAATCTGGTGAGTGCAACATCATAAACAATCACGGATAATCACATTCACGGCACAGGCTACTAGAACAAGCACTGCAGCAAAGTCACCAATTTATTCTGTCACTATATTCTGGATTGTCACCATTGATCTTCACTTCATTTTATCAACTTCAATTTTTATGCTGAACATTTGATGTACATTGTCAGAGTGTATTACGGATCACGTAAACACTTTTTTCTAACTGTTTGGGACCGAGTATAATTCCAGTTGGGTTTAGTAAACACCCGGCCGAGACAACATCCCAATCCATTGTAATTCATTGTTTTTTACTTTGTTTACACTGCATCTCTTACAGCACCACATTGGTAGAATCAATTTACTTCACAGCACTTCCAATAGCTAATCCTCTGCTAGTAAACACCCGGCCGAGCCGGAATTGGAAAATTCATATTACTTATTTATTTCAACTAATTAATGTATTCCTACTAAATCCTTCACTCACTTTACGTCCATTATCACTATCACCTTCTGAAGGCTATTGCTAAAGCCAAGTAAACACCTGGCAGAGACACCCCACTTTATTTACTTATTTCATTTATTTATTTGATTTTTACATTCTATGTGTGGTCCCACTTAGGTTCTGATTATATCAGAGAGAACCCCCTTTGTGTTTCTCATTTGTAGACCTATTACCAATATCTGGCTCCCAGCAGATTGGTTTCACGTAAGAGCAGCGCCACCACTACACCCCTCATTTTTTTCATATCCTTGCTCCACCGAATTAGGAGGCAGCAATAAGTAGAGGCAGCAGCTCTGACTACTACGTTGTGTTTGAAGTCCTTTTGCGCGGAGTCACCTACCTTCCTTCATTCTCTGTTGGTTGTAACGACCAATTAGTCTCTGCAGCAATGGACATATTCAAATACATACATGGTAGATCCATTAACCTAGTAGAGGTATTTAACCAGGAGCAAGTGGTTAATAAACAGGACATGGATAGCCTCTTTAAACAATTAAGACACAGCTTAGAAAAACAACTAAGAGTCTGGTGGGACATAGCAACACTAGAATTGTACATTGCAGAAAAAATTACCCCAAGAAGACTCAGATGGGATATTTCACCCAATGATGCAATGAGCGACAAAGGCTTGATGGAGGAGTGGTACCGTTTTTTCAACCAAAGTGAAACAGACCTATTACACAAGATAGTCAATAGACGGCAACATAAGCTTAAACACATTGAAACAGAAATCCTCTCCATCAAGGACCAACTGGTACCTTTCGCTGAAGTAAAAGAATATAAGGATAAAGAAACTTTCCTACAGGAAGCCATCAAAAAATATGATAATGAGATACAAGCTAAAAAACAGAAGAAATTCAAGAGAGATGTGTTAGATTACAAAAACCAGCAAGTATACAAATGGCAAACAGATGAGAACTACAATGAGCAGGAAAACAACATTTCCATGAATGAAGACTCCAGAGAAAACTCCCCAGAGAGGGAAGGACCATGGCAAAATACTAGGACCACTTTTGAAAGAACACCCAGAACCACACAGAATGAAACAACCACACACACACCAAGAAGGGAAGAAAGAAGCCCCATACGTAGAAACCACAGACAACAAGAGCTAAACGATAACAGAACTCAAGAACACCACACAGCACCGATCACACCAAGAATACCTAGGCACCAAAATAGATACTCACCTCTAAGATACATGCCACAACACACCCCCTATGGCAGGCCACAACAGGGAGGGGATTTTACCAGAGGAAACAGATGGAGACCCCCTGCATACAGAGGATGGAATGGCCCACCACAACCATACCGAGCACAAGGAGGATGGAGACCTTTCAGATACCCAGACAGAAACAATCAACAATATCAGGGAGACCCCAGGAACCACAGAGGACAACAAGGGTGGAACCCCAGAGGATCACGCCCACATGGGAGACAACAGAACAACTGGGAACCCGAGGACTACCAATACGAGGGGAGGAGAGACTATACCCACAGACCCCAATACTGGGCAGGAGAAAACGGACAAGAGGCAAACGAGGGGGCATCAAGAAAAAGAAGACGTGTATAATAGGAGAAGGTATTTTTAATCTAAGTGACATTATTTTTAATGAGGATGAACTCAACATTTTAGATCTAGGCTTAAAGTATGCACCCGATAAAAATCTGGACAAATTTGAAACATACATAGACCTACAAAAATTTGCAAGAAAGATGAATATTAAAAAAATTCTTTGCCTTAAAGGAACCCAAAACAAAAGAAAAAAACACAGATACCTACTACAAACATTCTAGACTAAAGAATAATTCGATCTTCAACCCCAAAATGCAACAAAATGAAAGCATTCTGGTTTTTAAAAAGATGGTTGAAGAAGATATTAGAAAGCTGAAGATTAGTAAAACAAAAAGTGATAAGGTCTGGAAAACCATCAAAGAAATAGAAAAGAAAAAGGACATCGTGATTCGACCGACAGACAAAGGAGGAGGCCTAGTCATCATTAAGAAAAAAGACTATGAGACAGAAATGGATAACCTACTAAGCGTGCAGGACACATACAAGAAAATAAGGGGCAACCCAAAAATAGAATATGAAAAGAAGTTGAAAACCTTTGTCCAAAAAGGGGAAGACAAGGGGATCCTAACCAAAAAAGAAGCCACTTTTCTGACACCAGAAACAGCAAAAACACCAGTGATCTATTACGTTCCTAAAATGCATAAAAATCAAACTACACCACCCGGCAGACCCATCATAAGTGGAATTGATTCCCTATTCTCAAAATTGGGTTCCTACATAGACGGATTTTTACAACCCCTGGTGGCAGAAGGCAAATCATACCTAAAAGACAGCAGACAACTTATTTCGGAAATAAAGGACCTTAGAGTTAAAGAGAGTGACATATTGGTGACGATTGATGTCAACTCACTCTACACAAACATCATACAAAAAGATGGGATCAGTAGTGTGGAATGGGCTCTGTATAAACAAACAGACATGAAAGAAGAACAAATCACATTTTTATTGGAAGGACTGGGACTGGCCATGAGCCACAATTACTTCTGGTATAAGGGCGAGTACTATACCCAAACCAAAGGGGTAGCGATGGGAGCTAAATATGCTCCAAGTGTAGCCAACCTCTTCCTGAACAGATGGGAGGAAGAACAGGTCTTTAGTGTACACAGAACATCTAACCCTCTACAGAAGATATATAGATGACATTGTCATCATATGGGGGGGTACAGAGGAGCAACTACAGGATTTTTTTGATGAGATCAATCAGAATATCTATGGGATCACATTCACAGGTACCTGGAGCAAGCAAAGTATAGACTACTTGGATCTGCAAATATACAAACACGACGGAAATCTGAACACCAGAACTTATTTTAAAAAGACTGACAGGAATGGATACATTCCAACAAAAAGCTGCCACCACCCTAAATGGATTGGAAATATACCTAAAGGCCAACTAATGCGCATTTTCCGGAATTGCAGCAACCTACATGAATATGAACAACAAGCAAACACAATTATTAGCAGATTCATAGATAAAGGCTATAAAGAAAAGGATTTACTCACCCTAAAGCAACAAGTCAAAAATATGGACAGAAACACTATGATAGCAGGTACCATTGCCAATAAAAATAATAAGAAGAACTTGGATATGGCTTTCCTTACTGGTTTTAATAGACAACACAAATACGTAGAAAAGATTATCAGAAAACACTGGCCCATCCTACAATCTGATAAGGTCCTCAGAAACATACTACCGCAGAAACCATCATTCATTTATAGAAAAGCACCTAACCTAAGAAATAGACTGGTACATAATGCACTGGACCCACCTAAACAAATCAAAATCTTTAAAAACCTAAAAGGCTTTTTTAAATGCGGCCAATGCCTTCCTTGCAGAACCAGCAAAAAGACTGATAAGAAAACATCTAAATTTATCTCAACCTCCAACGGATCTGAGCACAACATCAGAGAATTAATCACTTGCCACAGCACACATGTGACATATGTGCTAGAATGTCCCTGCCACAAACAATATGTGGGCAGAACCACTAGAGAACTACATGTCAGAGTAAGAGAACATATCAATAACATCAAGAATGGCTTCCCCAAACACAGTGTGTCTAGACATTTCAGGGATTATCACAAGAAAGACCCCTCCTGCATGGTCTTCTATGGCATAGACAAAATTAAGGGACATTGGAGGGGTGAAAATAAGAAAATTAAAATTTCACAAAATGAAACGAAGTGGATATACCAGCTCGATACTCTCCAACCAGCAGGAATGAACATTGATCTAGATCTGAACTGTTTTCTTACCAACTATTAATTTTAATTAACACTCTCCCCAAAACCTTAAAGCCCTTCCCCAATGCCTCAAACAATACTCAGTAATATCTCGTATGATTCCACCTATGATTAGCCCTTTTAAAGCACGTTTTATATGCGTTTTATATGCGGTTTTTATGTGTTTTTTTATATATGTTTCTATATGCGTTTTTATATGCATTTTTATAAGCGTCACACATGCGTTTTCCCATGCATGTACAAAACAGGCATTTTTACATTAATTCATCCATTTTATGTCTCCTTAATCCCCATTCACATACCATATATCCTCTACCGACGCAGCAGGTTTATGTACACATACATGTCCTTTATATATTTATCCATATTTTATATATATTTATCCATATTTTATATATACGCGTCTTGTATGCGTTCTTACATGCGGTTTATATGCGTCCAACATGCGTTCTTAATATGCATGTATAAAAATATGCATCTTCACATACCATATATCCTCTATCTAAGCAGCAAATTTACTTGTTTGTTTTTATGTACATACATATATATGTCATTTATGTCAATTGTATTTTATATATTCTTTGTATTTTGTATTTTGTTTTAATTTTGAGTAAGGTGCGTTTGGAAATTTACATTCATATATTTTTAACGTATAGCCCCACGGTTTCATGTTCCAGCTGTAGCTAATCTGCGGTCTCTAGTCTGCAAGTTGAACCAAATATGGCCGCGAGACCAATTTAATATAGTACTGCATAGACTTTGAGCTCCGGTCTGCAAAACCTATCAAACATGGCCGCCGGACTCCGGTCCCCAAAATCATACCCAAAATGGCCACTATGCTAATTCTCACATGCTCACATGTGACCGGAGGGGCTATAAATTGCATCAGGAAGTGAAGCACGACGTTACGCTCCTGATGACGTCAATCTGACGAAACGCGTAGGGCGGAGTCACGTCGCTTCATCACTTCCTGAACCTTGGATCGCTCTTCACTGGCCAAGCGCCATTTTAATGCTTTTTATTGTCTAATACTATGTGAGTACCCTTTTTCCCGCTATATCAATAAACCAATTTTTTTACGGGTTCACACTATGGGTATCCTTTTTTCCTTTCCATAACCCTCACCTTCTCGGAGAACCACAAGGGACCAAAGGAGCCACCCTGGATTCCTGAGATTGCTACACAGTGGCATATACTGTGACTGCACCATACCCCCTGAGGGTATGAAGAATCTGGTGAGTGCAACATCATAAACAATCACGGATAATCACATTCACGGCACAGGCTACTAGAACAAGCACTGCAGCAAAGTCACCAATTTATTCTGTCACTATATTCTGGATTGTCACCATTGATCTTCACTTCATTTTATCAACTTCAATTTTTATGCTGAACATTTGATGTACATTGTCAGAGTGTATTACGGATCACGTAAACACTTTTTTCTAACTGTTTGGGACCGAGTATAATTCCAGTTGGGTTTAGTAAACACCCGGCCGAGACAACATCCCAATCCATTGTAATTCATTGTTTTTTACTTTGTTTACACTGCATCTCTTACAGCACCACATTGGTAGCATCAATTTACTTCACAGCACTTCCAATAGCTAATCCTCTGCTAGTAAACACCCGGCCGAGCCGGAATTGGAAAATTCATATTACTTATTTATTTCAACTAATTAATGTATTCCTACTAAATCCTTCACTCACTTTACGTCCATTATCACTATCCCCTTCTGAAGGCTATTGCTAAAGCCAAGTAAACACCTGGCAGAGACACCCCACTTTATTTACTTATTTCATTTATTTATTTGATTTTTACATTCTATGTGTGGTCCCACTTAGGTTCTGATTATATCAGAGAGAACCCCCTTTGTGTTTCTCATTTGTAGACCTATTACCAATATCTGGCTCCCAGCAGATTGGTTTCACGTAAGAGCAGCGCCACCACTACACCCCTCATTTTTTTCAACGTAGATTCCTGACAGTTCTTGCCCGTGTGCGCATGCGCATAGCGTTTGTTGATCCGTGATTCTGCTGGACATGGAGAGACCTGCCAGTCCTTCTGCGGATAGTTCCCTGACAATCTCATTTTCCTTTTTCCCTCTTCAATTCTATTGAGAGCCTTGATTCTGATGTGAAAAAACTTTTCCCTATTGGGTTCCTATAAAAAGTAAAAAATGCAAAAAATGTGTTTGGCTATATGTATGAATATTTTTCCTAAATGATCAATGCTATATAGTTTATTTGATGTGTAATTAACACCTTGAATGTTCATCATTGAATTTTCTGATTGTATATCTGGTTCAATATTATATATATTCTTTATATTATGTTTTGCATCTCATTTTACAAAATAGTTCCCTACCTGTGAAGTACACATAAATGCTTTCAATCATCTATTTGTGCTATCTAGGTGATCGCCACTTAACGCCTTATGGACATAGCCATACTTCTTTTTTTATTAGTTATTTTCCCCTTTTTTAGGGTATTGCGACTAAAGTGACATTTTCTGTCCCATGTTTTCCTCCTCAGCAGATTTCCGGAATAGATCGCCCGCACACGGGAGCCGCCCAGTTTTTTCTATACCTGGGGCGGCGACCCTGGAGTCAGCTGGACGGATAGTCATCTCTCTGCCCACGGACTCCATCTTGCCACTCCTGCGGGCTTGCGCAGTCTGCATCTAAGGCATACTGTGTCGGTGTGCCGGGTGTACGTGACGCGGCCCCGACGTGCTGACGTCTGGTGCATGCATGGAGGGGGGGCGCCGCGCACACACGGCTCAGGGGGTTTACATTGGATCCCAGGCAAGCCAGCCTTATCAGTCAGCGGTTCGCAATTGCTAGCGGCAGCTGATTGCAATTTGTTCTCTACTTTGCACAGAGGTTCAATCTGTTACCAGAGGACAGTCCAGCTTAATGTTTATTTTGTTTAAATACATTTTCTGTATTTGTGGTAACTCATAATTTCTTAATACTTTGTGTGCACATGCTGGCACTTCAAAGAGATGTATGTGGGTCCTATTTGATTGAATGGCCCAGACATATATATGCAAAGTAATACTTGTAATAGATTAAATTAATTTTAGTGCCTATGTGCACACATATATATCTATATAATTTGATTATCTACAGAAAAATCACTAATTATTAATTGCTAAATACCTTTAATAAATTTAATTGATAAAGTGCTTCCAGGTGCCTATTTTATATGTAGACCCCTTTATGATCTATTTAGAAATTAATAATAATCTAATTATGTTAAATTTAAACTACATAATTTAATAATCATTATTATAATTTAAATTAATTTAAACGTCTATCCCTGATATTCCTATATTTATATTAGTTACGTTCATTCCTTAACCAACAGATCACAAAACAATATACACTGTCTGGGTGGTTTTGCATCTAATACATAGCAGCATTGGGTGGCCATCCTTGTTGCTGGGTCTCCTTCAAACTCAGGTATAATTTCCCTTTTTTTGATGTCTCTGGGTAACCCTCTGTGCTTATTTAAGAATTAAAAAATTCAGTATAACATTATTTCATTACACATACTATATTATATATATATATATTTTTTAGGGATCCTATGGTTTTTGGCCCCAGTGTATCTGCCGGACCTTCTGCTACTTTGGAATTTGAGGAGCTTTCTCCTCCCAGGAACTCTAGTCACCCCTCCAGGTCTCTGGCGTAGACCTTCATGTGCTGATTGATGTCCACAGGCCTTACTAGGGCGTTTCCCTCGATGCACGTTTCTGTATAATTTGCTTATGCATTTTAATGTTACTTTGGGAAAATGCTTAAATCTGCCCTCCTAAACTAAATCATGTAAGTGACCAACTATAAAACTATAAAACCATGTATTGTTATAAAATATGATTGTTAGGTTTGTCCTATCTATGAAACTGATTAAGTACATATATATTTTAGATGAATATCTCCTTGCTACACATCCCTGAAGAAGGAATACTATATCCCGAAATGCATCGGGTGTAAGGAGGCTTTTCATATATATCCCCCAGCATTGTGATATATGCCAACCTGTTTTAGTTTAATCAGCATTTCCACATGTATTTTAATGTAATTGATATTAATAAACTTTTTCTACATTATTTGTGTTACTCTGATACTATTGTTACTCAGTGCCTTTAAAGTCCGCTTAGGGGAAATTCCTTTTTTGCTCTTGAATACTGGATGTGGCACACCACTTACATAGAATTGCCATTCACTTTCTCTTTTCACCCTACAGTCAGATGATGGTCTTTTTCTGTGCATCCCAGGCAATATTTAAAATTTAGGAATATCCTAAGTAATATGCTTGTGAGGTGCCTTAAAGTTATATGTGATGTTACAGAACAGTACACAGCGACAGCATACACTGGCCGTGAATACTTGGCTGTGGAATTTTTTATTTTTTTTCCTTTTACAAGCAGCTTGCCCTATTTATTACAGCACCTCAATCTGAATCATTTCTGTTTAAAAAATGTAGTAGTGACATGTTTATTCATTAAACAATAATAGACCTTTTTTGTCCATCAGATAGAGGTTTACCTTTAGTTTGTTGAAGTTTCCCCTGTTCTCCTGGATACAAAACTGTCCTGTCACCAGACAATGTATATCAAACTCTCAATAAGAATATAAAGACCACAGATGATACAGCAGTGTACAATTGGCCAGCAGCAGTACATTTTTATTAAGGGATAATTGGCTGATTTGTACTAGAGAAAAAAGAATACAAGGAGGTGTTTTACTTGGGGGGCTGGTAGTAGGGGAGCTGTGTTCTCATTGCTCTGTTGCTATGGGGATACCAGCTTGCATGCCTGGCATTCAGGGCTGCTTAACTCTGGGAGGGGGGCCAGGACATGTATAAAAAAAAAAACAATAAAAATGGAAATATAAAATTGCTAAATCTATTGTAAGAATAAACACAGGTTTCAAACTTCCAATGATGAGAGATAAACAATACACAGCTCCAAAGTAGAAAGCATGTAAACATACATTACCCCCACCTCAAACCATGAAGGAGTATGGATACTGCACAAGGAAAAATATTGAAATGTTGGGTTCATTTCATAACAAATCTACATTCCCTAAGTGATAAATAGGATGAATAATACAAAATAGCAATTATTCTATTGGAAAAAAGATGTGATATACATATGGGTGAATGTTGTTTCATTCTATTTCCCCCCCGTGTATATTGAGTAAATCTGGTTTGAAAATGGGTGAAAACTACTGTGATAAATAAAGTGAATGCACACATTTGAATGTTGTCTGAAAATGTGTAATTGTTGGTTGAAAAGTTATGTAAATCTTGGGTGAAATCATTCATAAAACACCCCACAATCTTCTCTTTTAACCACTTGCTGACCATATGCTGTACATATACGACGGCAAGGCGGCTCTCCTGTTCAGGAAGGATCACATACTGGTACATGATCCTGAATTTCCAGTTCTGGGGTGCATATGTACGCCACAGGCGACCCGCTCCCGCTGTGATTGGCCACAGTGGGAGCCAATCAGCGGGTCCAGTGGACAAGGCGTCCACTGGGACCTGCAGACTGTTTGTACCACAAGCAGAATGATGGTCTACCTATGTAAACAAGGCAGACTGCTGTTCTGTCAGTAGGGAAGGTGTTTAATCCTGTATTTCTGCAAAGCAGGAATACGGATCTCTGCCTTCTCATAGTACAAGAACCTTGCCCACAGTAACCAAGCATGTTTCACTACTGCTATAAGTCGCTGATCGCCGCTATTACTACTATAAAAAAAAATAATAATCCATAAATATATCCAATAGTTTGTAGATGCTATAACTTTTGTAGCAGAATACATATTGACCCAAATTTATTAGGAAAGCTGATTTTTTTTTTTTTATTGGATGTTTTATAGCGGAAAGTCTTTTTTTTTTTCTTTTTCAAAATTGTCAGTCTTTTTTCGCTTATATCGCAAAAAATTAAATCCGCAAGAGAGATCAAATAACACCAAACGAAAGCTCTATTTGTGGGGGAAAAAGGTCATCAATTTTTTATGGGTACAGCGTTGCATGACCTGGCAATCAATTGTCAGTTAAAGTAATGTAGTGCCGTATTGCAAAAATTGGCCTGGTCATTAAGGGGGTAAACCTGGTGAAGTGGTTAAACATCCCCAATTGCCACAATCATTTAAGTTAATATTTGTATATAACATTGAGAGGAAGTCTATCAATCTCCAGCTATTCTATAACTAAAATACAAAGCATTCCCTACCAGACGAAAATATATTGGGACAATAAGGAAGCTGGCAGGGTGGGTTCAGAAGTTCCACAAAGATCAAATGGTAATAGGCCCACTTTGATCAGCAGATAGAAATTTACCAGCAGATTGTTGAGTCTGTCCCTCTTCTCCTTGACGCAAAACTCTCTGGTCACCAGACAATTTATATCAAATTTTCATTAAGAATTAAGAGACCGCAAATGATATAGCAGTGTACGATTGGCCAGCAGCAGTACACTTTTATTATGAAAAATTGGCCAAAATGTGGAGAAAAAGCATACAGACAGTGTTTACTATAAATTAAAATACCCCAGATGACATAGCAGTGTAAAATTGGCCAGCAGCAGGGAAGTTTGAAATTGGAAAGCTAGGTCCAAATGTTATAGAGCTGGGGTTTTACTAGAAGAATTAGGATACAACAGAGGATACAGCAGTGGAAAAATGACCAGCAGAAGGACAGTTTTAATCAGGGATATTATGGCTGATTGGTCTATAGTTATAGTAGGTTACATTTGTTTTATCTATGGGGATAAATGACGCAAGTGATATAACTTGAGATAGTTTAGGTACACACTGTTTATTCTTTTTTTTTTCTCTTTTAAATGATGCAAGAAGAGGTAAGTGAAAGGACATCTCTCCAAAGTGAGGGGACATGACATCTTGGACAGTTTTTACCAGAACAGGTGAGTTCTTTAGAAGATGTCCTTTGCATTCCATCACACTTATATTGCATTTTTTTGGGACATATATATTTAATGGTTGATGGCCCTAATGCCGTGTACACACGATCAGTTTTTCTGATGAAAAAAAACCAATGGACTTTTTTCATCAGAAAAAAGGATCGTGTGTGGGCCCCATCGGTATTTTTTCCACCGGTGTAAAAAATCAGAACATGTTTTAAATTTTACAGATGGAAAAAAAAAACAATAGGAAATTCTGATCGTCTGTGTGGAATTCCATCGGAGAAAAAACCCATGCATGCTCAGAATCAAGTCGAGCATGCTCAGAAGCATTGAACTTAATTTTTCTCGGCACGACGGAGTGTTTTACGTCACCGCGTTTTGGACAATCGGAATTTTGTCTGATGGTGTGTATGCAAGACTGATGGAAGTCAGCTTCATCTGAATTCCGACGGAAAAATCCATCGGATTTTATTCCATCGGAAATCCGATCGTGTGTACAGGGCATTAGTGTACTGCATTACTACACGTTTGTGAATGTGCTTTTTTGAACATTCCCATGTATAGCACGAAGTCACCCTATTCAAATGAATAGGATGGCAATGCACCAAAATGTAAAAAAAAAAGGACATGCACCATTTTTGGTAATGCAGCACTCCACAAGATTACCACGTATTGTGGAGTTGCATGCCTTAGTGCATAGAGGTGCCATTTAACATACATTGCAGTAACATTAATGTGTGCCTTTTTGCAAAGCACCACACTGAAAAGGTGTGAATGGTCCCTTAGTTTTATAGCATGTGCTGCAGTTATCTCAAACACACATGTGCTTTTAGCTTTATTATCAAGCTGTTTGTAGTGCTGTTAATGAACATTACATACCTTTTAGGAATAACATTTCAGAACAACTGAAACAACTTTTTCTACACCTTATGAAAAGCCTTCCTTAACTGACTGGAATTAAATACAAAAAACGTTGAATATTTCAGTATTTATTATGGTATAGAAATGTCTCTAGATACAAATATAATGAATAGCATTGTTTACATGTTATACTCCCTTTTAAACTATGAACTAAATGCAATGAAGTTATGGTGCAGAAACTCACAGTGTGGGATCAGGGGTGATGGTCTGTAACAAAGGTGTGAATGAGGTTCACCCACTCTACAAATATACTTTGCATTCTTTATGCAAGACGCACAAACAGCCCTGTCTAAATAAAGAAAATGTAAATCCAAAAGATCCCCATGACAAAAGAATTGTATTTTACTATATCTAGATTAACTTTATACTATGGTGTTGTTTTTTTTTTTGTTTTATCCATATGTTATTATCTGCTTTATGCAACTTTAACTAGTTTAAGATATTAGTCTCTCTTCTTAAAGTGGTTGTAAACCCACTTTTTCAACTTGCACCTACAGGTAAGCCTAGATTAAGGCTTACCTGTAGGTGCAAGAAATATCTCCTAAACCTACACGGTTTAGGAGATATTTACTAAAAATGACAGGCGCCGCTGTCTACGGCGCATGCGCGCCGTAGACAACGGCGCATTCATGGGGTTAATCCCATTCACAAAATCGGCTACTTCCCAGCAATCGCTGGGCGTAGCCGAATGTGACGGCTCTTGCGCGCATGCGCAGAGTGACTTCTCCGCCGCTCCGGCCAATCACAGCGCCGGAGCTGCGCTGTGATTGGCTGGTGCGGCGATAGCCGGAAGTAACCTTCCAGGTATCGCCGCAGCGATGGATGCGGCTGAAGAGGGAGACGAGGACGGCTTTGGGGGCCCCGACCTAAGGTAAGTGATGCATAATGAGCTATTATGCTAGTCATATTAGCTCATTATGCCTTTCTCTTACAGGTGGTTATGAAAAAAAAAAAGCTCCAGAGTCTTTGCAAAGTTCACAATCAGCTGTTCAGCGGTTCCTTTGCGTTTTAGCTGCGGATTTGCTGACCTGGGAGAGGAGAGGGAAGTGTACAGTGGCTGACCGCGATCTCGCTGCTGTTATCCTGAGGGGATACTCCACGCCAAATTTCCCTGGCCGTTGGTTGTCGGGGTCTGCGGACAGGGGGCTTATCGGAATCCAGGAGCCCACTTTAACAAGGGGGCCCCCAGATCCTGGCCCCCACCCTATGTGAACGAGTATGGGGTACATCGTACCCCTACCCATTCACCTGTTGGAAAAAAATGTCAATAAAAACACTACACAGGTTTTTAAAGTAATTTATTAGGCAGCTCCGGGGGTCTTCTTCCGACTTCGGGGGTCTCTTCTTCTGCTCTCCGGTGTCGTCTCCACGCTCTCCGGTTCTTCTCCCGCTCTCCAGTTCTTTCTGCCTTCTGCCGGGCGCCACCGCTTTCTTCTTCCAGCTCTTTTGCTAGCGGGGGCCCGGTCTTCTTTGTTGCCTTCTTCCCTCTTCTCTCCTGGAGATGTTGACTCGTCGCTGTCTCCCGCTGTAATGCACATAGTGTGGGGGGCCGGGATCTGGGGGCCCCCTTGTTAAAGGGGGCTCCCAGATTCCGATAAGCCCCCCGCCCGCAGACCCGAAAACCCCCCTGCCCCAAAGCACCCACCCCCCCATGTTGAGGGCATGCGGCCTGGTACGATTCAGGAGGGGGGGGGCACCCATGCGGGTTTTTTATTTGAAATTTGGCGTGGAGTTCCGCCTCATGATTCATACGTACTGGGTTCAGAACGCAACACATCTGCGAATCAGATGCGTTCCCATAGAACATAATGGGCAGACAATTCGCACCGCAATGCCTAGAAAACGCACGCGTTTTTTGGGCAATGCGCAGTGCAAATGCATCGCACAAATATGAACCAGCCTCATTGAAATCAATGTATTTTAAAATGTAATGCGAATTGGATGCGGTGTAAGCCGCAACCAATTCGCACAGGTGTGAACCCGGCCTAAAGTTTGTGTTGCATTTTCTAGGGCCATTTTGCACAACTATAACAACTTTTTATCTAACATTTTGCTAATTATTTTCAACTATGTTTGTAGGGTCTGTGTTACAGTGTTCTCTTTCTACATTACCCCGAATAGCATCAATCTCAAAGGGTGCAAACATTTCATATCACTCTTATCCCATATCTAATATCCTTTTTCCCTACACAGCCAGATGATATAATATTTCCTAAAGTGACATCATAATGGATATTTAGCTGCTTTAGAGGTGATTGGCCATACTATGTAACATTTTACCTGTTTACTCCTCTCCAATCAACCCCCAAAGCTGCAGAGCATGAGGGCTGGTATACAAATAGTAGGGCAATTCACTTTCACTGCTCCCTTGCTATATGAATACAAGCTTGCATGCTGGCTTATAGGTCTGCTTAACTCTGGGATGGCAAAAGGACTTTTTTTTTAACCATTTGCTGATCAGGCTTTTTCTGGCACTTTTTGTTTATAGGTTTAAATCAGTATTTTTTTCTAGAAAATTACTTATAATCCCAAACATCATACATTTTTTTAGCAGAGACCCTAGGGAATAAAATGGCCATTGTTGCAATTTTTATGTTACACGGTATTTGCACAATGATTTTGCAAAGAATTTTGTTTGGGAAAATGTACACTTTAATGAAAAGAAAAACAAACACAATATTTACCCATATTTTTTGTATAATGTGAAAGATGATGTTACGCCGCATAAATAAATACCTAACATGTCACGCTTTAAAATTGCACATGCTCGTGAAATAGTGAAAAACATTGGTACTTAAAAATTTCCATAGGCGACTCTTTACAGGTTATTAGTCTAGTGATCTCATGGTCTAGTGATAAAATTATTGTTCTCGCTCTAAGATTCACAGCGATACCTCACATGTGTGGTGTGAATACCTATATGCGTGACTGACTTACGTAAGCGTTCACTTATCTGCGTGAGCATGGAGAGATGGGTGGTTTCCTTATTGTTTATAATTTTTTATTTCACTTTTTAGTTTTTAGTTTTACACTTTCCCTTTAATAATATATTGTAATAGAAGGATAATGATGACAGGCCCTCTTTATGGAGAGATATGGGGTAAAAACTCAAATCTCTCCTTTTCCCTTAAAAGCAAAAGATTGACCTGTTGGCTAAACCTTCCTCTGCTATCTCCCCAGTGGCTTTCTCCTGGTTAGCTAATATCCCTTTTTTAAAACTTTAAATCGTTCCCAACTGGAATCTCTAAATGCATCTTGTACAGAAGAAGATGTAGGACTCATAATTAAATCTCCTAAGTTTCGTCCGATTTCGGTCAATAATAATGATAATAAAATCTTCAGTAGGTTACTGGCCAACAGACTTGCTGCTATGATCCCTACAGAGGCGGCTCTCTAATTAGGCCAATTAGGCAATTGCCTAAGGCCCCACGCTTCCAGGGGCCTCGCAATCTGCCTAACCTGTGTGTGGGATTCTGTCCCCCCCCCCCGGTTAGTGTCCCCAGGGCCAAAGCCTGCAACTTTTTTTTTCTGGCCACGGACGGAACTGACTGACCACTTGAAACTTGAGCACTGCCTGAAAGTCTCATGGTCAGTGGACGGCTGCACGTACTCCCCTCCCCTGGCCCCCCCCCCTTCTGCCGCTCTCTGCAAGTCGCCTGCCATGTGCAGTCAGAGCGCGGATAATGGCCGTAGCGTAACGGTTGTGCTTTCCCTGCTCTCTCTCCTCCGATGGACGGTCTCAGAGCTGGCGCCTGACAGTCATCAAGGAGCCAGTCTGCCTACAGGTACTGTCTAATGGTGACTCCTGCACAACACTGACAGCATCCTGTAGTGTTGTAATGTCACCTCCCGAGCGTCCTTACACACACACAGCCCTGGTATGATGCCACCTACTGGCTCCCTGCCATAATAATTCTCCTCATCATCCCTTGTTCCTGGCATACCACCACCCTACTTCCTGTCACCATACTTCCCACTGTCAGCTTCCTACCAACTTACCCCCCTGTCATCATCTCTATCCTCATCATAAACCCCTGTGCCTAGTATCCTACTACCTCACCCCCTGTCATCTTCATCCCCCCTGCACCGCCAGCTCCTTCCACCCACCCCCTGTCATCTTCATCCCCCCTGCACCGCCAGCTCCTTCCACCCACCCCCTGTCATCTTCATCCCCCCTGCACCGCCAGCTCCTTCCACCCACCCCCTGTCATCTTCATCCCCCCTGCACCGCCAGCTCCTTCCATTCACCCCCTGTCATCTTCATCCCCCCTGCACCGCCAGCTCCTTCCACCCACCCCCTGTCATCTTCATCCCCCCTGCACAGCCAGCTCCTTCCACCCACCCACCCCCTGTCATCTTCAACCCCCTGCACCTCTCTGCCAACCTCCTACCACCACACCCCCTGTCATCTTCATCCCCCCTGCACCGCCAGCTCCTTCCACCCACCCCCTGTCATCTTCATCCCTCCTGCACCGCCAGCTCCTTCCATCCACCCCCTGTCATCTTCATCCCCCCTGCACCGCCAGCTCCTTCCACCCACCCACCCCCTGTCATCTTCATCCCCCTGCACCTCTCTGCCAACCTCTTACCACCACACCCCCTGTCATCTTCATCCCCCCTGCACCGCCAGCTCCTTCCACCCACCCCCTGTCATCTTCATCCCCCCTGCACCGCCAGCTCCTTCCACCCACCTACCACCTGTCATCTTCATTCCCCCTGCACCGCCAGCTCCTTCCACCCACCCCCTGTCATCTTCATCCCCTTGCACCGCCAGCTCCTTCCACCCACCCCCTGTCATCTTCATCCCCCCTGCACCGCCAGCTCCTTCCACCCACCCACCCCCTGTCATCTTCATCCCCCTGCACCTCTCTGCCAGCCTCCTACCACCACACCCCCTGTCATCTTCATCCCCCCTGCACCGCCAGCTCCTTCCACCCACCCCCTGTCATCTTCATCCCCCCTGCACCGCCAGCTCCTTCCACCCACCCACCCCCTGTCATCTTCATCCCCCTGCACCTCTCTGCCAGCCTCCTACCACCACACCCCCTGTCATTTTCATCCCCCCTGCACCGCCAGCTCCTTCCACCCACCCACCCCCTGTCATCTTCATCCCCCCCTGCACCACTCTGGCAGCCTCCTACCACCCCACCCCCTGTCATTTTCATCCCCCCTGCACCGCCAGCTCCTTCCACCCACCCCCTGTCATCTTCATCCCCCCTGCACCTCCAGCTCCTTACACCCACCCACCCCCTGTCATCTTCACCACCCCTGCACCGCCAGCTCCTTACACCCACCTCCTGTCATCTTCGTCCCCCCTGCACTGCCAGCTCCTTCCACCCACCCCTGTCATCTTCATCCCCCCTGCATCTCCAGCTCCTTTCACCCACCCACCCCCTGTCATCTTCATCACACCTGCACCGCCAGCTCCTTCCACCCACCCACCCCCTGTCATCTTCATCCCCCCTGCACCACTCTGGCAGCCTCCTACCACCATACCCCCTGTCATTTTCATCCCCCCTGCACCACCAGCTTCTTCCACCCACCCCCTGTCATCTTCATCCCCCCTGCACCTCCATATCCTTCCACCCACCCACCCCCTGTCATCTTCATCACCCTTGCACCTCCAGCTCCTTCCACCCACCCACCCCCTGTCATCTTCATCACCCCTGCACCGCCAGCTCCTTCCACCCACCCACCCCCTGTCATCTTCATCCCCCCTGCACCACTCTGGCAGCCTCCTACCACCCCACCCCTTGTCATTTTCATCCCCCCTGCACCGCCCTGCCAGCCTCCTACCACCCCACCCCCTGTCATCTTCATTCCCCTACACCGCTCTGCCAGCCTCCTACCACCCACCCCCTGTCATCTTCATCCCCCTGCACTGCTCTGCCAGCCTCCTACCACCCACCCCGTCATCTTCATCCCCCCTGCACCGCTCTGCCAGCCTCCTATCACCCACCCCCTGTTAACTTCATCCCCCCTGCACCACTCTGCCAGCCTCCTACCACCCCACCCCCTGTTATCTTCATCCCCCTGCACTGACAGCTCCTACCACCCCACCCCTGTCATCTTCATCCCCCTACACCGCTCTGCCAGCTCCTACCACCCCACCCCCTGTCATCTTCATTCCCCTACACCACTCTGCCAGCTCCTTCCACCCACCCCCTGTCATCTTCATCCCCCTGCACTTCTCTGCCAGCCTCCTACCACCCACCCCCTGTCATCTTCATCCCCCCTGCACCGCCCTACCAGCCTGCTACCACCCCACCCCCTGTCATATTCACCCCCCACTGCCAGCTTCCTACCGCCCCACCCCCACCATCATCATCATCCCATCTGTGCCCCATTGCCAGTTTCTTACCATCCCACCCCCTGTAATCTTCATCCCCCTGTACTCCTCTGCCAGCTTCCTACCACCTCACCCACTATCATCATTATCCCTATACCCCCACCTCTGACATCCTATCACCCTGCCTCCTGTCATCAACATCCCCCTGTAGCCCACCTCTAGCATCCAACCACCCTACCCCCATCATTATTATCATCATCCTCATCATCCCCCTGTACCCCACTGACAGCTTCCTACCACCCCATCCACTGTCATCATCATCCCCATTTGCTGACATTCTACCACTCCGCCCATTGTCATCAACATCCCCATCATTCCTCTCTACCCCACCTCTGGCCTCCTACCACTCCACCCCCTGTCATCATCATGCCCCTGTACCCCTTCTCTGGCATCCTGCCTCCTGTCATTATCATCCTCATCCCTCCTGTACCCCACCTCTAGCATCCTATCACCCTACTCCCTATCATTATAGGGGAGATATAATCTTAGCCTCTCACCCCAATGCTGTCACATCACCCCAAACTGCATCCTGTCATCCAACCAACTTTAACCCAACATTTGCATCACACACCACAATACTGCCCTGCCACGCAGTGAGCCGTAATGATGTGCTGTAACCTCTAGCAAACAATCAGTGAGCGATAATGATACAGAGTAACCCATAGCAACCAATCAGTGAGCAGTATAAATTTGTAGTAACCTCTAGAAACAAATCAGTGAGTGATAATGATAAGCAGTAACCCATAGCAACCAATCAGTGAGCAGTATACATTTGCAGTAACCTCTAGCAACAAATCAGTGAGTGATAATGAGAAGCAGTAACCTATAGCAACCAATCAGTGAGCTGTAATAATGTGCAGTAACCTCTTGCAACCAATCAGTGAGTGGTAATGACGTATAGTTACCTCTATCAACCAATGGGTAAACTGTAATGATGTGCAGTAAACTCTAGCAACCAATGGGTGAGGGGTAATGATGTGCAGTAACCTCTAGCAACCAAATATTGAGTGGTAATATTGTGCAGTAACCTCTAGCAACCAATCAGTGAGCCTGGAGCAATCAGTGAGTGTGAACCAGTTTATTTTTATTTTTATTTTTTTAAATAAGTCTATGTGCGTGTTTGTTTTTTGGGATGTTGGCGTGGAGAGGGAAATTGGTAGGGGTGGAGTGTGTGTGGGGCAGGAAAATGTTTTCACAGAGTCCAATCAATATTAAAGATGCGAGTGCTACATGAGGTGTAAGCACTGCTGGGCTCTGAGGAAGAAGTGTATGACTTCGAAACGCGTAAGCCGGCAGTGGCTCCATTCATATGCGCGGTGCGTCTGTGGAGTATGGTTTCGAGCTTATGTCTCAGCTGCCATCTATTTGGAATATCATTGCACTGCAAGTTTTTTCCTGCTACACTTGTAAGTAGTATCTATGCTTTTTTAATAAAATCTATCCTAAACGATAATACACTAGGCTGGTGCACCCTTGTTTCCTTTCTTCTATTCTGCACTAGGACACCCCTGTCCATGAAGGGCTGCAAAGCCGGTGTTAGCATCGTGCAAGATTGACTGCTAGAGGATCCACTTGTGCGCAGGAGTTTTTGTGTGCTGTTTTTAACAATATTAAAGATGCCCCTGGGTGTCCCCAGGCTGGCGGAGTGAGCAGACCAGCACACACTTGGGTAAAGCCATGGAGGTTTCAGACAGCTGTAACACCTCCCTCAAACGGAGAACATCTCATCAGCTGCAGCCAACAGCAGGCTCTACTGCCATCCTAGCCTTCTCCCAAAGTCTGCACCACATTGCATGGCAGGAGTTGTAGTTCACCACACCACACACTAGACTTGCCCCGCTGGTGCCTGTGCTCTGCAGAGACTACACCTCCCAGAATACACTTCAGGGCACTCAAAGCGAATGTATCGGCTTCTCCTGCTTGTAGGGGATGGAGGAGTGTATAGAAGGATCACCTGTCTGCACTCCTGTCTGTGGCTCTAGTTTTTGGTGGCTGCTGCAGCAATGTGGTGTTACCCTGTTAGCCAGGTGACATTTTGCTTGTCATTACCGTAAGACTATCTCTTGTATCATGTTGCACAGTCTTTTCCCATTGTGAAAGTGAGTGGGGCCTCATGACCAAGATTTTCCTAAGGCCTCACAAAGCCTAGAGCCGCCTCTGGATCCCTACTCTTATTTCTCCATACCAAGCGGGTTTCATACCCGATCAGCAAATAACTGACAACATAAGATTAGCCACCAACATTATACAGGTTGCTAACTTAACATCATCTTCTGTACTCCTTTTAAGTCTAGACATACAAAAAGCCTTCAATAGCGTTACATGGGAGTATCTGACTAAGCTTCTACCAAGCTATAGGCTCCATGGAGAATTTTTTCATGCCTTTAAAGCCATTTACACTTACCCTTAAACCAGAGTATGCATCCCTGGTTGCAACTCAGATTTATTTAAAGTAGGCAAAGGCACCCGTCAAGGTTGTCCACTTTCACCACTCCTGTTTGCTCTTGCAATGAAACCCCTAGCATCAGCCATCCTTGGAGCTCCAGACATTACAGAATATACCAAAGCGGGATCCCAATACAAACTCAGTATATACGCGGACGACATGTTACTGTTTATTACCAACCCTTTAATCTCCCTCCCAAATATTCTACAGACATTACATGATTTCTCTGCCCTTTCAGGTCTCACTATAAATAAAGCTAAATATATAGGAATACCCAATAATATTCCCAGTTCTCAATTTCAGGATTTGAAAGACTCTTTTGATTTTCAATGGTCACAGGTTTCCCTCTCATATATAGGGGTTCATCTCACCACAGATTTACACACATTGTTTTAAAAAAAAAATTACCCCCCTTTGATTAATAAACTCAGCAAACACTGAAACTCTGGAGGTCATATCATATATCATTTTTGACAGTCCTTCCAAAATTGTTATACCTCTCCCCATTAAAATTACTAAAGCCTTTGTAGAGTCTTTTCAATGAGACCTAAATAACTTTATTTGGGCAGACTCCCCCCCCCAGACTATCCAAAACAGTATTATATACCTCAGCACATAGAGGAGGTCTGGGGGCCCCTAACCTATGTGTCAGAGAAATAATCAGCTTCAACCTGGCCGACATGGCCGTATCCCTGCGCGCATGCGCAGTGGAACAGCGCTCCCGCGCATGTGCATTCGCGGCCCAACTGAACGCCGCGTGCGAATGCGCACTAGTGCACGCATCACGTGACTTCCTAGCTGCCTATAAAAGCTGATCAAGTGCCCAAACGAATTGCTGGTTTGTCTTTCAGCTTCCTGTCCTTAGTTTCTGTTTCCTGTCGTTGATTACCTGCTGTGACCCGGATTGACCCTGAACCTCCTCTGATCTTCTCCTGGACCTGACCTTTTGGACTCTGCTCTTGTCTCCTGTGTTTGACCCTCTGCCTGTGACCCATATTTGCCTTCAGTCTCCTGTGCCTTGACCTTCTGCCTGTGACCCAGATTGCCGCCTGTCTCCAGTGCCTTGACCCTCTGCCTGTGATCTAGATTTGTCTACTCTCCGGTGTTTGACCCTCGGCCTACTCTGGACTTCCTACCCGGCTCCTATGTCCAGATTGACGGTCGTCTCCAGCAACTTTCTGGGTTGCCTGCACCAACAGCCGCAGCTCCTGCACCCACCACTCCTGCACTCCTCTTCCCAAGCCTCATCAAGTCCTATGGTGATCATGGCTTCCCCTGAACCCAGGGTCCCCACGCCAGAGCGATTTTCTGGTGACTGCAAAAAATTCCAGGCTTTCAAGAATGCCTGTTCCCTGTACTTAGCCCTTGCCCAAGAACCGCAGGCCTGGCCCACAGCCTAATGGAACAGAGGAGCCCTCTTCTAAACTCAATGGACACTTTCTTTGAAAGTATGACACAACTTTACGATGACCCTCAATGCACCGCGATGGCCGAAGCTATTCTACACACCTTGTCTCAAGGGAAAAGGCCGGTTGAGGATTACACTGCTGAATTTCGCAAGTGGTCGGCTGACACTGGTTGGAAAAAACCTGCTTTGAAATACCAGTATTGCCAGGGTCTGTCGGAAGCTCTTAAGGATGAGCTAGCTAGGATTGAGACCCCTGCCACTTTGGAGGATTTAATCCAATCGGCTACCAAGTTGGACAGACGCATGCGTGAGCAACGCTCGGAGTGCTTTCAGGCCCCCCGACCCAGCTGGATGCTTCCTAAACCTTTTCCCATCCATCCTTTCCGGTTCCTCCTGTTACCTTTGCTCCAGAGGCTGAGACCATGCAGCTTGGATTAGTCCGTGCTCCTCTCACCCCCGAGGAGAGGCAACGACGACGACAGGCCAACCTATGTCTGTACTGTGGGGGAACAGGACATTTTCTTCGCACCTGCCAAGTGAGACCCAGTAAGTCACATTCACAGTTTATTATGAACTATCAATGTACTAGTTTCTCCCAGACTTATGTCACACTGTCTGTCTCCCTACAGCTAGCGGAAAAGAAAATTTGTCTGCCAGCCATCATTGATTCCGGAGCCTGCAGCTGCTTCCTAGACACCTCCCTGGCGCAAAGACTACACGTTCCACTGCAGACTAAAAAACAGAGCCTCCAGGTCCACTTGGCTGATGGGTCTCTTCCTCGCTCCGGACTTGTCACACAAGAAACTAGGCCCATTCTTGTCACCACGGCCACCAGGAGGTCTTACGCTTTGACATCATCTTCTCTCCGATGTTCCCTATCATCTTGGGGCTCACTTGGCTGCAGGCACATGAACCCCACATCAACAGGAACAAGAAAGAGGTCTCCTTCTTCTCTCCATACTGTTCCCAGCATTGCCTCACTCCAACTCCGGCCTCCTGTCTATCTGTCACACTGGCACCTGACAACCTCCAGCACGTTCCTCCAGTATACCTTGAATTTAGAGACGTTTTTGATAAACAAAATGCTGACCGTTTACCACCTCATCGGTCTTACGATTGCCCTATTGATCTGCTACCTGGTTCCGGAGTACCTTTTGGCCGCATATTTCCACTATCAGAAACTGAGTTGGCGGCCCTCAAAACTTATATTGATGAGAACCTGGATAAAGGCTTTATTCGTCCATCCCCTAGCCGGCCGGACCTGGCATTTTCTTTGTGGAAAAGAAGGATGGTTCCCTTAGACCGTGCATTGATTATCAAGAACTAAACAAAATAACTGTTAAAAATCGCTATCCACTCCCACTCATCCCAGAGCTGTTTCAACATTTCCGGTCTGCCCAAATCTTTTCCAAGTTGGATCTGTGGGGTGCCTATAACCTCATCCGAATTCGGCCTGGGGACGTATGGAAGACCGCCTTCAGGTCCAGGTTTGAACATTATGAGTACTTGGTGATGCCGGTTGGGCTGTGTAACGCCCCGGCCACTTTTCAGCACCTGGTAAATAAAACATTTTCGGGAATATCTGGACAACTTCCTAGTCGTTTAACTGGACGTCATTCTCATTTTTTCCGCCACCATTGAGCTACATCGGGTTCACGTAAAGACGGTCCTTGCAATCGTCAGGAGACATAAATTATACCTCAAGACAGAGAAATGTAAATTTGAAAAGACTGTTGTGCAATTCTAAAGCCCTGTGCACACGATCGGTTTTCCCGGTGGTAAAAAGTCAGCCGGGAAAACCGAGGGGAAAACCAAGAACCTGCCCGGTAGCTTTTTCCCCCTATACACGGCCGGGTTTCCCGACAGGAAAACTGCCATGAGAGCTTTGGCCGGGAAACCCGGCCGTCTGTATGCTCCATCGCAGTGTTTCCCATAGGAAAACTGGCGAGAAAAAGACCGCCGGGTATCCCGGCGGGAAAAAAGAGAACCATCTATCTTTTTTCCTGCCACGATTTGCGGCAGTTTTCCTGTCGGGAAAACTGCTATGGAGCATACACACGGCCAGGATTCCTGGCCAAAAGCTCTCATGGCAGTTTTCCTGGCAGGAAAACTGGTCTGGTTTATGGGGCTTTAGGTTTTATTATTTCCACCAATGGAGTCGCAATGGATCCACAAAAGGTCAAGGCAATCCGGGAGTGGCCGGCTTCAGTGGATAAAAAGGAAGTGCAGCGATTTAAAGGGTTCGCCAATTTCTACCGGAGATTCATCATTGGCTTCTCATCCATTGTTGCACCCATCACCCAACTAACTCGCCAACACAGTCATTTTCAGTGGTCCCAAGAGGCCCAGGAAGCTTTTGCCAAACTCAAAGCTCTGTTCATCTCTGCACCAATTTTACGGCATCTGGATCCAGCCCAGCCGTTTGTATTAGAGGTAGATGCCTCGGAAACCGCCACTGGAGCCATCCTCTCCCAGAGACAGGGTCCCAAGGCCCTCCTCCATCTTGTAGCTTTCGCATCCCGGAAACTAAGTTCCCCAGAAAGGAACTACGATGTAGGAGACCGGGAGTTGTTGGCTATCAAGTTCGCTCTAGAAGAGTGGAGATACCTGCTGGAGGGTGCGTCCCATGCCATTATGATCTTCACTGATCACAAAAACCTAGAATACCTCAGGACAGCCATACGCTTAAGACCTAGACAAGCTCGGTGGGCCCTTTTATTTTCTAGGTTCAACTTTCATATTTCTTTCAGACCCGGTTCCAAGAATGGAAAAGCGGACTCACTCTCCCGGATGTTCCCTGAATCTCCTCAGTCAACCGAACCCAGCACCATCTTATCTCCGCCCCAAAAATTTTTGCTCACACAAACCAATCTGATGACCACTGTACTGATCCAGAAGCATGTTCTTTGGAAAAACGAGATGACCTGCTTTGGGCCCAGGACATTTTTTTTGTCCCACTGGAAACAAGGCCCCTGACTTTGAAAATGTTCCATGACCATAAACTGGCTGGTCACTTCGGGACACAGAAGACCTCGAAATTAATTTCCCATTCCTTTTGGTGGACCGGTTGGAGACAGGACTGTAAAAACTATGTTCTGTCTTGCATTTCTTGCCAGTGCAGTAAAGAGGCAAACTCCAAATCTTGAGGACTACTAAGGCCTTTACCCATCCCAGAACGCCCATGGGGAGAAGTGTCAATGGACTTTATTGTCGACCTTCCTCTCTCGGAAGGGTTCACCATCATCCTGGTCATTGTCGACCGCCTTTCAAAGATGGTACACTTCGTGCCCATGGTGGGCACTCCCTCTGCTTTGGATACAACCAATGTCTTTATCAAGGAAATAATAGGTTTACATGGAGTACCTGACAGTATTGTCTCTGATAGAGGTGTCCAATTTACCTCTATCTATAAAGCGCTGGAAATAAAGGTCTTTCTCTCCTCTGCATACCACCCTCAAAGCAATGGTCAGACAGAGAGAACAAATCAAACCCTGGAGCAGTCTATCTGCTGGTTCTGTTCCAGCTCTCAGGATGATTGGTCCTCTCTCCTACCCTATGCTAAATTTGCATATAATAATTCCATTCATACAGCCACCAACCAAACGCCTTTCTGGTCAAACTTTGGTTTTCACCCCTCCTTCCTTCCGAACTCTATCCCTGAAATGTCTGTTCCTGCTGTTCAAGACTGGATAGCCTCTATCCAACTGAACTTCCAACTAACTCAGGAAACTATGCAAAAAGCCTAGGACCACTACAAAAAGTACTACAACAGGGGAAGGAAGGAAAAGCCAGTTTTCAGGGTTGATGACGAGGAAGTTTGGTTATCTGCAGCTAATCTTAGGTTTCCATGTCCTTCACAGAAGTTGGGCCCGAAGTTCATAGGGCCTTTGAAAATCAAGAGGATGATAAACCCCGTGGCCTTTGAATTTGCGTTACCCAGCTCTTACAGAATTCATCCAGTCTTTCGTGCATCTTTGCTAGGGATGAGCTTCGAGTCGAACTCATGTTCGACTCGAACATTGTCTGTTCGCCCGTTCGCCGAACAACGAACAATTTGGGGTGTTCGCGGCAAATTCGAAAAGTCTATGGGAGAAATCTAAAGTGCTAATTATAAAGGCTTATATGCAAGTTATTGTCCTAAAAAGTGTTTGGGGACCCGGGTCCTGCCCCAGGGGACATGTATCAATGCAAAAAAAAGTTAGAAAAACGGCCGTTTTTTTAGGAGCAGTGATTTTAATAATGCTTAAAGTGAAACAATAAAAGTGAAATATTCCTTTAAATTTCGTACCTGGGGGATGTGTATGATGTGCATGTAAAGTGGCGCATGTTTCCCGTGCTTAGAACTGTCCCTGCATAAAATGTCATTTTTGAAGGAAAAGAAGTCATTTAAAACTCACTTGCGGCTATTAATGAATTGTCGGCTTTTATCAATACATAGAAAAGTCATTGATAAAAAAATAAAAAAAAAGCGTGGGGGTTCCCCCAAATTTAATTACCAGGCCCTTCAGGTCTGGAATGGATATTAAGGGGAACCCCGCCGCAAATTTTAAAAAAAATGGCGTGGGGTCCCCCTAAGTATCCATACCAGGCCCTTCAGATCTGGCATGGATTTTAAGGGGAACTCCACCCCAAATTAAAAAAAAAATGGCGTGGAGTCCCCCCAAAAATCTATACCAGACCCTTATCCGAGCGCGCAACCTGGCCAGCCGCAGGGGAAGAGGGGGGGACGAGAGAGCGGGCCCCCCTCCCTCCTGAACCGTACCAGGCCACATGCCCTCAACATGGGGAGGATGTCCCCATGTTGATGGGGACAAGGGCCTCATCCCCACAACCCTTGCCCGGTGGTTGTGGGGGTCTGCGGGCGGGGGGCTTATGGGAATCTGGAAGACCCCTTTAACAAAGGGGACCCCCAAATCCCACCCTCCCTATGTGAATTGGTAAGGGGTACATTGTACCCCTACCATTTCACGAAGAAAGTGTCAAAAAATGTAAATAAAAACACACAAATACCTTGAAAAAGTCCTTTATTAAAAAAAAACAAAAAAACATTCCAGCGATGAAATCCAGTGTCCCGCGGCGATCCCGATGTCCAGCGCTGTCCGTCATTGGTTGTGCCTGAGCGGACCTGATGAGGAACTTCCTCTGCAGTGTTTTGAATGTATAGACCCGCCCCTTCTAATGTTCCCCATCAGGTCCGCTCAGCGGAACAGATGCGGAATGCGAGAAGGGACGGGTCTATACATGAATTACACAGTAAAGGAAGTTCCCCCATCAGGTCCGCCCCCTCGGTATGTCCTGATGGGGGAACTTCCTTTACTGTGTAATTCATGTATAGACCCGCCCCTTCTCGCATTCCGCATCTGTTCCGCTGAGTGGACCTGATGGGGAACATTAGAAGGGGCGGGTCTATACATTCAAAACACTGCGGAGGAAGTTCCTCATCAGGTCCGCTCAGGCACAACCAATGACGGACAGCGCTGGACATCGGGATCGCCGCGGGACACTGGATTTCATCGCTGGAATGTTTTTTTGTTTTTTTTTTAATAAAGGACTTTTTCAAGGTGTTTGTGTGTTTTTATTTAAATTTTTTGACACTTTCTTCGTGAAATGGTAAGGGTACAATGTACCCCTTACCAATTCACATAGGGAGGGCGGGATTTGGGGGTCCCCTTTGTTAAAGGGGTCTTCCAGATTCCCATAAGCCCCCCGCCCGTAGACCCCCACAACCACCGGGCAAGGGTTGTGGGGATGAGGCCCTTGTCCCCATCAACATGGGGACATCCTCCCCATGTTGAGGGCATGTGGCCTGGTACGGTTCAGGAGGGAGGGGGGCCGCTCTCTCGTCCCCCCCTCTTCCCCTGCGGCTGGCCAGGTTGCGTGCTCGGATAAGGGTCTGGTATAGATTTTTGGGGGGACTCCACGCCATTTTTTTTTAAATTTGGGGTGGAGTTCCCCTTAAAATCCATGCCAGATCTGAAGGGCCTGGTATGGATACTTAGGGGGACCCCACGCCATTTTGTTTTTTAATTTGCGGCAGGGTTCCCCTTAATATCCATTCCAGACCTGAAGGGCCTGGTAATTAAATTTGGGGGAACCCCCACGCTTTTTTTTTATTTTTTTATCAATGACTTTTCTATGTATTGATAAAAGCCGACAATTCATTAATAGCCGCGAGTGAGTTTTAAATGACTTTTTTTCCTTCAAAAATGACATTTTATGCAGGGACAGTTCTAAGCACGGGAAACATGCGCCACTTTACATGCATATCATACACACCCCCCAGGTACGAAATTTAAAGCAATATTTCACTTTTATTTTTTAATTTTAAGCATTATTAAAATCACCGCTCCCATAAAAACGTCTATTTTTTAAACTTTTTTTTGCATTGATACATGTCCCCTGGGGCAGGACCCTGGTCCCCAAACACTTTTTAGGACAATAAATTGCATATTAGCCTTTATAATTAGCACTTTAGATTTCGAACGTTCGAGTCCATTGTATTTAATAGGGTTCTAAAGTTCACACGAACATTCTGTCTGTTCGCAGGTTCTGGTGCGAACCGAACAGGGGGGTGTTCGGCTCATCCCTGATCTTTGCTAAAACCAGTAGCTCCCAGCCCCTTCTCTGGAAGGGAAGAACCGCCTCTTCCCCCGGTCGAGGTAGATGGAGAAGACGAATTTGAAATAGAAACTATACTGAACTGCAGGAAGAGGGGTAGACAGCTCCAGTACCTAATCAAATGGAAAGGGTATCCCCCTGAGAGTAACTCTTGGGAACCCTCAAGGAACTTATATGCTCCATGCCTGATCCGAGCCTTTCATCTGGAACACCCAGAATTGATGTCCAGTTTGGGCATTCAGAGGCCGCCCCTCGGGGGGGCACTGTCAGAGAAATAATCAGCTTCAACCTGGCCGACATGGCCGTCTCCCTGCGCGCATGCACGGCGGAACGGCGCTCCCGCGCATGCGCATTTGCGGCCCAACTGAACGGTGCGAACGCATGCGCACTAGTGCATGCATCACGTGACTTTCTAGCTGCCTATAAAAGCTGATCAAGTGCCAAAACAAATTGCTGGTTTGTTTTTCAGCTTCCTGTGCTTAGTTCCTGTTTCCTACTTGTTGATTACCTGCTGTGACCCAGATTGACCTTGACCTCCTCTGATCTTCTCCTGGACCTGAGCTTTTGGCTTGCTTAACGGACTCTGCTCTTGTCTCCTGTGTTTGACCCTCTGCCTGTGACCCGGATTTGCCTTCAGTCTCCTGTGCCTTGACCTTCTGCCTGTGACCCGGATTGCCGCATGTCTCCAGTGCCTTGACCCTCTGCCTGTGATCTGGATTTGTCTATTCTCCGGTGTTTGACCCTCAGCCTACTCTGGACTTCCTACCCGGCTCCTCCAATTGGGTCCTGTTATCCATCAGTTCCTGCACATGTGCTACTGGATCTCCACGCAAGTCCTGCCCTGCCTGCTGGTAGCTTGTGCCTCTTTGTGCCATTCACCCTCTGTACCATCTCCAGGGGGTGGAGTGCGCTTAGTCGCAAGAATGAACCTCTCTCTGCATCTTGGCCTCGGTGAGTACCCATTCCTGACACTATGGCACTACTATCTGGCATCCAGATTCTCACAATTAGCTCAGTGGCATATATTTAATTCTAGGGGGCCTTGGGTACAATTTGAATTGGATTTGATCCTCCTGTATTGTCTCCCTGGTCTCCTTTGGGCAGGCGGAACTTCTCCCATTAACATTCAACCTTTAAACATTCTAGTCACTCAATCACTACAATTATAGCAAGCTTATAAGCACACATACTTTCCTCTCAGGCCCCCCCCCCTCTTGCAGCCTTCCTAGGTGACCCAATTTTTCCCCCTGACTTCTCTAAAACCCATGGTTTTACCTGGTGAATTTCTACTGGGGTTCTTTCTCTACATAAACTTGTAGAAGACTCAACATTCTCCTCCTTCCAAACCCTGCAGTCCAAATAAACATACCGAATAGTGAAATTTTCTGTTACCTTCAAAAACACTTTTTCGCATCTTGTTTTAAAATTGACTCAAATCCAACTAAATACGAACTAATTTGTATGAAGAAACCCAGAGGGAAAGGACTCAGCAATATATTCAACCCTCAATGACCGTAACACGACTGATAAGCTATTATATAGGTCTAAAAAATGGGAATCTGAATGCTCTTTAGAACCTGAGATCTTAGACTGGGACATATGTATAGATAACCTTAACCACTTCAGGAACAAGCCTCTTTTTCAGATGTGTTGTTTACAAGTTAAAAAAAAATTTTTTGCTAGAAAATTACTTAGAACCCCCAAACAATATATATTTTTTTCTAACACCCTAGAGAATAAAATACCAGTCATTGCAATACTTTTTGGCACACCGTATTTGCGCAGCGGTCTTACAAGCACACTTTTTTTTTTAAAAATACACTTTTTTGAATAAAAAAATAAGACAACAGTAAAGTTAGCCCAATTTTTTTTTTATATTGTGAAAGATAATGTTATGCCAAGTAAATTGATAGCCAACATGTCACGCTTCAATATTGCGCCCGCTCGTGGAATGGCGTCAAACTTTTACCCTTAAAAATCTCCATGGGCGACGTTTAAATTTTTTTACAGGTCGCATGTTTTGAGTTACAGAGGAGGTCTAGGGCTAGAATTATTGCTCTCACTCTAACGATCACGGCAATACCTCACATGTGTGCATTTGAGACATGTGTGCAGAGACCACTATTATCGTAAACCGGACCGCCGCCTGAAGAGATGGATACCTGGGTTATGGCAGCTAGCTGCTGCCATAACAGAGATATCCCTCTTCAAAATGCCGACGTATATAGTCGTGCGTTGGTCCGGAAGTGGTTAAAAAATGCACGAGATCTCTGAACATCAGGGAGACTGCGATAAAATTCTTCACAAGATGGTACCAGACCCCAACCAGAGTTCATACATTTTTCCCTACAGTATCTTCTCTGTGCTTTAGAGGGTGTCAGACCTTAGGCTCATTTCCCTACTTATTCTGGGAATGTCCCCATGTTACCCCAATCTGGAGAAAACTGACCTCCATTGCATCTATAATCACAGGGGTTCAGCTTTCCCTTAATCCATCCCACTGTCTATTGTTTTCTCCCATCGTAGAAGTTACCACTCTTCAAATGAGACTGATTCACACAATCAGTGTGGCTATTCATTGGGTGGTTGCTGCGCATTGGAGAAATCCCATGGTTCCACTACTTCAAGTTAAACTCAGAGTCGAATCTATTAACAGAGTAGAATTTTTTTTCCACACCTTGTATCACACTATGCCTTTTTACGAATGAAAATGGGCTCCTTGGTTTGATAATTGCAATACTTTTGAATAAACCACCATAATGATCAACGTTATATGTATCCTTCAATACTGTATTAAAGTTGATGTCCATTTTACTATCTATTCACAAAATAATTGTACTATCAGTATTATTTTTGCGATTATACTTGTTATGATTTTTTCTTGAAAATTTCTCTGTAGCACCTTTGAAACTTTCTAATAAAAGTTTGTAAACTAAAAGCAAAAGATCAAAAAAAAAAATTGGTTCATGACATCGCTGTGGTCCTTCAACGCCATAGAGCGGATCAAAGAGTATCTACTTTTTGATCGCCTATGGAAGCAGCTGGCTGTACAGTCGAATAGTTTCTCAGCGAACTGGCAGCTTTCAAGGGGGAGGGGGTGCAGATACCTCTTATAAAACAGGTATTTGCACCACTTCCGGGTATAGACTCCCGCGGGAGTCCCGCCCCTTCGCGTCGCCCCCCCCCTGCTGTGTTCTGGGAAACACACGGCTCCCAAGATACAGCGGAGACCAGTGAGGACGGCGCAGCGCGACTCGCGCATGCGCAGTAGGGAACCGGGCAGTGAAGCCGCAGCGCTTCACTTCCCGATTCCCTCACCGAGGATGGCAGCGGGGGAACCCGAGAGCCAAGCGGTAGCTCGGCTTCGGCTGCCGACGTCGCGGGCGACCTGGACAGGTAAGTGTCCATTTTTTAAAAGTCAGCAGCTGCAGTATTTGTAGCTGTTGGCTTTAAAAAAAAATAATTCCGGTGAACCTACACTTTAACTTTTTGTATCACACATGATGTTTTTTAGGTGACAGGTTCTCTTTAATTAGACCCTGCATATCTCCTTTGGACTCCATTGAATGTTTTGCAATGCAAATTGCATTGCAAAACATTACTTGTCGACTAGCCTAGCCAGGGAACACCTAGATGCTGACCGGGAAGTGATGTCATAGACGTTGCTTTCCAGGTTACAGCAAGAAGGGGAGGAGAGCAGGCTTGTGTCTGCTCTTATTCTTTGGGGGAGAAGCCACCGGTCCCGCAGATGGGCAAGCACAGTCCAGAAAGCATGGTGGGAGGAGCTTGCGTGGGCACCAGTACTGGGGGTGTATGTGAGCAGTTTCTGTGAGCACTGTCAGTTTCATACACAATCTCTGTGGCTGCAGGATTGTGTGTTAAACCCCCTGTTGTCAGGTCTGTAAGATGTACGGACCTGGCAGAGAAAGGGTTAAGAGGTTGCTTTACTAAAACTGGAGAGTGCAAAATCTGGTGCAGCTTCAACTTTTTTCAAAACTTAAATGAGTAAGCTGAAGTTAGAAACTGGCTACCATGCACAATTGCACCAGATTTAGCACTCTCCAGTTTTAGTAAATTAACCCCTAAGTGTTAGAACTTTTTATTAGTGACAAAACTTGTTCCATTTTACATGGAAATCATTTAGAAATGCCTCATTCACAGATTATAGGCAATATAGAAAAGTACACACACCATAGATGTATTTTTATGTTTTCACACTTTTGTAATCTCATGTTTTTTTAATCATGCATTTTAATATGAAATGAAAAAAAAATACAAAAGATGTTTAAATAGAAAAACAAATTTTCTCCATGCAAGTATGAAATCTACACTAAAATAAAGCATTATGAATAATCTTTATCTAATTAGAGCACAAAAGCTAATAAATTTTTTGAAAAGAGTCATGTCATGTACATTCTGCAAAGCGATTCTCTCTTTTGTGGTTCTTGTAGTATTTAAAGGTGATCTCCTGCTTTTAGTGATGTTGAAATAGTTTGTTTGGACCAACCGGGTGTAACAAACTATTTACATTACTAAGACATGCAGCTGCTCTTAGCGCTGTATAAGCTGTATGTATCCTCAGCTACATACAGGATAAAGTGCTGTGTTCTGGCCCTGAGATTGGATCTTCCTGTCCCACACCCAGAACAAAAGCTGCTCAGCCATTCACAGGAAGCTTTGCATTTTCCAAAGGAATACAAAGCTTCCTCTGATTTACTGAGGTGGAGAGGTGGGTGGATGACATCAAATCCTCTGCCTCAGCCAGTCAGAGGAAGCTTTGCATTCATTCAGAAAATACAAAGCTGTCTGAGTGGTTAAGCAGTTCCAATGCATATCTTAGTGAAATAAATAGTTTATTTGGACCAGCTTGCTCCAAATTAAATATTGTAATTCAATAAAAGCTGGAGATCAGCTTTAGGCAGATATATACAACATATGAAATATTTATAACATTCACATTTAACTAATTGAATCAGCTTATTTTCATTTGTGAAACCTCTGGTGTTGAGTAAGGTTTGTCTTTTTATTAAAACATTTTTCACACTCCAAACATTTAAATGTTTTTTCTCCTGTGTGAACTTTTTGGTGTTGATTAAGATTAGATTTTTTCCCAAAGCATTTGTCACATTCTGGACATCTAAATGACTTCTCTCCAGTGTGAACTTTTTGGTGTTGAGTTAAATACCATTTTTTTACAAAGCATTTGTCACATTCTGAACATCTATATGGCTTCTCTCCTGTGTGAACTCTTTGGTGTAGAGTAAGAGAATTTTTTTGCACAAAGCATTTGCCACATTCTGAACATCTAAATGACTTCTCTCCTATGTGAATCTTCTTGTGTTGCATAAGATGAGTACTTTGTTTAAAGCATTGGTCACATTCTGGGCACATAAATGGCTTTTCTCCAGTGTGAATCCTTTGGTGTTGCTTAAGTTTAAAATTTTCAGAGAAACATTTGTCACATTCTGAACATCTGAATGGCTTCTCTCCTGTGTGTATCCTTTGATGAGCAATGAGATTTGACTTCTTATAGAAACACTTGTCACATTCTGGGCACTTAAATTTATTTTCTCCTTGGTGAATCTTCTTTCGGTGGTAAGAAAGAGATGCCGGTTGTGAGAAGCTCTCAGTACATTCTGAACATCTATACGGTTTCTCTCCGGTGTGAATTCTCAGGTGTATAGTTAGACCTCCTTTTGATGAGTAACACTTATCACATTCTGAGCATCCAAATGGCTTCTCTCCTGTATGACTCCTCATGTGTATAATAAAATTTGTCTTTCTTGAGAAATTCTTATCACATTCCAAACATTTAAACATGTTTTCCCTTTCTGGATCTGGAAATGTCTTCTCTGAAAAGCACTTGTTAAATTCTGAGTATTGAAAAAGTCTTCTCTCCTGTGGTAATTCTCTGATGATTACTGAGCTTTGCTGAAGGATTTCTCATGGATCATATTGCGCTGATTAAGATCTATAGGAATATAAAAATAAATTGTTATGGAACAAAAATTAAAAACAGATGAATATCAATTTGGGAATAACATTATGGAGTTCTAAACCAGAAATTATTGTTTTCCAATCACAGTACAGATGTATATGCACTTGTCAAAAGTATTGGGACACCTGCCTTTACACATACATGAACTTTAATGGCATCCCAGTCTTAATCCATAGGATTCAATATTGAGTTGGGCCCCCCTTTGCAGTTATAACAGCTTCAAATTTTCTGGGAAGGCTGTCCACAAGGTTTAGGAGTGTGTCAATGGGAATGTTTGACCATTTTTTCAGAAGCGCATTTGTGAGGTCAGGCACTGATGTTGGATAAGGACTGGCTTACAGTCTCTACTCTAATTCATCCCAAAGGTGTCCTATTGGGTTGAGGTCAGGATTCTGTGCAGGCCAGTCAAGTTCCTTCACCCCAAACTCACTAATCTAGGTCCTCTATGCACCTTGCTTTGTGCACTAGTACAAATTATTTGGTGGAAGGGGGATTGTGGTTTGGGGTTGTTTTACAGTCGTTGGGTTTGGCCCCTTCATTCCAGTGAAGGGAACTCTAGGTGTCAGCAAACCAAAACATTTTGGACAATTTCATGCTCTTACCTTTGTTGGAACAGTTTGGAGATGGCCCCTTCCTGTTCCAACATGACTGCGCAACCAGTGCACAAATGCGTTTCTGGAAGAATGGTCAAACATTCCCATAGACACACTCCTAACCTTTGTGGACAGCCTTCCCAGAAGAGGTGAAGCTGTTATAGCTGCAAAGGGTGGGCCAACTCAATATTGAATTCTACGGACTAGGACTGGGATGCCATAAAAGTTTATGTGCGTGTAAACGCAGGTGCCCCAATGCTTTTAAAATATAGTATATATATTTATTAATATAGATATATATCTATATTTATTTATGGACAGGATGACTGGAAAACTAAAGGACTGAATGATTTTCACATGACATAGGTATGCAACATCATTAACTTGTTTAACTAAGTTTTTTAATGCTCTCTCTTTATTGGAAATGTATGCACAAGTTATCATTATGAGGAGCTACAATTTCTGGTGACCGGCCTTCATCAAGTTCACAAGCAAATTATTTCAAAGTAAAGCTGGACATACACTAGTATTAATTCAAAATAAAAATTCATACAAAAAGTCTTAGAAAAATTCATACAAAAATTGTCAGAACATTCAAAAGTAGCTCAAGATTTTAACATTTAACATTTAACCTCCCTGGTAGTAATCCCGAGTCAGGCTCGGGGTGAGATTTCAGTACCAAAAGCAGTAACCCCGAGCCAAACTCGGGCTGCATCACAGGATACAGGGAGAGTTACTTACCTTGTTCCCTGGATCCTGCGATGTCTCCCCGCAGAGTGTGCGAGCTGTCTCCTCGCTCGATTCACACAGTGCCGCCGAGCTCCGTTCCCTGCGACGTTGCGGCGCACGGGGGCGGAGATCGGTGCCAAATTCAAAAAAGTAAAAACACAATACACATACAGTACACTGTAATCTTACAGATTACAGTACTGTATAAAAAAATACACATCCCCTTTGTCCCTAGTGGTCTGTCCAGTGTCCTGCATGAACTTTTATATTATAAATACTGTTCTTTCTGCCTGGAAACTGGAGATTGTCCATAGCAACCAAAAAGTGTCCCTTTATGTCAAAAGTGGTTTTAGACCAGCTAGAAAACAGCGATAATATATTAAAATCACTTGCAGAATTGAGCGATAGCGATTTGTTGGGAAATTAGTCATCAAACACTAAATCTAATGACAGCGACAAAACTGATCGTGTGTACAGGGCTTAAGAGTAATGACAGCGACAATTCTGCAACTGAGCAAATTTCAGTGTTTTTGATTTGATTACATTATTGAATATTTTTTATTATAATTATATTATTATTTGTTATAATTATGTATAGATATTTATTATATTATAATTAATGATTTCTTGTTTCAAACTTTATCATACCCGGGATGTCTACTAGACTCTTGTTTGGGCAGATTTAAGTGAGTTATTCCTAAGAAATACAGGCCTACATTATAAAACGCCAAATTTCAATGCAAAATAATTGTACCGCTTTCAGCACCTAAAATCTGACATAATCATACCGCCAGGGAGGTTAACCCCCTTCATGGCCAGGCCATTTTTTCGTTACTTTAACTGACAATTGCGCGGTCATGCGACGCTGTACCCAAAGAAAACATATGCTCTTTTTTCCCAATAAATATACCTTTCTTTTGGTGGTATTTGATCACCTCTGCAGTTTTTAATTTTTTGCACAATAAAGAAAAAAAAATACCGAAAATTTTGAAAACAAATAATATTTTTTACTTTCTGGTGTAAAACACATCCAGTAAAAAAAAATCAAATATCACATTTCTTCATAAATTTATGCCAATATATATTGGTGCATGGTGTAGTATGCTACATATTTTTGGTCAAAAGAAATGTAGGACATTTTAGTCAACTAAATTGTACTGCAGATTTAGTCGACTAAATATGACTAAAACTAAAACAATTGCAGATGATTAAAATGTAGTCCCATTTTAATCATCTGCAATTGTTTTAGTTTTAATCGTATTTTAATCAAAAGTCTTAGACTAAAACTAAATTGAAATTTTCTGCCAAAATTAACACTGATGGCCACACAATGATCGGAATTCAGGTAGTCCCTGCTGCACTGGCTGACTTTTGATAAGTGTCTGGTCTTAAACCCAAAACCAAAAATGAAATATATTGCAGCTTACCAATCGTTATGTGTGGTGGCTGCATTCGTTTTCTTTTCAGGCTTTTTTCCCCTCTGTTCTCACCTGGTGATCTGGCTAGTAACACACCTCTTAACACACCTCTTGTATTAGAATGCCCCCACTCTGGAGAGCACCTTTGGACAGCAGTATTGTCAGTCTAGGGGGAGGGGAGTGTTAGATGGACTAGCATATTTATAATTATACTTTATAATTAGCTACAGCAAACAGTTTTTTTTCTTTTGGGATAAAGGATTTACACAAATAAATAAAATAATATCATTGTAAGCACCTCTGTCAGTGTTAAATAGTTTGCATCATCCCTTTAACTGCAAGAGAGCTTGTTCTTTTGAAAAATAATAGACTTACTGGCTGGATCATCAAATAAAAATAGAAGAAAGCAAGTCTAAAAAATAAATCCACATCTAAGAATTGGTAAGCTGGAATATAAGAAATGATTTATTTTGGGTTTAAGCCCAGGTTCACACTGGGCTGCGGGAGTGAAGCCGTGCGAGTTCAGCTGAACTTGCACGATTTCGCTCCCGCTGGCAGTCCCGATTTCAGCCGCGATTACAAAGACATCTGTGCAGGTTTCTGCACAGATGTCAATGTAAATCACGGCCGAAATCGCAAAAAGTAGTACAGAAACTACTTTTTGAAATCGGTGCAGCGCCGCAGATGCGGCGTCGCACCGATTAGGATGGTGCCATTGCCGGCATTTTGCTGCAAATATTGCCGTTTTGACATGCGATTTGACATGCCAAATCGCATGTCAAAACGCACCAGTGTGAACCAGGGCTTATACTGCTTTGATATAAAATGTTTGGAATGATTCACCACCAATAAAAAAAAAGCACTCAAATTGGGAGAAATAGTCCTTCAGATGCAAGTTTTTAATAATTATATTGTTCCCATTTACTGTGGATGCTAGAGCATTTATAATTTCCCTATATTGACTTTCATTTGTTATTATGTCTTTATATATATATATAGATATATATATATATATACACAGTAGCTCACAAAAGTAAGAACACCCCTCACATTTTTGTAAATATTTTATTATATCTTTTCATGTGACAACACTGAAGAAATGACACTTTGCTACAATGTAAAGTAGTGAGTGTACAGCTTGTATAACAGTGTAAATTTGTAGTCCCCTCAAAATAACTCAACACACAGCCATTAATGTCTAAACCGCTTTCAACAAACGTGAGTACACCCCTAAGTGAAAATGTCCAAATTGGGCCCAACGTGTCAATATTTTGTGTGACCACCATTATTTTCCCTTTTGTGGGATACTGTATATATATTGTAAGATTGGGGTGATTAGACTCCAGCGGTAGGTGCGTTTTTAGTGAGTACGCCAGTCAGAACTGAATTTTTAAGGGCCTGGTAGCCCACTTTTATTTAAAATAACAGAAAAGTTCACAAAGATATCCGTAGCCCACACAGGGGGTTCCACCATTACTGCATACGCAATACTTTAGCCTCCTGGCTTACATTCTTGCCTTACGGCTGCTTCAGGCTTTTAGCCTAGGCCTTAGGTCTGCTCCTCAGAACCAAACAGTTTCCTGGAGTTAAACGCGTTCCTGATCAGCGCTTTGCTGCTCTATCACCAAGTACATCTGCCTCCTGCAGACATGCATGCTCTGGCTGCACCCATGCAGCCTCTGACTCCTCTCAGAGGGATGGGAGTCCACCTGACTCCCATGCACAGACTTCCTGTCTGTTGGGTGGGGCCCTGAGCCATAGTCAGAGTACAACTAAATAGCCCAACACACAGCTGTGCAATCAGCGTGCCTTTCTCTCCAAAATCTGGCATAAACCAGCAATCTTTAAAGCAGAGGTCCACCCAGAATTTTTTTTACATTAAAAATCCCCCCAAAAAAAGAAAAAAATTAATAGAAAAAAAAAAATTATACTCACCCGAAATCCCTGTTGCTATGCGGAAGTCCCCTAATCTGCCTCTACTGTGCCTCTTCCTTGTCCTCAGATTGAGAAATTCCATTTCCTCTTCTTGTGAATGGGGCGCGCTGCCTTCTGGGAACTGTGTGTATCCCAGGAGGCAAGCCACCCATTCACAAAGCGCCGTGCAAGTGGCGCATGTGCAGTAGGAAATGGGCAGTGAAGCCGTAAGGCCCCTTGTCCTGCCCCTTGTCAGTGCAAATTAATATCAGCTGGTTCAGTCTCAACTGATGGACAATAAAAAGGTCTTATTACCAAGGTTTCACACAAGAAACATCTCAACCTTATTCTTGCAAAACATATTGATGGCATTGGTTACAGAAGGATTTCTAAACTTCTGAATGTTCCCATGTGTACTGTCGAGGCCATAATCTGGAAGTGGAAAAACATATTTCACCATAAACCGGCCACGACCAGGTGCTCCTCACAAGATTTCTGACAGAGAAGTGAACAGAATTATTAGAAGAGTTTTCCAAGACCCAAAAAACACTTGTGGAGAGCTTCAGAAAGACCTGGAATTTGCAGGTACAATTGTTTTAAAGAAAACAATAAGTAATGCACTCAACCACCATGGCCTGTATGCACGCTCTCCATGCAAGACTTCATTGCTGAAGAAAAAGCATGTTGAAGCTCATTTAAAGTTTGCTGCACAACATTTATACAAGCCTGTGAAACACTGAGAGAATATAGTCTGGTCAGATGAGACCAAAATGGAACTCTTTGGATGCCATAATACACACCATGTTTGGAGGCCAAATGGCACTGCACATCACCCCAAAAACACCCCCATACCAACAGTGAGGTTTGGAGGGGGTAACATCATGGTGTGGGGATGTTTTTCAGCATATGGTAGTGGCAAACTTTGTATCAATGATGGAAGGATGGATGAAAAAAATGTACCAATACATTCTTGATAAAAATCTGCTGCCATCTACCAGAAGGATGATGAAGATGAAATGAGGGTGGACATTTCAGCAATACAATTATCCCAAACACAAAGCCAAGGAAACTCTCAATTGGTTTTAAAGAAAGAAAATAAAGCTGCTAGAATGGCCCAGCCAATCATCTGACTTAAATCTAATAGAAAATTTATGGAAAGAACCAAAGATCAGAGTTCATAGAAGATGTCCATTAAGCCTTCAAGATTTGAAGACTGTTTGTGTGGAAGAATGGGCCAAAATCACACCTGAGCAATGCATGCGACTAGTTTCTCCATACAGGAGGCATCTTGAAGCTGTAATTACCAGCAAAGTATTTTATGCAAGATTGAGAGATAGTTTCATATATATATTTGGAGAAAATGTACAGTGATCTTCTCAAACCCTTCTGAATGCCAGCTCAACACATGGATTGTTTTACTATCAATCTCTCACTCCATCACCACCTTGTCCCAGTAAATATATCCCCACCTGCTTCAGTAATTGTACGTATTATACATATATCATGGGGACTGGTAGATATTTGGTTTACCTATTTTACAATAAACTCTATACAGTATATTATTCTTACAGATGAGACCTAAGAGACACAAAGTCTGATTGTAAAGTGAGAAAGTATAAAGGTGAGGGGCAAGATCATGAATATACAGTGATGTATACCTTTCTAACATATGAATGTTACAACTAATGTGATACAATGTTATATGAGTGAAGATATTAGTACAGTATACAAAAATGATAAGACTGACAAAGTGAGGCTGATTTACTAAAATACTTGACAATTGTCACCCAATAAGTTGTATGAATTTTACTTCAATTAGCAAGTCACGTAGAAAAAAAAAATTATGTTCACGTATTTCTTCTGCACATGACTGGCAATTTATTGTGTGAACATTCTAAGCTACAATCACCTTAAACAAATTTAGTAAATTAGCCTGCATGCTGATGTATTTCTATTACTATAGAACGTATATGCATTTTTAATTTGTACAGAAATTTGAGAAGACTGTGGGTCTTTATGAATCACAGTTACCTGTGAAACACATAACAAAACCATCACACGTTCCAGTATGAATCTATGTCATTATAAAATGATGGTATATGGATATAAAAATGTATCTGATGAGAAAACCCATGAATGCACAAACAAGAAATGTATGAAAAGACAGCAAAATGTTCAAGCTGAAATTGTCACAAATATATTTAAAGAGTTAATACTTTTCAGTTTTAATATGAAAAAATACATGTTATGAAATTTTTCTATATAGAAACTTCTAATTTAAAAAAAAAAATCCTACTATGTGAAGTATTTACTGTATAATTTCTGATTGCATCTATTGGTTGGATTTTTTTGTATTGAAACCCAGCAGAAAAAAGTGCTACAATGTAGTCCACCTGCTGACTCCATAGATCACGGTTCAATGGTCATAGATAAACATATACAATCATCTAATCCGTACAAGTGTACAATCATAAAACGTGTACCCACCTGGTATAAAGTAGTATAGGATCCCTTAGTAGCTTCCTTAGTAGTTCCCTTGACCAGCAGTTCTTGTAAGTGACTGAGCCCAGCCTCACCTTTTATTTATTTCACCACCATTCATTAACATGTGCTCGCTTCCCATTGGTTAAAAGGGTGTGATCTACTTTACAAAAGGCATCTTCACAGTCTACATAGATAGTTTCAGCTTCTCTTTGTTCAGCTCTCCATCACAATCACAGCCAGAACAAGTTAATTAACATTCTAATATGTGGAGGGAAGACTATAGGAGTGTACCTTCATTGAAAATGAATAGCCATTGTCTCTCATCATTACCATAAACAACAGGTGACACTATACATATATTATCAATGACAAAAAAGACTGGAGATGGTAAAGCAATGTTTTGTGATCTTCTTTAAGATTCAGTCACATGATCCCATGAGCTGTGTAACCATACTGTTCTGTCTCTGCAGATAAATGTCTACTTAGTCAGCCATTTGTAATGCTAAATTTATATTTAAATTTAATATCAAATGATCAGCTTGGTTTGCACAACACAAATAATAATAATAATTCACAGAGGAACTGCCTGCAGAGAAATGAAATTAGTGGCAGTTAGATGACCATTTGGTATAGGGGGATCTGTCTTGGTTTAATTCAGTAAACCCAACCAATCCAAGCCCCAATCTTGCTATTTGTAGAACCAATAGGCAAACTACTGTAAAAAAAAGGCAATGGGTAACTGGGCATTGCCATGGGGAACATGTACTAGTGCAGAAAAAATACTGTACAGTCGGGTGAGGGTCTGTTTTCTGTACATTACATGCAATATTTAAAATACAGGAATGTCCTAAATAATATACTTGTGAGATGCCTTAAAGCTGTATGTGATTTTACAGAACAGGACACAGCGACAGCATACACTGGCAGTGAATATTTGGCTGTGGAGTTGTTGTTTTTTTCTTTTACAATCAGCTTTCCCTGCCTTTTACAGGACCTCAATCTGAATAATATATATATATTTTTTTTAGGTAGTAGTGACATGTTTATTCATCAAACAATAATAGACCTATTTTGTCCGGCAGATAGAGGTTTACCTTTAGTTTGTTGAAGTTTCCCCTGTTCTCCCCGATACAAAACTGTCCTGTCACCAGACAATTTATATCAAACTCTCAATAAGAATATAAAGACCACAGATGATACAGCAGTGTACAATTGGCCAGCAGCAGTACATTTTTATTAAGGGATAATTAGTTGATTTGTACTAGAGAAAAAAGAATACAAGGAGGTATTTTACTACAAAAATTAAGATAAAGCAGATGACACAGCTGTGTAAAACAGGCCAGCACCAAGACAATTAGAAATAGCAAGGCTAGGCTCAAATTTACAAGAGACAAAGGGCACTGGCCGGGGCTTTACTATAAGAATTAGGATACTGCAGAGGAGACAGCAATGTAAAATTGACAGACAGATAGACAGTTGTAATCAGGGATACTTTGGCTAATTGGTCTATTTTTATACCGGTGTAACTTTTGTTTTACATATGGGTATAATGGGTGTGGTTGTATGTAAGTGATATAATGTGCAGTAGTTTAGGTGCAAACTGTTTTTGCACTTTGTTTTTTGTCATTAAAATGATGCGAGAAAAGGTAAGTGAAAGGAAATTTCTGTAAAGTGAGGAGAAATTACATCTTAGACAGTTTTTACCAGAACAGGTGCCTCATATTGAATATGTCCTTTACACTCATATTATATTTATTTTGGTACATATGTACTTAATGGTTTGGGCCCTTTAAGACCTTGAAGCCCTAGTGCATCACATTTACACATGCCTGTTAACATGGACTTTTTTGCAACATAAATGGGTGGCAAAATATGCACAAAAAAAGACATGCACCACTTCTGGCAATGCAGCACATCACATACTTTTGCACTGCAAAGTATGTGCATTGGAGTTGTGTAATCTTCGAGCATTGAGGTACCATTCAACATGAGTTAACATGCGTTGCAGCACCTTAAAGTGCTTACTGCAATGCACTGTTATCCTACAATTTTTACCAAGTGGCTATAAAACGTTTTCCATGAGCATTACACTCCTTTAAGAGTAACATTTGCACCTCATGAGGCCTCTATATCCATTGCTACCCACCTAACTAGAGTTCTATGTTCCCAGGAGTGACATGCTCAGGATTTTACACAATTTGTTCTCTCTTCTTTCTTTCTTTCTTTCTTTCTTTCTTTCTTTCTTTCTTTCTTTCTTTCTTTCTTTCTTTCTTTCTTTCTTTCTCTCTCCTTCTCTCTTGTTGCTGTGGATGTTTTCATAGGGCTCTTTGCTGAGAGTTGGACCTAACCCTTGTGAGTTAAGGTGCTGTTAGCTATCTCTCTAGGTTGGGCTCAACTGAAGTTGTTATTTATACAAACACCGTCTGAGGTCATTTGGTGGTTGCACCCATTGAGTCCTTTTGATCTATTGTGTTCTACAGTATATACGGTTATATTGGGCAGGGTAGTTGCCACCATCCCTAGTGGCTTAAGTCGGTTCCGAAAAGCCAATTCCTCCACTTGAGGCGGAATTGTATTCTTAAAGAAGACTTCCTTATACAGGCCACCACCCTGAAGGAGAGATTCGTTGAGAAAGGCTATGCAGTCAACAATTTGAACGTAATAATTAACGAAGTGGGTAACATGGATCGAGCTTCTGTCCTTCAAAGTAAGAAAAAAGCCTCTTCCAACGAGATTGATTATAACTTCTCGATGGTTACCACTTTTTCCCATCAACACCGTGATATTAAGAAAATTATGACTAAACATTGGGGTGTTCTGAAGAATGATAAGGTTTTGGGTCCAGTTCTATCTGACCGGCCACAGATTGTGTTTAGAGGAGTTCCCCCTCTAAGACTTCAAATAGCACCCAATATTTTGGATGCTCCTAATAGGGTGTCATTCTTTCAGAACTCAAAAGGTTATCACCCCTGTCGCTATTGTAACGTGTCTGTAATCAATAAGGATAAAAGCAGAAAAATTTGCCAGTTCAAATCTCATACTACAGGTAGGGTTTTTGACATCAACACTTTTATTACCTGCACCTCTTTAAATGTTGATTTGCCCATGTGGTCTTCAGTATGTGGGCCACACGACACGAGCTATGCAGTCTCTCAACATTATTTGGAATGCCACAATAAAGATCCTAAAGGCACTACCTTTGTGGCCATTGACAGGTTCAATCCACACTGGCGTGGGAGTATGTCCAAGCGGGAAATTTCCAGACTTGAAACCCGCTGGATATATGACCTAAATTGCTACACCCCTTTCAGCATGAATGTCGATTGGGATGTTAATTGTTTTATCAATAATAGTTAAAAAAAATTAGCGTTCATATGTTTAGACACTAGTGGGCAGTGTTCATATGTAGCTTTTAATTACATTTTTATCATTATACCTGGATTTATATATTCGTATATCAACCCATTGCTGCCATGTACTGGAGAGCCTCCCTCTTCTTTCATTCCTCTCCAGTTATGGTGTCAACATAATTTTTCTTGCTTTTGAATTTACTGTGTTTTTTAACATGCTTTTTGTCATTGTCACCATGTCATATCCTGTATGTAATTTGCAGAGTTCAATTATTGGATGTGGGTTTCTAAATGGCCCCACATCTGGCTATGTTAATGATATGATTATGCTTTTTATAGTATAACAATATTTTTTAACCTATATGTATTATGTGAACTTATTGAATAAATGAAGTCCAACAGTGATAACAATGAATGTGTCCTGTAAAAATGAATATATCCTAAATAAGTCCCATCAAAAATCAGCAATGAAGGGAAGCCGTGAAGAGGTGAACCGCAAAAAGTTTGAAATTCGGTGCATGCACACCCGTGTCCACCACCAACAATCAAGCTGCTTACCAGAGGTAAGAAACAAATAAGCCCATCCGCAATCCCAGGGGGAGATCCAGAGAAAGGCTGGGTGGCAGCTGGTGAGCAGCAGACCGAAGCAGGCTAGTACTAACAACAGCAGGCAGGTGAGGCATGTACAGGTAGCAGACAGTGGGTAAGTAGGCACAGCCGGTTGACTGCTAAATCCTGGCGACAGCTGGAGGAATAGCAAAGTCAGGCAAGCCAGGTCATACACTGGCAAGACAGGATTTAGCAGTCAACCGGCTGTGCCTACTTACCCACTGTCTGCTACCTGTACATGCCTGTACATTACTCATAAATATACTGTATATCTTTGAGTAATGTCAATGTATGTTACTGCAGGGGCATAAATTCTAACACAACACCCAAACAAAAGAGTAATATCTTTAAAATGACTTCCATGCAAAATTTTTCATATTATGGCAATTAGAAGTAAATCAGTTCACCATTCCTTATGATGTCTCCTTTGGGAGCATTTTATCTTCTATGTAAAGGAAAATTGATATTAGATATGGGATAACATCGATATGAAAGGGTACTTTTAATACCCTTTTTTACAGACAAAGTTGAGCTTAATTTGCAAAATGTTAGATACAAAGTTGATACAGTTAAGGGTGATAGCTTCACAAAATGAAAAATAACTTTACACTTTCACAGTAGGTTCCCTTTAAAAAGACAAATATAATATGAAACTAGATAAAGCTCCATGTATTAAAGCCGATTATTACATCTGGATAAAACAATAAAAACTACATCACAGTATAGAGTAAAATTATGTACAGTAAATTTTAATTCCTTTGTCAAGGTGACCTTTTTATATTAACATTTTGTTTGCTTAGAAGAATCTGCTTGTGTCTCCTGTGTATTGAATGGTATGCAAAAAATAGTGCTCACATCATTGTTATGTGCCCATACCCCTGATCCCCCACTGGGAGTTTCTGCACCATTCATCTATTACATTTAGTGGGACATTCATAAGTTAAAGGGGAGCAGAACATGTAAATGTACAATATACCTGTATATACAGTATCTCACAAAAGTGAGTACACCCCTCACATAATTTTTGAAAATATTTTATTATATCTTTTCATGTAACAACACTGAAGAAATGACACAAATTCATGGTTCCATCAATTATGGTGAGTCTCCAGGTTCTGAATCTGCAAAGCAGCTTAGACCAGCAAGCTACCACCACCATGTCTGACTGTTGGTCTGATGTTCTTGTTATAAAATGCTGTATTAGTTTTATGCCAGATGTAACGGGAGACACACCTTCCAAAAAGTTTCAATTTTGTCTCATCAGTCCACAGAATATTTGCCTAAAAGTCTTGGGGATAATCAAGATGTTTTTTGGTAAATGTGAGATGAACCTTTGTGTTCTTTTTGTTCAGCAGTGGCTTTGGCCTTGAAACTCTATCATGGATGCCATTTTTGCCCAGTCTATTTCTTATTGTTGAATCATTAACACTAGAGTTGAGCGGACACCTGGATGTTCGGGTTCGACAGGTTCGGCCGAACTTCGGAAAAAAGTTTGAGTTCGAGACCGAACTTGACCCGAACTTGACCCCGAACCCGAACCCCATTGAAGTCAATGGGGACCCGAACTTCTGAGGACTATTTGCGCATGTTTCCCGTGCTTAGAATTGTCCCTGCACAAAGTGTAATTTCTGAAGGAAAAAAAGTCATTTAAAACTCACTCGTGGCTATAATGAATTGTCGGTTCCCGGCAATACATAGAAAAGTCATTGATAAAAAAAAAAAGCGTGGGGGTTCCCCCAAATTCAATTACCAGGCCCTTTAGGTCTGGTATGGATATTAAGGGGAACTCCACCCCAAATTTTTAAAAAAATGGCGTGGAGTACCCCCAAAAATCCAGACCAGACCCTTTATCCGAGCACGCAACCTGGCAGGCCGCAGGAAAAGAGGGGGGGACGAGAGAGCGCCCCCCCTCCTGAACCGTACCAGGCCACATGCCCTCAACATGGGGAGGATGTCCCCATGTTGATGGGGACAAGGGCCTCATCCCCACAACCCTTGCCCGGTGGTTGTGGGTGTCTGCGGGCGGGGGGCTTATCGAAATCTGGAAGACCCCTTTAACAAAGGGGACCCCCAGATCCCGGCCCCCCCCCATGTGAATTGGTAAGGGGTACATTGTACCCTTACCATTTCACGAAGAAAGTGTAAAAAAAATGGAAAAAAAACACACAGACACCTTGGAAAAGTACTTTATTAAAAAAAAAAAAAAAAAGATGTCATTGGCTGAGCCTGAGCGGACCTGATGGGGAACTTCCTCCGCAGTGTATTAAATGAATAGACCCGCCCCTTCTAAAGTTCCCCATCAGGTCCGCTCAGCCAAAGACGTAGCTGTAAGGCTAAGCGGACCAGATGTGGAACATGAAAAGGGGCGGGTCTATTTATTTATTACACTGTGGAGGAAGTTCCCCATCAGGTCCGCCCCCTCGTATGTCAGACCCCGCCTACGTTATTGGCTGAGCGGACCTGATGGGGAACTGCCTCGCAGTGTAATGCATAGACTGCATTAAGGTGAAAAAATGTTTGCCTTTACAACCCCTTTAAGTGTATGAATATGCATCTCATATGACTCGTTGTGCCGCTGATGCAAATGGATTTGAATTGGACCGTAGTGAGCATTGAATGGATCCAATATGAATCGGTTGTAGCGAAGTGACAGGAACCAATACAAATCACTTGTGGGGTAATGACATATTGGCATAAACAGCTATGAATTAAGTGTACAAATATGCATTACATAGGAATCGTTGTGCCGCTGATGCGTTTGGATTTGAGTCAGACCGTAGTGAGTATTATATGGATTCGATAGAAATCAGTTGTAGGGAAGCGACACAAACCAATACGAATCCGTTGTGGGGTAATGACATAAACCGATACGATTCGGTTGTAGAGAAAATGACATAAGAGATGCAAATCGGTGTTTGAAATGCAACCGATACGAACTGTTGTGCCGCCACCGCGACTAGATTTGAATCGGACTGTAGTAAGTTTGGAATGGATTTGAGACGATCGGGAAAGAAAAGATGGTAAAACAGGCCTGAGACTGACTGTGTGGTGTAGTGCCGTGCATGACGCATTTTGGGAAGTGACTCTGGGATTCGGTACTTGGGGAAATAATGACTGCTTTTGAAGACTCACAAATGGTTTGAAAGTTTTCGCGGTGGGGGACCAAACATAGGAACAGGGCACAAATAAAGGAATGGTTGAAACATGATGCGAGAGAATGTTAATGAGAATGTTAACGTATCCTACCTGCAACAGCGAGGAAGATTTGATCCACAAACCACGAATAGAGACACTGCAACACGCAAAATTTGGGAACAACAGACTCACGAACACGAATGAGCTCTGCAGAATCGGCCTGGTGATGTAACGAATCGCGCACTGGAACCGACAAAGAGCACCGGCAAGTGGGCTGCTTAAATACCCCCCAGACTCCTCCCATAGTTTCAGGCCACCATTCTAGCCTTCTAATATACAGCTTTAAATAGTTTCAGATTATTAGTCTCTGCATTGCAATGCATCAAAATTTCCCCAACTTCCGGTTCCGGCGCCACATGGAGTAGCTGCATCGTTACTCGGCTCCCGCAGCTTGACCCTCACACCGGCATATAAAGCCTGCCCAAACATCCACAGTGACCCGCAGCCACCTCCGGCATCCCCCCGCACTCCAATTGACAGGTTTGTGGAGAAATCCGGCCCGCGCTTGCAAACGGCTGGCGGCGCGTTCGCGACCCTGCCGCCATCCCCGTGAGTCGGACTGCGGGTCCCGAAGTTTGGATCGCCACGGAGGTATAGAGCGGGGAGATGCTTGTGTAGACAAGCATCTCCCTGCTTTGCCTAGTGACAATGGCACGGATCTCGGCTCTGTGTACTCGGAGCGGAGATCGGTGTCATGTGACACAGAGACCATCCCCCCTACAGTTAGAAACACTATGCAGGGAATACTTAACCCCTACAGCGCCACCTAGTGGTTAACCCCTTCACTGCCAGTGTCATTTTCACAGTAACAGTGCATTTTTATAGCACTTATAGCACATGAAAATGGTCCCAAAAATGTGTCAAAAGTGTCCGATGTGTCCGCCATAATGTCGCAGTCACGAAAAAAATCTCTGATCGCCGCCATTTTGCGCAAACCAATCAATAGACGCTGATTGCGATTTTTTTTACCAAAAATTTGTAGAAGAATAGGTATCGGCCTAAACTGAGGAAAAATATTTTTTTTTAGATTTTTTGGGGGAAATTTATTATAGCAAAAAGTAAAAAATATTGAATTTTTTTCAAAATTGTTGCTCTATTTTTGTTTATAGCGCAAAAAATAAAAACCGCAGAGGTGATCAAATACCACCAAAAGAAAGCTCTATTTGTGGGGAAAAAAAGGACATCAATGTTGTTTGGGAGCCACGTCGCACGACCGCGCAATTGTCAGTTAAAGCGACACAGTGCCGAGCCGCAAAATGTGGCCTGGTCTTTAACCAGCCAAAATGGTCCGGGGCTTAAGTGGTTAAAGTGGAAATACTCTTCATCTGAGCACCACAAACCAAAAACACTATTTAATTTGTTTTTAATATTCAAAGCGGTCTCCCTCATTCATTCATGTCTCCATGCTTTATTTTGTTGTGAAATTCCCGACCGGCTTACGTGTATTTACGGGGGCAGAATGGCTCCCCTGCGCAAAACCCTGTACCGGTAAGGGGTTCCTTTAAGAGCCGCCAGAGGGCGCATGCACACCCGCTGCAAGGCGGGTGACCCAATGCGCGTTAACCCCTTACCTACCAGTGTCATTTACACAGTAATCAGTGCTTTTTTATAGCACTGATCGCTGTATGTATGTCCCAAAAATGTGTCAAAAGTGTCCGATCTGTCCATCACAATGTCGCAATACCACAAAAAAATCGCAGATCGCCGCCAGTACTAGTAAAAAATAATAATAATAAAAATGCCATAAATCGCTCTCATAGTTTGTAGATGCTAAAGCTATAAAAATATACGCTTACTGCAATTTTTTTACCAAAAATATGTATGTGGCCTGGCACGGTTCAGGAGTGGGGGCACTCTCTCGTCCCCCCTCTTTTTCTGCGGCCTGCCAGGTTGTGTGCTCGGATAAAGGGTCTGGTATGGATATTTGGGGGGAACCCCATGTAATTTTTTTTTATTTGACGCAGGGTTCCCCTTAATATCCATACCAGACCTGAAGGGCCTGGTAATTTAATTTGGGGGGACCCCCACGCATTTTTTTTTTTATCAATGATTTTCAATGACTTTTCTCTGTATTGCCGGGAGCCGACAATTCATTATAGCAGCGAGTACTTTTAAATTACTTTTTTCCTTCAGAAATTACATTTTGTGCAGGGACAGTTCTAAGCACAGAAAACAAGCGCTACTTTACAGGCATACTATACACACACCCCCTAGGTACGAAAGTTAAAGGAATATTTTACTTTTATTGTTTCACTTTAGCATTATTAAAATCACTGCTCCCGAAAAAACTGACGTTTTTAAAACTTTTTCTTGCATTGATACATGTCCCCTGGGGCAGGACCTAGGTCCCCAAACACTTTTTATGACAATAACTTGCATATAAGCCTTTGAAATGAGCACTTTAGATTTCTCCCATAGACTTTTACAGGGTGTTCCGCGGCTTTTCGAATTTGCCGCAAACACCCCAAATTGTTTGCTGTTCGGCGAACTGGCGAACAGGCAATGTTTGAGTCGAACATGAGTTTGACTCGAACTCGAAGCTCATTCCTACCGTTTACATATGCGTGACCGATTTATGTAAGCGTTTGCTTCTGTGTGCGAGCACAGAGAGATGGGGCTTACATTTTTTTTATTGATATTTATTTCACTTTTTAATTTGACACTTTTCCTTTAATAATATATTGTAATTTAAAGCGGTGGTGCAGGAAAAAAAAAAGTCAGCAGCTACTAACAGTGTAGCTGCTGACTTTTAATAAGGACACTTACCTGTCCTACTCTCCCGCGATGTCGGTCCTGCTGTGGCGATCGATCGCTGCTGGCAGGCTCCCGGCTCCTCCATTCTGAGTAGGGGAAACAGGCTGTGAAGCCGTAAGGCTTCACTGCCCGTTTCCTACTGCGCATGCGCCACTCGCACGGCGCTTTGTGAATGGGCGGCTTGCCTCCTGGGATACACACAGTTCCCAGAAGGCAGCACGGCCCATTCACAAGCAGAGGAAGCGGAAGGAGAGCCACCGCGGACGGAGAAGAGGAACATTAGCGGCAGATTAGGGGACTTCCGCATAGCAACAGGCATTTAGGGTGAGTATAAAAAAAAAATTCTATTAATTTTTTTTTTTTTTTTTTTTTGAATTTTTAGTGTAAAGATTTTTTCAGGGTGGACCTCCACTTTAAGGATAATGATGATGGATCTCTTTATGGAGAGATCTGGGGAAAAACTCAAATCTTTCTGGAAAGTGGTGGGAAACCATTTTGGCGGCTCATGAGCTGCTCAGAATTGTTTGATGAGAAGGCCGGACACTGGCTTCAAAAAACTTTACCGAGGTTATAAGGAAACCGGCACCATTGGTGATGAAATTCCACAAAGATATCAGGACATCTACTTGATGTTTAAAAAAATATTTTAGCCCTAAAGATGATGTAAAACCCCCAAACATTATATATTTTCTGAAAGCAGACACCTTAGAGAAAAAAAATAGTGGTAATTCTAATTTTTATCACACAATATTACTGCAAAATATTTCAGTAAAAAAAAGAAACACGAAAGTAGATTTTAGGGCAAACAAATGCAATGAATTATCCAAAGTTTTAGTAAAATATAAAATATGATGTTGTGCCGAATAATTCGATACCCAACATGCCAAACCCTAAATTTGTGTGTGCCTGTGAAATGGCGACGAACTTCAGTACCATAAATTATCTATTCCGACAGAAAATGTCCGATGGAGCCTACACACGGTCGGAAAATCCAACCAAAAGCTCACATTGAACATTTGTTGTTGGAAATTCCAATCGTGTGTATGCGGCATAAGTATCAGTTTAGTGTTACAGAGGAGGTCTTGTGCAAGAATTATTGCTCTAACTCTGGCGTGCATGGCGTTATGTAACATGTGTGATGCAATTGATCTTTTCATGTATAGGCACCCCGACACATGCATTTATGTTCCTATGTGCATATATGTGGAGGTGGGGGGCCTCAACATTTTTGGGGGGGATTTTATGTGCTTCGGAATAACTTATTTTTTTGGAATTTTTTTTCAACTTTTGTTTTCATCACATAGTCACCAAAGTGATGATTCATAGGTGACAGGTTCTCTTTATTGAGATATGCAGGGCCTAAAAGACCCTGCATGTTGAAAAACATTACTTCATGGCTAAGCTAGATGGGGACACCTAGATGCTGACCTGGAAGTGACGGACGTTGAGCAGATATGTGTTCGCTATTCTGCTTCCCCCCAGCCGTCGGTCCTGCAGATGGGCAAGCAAAGCCCAGAGGGCATTGCCAAGGGTGCACCAGTACCGCGTGTGTGTGTGAGCAATCGGGCGGTAGCGAATTCTTTCACCTGACAGGCAAGAGTCTGCCTGCAGTTTCACACACAATCTTTTTTTTTTGGATTGTGTGCTAAACCCTTTGCTGTCAGGTCTGTAAGACGTACGGACATGGCAGAGAAAGGGTTAAAGGTTTGCGTTACTAAAACTGAAGAGGGCATGCAGCTTCAACTTTTTTCAGCTTTTTTTCAAAGCTTAAATGAGCAAGCTGAAGTTAGAAACTGGCTACTAGGGATGAGCTTCGAGTTCGAGTCGAACTCATGTTCGACTCGAACATTGCTTGTTCGCCCGTTCGCCGAACAGCGAACAAATTGGGGTGTTCGCGGCAAATTCGAAAAGTCTATGGGAGAAATCTAAAGTGCTAATTATAAAGGCTTATATGCAAGTTATTGTCCTAAAAAGTGTTTGGGGACCGGGGTCCTGCCCCAGGGGACATGTATCAATGCAAAAAGAAGTTTTAAAAACGGACATTTTTTCGGGAGCAGTGATTTTAATAATGCTTAAAGTGAAACAATAAAAGTGAAATATTCCTTTAAATTTCGTACCTGGGGGGTGTGTATGATATGCATGTGAAGTGGCGCATGTTTCCCGTGCTTAGAACTGTCCCTGCAAAAAATGACATTTTTGAAAGAAAAAAAGTATTTTAAAACTGACTCGCGGCTATTAATGAATTGTCGGCTCCCGGCAATACATACAAAAGTCATTGATAAAAATTAAAAAAAAGCGTAGGGGTTCCCCAGAATTCAATTACCAGGCCCTTCAGGTCTGGAATGGATATTAAGGGGAACCCCGCCGCAAATTTAAAAAAAAATTGACGTGGGGTTCCCCCAAATATCCATTCCAGGCCCTTCAGATCTGGCATGGATTTTAAGGGGAACTCCACCCCAAATTTAAAAAAAAATGGCGTGGAGTCCCCCTAAAAATCCATACCAGACCCCTTATCCGAGCACGCAACCTGGCCGGCCGCAGGGGAAAAGGGGGGGACGAGAGAGCGGCCCCCCCTCCCTCCTGAACCGTACCAAGCCACATGCCCTCAACATGGGGAGGATGTCCCCATGTTGATGGGGACAAGGGCCTCATCCCCACAACCCTTGCCCGGTGGTTGTGGGGGTCTGCGGGCAGGGGGCTTATCGGAATCTGGAAGACCCCTTTAACAAAGGGGACCCCCAGATCCCGCCCCCCCCTATGTGAATTGGTAAGGGGTACATTGTACCCCTACCATTTCACGAAGAAAGTGTAAAAAAATGTAAAAAAAAAACACACAAACACCTTGAAAAAGTCCTTTATTTAAAAAAAAAAAAAAACAGCGGTGAAATCCAGTGTCCCGCGGCGATCCCGATGTCCAGCGCTGTCCTTCATTGGTTGTGCCTGAGCGGACCTGATGGGGAACTCCCTCTCAGTATTTTAAATGTATAGACCCGCCCCTTCTAAAGTTCCCCATCAGGTCCGCCAGCGGACCAGATGCGGAACATGAGAAGGGGCGGGTCTATACATGTATTACCACAGTGAGAGAAGTTCCCCATCAGGTCCGCCTCCTCGGTATGTCGGACCCGCCTACGTCATTGGCTTGAGCGGGGAACTTCCTTCACTGTGTAATTTAAATTTACATAGTGAAGGAAGTTCCCCGCTCAAGCCAATGATGTAGGCGGGTCCGACATACCGAGGAGGCGGACCTGATGGGGAACTTCTCTCACTGTGGTAATACATGTATAGACCCGCCCCTTCTCATGTTCCGCATCTGGTCCGCTGGCGGACCTGATGGGGAACTTTAGAAGGGGCGGGTCTATACATTTAAAATACTGAGAGGGAGTTCCCCATCAGGTCCGCTCAGGCACAACCAATGAAGGACAGCGCTGGACATCGGGATCGCCGCGGGACACTGGATTTCACCGCTGTTTTTTTTTTTTTTTTTTTTTTAAATAAAGGACTTTTTCAAGGTGTTTGTGTGTTTTTTTAAACATTTTTTTACGCTTTCTTCGTGAAATGGTAGCGGTACAATGTACCCCTTACCAATTCACATAGGGGGGGCGGGCGGGATCTGGGGGTCCCCTTTGTTAAAGGGGTCTTCCAGATTCCGATAAGCCCCCTGCCCGCAGACCCCCACAACCACCGGGCAAGGGTTGTGGGGATGAGGCCCTTGTCCCCATCAACATGGGGACATCCTCCCCATGTTGAGGGCATGTGGCTTGGTACGGTTCAGGAGGGAGGGGGGGCCCGCTCTCTCGTCCCCCCCTTTTCCCCTGCGGCCGGCCAGGTTGCGTGCTCGGATAAGGGGTCTGGTATGGATTTTTAGGGGGACTCCACGCCATTTTTTTTTTAATTTGGGGTGGAGTTCCCCTTAAAATCCATGCCAGATCTGAAGGGCCTGGAATGGATATTTGGGGGAACCCCACGTCAATTTTTTTTTAAATTTGCGGCGGGGTTCCCCTTAATATCCATTCCAGACCTGAAGGGCCTGGTAATTGAATTCTGGGGAACCCCCACGCTTTTTTTTTATTTTTATCAATGACTTTTGTATGTATTGCCGGGAGCCGACAATTCATTAATAGCCGCGAGTCAGTTTTAAAAGACTTTTTTTCTTTCAAAAATGACACTTTGTGCAGGGACAGTTCTAAGCACGGGAAACATGCGCCACTTCACATGCATATCATACACACCCCCCAGGTACGAAATTTAAAGGAATATTTCACTTTTATTTTTTCATTTTAAGCATTATTAAAATCACTGCTCCCGAAAAAACGGCCGTTTTTAAAACTTCTTTTTGCATTGATACATGTCCCCTGGGGCAGGACCCGGGTCCCCAAACCCTTTTTAGGACAATAACTTGCATATTAGCCTTTATAATTAACACTTTAGATTTCGAACGTTCGAGTCCATTGTATTTTTATAGGGTTCTAAAGTTTACACGAACATTTTGTCTGTTCGCAGGTTCTGGTGCGAACCGAACAGGGGGGTGTTCGGCTCATCCCTGCTGGCTACTATGCAAAGCTGCACCAGATTTTGCACTCTTTAGTTTTAGTAAATCAACCCCTAAGTGTTTGAACCTTTTATTATGCAAGTAAAAAAAAAAACTATTTCATTTTTACATGTAAATCATTTAGCCATGCCTCATTCACAGGTTTAAAGTACACACACCATAGATGTATTTTTATGTTCTCACACTTTTGTAAACTCATGTTTTTGTAATCATGCATTTTATTATAAAATGAAAAAGAAAAAAATACAAAAAGATGTTTTAACAGTAAACAAATGTTCTTGCATGCAAGTATGAACTGTACACTTAAATAAAGCATTATGAATAATCTTTATCTAATTAGAGCACAAAAGCTAATACATATTTTGAAAAGAGTCATGTCATGTAAATTCAAGTGATTTTCTCTTTTGTGGTCCTTGTTGTATTTAAAGGTGAGCTCCTACTTTTAGTGATGTTTAAATAGTTTGTTTGGGTGTAACAAACTATTTACATCACTAAGACATGCAGCTGCTCTTAGCGCAGTATAAGCTGTATGTATCCTCAGCTACATATAGTATAAAGTGCTGTGTTCTGGCAATGAGATGGGATCTTCCTGTCCCACACCCAGAACAAAAGCTTCTCAGCCATTCATAGGGAGCTTTGCATTTTCTGAAGGAATACAAAGCTTCCTCTGATTGACTGAGGTGGAGAGGTGGGCGGATGACATCAAATTATCTGCCTCAGCCAGTCAGAGGAAGCTTTGAATTCATTTAGAAAATACAAAGCTGTCTGTGAGTGGTTGAGAAGTGCCAATGCAAATCTTAGAGAAATTATTAGTTTGTTTGGACCAGCTTGCTCCAAATTAAATATGTTAATTTAAAAAAAAACTGGAGATCAGCTTTAAGCAGATATATACAACATCTGAAATATTTATAACATTCATATTTAACTAATTAAATTGGCTTCTTTTCCTTTGTGAATCCTATGGTGTCGAGTAAGCGCTGACTTCTGATTAAAACACTTGTCACACTCCAAACATTTAAATGTTTTTTCTCCTGTGTGAACTTTTTGGTGTTGAGTAAGATGAGATTTTTGCGCAAAGCATTTGTCACATTCTGGACATCTAAATGGCTTCTCTCCTGTGTGAACTTTTTGGTGTTCAGTTAAGTACTGTTTTTTTACAAAGCATTTGTCACATTCTGAACATCTATATGGCTTCTCTCCTGTGTGAACTCTTTCGTGTTGAGTAAGATAAAAATTTTGCGCGAAGCATTTGTCACATTTTGAACATCTAAATGGCTTCTCTCCTGTGTGAATCTTCTTGTGTTGCATAAGATGAGAAATTTGTTTAAAGCATTGGTCACATTCTGGACACATAAATGGCTTCTCTCCTGTGTGAATCCTTTGGTGTTGCTTAAGTTTAGATTTTTCACCAAAACATTTGTCACATTCTGAACATCTAAATGGCTTCTCTCCTGTGTGAATCTTCTTGTGTTGCATAAGATGAGATATTCGTTTAAAGCATTGGTCACATTCTGAGCACATAAATGGCCTTTCTCCTGTGTGAATCCTTAGGTGTTGTTTAAGTTTAGATTTTTTACCAAAACATTTGTCACATTCTGAACATCTGAATGGCTTCTGTCCTGTGTGACTCCTTTGATGAGAAATAAGATGTGACTTTATATAGAAACACTTGTCACATTCTGTGCACTTAAATGTATTTTCTCCTTGGTGAATCTTCTTCTGGTGGTAAGAAAAAGATGCCGGTTGCGAGAAGCTCTCATTACATTCTGAACATCTATATGGTTTCTCTCCGGTGTGAATTCTCAGGTGTATAGTAAGACTGTCCTTTGATGAGAAACACTTATCACATTCTGAGCATCCAAATGGCTTCTCTCCGGTGTGACTCCTCATGTGTATAATACATTTTGCCTTTCTTGAGAAATTCTTATCACATGTCAAACATTTAAACATGTTTTCCCTTTCTGAAACTTCTTCTGGTGGCAAAAAAATGTCTTCTCTGAAAAGCACTTGTTAAATTCTGAGTATTGAAAAAGTCTTCTCTCCTGTGTTAATTCTGTGATGATTACTGAGCTTTGCTGAAGGATTTCTTGTGGATTATTCTGCGCTGATTAAGATCTATAGGAATATGAAAATAAATTGTCATGGAACAAATATTGAATACAGATGAATATCAATTTCGGAATAACATTATGGAATTCTAAACCAGAATTGATTCACAGTACAAATGTATATACACTATTTTGTCCAAAGTAATGGGACACCTGCCTTTACACATGAACTTTAATGGCATCCCAGTCTTAGTTCGTAGGGTTCAATATTGAGTTGGCCCACTCTTTGCAGATATAACTGCTTCAAATTTTCTGGGAAGGCTGTCCACAAGGTTTAAGAGTGTGTCTATGAGAATGTTTGATCATTCTTCCAGAAGCACATTTGTGAGGTCAGGCACTGATGTTGGATGAGAAGGCATGTTCACAGTCTCTGCTCTAATTCATCCCAAATGTGTTCTATTGGGATGATGTCAGGGTTCTGTGCAGGCCAGTCAAGTTCCTTCACCCCAAACTCACTCATCTATTTCTTTATTAATCTTGCTTTTTGCACTGGTACATATTATTTGGTGATGAGGGGATTATGGTGTGGGGTTGTTTTACAGGGGTTGGGATTAGCCCCTTCATTCCAGTGAAGGGAACTCTTAAGGCGTAAGCAAACCAAAACATTTTGGATGATTTCATGCTCCTAACTTTGTGGGAACAGTTTTTGGATAGCCCCTTCCTGTTCCAACATGACTGCGCACCAGTGCGCAAATGCGCTTCTGGAAGAATGGTCAGTCATTCCTATAGACACACTCCAAATCTTGTATACAGCCTTCCTAGAAGAGTTGAAGCTGTTATAGCTGCAAAAAGGTGGGTCAAATTAGTATTGAATCCTACAGACTAAGACTGGGAGACCGTTAAAGTTCATGTGCGTGTAAAGGCAGGCATCCCAGTACTTTTGACAATATAGTGTGTATATATATATATATATATATATATATATATATATATATATACACACACAGTATGTGGACAGGATGACTGGAGGACTCAAAGACAGCGATTTCCACATGACATAGGAATGCGACATCATTAACTCGTTTTTTTAATTCTATCTCTTTAGTGGAAATGTATACAAAAGTTATCATGAGAAGCTACAATTTCTGGTGACCAGCCAGCCCTTCATCAAGTTCACAAGCAAATTATTTCAAATTAAAGCTGGACATACACTAGTAGTATTTCAAAATGACAATTCGTAAAAAATTGCCAGAACATTCAAGATTTTAACGTTTTATTTTGGAATGAATGGACTTTATCCACTTGCCCTCCAGAAGAATTACCTCCTTCATGACCAGGTAATTTTTAGCGATACAGTACTGCGTTGCTTAATCTGACAATTGTGCGGTCATGCGACATTGTACCCAAATAAAATGTATTTCCTTTTTTTCCCATAAATAGAGCTTTCTTTTGGTGGTATTTGATCAACTAGGTAGTTTTAATTCTTTGCACTATAAACCCCAAAAAACGACAATATTTAAAAAAATACATTATTTTTTACTTTCTGCTGTAAATCACATGAAAAAAAATGTAAAAAAAATAAAAAAATAAAAATGTCTTCATAAATTTATGCCAATATGTATTGGCAGTATTAAACCCAAAACCAAAAATGAAATATATTGCAGATTACCAATCGTTAGATGTGATGGCTGCATTCGTTTTCAGGCTTTTTCCCTCTGTTCTCACCTGGTGATCTGGCCAGTAACACACCTCCTGTATTAGAGTGCCCCCACTCTGGATGAAGGAGAACAGGGGGCACCTTTGGACAGCCGTATTGTCAGTCTAGGGAGAGGGGAGTGTTAGATGGACTAGCAGATTATAACACACTAACAAACTGACGTCAAATTCCAGCTAATACTTTATAATCAGTTACAGCAAACTGATTTTTTTGTTTTGGGATAAAGTTTTTACATAAATAAATCAAATCATTGTAAGCACCTCTGCTAGTGTTAAATGGGATACCTCATCCCTGTAACTGCAAAAGAGCTTGTTCTTTTAAAAAACAATAGACTTACAGGCTGGATCACCAAATGAAGATAGAAGAAAGCAAGTCTAAAAAAGAAAACGAATGCAGCAACACATCTAAGAATTGGTAAGCTGCAATACAATAAATGTTTGCTTTTGGGTTTAATACTGCTTTGAGATAAAATATTTGGAATGATACACCACCAAAATGAAAAAAATAGGGAGAAAAAGTCCTGGGGATGCAAGTTGCAAGTGGTTAATGATTATATTGTTCTTGATTACTTTGGATGCTTGCGCATTTATATTTTCACTATATTTACTCTGATTTGTTCACATACACACAGCAGGTATAATAAGTATTGAACATGTCACCATATTTCTAGATAAATATATTTCTAAAGGTGCTATTGATATTCAATTTTTATCACATGTCGGTAACAACCCATGCAATCCATACATACAAAGAAACCAAAACAAATAAGTTCAGAAGTTGTGTAATAAAATGGAATGACACAGGAAAAAGGCATTGAACACATGAAGAAAAGGAGGTGCAAAAAGGCATGGCAAGCCAAGACACCAGCTGAAATATATCAGTAATTAGAAAGCAATCCTGCCCCTTGTCAGTGAAAATAAAAATCAGCTGGTTCAGTCTCAACTGATAACCTATAAAAAGGTGTCTCATTACCAAGGTGTCACAAAAGAAACATCTCATGATGGCTAAAAGGAAAGAGTCTTAAGACAGCTGTAATATTTATATGAACAAAATCACAAATTTTAGATCCTAAGATAGAGAGACAGTTTCATATACTGTATAAATTTAGAGGAGCTGTACAGTGATCTTCTCAAACCCTTCTAAATGACAACTCAACACATGGATTGTTTTACTATCAATCTCTCACTCCATCACCACCTTGTCCCAGTAATTATATCACCATCTTGCTTCAGTAATTATACCTATTTCATGGGGACTGGTGTATATTTGGTTGAGCTCCTGGTTTACCTATTTTACAATATGCTCTATACAGTATATTATTCTTACAGGTGAGACCTAAGAGACACAAAGTCTGCTTGTAAAATGAGAAAGTATAAAGGTGAGGGGCAAGATCATGAATAAACAGTGATGTATAACTTTCTAACATATGAATGTTACAACTAGTGTTGAGCGAACCCGAACTGTAAAGTTCGGGTCCGTACCGAACTTTAGCTTTTTCCCGAACCCGAACCCGGACTTTGCGCAAAAGTTCGGGTTCGGCAATCTAATTACGCAGTTAGAAATGCTTCAGGGGCCAGCCAATCACCTTTTTTTTTTTTTTATCAATAGATTTTTATTGGGTTTTAAAGGTAAACAAAGGGTGAACAATACATTCCACATGTGGGACGAAGACATATTGATACATTTGAATATACAGATAGGAGTCATATAAAATGCCTTGTCTTGGTATAAACACATACAATATACACGAGGCTGAGGGAATCCCCTCCTCTCCCCAGACACCCCCATGGGAACTATCTGTGGTCCGGAGAGAGAGGCAACCCCCCCACCCCCCACTTGCACAGTACCAGACTATGTGAAAAAGGTATGAGATCAAGCTCTTCTATCTTATTGGAAATTATATTCACCGAGAATATAGGTCCTAACATAGAAGAAATTAATATAAGAACAAAGAGTGAGCTTTCAGAGTAACCAGAGGAAAAGAAAAAAAAGAACATCAACCTAGGTTTTATTATCTTTACTTTTACTGTTACCATTACCATTGTAATCACCATCCCCACCATCGCCGCCATCCCTCGGATCTGCCTATAAAGGTTTAAGTGTCAGTTTTATTATCAGTTTTATTAGGGTTGACCCCCCTATATATGACTGCTAATCTGGTTTTATTATGATTTGTAGTCTTTATACCAGTCTATCCATGGTTGCCAACTAGAGAGGAACTGCATAGTCCGCCCCCCAATGGAGGCTAACATTCGTTCATAGGTGAAATGTACGGACAACGTGCGAATTGCCTCCTGAACCTCTGGAGGTTCTGGAGATTTCCACGCTCTAAGTATAACTAGCTTGGCCGCTAGAAATAGATGTGTGGTGAATTTCCTGTGTACCGGTGGCAAGTTTTCGATCCCTAAGTTTAAAAGAGCTAGGGAAGGCGAATATGGCATAGATAAACCCGTGACTTGATAGTGGACCTTGAAAATGCCAGACCAAAATCTCGCTAATTTGCTACATGCCCATAGTATATGGAAGATAGTTCCCAGTTGTGCACAATTCCTCCAACAATCAGAAGATGTGGAGGAATCAAATTTGGCTACCCTATTCGGGGTCAGGTACCACCTTTGTGTTACTTTGTGGGATAGTTCCCATAGGTTTGTACATTTAGTTGCTGTGTAGATTTGTTGTAATGCTTTATGCCATTGTGTTTCTGAAAATGATTCTTGGATATCTGCCTCCCATGCTTTCATAGAATTCGTTTTCATGAATATGGACTTGTCATATAGGAAGTTATAAAATAATGATATACCACCCTTATGGTTTTCTTTAGATGCTAGATGGATATTAATTTTCCAAAATAAATTGTACTTCTTAATATTTTTGTTTTTAAGGTACGATTTCACTCGGAGGTAATTAAACTGCTCCGAATTTGGTAGTCCATATTCTGATTGCAACTCAGCAAATGTTTTAAGGAGGTTGTTTCTGTATAGATCTGAGATCTGCACGATGCCTTGTCGCCGCCATCTGGTTAAGGTCAGGTCAGGCATTATCAAGTCTAGAGTAGAAATGGGTATTAGTAGAGGAGAAGTAGGGGTAGAAAGGGATTTGTGTGTTACTAATGTTTTCCAGGAATTCAGGGATACTATCATGGGAGGAGAAAGGTTTTTGGATTTGGATTTAATATGAGGGTACGCTAAGAGATAGTTAAGTAGATTTCCACCGGGTATTAAAGTTTCTTCAATGTTTCCCCACAGTGGTGTGGGTTGATTGGGGAACCAGCCTTTAATCTGTGCGAGAGTCGCAGCGGCATGATAATCTGCAAAGACCGGTACACCCAGGCCACCAGCCTGTTTTGTTTTTTTTAGTTTGGAAAAGGCGCTCCTGGCCCTTTTACCTTCCCAAAGATATTTAGCTAGAAGGGACTGAAGGGTTTTAAAAAAGTGTTGAGGTATGGGAATGGGTACTGTGCGATAAATGTAGAGAATTTGTGGCAATATTTGCATTTTGAAAGCTGCCAATCTTCCCGACCAAGATAGAACATGTTTGCTTAGTGACTTTAGGTTGTCTGCGAGTTTCTTTTCAAGAGGGAGATAGTTGGCCTGAAATAATTGTCTAGTTTGGGAGGTCAATTTAATGCCCAGGTATGTGATTTCATGTGCACACCAGACATAAGGAAATTTGGTTTGTATGATCAGCTTATCTTTTGGGGATACTCCTAGATCAAGGATGAATGACTTCGAGTCATTCACTTTATAGTATGACACTTTTCCATACTCCTGAAGCGTGTGGTATACATGATCTAGGGAAGACAGCGGGTCAGTGAGCATCAATATTACATCATCCGCAAAAAGACTTATGACATGCTTACGGGATTTAATTGTAAAACCTTGAATATCAGGGGATTGTCGAATACTGGCGGCTAACGGTTCCATAAGTATATTGAAAATAAGAGGGGACAGTGGACATCCCTGACGGGTCCCGTTAGTGATTTTGAAAGGCTTAGACAGCATGCCAGATGTGTACACCCGAGCTGATGGAGAAGTATACAAAGCTAATATTGCTGAGAGCAGGTGTCCTGAGAAACCAAATTTTTCCAAGGTTTTTGTAAGATACAACCAGTGTACCCTATCGAACGCCTTCTCTGCATCTAAAGCCAGAAGCAGAGAAGGCGTTTTCCCCCGTCTGGCGATATGCACAACATTTATTAAACGTCTAGTAGCATCCGACGCCTGCCTACCCTTAGTGAACCCAGATTGGTCAGGGTCAATGAGAGTAGGTAAGATGTCCACCAATCTTAATGCTATAATTTTAGCATACAATTTCACATCATTGTTGAGCAAGGATATAGGTCTAAAATTTTTAGGTGCATCTGGTTCCTTGCCCGGTTTAGGTAACGTTACAATTAAGGCCTCTAACATTTCTGGCGGAAAAGAAGCCGAGGCAGCAGCAGCATCAAATACTTTGAGGAGGTATGGCCCAAGAATAGGTTTAAACTGTTTATAGTACTCCCCTGTGAGACCATCCGGACCAGGAGATTTATTATTCAGGAGATTCTCTATAGTTTTGAGCAATTCTACTAAGGAAAAAGGAGCGTTTAGCTCCTGGAGCTGTGAGGGGGAAAGTTGGGGCAGATGAATGTTTTGTAGAAAATTTTCTATATCTGAGAGGGAGGGTTGTGCCGTTAGGCTATCTTGGTTCAGGTTGTATAAGGCCCCATAATAATCACTAAAGGCATCTGCAATTTTTTGGGGATCATACACCTTCTGAGAAGATTTAGGGCTAATAATATGTGGTATTTTAGTCTTAAAGCGCTGGCCTTGTAGTCTACGGGCCAGGTTTTTCCCGGCCTTATTACCTGTAGAGTAAAAGGACATCTTCAATTTTTTCTCTACTTTTTCGAAGGATTGGAGTAAAGCGAGTCTGAGGTCGTGTCTCAGTGAGGTAAGTTGTGCACTCAATATGGGGGTAGGATTAAGTTTATTTTGGGCTTCTAATAATTCTATGTCTGTGAGTAGAGTATTGAGTCGCTGCTGCCTCTGCCTCTTGATTCTAGTGCCCTGCTGGATAAACACACCCCTGATATATGCCTTGTGGGCGTTCCACAGCACAAATGGATCATTTGTGGACGGGGAGTTGATCTGAAAGTAATCAAGCAAGCGGTCCTCCAGAATTTTTTTTGTTTCCTTGTTTTGGATGATGTGGGAATTGGAGCGCCAAATAAAGGCACTGTTGGAAGGATAAGTGTCTCCTAGTGTCAATAACACAGGAGCATGGTCTGACCATGATATGCTATTCAGTGTGATTTGAGATACTTTCTGGAGTAACCACCTGTCCATCAGAAGCAGATCAAACCTCGTATACGTGCAGTGCCTGTGGGAAAAGAACGTGAAATCTCTTTCGTTGGCATGGGTACAACGCCATGCATCATATAACTCTTGTCTTTGCAAAAAGGACTGCAAAGACAGTGTCCTTTTAGAGGGTTTAGATGTAGAGTCTATTTGAGGGTCAGGAGTAGTGATGAGCCGAACACCCCCGGGTTCGGTTCGCACCAGAACCCGCGAACGGACCGAAAGTTCGAACGAACATTAGAACCCTATTAAATACAATGGATGCGAACGTTCGAATTCTAAAGTGCTAATTATAACAACTATTATGCATGTTATTGTCCTAAAAAGGGTTTGGGAACCCGGGTTCTGCACCAGGGGACATGTATCAATGCAAAAAGAAGTTTTAAAAACGGTCGTTTTTCGGGAGCAGTCATTTTAATGATGCATAAAGTGAAAAAAAAAAAGTCAAATATTCCTTTAAATATCGTACCTGGGGGGTGTCTAAAGTATGCCTGTGAAGTGCCACGTGTTTCCCGTGTTTAGAACTGTCCCTGCACAAAATGACACTTCTAAAGGAAAAAAAAGCCATTTAAAACTGCTTGCGGCTTTAATGTAATGTCTGGTCCCGGTAATATGGATGAAATTCTTTAAGAAAAATGGCATAGCTACCCCATGACCCCCCCCCTACCCCAGCCCATTACCAGCCCCTTTGGGTCTTGTATGGATATTAAGGGGAACCCCGCACATAAAATAAAAAAGGCCCTATATACTCTGAACAGCCCTATACAGGCGGTGCATACAAGACAGGGACTGTAGGTTTGTTCTTATGTAGAATCTGTTTGTAATTTTGAACAGGTACATTGTTGAAGTGTAGCTCCAGACCAAAAATCTATTTTTAAACTTTTTGGAAAACATAGGTAAGGGTTATCACCCCTGTAACATTTGTTTTGCTGTCTGTGCCCCTGTTCAGAACATTTCACCTCACTTTCCGTCCCAATGACAACTGTTTTTGAAATGTGGTGTTTTTCTTGAAACAAGGATTGCTGATAAAGCATCAGTACAGAGGAGACACCTTTCTCCCATATTTATTCTTACAGGAGAGAATTTTCCTTCCTAGTGGTAGATTTCCTCTCACTTCCTGTTGTCTTCTTGCGTTTGCAAGTAGGAGTCGTTTGTAAGTTGGATGTTTGAAAGTAGGGACCTGCCGTATATACTCTGCAGAAATAGGCCCCTTAGTTGTTGGTGTTGGCACAACACTGTAAGCACTCACAGTTACTCTTGGTTGGTGCTGGAACGCCCTGCTGTCAACTATTATATCAGGAATTTTAATTACATATAATTGTTGAACAGTGGTAGTAAAAATTGGGCCTTTGATGGTGGTGCTGGTGCCACAACACTGTAAGCCCTGACAGTTACTCTTGGTGGGTGCAGCAATGGGCCCTGCTGTGAATTATTAGATCAAGAATTGTAATTACATGCCCCTGTTGAACAGGGGCTGAAAAATTGGGCCTTAGGCACTGGTGGCACAACACTGCAACCCCTCACAGATACTGTACTTGGAGCACAGCAATGAGCCCTGTTGCAAAGTATTGCTTCAAAAATTGTAATGACACGCCCCTGTTAAACAGGGGCTGAAAAATTGGGCCTTAGGCACTGGTGGCACAACACTGCAACTCCTCACAGATACTGTACTTGGAGCACAGCAATGAGCCCTGTTGCAAAGTATTGCTTCAAAAATTGTAATGACACGCCCCTGTTAAACAGGGGCTGAAAAATTGGGCCTTAGGCACTGGTGGCACAACACTGCAACTCCTCACAGATACTGTACTTGGAGCACAGCAATGAGCCCTGTTGCAAAGTATTGCTTCAAAAATTGTAATTACACGCCCCTGTTAAACAGGGGCTGAAAAATTGGGCGTTAGGCACTGGTGGCGGCACCCATAAACAAAAATGATCTTACAAGCTATCATCATCAATCGTATCATTGAGGACTCGGAGGAGGAGGATAGCCAGTCAACATAACAGCACAGGCACTCAGCATCAGCATCAGTCTTGAAGGGATGTGACATGTTAAAATCAATTAGTCTGTTATATCAGCATCAGGTGTGTGGTAGCTGGTGGTGATCCAAGACTGGTTCATCTTGATGAAAGTCAGTCGATCAACCGAGTCGGTGGACAGGCGCACCCTGTGATCCGTGACAAATCCTCCAGCAGCACTGAATGTGCGTTCCGAAAGAACGCTGGATGCAGGACAGGCCAGTAGCTCAATTGCATACTGTGCAAGCTCTGGCCAGTGATCCATCCTCAAGACCCAGTAAGCCAGAGGATTTTCGGTGGGGAAGGTGTCCAAGTCTGACCTTGCCCCTAGATATTCCTGCACCATGTTTATCAGACGCTGGCGATGGTTGCTGGAACCGATCATACTTTGGGGCTGCGGACTAAAGAATTGTCTGAACGCATCGGTCAGACGGCCACCTTCCCCACCGCTCCTTCTTTGACTGGCCGAAGCCTCAGCAACTCGTTGTCCAGGACCAGGAGTTTGCAACCTCCCAGTCTCTGGGAACGCGTTGCACAGACCTTTCTGCAAGGCCTCCCGGAGTTGTCTCATCCTCTGCTCCCTCTGCGACGGTAACATAAGGTCCGCAACCTTACCCTTGTACCGTGGATCAAGGAGAGTGGCCAGCCAGTAATGGTCCCTCTCCTTGATCCGAAGAATACGAGGATCCTTCCGCAGACTTTGCAGGATCAGGGAGGCCATGCAGCGTAGGTTTGCTGAGGCATTCGCTCCGGAGTCCTCTGGGTCACTAAGGACGACATGATCCGCAGCCACCTCCTCCCAGCCACGTACAAGTCCACTGGTTTCTTGGGACTGTAAATCATCCCTAAAAGACTGCTGCTGATGATGCTGAGTGCCAGCCTCCACCTCCATGCTGACACAATCCTCCTCCTCCTCCTCCTCCTCCTCCTCCTCCTCTTCCTGTGCGATGGGTGGGACAGAAGGAACACTGTCTGGGTAAAGGGGGCCTTGAGAGGCAAGGAAGTCCTCCTCTTCCTGCCTCTGTTCTGCCTCAAGTGCCCTGTCCATTATTCCACGCAGCGTGTGCTCCAACAGGTGGACAAGAGGTACAGTGTCACTGATGCATGCACTGTCACTGCTCACCATCCTCGTGGCCTCCTCAAATGGTGCCAGGACAGTGCATGCATCCCTGATCATGCCCCACTGGCGTGGAGAAAAAAAACCAAGCTCCCCTGACCCTGTCCTGGTGCCATAGTCGCACAGGTACTCATTGATGGCCCTCTGCTGCGTGTGCAGCCGCTGCAGCATGGCCAACGTTGAGTTCCACCTGGTGGGCATGTCACATATAAGGCGGTTCTTGGGCAGGTTCAACTCCTTTTGCAGCTCAGCCAGGCGAGCACTGGCATTATAAGATCTGCGGAAATGCACACAGACTTTCCTGGCCTGCCTCAGGACATCCTGTAAGCCCGGGTACCTGCCCAAGAAGCGCTGCACCACCAGGTTAAGGACGTGAGCCACACAGGGCACATGGGTCAGTTGTCCCTGTCGGAGGGCGGAGAGGAGGTTGGTGCCATTGTCGCAAACCACCATTCCTGGCTTAAGCTGGCGTGGCGTCAACCACCTCTTGGCCTGGCCCTGCAGAGCAGACAGGACCTCTGCCCCAGTGTGGCTTCTGTCCCCCAAACACACCAGCGCAAGCACGGCATGGCATCTTTTTGCCTGCGTACTTGCGTAGCCCCGTGAACGGCTACGGAGCACCGCTGGTTCATAGGACAAACCACAGGAAGAGGCCATGGAGGAAGAAGAAGAGGAGGGGGTGGAGGAGAGAGGTGTGTCACAACCAGTAGTAGCATTTTGGAGGCGTGGCGGTGGGACAACCTCCAACACTACTGCACCTTGTCCTGAATCCTTCCCAGCTGCCAAAAGAGTGACCCAATGGGCCGTGAAAGAAAGGTAACGTCCCTGTCCATGCCTGCTGGACCATGAGTCAGCGGTAATATGCACCTTACCGCTGACCGCCCTGTCCAGCGAGGCCAAGACATTGCCTTCCACATGCCGGTAGAGAGCCGGAATAGCCTTCCGTGAGAAAAAGTGGCGTTTGGGAACCTGCCACTGAGGAACCGCACATTGCACAAACTCACGGAAGGGGGCCGAGTCTACCAACTGAAAAGGCAGCAGTTGAAGCGCTAGCAATTTAGCCAAGCTAGCATTCAACCGCTGGGCATGTGGATGGCTGGGAGTGAACTTCTTTCGACGGTCCAGCAGCTGGGGCAGGGAAATTTGCCTGCTAGAATCGGACGTCGGTGTACTGCTAGCAGAGTGGGCGCAAGTACTTGGCTGTGACACACCTAATTCTACACCTTCATTCCTCTCAGTGCATGTTTCAGAGAGGACTGAAGTTATAGTGGGGTTGGAGATCCCAGCTGATGCGGTGCAAGGAGAGGTCCGCTTTGTTCTTTGGTGTGGGTCTTTGAGGTAGGCTTGCCAACGAGCTGCATGGCAGGTCAACATATGTCTGGTCAGGCATGTGGTACCCAAGCGGCTGATGTTTTGGCCACGCGATATACGCTTGAGACATATGTTGCAAACAGCAGCTGTGCGATCTGATGCACTAGCCTCAAAAAAGGCCCACACCAAAGAACTTTTTGAATGACGGGCAGAGGCAGCGCCCTGCACAGGCGGAGCTCTGCGGTGTGATTCCGTCGGTGTACTGCCCTTACGCTGGCCACCAAAGGGCATCCTGCCTCGTTGGAGATGTGCCTCCTCCTCATCCTCCTCCTCCTCCTCTCTCCTATTAGGCACCCACGTGGAGTCAGTGACCTCATCATCCCCTCCCTCCTCATCACTGGAGCCAATCTGGCAGTATGCTGCAGCTGCTGGAACATGACTGCCAGATTGGTGTCCTTCTTGAGCATCCCCTCTGTCTGCTCTCACGCTACTGCCTTCCTCTAGCTGGGTTTCATCATCAGACCCTTCGAAACGCTGGGCATCCTCCTGGAGCATGTACCCAACACTGTGCTGAAACAGTTCGGGGGACTCCTCAGGAGGAGGACATGGTGGGTCTAGGGAAGGAGTGACTGATGATTTGTCTGACATTGATACCAGGGAAGACGACGCTTTGGCAGCTGCTTTTCCAGTACCCTGAGCCTGGGTGAGAGAGGATGAGGAGGAGGAGGAGGGCTTGGTCATCCACTCTACCAAGTCTTCGGCATGATGTGGCTCAACATGTCCAGCTGCCGAAAAGAAGGACAAGCGTGTCCCATGGCCATGTGCTGATGACAATGCACCGCGTCCACGACCAGCACTGTTGCCCCCAGACACAGAGCCTGCTTGCCCTCTTTTATTGCCTCCTGACTGTCTGCCTCTCCTTGTTTGCCTTCCAGACATTCTAATAGATGGCCTGCAGGGAGATGGGAAAAAAGCAATAAGGGCTACCTTCAGGTGTCCTTCTCTGTCCCTTGAAACAAGGACTTTCACAGTGAAAGAAACTGACACTCTCCCTACCTACAGTTTTCTGTCCCTAGAAAAAATATTTTTTTTAAGCACAATATAGCACAAGGACAATTCACTCACTGTCCTTACAGGTCCCTGGAAACAAGGACTTGCAGAGTGAAAGAAAAAAAAACACTCTCCCTACCTACAGTTTTCTGTCCCTAGAATAAATGTTTTTTTTAAGCACAATATAGCACAAGGACAATTCACTCACTGTCCTTACAGGTCCCTGGAAACAAGGACTTGCAGAGTGAAAGAAAAAAAACACTCTCCCTACCTACAGTTTTCTGTCCCTAGAAAAAATGTTTTTTTTAATCACAATATAGCACAAGGACAATTCACTCACTGTCCTTACAGGTCCCTGGAAACAAGGACTTGCAGAGTGAAAGAAAAAAAACACTCTCCCTACCTACAGTTTTCTGTCCCTAGAAAAAATGTTTTTTTTTAATCACAATATAGCACAAGGACAATTCACTCACTGTCCTTACAGGTCCCTGGAAACAAGGACTTGCAGAGTGAAATAAACTGACACTCTCCCTACCTACAGTTTTCTGTCCCTAGAATAAATGTTTTTTTTAAGCACAATATAGCACAAGGACAATTCACTCACTGTCCTTACAGGTCCCTGGAAACAAGGACTTGCAGAGTGAAAGAAAAAAAACACTCTCCCTACCTACAGTTTTCTGTCCCTAGAAAAAATGTTTTTTTTAATCACAATATAGCACAAGAACAATTCACTCACTGTCCTTACAGGTCCCTGGAAACAAGGACTTGCAGAGTGAAAGAAAAAAAACACTCTCCCTACCTACAGTTTTCTGTCCCTAGAAAAAATGTTTTTTTTTAATCACAATATAGCACAAGGACAATTCACTCACTGTCCTTACAGGTCCCTGGAAACAAGGACTTGCAGAGTGAAATAAACTGACACTCTCCCTACCTACAGTTTTCTGTCCCTAGAATAAATGTTTTTTTAAGCACAATATAGCACAAGGACAATTCACTCACTGTCCTTACAGGTCCCTGGAAACAAGGACTTGCAGAGTGAAAGAAAAAAAACACTCTCCCTACCTACAGTTTTCTGTCCCTAGAAAAAATGTTTTTTTTAATCACAATATAGCACAAGAACAATTCACTCACTGTCCTTACAGGTCCCTGGAAACAAGGACTTGCAGAGTGAAAGAAACTGACACTCTCCCTACCTACAGTTTTCTGTCCCTAGAATAAATGTTTTTTTTAAGCACAATATAGCACAAGGACAATTCACTCACTGTCCTTACAGGTCCCTGGAAACAAGGACTTGCAGAGTGAAAGAAAAAAAACACTCTCCCTACCTACAGTTTTCTGTCCCTAGAAAAAATGTTTTTTTTAATCACAATATAGCACAAGAACAATTCACTCACTGTCCTTACAGGTCCCTGGAAACAAGGACTTGCAGAGTGAAAGAAAAAAAACACTCTCCCTACCTACAGTTTTCTGTCCCTAGAAAAAATGTTTTTTTTTAATCACAATATAGCACAAGGACAATTCACTCACTGTCCTTACAGGTCCCTGGAAACAAGGACTTGCAGAGTGAAATAAACTGACACTCTCCCTACCTACAGTTTTCTGTCCCTAGAATAAATGTTTTTTTAAGCACAATATAGCACAAGGACAATTCACTCACTGTCCTTACAGGTCCCTGGAAACAAGGACTTGCAGAGTGAAAGAAAAAAAACACTCTCCCTACCTACAGTTTTCTGTCCCTAGAAAAAATGATTTTTTTTAAGCACAATATAGCACAAGGACAATTCACTCACTGTCCTTCCAGGTCCCTGGAAACAAGGACTTGCAGAGTGAAAGAAAAAAAACACTCTCCCTACCTACAGTTTTCTGTCCCTAGAAAAAATGTTTTTTTTAATCACAATATAGCACAAGGACAATTCACTCACTGTCCTTACAGGTCCCTGGAAACAAGGACTTGCAGAGTGAAAGAAACTGACACTCTCCCTACCTACAGTTTTCTGTCCCTAGAATAAATGTTTTTTTAAGCACAATATAGCACAAGGACAATTCACTCACTGTCCTTCCAGGTCCCTGGAAACAAGGACTTGCAGAGTGAAAGAAACTGACACTGTCCCTACCTACAGTTTTCTGTCCCTAGAATAAATGTTTTTTTTAAGCACACTATAGCACAAGCACAAAACACACTGACACTCTCCCTACCTATCCTTCTCTTTCCCTAAACTAAAGGAATCCAGGTTAAGCAAGAAAGAAATAACAGTCACTGTCCCTGCCTATGCTGCTCTATCCCTGCTCCGGAACACACTACACTAGGCCGCCGTGCTGGCGGCCTTTTATAGTGTGGGGCGTGTACTAAACACCCTCAGCAATAATTGGCCACAGGCATCCTGCCTGTGGCCAATCATTGCTCTCCTCGCTGCCGGCGCTGTGATTGGCCAAGCATGCGGGGTCACAGTGCATGCTTGGCCAATCACAGCGCCTGGATGACACTGCGATGGCGTAGTGCATTGTGGGCCGTTCGCGTCACTCGAATTTGGCGCGAACGGCCCAAATCGTTCGATCTTCGTCGAACGATCGAACAGCCGATGTTCGAGTCGAACGTATGTTCGACTCGAACACGAAGCTCATCCCTAGTCAGGAGTTACGTTAAAGTCTCCACAGAGTATAAGAGATCCTTGTTGTATTTTCCGTATCTTTTTCATCAGGACATTCAGGAATTTGATTTGGTGTTTATTTGGAACATAGACGTTCACCAGAGTATATCGTGTAGCGTTGATGTCACACACTAGAATGACATATCGACCTGATGGGTCACAAATGTCCTTAAGTAATTGAAAAGAAATTGAGTCCTTAATTGCAATCATGACTCCCCGTTGTTTGGCTGTCATATTTGAGAAGAAGTAGTGTTGGAAGCCTTTATGGGTGCATCTAGGCGGTGCACTATGGTGAAAATGCGTTTCTTGAACGCATATTATGTCACAATGAGAAGAGTCTGCTTCTTTCCAGAGGGATGCCCTTTTGGCTGGATGGTTTAAGCCATGTGCATTTATGGATAGAATTTTAACTGGCATGACAGAGTTTAAGTGGAATGCTGAAATTTACACATGGTGCGTACTCACATAGCTGGCAGGAGGCTGTCCGAGGGATGCATGTATTCCTAGGTTCTTCAAAACGGAGTCTCGTTTCTGGTAACATAAGCAATGTCTGAAAAGAAATTCGGTATAGAAAAAAGAAAACAAACAAAAAAAAGTTTAAAAGGAGGGTATTACACCCAGGTGCAGAAATTCTGCTCAGGTAAATGGGAGCGCAGGTTACAGGATAGAGCTCCAAAGGGCGAGGCCCATTAATAGGGCAACAAATGAATATAGCAGGGCCCTGCAGATATCACTGACGCCTCAGGAGTTTGAAGCATGTTGCCATTCTGGAGGAATCCTCTTAGGGCTTGTATCATTAGATGTTGAAGGAGGTTCCTCTGGGACAATCTTCCATTTCTGGAGAAGTTGGAAACCCTTAGTAGGAGAAGTAATTACATGTGTAGAACCTTCTCTAGTTATGATTAGTTTGGTCGGGTAGCCCCATCTGTATGTGATAGCATGGTTTCTCAATGCCTTAGTAATATTATTGAGATTTTTGCGGAGTTGCAAAGTGTGCTGCGACAGATCTGTATAAAATTGCAGATCTGAGTAATCTGTGGTGCTGTGTTCCCCTTTACGGGTAATTTGCATCAACCGCTCCTTGGTTTGGTAAAAATGCATGCGAAACAATACATCTCTAGGTATGTGCTCCTGGATAAATGAGGGTTTTGGGAGACGATGGATTCTATCTATGGACAGTTCAATAGGAGGAAGATCCGGCATGAGGGTTGATAGCATTGCCGTAGCATACGAACGTAATTCAGAGGGTTGCACAGATTCTGGAATGCCTCTGATCTTGACATTATTCCTCCTGGCCCTGTCTTCCAAATCTGCTAATTTGGCTTTCATCCATGCGTGATCCTCCTCAACATTATCATGAGCGTCTACCAGGTCATTAATTGTCGTAGCATACTCCTCCATTTTGGATTCGATATGATCCACTCTGTCCCCCACTGCATTAAGTTCTGAGCTAAACTTCCTCATGCATGTCATCATGTCAGCATGAATAGAGCTTTTCAGGGAGACAAGCATATCCTTTAGTGTAGTGTCTAGGACTGGTTGGTTTTGTGTGGGGAATGCCACTATGGAGTCAGGGAGTTCTCTTGTGTCTTCTTGTGAGTCAGCGTTAGATCTTACCTCACATTGCTGTGTCTTCTGCTCCTCCATTCTGGCTCTGGCTTTAGCCGGACTCCTAATGAGAGGTGAAGGAGTCTCTGAGGTTCCCCTTGTGCGCCGAGTGTTGCGATAAGCTGGGTCATCATGGGTGTTTGTGTGGAAGTGCGCCGTCTTCGGAGTGGAGAAGGAGCCGGCGCCATCTTGCCCACGAGGCTGCATATGCTGTGTGAAGTATGCCGTCAGTTTTCTGGGCCGATGTTCCGCCTGGCGTCTCCTGGTCATGATGCCGAGGTGCCGGGGAGATGAACCGCCGTAGTGGGCTGCAAGTGCAGTGTCCTGTGTAGCTGTGAGCCGCTGTTTCTCTCGCCTTTCGCCGGAGCTCCGGAGTTACACCGCCATCACGGTGAAGTCCAGGCCACGCCCCCCAGCCAATCACCTTTTGATTAGCTGGTGTGCCCTTAGAAGCCATCATAGCCATGCCTACTAATGGCATGGCTGTGATTGGTCAGTGCAACATGTGACCCAGCTTCTATATAAGCTAGAGACACACAGCACACACGTCACTCTGCTTCAGAATAGATAGGGAGAGGATCTTGGCTGCTGCTGTTGCTAATAGGGAGAGATTGTAAAATACATGAGGTAGTCCTGATTCTGCAATCTGAGGGAAAAGATAGAGAGATAGTGTAGTGTAGGGCCAGGTTCCTGTTGGTGCTTTCAGGGAGAGAGATTTATTATATAGGAGTCCAGATTCAGAGATTAAAATCAGCGATCTGCATAGGTTTACCTGTTTGTGTTGCAGTGCTCAGTCTTTTTACACTGCCATGAGCCCGGTGTCAGAGAAAATCTAACTTTTATCTGCAAGCTCAGTGCACCAGCACTGCATATATTACGTTGAGAGATACACCGTTTCCATACTGTGGGTGTATTCTGCTCTTTGAAAAAGATCCATTTAGGGGGGGGGGGGGGGGAGGCACTTTATTGTGCTCTTTTCCAAAAGACCCATAGGGGAAAAAAAATAAAAAATGTCCAAAAAAGACCCGTTTAGGGCAAAAAATAAAAAATAAAAAAAATTGCACTTTAATGTACGCTTGCAAAAAGAGCCATTCAGGGCCACAAAAAATATTTTGCAGTGTGTTATACATATGTGGAGGTGTGTGAAATAAACAATTTCTATATAGTTTCTCCTACTGTGCTATACTAAAAAAACAACATTTTTTTTGAATAGCATTTTCTGCAGTTCTGTAGCTGTGCGATTCAGCGGTTACGTACTGTGGGTGTGTTGTGGTCTTCCAAAAAACGCCATTTAGGGGCACAAAAAATAGTTTGCAGTGTGTTATATATATGTGGAGGTGTGTGAAATAAACAATTTCTATATAGTTTTCTCCTACTGTGCTATACTAAAAAAACAACATTTTTTTTGAATAGCATTTTCGGCATTTCTGTAGCTGTGCGATTCAGCGGTTACGTACTGTGGGTGTGTTCTGCTCTTCCAAAAAACGCCATTTAGGGGCACAAAAAATAGTTTGCAGTGTGTTATACATATGTGGAGGTGTGTGAAATAAACAATTTCTATATAGTTTTCTCCTACTGTGCTATACTAAAAAAAAAAAATTTTTTTTGAATAGCATTTTCTGCAGTTCTGTAGCTGTGCGATTCAGCGGTTACGTACTGTGGGTGTGTTCTGCTCTTCCAAAAAACGCCATTTAGGGGCACAAAAAATAGTTTGCAGTGTGTTATACATATGTGGAGGTGTGTGAAATAAACAATTTCTATATAGTTTTCTCCTACTGTGCTATACTAAAAAAAAAACATTTTTTTTGAATAGCATTTTCTGCAGTTCTGTAGCTGTACGATTCAGCGGTTACGTACTGTGGGTGTGTTCTGCTCTTCCAAAAACACCCATTTAGGGCAAGATCCTAAATTTGGAAAATATGAGGAGAAGGTCAAAGGGACGTGGTGGCCCCGGTCGTGGTGCTGCTGGTGGAGCTCCTGTTGCAGGGAGAGGACGTGGTGGATCTGTGCCAGATACACGCACAAGTGAAACACCTTCCTCAGGTGCGAGTAGGCGACCGAGCCTGCGGCAGTATTTTGTCGCGCCAAATGAGGCTGTACGAATGTTTAGGCCAGGACAAGTACAGGTGATAGTAGATTGGGTTGCTGACAGTGCCTCGGGTTGCTTTACATTGTCTCCCACCCACTCTTCTGATGAAAGATCAGAGTTGGCACCTGAAACCCATGTCCATCAGTCTTTCACCTCACCCCCTTGCAAATCAGCCAAGCAGTCTGAGCCCCAAATCATGCAGCAGTCTCTTCTGCTTTTCGATGACTCTGTTAGCAGGGTTTTCCAGGGCCATCCACCTAGCCCTGCCCCAGAAGTGGAAGAGATTGAGTGCACCGATGCCCAACCACTTATGTTTCATGATGAGTACATGGGAGGACCATCGCAGTACGTCTCGGATGATGACGAAACACAGGTGCCAACTGCTGCTGCTTTCGCAATTGTGCAGACAGACAAGGAGGGCAGGGGTGAAGACTGGGTGGAAGATGATGTGGAGGACGATGAGGTCCTCGACCCCACATGGAATCAACGTTATGCAGGTGACCAGTGTAGTTTGGAGGAAGAGGCGGTGGTCTCACAGAGCCACCAGCACAGCAGAAGAGGGAGCAGGGTGCAAAAGCGGAGCGTCCGTCCCCTAGACAGTATGTCTGCTACTGCCCAACGCAGCAAGGGACCGAGCACACCAAAGCCAGGTCCAAGGAGTTCCCTAGCGTGGCAGTTCTTCACACAATGTGCTAATGACAAGACACGAGTGGTTTGCACGCTGTGCAATCAGAGCCTGAAGCGAGGCATAAACGTTCTCAACCTGAGCACAACCTGCATGACCAGGCATCTAAGTGAAAAGCACGAGCTGCAGTGGAGTAGACACCTCAAAAACCAAGAAAGGTCTCTGGCTCCTCCTGCTTCCTCTTCTGCTGCAGTCTCGGCCTCTTCATCCACCTCTGTAGTGACAGTGGCACCTGCCACCCCGCAAACAGAGGATCTGCCAGCAACACTACCACCTGGGTCACCAACCATCTCCACAATGTCCCATGGAAGCGTTCAGCTCTCGATCTCCCAAACATTGGAGCAGAAGAGGGAGTACCCCCCTAGCCACCCGCGATCCCTGGCCCTGAATGCCAGCATTCTGTCCCACAGTACGTCGTGCCCAGCCGCCACTACTTTTCCAGGCGAGCCATCCCTTCCCTGCACAACCAAGTGGGGGACAAAATCAGGTGTGCACTGCGCAACGCCATCTGTGGCAAGGTCCACCTAACTACGGATGCGTGGACCAGTAAGCACGGTCAGGGACGTTATATCTCCCTAACAGCACACTGGGTAAATGCAGTGGTGGCTGGGCCTGAGGCAGATAGCAGTTTGGTGCATGTCGTTCCACCACCGAGGATTGCAGGGCGCTTCAGTTTGCCTCCTGTTGCTAACTCCTCCTACTCCGCTTCCTCATCCTCTACCGCCTCCTCATCCGGTCAGCGTAACACCTTCACCACCAACTTCAGCACAGCCAGGGGTAAACGACAGCAGGCAGTTTTAAAACTTTCCTGTTTGGGGGAAAAACCCCACACCGCGCAGGAGTTGTGGAGGGACATGGAACAACAGACCAATGAGTGGTTGCTGTCAGTGAGCCTCAAGCCCGGCCTGGTGGTGTGCGATAATGGGCGAAATCTCGTAGCAGCTCTGGGCCTAGCCGGTTTGACGCACATCCCTTGCCTGGCGCATGTGCTGAACTTGGTGGTCCAGAGGTTCCTTAAAAATTACCCCAATATGCCAGAGCTGCTGCAGAAAGTGCGGGCTGTGTGTGCGCACTTTCGGCGTTCTCACCCTGCTGCTGCTCGCCTGTCAGCGCTGCAGCGTAACTTCGGCCTTCCCGCTCACCGCCTCATATGTGACGTGCCCACAAGGTGGAACTCCACCTTGCACATGCTGGCCAGACTGTGCGAGCAGCAGCAGGCGATAGTGGAGTTTCAGCTGCAGCAATCACGCGTGAGTCGCTCTGCGGAACAGCACCACTTCACCACCAAAAACTGGGCCTCCATGCGAGACCTGTGTGCCTTGTTGCGCTGTTTCGAGTACTCCACCAACATGTCCAGTGCAAATGACGCCATTCTCAACGTTACTATCCCAGTTCTATGCCTCCTTGAAAAAACGCTTCGGGCGATGATGGAAGAGGATGTGGCACAGGAGGCTGAGGAGGAGGAGGAGGAATCGGTATCATTTCAAAGGCTTTCAGGGCAGTCTTTCACAAGTGGCTACGAGGGTGGGTTCCTGCACCAACAAACGCCAGGTACACAATTGTCCGGCAGAAAGGGCACAGTTCTGGAGGATGACGAGGTGGAGGAGGAGATGGAGGAGCCATTTTCACAGCAGGGTGGCACCCAGACCAGCTCGTGGCCATCACTGGTGCATGGCTGGGGGGATACAGAGGAAACAGACGATACACCTCCCACAGAGGATAGCTTTTCTTTGCCTCTGGGCAGCCTGGCACACATGAGCGATTACATGCTGCAGTGTTTCCGCAATGACCGCCGAGTTGCCCACATTTTAACTGGTGCTGATTACTGGGTGGCCACCCTGCTGGATCCCCGCTACAAGGACAACGTACCGTCCTTAATTCCCTCACTGGAGCGGGATCGTAAGATGCGCGAGTACAAGCGCACGCTGGTAGACGCGCTGCTGGTGGCATATTCTGAGGGTGGATTCTGGGGCATTCCCACCATATGCGTGGCATCGTGACGTTGAGTTTCTGAGGTTCTTAATGACTTCCCGTACCTCTTCTGCTGAAAAGGGGGCCTCCAGCATATTTTTTTATTTTTTCTATGTTATTTTAAGTTATTTCCCTATCCACATTTGTTTGCAGAGCACTTGCCATGCTCTTAACAACATTTTGCTGCCATTTGCAGCCCTCTAGCCCTTTCCATTACTTTTTTAGAGCCTTTTTAGTCCTTAGAAGTCCAGGTCCCTATTGACTTCAATGGGGTTCGGGTTCGGCTTAAAGTTCGGTCCCGAACCCGAACTTTTTTCCGAAGTTCGGCCGAACCCGTCGAACCCGAACATCCAGGTGTCCGCTCAACTCTAGTTACAACTAATGCGATACAATGTTATATGAGTGAAGATAATAGTATACAAAAATGATACAATGAGACTGATTTACTGAAATACGTGATAATTGTCACCTAATAAGTTGTATGAATGTTACTTCAATTAGCAAGTCAGGTAAAAAACTAATTTATGCTCACTTATTTCTTCAACACATGTCTGGCAATTTATTGTGTGAACATTCTAAACTACAATCACCTTAACCACTTAAGCCCCGGACCATTTTGTAGCTAAAGGACCAGAGGTGTTTTCAGAATTTTGCACTGCGCTGCTTTAACTGTAAATTGTACGGACATGCAATGTTGTACCCAAACGAAATTTGCGTCCTTTTCTTCCCACAAATAGAGCTTTCTTTTAATGGTATTTGATTGCCTCTGCGATTTTTATTTTTTGCGATATAAACAGAAAAAGACTGAAAATTTTGAAAAAAAATGATATTTTCTACTTTTTGTTATAAGAAAAATCGAATAAACTCAATTTTAGTCATACATTTAGGCCAAAATGTATTCAGCCACATGTCTTTAGTAAAAAAAAAATGTCAATCAGCGTATATTTATTGGTTTGCACAAAAGTTATAGCGTCTACAAACTAGGGTACATTTTCTGGAATTTACACAGCTTTTAATTTATGACTGCCTATCTCATTTCTTGAGGTGCTAAAATGGCAGGGCAGTACAAAACTCCCACCAAATGACCCGATTTTGGAAAGTAGACATCCCAAGGGAATTTCTGAGAGGCATGTTGAGCCCATTGAATATTTTTTTTTTTGTCTCAAGTGATTGAATAATGACAAAAAAAAATAAAAATTACAAAAAGTTGTCACTAAATTATATATTGCTCACACATGCCATGGTTATATATGGAATTACACCCCAAAATACATTTTGCTGCTTCTCCTGAGTACGGGGATACCACATGTGTGGGACTTTTTAGGAGCCTAGCCGCGTACGGGGCCCCGAAAACCAAGCACCGCCTTTAGGATTTCTAAGGGCACAAATTTTTGATTTCACTACTCACTACCTATCACAGTTTTGAAAGCCATAAAATGGCAAAATAGCACAAACCCCCCCAAATGACCCCATTTTGGAAAGTAGACACCCCAAGCTATTTGCTGAGAGGCATGTTGAGTATTTTACAGCTCTCATTTGTTTTTGAAAATGAAGAAAGAAAATAATTATTTTTTTTTTTTTTCAATTTTCAAAACTTTGTGACAAAAAGCGAGATCTGCAACATACTCACCATACCTGTCAGCAAATAGCTTGGGGTGTCTACTTTCCAAAATGGGGTCATTTGGGAGGGTTTTGTGCCATCTGGGCATTCCATGGCCTCCGAAACTGTGATAGGCAGTGAGAAGTGAAATCAAAAATTTACACCCTTAGAAAGCCTGAAGGCGGTGCTTGGTTTTTGGGGTCCCGTACGCGGCTAGGCTCCCAAAAAGTCTCACATATGTGGTATCCCCGTACTCAGGAGAAGCAACAGAATGTATTTTGGGGTGTAATTCCACATATGCACATGGCATGTTTGAGCAATATATCATTTAGTAACAACTTTGTGCAAAAAAAATAAAAAATAAAAAAAAATTGTCTTTTTTCCGTAACTTGTGTCAACATATAAAATATTCCATGGACTCAACATGCCTCTCAGTATATAGCTTGGGGTGTCTACTTTCCAAAATGGTGTCATTTGGGGGGGGTTTTAAACTGTCCTGGCATTTTATACACAACATTAGGAAGCTTACATCTACTCTTCTAACCACTTGAAGACAAAGCCCTTTCTGACACTTTTTGTTTACATGAAAACATATTTTTTTTTTGCAGGAAAATTATGTTAAACCCCCAAACATTATATATTTTTTTAAAGCAAAGGCCCTACAGATTAAAATGGTGGGTGTTGCATTTTTTTTTTTCCACACAGTATTTGCGCAGCGATTTTTCAAACGCATTTTTTTGGGGGAAAAATACACTTTTTTAATTTTAATGCACTAAAACACACTATATTGCCCAAATGTTTGATGAAATAAAAAAGATGATCTTAGGCCGAGTACATAGATACCAAACACGACATGCTTTAAAATTTCGCACAAACGCGCATTGGTGACAAACTACATACATTTTTAAAAGCCTTTAAAAGCCTTTACAGGTTACCACGTTAGAGGAGGTCTACTGCTAAAATAACTGCCCTCGATCTGACCTTTGCGGTGATACCTCACATGCATGGTGCAATTGCTGTTTACATATGACGCCAGACCGACGCTTGCGTTCGCCATTGCGCAAGAGCAGGGCAGGACAGGGTTGCTTTTTTTTTTTTTATTATTAATAATTTTGCTTTTTTAATTTATTTTTAAACTGTTCCTTCCATATTTTTTTTTTAATTTTTATTGTTATCTCAGGGAATGTAAATACCCCCTATGATAGCAATAGGTAGTGACAGGTACTCTTTTTTAGAAAAAACTGGAGTCTATTAGACCCTAGATCTTTCCTCTGCCCTCAAAGCATCTGACCACACCAAGATCGGTGTGATAAAATGCTTTCCCAATTTCCCAATGGCGCTTTTTATATCCGGGGGGGGGACATTCCCTCCCACTGCTTGTAAAAGCAGTCCAGAGGCTAATTAGCCGCTAGGATTGCTTTTACATGAAAGCCGGCCGCTGGCTGAAAAGAATGATACCAAGATGATACCTAAACCCGCAGGCATCAATCTGGTATAACCATTCAAAGTCCAGCAACATACCAGTACGTTGCTGGTCCTTGTTGGACATGTATTGTAATCTTTTTTTTCATGCAGCCTGTTGGCTGAACGAAAAAAAGAGATTGATCGGTGGGTATGCCCACCATTAGAATACCGCCATTCATCCACCCACTTCTAATGATGGGCATACATGCACCATTTATATATGCCGAAGCATTGGGGCATCCTCCCGCAAAAATGATGCCGCACACACATGGTCGGACTTTTCCACGGGCAAGCCTCCGTCGGAATTTTGACCGTATGTATGCGGCATTAGGAGCAAAATCGCTCCTCCGCCCCTGCTGCCCCAATGCTTCGGCATATATGCTTTTTTTTTTAACTGTGGTGGTGAAATCACCTCCTACAGCACTGGAGTCGCAGGGATCAGGCCTGTCTCTGCGAACGCTGCACTTATGTGTGTTGTGTTTTGTAAGTGACAGTGATCGATCGTTACTGCACTTGGGTGGCCTGGGCTGGACGGAGGGGCAAAACGCAGGTGCTAGCAGGTATCTGGGCTGATCCCGCTAACACTGCGTTTTTGGGAACCCTAAACTGCTAGGGACGCTAGTATAGATCTGATCAGATCAGATATTGATCTGTTCAGATACTATACCACTAAGGGAGGTGTATGCTTCACGCGTGGGTGTTAGCGTTACTGGCACTAACCTGACGCTGCCTGGGGTGTGACGCAGGGTTAACTAGGGGCAATTAGGGGGTTAATATATATATAGATTAACTTTATAATATGGTGTTGTTTTTTCTTTTTTTATCCATATGTTATAATCTGCTTTATGCAACTTTAACTACAGTAGTTTAGGATATTAGTATCTCTTAGTGGCAGCTGGTGTTTTTTTGTTTTTGGGGGGCGGAAAACAACCAGCCAGCAACCCAACCCCCCCCCCCCGCTGTCTGCCACCGGCACTTACCTCTTCTGGGTGGTGGGCATCAGTGGGGATCGGGCTTCTGAGGGCATCCGAGGAGGGGCTGAGATCGAGGCACCAGGCAGCGGCGGGGATCAGGCTGTGGTGTGCATCCAGGCATCGCCCAGCAGCTCCCGTGTCTTCTCCTCCTCGCTTCCTCTGTGCGTCTCCTCCTCTCCTCCTAGGTGTCCAATAGGATCGCCTGTCCTTTCAGCCAATCGGGTGATGGGTATCAGACCCGCCTTTCCGATTGGCTGGGAGGAGGATCAGTATTGCAACAGCGAATATTCATTCACTGTTGCAACACACCTGGGTGGGCTCCGGACGCAATTCTCTGTGCCCCGAGCCCACCCTATTTTGAAGCCTATTAGAGCCTCTGGCTCTAATTTGTGCTTTGAAAAAACACACCCCACCCATCCCCGCCATGTCAATTTATGCCCCCGGCGTCCTGGTAGGGGGAGGGTGCATGGATAGGGAGGGCAGTGGCAGGGATAGGGTGGCAGTGGCCGTGCACCCACAATGGAAGGGCCATCTCTGGTCTCTCTTATTAAAGGGCACCCACTAAGAAAGTGTAAAGTTTGTGATGCATTTTCTAGGGCCCTTTTGCACAACTATAACAACTTTATTGCAAATTATGTTCAACTTGGTTTGTAGGGTCTGTGTTACAGTATTCTCTTCCTACATTACCCCGAGTAGCATCAATATGAAAGGGTGCAAACATTTCATATCACTCTTATCCCATATCTAAAATAATTTTTCCCTACACAGAAGATACAGTATTTCCTAAAGTGACATCATAATGTATATTTAGCTGCCTTACAGGTGATTGACCATATTATTTAACATTTTACCTTAAGGTTTTGATATGTCCATTTCATAAATTTAACATGCATGGGGTGGAATGGAAGAATCATCAAAACCTGAAATCTATGGAACAGGCTGGGTACTTTTTTCACTAAAAAAGCTTATTTCAACTCATTTCTGTTTACTCCTCTCTAAGCAACCCCCAAAGTTGCAGGGCATGAGGGCTGTTATACAAATAGTAGGGTGCTGCACTTTCACTGCTCTCTTGCTCTATGAATACAAGCTTGCATGCTGGCTTACAGATCAGCTTAACTCTTATGCCGCGTACACATGACCATTTTTCAGGATTGATTTGATATGATATGTTATGATTTTTTAGATTGGTCGTGAAAACCGATTGTGTGTATGCTCCATAGCAGTCTTCTCAACGAGAAAACTGCCCGTAAAAAAAATTAGAACCTGCTTTCTTTTTTCTCTTTTTCCCGTCGTTGTTTTTCTCGTTGCGAAAACCGCTCGTGTGTATGCTTTTCTGAGGGGAAAAAAATGCGCATGCTCAGAATCAAGTATGAGACGGGAGCGCTCGTTCTGGTAAAACTAGCGTTTGTAATGGAGATAGCACATTTGTGACGCTGTAACGGACTGAAAAGCACGAGGCTGAAAACCATCTCTCACCAAACTTCTACTAACACAAGAATAGCAGAAGGAGCCCAAAGGGTGGCGCCATTCGAATGGAACTTCCCCTTTATAGTGCCGTCGTACGTGTTGTACGTCACAGCGCTTTGCGCAAGCGTTTTTTTTCCCTGAACATGTGTATGGGAGACAGGCTTGAGAGGAATCATGACGAATCACGTCGAGAAAAACGTCGGTTTTTTGCATGACAGGAAAATTGGTCGTGTGTACGTGGCGTTAGAGGGAGGCAAGATGACATTTTTTAAACCACTTGCAGAACAGAATTTTTCTGACACTTTTTGTTTATAAGTTTAAATCACTATGTTTTTCTAGAAAATTACTTATAACCCCAAACATTATAATTTTTTTTAGCAGAGTCCCTAGGGAATAAAATGGCCATCGTTGCAGTTTTTTACCTCACACGGTATTTGCACAGCGGTTTTGCAAACACAATTTTTGGGGGAAAAAAAGACTTTAATGATTAAAAAAACAAACAAACACAGTATTTACCCATATTTTTTGTATAATGTGAAAGATGATGTTATGCCGCATAAATAAATACCTAACATGTCATGTTTTAAAATTGCACCCATTCGTGGAATAGCGTCAAACTATGGTACTTAAAAATTTCTATAGGCGACACTTTAAATGCCTTTACAGGTTACTGGACACAGAGGAGGTCTAGTGATAAAATTATTGCTCTTGCTCTATTGTTCACAGCGATGCCTCACATGTGTGGTTTGAATACCGTTTATATATGCGTGACCGATTTACGTAAGCGTTCACTTCTGTGCGCGAGCACAGAAATGGGGGTTTACATTTTTTTTATTATAATTTATTTCACTTTTTAGTTTTACACTTTCCCTTTAATAATATATTGTAATTGAAGGATAATGATGATGGGTCCTCTTTATGGAGAGATCTGGGTAAAAACTCCTCATCCCCTCCCACTGCTTTGGAAACCATTTTCGCGGCTCATGAGCTGCTCAGAATGGTTTGACGAGAAGGCCGCACACTGGCTGCAAAAAACGTTACATGGGGTTATAAGGAAACCGGCACCATTGGTGCTGAAATTCCACAAAGATTTCAGGACATCTACTGGATGTTTAAAAAATAATTTTAGCCCTGAAGATGATGTACAACCCCCAAACATTATATATTTTCAGAAAGCAGACACCTTAGAGAAAAAAATAGTGGTAGTTCTAATTTTTATGTCACACAATATTACCACAAAGGTCTAGGAAACGCAAACTTTCAGTAAAAAAAAAACACTAAAGTAAATCCTAGGGCAAACAAATGCAATGAATTATCCAAGGATGGGTAAAATATAAAATATGAGGTTGTGCCGAATAATTCGATACCCAACATGCCAAACCTTAAATATGTGTGAAATGGTGACAAACTTCAGTACCATAAATTATCTATAAGCGACGTTTTGAAAGCCCCCTATAAGTATCAGTTTAGTGTTACAGAGGAGGTCTTGTGCAAGAATTATTGCTCTAACTCCGAGGTGCATGGCGTTATGTAACATGTGTGATACAATCGATCTTTTCATGTATAGGCACCCCCTGACACATGTGTTTATGTTTCTATGTGCATCTATGTGGAGGTGGGGGGGCCTCAACATTTTTTTGGGAGATTTTATGTGCTTGGGAGTAACTTCATTTTTTTGCAAATGTTTTTTCTCAACTTTTGTTTTCATCACATAGTAGACAAAAAGTCCCCAATGTGATGATTTACAGGTGACAGGTTCTCTTTATTGAGATATGCAGGGCCTAAAAGACCCTGCATGTTGCAAAAAATTACTTCATGGCTAAGCTAGATGGGGACACCTAGATGCTGACCTGGAAGGGATGGAGGTTGAGCAGATATGGTCCACTATTCTGCTTACCCCCCAGCCGCCGGTGCTGCAGATGGGCAAGCGAAGCCCAGAAAGCATTGCAGGGGATGCACGTGGGGGGGGGGGGGCACCAGTATCGGGTGTGTGTGAGAAATCGAGCAGTAGCGAATTCTTTCACCTGACAGGCAAGAGTCTGCCTGTCAGTTTCACACACAACCTCGGCGGATGCAGGATTGTGTGCTAAACCCTTTGCTGTCAGGTCTGTAAGATGTATGGACCTGGCAGAGAAAGGGTTAAAGTGTTGCTTTACTAAAACTGAAGAGTGCAAAATCTAGTGCAGCTTCAACTTTTTTCAGCTTTTTTTCAAAGCTTAACCACTTCCATACAGGGTATTTTCACCCCCTTCCTGCCCAGACCAATTTTTAGTTTTCAGCGCTGTTGCACTTTGAATGACAATTGCACGGTCATGCAACACTGTACCCAAATGAAATCTTTATGGGTTTTTTTACCCCACAAATAGAGCTTTCGTTTGGTGGTATTTGATCATCTCTGCAGTTTTTATTTTTTGCGCTATAAACAAAAGAAGAGCGACAATTTTGAAAAAAAACACAATATTTTTTACTTTTTGATTTAATAAATATCACAATTTTTTTTTAAAAAAAACAATTTTTTTCCTCAGTTTAGACCGATATGTATTCTTCTACATATTTTTGGTAAAAAAAAAATGCAATAAGCGTATATTGATTGGTTTGCGCAAAAGTCTACAAAATAGGGGATAGATTTATGGCATTTTTAATTATTTTATTTTTTTACCAGTAATGGCGGCGATCTACGATTTTTATTGTGACCGTGACATTGCGGCGGACATATCGGACACTTTTGACACGTTTTTGGGACCATTCACACTTATACAGCGATTAGTGCTATAAAACTGCACTGATTACTGTGTAAATGTGACTGGCAAGGAAGGGGTTAACACTAGGGGGCCCTGAAGGGGTTAATATGTTCCCTATTGAGTGATTCTAACTATAGGGTGAGGGGACTCACAAGGGGAGGAGACCGATCTGTGTTCCTCTGTACTGGGAACACACATCGGTCTCCTCACCTCTGACAGGAGGTGGATCTGTGTGTTTCTTTCCGCACCCTAGATGGCCGGGAAGAAAAGCCATCATATGACGTCCACCCGGAGGGAGGGAGGGTTCCTGCCGGCGTAATATGACTATGGCCCGGTAAGGAAGGGGTTAAATGAGCAAGCTGAAGTTAGAAACTGGCTACTATGCACAGCTGCACCAGATTTTGCACTCTTTTGTTTTAGTAAATCAACCCCTAAGTGTTTGAACTTTTTATTATGCAAGTAAAAAAAAAACTTTTTACATGTAAATCATTTAGCAATGCCTCATTCACAGGTTATAAGCATGTAGCAAAGCACACACACCATAGATGTATTTTTATGTTCTCACACTTTTGTAATCTCATGTTTTTGTAATTGTGCATTTTATTATAAAATGGAAAAAAAAATGATGTTTAAACAGAAAACAAATATGCAAGTATGAAATGTACACTTAAGGGGGCGTGGCCGGCAGCCGAGGCGGATGGCTATGTGAGGAGAGAGCTCCGAGTAACCCGCCGACATCCAGCTCCATCCAGCGACTAATCCATCGCACTGAGGCATAATTTCGCCTTGCAGCACTCCTGAGACTCCCTGGGCAGACGTGGGGAACAGAAAGAAGGAGAAAGGCCCGCGGAAATTGGCGGATTTCTATCAGTCGGCGAGCACACCTAGGCCGCAAGATGGTGCCGAGGCCTCGGACTCGCGGTACAGCCCGCGCCGCAACGGAGGAGACAGGCTGGACCATCCCCTAGGACAGAGGTCTCATCCATCTCAGAATGCCAGCGGTGACTCCTCACTAGGCGCATCGCCCATCAATAGCCCGCAGAAATCAGCGCAGAAGAGATCATCAGACCACAAGTATGCAGATGAGCCTGATGACACATGTAACTCCCAAGACAGTACCAGAGACTTTATTGAACAAATTAATGAATTCCCTACAACAGGGCAGCCCCTCAGTGACACAGTAATGAGAGACATGCTGATAACCCTCAGAGGCTCTTTGCATAAAGACATGATGGTGTGTGTCACTCAGCTTAAGAAAGAAGTATCTGCGGTGGGGGACAGGATCTCACATGTAGAAGACAAAATGGGGGAATTCACGGTAACCCATAATGAACTTGTGGATGCCCACAATGACACAGAGGGAGACCTGCTAGAAATGAAAGAGAAAATTGCTGATTTAGAAGACAGGTCCAGGAGAAACAACATAACGCTAAGAGGAGTGGAGGAAACAGTATCCCCAGCAGACCTCAGACAGTTTGTTCAATCTTTTATTTCAGCCCTGCTACCTGATACCCCCAAAAATGAAGTGATAGTTGATAGAGCTCATCGCCTTCCCAAACCAAAGTTTTTGCCTGACAAGGTACCGAGGGATGTGATTGCTTGCATTCATTTTTTTCATGTCAAAGATGACCTCATGGGGTTTTCTAGAAAGAACCAGCCCCTGCCAGGCCCTTACTCTGATATCACTGTCTTTGCTGATCTATCCCAGCATACCATGCTGGCGCGCAAAAACCTGTCTTCTATCACCAAATTGCTCCAGAATCATAAAATCCCCTACTCATAGGGCTTCCCGACCAAGTTGCTTATCACAAAGGATAATCGCACTTATGTGATCTCCAATATTGATGACGGTATCACACAGCTAAAGAATGGAACCTGCTCCCGGAGGAGGCTGGCCCTCCTTTGCACGATCATAACCTTCCAAAAATGCCTTCGGAGTGGCAAAAAGTGTAATCCTAGGACCAAAATTGGCCCTAGGTTTTGACTCTCAGGAACCTCGGTTACATTACATTTCTGCTGGAGATGTTGGGATTGGGCTGCAAGGAGCCTATTTCCCCCGTGTATTCTTTGCGGATCTGTTCGCACTTAGTGAATTTTTTCACGTTTTTATTTTCTGTTTTTTGTTCATGTTTTTATTTGTTTTTTGTTCTGTTCTAACTGTACCAAGGAAACGTTTCAATTGACTACCTGTCTCCACTATGGCTGTGCTCTGCAAGAAGTTTCTACAACATTGAAGTCTCATTGCTGTATATCTCTGACTCAACAGCACCACCTTCAGGTAACGAACCAGTACTACTTTCACAAGGTAACACTATGTCATCTAACATAGAGCATTTCCTAATACTGCGACTGTGACACTGTCAGTAATCTCTATGAACGTGCATGGACTCAATAGTCCCTTTAAAAGGAACTCTATGTGGAAAGAAATGGAAAGACTTAAGGGAGATGTGATTTGTATACAAGAGACACACTTTATGACTACCAAGCAACCTAAATGTTCTCATAAAGCGTACCCAAATATTTTTACCGCGACTGCTCTGGTTAAAAAGAGGGGTGTGATGGTGGCCATTAAACATTCTATTGCTTTCAAGTTACATGAACTAATCTGTGACCCTAACGGAAGATATATAATTTTTACTTGTGACTTGAACCACACGACATATACGCTGGTCAACCTTTATGCTCCTAATAAGAGACAGCCGAGATTCTTATCCTCACTTCTGAAAAAAATTAACAGAGTTAAAAAGGGATCTCTTCTTTTGTGTGGGGACTTCAACTGTGTTCCCAACAAATCTATGGACTGCTCTAATCCACAGTTTTCAAAGAGACCTGAAATACATCCCCTCCTCTCTGAACATAACTCTTATGATGCATGGAGGTGCCATCACTCCTCGGAAAGAGACTTTACCCAATATTCACACCCTCATAGGGCATATTCTAGGATTGACCTTGTTCTCACGGACCTAGCCCTTCTACAAAAAACGATGTCAGTCGCGATCCACTCTATCACTTGGTCGGACCATGCACCAGTGTCGCTAGTTCTTCAGGATCGGGACTCTGATCCTCCGATCTATCTTTGGAGGAATAATGTAAACTTACTCTCTAATCCGGTCCAAGCTAACAGGATAAATATGCAGCTCAAATAATTTTTTCAGATAAATGATAACAAAGACACAAACATAGCATCTTTATGGTGCTCCCATAAGGCGTTTAGTAGGGGTTTGCTCATTCAGGCAGCAGCTAGAGAGAAAAAGAGGAAGGAAAAACTGTTGAATAGGGTTGAGCGGACCCGAACTGTAAAGTTCGGGTCCGTACCGAACACTTGGGTTTTTGGGTCTCGGACCCGAACAATTGACTGTATGTTCGGGTTCGGGTCCGGTGTTCGGCAATATGCATGTAAAGTCGCGCTTGTTTCCCGTGCTTAGAACTGTCCCTGCACAAAGTGTCATTTCTGAAGGAAAAAAAGTCATTTAAAACTCACTCGCGGCTATAATGACTTGTCGGCTCCTGGCAATGCATAGAAAAGTCATTGATAAAAAAAAAAGAAAAAGCGTGGGGGTTCCCCCAAATTCAATTACCAGGCCCTTCAGGTCTGGTATGGATATTAAGGGGAATCCTGCCGCAAATTAAAAAAAAAATGCGTGCGGTTCCCCCAAATATCCATACCAGGCCCTTCAGGTCTGGTATGGATTTTAAGGGGAACTCCACCCCAAATTAAAAAAAAATGGCGTGGAGTACCCCCAAAAATCCATACCAGACCCTTTATCCGAGCACGCAACCTGGCAGGCCACACGAAAAGAGGGGGGGACGAGAGAGCGTCCCCCCTCCTGAACCGTACCAGACCACATGCCCTCAACATGGGGAGGATGTCCCCATGTTGATGGGGACAAGGGCCTTATCCCCACAACCCTTGCCCGGTGGTTGTGGGGGTCTGCGGGCAGGGGGCTTATCTGAATCTGGAAGACCCCTTTAACAAAGGGGACCCCCAGATCCCAGCCCCCCCTATGTGAATTGGTAATGGGGTACATTGTACCCCTACCATTTCACAAAGAAAGTGTAAAAAAAATGTAAAAAAAAAACACACAGACACCTTGGAAAAGTCCTTTATTAAAAAAAAAAAAAAACATTCCTGCGATGAAATCCAGTGTCCCGCAGCAATCCCGATGTCCAGCGCTGTCCACACGAGACATCATTGGCTGAGCCTGAGCGGACCTGATGGGGAACTTCCTCCGCAGTGTAAGAAATGAATAGACCCGCCCCTTCTAAAGTTCCCCATCAGGTCCGCTCAGCCAATGACGTAGGTGTAAGGCTGAGGACCTGATGCGGAACGTGAGAAGGGGCGGGTCTATTCATTTACTACACTGCGGAGGAAGTTCCCCATCAGGTCCGCTCAGCCAATGACGTAGGCGGGGTCTGACATACGAGGGGGCGGACCTGATGGGGAACTTCCTCCACAGTTTAAGACATGAATAGACCCGCCCCTTCTCACGTTCCGCATCAGGTCCTCAGCCTTACACCTACGTCATTGGCTGAGCGGACCTGATGGGGAACTTTAGAAGGGGAGGGTCTATTCATTTAATACACTGCAGAGGAAGTTTCCCATCAGGTCCGCTCAGGCTCAGCCAATGACGTCTCGTGTGGACAGCGCTGGACATCGGGATCGCCGCGGGACACTGGATTTCATCGCAGGAATGTTTTTTTTTTTAAATAAAGGACTTTTCCAAGGTGTCTGTGTGTTTTTTTTACATTTTTTTTACACTTTCTTCGTAAAATGGTAGGGGTACAATGTACCCCTTACCAATTCCAATAGGGGGGCCAAGATCTGGGGGTCCCCTTTGTTAAAGGGGTCTTCCAGATTCCGATAAGCCCCCTGCCCGCAGACCCCCACAACCACCAGGCAAGGGTTGTGGGGATGAGGCCTTTGTCCCCATCAACATGGGGACATCCTCCCCATGTTGAGGGCACGTGGCCTGGTACGGTTCAGGAGGGGGAGGGGCGCTCTCTCATCCCCCCCTCTTTTCCTGCGGCCTGCCAGGTTGCATGCTCGGATAAAGGGTCTGGTATGGATTTTTGGGGGTACTCCATGCCATTTTTTTTTTAATTTGGGGTGGAGTTCCCCTTAAAATCCATACCAGACTCGAAGGGCCTGGAAATTGAATTTGGGGGAACCAAATGACTTTTCTATGTATTTCCGGGAGCCGACAATTCATTATAGCCACGAGTGAGTTTTAAATGACTTTTTTTCCTTCAGAAATGACACTTTGTGCAGGGACAGTTCTAAGCACGGGAAACAAGCGCAAATAGTCCTCAGAAGTTCGGTCCCCATTGACTTCAATGGGGTTCGGGTTCGGGTCAAGTTCGGTCCCGAACTTGAACTTTTTTCCGAAGTTCGGCCGAACCCGTCGAACCCCAACATCCAGGTGTCCGCTCAACTCTACAGTTGAACGATCTACTTGAGGAACTTAAAAAATTGGAATCACAGCATAAGAAGAATCCCTCTCCTTCATTAGATACTGATTTATTTAAATGCAGGCATAAAATTTGCCTATCACTTCTTTCTTCACATCAGAATTTTCTTAGACGAACGAAAGCATTGTATTACGCCCACGGCAACAAAGCAGGGAACCTGTTAGCCAAATATATTAATAAAAGGCAACAGAAGGCCAAATTGCCCAATATCAGAGACCCACACACGGGTGTACTAGAACATCATCCGAAACAGATTTCCAATGCATTTATGAAATATTATAGAGATCTCTACAACCTCCATCTTGATGTTGATACCCCACAACCTACTGAACAAGCTATAAATTCGTTCCTTAGCACTCTCACCTTACCTTCCCTGAGCGCAGACCAACTGACGTCACTCAATGCACTCATTCTCCACAAAGAGGTTATGGATACTATACATTCCCTTCCAAAAAATAAATCTCCTGGCACTGACGGTTTTTCCTCAGAATACTATAAAGTATTCTCCCAAACTTTGATTCCATATCTGTGTACCCTGTTCAACAGTGTTGCCTCCTCATCCACCTTTCCTGAAGAAATGCTGCAGGCTACTATTGTAACTCTGCCTAAGCCAGGTAAGAAGCCGGATACTCCACAGAACTTTAGGCCCATCTCTTTATTAAACACCGATCTAAAAATATATGCTAAGATTTTAGCGAATAGGTTGGCTGCCATTACTCCGTTCTTAGTTAAAGCAGATCAGGTTGGTTTTGTCAAGGGGAGACAATCCCCAGATGGCACCAGGCGACTGTTCAATTTGTTACATGTATTGGAATCTAGAGGTACTCCTGCAACCTTTTTGGCATTGGACGCTGAAAAAGCTTTTGATAGGGTTCACTGGGGCTATCTCAAAGCAACTCTACAAAAATTTGGCATACAAGACACTATTTTTTCAGCGATATCCGCATTTTATACCCAGCCCTCTGCTAGAGTTTTCACGTCCAAAAAATTCTATATCAGGAATGGTACCCGTTAGGGTTGTCCGCTGTCTCCCATTATTTTTACCCTTATGAGGGAACCCCTGGCAGAGACCATTAGGATAGACAGTGGAGTAACAGGGATTAATGTAGCAGGCGACATACATTAAATAGGCCTCTTCGCCGATGATGTAGTACTGACAGTGACAAATCCGGCTTCTTCCCTGGCTAGAAAACAAGAATTATTACAACAATACGGTGCAGTATCCTATTACAAACTGAATATCAACAAGTCATGTATTTTACCTGTTAATATTTCCAAAAGACAGATAGCTTAATTTAAGGAACGGTTTCCATTCCAATGGATGTCTAAAACTCTTCCATATTTGGGCATTAAATTGGCTTTCCCCACCTCCTATACGTATGACACTAATTTTAATACACTTCTTGACACCATTAAAACTGACCTGGCGCATATTGCAACTTTTGAATTATCCTGGTTAGGTAGGATAGCGGCTCTAAAAATGATCCTTCTACCTAAAATTATCTACTATTTCAGAACCAACCCTATTAATTTGCCAGAATCCTTCTTTACCTCTACAGATAAGCTTTTTAGGAGGTTTGTCTGGCAAGGTAAAATGCCTAAAGTCACCTTATTCATCCATTCAAAGACATAGATTTGGGGAAGGTGCGGGTTTCCCAGTACTCCGCAATTACTATAGAGCAGCTATTCTGGACCAGATGAAGGCCTGGTTCGAACTAGAGCCAGCCAAACTCTGGGTCAGAATAGAAAAATCTATTCTTAAAAATAAAGATCTACCCTCTTTACTCTTAGCCAAACTTACTAACTTGCCTATAATAGGTCCGTCCCTTCCATCCATAGCGGCAACCCTTTCAGTTTGGGGAAGTATTCAACTAAGCATTGACCTGAAATCCAAATCCAGGCAAAATATTAAGTATCTTCAAATTCTTGAGCATCTCATCCCAGATCTACCAATAACTTTCTGGATTCAGGAGAATTTAACCACAATCCAAGAAGCATTTAATAGACAACCCATTATTAATGCCTATACCCTTGCCCAACTACGGCATTTTCAACTCACACATTCATAAACAAAGTACGATTTGCCTATTGAAGTATGGAATTACCACTAGTTACCATAAACCTAAAGGTCTTTCTTGGTTTTATACCCTCCTGCAGAACAAAAACAAATTTTCCAAGACATCTCATATGATGAACTGGGAAAGAGACTGGGGTTCCTCCCACTCCCACACTGAATGGAAAGCTGCTATTCAGGCGTCCTATAAATATTCTCATTGTACCAATCACTGGGACAATATGATGAAAATATTGCATAGATCTTACCTTACGCCAGCCAGAATGTCATTGATATTTTCATTGGAAACTCATTTATGTTGGAGACTTTGTGGCACTAAAGGTAATATTAATCATATTCTTTGGGGCTGCAAGAGCATTCGCAGTTTTTGGAATGCGGTGTTTAAACTCATGTCTTCCATTACAGGCTTTTTCATAAATCCTAACCCCCAATTAGCCCTCCTTAATATTGCTATTAACAATATACCATCCCAATTCAGGAGTTTAGTTATTCACATTTTACTAGCAGCCCGCTTAACTATATCACTGCTAAATGGAAAACTACTCTGGCCCCTAATATTAGTGAAGTCTTTCATAGAGTTTTTATTCAACACTCCTATGAAAGATATTTTGCTATCCAATCGAATACGATCCACTCCTTTAATGCTCAATGGTTACCTTGGACTTCTAAATTTCCTGAATAGTTACGAATCTCTGTGGTAGTCTTCTTCTTTGCCCAATAGATGGCAACACATGTTTCATTTGGTACATTTCTCCTCTTTTTTGTGTGTTTTTTTTTCTTTTTTTTCCTTTGTTATTATTTTACTGTTCTTTTATTCTGATCTATTGACTGATCTATTTGTCTCTTACTTTGTGCCAACTGAATACCTTATGGAAGTTTTATATGAGAGATGACTCGTTAGAACAGATACTAAAGTTAGCATATGAAAACTTTATCCTAGTATGTATTTTCAAATTGAGAAGTATTATAATACCTTTTTCTACTAGTGCCTTACCCATATAGGGAACCGTGGCTCCACATTGTGTAGTAGGGCGTGCGGTTCCTGGTAGACTGTGAGTACTACAAACTGGTGAAACTGTGTGGATCACCACAACTTATTTGTATTCTGGTTACTGTACTATGCAATTTATGTTGTATTCTGTAATTTACTGTTCATACTGAAAATCTAATAAAAACCAATTGAAAAGAGAACGCCAAGAGACAGTCCAATGCCAGAGCATAGGGGAGCTCGGCCTGCCAGGGGAGTGGAAGATCAGGTAAGTAAAAGTGGTTTAACTCTCCCCAATACTAAACGAGCAGTTAAAGACAATATATACAATCAATCACTCACGCAGGGTCCAATATGAAACATTCTGGGTTGCTGCTGCTTTAAATGGTGTATAATAGCTATAACATACAACAAAAATAAAAATTGTTATGTTATGGAAGCTGTGCTACCCTATTATATATGCTGTGAATCAATATAAACTATACAAATTATGTGTTTTCAGTGCAAATAAAGTGCTTCAAATAAAAATAAAAACAAAAAAATGCGAAATGTACACTTAAATAAAGCATTATGAATAATCTTTATCTAATTAGAGCACAAAAGCTAATACATATTTTGAAAAGAGTCATGTCATGTACATTCTTCAATGTGATTTTTTCTTTTGTGGTCCTTGTTGTATTTAAAGCTGATCTCCTGCTTTTAGTAAAGTTTAAATAGTTTGTTTGGTCCAACCAGGTGTAACAAACTATTTACATCACTAAGACATGCAGCTGCTCTTAGCACTGTATAAGCTGTATGTAGCCTCAGCTACTGGCAATGAGATTGGATCTTCCTGTCCCACAGCAAGAACGAAAGCTGCTCAGCCATTCACAGGAAGCTTAGCGTTTTCTGAAGGAATACAAAACTTTCTCTGATTGACTGAGGTGGAGAGGTGGGCTGATGACATCAAATCCTCTGCCTCAGCAACTCAGAGGAAGCTTTGCATTCATTCAGAAAATACAAATCTGTCTGAGTGGTTGAGAAGTGTCAATGCAAATCTTAGAGAAATTAATAGTTTGTTTGGACCAGCTTGCTCCAAATTAAATATGTTAATTAAACAAAAGCTGGAGATCAGCTTTAAGCAGATTTATACAACATCTGAAATATTTATAACAATCATATTTAACTAATTGAATTGGCTTCTTTTCCTTTGTGAATCCTCTGGTGTCGAGTAAGACCTGCCTTTTTATTAAAACACTTGTCACACTCCAAACATTTAAATGGTTTTTCTCCTGTGTGCACTTTTTGGTGTTGAGTAAGATTAGATTTTTGCGAAAAGCATTTGTCACATTCTAGACATCTAAATGGCTTCTCTCCTGTGTGAACTTTTTGGTGTTCAGTTAAGTACTGTTTTTTTACAAAGCATTTGTCACATTCTGAACATCTATATGGCTTCTCTCCTGTGTGAACTCTTTCGTGTTGAATAAGATAACATTTTTGTGCAAAGCATTTGTCACATTCTCAACATCTAAATGGCTTCTCTCCTGTGTGAATCTTCTTGTGTTGCATAAGATGAATAGTTTGTTTAAAGCATTGGTCACATTCTGGGCACATAAATGGCCTTTCTCCAGTGTGAATCCTTTGGTGTTGCTTTAATGCAGATTTTTGGGCAAAACATTTGTCACATTCTGAACATCTGAATGGCTTCTCCCCTGTGTGACTCCTTTGATGAGAAATAAGATATGACTTCATAGCGAAACACCTGTCACATTCTGTGCACTTAAATGTATTTTCTCCTTGGTGAATCTTCTTCTGGTGGTAAGAAAGAGATGTCGATAGTGAGAAGCTCTCAGTACATTCTGAACATCTATAGGGTTTCTCTCCGGTGTGAATTCTCTGGTGTATAGTAAGACTTCCCTTTTCCGGGAAACACTTTTCACATTCTGAGCATCCAAATGGCTTCTCTCCGGTGTGACTCCTCGTGTGTATAATAAAATATGCCTTTCTTGAGAAATTCTTATCACATTTCAAACATTTAAACATGTTTTCCCTTTCTGAATCTTCTTCTGGTGGCAAAAAAAATGTCTTCTCTGAAAAGCACTTGTTAAATTCTGAGTATTGAAAAAGTCTTCTCTCCTGTGTTAATTCTGTGATGATTACTGAGCTTTGCTGAAGGATTTCTCATGGATCATATTGCTTTGATTAAGATCTATAGGAATATGAAAATAAATTGTTATGGAACAAATATTGAATACAGATGAATATCAATTTGGGAATAACATTATGGAATTCTAAACCAGAATTGATTCACAGTACAAATGTATATACACTATATATTGTCAAAAGTATTGGGATGCCTGCCTTTACACATGAACTTTAATGGCATCCCAATCTTAGTTCGTAGGGTTCAATATTGAGTTGGCCCACCCTTTGCAGATATAACTGCTTACATTTTCTGGGAAGGCTTTCCACAAGGTTTAAGAGTGTGTCTATGGGAATGTTTGACCATTCTTCCAGAAGTGCATTTGTGAGGTCAGGCACTGATGTTGGACAAGAAGGCCTGGCTCAGTCTCTGCTCTAATTCATCCCAAATGTGATCTATTTGGATGAGGTCAGGGTTCTGTGCAGGCCAGTCAAGTTCCTTCACCCCAAACTCGCTCATCTATGTCTTTATGGATCTTGCTTTTTGCACTGGTACATATTATTTGGTGATGAGGGGATTATGGTGTGGGGGTTGTTTTAGAGGGGTTGGGATTGGCCCCTTAGTTCCAGCGAAGGGAACTCTTAAGGCGTCAGCAAACCAAAACATTTTGGACTAATTTGTGTTCCTAACTTTGTGGGAACAGTTTTTGGATAGCCCCTTCCTGTTGCAACACGAGTGCACAAATGCGCTTCTGAAAGAATTGTCACATAATAAGTTGTATGAATGTTACTTCAATTAGCAAGTTAGGAAAAAACTAATTTATGCTCACTTATTTCTTCTACACATGACTGGCAATTTATTGTGTGAACATTCTAAACTACAATCACTGTAAACTAATTTAGTAAATTAGCATGCATGAGGGTGTATTTCTATTATTATAGAACTTATATGCATTTTTAAATTATACAGACATTTGAGAAGACTGTTGGTACTTCTAAATCAGAGTTACCTGTGAAACATAAAAAACCCGTCACACGTTCCAGTATGAATAAATGTCATTATAAAGTGATGGTATATAAATCTAAAAATATATCTGATGAGAAGACCCATTAATGCGCATTGATCCACAAATGTTAAATGTAATATTTAGGCATCACACAAACAAGAAGTGTATCAAAAGACAGCAAAATGATCAAGCTGAAATGGTCACAAATAACATTAAAGAGTTAATATTTTTCAGTTTTAATATGGAAAAATACATATGTTATGAAATTTTGCTGTATAGAAACTTCTAATTAAAAATATCAATTCTACTATGTGACGTATATACTGTACAATATCTGATTGCATCTGTTGCTTGGATTTTTTTGTATTGAATCCCAGCAGAAAAAAAATGCTGCAATGTAGCCCACTTGCTGACACTATGGATCACAGTTCAATGGTCATAGATAAACATATACAATCATCTAAACCGTAAAAGTGTACAATCATAAAACGTGTACCCACCTGGTATAAAGTAGTATAGGATCCCTTAGTATCTTCCTTAGTAGTTCTCTTGACCAGCAGTTCTTGTAAGTGACTGAGCCCAGCCTCAACTTTTATTTATTTCACCACCATTCATTAACATGTGCCCGCTTCCCATTGGTTAAAAAGGTGTGATCTACTTAACAAAAGGCATCTTCACAGTCTACATAGATAGTTTCAGCTTCTCTATCACAATCACAGCCAGGACAAGTTCATTAACATTCTAATATGTGGAGGGAAGACTATAGGAGTGTACCTTCATTGAAAATGAATGGCAGTTGTCTCTTATCATTAACATAAACAACAAGTGACACTATACATATATTATCAATGACAAAAGAGACTGGAACCATACTGTTCTGTCGCTGCAGATAAACGTCAACTTAGGCAGCCATTTGTAATGCGAAATTTACTATCAGCCTGGTTTGCATAACATAAAATAATAATAATAATAATTCACAGAGGAACAGCCCGCAGAGAAATTAAATTAGTAGCAGTTACCTGACTATTTGGTATAGGGGGATCTGTCTTGATTTAATTCAATGAACCCAACCTTAGTGGCAAATCTCAGTTAAAGGGGTGTTCCAGGCAACCCCGGGCAAAAAAAAAAAAATGAAAAGCCAGCAGCTACACATACTGCAGCTGCTGGCTTTTAATAAATGGAGACTTACCTGTCCTGGTGTCCCTCGATGTCGGCACCGCAGCTGATGTCTCACATCAGCTGTCGGGTGCTGCCGTCGCCATTGCGTTTAAGGGAACCCGGCAGTGAAGACTTTCGGCTTCACGCCGGGAACCCTACTGCGCATGCGTGAGGCCCCGCTCCTCTCTCCTATTGGCCCGGAGGCCAGGGGAGGAGGAGGAGGGAGCCTCACGTGACTTCACCGCCGCGGCCGGGCTCCAGTAAGTGGGAAAGGATACCTGTCTTTGACAGGTATCCTGTCCCCCCTCCCCCCCGAAAGGTGCCAATTGTGGCACCGGAGGGGGGGAGGAATCCGGAGAGCGGAAGTTCCACTTTAGGGTGGAGCTCCGCTTTAATTGAAGGTGAATCCTGGTAGTAAAATCTGGCTATTTGTAGAACCAATAGGTAAACTACTGTAAAAAAAGGCAACGAGTAACTGGACATTGCCATGGGGAACATGTACCAGTGCAGAAAAAATACCGTACAGTCAGGTGATTGTCTGTTTTCTGTGCATCACAGACAATATTTAAAATACAGGAATGCCCAAAGTAATATGCTTGTGAGATGCCTTAACCTCCCTGTCGGTATTCCCGAGTCTGGCTCGGGGTGGACTTTCAGCACCAATAGCGGTAACCCCAAGCCTGACTCGGGATTGCATCGCAGGATACAGGGAGAGTTACTTACCTTGTCCCCTGGATCCTGCGATGTCTCCCCGCTGTGTGATCGAGCTGTCTCCTCGCTCGATTCACACTGCCGAGTGCCGCCGAGTTCCGTTCCCGGAAGGGAAAAAATACACTTTTTTTAATTTTAATGCACTAAAACACACTATATTGCCCAAATGTTTGATGAAATAAAAAAGATGATCTTAGGCCGAGTACATAGATACCAAACACGACATGCTTTAAAATTTCGCACAAACGCGCATTGGCGACAAACTACATACATTTTTAAAAGCCTTCAAAAGCCTTTACAGGTTACCCCGTTAGATTTACAGAGGAGGTCTACTGCTAAAATTACTGCCCTCGATCTGACCTTCGCGGTGATACCTCACATGCATGGTGCAATTGCTGTTTACATATGACGCCAGACCGACGCTTGCGTTCGCCATTGGGCAAGAGCAGGGCAGGACAGGGGTGCTTTTTTTTTTTTATTATTAATTTTGCTTTTTTATTTTATTTTTAAATTGTTCTTTCCATATTTATTTATTTTTATCATTTTTTATTGTTATCTCAGGGAATGTAAATATCCCCTATGATAGTAATAGGTAGTGACAGGTACTCTTTTTTTGAAAAAACTGGGGTCTAGACCCTAGATCTTTCCTCTGCCCTCAAAGCATCTGACCACACCAAGATCGGTGTGATAAAATGCTTTCCCAATTTCCCAATGGCGCTTTTTATATCCGGGGGGGGACATTCCCTCCCACTGCTTGTAAAAGCAGTCCAGAGGCTAATTAGCCACTAGGATTGCTTTTACATGAAAGCCGGCCGCTGGCTGAAAAGAATGATACCAAGATGATACCTAAACCCGCAGGCATCAATCTGGTATAACCATTCAAAGTCCAGCAACATACCAGTACGTTGCTGGTCCTTGTTGGACATGTATTGTAATCTTTTTTTTTCATGCAGCCAGGTGGCTGAACGAAAAAAGAGATTGATCGGTGGGTATGCCCACCATTAGAATACCGCCCTTCATCCACCCACTTCTAATGATGGGCATACATGCACCATTTATATATGCCGAAGCATGGGGGCATCCTCCCGCAAAAAAGTTATGCCGCACACACATGGTCGGACTTTTCCACGGGCAAGCCTCTGTCGGAATTTCGACCGTATGTACGCGGCATTAGGAGCAAAATCACTCCTCCGCCCCTGCTGCCCCAATGCTTCGGCATATTTGCTTTTTTTTTTTAACTGTGGTGGTGAAATCACCTCCTACAGCACTGGAGTCGCAGGGATCAGGCCTGTCTCTGCGAACGCTGCAGTTATGTGTGTTGTGTTTTGCAAGTGACAGTGATCGATCGATACTGCACTTGGGTGGCCTGGGCTGGACGGAGGGGCAAAACGCAGGTGCTAGCAGGTATCTGGGCTGATCCCGCTAACACTGCGTTTTTGGGAACCCTAAACTGCTGGGGACGCTAGTATAGATCTGATCAGATCAGATATTGATCTGTTCAGATACTATACCACTAAGGGAGGTGTATGCTTCACGCGTGGGTGTTAGCGTTACTGGCACTAACCTGACGCTGCCTGGGGTGTGACGCAGACCCTCTCTCACGCTAAAACCTAATTGATATCACCCGCCGGGCGATCAGGGGGTTAAACCTTTATTGGGTTATATACGGCGGGTGCCCTGACACTATAAAAAGCAAACTAACTAACCAGCGTCACCCGTAACACTTATATGATGATTACTGGTGAAAGGGTTAACTAGGGGCAATTAGGGGGTTAAAACCTTTATTAGATAATATATGGGGGTACCTGACGCTATAAAAACCTGCGGCGAACCTAAAAAAAATTACTGGCTACCGATCTGCATCACCGACGCTAAGACAGCGATCAGAAAAATGATCGCTTAGCGACAGTGGTGATAGGGGGTGAAAGGGTTACCTGGGGGGCGATCAAGGGGGTTAAACCTTTATTAGATAATTTATGGGGGTACCCGACGCTATAAAAACCTGCGGCGAACCTAAAAAAAAAATACTGGCTACCGATCTGCATCACCGACGCTAAGACATCGATCAGAAAAATGATCGCTTGGCGACAGTGGTGATAGGGGGTGAAAGGGTTACCTGGGGGGCGATCAAGGAGGTTAAACCTTTATTAGATAATTTATGGGGGTACCCGACGCTATAAAAACCTGCGGCAAACCTAAAAAAAATTACTGGGTACCAATCTGCATCACCGACGCTAAGACAGCGATCAGAAAAATGATCGCTTAGCGACGGCGGTGCTAGGGGGTGAAAGGGTTACCTGGGGGGCGATCAAGGGGTTTAAACTTTATTAGATAATTTATGGGGGTACCCGACGCTATAAAAACCTGCGGCGAACCTAAAAAAAAAATACTGGCTACCGATCTGCATCACCGACGCTAAGACATCGATCAGAAAAATGATCGCTTAGCGACAGTGGTGATAGGGGGTGAAAGGGTTACCTGGGGGGCGATCAAGGGGGTTAAACCTTTATTAGATAATTTATGGGGGTACCCGACGCTATAAAAACCTGCGGCGAACCTAAAAAAAAAATACTGGCTACCGATCTGCATCACCGACGCTAAGACATCGATCAGAAAAATGATCGCTTAGCGACAGTGGTGATAGGGGGTGAAAGGGTTACCTGGGGGGCGATCAAGGGGGTTAAACCTTTATTGGATAATTTATGGGGGTACCCGACGCTATAAAAACCTGCGGCAAACCTAAAAAAAATTACTGGGTACCGATTTGCATCACCGACGCTAAGACAGCGATCAGAAAAATGATCGCTTAGCGACAGCGGTGCTAGGGGGTGAAAGGGTTATCTGGGGGGTGATCAAGGGGTTAAACCTTTATTAGGGGGGGTTAGGGGGCTACACTGGACCTAAAACTAAATGTAGTGACACTTTTACAGTCACAAATGTCACTGATTGCAGTGATCAGTAAATAAATGGTCACTGCAATCAGTGACACTGTGACTGGGGGCTGGGGGGTGATCTGGGGGGGGCCTGGGGGGGCGATTTATGTGCCTATGTGTGCTGGTGTTAGTGTAGTGTTTGTGCACTAAACTTGATGTCTTCTCTTGTACGGCACTCGGTATATGTGAGCGCCGAACAGGAGATGACATCACTTCCTCCTGCTTTCTCTGTCTGTGTGTACATTCCACAGACAGAGGGGGCATTTCTATTCGCCGGGAGCGATCGCGGGGGGTGGCCGGAATCGAACGGCCGTCCCCTCATGTCGGATCGCTCCCCAAGGAATTCCGACCGCTTACTGTACAGAAGGGGGGTCCGATTGGACCCCCCAACTGTACAAAGGCAATCGCGTACACTCTACGTGATTGTGCCTGTCGGTGCCATTGTGCCGACGTATATATACAGTGAGCGGTCGTTAAGTGGTTAAACATCCACAATTTCCACAATCATTTAAGTTAATATTTGTATATAACATTGAGAGAAGGTCTATCAATCTCCAGCTATTCTATAACTAAAATGCCACGCATTCCCTACCACCCGAAGAACATATAGGGACAATAAGGAAGCTGGCAGGGTTGGTACTGAAGTTCCACAAAGATCAAATGGTAATAGGCCCAATTTGATCAGCAAATATAAATTTACCAGTAGATTGTTGAGGCTGTACCTGTTCTCCTTGATGCAAAACGCTCCTGTCACCAGACAATTTATATCAAACTCTCATTAAGAATTAAGAGACCACGGATGATAATAGCAGTATGTGATTGGCCAACAGCAGTACATTTTTTTAACGAAGAATTGTCCAAAATGTACTAGAGAAAGAGAGTACAGACAGTGTTGACTACAGATTAAAAGACCCCAAATAACACTGCAATGTAAAATTTGCCAGCAGCAGGGCAGTTTGAAATAGGAAGGCTAGGTCCAAATGTACTAGAGACAAAGGGCACTGGCTGGGGTTTTACTACAAGAATTAGGATACTCCAGAGGATATAACAGTGTACAACTTCCCAGCAGGACAGCTTTAATCAGGGATATTATGACTGATTGGTCTATTTTTATAGTGGTTTATATATTTTTTAGTTCTATGTGGATAAGTGACGCAAGTGATATAACATGAGATGGCTTAGGTGTGCACTGTTTTTGCATTTATTTTTTTGTCTTTTAAATGATGCAAGAAAAGGTAAGAGGTAAGAGGACATCTCTCCAAAGTGAGGGGAAATTACATCTTGAACAGTTTTTACCAGAACAGGCGTGTTCTTTAGAAGATGTCCTTTGTATTCCATCACACTTATATTGCATTTATTTTGGTACATATATATTTAATGGTTGATGGCGGGGGGGGCGTGACCGGATGGAGATGAGGAGTGAGGAGTAAGGAGAGAGGAGTGTGAGTGTGTGTCTCCTCCCGTCCTAATGCCATCCTAATGTGTCCCGTGGTTCGTTCTTGGTGGGGCCCCAGCAGGGGAAACTAGACGCCCCCACTGTGAGCAATGCCGCTCTCACCTGCCTTTGACTCGGTCACCCGAGATTGCTGTTAGTGGAGACGGGAGGAATCAAGGTCTCTCGGGTGGAGAAGGAATGAGGAAGTGAGGGCTGGAAGCAGAGCCAGCAGCACACCATGTTGTATGTGTCAACAAAGCAGAGCAGTGGAGCACCTAGGAACGTCAGTGAGGTATGCTGCCTGATTTAACTGCTGTGTGCTGCACTGCTATGATCGCAGTAACCCCGGATTGACTCATCCCATCCCATCCACCTGGACAATCTTGTATCCTGGAAAGGAGAAGTCTTGCTGGAGTCTGTGAGGTTACGTGAGTAAAGGACCCGCACATGACATACTGTATATGGTTTATGGTTTAGTCCTAAACCTAAAAGAGATACTTAACAAAATACAGTTTGCTGTTGGTTACAGACTTTTCTATTTTTTTCTATTGTTGTTTCTTATAAAAACTGGTGTGCTGCCGACTATTAACCTGACTATTAACCTGACTATTAACCTGACTTTTAACCTAATCCACTTAAAACATCTACAAAATATAGTTTGCTGTTGTTTTATAATCTTCATGCATGAGACAGCACAGCACAGCATGCGGGTTATAGGTCTCACTTCAGCTGTAAGAATAAGTGTAAAAACTTAAAAGGGACGTATAATAAACTACAGCCTGCTGTTGGTCAATTAAAAAGCTCTCCTGATTTTTTTTTTTTTTGGTCTGGCCTCTATATCTTAGCCTCATTCAAAACTTCCTAAAAACTGGCTAGCTCTCTGCTGATTATCAAACTGCCTTTATATAGACTGCCCATAAAATACAGTGGCTGGACTAAAGAATAGACCCCGGTATCATGTCAACAAGGAGAAAAGGGGATGAGAATGTCAGCCAGGAGAATGTGGGACCACAATCCTTGCGGTCAGCTAAGAGCAGCCAGGCTACAGCAGCTGCTGCTAAGTTAGAGAAATTTGCTCATACCCCAGATTATACTCCAACTAAAGGGGGGCCGCTGGCCCAGGCTAAAGGAACAGCAGATAGAAAAAGTCAAGGAAGCCAAGGACAAACGGCAGCAGCCACAGTTAAAATCACCAATAAAAAAACGGGCATGGCAGATAAAGGGACCGAGACAGATCTAGCTCCAACTATCTCTGCAGAAGGAACCCCCTCTTTAAATTATGTGTTTTTGGTGGTCAATGCATGTAAACAGTCATTGGGGGAGGTATGTGATCAAATGAAGGGTATTAAAGAGGAACTGACCTCCATGCGACTTGAGCTTCAGGAAACAAATGAGAGGATAACTGATGCAGAAGGAAGGATATCTCAAATAGAAGATGAATTATACTCGGTAAAACAAGAGGTTAAAACATTAAAAGCACAGATGACCAAGTTTGACGATGAAATGGAAAATAGACTTCGTAGGGATAATGTAAGACTGGTGGGATTGCCGGAAAAGGGCGAAGGGACTAATCCTATAGAGTTTTTGGAAAACTGGTTTAAAAAGTTATTTGGAAGAGAATGTTTCTCGCAACAATTCTCGATAGAAAGAGCGCACAGAGTCCCCTCCAGCCCCCCCCCCCCTCGGGAGGACATCCCCGATCAATATTAATGAAATTTCTTAATCATCGGGATAAAGTTACCCTATTGAGAAAGAGTAGAGAGATGGGGAATATTTTGCTTGGTGAAACTAGGTTTTCAATGTACCCTGATTTCTCACCCTATTTGCAGAAGTGGAGGGCGGGTTTCATAGAAGTCAAACGAAAACTGCAAGCATTTAATGTTACGTATGCATTAATGTATCCAGCGCGGCTACGGGTGGTAGCATTAGGAGGAACTCAATTTTTTGATACCCCTGAAGGAGCATCGGCATGGTTGGAGGACAAAAAGGATCAGCTGCTAATAAAGTGATGGGACATGTTAACTTAGAGAAGAGACACTTGGAGGGTTTTTCTTTTTCCCTTTTTCTCCTTTTTTTTTTTTTGTGTGAAGAATAAAAGTACACTGATGAGCGGGGGGTGGGAGACACACACTACGGGAGGAACCAAAGAATGGGTAGGGAATGTATCCAACCAATATGTGGTTTGGGGGGTGGTCGGGGGGGAGGGAGGAGGGGTGGGATGGAAAATGGTGGAATTGGTACGATAGAAGTAAGTGTGGGGATGTATGGACCGGTCACAAGAAAAGCCCCTAGGGTTTACCTTGAAAGGTGTAGGGAGGGGTAGGGAGGAGGGAGGGAGAATAGAGGGAGGGGTATGGAGGAGGGAGGGAGAATAGAGGGAGGGATGAGGTGGTAAGATATCAAAGTATGTTATTACAAGGGACACTAAAGGGTTTGAATTTAATAAGGGTCAAAATTCACACACACATATATAGCACATTTTGTATTAAGAGAAAAATTTACATATACACATATAGCATATTTTACAGGAAAATGTGCAATGGTAACCTACATATACACATATAGCACCCTTTATGGAAAATGTATAGCTACTTCACAAAGCAATGGCAAAACAATTAAGTAAATTAAACACAAAGGGGAAAAAGAATCACATATTTATACTCTTCAAGTTAAAAAGGAACATTTAGGCACTATGTGGTATGGGGAGAATGAAAAAGTTTTAATTATGGAATATTATTAAATATTATGAGAACTTTATGATCTATGTTGGAAAGCCCCTGATGTATCTGTTTTGCTCCTTTATAAATGTTCGGACTTTTATATGCAGTCTAGAGTAATGAAAATAGGGTCCTGGAACGTCCGTGGGTTGGGTACCCCTGCTAAGAGAGCCGCAGTATTTTTTTTATTTTTTTATGGTTGAACTGGATGGACTTTTTTCAACCTGACTAACTATGTAACTATGTAAGTCTTTGATATGTTAGAAATGTATAAGGTGGGCCTGATCTGTCTTCAGGAGACACACCTGACTAAAAATACCAAGCAACAAGTCCAAAGTAGGAAGTTCCAATATCAATACCACTCGGTGCACACCTCCTATTCAAGAGGTGTATCAGTACTAGTTAAGAGGGGGGTGGTGTTTACCTGTAAACAGATCAGTATTGATGAAGTGGGGCATTATATGTTCCTTTATTGTGCTATAGAGAATAGAGAATATGTTCTTGCAAATATTTATATCCCCCCTCCCTTTAAACCGGAAGTTTTATATAAATTAGTAGGGTTTATGTTGGATAAAACTGGAATACCAGTTATAGCAGTGGGAGGCTACAATGAGGTTATAAATAAAAAATGGGATAGGTTTCCAGGGGAAAGGGTGCAGAATGTCTCAGAGAGTCGGTTGCATCAGATTTTACAGGAAACTGGGTTATTAGATTTGTGGAGACTGAGGAACCCGGATGCGTTACAATACTCTTGTTTTTCCAGCTACTATTCCACACTCTCTAGGATAGACATAGTTCTGGGTAATGCGGAAGCATCCCAGATAATAAAGAATATAGTATATCAGACTAGAGGGGTGTTGGACCACTCGTTAGTGACGGTTTCGGTAAACTAATCCGCTATGGTTTGAAGTAATTGGGAATCCAGAGGAGATATTATCTAAATTAAAAGAGTTCATAGAATTCAACGAAGGAACTGTTACACAGGGAGTAATGTGGGATGCATTGAAAGCATTTCTCAGGGGTATATGTATTCAACAAGTGGCTAAAATTAAAAAGGTATCAAGAGAGTGGGAGAATGGGATTAGGAAGGAACTGGTGAATGCAGAGAAGGAATATGTTGAAAATCCAACACCAGAGAAACAAAGAATATGGTTGAATAAGCAACAAGAATATAAAGTAGTAATGACAAAAAAATCTGAGAATAAGAGATTATTCCAGAAGCAAGTTGCATTTGGGGAAGGAGAAAATGTTGGAAGAATGTGGGCTCACCTAGTGAGAACCAATTCCTCCCCCTCCGCAGTACCCGCGATAAAAACCCTGAGTGGAGAGATCTCAACTCGGGTGTCAGTGATTACAGACACATTTAGAGAATACTACGATAACCTATACAAATCGCGGGGGGCTGCGGGAGAGGAGGAATTGCCTTTGGGTGGTGAATGCTCAAAGGCCTTTTAAAAGGCTGTAGGAGAGTAAAGACGTTGAGGAACAAGAAGGATGCCACTGAAGTATCCCAGAATTGACTTCTAACCAGCTCCTCAACAATGGGGAAGAGCAAAACCAAGAAGAACCCTGCTCCTGCCTTTTCCACTGAGACCCCGGATTAGGCCCCCCGTGACCTTCACTGCCCTCTAGCTGATGCCAGCCCATAGGGATCAACAAAGCTGAAACCGCTAGCAGACAGGCTCCCTGTATTAGAGTCCTGGATGAAGTTGAAATTGTTGGGCGGCTGAGTTCCTGACATGTCCCTGGAAGTCTTTGGAAAGAAGATGATATTGGACCAGGGGTTCAGCAAGGCAGAGACATTGTCTGTGCAGACCTTCATTCAAGGTATTATTTTCATTACCTTTGTATTGTTACAAATCTGCAGGAGATACTGGGAGATGGTGAAGTCCCCTGGACCAAAAATCCCCTTTCCACAACTTTGTTGTGGATTCTCTCATTTTGGTTCAATAATTTTTATTGCAGATATAGCATTGAAACATACAACGATGTTGGAGGCACTTGAGCTGCCCACACAGGGGCTAGAAGTGGCACATAGAAAACATGGAATATACAACATAAACAAAGGAGGGGAGCCTCCTAATTGAACGATCACAGAAAATCTGAATGCAACCTTTGTATATTTTGGGTAAACCCCATAGAATGCAAGAGAAACCAGGACAAATATCTAATAACTCAGCATTGAATTAGTCCTGGGCATCCATCAGTGACTTCTCTCATTTAATGGAAAGAAAGGTGGGTGACAGTGCCCATGATAAACCCCCATACCCCAGGAAGAGACATCGCTACCTATCTCCTGAGATTCTGCACCATGGTAAAAGACCCAGTCCAGATCCTTGTTGAATTTGGCTTCTGGACAGGTAAGTGGACTGTCATTTGCAGGTTGAGGAAAGATCCTTACACGGGGGACCTCCAGCACCCCAGCACCCGCTGCCTTGCTTCTCTCTGGGAGCCTCCATGGGAATCCACATAAAATGTGGCAAACATCAAGTGGGTAAGGATTGCAGTGAACCTCCTTACAGGTCCTACTAGATTGCAGGCCACGAGACCAAGGAGTGCCTGAATTCCAAGGCATGCAACCTCTGAAGATTGGTGTAGCACATCCACAACGACTGCCCAAAGAGAAGACCTACACTGGAACTCTAATTCAGGGTAAAACACCACCTGCCAGCACTGGAAAAATGCCAAAGGAACCCAAACAGGCAACTGGTAGGAAGAAGGCACCTCTACAGGCCACTGCCCTCAACCCTGGGTCATCCCTTCCAACCACCTCTGTCCGTCCTAACCCCCTCCCTCCCTGTGCCTCCCAGCACTGCCCAGACCTGTCCTCCTTCAAGGACTCTCTCACTCTGCCAACTAGGGATGAGTTTGATGTTCGAGTCGAACGTAAGTTCAACTTGAACATCGGGTGTTGGCCGAACATTATGGGGCATTTTCGGCAAATTAGAGAGCCGCAGAACGCCACATAATGCACTGCAAGATCGTAGTGCATTGCTGTATGATGATTGGCAAAGCATGCACCCAACCTGCATGCTTTGACCAATCACAGCGCGCTCTGCTGAGAGAGCCATAATTGGCCAAAAGCAGGGTGCCTTTGGCCAATCATGGCTCAGGGGGACTAAGTTCAGACACTATATAAGGCTGCTTACATAGCGGCGGTCGCATGTAGTGTTGTTGGCATGGACAGAGAGATAGCTTGAGATAGATTAGGCAGGCAGGTTAGTTAGTGGCAGTGTATTTGAGATATATATATATATATATATATATATATATATATATATATTGTGAGGGGGTTAACTCGGTAGCGGGTGTGTGTGACCCCCTGGTTGGGCTCCCCACACAAAAACAGGGCCAGCAGACGGAGGTTGTGGTTTTCAAAATCAAAAGGTGCGGTTTATTTCTCTATGTACAGTGACAAAAACACAGCAAAGCCAAAAAGAAACATAAACAAAATAAATCCTGGTCAGTTTGACCTCTGACTAAACATGCAGGTTTCCTAAACTAACAACTGGGATCAGCCTGGTGCTGTCCTAGTCCCTAAGTCCCTGGTTTAGTAAAAGTCCAAACAAATAGCCACACAGGCTTTGCCTCACCGCACAGGGGTTCACTCTCCCTAGACAGTCCACACAGGTCTGGTTCCAGGCATGAGCTAACATCTAATGAAGCTGGGAGTTCTTATAGAGGCCTAAATGAGCTGACAAGCTTCAGCTGGTCTCATCAACTCCCTGTCTGCACGACGCCCAGCCCTCTCCCTAGAGGTATGAGTCATCCATGAGCCCACTAGCCTTATACAACTCTCCACCTAGTTGTATAAGTCGGCGTAAAGCCTGAATCTGGGCGAAATATATCTACCCCCCTGGATGCAACCAGGTGACTTTACCTTCCTGCTGTCACATACCCCCCCCTCTTGTTTTAACCTCGGGGTTGGAACACCAGCAATCAGGCATTCATGTACTCAAGACAAAGCATCCACATTCCCCATTTGAACGCCAGGGCGATGCTTTACTGTGAAGTTGAATTCCTGGAGGGCCAGGAACCACCTATTCACTCTTCTATTTGTTTCCTTGTTTTGAGCCATCCACTTTAACGGAGCGTGATCCGTAACCATGTCAAAGTGCCTACCTAGCAGGTAGTACCGAAGGGAATCTAGAGCCCACTTCACCGCTAAACACTCCTTTTCAACGGTGGCGTAATTTACCTCATGGGACTTCAACTTCCTGCTGAGGTAAATGACTGGGTGCTCTTCCCCGTTCCAGACCTGGGACAATACTGCTCCTAACCCCACATCTGACGCATCACTTTGTACGACAAAGTCTTTAGAGAAGTCGGGTGAGTACAACACTGGCTGGCTACATAAGGCTTGTTTCAAGAATTGGAATGCTGCCTCAGCCTCGGGGGTCCATTTAATCATGACCGACCCTTTCCCCTTCGTCAGGTTGGTTAGGGGCACAGCCTTAGAAGCAAAGTGGGGAATGAATCGCCGATAATACCCAGCGATTCCCAGAAAGGCTCGTACCTGCTTCTTGCTGTTGGGACGTGGCCAACTCTGGATGGCCTCGACTTTGTTGAGTTGGGGTTTTATTACTCCCCTCCCAATGGTGTACCCAAGATATTTGGCCTCCTCCTGCCCAATGGTACACTTCTTGGGGTTAGCCGTAAACCCCGCTTCCCGAACAGAGTCCAGGACTGCTTGCACTTTTGGCAGATGTGAGGCCCAATCTGTGCTATGGACAATTACGTCATCCAGGTAAGCCGCAGCATACTTCCGATGGGGCCTCAGTATCTGGTCCATTTTCCGCTGGAATGTGGCCGGCGCATTCTGTAACCCGAACGGCATTCTCTTATATTGGAACGCCCCGTCTGGGGTTACAAATGCGGTTTTCTCTTTGGCCGACTTGGCCAGGGGAATTTGCCAATACCCTTTTGTGAGGTCAAGAGTCGTCATGTATCGGGCTGTTCCCAGCCGGTCGATCAACTCATCTATACGTGGCATGGGGTAGGTGTCAAATTTTGTAACTTTGTTCAACTGACGAAAATCGTTACAAAATCGCCAGCTCCCATCCGGTTTAGGCACCAACACAATGGGACTAGACCAATCACTTTGGGACTCCTCTATCACCCCTAAGTTCAGCATTTTCTGTACTTCCTCCCGTATTGCCTCCCGTCGGGCCTCTGGGATCCGATAGGGTTTTAACTTCACCCTTTCACCGGGCGGGGTAATAATATCATGCTCTACCCCAGATGTTTGTCCCGGCAGCTCAGAGAACACCTCCTTGTTGCGAAGCACAAACTCCTTAACCTCCTGTTGTTGGGGTTGTGACAAGGTGGCTGCTATTCCAACCTCCGGAATCACGCAACCAGTTTGAGCTGGTGACCAAGTTTCTGCGACTAGGGACTCTCTATCCCTCCAGGCTTTCAACAGATTAACGTGATATATCTGTTCGGGCTTTCGCCTTCCTGGTTGTCTGACCTTGTAATTCACTTCGCTCACTTTTTCCATTATCTCGTAGGGGCCTTGCCATTTGGCAAGGAATTTACTTTCAACCGTAGGGACAAGTACCAATATCCTATCCCCCGGGGAAAAGGTACGGGTCTTTGCTCCACGGTTGTACACTCTCTGCTGTGCCAACTGCGCTTGGGCCAAATGTTCCTTCACGATGGGCATTACCTGTGCAATTCGATCTTGCATCAGGGCGACATGCTCAATCACACTCCTGTGGGGAGAACTCTCACTTTCCCAAGTTTCCTTGGCAATATCCAACAGCCCTCTTGGGTGTCTCCCATACAGTAACTCAAAGGGGGAGAATCCCGTAGAGGATTGGGGCACCTCCCTAATAGCAAACATCAAATAAGGAAGTAGACAGTCCCAATCCTTTCCATCTCTATCCACCACTTTCTTCAACATTTGTTTTAGGGTTTTGTTGAATCTTTCAACCAGCCCATCGGTTTGGGGGTGATACACAGATGTACGCAATTGCGTCACTTTGAACAATTTACACAGCTCTTTCATAACCCGGGACATAAAGGGTGTACCTTGGTCCATAAGCAGTTCTTTACAAATACCCACCCGGCTAAAAACAAGAGATAGCTCTTTGGCTATGGTTTTGGCCGAGGTATTTCTGAGAGGGATCGCTTCTGGATAACGGGTGGCATAGTCCATTATAACCAATATGTACTGGTGCCCCCTAGCGGACTTGATTATAGGACCTACCAAATCCATTGCGATTCTCTCAAACGGGACCTCAATGATGGGTAGAGGGACCAGCGGGCTACGGAAATGTGGCATCGGGGCCGACCTCTGACACACAGGGCAGGAGGAACAATAATTTTCTATGTCCTTCATCACCCCAGGCCAATAGAATCTCTGTAATACCCTCTCTCGGGTTTTCTCTGTCCCCAGATGACCTCCAAGAATGTGCCCATGGGCCAACTCCAACACCAACTTCCTGTAAGGTTTGGGCACCACAAGCTGCTCAACGGTTTCTTCTGCCCTTTTTGCCACCCGATACAGTAGGTCCTTCTCTACGCTGAAGTATGGGTAAGTGCAGGTATTATCTGGGTTCACTAACTCGCCATCTATTTCCACTACGTTTTCCCGTGCCTTTATTAGGGCGGGGTCTTTTAACTGTTCTGTGGAAAAATTTTCCCTGTGAACCTCCAGATCAGAAAACTCCACAGACGGTAGGTTTTCATCTGAGGAGGTGGGCTCCTCTCCAGTTTCTTGAGTCTCCCCTGCCAATACTGACAAGGGAAATTCTGGAGAGTCCTCACCACTCTCAGAGGAGTTCTGGCTATCACATTCCTGGTACATAGGGGCACCAGTGGGGGGCTCAGGATCATCCCACAGTTCCCAGAACTTCGGAAAATCCCTTCCCACAATGGCATCATGCGGTAATTGAGATACTAACCCCACTGGATGAGAGAGGGTACCTTTGGGGGTCTTGAAACACACTGTAATCACTGGATACTCTCGGATGTCCCCATGCACACAAATAACAGCTACCTTGCTATTCCCAGAGACCTCTGTTTTAACTAATTCAGCCTTTATCAGGGTCACAAGACTACCTGAATCCAGTAATACCACAACATTTCTACCATTAATACACATTTTGCATAAATGTTTCTCAGTTCCCCGAATGGCAGTGCATGCGACTGTCGCACACAGCGACTGACGTCTGCCCATCAGAAAGTCACACTGCATGGGTTCCTCCACAACCGGGCAATTGGCTGCAATATGTCCCGCTTGCCGGCAGCGGTAGCAAACGATCCTTCTTGCCGCCTCTTGAGCCGCTGATTTCCCAGGCTGTTCTCGCCAAACTTGGGGTAGAGCTCCCACCCTCTCACTCTCTCCACCCTCACCCCTTGGAATCCTCTTATCCGCCCCTGGGGATGGTCTGGTCTTAGGGTGGAAAGTCCGAGAGTCTCTGGAAGAGGCCGTCAGGTTCTCTGTAGCCAAGTATTTCTCTACACGATCCACAAGACCACCGGCCGTCTCTGGGTCTCCATGGCTTACCCACTTTTGGATGGCAGTAGGAAGAGCTCTCAAAAACCGATCCATTACAACACGTTCCACAATCTCTGGTGCGGACAAAGTCTCTGGCTGTAGCCACTTCCTGCTCAGGTGAATGAGATCATACATTTGAGACCTGGGGGGTTTTCCAAGCTGGAAAGTCCAGTTATGCACACGCTGAGCCCGGACAGCCAGGGTGACACCCAGCCTTGCCAATATTTCAGCTTTTAGCATCACATAGTCTTTTGCTTGGTTAGGCTCTAGGTCATAGTAAGCCTTCTGCGATTCACCAGTTAACAGAGGAGCCACCAGTCCAGCCCACTGCTCCTCAGGCCACTTTTCTCTTTCAGCAGTCCTTTCAAATGTGGTCAAAAATACCTCTGGATCATCCTCTCCAGTCATTTTTGTCAATAAACGACTCACCCCAAAGGACGCGGTATTAGTGGGACGGCTTTCCTCACTGGTCTGCGGACGTTGCTGCATTACTGCTTCCATTTTTTGTAGTCTCTGCTCTTGCTTCTGTAACAGGTCTATGAAGCGGGCCTCAGATTGCTGCTGGGCTTGTTGATGAGCTTGCTGCTGGGCTGCAAGGCTCCTTTGCAAACCTGCATTTGTCTGCTGTTGATTGGCATTTGCTAGAGCCAGCTGTTTCAGTATCTCCTCCATGCTGGCTTAAAAAAAACTGCCACTGGTTCTCCACCAACTGTGAGGGGGTTAACTCGGTAGCGGGTGTGTGTGACCCCCTGGTTGGGCTCCCCACACAAAAACAGGGCCAGCAGACGGAGGTTGTGGTTTTCAAAATCAAAAGGTGCGGTTTATTTCTCTATGTACAGTGACAAAAACACAGCAAAGCCAAAAAGAAACATAAACAAAATAAATCCTGGTCAGTTTGACCTCTGACTAAACATGCAGGTTTCCTAAACTAACAACTGGGATCAGCCTGGTGCTGTCCTAGTCCCTAAGTCCCTGGTTTAGTAAAAGTCCAAACAAATAGCCACACAGGCTTTGCCTCACCGCACAGGGGTTCACTCTCCCTAGACAGTCCACACAGGTCTGGTTCCAGGCATGAGCTAACATCTAATGAAGCTGGGAGTTCTTATAGAGGCCTAAATGAGCTGACAAGCTTCAGCTGGTCTCATCAACTCCCTGTCTGCACGACGCCCAGCCCTCTCCCTAGAGGTATGAGTCATCCATGAGCCCACTAGCCTTATACAACTCTCCACCTAGTTGTATAAGTCGGCGTAAAGCCTGAATCTGGGCGAAATATATCTACCCCCCTGGATGCAACCAGGTGACTTTACCTTCCTGCTGTCACAATATATAAAATATATATATATATATATATATATATATATATATATATATATATGTAGCGCTACCCCCAGTTAAGAGAGCCGCTGATATTGATTTGGGCCCTGCAGTGCACCGCTGTCAACCCCCGGCAATCGGCTCTAACCTCCCGTGGCACAGCTGGTGATAGAGAGATAGGACCGCGTGATCGCAACTGTTGGTGACGCAGTCCTATAACAAACATACACAGAATATACTTTAAAACTCCTATTAAAGTAAGCGGAACTGACACCAAATGTACTTTACCCAGATATTTTACTGAGGCTAATGGGCAAGTAATAAACAACAGTATAACAAGTTGCAGATCCCTGCAATAAACAGTAATAAAGATAAACAGAGTAATCAGAATAATAAAGTATTGCTATGCAACTCTAGCGCTGCCCTTTTACAGCTACTTCCCCTCATGGGTAGACTAACACCCAGCAATGTCTACCTATGCAGTCAGGCCTGACTGATCTAAATGGAAGTTCAGTGAAACAATATTCGCTAGCAATCTCTCGGTGGTGCACTTGAAGAACAACTTTGTAATCCCAACGAATAGTAAAGATAAAGTATCTGTCTTTAAACAGCTCTCACCACCTGGACAAGTCCAAGTCCCTTTCCTCCATCGATTCGTCTAGGAACAGGAATCCACCGACATCCAAGTCTTCAATCCTTCTGGTGTACTGCAGCAAGGAGGATTAGATGTCTCTAAGGCTCTGCTAGGCTGGCAGAGGGCTCTTTGGAAAGGAGCACACGGCCCGGGCTTCAGGCCTTGTGCACACAGCAGTTCAGCACAGACATCCTCTTGCTAGGAGAGGGGGGTCCAAAGAGGCCGACCAAAACTCCGCCTCCCCTTTATAAAGTCTGCCCCAGCAGTCTCTGTTCTGGAGCAATGCACCCTGGGTGCTGCAAGATGTACTGGGAGATGTAGTCTCTCTCTCCTCTGCTTTCACTTCCATAATGTCTCTTTACTTCCTCCCGACTCACCTCTCCCCTGGAACTTCTTGTCTCTCTGCATTAAAGGGGAACACCCCGCTACACACTCCCCCCACTTGAACTCTTTGGTCCCCAAAGATAAACTTCAACAAATACTGTTTACCATTTTGGACAATGTCGAGCATGATGTTGGCATAGGGAATTCCCACCAAAACTTTGGGATGGAACTCTCTTGCCCACAGGTCACACTACCATGAGTGGCCTGCCTAACTGTGCCAGAGAGTGAGCTGGGGTTGCCCTCCACCAAATGGACGGTGGAAGGATCAGGTTGTTCAACACTTCTCCTAGCCGTTACAACAGAGTCCTCTGAGCTCGTCCCCATTTGGGGGTAAGTTAGTTTCTTGGGAGGCCTGATGACTCTGCGAGCCCTCTGCTCTCTTGGTGCTTCTGACTCTGGCACCACAGGCTCTTCTTCAGGAGTAAGTTCAGGTAACATTGCTGGTTCTGGAACCTCTGATTCAGAAGTCGACTGACGTATGGAATCTCTAGAGTCCTCCTCTGCGCAAGTGTCAGGAACATCTTCCCAGTAATCAGCTGAGGGACTGAAGGGTATGAATTCAGTAGCCTCCGGATTCAGCGTTGCATCTGGGGTATCCCCTCCATTTGGGAGATCTATGGCGGACGTTCCCAGAGTCGAGGGAGGCCACAGCCAGTCCAGTTCTCCACCTTCTTCTGTACTCAATTGGGAGGCCTCCCCATCTTTGGCTCGAGAGGTCTGGGACCGAGTATTCGGCCTAGGAATATCCAGGATAGAGGCCGGTTCAGGGGAGTCTCTCACGGGAGGTATTCTGACTGCCTCAGCAAGTGGGAGCAGGTGGTTCCGATGCCACGTCTTCAGTGGACCCACCTTTCCTTCTGGCTTTAGTTTGTAGACAGGCAAACCGGGCAACTTCCTACAGACAACATAGGGCTCAGATCTCCACCTGTCGGCAAGCTTGTGTTTTCCAGGGACCCCCAGATTGCGTAGCAGTACTCGGTCCCCGGGCTGCAGATCTTGCACTCGAACCTTCAGATCAAAATTTCTCTTGTTGCGGGCCCCCCTTTGATCAGAAGCCGCCTGGGCTTGTTCATAGGCCACCTGCAAGCTACGTCTAAGTCTGTCCATGTATCCCTTGTGGGATGTAGCTGAGGTATTGTCTATAGAAGTGCCAAAGGCCAGGTCCACAGGTAGCCTTGCTTCTCTCCCAAACATAAGTCGATAAGGGGAGTAGCCAGTGGCGTCACTTGTGGTACAGTTATAGGCATGTACTAGGGCTGATATGTGCTGACTCCAGTGTTGCTTCTTCTCTGTTTCTAAGGTTCCCAACATGTTGAGCAGGGTCCGGTTAAATCTCTCCGGCTGAGCATCTCCTTGTGGGTGGTAAGGCGTGGTTCTGGTCTTCTTTATTCCTAATGAATCCAAAAGTCTTCGGATCAACCGACTCTCAAAGTCCCTTCCTTGATCTGAGTGGAGTCTCTGTGGTAGTCCGTAATGGACAAAATACTTCTCCATAAGTATCTTGGCCACGGTGGATGCCTTCTGGTCTTTGGTTGGGAAAGCTTGAGCATAGCGGGTGAAATGGTCGGTTATTACCAGAACATTCCCCAATCCACTCAGGTCGGGTTCGAGGCAGAGAAAGTCAATGCATACGAGATCCATTGGGCCTTGACTCTGTAAGTGGCCCATTGGGGCAGCTTGATGGGGTAGGGTCTTTCTCTGAATGCATCGTGCACAGGAATGGCAATACTCCTCTACTTCTGCCCTCATGCAGGGCCAATAGAACCGATTTCTGACAAGCTGGAAGGTCCTTTCTGCCCCTAGGTGACCATGATGGTCATGCAGGGCAATTAGTACAGTCTCTCGGACAATTACGTCATCCAGGTAAGCCGCAGCATACTTCCGATGGGGCCTCAGTATCTGGTCCATTTTCCGCTGGAATGTGGCCGGCGCATTCTGTAACCCGAACGGCATTCTCTTATATTGGAACGCCCCGTCTGGGGTTACAAATGCGGTTTTCTCTTTGGCCGACTTGGCCAGGGGAATTTGCCAATACCCTTTTGTGAGGTCAAGAGTCGTCATGTATCGGGCTGTTCCCAGCCGGTCGATCAACTCATCTATACGTGGCATGGGGTAGGTGTCAAATTTTGTAACTTTGTTCAACTGACGAAAATCGTTACAAAATCGCCAGCTCCCATCCGGTTTAGGCACCAACACAATGGGACTAGACCAATCACTTTGGGACTCCTCTATCACCCCTAAGTTCAGCATTTTCTGTACTTCCTCCCGTATTGCCTCCCGTCGGGCCTCTGGGATCCGATAGGGTTTTAACTTCACCCTTTCACCGGGCGGGGTAATAATATCATGCTCTACCCCAGATGTTTGTCCCGGCAGCTCAGAGAACACCTCCTTGTTGCGAAGCACAAACTCCTTAACCTCCTGTTGTTGGGGTTGTGACAAGGTGGCTGCTATTCCAACCTCCGGAATCACGCAACCAGTTTGAGCTGGTGACCAAGTTTCTGCGACTAGGGACTCTCTATCCCTCCAGGCTTTCAACAGATTAACGTGATATATCTGTTCGGGCTTTCGCCTTCCTGGTTGTCTGACCTTGTAATTCACTTCGCTCACTTTTTCCATTATCTCGTAGGGGCCTTGCCATTTGGCAAGGAATTTACTTTCAACCGTAGGGACAAGTACCAATATCCTATCCCCCGGGGAAAAGGTACGGGTCTTTGCTCCACGGTTGTACACTCTCTGCTGTGCCAACTGCGCTTGGGCCAAATGTTCCTTCACGATGGGCATTACCTGTGCAATTCGATCTTGCATCAGGGCGACATGCTCAATCACACTCCTGTGGGGAGAACTCTCACTTTCCCAAGTTTCCTTGGCAATATCCAACAGCCCTCTTGGGTGTCTCCCATACAGTAACTCAAAGGGGGAGAATCCCGTAGAGGATTGGGGCACCTCCCTAATAGCAAACATCAAATAAGGAAGTAGACAGTCCCAATCCTTTCCATCTCTATCCACCACTTTCTTCAACATTTGTTTTAGGGTTTTGTTGAATCTTTCAACCAGCCCATCGGTTTGGGGGTGATACACAGATGTACGCAATTGCGTCACTTTGAACAATTTACACAGCTCTTTCATAACCCGGGACATAAAGGGTGTACCTTGGTCCATAAGCAGTTCTTTACAAATACCCACCCGGCTAAAAACAAGAGATAGCTCTTTGGCTATGGTTTTGGCCGAGGTATTTCTGAGAGGGATCGCTTCTGGATAACGGGTGGCATAGTCTATTATAACCAATATGTACTGGTGCCCCCTAGCGGACTTGATTATAGGACCTACCAAATCCATTGCGATTCTCTCAAACGGGACCTCAATGATGGGTAGAGGGACCAGCGGGCTACGGAAATGTGGCATCGGGGCCGACCTCTGACACACAGGGCAGGAGGAACAATAATTTTCTATGTCCTTCATCACCCCAGGCCAATAGAATCTCTGTAATACCCTCTCTCGGGTTTTCTCTGTCCCCAGATGACCTCCAAGAATGTGCCCATGGGCCAACTCCAACACCAACTTCCTGTAAGGTTTGGGCACCACAAGCTGCTCAACGGTTTCTTCTGCCCTTTTTGCCACCCGATACAGTAGGTCCTTCTCTACGCTGAAGTATGGGTAAGTGCAGGTATTATCTGGGTTCACTAACTCGCCATCTATTTCCACTACGTTTTCCCGTGCCTTTATTAGGGCGGGGTCTTTTAACTGTTCTGTGGAAAAATTTTCCCTGTGAACCTCCAGATCAGAAAACTCCACAGACGGTAGGTTTTCGTCTGAGGAGGTGGGCTCCTCTCCAGTTTCTTGAGTCTCCCCTGCCAATACTGACAAGGGAAATTCTGGAGAGTCCTCACCACTCTCAGAGGAGTTCTGGCTATCACATTCCTGGTACATAGGGGCACCAGTGGGGGGCTCAGGATCATCCCACAGTTCCCAGAACTTCGGAAAATCCCTTCCCACAATGGCATCATGCGGTAATTGAGATACTAACCCCACTGGATGAGAGAGGGTACCTTTGGGGGTCTTGAAACACACTGTAATCACTGGATACTCTCGGATGTCCCCATGCACACAAATAACAGCTACCTTGCTATTCCCAGAGACCTCTGTTTTAACTAATTCAGCCTTTATCAGGGTCACAAGGCTACCTGAATCCAGTAATACCACAACATTTCTACCATTAATACACATTTTGCATAAATGTTTCTCAGTTCCCCGAATGGCAGTGCATGCGACTGTCGCACACAGCGACTGACGTCTGCCCATCAGAAAGTCACACTGCATGGGTTCCTCCACAACCGGGCAATTGGCTGCAATATGTCCCGCTTGCCGGCAGCGGTAGCAAACGATCCTTCTTGCCGCCTCTTGAGCCGCTGATTTCCCAGGCTGTTCTCGCCAAACTTGGGGTAGAGCTCCCACCCTCTCACTCTCTCCACCCTCACCCCTTGGAATCCTCTTATCCGCCCCTGGGGATGGTCTGGTCTTAGGGTGGAAAGTCCGAGAGTCTCTGGAAGAGGCCGTCAGGTTCTCTGTAGCCAAGTATTTCTCTACACGATCCACAAGACCACCGGCCGTCTCTGGGTCTCCATGGCTTACCCACTTTTGGATGGCAGTAGGAAGAGCTCTCAAAAACCGATCCATTACAACACGTTCCACAATCTCTGGTGCGGACAAAGTCTCTGGCTGTAGCCACTTCCTGCTCAGGTGAATGAGATCATACATTTGAGACCTGGGGGGTTTTCCAAGCTGGAAAGTCCAGTTATGCACACGCTGAGCCCGGACAGCCAGGGTGACACCCAGCCTTGCCAATATTTCAGCTTTTAGCATCACATAGTCTTTTGCTTGGTTAGGCTCTAGGTCATAGTAAGCCTTCTGCGATTCACCAGTTAACAGAGGAGCCACCAGTCCAGCCCACTGCTCCTCAGGCCACTTTTCTCTTTCAGCAGTCCTTTCAAATGTGGTCAAAAATACCTCTGGATCATCCTCTCCAGTCATTTTTGTCAATAAACGACTCACCCCAAAGGACGCGGTATTAGTGGGACGGCTTTCCTCACTGGTCTGCGGACGTTGCTGCATTACTGCTTCCATTTGTTGTAGTCTCTGCTCTTGCTTCTGTAACAGGTCTATGAAGCGGGCCTCAGATTGCTGCTGGGCTTGTTGATGAGCTTGCTGCTGGGCTGCAAGGCTCCTTTGCAAACCTGCATTTGTCTGCTGTTGATTGGCATTTGCTAGAGCCAGCTGTTTCAGTATCTCCTCCATGCTGGCTTAAAAAAAACTGCCACTGGTTCTCCACCAACTGTGAGGGGGTTAACTCGGTAGCGGGTGTGTGTGACCCCCTGGTTGGGCTCCCCACACAAAAACAGGGCCAGCAGACGGAGGTTGTGGTTTTCAAAATCAAAAGGTGCGGTTTATTTCTCTATGTACAGTGACAAAAACACAGCAAAGCCAAAAAGAAACATAAACAAAATAAATCCTGGTCAGTTTGACCTCTGACTAAACATGCAGGTTTCCTAAACTAACAACTGGGATCAGCCTGGTGCTGTCCTAGTCCCTAAGTCCCTGGTTTAGTAAAAGTCCAAACAAATAGCCACACAGGCTTTGCCTCACCGCACAGGGGTTCACTCTCCCTAGACAGTCCACACAGGTCTGGTTCCAGGCATGAGCTAACATCTAATGAAGCTGGGAGTTCTTATAGAGGCCTAAATGAGCTGACAAGCTTCAGCTGGTCTCATCAACTCCCTGTCTGCACGACGCCCAGCCCTCTCCCTAGAGGTATGAGTCATCCATGAGCCCACTAGCCTTATACAACTCTCCACCTAGTTGTATAAGTCGGCGTAAAGCCTGAATCTGGGCGAAATATATCTACCCCCCTGGATGCAACCAGGTGACTTTACCTTCCTGCTGTCACAATATATAAAATATATATATATATATATATATATATATGTAGCGCTACCCCCAGTTAAGAGAGCCGCTGATATTGATTTGGGCCCTGCAGTGCACCGCTGTCAACCCCCGGCAATCGGCTCTAACCTCCCGTGGCACAGCTGGTGATAGAGAGATAGGACCGCGTGATCGCAACTGTTGGTGACGCAGTCCTATAACAAACATACACAGAATATACTTTAAAACTCCTATTAAAGTAAGCGGAACTGACACCAAATGTACTTTACCCAGATATTTTACTGAGGCTAATGGGCAAGTAATAAACAACAGTATAACAAGTTGCAGATCCCTGCAATAAACAGTAATAAAGATAAACAGAGTAATCAGAATAATAAAGTATTGCTATGCAACTCTAGCGCTGCCCTTTTACAGCTACTTCCCCTCATGGGTAGACTAACACCCAGCAATGTCTACCTATGCAGTCAGGCCTGACTGATCTAAATGGAAGTTCAGTGAAACAATATTCGCTAGCAATCTCTCGGTGGTGCACTTGAAGAACAACTTTGTAATCCCAACGAATAGTAAAGATAAAGTATCTGTCTTTAAACAGCTCTCACCACCTGGACAAGTCCAAGTCCCTTTCCTCCATCGATTCGTCTAGGAACAGGAATCCACCGACATCCAAGTCTTCAATCCTTCTGGTGTACTGCAGCAAGGAGGATTAGATGTCTCTAAGGCTCTGCTAGGCTGGCAGAGGGCTCTTTGGAAAGGAGCACACGGCCCGGGCTTCAGGCCTTGTGCACACAGCAGTTCAGCACAGACATCCTCTTGCTAGGAGAGGGGGGTCCAAAGAGGCCGACCAAAACTCCGCCTCCCCTTTATAAAGTCTGCCCCAGCAGTCTCTGTTCTGGAGCAATGCACCCTGGGTGCTGCAAGATGTACTGGGAGATGTAGTCTCTCTCTCCTCTGCTTTCACTTCCATAATGTCTCTTTACTTCCTCCCGACTCACCTCTCCCCTGGAACTTCTTGTCTCTCTGCATTAAAGGGGAACACCCCGCTACACACTCCCCCCACTTGAACTCTTTGGTCCCCAAAGATAAACTTCAACAAATACTGTTTACCATTTTGGACAATGTCGAGCATGATGTTGGCATAGGGAATTCCCACCAAAACTTTGGGATGGAACTCTCTTGCCCACAGGTCACACTACCATGAGTGGCCTGCCTAACTGTGCCAGAGAGTGAGCTGGGGTTGCCCTCCACCAAATGGACGGTGGAAGGATCAGGTTGTTCAACACTTCTCCTAGCCGTTACAACAGAGTCCTCTGAGCTCGTCCCCATTTGGGGGTAAGTTAGTTTCTTGGGAGGCCTGATGACTCTGCGAGCCCTCTGCTCTCTTGGTGCTTCTGACTCTGGCACCACAGGCTCTTCTTCAGGAGTAAGTTCAGGTAACATTGCTGGTTCTGGAACCTCTGATTCAGAAGTCGACTGACGTATGGAATCTCTAGAGTCCTCCTCTGCGCAAGTGTCAGGAACATCTTCCCAGTAATCAGCTGAGGGACTGAAGGGTATGAATTCAGTAGCCTCCGGATTCAGCGTTGCATCTGGGGTATCCCCTCCATTTGGGAGATCTATGGCGGACGTTCCCAGAGTCGAGGGAGGCCACAGCCAGTCCAGTTCTCCACCTTCTTCTGTACTCAATTGGGAGGCCTCCCCATCTTTGGCTCGAGAGGTCTGGGACCGAGTGTTCGGCCTAGGAATATCCAGGATAGAGGCCGGTTCAGGGGAGTCTCTCACGGGAGGTATTCTGACTGCCTCAGCAAGTGGGAGCAGGTGGTTCCGATGCCACGTCTTCAGTGGACCCACCTTTCCTTCTGGCTTTAGTTTGTAGACAGGCAAACCGGGCAACTTCCTACAGACAACATAGGGCTCAGATCTCCACCTGTCGGCAAGCTTGTGTTTTCCAGGGACCCCCAGATTGCGTAGCAGTACTCGGTCCCCGGGCTGCAGATCTTGCACTCGAACCTTCAGATCAAAATTTCTCTTGTTGCGGGCCCCCCTTTGATCAGAAGCCGCCTGGGCTTGTTCATAGGCCACCTGCAAGCTACGTCTAAGTCTGTCCATGTATCCCTTGTGGGATGTAGCTGAGGTATTGTCTATAGAAGTGCCAAAGGCCAGGTCCACAGGTAGCCTTGCTTCTCTCCCAAACATAAGTCGATAAGGGGAGTAGCCAGTGGCGTCACTTGTGGTACAGTTATAGGCATGTACTAGGGCTGATATGTGCTGACTCCAGTGTTGCTTCTTCTCTGTTTCTAAGGTTCCCAACATGTTGAGCAGGGTCCGGTTAAATCTCTCCGGCTGAGCATCTCCTTGTGGGTGGTAAGGCGTGGTTCTGGTCTTCTTTATTCCTAATGAATCCAAAAGTCTTCGGATCAACCGACTCTCAAAGTCCCTTCCTTGATCTGAGTGGAGTCTCTGTGGTAGTCCGTAATGGACAAAATACTTCTCCATAAGTATCTTGGCCACGGTGGATGCCTTCTGGTCTTTGGTTGGGAAAGCTTGAGCATAGCGGGTGAAATGGTCGGTTATTACCAGAACATTCCCCAATCCACTCAGGTCGGGTTCGAGGCAGAGAAAGTCAATGCATACGAGATCCATTGGGCCTTGACTCTGTAAGTGGCCCATTGGGGCAGCTTGATGGGGTAGGGTCTTTCTCTGAATGCATCGTGCACAGGAATGGCAATACTCCTCTACTTCTGCCCTCATGCAGGGCCAATAGAACCGATTTCTGACAAGCTGGAAGGTCCTTTCTGCCCCTAGGTGACCATGATGGTCATGCAGGGCAATTAGTACAGTCTCTCGGACAATTACGTCATCCAGGTAAGCCGCAGCATACTTCCGATGGGGCCTCAGTATCTGGTCCATTTTCCGCTGGAATGTGGCCGGCGCATTCTGTAACCCGAACGGCATTCTCTTATATTGGAACGCCCCGTCTGGGGTTACAAATGCGGTTTTCTCTTTGGCCGACTTGGCCAGGGGAATTTGCCAATACCCTTTTGTGAGGTCAAGAGTCGTCATGTATCGGGCTGTTCCCAGCCGGTCGATCAACTCATCTATACGTGGCATGGGGTAGGTGTCAAATTTTGTAACTTTGTTCAACTGACGAAAATCGTTACAAAATCGCCAGCTCCCATCCGGTTTAGGCACCAACACAATGGGACTAGACCAATCACTTTGGGACTCCTCTATCACCCCTAAGTTCAGCATTTTCTGTACTTCCTCCCGTATTGCCTCCCGTCGGGCCTCTGGGATCCGATAGGGTTTTAACTTCACCCTTTCACCGGGCGGGGTAATAATATCATGCTCTACCCCAGATGTTTGTCCCGGCAGCTCAGAGAACACCTCCTTGTTGCGAAGCACAAACTCCTTAACCTCCTGTTGTTGGGGTTGTGACAAGGTGGCTGCTATTCCAACCTCCGGAATCACGCAACCAGTTTGAGCTGGTGACCAAGTTTCTGCGACTAGGGACTCTCTATCCCTCCAGGCTTTCAACAGATTAACGTGATATATCTGTTCGGGCTTTCGCCTTCCTGGTTGTCTGACCTTGTAATTCACTTCGCTCACTTTTTCCATTATCTCGTAGGGGCCTTGCCATTTGGCAAGGAATTTACTTTCAACCGTAGGGACAAGTACCAATATCCTATCCCCCGGGGAAAAGGTACGGGTCTTTGCTCCACGGTTGTACACTCTCTGCTGTGCCAACTGCGCTTGGGCCAAATGTTCCTTCACGATGGGCATTACCTGTGCAATTCGATCTTGCATCAGGGCGACATGCTCAATCACACTCCTGTGGGGAGAACTCTCACTTTCCCAAGTTTCCTTGGCAATATCCAACAGCCCTCTTGGGTGTCTCCCATACAGTAACTCAAAGGGGGAGAATCCCGTAGAGGATTGGGGCACCTCCCTAATAGCAAACATCAAATAAGGAAGTAGACAGTCCCAATCCTTTCCATCTCTATCCACCACTTTCTTCAACATTTGTTTTAGGGTTTTGTTGAATCTTTCAACCAGCCCATCGGTTTGGGGGTGATACACAGATGTACGCAATTGCGTCACTTTGAACAATTTACACAGCTCTTTCATAACCCGGGACATAAAGGGTGTACCTTGGTCCATAAGCAGTTCTTTACAAATACCCACCCGGCTAAAAACAAGAGATAGCTCTTTGGCTATGGTTTTGGCCGAGGTATTTCTGAGAGGGATCGCTTCTGGATAACGGGTGGCATAGTCCATTATAACCAATATGTACTGGTGCCCCCTAGCGGACTTGATTATAGGACCTACCAAATCCATTGCGATTCTCTCAAACGGGACCTCAATGATGGGTAGAGGGACCAGCGGGCTACGGAAATGTGGCATCGGGGCCGACCTCTGACACACAGGGCAGGAGGAACAATAATTTTCTATGTCCTTCATCACCCCAGGCCAATAGAATCTCTGTAATACCCTCTCTCGGGTTTTCTCTGTCCCCAGATGACCTCCAAGAATGTGCCCATGGGCCAACTCCAACACCAACTTCCTGTAAGGTTTGGGCACCACAAGCTGCTCAACGGTTTCTTCTGCCCTTTTTGCCACCCGATACAGTAGGTCCTTCTCTACGCTGAAGTATGGGTAAGTGCAGGTATTATCTGGGTTCACTAACTCGCCATCTATTTCCACTACGTTTTCCCGTGCCTTTATTAGGGCGGGGTCTTTTAACTGTTCTGTGGAAAAATTTTCCCTGTGAACCTCCAGATCAGAAAACTCCACAGACGGTAGGTTTTCGTCTGAGGAGGTGGGCTCCTCTCCAGTTTCTTGAGTCTCCCCTGCCAATACTGACAAGGGAAATTCTGGAGAGTCCTCACCACTCTCAGAGGAGTTCTGGCTATCACATTCCTGGTACATAGGGGCACCAGTGGGGGGCTCAGGATCATCCCACAGTTCCCAGAACTTCGGAAAATCCCTTCCCACAATGGCATCATGCGGTAATTGAGATACTAACCCCACTGGATGAGAGAGGGTACCTTTGGGGGTCTTGAAACACACTGTAATCACTGGATACTCTCGGATGTCCCCATGCACACAAATAACAGCTACCTTGCTATTCCCAGAGACCTCTGTTTTAACTAATTCAGCCTTTATCAGGGTCACAAGACTACCTGAATCCAGTAATACCACAACATTTCTACCATTAATACACATTTTGCATAAATGTTTCTCAGTTCCCTGAATGGCAGTGCATGCGACTGTCGCACACAGCGACTGACGTCTGCCCATCAGAAAGTCACACTGCATGGGTTCCTCCACAACCGGGCAATTGGCTGCAATATGTCCCGCTTGCCGGCAGCGGTAGCAAACGATCCTTCTTGCCGCCTCTTGAGCCGCTGATTTCCCAGGCTGTTCTCGCCAAACTTGGGGTAGAGCTCCCACCCTCTCACTCTCTCCACCCTCACCCCTTGGAATCCTCTTATCCGCCCCTGGGGATGGTCTGGTCTTAGGGTGGAAAGTCCGAGAGTCTCTGGAAGAGGCCGTCAGGTTCTCTGTAGCCAAGTATTTCTCTACACGATCCACAAGACCACCGGCCGTCTCTGGGTCTCCATGGCTTACCCACTTTTGGATGGCAGTAGGAAGAGCTCTCAAAAACCGATCCATTACAACACGTTCCACAATCTCTGGTGCGGACAAAGTCTCTGGCTGTAGCCACTTCCTGCTCAGGTGAATGAGATCATACATTTGAGACCTGGGGGGTTTTCCAAGCTGGAAAGTCCAGTTATGCACACGCTGAGCCCGGACAGCCAGGGTGACACCCAGCCTTGCCAATATTTCAGCTTTTAGCATCACATAGTCTTTTGCTTGGTTAGGCTCTAGGTCATAGTAAGCCTTCTGCGATTCACCAGTTAACAGAGGAGCCACCAGTCCAGCCCACTGCTCCTCAGGCCACTTTTCTCTTTCAGCAGTCCTTTCAAATGTGGTCAAAAATACCTCTGGATCATCCTCTCCAGTCATTTTTGTCAATAAACGACTCACCCCAAAGGACGCGGTATTAGTGGGACGGCTTTCCTCACTGGTCTGCGGACGTTGCTGCATTACTGCTTCCATTTGTTGTAGTCTCTGCTCTTGCTTCTGTAACAGGTCTATGAAGCGGGCCTCAGATTGCTGCTGGGCTTGTTGATGAGCTTGCTGCTGGGCTGCAAGGCTCCTTTGCAAACCTGCATTTGTCTGCTGTTGATTGGCATTTGCTAGAGCCAGCTGTTTCAGTATCTCCTCCATGCTGGCTTAAAAAAAACTGCCACTGGTTCTCCACCAACTGTGAGGGGGTTAACTCGGTAGCGGGTGTGTGTGACCCCCTGGTTGGGCTCCCCACACAAAAACAGGGCCAGCAGACGGAGGTTGTGGTTTTCAAAATCAAAAGGTGCGGTTTATTTCTCTATGTACAGTGACAAAAACACAGCAAAGCCAAAAAGAAACATAAACAAAATAAATCCTGGTCAGTTTGACCTCTGACTAAACATGCAGGTTTCCTAAACTAACAACTGGGATCAGCCTGGTGCTGTCCTAGTCCCTAAGTCCCTGGTTTAGTAAAAGTCCAAACAAATAGCCACACAGGCTTTGCCTCACCGCACAGGGGTTCACTCTCCCTAGACAGTCCACACAGGTCTGGTTCCAGGCATGAGCTAACATCTAATGAAGCTGGGAGTTCTTATAGAGGCCTAAATGAGCTGACAAGCTTCAGCTGGTCTCATCAACTCCCTGTCTGCACGACGCCCAGCCCTCTCCCTAGAGGTATGAGTCATCCATGAGCCCACTAGCCTTATACAACTCTCCACCTAGTTGTATAAGTCGGCGTAAAGCCTGAATCTGGGCGAAATATATCTACCCCCCTGGATGCAACCAGGTGACTTTACCTTCCTGCTGTCACAATATATAAAATATATATATATATATATATATATATATGTAGCGCTACCCCCAGTTAAGAGAGCCGCTGATATTGATTTGGGCCCTGCAGTGCACCGCTGTCAACCCCCGGCAATCGGCTCTAACCTCCCGTGGCACAGCTGGTGATAGAGAGATAGGACCGCGTGATCGCAACTGTTGGTGACGCAGTCCTATAACAAACATACACAGAATATACTTTAAAACTCCTATTAAAGTAAGCGGAACTGACACCAAATGTACTTTACCCAGATATTTTACTGAGGCTAATGGGCAAGTAATAAACAACAGTATAACAAGTTGCAGATCCCTGCAATAAACAGTAATAAAGATAAACAGAGTAATCAGAATAATAAAGTATTGCTATGCAACTCTAGCGCTGCCCTTTTACAGCTACTTCCCCTCATGGGTAGACTAACACCCAGCAATGTCTACCTATGCAGTCAGGCCTGACTGATCTAAATGGAAGTTCAGTGAAACAATATTCGCTAGCAATCTCTCGGTGGTGCACTTGAAGAACAACTTTGTAATCCCAACGAATAGTAAAGATAAAGTATCTGTCTTTAAACAGCTCTCACCACCTGGACAAGTCCAAGTCCCTTTCCTCCATCGATTCGTCTAGGAACAGGAATCCACCGACATCCAAGTCTTCAATCCTTCTGGTGTACTGCAGCAAGGAGGATTAGATGTCTCTAAGGCTCTGCTAGGCTGGCAGAGGGCTCTTTGGAAAGGAGCACACGGCCCGGGCTTCAGGCCTTGTGCACACAGCAGTTCAGCACAGACATCCTCTTGCTAGGAGAGGGGGGTCCAAAGAGGCCGACCAAAACTCCGCCTCCCCTTTATAAAGTCTGCCCCAGCAGTCTCTGTTCTGGAGCAATGCACCCTGGGTGCTGCAAGATGTACTGGGAGATGTAGTCTCTCTCTCCTCTGCTTTCACTTCCATAATGTCTCTTTACTTCCTCCCGACTCACCTCTCCCCTGGAAGTTCTTGTCTCTCTGCATTAAAGGGGAACACCCCGCTACACACTCCCCCCACTTGAACTCTTTGGTCCCCAAAGATAAACTTCAACAAATACTGTTTACCATTTTGGACAATGTCGAGCATGATGTTGGCATAGGGAATTCCCACCAAAACTTTGGGATGGAACTCTCTTGCCCACAGGTCACACTACCATGAGTGGCCTGCCTAACTGTGCCAGAGAGTGAGCTGGGGTTGCCCTCCACCAAATGGACGGTGGAAGGATCAGGTTGTTCAACACTTCTCCTAGCCGTTACAACAGAGTCCTCTGAGCTCGTCCCCATTTGGGGGTAAGTTAGTTTCTTGGGAGGCCTGATGACTCTGCGAACCCTCTGCTCTCTTGGTGCTTCTGACTCTGGCACCACAGGCTCTTCTTCAGGAGTAAGTTCAGGTAACATTGCTGGTTCTGGAACCTCTGATTCAGAAGTCGACTGACGTATGGAATCTCTAGAGTCCTCCTCTGCGCAAGTGTCAGGAACATCTTCCCAGTAATCAGCTGAGGGACTGAAGGGTATGAATTCAGTAGCCTCCGGATTCAGCGTTGCATCTGGGGTATCCCCTCCATTTGGGAGATCTATGGCGGACGTTCCCAGAGTCGAGGGAGGCCACAGCCAGTCCAGTTCTCCACCTTCTTCTGTACTCAATTGGGAGGCCTCCCCATCTTTGGCTCGAGAGGTCTGGGACCGAGTGTTCGGCCTAGGAATATCCAGGATAGAGGCCGGTTCAGGGGAGTCTCTCACGGGAGGTATTCTGACTGCCTCAGCAAGTGGGAGCAGGTGGTTCCGATGCCACGTCTTCAGTGGACCCACCTTTCCTTCTGGCTTTAGTTTGTAGACAGGCAAACCGGGCAACTTCCTACAGACAACATAGGGCTCAGATCTCCACCTGTCGGCAAGCTTGTGTTTTCCAGGGACCCCCAGATTGCGTAGCAGTACTCGGTCCCCGGGCTGCAGATCTTGCACTCGAACCTTCAGATCAAAATTTCTCTTGTTGCGGGCCCCCCTTTGATCAGAAGCCGCCTGGGCTTGTTCATAGGCCACCTGCAAGCTACGTCTAAGTCTGTCCATGTATCCCTTGTGGGATGTAGCTGAGGTATTGTCTATAGAAGTGCCAAAGGCCAGGTCCACAGGTAGCCTTGCTTCTCTCCCAAACATAAGTCGATAAGGGGAGTAGCCAGTGGCGTCACTTGTGGTACAGTTATAGGCATGTACTAGGGCTGATATGTGCTGACTCCAGTGTTGCTTCTTCTCTGTTTCTAAGGTTCCCAACATGTTGAGCAGGGTCCGGTTAAATCTCTCCGGCTGAGCATCTCCTTGTGGGTGGTAAGGCGTGGTTCTGGTCTTCTTTATTCCTAATGAATCCAAAAGTCTTCGGATCAACCGACTCTCAAAGTCCCTTCCTTGATCTGAGTGGAGTCTCTGTGGTAGTCCGTAATGGACAAAATACTTCTCCATAAGTATCTTGGCCACGGTGGATGCCTTCTGGTCTTTGGTTGGGAAAGCTTGAGCATAGCGGGTGAAATGGTCGGTTATTACCAGAACATTCCCCAATCCACTCAGGTCGGGTTCGAGGCAGAGAAAGTCAATGCATACGAGATCCATTGGGCCTTGACTCTGTAAGTGGCCCATTGGGGCAGCTTGATGGGGTAGGGTCTTTCTCTGAATGCATCGTGCACAGGAATGGCAATACTCCTCTACTTCTGCCCTCATGCAGGGCCAATAGAACCGATTTCTGACAAGCTGGAAGGTCCTTTCTGCCCCTAGGTGACCATGATGGTCATGCAGGGCAATTAGTACAGTCTCTCGGTGCTTCTCTGGAAGAAATAACTGCCACTTATCTTCTGAGTCATCAGAGGGGCCCCTTCGGTAGACCACTCCCTGATGTACCTGTAGCCTGTCCAATTCCTTCCTCAACAGGCGAGCCTCCTTTGAGGGGTGATGTAGGAATTTGTTGGGATCCTGATTCTCCAGGGCTTCGAGGACCAATCTCCCCATGGGGTCTTCCAATTGGTCACACCTCAACTCCTTCTTGGACAGTCTCGGTAGGTTGTCTTCCTCCAGTTGAGTTACCCCACAATAGTGTTTGGGGACTCCTACCATGGTAACCCCTATTTCTTCTGCTCTGGAGCCTCCTCTGGCTTGGAATTCAGCCCCTTGACAAAGGGCCCGCACCCCGTCCGGTGCCACTTGGGTCCAATCTTCCCAGTCATTTGTCGTGGCATGAGACCTCCGGGACAGGGCATCTGCATCCCTATTTCCGGCTCCTGGTCTGTACTTCAGACTGAAGTTGAATCCAGACAATGCGGCCAACCACCTGTGTCCGGTGGCATCTAGTTTTGCGGTGGTGAAGAGGTAGGTCAGGGGGTTGTTGTCTGTCTTCACAGTAAACTCTGCCCCATACAAGTAGTCTTTTAGCTTGTCTACTACCGCCCATTTGAGGGCCAGGAATTCCAGCTTATGAGTGGGGTAATTCTTTTCTGAGGGGGTCAGGCTCCTGCTCACATAGGCCACTGGTCGCAGTTGTCCTTCATGTTCTTGGTAGAGTACACCACCTAGACCCTCATGGCTGGCATCCACATGTAATTCATAAGGTCTGGTAGGGTCGGCGTAGGCCAGGACTGGGGCAGTGGTTAAGCTCCTCTTCAGAGCATGAAAGGCCTCTTCACACCTTGGGTTCCACTGATCTTGAACTGACTCACCAGGCCTCCTGGGCCCTGAGTCATCCTCTTCCCCTTCTGCCTTTAGCAATTCATTCAACGGGCGGGCAATCCGAGCAAACCCCTCCACAAACCTCCTATAATAGGAGCAGAACCCCAGGAAGGATCTGAGCTCTGTTACTGTGGTGGGTCGTGGCCAGGAAGTGACTGCTTCCAACTTCTCAGGATCTGTGGCCACCCCTTCTTCAGACACTATGTGCCCCAGATAGTTCACAGAAGACTGGTAGAACCGACACTTCTCGGGGGAAAGCTTAAGTCCCTCTTCGCTGAGTCTTCTCAATACTTTCTCCAACCTGGCTTCATGTTCTTCCAAGGTTCTTCCAAAGACAATGACATCGTCCAAGTACACAAGGACTTCTATAAGATTCATGTCTCCAACAGTCTTCTCCATAAGGCGTTGAAAGGTAGCAGGAGCTCCAGACAGACCCTGAGGCATCCTATTGAATTCAAAGAATCCCACCGGGGTTATGAAGGCTGTCTTCTCCCTGTCTTCTGGGTGCATAGGGATTTGATAGTACCCACTCTTGAGGTCCATCACACTGAACCATTTGGCTCCAGACAAACTTTGTAGGGCATCTTCTATCCTTGGCGTGGTGTATTGGTCAGGGATGGTTCTCCTGTTGAGAGTCCTGTAATCGATACAAAGCCTCAACGACCCATTCTTCTTTCTGACCACCACGATTGGGGAGGCATAGGGACTTCTAGACTCCCGGATCACACCAGTCTTCTTTAGTTCTACAAGTTGTTCCCTCAGATCCTCCAGATCTGCCAGGGGGACCCGCCTGACCCTCTCTCGGAAGGGCTTATCTTCTTGGAGGCGGATCCGATGGGTGGCACTTCTTGCACACCCCACATCGAATTCATCTTCGGAAAAGATCTTCTCCCACCTGGTCAGCTGGGCCTTGGCTCTTTCTTTCCAAGCCCTGGGTAGGTTCGGGTTTTCCACGGACAGTTTCTCCCAAACATCTCCTCCGTCACCCGTCCCCTTGACTTCGGACCAAGTGACCGGGGCAGCAGGGCTCACCTGACCAAGCAACACTCTGGCAGGGATCTCCATGGGTCCTCCCGTAGTGTTCCTAACACTCACCGGAACTCTGCCATGGGCCTTCTTCAGGGCCTTGAACTGAATCACTTCTGGTATCACTTCCAGGCCTGAGGACTCTTCCCTTGGGTCTGATTCCAGCATGACAAAGGGGCCAGGTTGTTCCCACGAAAGCTTCACAGTGGCTCTAAGACAGGTTACTTCTCCGGGCTGTAGCACTACTCCTTCTCTGCCAAGTCTCCACACCTTCCCTATCCCCTCTCCCGGGGTCTTCTGCTCTAAGACCAGTCGTTGGTAGGCCGTCTTTAGCATGGGATGGATTTTAGTGGCTGAATGGTTTCTCTCTTTCACTAGAGGGGTCAGGAGTCTCCTGACTAGATCCGTGTTTGTCCCAATGATCAGGGAAATCTTGCTGGCTCCAGGCGGCCGGGGACACACAACTGCCAGGGTGTCAAACACTTCAGCCTTCCCAGCCACGGATGGGTCGAAAGTCATCTTTATGGGCAGGTACCCACCATAAGGGAAACTCTGGGTTCCAAGTCCCCATATCTCCAGCTCTTCTATCTTCTGGATAGGCAGATGACTCAAGTGCCTATCATAGAAGTCCCGGTATAGTAAAGTCACCTGTGCTCCGGTGTCCAAAAGAGCTTTAGTATAGACTCCTTCCACTTGAATGGGCACAGTAGGAGACGGGCCCACCAGTTCCTTTGGGTATGGCCGGACTGGGGTCACCTCTTTTTTTTGGCTTTCGACCCTTGCCCTGCTCCTTTTGGACTTTAATTTTTCCTGAGCCTGGCATGCATTGACTTTCTCCCTCTCAATGGGGGCACAAACCCGCTGAGGGATGTTATTGTTCCTTTTAGGTGGATGTTCCTTCTTTGGGGTGCTGTACTTCCACTGAGGGGTCTTGCCCCCTCCCTCTGGGGTACATCTTGGTGGGGGTGTACTATACCTCCTCCTAGGAGTTTTGTCTCCTCCATTCTTGGCCTTTTTTTTTAGTTTGGAGCGCACTGAAGATGATGGGCACCCGGTTGACTCCTTCACCGGGGCCCTTTGGAGTTTCCCGCCGGCTTGCAATTATCTGTTCTCTTCTTCTTTGGGCTGGAGCATACGTTAGCAAAGTGGCCACTCCCTCCGCAGTTATAGCAAATCACCTCTTCTCGGTCCTGTAGGGAGGCCGGTGCTGAGGTGTTCGGGAACAACTCCTTTCTTGGGCTTGGTTTCTCTCGTCTTCTCTGATCTTTCTCCATCAAAGAGGTCAGCATCTCCAACACTTGGGCCATTTGCGATTTCAGAGTGTCAACCTCCGCATCTCTTTCTGGGCTCTTGACCGAATGGACCAACACTGGTACAGGTGTGACATTCGCCTTGGCCACCTGCTGATCTTCCTCCAGCGCCTCTTCGTCCCTAATAATTTTTATTAGATCAGAGTAGGTTAGTGACATTCCTCCTCCTGAGGTTTTCAGGTGCAGCCAGACCGGGTCTGAGCGCCGCGCTCCCCTCATGATCTGCTTCATGCGTGCTTCATCTGCATCTTTGGGCAGCATTCCCTTCTTCAGTACAATCTTGCATAACTGCCTGTTCAGCCTTCTAACATATTCTGACAGTTTCTCATTCGGCTGCTGGAGAGTGTGTTCAAATTGATAGATCATCTCTGTCACCTTCTCCAGCTGACCAAACTCTTCCTGCAGCATGGCCAGGCAATCTTGAGCTGTACAGTTTTCATTTCCAAACTGGAAGCTCTTCACCGCTTCTGCCGCGGCACCTTTCAGACTTTCTAAGACTCGCTGTCTCTTCTGTGCCTCAGGCACCTCCCATGCTTCTACTGCCTGCAATGCCTGTTCCACCCAAGTGTCAAAATCTTCCTCCCCCGCAGGGACGGGGAGCTTCCCTGAGAAGGTGCTAAGCTTCCGGTAACCGGCCTCCACATGCACCGTACTGCTTTTCTGGCACTTAATTACAAGGTCTCCTAGAGCATTCAACAATTCAGGCCCTATAGCGGCCAGCGGTGATCCCGGGCTTAATAGTTCCTTAAGCTTTTCTGCTTTAGGGGATAGTGGTGGAGATAATTGTGGGAGTGATGGCTTTGGTGTCTGAAACCATTCTTCCTTCACTGGCAGCGTATGTATCAAGTGATAAATCTGATTATCTATGGCTTGTATACTCTGACTTTTAAAATGCTCTGGGATTTCGTTTTTCCATTCTACCAGTGCGTATGTAAACGAGATCACTGGATCTGGCCTAAAATCCATCACCCATGCTTTGTGGCTCGGAGACAGTAACAATACGAGCTGTTTTATCTCCTCTTCCTTCCATCTTTCCCCCGGGAGTACAATGACTACCTCAGCGGTTGGATCGGCGCCAATCGCTGCGCACCACTGTGACATTGCCAGCGGGTCCATGCTGGTACTTCTGACCGGCTTGATTGCAGCGTGCAACGTACAAGGATCCCGGACTCGAGCCCCCACGTGTAGCGCTACCCCCAGTTAAGAGAGCCGCTGATATTGATTTGGGCCCTGCAGTGCACCGCTGTCAACCCCCGGCAATCGGCTCTAACCTCCCGTGGCACAGCTGGTGATAGACAGATAGGACCGCGTGATCGCAACTGTTGGTGACACAGTCCTATAACAAACATACACAGAATATACTTTAAAACTCCTATTAAAGTAAGCGGAACTGACACCAAATGTACTTTACCCAGATATTTTACTGAGGCTAATGGGCAAGTAATAAACAACAGTATAACAAGTTGCAGATCCCTGCAATAAACAGTAATAAAGATAAACAGAGTAATCAGAATAATAAAGTATTGCTATGCAACTCTAGCGCTGCCCTTTTACAGCTACTTCCCCTCATGGGTAGACTAACACCCAGCAATGTCTACCTATGCAGTCAGGCCTGACTGATCTAAATGGAAGTTCAGTGAAACAATATTCGCTAGCAATCTCTCGGTGGTGCACTTGAAGAACAACTTTGTAATCCCAACGAATAGTAAAGATAAAGTATCTGTCTTTAAACAGCTCTCACCACCTGGACAAGTCCAAGTCCCTTTCCTCCATCGATTCGTCTAGGAACAGGAATCCACCGACATCCAAGTCTTCAATCCTTCTGGTGTACTGCAGCAAGGAGGATTAGATGTCTCTAAGGCTCTGCTAGGCTGGCAGAGGGCTCTTTGGAAAGGAGCACACGGCCCGGGCTTCAGGCCTTGTGCACACAGCAGTTCAGCACAGACATCCTCTTGCTAGGAGAGGGGAGTCCAAAGAGGCCGACCAAAACTCCGCCTCCCCTTTATAAAGTCTGCCCCAGCAGTCTCTGTTCTGGAGCAATGCACCCTGGGTGCTGCAAGATGTACTGGGAGATGTAGTCTCTCTCTCCTCTGCTTTCACTTCCATAATGTCTCTTTACTTCCTCCCGACTCACCTCTCCCCTGGAACTTCTTGTCTCTCTGCATTAAAGGGGAACACCCCGCTACATATATATATACACACATACAGTCAGTCTAGTGTGTGTGTATATACACACTGCTCAAAAAAATTAAAGGAACACTTTTGAATCAGAACTCCTGGGATATTAATAGCAGAGCAGGTGAAACTGATTAACAACAGGTGCATTAGATGGGCAACAATGAGACGACCTCCAAAACAGGAATGTTTTTTCAGGTGGAGGTGTCTGACATTTCTTTTCCCTACTCATCTTTTCTGACTGTTTTTCATTAGTTTTGCATTTGGCTAGGGTCAGTGTCACTACTGGTAGCATGAGGCGATACTTGGACCCTATGGAGGTTGCACAGGCAGTCCAACTCCTCCAGGATGGCACATCAATACGTGTCATTGCCAGAAGGTTTGCCATGTCTCCCAGCACAGTCTCAAGAGCATGGAGGAGATTCCAGGAGACAGGCAGTTACTATAGGACAGCTGGACAGAGCCGTAGAAGGTCCTTAACCCATCAGCAGGACCAGTATCTGCTCCTTTGTGCAAGGAGGAACAGGATGAGCACTGCCAGAGCCCTACAAAATGACCTCCGGCAGGCCACTGGTGTGAATGTCTCTGACCAATCAATCAGAAACAGACTTCATGGGGGGTGGCCTGAGGGCCCGACTTCCTCTAGTGGGCTCTATGCTCACTGCCGGACACTGTGGAGTAGGGATGAGCTTCGTGTTCGAGTCGAACATACGTTCGACTCGAACATCGGCTGTTCGATCGTTCGACGAAGATCGAACGATTTGGGCCGTTCGCGCCAAATTCGAGTGACGCGAACGGCCCACAATGCACTACGCCATCGCAGTGTCATCCAGGCGCTGTGATTGGCCAAGCATGCACTGTGACCCCGCATGCTTGGCCAATCACAGCGCCGGCAGCGAGGAGAGCAATGATTGGCCACAGGCAGGATGCCTGTGGCCAATTATTGCTGAGGGTGTTTAGTACACGCCCCACACTATAAAAGGCCGCCAGCACGGCGGCCTAGTGTAGTGTGTTCCGGAGCAGGGATAGAGCAGCATAGGCAGGGACAGTGACTGTTATTTCTTTCTTGCTTAACCTGGATTCCTTTAGTTTAGGGAAAGAGAAGGATAGGTAGGGAGAGTGTCAGTGTGTTTTGTGCTTGTGCTATAGTGTGCTTAAAAAAAACATTTATTCTAGGGACAGAAAACTGTAGGTAGGGACAGTGTCAGTTTCTTTCACTCTGCAAGTCCTTGTTTGCAGGGACCTGGAAGGACAGTGAGTGAATTGTCCTTGTGCTATATTGTGCTTAAAAAAACATTTATTCTAGGGACAGAAAACTGTAGGTAGGGAGAGTGTCAGTTTCTTTCACTCTGCAAGTCCTTGTTTCCAGGGACCTGGAAGGACAGTGAGTGAATTGTCCTTGTGCTATATTGTGCTTAAAAAAAACATTTATTCTAGGGACAGAAAACTGTAGGTAGGGAGAGTGTCAGTTTATTTCACTCTGCAAGTCCTTGTTTCCAGGGACCTGGAAGGACAGTGACTGAATTGTCCTTGTGCTATATTGTGATTAAAAAAAACATTTATTCTAGGGACAGAAAACTGTAGGTAGGGAGAGTGTCAGTTTATTTCACTCTGCAAGTCCTTGTTTCCAGGGACCTGGAAGGACAGTGACTGAATTGTCCTTGTGCTATATTGTGATTAAAAAAAACATTTATTCTAGGGACAGAAAACTGTAGGTAGGGAGAGTGTCAGTTTATTTCACTCTGCAAGTCCTTGTTTCCAGGGACCTGTAAGGACAGTGAGTGAATTGTCCTTGTGCTATATTGTGATTAAAAAAAACATTTATTCTAGGGACAGAAAACTGTAGGTAGGGAGAGTGTCAGTTTATTTCACTCTGCAAGTCCTTGTTTCCAGGGACCTGGAAGGACAGTGAGTGAATTGTCCTTGTGTTATATTGTGATTAAAAAAAACATTTTTTCTAGGGACAGAAAACTGTAGGTAGGGAGAGTGTTTTTTTTCTTTCACTCTGCAAGTCCTTGTTTCCAGGGACCTGTAAGGACAGTGAGTGAATTGTCCTTGTGCTATATTGTGCTTAAAAAAAACATTTATTCTAGGGACAGAAAACTGTAGGTAGGGAGAGTGTCAGTTTATTTCACTCTGCAAGTCCTTGTTTCCAGGGACCTGGAAGGACAGTGAGTGAATTGTCCTTGTGTTATATTGTGATTAAAAAAAACATTTTTTCTAGGGACAGAAAACTGTAGGTAGGGAGAGTGTTTTTTTTCTTTCACTCTGCAAGTCCTTGTTTCCAGGGACCTGTAAGGACAGTGAGTGAATTGTCCTTGTGCTATATTGTGCTTAAAAAAAACATTTATTCTAGGGACAGAAAACTGTAGGTAGGGAGAGTGTCAGTTTATTTCACTCTGCAAGTCCTTGTTTCCAGGGACCTGGAAGGACAGTGACTGAATTGTCCTTGTGCTATATTGTGCTTAAAAAAAACATTTATTCTAGGGACAGAAAACTGTAGGTAGGGAGAGTGTCAGTTTATTTCACTCTGCAAGTCCTTGTTTCCAGGGACCTGGAAGGACAGTGACTGAATTGTCCTTGTGTTATATTGTGATTAAAAAAAACATTTTTTCTAGGGACAGAAAACTGTAGGTAGGGAGAGTGTTTTTTTTCTTTCACTCTGCAAGTCCTTGTTTCCAGGGACCTGTAAGGACAGTGAGTGAATTGTCCTTGTGCTATATTGTGCTTAAAAAAAACATTTATTCTAGGGACAGAAAACTGTAGGTAGGGAGAGTGTCAGTTTATTTCACTCTGCAAGTCCTTGTTTCCAGGGACCTGGAAGGACAGTGACTGAATTGTCCTTGTGCTATATTGTGATTAAAAAAAACATTTATTCTAGGGACAGAAAACTGTAGGTAGGGAGAGTGTCAGTTTATTTCACTCTGCAAGTCCTTGTTTCCAGGGACCTGGAAGGACAGTGACTGAATTGTCCTTGTGCTATATTGTGATTAAAAAAAACATTTATTCTAGGGACAGAAAACTGTAGGTAGGGAGAGTGTCAGTTTATTTCACTCTGCAAGTCCTTGTTTCCAGGGACCTGGAAGGACAGTGACTGAATTGTCCTTGTGCTATATTGTGATTAAAAAAAACATTTATTCTAGGGACAGAAAACTGTAGGTAGGGAGAGTGTCAGTTTATTTCACTCTGCAAGTCCTTGTTTCCAGGGACCTGGAAGGACAGTGACTGAATTGTCCTTGTGCTATATTGTGATTAAAAAAAACATTTATTCTAGGGACAGAAAACTGTAGGTAGGGAGAGTGTCAGTTTATTTCACTCTGCAAGTCCTTGTTTCCAGGGACCTGGAAGGACAGTGACTGAATTGTCCTTGTGCTATATTGTGATTAAAAAAAACATTTATTCTAGGGACAGAAAACTGTAGGTAGGGAGAGTGTCAGTTTATTTCACTCTGCAAGTCCTTGTTTCCAGGGACCTGGAAGGACAGTGACTGAATTGTCCTTGTGCTATATTGTGATTAAAAAAAACATTTATTCTAGGGACAGAAAACTGTAGGTAGGGAGAGTGTCAGTTTATTTCACTCTGCAAGTCCTTGTTTCCAGGGACCTGGAAGGACAGTGACTGAATTGTCCTTGTTCTATATTGTGATAAAAAAAAACATTTATTCTAGGGACAGAAAACTGTAGGTAGGGAGAGTGTCAGTTTATTTCACTCTGCAAGTCCTTGTTTCCAGGGACCTGGAAGGACAGTGACTGAATTGTCCTTGTGCTATATTGTGATTAAAAAAAACATTTATTCTAGGGACAGAAAACTGTAGGTAGGGAGAGTGTCAGTTTATTTCACTCTGCAAGTCCTTGTTTCCAGGGACCTGGAAGGACAGTGAGTGAATTGTCCTTGTGTTATATTGTGATTAAAAAAAACATTTTTTCTAGGGACAGAAAACTGTAGGTAGGGAGAGTGTTTTTTTTCTTTCACTCTGCAAGTCCTTGTTTCCAGGGACCTGTAAGGACAGTGAGTGAATTGTCCTTGTGCTATATTGTGCTTAAAAAAAACATTTATTCTAGGGACAGAAAACTGTAGGTAGGGAGAGTGTCAGTTTATTTCACTCTGCAAGTCCTTGTTTCAAGGGACAGAGAAGGACACCTGAAGGTAGCCCTTATTGCTTTTTTCCCATCTCCCTGCAGGCCATCTATTAGAATGTCTGGAAGGCAAACAAGGAGAGGCAGACAGTCAGGAGGCAATAAAAGAGGGCAAGCAGGCTCTGTGTCTGGGGGCAACAGTGCTGGTCGTGGACGCGGTGCATTGTCATCAGCACATGGCCATGGGACACGCTTGTCCTTCTTTTCGGCAGCTGGACATGTTGAGCCACATCATGCCGAAGACTTGGTAGAGTGGATGACCAAGCCCTCCTCCTCCTCCTCATCCTCTCTCACCCAGGCTCAGGGTACTGGAAAAGCAGCTGCCAAAGCGTCGTCTTCCCTGGTATCAATGTCAGACAAATCATCAGTCACTCCTTCCCTAGACCCACCATGTCCTCCTCCTGAGGAGTCCCCCGAACTGTTTCAGCACAGTGTTGGGTACATGCTCCAGGAGGATGCCCAGCGTTTTGAAGGGTCTGATGATGAAACCCAGCTAGAGGAAGGCAGTAGCGTGAGAGCAGACAGAGGGGATGCTCAAGAAGGACACCAATCTGGCAGTCATGTTCCAGCAGCTGCAGCATGCTGCCAGATTGGCTCCAGTGATGAGGAGGGAGGGGATGATGAGGTCACTGACTCCACGTGGGTGCCTAATAGGAGAGAGGAGGAGGAGGAGGATGAGGAGGAGGCACATCTCCAACGAGGCAGGATGCCCTTTGGTGGCCAGCGTAAGGGCAGTACACCGACGGAATCACACCGCAGAGCTCCGCCTGTGCAGGGCGCTGCCTCTGCCCGTCATTCAAAAAGTTCTTTGGTGTGGGCCTTTTTTGAGGCTAGTGCATCAGATCGCACAGCTGCTGTTTGCAACATATGTCTCAAGCGTATATCGCGTGGCCAAAACATCAGCCGCTTGGGTACCACATGCCTGACCAGACATATGTTGACCTGCCATGCAGCTCGTTGGCAAGCCTACCTGAAAGACCCACACCAAAGAACAAAGCGGACCTCTCCTTGCACCGCATCAGCTGGGATCTCCAACCCCACTATAACTTCAGTCCTCTCTGAAACATGCACTGAGAGGAATGAAGGTGTAGAATTAGGTGTGTCACAGCCAAGTACTTGCGCCCACTCTGCTAGCAGTACACCGACGTCCGATTCTAGCAGGCAAATTTCCCTGCCCCAGCTGCTGGACCGTCGAAAGAAGTTCACTCCCAGCCATCCACATGCCCAGCGGTTGAATGCTAGCTTGGCTAAATTGCTAGCGCTTCAACTGCTGCCTTTTCAGTTGGTAGACTCGGCCCCCTTCCGTGAGTTTGTGCAATGTGCAGTTCCTCAGTGGCAGGTTCCCAAACGCCACTTTTTCTCACGGAAGGCTATTCCGGCTCTCTACCGGCATGTGGAAGGCAATGTCTTGGCCTCGCTGGACAGGGCGGTCAGCGGTAAGGTGCATATTACCGCTGACTCATGGTCCAGCAGGCATGGACAGGGACGTTACCTTTCTTTCACGGCCCATTGGGTCACTCTTTTGGCAGCTGGGAAGGATTCAGGACAAGGTGCAGTAGTGTTGGAGGTTGTCCCACCGCCACGCCTCCAAAATGCTACTACTGGTTGTGACACACCTCTCTCCTCCACCCCCTCCTCTTCTTCTTCCTCCATGGCCTCTTCCTGTGGTTTGTCCTATGAACCAGCGGTGCTCCGTAGCCGTTCACGGGGCTACGCAAGTACGCAGGCAAAAAGATGCCATGCCGTGCTTGCGCTGGTGTGTTTGGGGGACAGAAGCCACACTGGGGCAGAGGTCCTGTCTGCTCTGCAGGGCCAGGCCGAGAGGTGGTTGACGCCACGCCAGCTTAAGCCAGGAATGGTGGTTTGCGACAATGGCACCAACCTCCTCTCCGCCCTCCGACAGGGACAACTGACCCATGTGCCCTGTGTGGCTCACGTCCTTAACCTGGTGGTGCAGCGCTTCTTGGGCAGGTACCCGGGCTTACAGGATGTCCTGAGGCAGGCCAGGAAAGTCTGTGTGCATTTCCGCAGATCTTATAATGCCAGTGCTCGCCTGGCTGAGCTGCAAAAGGAGTTGAACCTGCCCAAGAACCGCCTTATATGTGACATGCCCACCAGGTGGAACTCAACGTTGGCCATGCTGCAGCGGCTGCACACGCAGCAGAGGGCCATCAATGAGTACCTGTGCGACTACGGCACCAGGACAGGGTCAGGGGAGCTTGGTTTTTTTTCTCCACGCCAGTGGGGCATGATCAGGGATGCATGCACTGTCCTGGCACCATTTGAGGAGGCCACGAGGATGGTGAGCAGTGACAGTGCATGCATCAGTGACACTGTACCTCTTGTCCACCTGTTGGAGCACACGCTGCGTGGAATAATGGACAGGGCACTTGAGGCAGAACAGAGGCAGGAAGAGGAGGACTTCCTTGCCTCTCAAGGCCCCCTTTACCCAGACAGTGTTCCTTCTGTCCCACCCATCGCACAGGAAGAGGAGGAGGAGGAGGAGGAGGAGGAGGAGGAGGAGGATTGTGTCAGCATGGAGGTGGAGGCTGGCACTCAGCATCATCAGCAGCAGTCTTTTAGGGATGATTTACAGTCCCAAGAAACCAGTGGACTTGTACGTGGCTGGGAGGAGGTGGCTGCGGATCATGTCGTCCTTAGTGACCCAGAGGACTCCGGAGCGAATGCCTCAGCAAACCTACGCTGCATGGCCTCCCTGATCCTGCAAAGTCTGCGGAAGGATCCTCGTATTCTTCGGATCAAGGAGAGGGACCATTACTGGCTGGCCACTCTCCTTGATCCACGGTACAAGGGTAAGGTTGCGGACCTTATGTTACCGTCGCAGAGGGAGCAGAGGATGAGACAACTCCGGGAGGCCTTGCAGAAAGGTCTGTGCAACGCGTTCCCAGAGACTGGGAGGTTGCAAACTCCTGGTCCTGGACAACGAGTTGCTGAGGCTTCGGCCAGTCAAAGAAGGAGCGGTGGGGAAGGTGGCCGTCTGACCGATGCGTTCAGACAATTCTTTAGTCCGCAGCCCCAAAGTATGATCGGTTCCAGCAACCATCGCCAGCGTCTGATAAACATGGTGCAGGAATATCTAGGGGCAAGGTCAGACTTGGACACCTTCCCCACCGAAAATCCTCTGGCTTACTGGGTCTTGAGGATGGATCACTGGCCAGAGCTTGCACAGTATGCAATTGAGCTACTGGCCTGTCCTGCATCCAGCGTTCTTTCGGAACGCACATTCAGTGCTGCTGGAGGATTTGTCACGGATCACAGGGTGCGCCTGTCCACCGACTCGGTTGATCGACTGACTTTCATCAAGATGAACCAGTCTTGGATCACCACCAGCTACCACACACCTGATGCTGATATAACAGACTAATTGATTTTAACATGTCACATCCCTTCAAGACTGATGCTGATGCTGAGTGCCTGTGCTGTTATGTTGACTGGCTATCCTCCTCCTCCGAGTCCTCAATGATACGATTGATGATGATAGCTTGTAAGATCATTTTTGTTTATGGGTGCCGCCACCAGTGCCTAACGCCCAATTTTTCAGCCCCTGTTTAACAGGGGCGTGTAATTACAATTTTTGAAGCAATACTTTGCAACAGGGCTCATTGCTGTGCTCCAAGTACAGTATCTGTGAGGAGTTGCAGTGTTGTGCCACCAGTGCCTAAGGCCCAATTTTTCAGCCCCTGTTTAACAGGGGCGTGTAATTACAATTTTTGAAGCAATACTTTGCAACAGGGCTCATTGCTGTGCTCCAAGTACAGTATCTGTGAGGAGTTGCAGTGTTGTGCCACCAGTGCCTAAGGCCCAATTTTTCAGCCCCTGTTTAACAGGGGCGTGTCATTACAATTTTTGAAGCAATACTTTGCAACAGGGCTCATTGGTGTGCTCCAAGTACAGTATCTGTGAGGAGTTGCAGTGTTGTGCCACCAGTGCCTAAGGCCCAATTTTTCAGCCCCTGTTTAACAGGGGCGTGTCATTACAATTTTTGAAGCAATACTTTGCAACAGGGCTCATTGTTGTGCTCCAAGTACAGTTGCTGTGAGGGGTTGCAGTGTTGTGCCACCAGTGCCTAAGGCCCAATTTTTCAGCCCCTGTTCAACAGGGGCATGTAATTACAATTCTTGATCTAATAATTCACAGCAGGGCCCATTGCTGCACCCACCAAGAGTAACTGTCAGGGCTTACAGTGTTGTGGCACCAGCACCACCATCAAAGGCCCAATTTTTACTACCACTGTTCAACAATTATATGTAATTAAAATTCCTGATATAATAGTTGACAGCAGGGCGTTCCAGCACCAACCAAGAGTAACTGTGAGTGCTTACAGTGTTGTGCCAACACCAACAACTAAGGGGCCTATTTCTGCAGAGTATATACGGCAGGTCCCTACTTTCAAACATCCAACTTACAAACGACTCCTACTTGCAAACGCAAGAAGACAACAGGAAGTGAGAGGAAATCTACCACTAGGAAGGAAAATTCTCTCCTGTAAGAATAAATATGGGAGAAAGGTGTCTCCTCTGTACTGATGCTTTATCAGCAATCCTTGTTTCAAGAAAAACACCACATTTCAAAAACAGTTGTCATTGGGACGGAAAGTGAGGTGAAATGTTCTGAACAGGGGCACAGACAGCAAAACAAATGTTACAGGGGTGATAACCCTTACCTATGTTTTCCAAAAAGTTTAAAAATAGATTTTTGGTCTGGAGCTACACTTCAACAATGTACCTGTTCAAAATTACAAACAGACTCTACATAAGAACAAACCTACAGTCCCTGTCTTGTATGCAACGCCTGTATAGGGCTGTTCAGAGTATATAGGGCCTTTTTTATTTTATGTGCGGGGTTCCCCTTAATATCCATACAAGACCCAAAGGGGCTGGTAATGGGCTGGGGTAGGGGGGGGGTCATGGGGTAGCTATGCCATTTTTCTTAAAGAATTTCATCCATATTACCGGGACCAGACATTACATTAAAGCCGCAAGCAGTTTTAAATGGCTTTTTTTTCCTTTAGAAGTGTCATTTTGTGCAGGGACAGTTCTAAACACGGGAAACACGTGGCACTTCACAGGCATACTTTAGACACCCCCCAGGTACGATATTTAAAGGAATATTTGACTTTTTTTTTTTCACTTTATGCATCATTAAAATGACTGCTCCCGAAAAACGACCGTTTTTAAAACTTCTTTTTGCATTGATACATGTCCCCTGGTGCAGAACCCGGGTTCCCAAACCCTTTTTAGGACAATAACATGCATAATAGTTGTTATAATTAGCACTTTAGAATTCGAACGTTCGCATCCATTGTATTTAATAGGGTTCTAATGTTCGTTCGAACTTTCGGTCCGTTCGCGGGTTCTGGTGCGAACCGAACCCGGGGGTGTTCGGCTCATCACTACTGTGGAGCTCGATTGGCATTTCCATTGAACACCAGAATTGGCAGGTCCGCCACTGGTGTCCCATGCTTTTCACAGATGAGAGCAGGTTCACCCTGAGCATATGTGACAGACTTGAAAGGGTCTGGAGAAGCCGCGGAGAACTTTATGCTGCCTGTAACATCGTTCAGCATGACCGCTTTGGTGGTGGGTCAGTGATGGTCTGGGGAGGCATATCCATGGAGGGGCGCACAGACCTCTACAGGCTACACAATGGCACCCTGACTGCCATTAGGTATCGGGATGAAATCCTTGGACCCATTGTCAGACCCTACACTGGTGCAGTGGGTCCTGGGTTCCTCCTGGTGCATGACAATGCCCGGCCTCATGTGGCGAGAGCATGAAGCCAGTTCCTGGAGGATGAAGAAATTGATACCATTGAATGGCCCCCACGCTCACCTGACCTAAATCCAAAAGAACACCTCTGGGACATTATGTTTCGGTCCATCCGGTGCCACCAGGTTGCACCTCAGTCTGTTCAGGAGCTCAGGGATGCTTTGGTCCAGATTTGGGAGGAAATACCCCAGGACACCATCCGTCGTCTCATTAGGAGCATGCCCTGATGTTGTCAGGCATGCATACAAGCACTTGGGGGCCATAAAAACTACTGAGGACCATTTTGAGTTGTTGCAATGAAATTTCAGCAAAATGGACTAGCTTGCTGCATAATTTTTTCACTTTTATTTTTGGGGTGTCTTTGAATTCAGCCCTCTGTAGGTGGATAATTTTTATTTCCATCAAATGATGTGCCATTCCTAACACATTACCCAGTCCATATCAGTATAGATATCCAGCATGAGATTTTGCCCCGTTGAGATCTGATGTTTTTTCAAAGTGTACCTTAAATTTTTTTGAGCAGTGTATATATATATATATATATATATATATATATACTCTGCATTTAGCGTAGACTATATATTCAGTGTAGACTCTATATTCAGTCAGTGCAGGCAGTCTAAAATACATTATATATATATATATATATATATATACTGTGTATATATATATATATATATATATATATATATATATATATATATACCATATATAACACTTCAGGCGGTGTATTTATATATATATATATATATATATTAGTCTAGTGTCTGTGTATATATATATATATATATATATATATATACATACTCTGCATTCAGTGTAGCCTATACAGTTGAGCTCAAACGTTTGCATACCCTGGCAGAAATTCTGAAATGTTGGCATTAATTGCCAATATGACTGATCATTCAACCAACTGTCTTTTATTTAAGGAAGTGGTATAGGGGGCGTGCGCTTGCCCGGTGGCCACGATGACTGCCGGGCTGCCGCGATCGCTTGTTACAGAGCTGGAACGAGGATCTGTGTGTGTAAACGCCACAAAAAGCCTAATGAGGCATGTTAAGGTGTTGTTGGGCATAGGGTAACATAGGGTGCAGTAAAGGCTTCTTTCTGGAAACTTGACCACGCAGCTCTTTTTTGTTCAAGCATCATCGTAATGTGCTTCTTAAAAACAACCACACCATATTTTTACAGAGCAGCCTTTATTTCACCTGAGGTTACCTGTGGGTTTTTATTTGTATCCCGAACAATTCCTATGGCAGTTGTGGCTGAAATCTTTCTTGATCTACCTGACCTTGGCTTGGTATCAAGAGGTTCCTAAATTTTCCACTTCTTATTAAATGATTGAACAGTACTGACTGGCATATTGAAGGCTTTGGATATCTTTTTTTTGTTTATTCTTTTTTTTTTTTTAAAGAGATTTTATTAATTTTATGCAGGTTTACAATAATCACAAGCATATAGTACAGTGAAAAAGTTGTCAAAAGAAACAGATGGAGAACATAAATTGCAAATAACAATAAGATCGCTGGTAGTCGACATCTTATCAGCGCCCTGACACCTGTAGTAGACCTATTGTAATCAGGGTTGTCAGCTTCTATGTGTGGGTAAAGTGGTCAAGAAGCATGTGGATAAGAGGTCCTCTGATGTGTCACCATAGTGGAGGGTTGGGGTGTACGTATGTGTTGGGCTCCAAGCAGTGGAAAAGGGTACACTGACGGCACTTACCCCATCCCCCAATCACCCCTGAACGGATCTGACTGTGACCGGAGGGGGGTAGTAGGTAAGTGCGTATGCCGGTTGCAGGTTGAGTAGGGTTGGTATACCTCTTTGTGTGGGTGAGCCCACTCTCAAGTTGTTTGGGCCCCAGGGTAAAAGTTTGTCCCCATTATAAGAGTGGGCGCAATTTTGAAGCTTGACATTTTGGATATCAATTTACTCAGCGTAACATTATCTTTCACAATATGAAAAAAAAATGGGCTAAAAATTGGGCTAACTTTACTGTTGTCTTATTTTTTAATTAACAAATGTGTATTTTTTCCCAAAAAAGTGCGCTTGTAAGACCGCTGCGCAAATACGGTGGGACAAAAAGTATTGCAACGGCCGCCATTTTATTCTCTAGGGTGTTAGAAAAAAATTAATAATGGGGGTTCTAAGTAATTTTCTAGCAAAAATTTTTTTTTTAACTTCTAAACAACAAATCTCAGAAAGAGGCCCGGTCCTTAAGTGGTAATGAGGAATACTATGGCTAATCTATTTATTTTTATACTAGTGTAACTGTTCTACCTATGGGGGTAATGGGTACAGTGTACGTATGTGAGTGATATTATGTGAACTAGTTTAGGTGCACATTGTTTTTGAACTTTGTTTTTTGTCTTTGGAATGATGCAAGGAAAAGTAAGTGTGAGGGGACCTATCCAAAGTGAGGGGAAATTACATCTTATAAAAGCTTTGTTTTTACCAGAACAGATGTGCTCTTTAGACCACTCCACAACACACAGAAGTGCATTACTATGTGTTGTAATGCACTACAAAGCATGTGCATTGGAGCTGCATTGCCTTGAGTTGAGGCACCATTCAAATAACATCCCTTGCAGTAACATGTACCTTACCATGCATCTTATTGCAACACACCACACTGAAGACGTGTAAATGGGCCCTTAATGCCACAGTTATATGATAATTACAGGTGCTTTTTGGCTTTATTTTTGAGCAGCTTGTAGAACACCATGAACATTACACACCTTTTAGGAGTAACTTTTCAGAACACTTGAAATTAGTTTTCTTATACAATAGATTTTTATTAGATTTATGAAGTGAGTAACAATCAAAATATTTTACAAAAAATAAATATACGTTAAAATATCAGTAGCATGAAAGAGATGAATTACAGAAAAAAATAATAATAATAATTTAGCAAATAAAGCTTATTTGGCATAGAATATTTAGAATATGTGAAAAAAGGGGTCTATAAATTGTAACTTATTGAAGTGCATACAGTATAAGAAGAAAAAGATACATAAAAAAAAAAGGGGGCGTGGAAGGTGAGTATTGGGCATGGTTGGGTTTAGGATTCGTTTTGTTTGATTATATACCGTGGAATGCTAAAGAGAGTCATAAAAACCACATTACGTCATTAGGGTTCGTTAAGGGGAAACCCTAATGGAATCAATTTTCTCAACTGACTGGATATAAATATAAACAAAAAAATGTAATTCTTCATTATCTTATACAATAAAAGAAACATATGTTTAAATATCAGTAGCATGACAAAGATGAATTACAGAAAAAAAAAAAAACAATCAGAATAAAGCAAATACATTTCCTTAGGCATAGAATATTTAGAATATGTGAAAAAAAAAGGATTATAATTTTCACTTATTGAATTGCATATAAGAAAAAGAAACATAAAATGAAAAAGAAAAGGGAGGGGGAGGTGGAAAGTGAGTATAAAGCCCCATACACACAATCGGATTTCGGTCGGACAAAGCCGTGGAATTTTGTCCGAAGGGTGTTGGCCGTGAACTTGTTCTGCATACAGACGGCAGAAATTTTTCAGCCAACATACACGAAACTACATGTTTTTTCATCTCTTTAGGGCCACCTTTTGGGCAACTTCTGCTAACTTCTGCTAATGTTGTGCTATGGTTGGCATTGGTGCGGAGCATGCGTGTTTGTACTTTGGATTTTTTTCTGACGGACTTGTGTACGCACGATCGGATAATCCCACAAGACACATTTGTTGTCAGACAGTTTTAAAGCATGCTATAATTCATTTGTTGTCGGAAAATCCACCAAAAATTGTCAGATGGAGCGTAAATACGGTCGGATTATCCGACAAAACCCTGCCATCACACATTTGTTGTCGAAAAATCAGATCGTGTGTACGGGCCTTTAGAGAATAGTTGGGTTCAGGATTCATTTCACCTGATTATAGTCTGTAGTCTGTGGTGTGCTAAAGGAGGTCATAAAGACCACAGAACATCATTAGGGTTATTTAACGGGGAAACCCCAATCATCTTTTCTAAATCCTATAAAAACATTTCTCATCTGACTGGAATTAAAGTGTTACTAAGCCCAGTAATATGAAAATAGTGCATCTGCCCCCCCACAGTGCCTACGGCTTATAAATCTTTTTTTTTACGTTAAAATACTGCCACTATATACCTTTTGGGCTCATCTGTATACCACGTCACATGATCAACTGCAGGGTCTGCCTGAGTGCTGAGTGTTCAGGTAGGAGGATATTTCCACTAAAGAAAAAGAAAAAAGAAGAAAGAAGAAAGGATATTTCCACTACAGTGTCCTCATGCTGTTATGGCAGTCGGATCATCCATGAATCAAAATGTGACATCCCACCCACTGTGTTCTTTTTAGTTACTGGGCATGGAGGAGGACGGAGGGATTGGGCTGTCATTTAGGATCTGTATACATGCCCACATGTGGGATGTCAATATCATGTGACCTGGATAGCTCTGATCAACAAGAAAATGTTCTCTTCAGCATTAGAGACCAAACTGAGCATGTGCAGCTTTACTACTCTGACTGTGTCTTATCTTGCCTTGCCAAGAGAGACCCTGCAGGAGGGGGAGGATCTGTCCATACAGGATCAAGGAACCCTTTTTCACAATGCAGAGGATTAAACCCTTAAGTTCCACAGTCAGTATAACAAGCATGTTATTCTACACATACAAACAGATTTTACTGTTGTGGGTTTAGTAACACTTTAAATAAAATTAAATGAAATACTTAATTATCTTTTACGTATGTTTTGTCCACTTTAAGTTGTGTATTTCAAACTAAATATAATAAAGGAATGCTGCAGAAACTCAGTGTGAGATCAGGGAGTTAGTAAAAAAACAAAGGTATAATTGTGGTTTACATGTATTTGGCATTTCTTATGTAGAAAGTAGGGATGAGCTTCGTGTTCGAGTCGAACATACGTTCGACTCGAACATTGGCTGTTCGATCGTTCGACGAAGATCGAACAATTTGGGCCGTTCGCGCCAAATTCGAGTGACGCGAACGGCCCACAATGCACTACGCCATCGCAGTGTCATCCAGGTGCTGTGATTGGCCAAGCATGCACTGTGACCCCGCATGCTTGGCCAATCACAGCGCCGGCAGCGAGGAGAGCAATGATTGGCCACAGGCAGGATGCCTGTGGCCAATTATTGCTGAGGGGGTTTAGTACACGCCCCACACTATAAAAGGCCGCCAGCGCGGCGGCCTTGTGTAGTGTGTTCCGGAGCAGGGAAAGAGAAGCATAGGCAGGGACAGTGTCATTTTTTTTTCCTTTACTAATCCTGGATTCCTTGTGTTTAGGGACAAATAAGGATAGGTAGGGAGAGTGTCAGTGTGTTATTCTGTGCTAAACCTTGTTTGTAGGGACAGAGAGGTACAGTGAGGGAAAGTGTCAGTGTGCTATTCTGTTCTAAACCAATCTTGCTGAACCATATTTGAAATCCTTGAGTTTAGGGACAGAGAGGTACAGTGAGGGAAAGTGTCAGTGAGCTATTCTGTTCTAAACCAATCTTGCTGAACCATATTTGAAATCCTTGAGTTTAGGGACAGAGAAGGACACTCGTGGAAACTATCAGTGTGCTATTCTGTGCTAAATCTTGTTTGTAGGGACAGAGAAGGACAGTGAGTGAAACTGACAGTGTGCTATTCTGTTCTAAACCAATCTTGCTGAACCATATTTGAAATCCTTGAGTTTAGGGACAGAGAGGTACAGTGAGGGAAAGTGTCAGTGAGCTATTCTGTTCTAAACCAATCTTGCTGAAGCATATTGCAAATCCTTGTGTTTAGGGACAGAGAAGGATAGGCAGGGGACAGTGTCAGTGTCATTGTTGCTGAGCCTCCTGCACAGTATACACCTGAAGGTAGCCCTTATTGCTCTTTTTCCCATCTCCCTGCAGGCCATCCATTAAAATGTCTGGAAGGCAAACAAGGAGAGGCAGATAGTCAGGAGGCAAAAAAAGAGGGCAAGCAGGCTCTGTGTCTGGGGGCAACAGTGCTGGTCGTGGACGCGGTGCATTGTCATCAGCAGATGGCCATGGGGCACGCTTGTCCTTCTTTTCGGCAGCTGGACATGTTGAGCCACATCATGCCGAAGACTTGGTAGAGTGGATGACCAAGCCCACCTCATCCTCCTCATCCTCTCTCACCCAGGCTCAGGGTACTGGCAAAGCAGCTGCCAAAGCGTCCTCTTCTCTGGTATCATTATCTTCATTAGTCAATCCTTCCCTAGACCCACAATGTCCTCCTCCTGAGGAGTCCCCCGAACTGTTTGAGCACAGTGTTGGGTACATGCTCCAGGAGGATGCCCAGCGTTTCGAAGGATCTGATGATGATACCCAGATAGAGGAAGGCAGTAGCGTGAGAGCAGAGAGAGGGGATGCTCAAGAAGGACACCAATCTGGCAGTCATGCTCCAGCAGCTGCAGCATACTGCCAGATTGGCTCCAGTGATGAGGAGGGAGGGGATGATGAGGTCACTGACTCCACGTGGGTGCCTAATAGGAGAGAGGAGGAGGAGGAGGATGAGGAGGAGGCACATCTCCAACGAGGCAGGATGCCCTTGGGTGGCCAGCGTATGGGCAGCACACCGACGGAATCACAACGCAGAGCTCCGCCTGTGCAGGGCGCTGCCTCTGCCCGTCATTCAAAAAGTTCTTTGGTGTGGGCCTTTTTTGAGGCGAGTGCATCAGATCGCACAGCTGCTGTTTGCAACATATGTCTCAAGCGTATATCGCGTGGCCAAAACATCAGCCGCTTGGGCACCACATGCTTGATCAGACATATGTTGACCTGCCATGTAGCTCGTTGGCAAGCCTACCTTAAAGACCCACACCAAAGAACAAAGCGGACCTCTCCTTGCACCGCATCAGCTGGGATCTCCAACCCCACTATACCTTCAGTCCTCTCTGAAACCAGCACTGAGAGGAATGAAGGTGTAGAATTAGGTGTGTCACAGCCAAGTACTTGCGGCCACTCTGCTAGCAGTACACCGACGTCCGATTCTAGCAGGCAAATTTCCCTGCCCCAGCTGCTGGACCGTCGAAAGAAGTTCACTCCCAGCCATCCACATGCCCAGCGGTTGAATGCTAGCTTGGCTAAATTGCTAGCGCTTCAACTGCTGCCTTTTCAGTTGGTAGACTCGGCCCCGTTCCGTGAGTTTGTGCAATGTGCGGTTCCTCAGTGGCAGGTTCCCAAACGCCACTTTTTCTCACGGAAGGCGATTCCGGCTCTCTACAGGCATGTGGAAGGCAATGTCTTGGCCTCGCTGGACAGGGCGGTCAGCGGTAAGGTGCATATTACCGCTGACTTATGGTCCAGCAGGCATGGACAGGGACGTTACCTTTCTTTCACGGCCCATTGGGTCACTCTTTTGGCAGCTGGGAAGGATGCAGGACAAGGTGCAGTAGTGTTGGAGGTTGTTCCGCCGCCACGCCTCCAAAATGCTACTACTGGTTGTGACACACCTCTCTCCTCCACCCCCTCCTCTTCTTCTTCCTCCATGGCCTCTTCCTGTGGTTTGTCCTCGGAACCAGCGGTGCTCCGTAGGCGTTCAAGGGGCTACGCAAGTACGCAGGCAAAAAGATGCCATGCCGTGCTTGCGCTGGTGTGTTTGGGGGACAGGAGCCACACTGGGGCAGAGGTCCTGTCTGCTCTGCAGGGGCAGGCCGAGAGGTGGTTGACGCCACGCCAGCTTAAGCCAGGAATGGTGGTTTGCGACAATGGCACCAACCTCCTCTCCGCCCTCCGACAGGGACAACTGACCCATGTGCCCTGTATGGCTCACGTCCTTAACCTGGTGGTGCAGCGGTTCTTGGGCAGGTACCCGGGCTTACAGGATGTCCTGAGGCAGGCCAGGAAAGTCTGTGTGCATTTCCGCAGATCTTATAATGCCAGTGCTCGCCTGGCTGAGCTGCAAAAGGAGTTGAACCTGCCCAAGAACCGCCTTATATGTGACATGCCCACCAGGTGGAACTCAACGTTGGCCATGCTGCAGCGGCTGCACACGCAGCAGAGGGCCATCAATGAGTACCTGTGCGACTACGGCACCAGGACAGGGTCAGGGGAGCTCGGGTTTTTTTCACCACGCCAGTGGGGCATGATCAGGGATGCATGCACTGTCCTGGCACCATTTGAGGAGGCCACGAGGATGGTGAGCAGTGACAGTGCATGCATCAGTGACGCTGTACCTCTTGTCCACCTGTTGGAGCACACGCTGCGTGGAATAATGGACAGGGCACTTGAGGCAGAACAGAGGCAGGAAGAGGAGGACTTCCTTGCCTCTCAAGGCCCCCTTTACCCAGACAGTGTTCCTTCTGTCCCACCCATCGCACAGGAAGAGGAGGAGGAGGAGGAGGAGGAGGATTGTGTCAGCATGGAGGTGGAGGCTGGCACTCAGCATCATCAGCAGCAGTCTTTTAGGGATGATTTACAGTCCCAAGAAACCAGTGGACTTGTACGTGGCTGGGAGGAGGTGGCTGCGGATCATGTCGTCCTTAGTGACCCAGAGGACTCCGGACTGAATGCCTCAGCTAACCTACGCTGCATGGCCTCCCTGATCCTGCAAAGTCTGCGGAAGGATCCTCGTATTCTTCGGATCAAGGAGAGGGACCATTACTGGCTGGCCACTCTCCTTGATCCACAGTAAAAGTGTAAGGTTGCGGACCTTATGTTACCATCGCAGAGGGAGCAGAGGATGAGACAACACCGGGAGGCCTTGCAGAAAGGTCTGTGCAACGCGTTCCCAGAGACTGGGAGGTTACAAACTCCTGGTCCTGGACAACGAGTTGCTGAGGCTTCGGGCAGTCAAAGAAGGAGCGGTGGGGAAGGTGGCCGTCTGACCGATGCATTCAGACAATTCTTTAGTCCGCAGCCCCAAAGTATGATCGGTTCCAGCAACCATCGCCAGCGTCTGATATACATGGTGCAGGAATACCTAGGGGCAAGGTCAGACTTGGACACCTTCCCCACCGAAAATCCTCTGGCTTACTGGGTCTTGAGGATGGATCACTGGCCAGAGCTTGCACAGTATGCAATTGAGCTACTGGCCTGTCCTGCATCCAGCGTTCTTTCAGAACGCACATTCAGTGCTGCTGGAGGATTTGTCACGGATCACAGGGTGCGCCTGTCCACCGACTCGGTTGATCGACTGACTTTCATCAAGATGAACCAGTCTTGGATCACCACCAGCTACCACACACCTGATGCTGATATAACAGACTAATTGATTTTAAAATGTCACATCCCTTCAAGACTGATGCTGATGCTGAGTGCCTGTGCTGTTATGTTGACTGGCTATCCTCCTCCTCCTCCTCAATGATACGATTATTGATGATAGCTTGGAAGATCATTTTGGTTTATGGGTGACGCCACCAGTGGCTAAGGCCCAATTTTTCAGCCCCTGTTTAACAGGGGCGTGTAATTACAATTTTTGATGCAATACTTTGCAACAGGCCTTATTGCTGTGCTCCAAGTACAGTATCTGTGAGGGGTTGCAGTGTTGTGCCACCAGTGCCTAAGGCCCAATTTTTCAGCCCCTGTTCAACAGGGGCATGCAATTATAATTATTGATCTAATAATTCACAGCAGGGCCCATTCCTGCACCCACCAAGAGTAACTGTCAGGCCTTACAGTGTTGTGGCACCAGCACCACCATCACCACCACCACCACCACCAAAGGCCCAATTTTTCAGCCCCTGTTCAACAGGGGCATGCAATTATAATTATTGATCTAATAATTCACAGCAGGGCCCATTGCTACGCCCACCAAGAGTAACTGTCAGGCCTTACAGTGTTGTGGCACCAGCACCACCATCACCACCACCACCACCACCAAAGGCCCAATTTTTCAGCCCCTGTTCAACAGGGGCATGCAATTATAATTATTGATCTAATAATTCACAGCAGGGCCCATTGCTGCGCCCACCAAGAGTAACTGTCAGGCCGTACAGTGTTGTGGCACCAGCACCACCATCAAAGGCCCAATTTTTACTACCACTGATCAACAATTATATTTTATTACAATTCCTGATATAATAGTTGACAGCAGGGCGTTCCAGCACCCACCAAGAGTAACTGTGAGTGCTTACAGTGTTGTGCCAACACCAACACCTAAGGGGCCAATTTCTGCAGAGTATATACGGCAGGTCCCTACTTTCAAACATCCAACTTACAAACGACTACTACTTGCAAACGGAAGAAGACAACAGGAAGTGAGAGGAAATCTACCCCTAGGAAGGAAAATTCTCTCCTGTAAGAATTAATATGGGAGAAAGGTGTCTCCTCTCTACTGATGCTTTATCACCAATCCTTGTTTCAATAAAAACACCACATTTCAAAAACAGTTGTCATTGGGACGCAAAGTGAGGTGAAATGTTCTGAACAGGGGCACAGACAGCAAAACAAATGTTACAGGGGTGATAACCCTTCCCTATGTTTTCCAAAAAGCTTAAAAATAGGTATTTGGGCTGGAGCTACACTTAAACAATGTAGCTGTTCAAAATTACAAACAGATTCTACATAAGAACAAACCTACAGTCCCTGTCTTGTATGCACCGCCTGTATACGGCTGTTCAGAGTATATAGGGCCTTTTTTATTTTGTGTGCGGGGTTCCCCTTAATATCCATACAAGACCCAAAGGGGCTGGTAATGGGCTGGGGTAGGGGGGGGGTTGATGGGGTAGCTATGCCATTTTTCTTAAAGATTTTCATCCATATTACCGGGACCAGACATTACATTAAAGCCGCAAGCAGTTTTAAATGGCTTTTTTTCCCTTTAGAAATGTTATTTTGTGCAGGGACAGTTCTAAACACGGGAAACACGTGGCACTTCACAGGCATACTTTATACACCCCCCAGGTACAATATTTAAAGGAATATTTGACTTTTTTTTTTCACTTTATGCATCATTAAAATGACTGCTCCCGGAAAACGTCCGTTTTTAAAACTTCTTTTTGCATTGATACATGTCCCCTGGTGCAGAACCCGGGTTCCCAACTTCTGTTTAGGACAAAAACATGGATAATAGTCGTTATAATTAGCACTTTAGAATCCGAACGTTCGCATCCATTGTATTTAATAGGGTTCTAATGTTCGTGCGAACTTTCGGTCCGTTCGCGGGTTCTGGTGCGAACCGAACCCGGGGGTGTTCGGCTCATCACTAGTAGAAAGGCACAAGCAGATCCTCTAAATAAAGAAAATGTAATTCAAAACACTCACCATGACAAAGGAATTAAAATTTACTCTATTTTGTTTAACTCTACTGTATACTGTGATGTTGGTTCTTGTTTTATCCAGATGTTATAATCTGCTTTACTATATACAGCTTTAGCTAGTTTCAGATTATATTAGTCTGTCTTGGTAAAGGGAAACTACTGAGAATGTATAAAGTTTGTGTTGCATTTTGTGGGGCCTTCTCACCCAACTGTGCCAAAGTTATATCAATTTTTTTGCAAACTATGCTCAACTTTGTAGGGCTTGTGCTACAGTTCTCTATGTATACTTTACCACAAAAAATGTGCCCTTTCATAACAATGAGAAAAATTCTATCAATCTACAGCTATTCTATGGCAAAAATGCCAAGCATTCTCTGCCAGCCAATGAATATATATATAAGCCAGCATGGTTTGTACTGAAATCCCACAAAGATGGATATTTATTGGAATTTAAAGTGCTTTATAGAACACATGATAGATTAACCACTTGTCCCCCGCCCACTGTCAATTGACAGCGGACGGAGGATACTCTCGTTCTGGGAGGACGTCATATGACGTCCTCCCTTTAAAACGAGCTAGGAGGCGCGCGCCGCCCGCCGCGTTCACAAGGCCCCGGTGCGCGTGCCGGGCACCCGCGATTGCCCGGGAAACGAGCAGGAAAGTGGATCTCTGTGTGTAAACACAGAGATCCACGTCCTGTGAGGGAGAGGGGACCGATGGTGTGTCCCTTGTACATAGGGACAACCATCGGTCACCTCCCCCAGTCAGTCCCCTCCCCCCACAGTAAGAACACTTTGAGGGAACATATTTAACCCCTTCCCGCCCCCTAGTGGTTAACCCCTTCCCTGCCAATCACATTTATACAGTAATCAATGCATTTTTATAGCAGGGATCGCTGTATAAATGTGAATGGTCCCAAAATTGTGTCAAAAGTGTCCGATGTGTCCGCCGCAATATCGCAGTCACAATAAAAAAATCGCAGATCGCCGCCATTACTAATAAAAAAATAAAAAAATAAAAATGCTATAAATCTATCCCCTATGTTGTAGACGCTATAACTTTTGCGCAAACCAATCAATACGCGCTTATTGCGATTTTTTTTTTTTACCAAAAATATGTAGAAGAATACGTATCGGCCTAAACTGAGGAAAATTTTACTTAAAAAAAAAATGGGTATTTATTATAGCAAAAAGTAAAAAATAGTGTTTTTTTCCCAAACTGGACGCTCTTCTTTTGTTTATAGCGCAAAAAATAAAAACCGCAGAGGTGATCAAATACCACCAAAAGAAAGCTCTATTTGTGGGAAAAAAAGGACGCAAATTTCGTTTGGGAGCCACGTCGCACGACCGCGCAATTGTCATTCAAAGTGTGACAGCGCTGAAAGCTGAAAAATGGCTTGGGCAGGAAGGGGGTTTTCGTGCACAGTAGAGAAGTGGTTAAAGCCCTGTACACACGATCGGTTTTACCGATGAAAACAGTCCGATGGACTTTTTTCATCGGACAAACCGATCGTGTATGGGACCCATCGGATTTAAAAAATAGAGCATGTTTTAAATTTTTCCGATGGATCAAAAACCGATAGCAAATTCCGATCGTCTATGGGCAAGTCCATCGGATAAAAAACCCACACATGCTCAGAATCAAGTCGACGCATGCTCAGAAGCATTAAACTTAATTTTTCTCGGCTCATCGGAGTGTTTTACGTCACCGCGTTTGGAACGGTCAGTTTTTTGACTGATGGTGTGTAGGCAAGACTGATGGAAGTCAGCTTCATCGGATTTCCGATGGACAAAACCATCGGATTAGAATCCATAGGATATCCGATCTTGTGTACGAGGCTTAAGTGTTAAAATCATTTATGACACAAGTGACAAATATTTTTTTCATTTCATCTGTAAATCCTTTTGGTATTGCCTCATTTACAGTTTATAGGCATTGTATATAAAAGTATATATACACCATAGATATACTTTTATGAGCTCATACTTTTGCAACACCGTATTTCTGTATCCATGTATTTTTATTATAAGGAAAAAAAACAAGATGTTTAAACACCAAAGAACTGTGCTCCAGGCATGTATGAAATGCACACTTTAATAAAGTGTTATTAACCACCTACGACTATGTACGGCCGCAAGGTGGTTCTACAATGCTGGGAGGCCGTTTTTATACGGCCTCCGCTCCTCCGGCCACTGGGGGGCGCGCGCCCGACGCGTCACTGTGATGCCGATGCGCGTGCCTGGCGGCCGCGATGTCCGCCAAGTTCCCGCGATCGGCCGGCACACAGACAAGGACATTGATCTCTGTGTGTAAACACAGAGATCCACATCCTGTCAGGGAGAGGAGACTGATGCTGTGTCCCTGTGTCCATAGGGACACAGATCGGTCACCTCCCCCAGTCAGTCCCCTCCCCCCACAGTAGTAATCACTCCCAGGGAACACATTTAACCCCTTCCTCGCCCCCTAGTGTTAACCCCTTCCCTGCCAGTCACATTTATACAGTAATCAGTGCATATTTATAACACTGTTCGCTGTATAAATGTGAATGGTCCCAAAATAGTGTCAAAAGTGTCCGCTGTGTCCGCCATAATGTCGCAGTCACCAAAAAAATCACTGATCGCTGCCATTACTAATAAAAAAAAAATTTATAAAAATGCCATAAAACTACCCCCTATTTTGTAAACGCTATAACTTTTGCGCAAACCAATCAATAAACGCTGATTGCAATTTTTTTTTCACCAAAAATATGTAGAAGAATACGTATCGGCCCAAACTGAGGAAAAAAATATTTTTTCAAAAAAAATTGGGATATTTATTATAGCAAAAATCAAAACAAATTGCTTTTTTTTCAAAATTGTCAAGGTCTTAATTATTTAAAACCTTTATTTTGAACTGGGTTATTTCCCTATGCAAATCTCCTTGTGCTGAGTAAGACTTGACTTTCTGGCAAAACACTCATCACATTTCAAACATCTAAATGGTTTTTCTCCTACTGTTGCGCAAGACTTGTCTTTTGGTTAGAACACTTGCCACATTCAAACATATTTGTCACTGTATATAGTGACTTTCTCAAGTAGTGCGGTGTTTAAACAGTAACAAATGTGCTCCATTTATGTATAAAATGTATACTTTAATAAAGTATTGTCAATATTCTTCATCTAACCTGAGCACAAAAGTTAATAAATTTTTTGTTGATATTTAGGTCCTTCCAATGGCTTCTCTCCTGTGTTAGACAAGTTGTTTTCAAGCAGATCTATAGACCATCTGAAATATTTATAGCATTCATATTTAACGAATTGAATTTGCTTATTTTCCTATGTGAATCATCTGGTGTTGGGTAAGTCTTTCCTTTCTTGTAAAACACTCACCACATTCCAAACATCTGTATGGTTTTTCTCCTGTGTGAATCCTCTGGTGTCGAGTAAGACCTGTCCTTTGTTTAAAACACTCGCCACATTCCAAACATTTAAATGATTTTTCTCCTGTGTGAACCTTCTGGTGTATAGCAAGAAATCTCATTTCTGCAAAGCTCTTGTCACATTCTGAACATCTATATGGCTTCTCTCCTGTGTGAAGATTTTGGTGTAAATTAAGATGACCAATTTGTACAAAACATTTGTCACATTCTGAACATTTAAATGGCTTCTCTCCTGTGTGAATCCTCTGATGTTGCAAAAGATGAGACATTTGTTTAAAGCGCTGGTCACATTCTGAACACAAAAATGGTTTTTCTCCAGTGTGAATCCTTTGGTGTTGCTTAAGAGTATATTTTCTGGCAAAAAATTTGTCACATTCTGAACATCTGAATGGCTTCTCTCCTGTGTGAGTCCTTTGGTGATTAATAAGATTTGACTTGACATAGAAACACCTGTCACATTCTGTGCATTTAAATGTATTTTCTTGTGGGTGAATCTTCCTCTGGTGGTAATAAAGATGTTCCAGTTGTGAGAAACTCTCATTACATTCTGAGCAACTATATGGTTTCTCTCCTGTGTGAAGCCTCTGGTGTCCAGTAAGCCTTCCCTTTGTTTGGAAGCACTTGTCACATTCAGAGCATTGAAATGGCTTTTCTCCTGTGTGGTTTCTCATGTGTATAACAAAATTTTCCTTTTTTAAGAAAGGCTTACCACATTCTGCACAATTAAACATGTTTTGCTGGTGGGAATCTTCTTCTGGTGGCAAAGATATGTCTTATTTGAGGAGCACTTGTCAAGTTTTGAACTTTGAAAAGTTTTCTCTCCTTAGGTAATTCTCTGATTACTGAGATTTGCTGAAGGATATCTCATCAATCATAATGTGCTGATTAGGATCTGTTTTGGAAATTCTGCCATTACAGATAGGAATATGAAAATTAAATGGTTATAGAATAAATACTGAATACAGAAGAATATCAACTTGGGAATAACATTCTGGAATTCTAGACCAAAACTGAGTATTTTCCCATTTATTAAATATTATGCTGAGTTTTAGAACTGGAGGTCAGAGGCTGGTAGTTTTTTGCACCTTAAAGCCAAAAATAAGTTAAATTGATAATAATCTATAGCATCATTATACATAATTTAACTCTAATATTTATCCCAAATTTGAATAACCCCAGCCCCAAAATGTAACCCTTAATTTTAAATGAAGCCTTGACATGTTACTTCCCCCCAACCATACTTAACTTGGTCCATCAAATAAACCTAACACCTTAAGGGAAATTAAACCCAAGAACGAAATGTAATATATTGCAGCTTATGTGGGTAAATTACTAAAGCGCTAATGAAACAAAATAGTGTAAATCCAATAAAATGATAACCAAATAGTGAAAGCTGCAATCAATCAAAAATTCCTGTGACCTTAACATGTAAATAAATAAACAAATATTGATGCGCTAGACACCAACCAGATTATTGTGCACTTGTGACAGTGTTCAAACGACTCTCCCTGCTGAGAGTGAAATTTTCTACAGTGAAAATATATGCTCTGCAGTGAAAATAATATATATTATATATCCATAAAATTCCCCCGAACCACACGATGCTGTGTGTATTAATCCAAAAAACAGCATGGATTCCAATGTGGGCTGTAATGCACTTTATATTGCGTGTCCCCAGTCCATATAGATCACTGATCAATGTAATACAAAAACCATCACCATCTGCACTATAATGATTTTAAACAGTACTTGCTCCTAGACCAGACTCCTCCTTAAAAGCTCTGATTCCCAGGATAATTTCATACACATAAAAGAAAAAGAAAAACAGATCATTGCGCAATAGCCTATACAAGACACAACCTGTCACAGCTGTGGCCTGCACTCACATAACCTCTGGGATAATCAGCGTGTGCTCAGCTCAGTAGTTCCTGTGTTCCTCACTCAGACTGCCGATGCGAGCGTCACTTAGGCTCCTCCCCCTACGCGTTACATCACTGGCACGTGACTTAATCATGTGCACAACAATCTGGTTGGTGTCTAGCGCATCAATATTTGTTAATATATTGCAGCTTGCCTATCCTTCTATATGGTTGCTCTATTATTTTTCATTTTTCAGGCTAAGAAATTTTTTAGCAACTACAGAGAATGTCTGTTACTTGCAACACCTTTCTCACGTATCCGAGTTGAACTGAAAACACTAACAACATTATTACAATGTTATTAAGTTTATTGTTTGCTGCAGTGCAGACAACATAACATAGGCAAGTGATCAACAACAATTTTAGATGTCTTATGCAAGAAATAGGTGAAACACAAACTACAGTAAAACCTTGGTTTGAGAGTAACTTGGTTTGAGAGCGTTTTGCAAGACAAGCAAAATTCTCTTTAATACTCTGTAGCTCCTGCTGGATTTTGCTTCTTATCCCCTTGTGGAGGCTTCCATTTGTAGATGGACATTTTATGGTTACACAACCTGGTCACATTGCTATAATCTTTTTATATGGACTATAAACTGAAAGACTTATGAATAAATGGTTGTGGAGCGAATCATCTGAGTTTCCATTATTTCTTATGGGGAAATTTGCTTTGATATAAGAGTGCTTTGGATTACAAGCATGTTTTTGGAACGAATTATGCTCGTAATCCAAGGTTTTACTGGTACAAGGACCAAAATAATACAGTAACCAACTGACAAAGGGAAACAAAATAACTAACATGGAATATTCACACAGTAATAAAAGAGCTCTGTAGTGCACTATTTTTGGAGGATTTCTAGATTGTAACCCTCTCCCAAGGCCATACACAGTGACCACCAAAAAAATATAACCCCACCACAGCTCTCACTCCAATTCCCCCAATTAAAAAAAACTTCCTTACTGCACTGATCAAATACAACTTGATATCCTCTTCAGACCTTAACCATTTGCCAACTAGGCCAATTCTGACATTTCTCTCCTACATGTAAAAATCATAATTTTTTTGCTAGAAAATTACATAGAACCCCCAAACATTATATATGTTTTTTAGCAGAGACCCTAGAGAATAGAATGGCGGTCATTGAAATGTCGCGCGGTGTCACGCGGTATTTGCGCAGCAATTTTTCAAATGTGTTTTTTGGGGAAAAAAAATGTTTCATGCTTTAAAAAAACAAAACAGTAAAGTTAGCCCAATTTTTTTGCATAATGTGAAAGATGAGGTTACGCCAAGTAAATAGATACCTAACATGTCATGCTTCGAAATTGCACACCGCTATGAATAAGCACTTTTGAAAGTGTGAAACGCATCAGGTCAGTATTCCGTTGTTTGCTGTGGCTTGCATTTTTTGGATTATTACCTTTTTTAATAAAGGCATTGATTTTGAGTGCGGCTATCCAGAATTTTCCCCTCACCCAATCGAAATTGCACATGCTCGTGGAATGGCGCCAAACTTCGGTACTTAAAAATCCCCATAGGTGTTACATGTTTTGAGTTACACAGGAGGTCTAAGGCTAGAATTATTGCTCTCGATGTAACGATCACTGTAACGTTTGCGGTGATACCTCACATGTGTGGTTTGAACACCATTTTTATATGTGGGCGTGACTAAAGTATGCGTTCGATTCTGCGTGCGAGCACACAGGGACAGGGGCACTTTAAAAAAAATAATAATAATTATTGTTAATTTTACTTAAATTTTTTTAAATTGACACTTAAAAAAATTTTTTTTATCACTTTTATTCCTATTACAATTGGTCAATTGATCAATTCCCTTATTAATAAATGTATTATGATTATATCAACTTTTGTTGAATTTTAAGACTGTAATTTTACATCATAAATGCCTGATTATATTGCTCAATTCTGTTTACTTGTATCACTACCATGAATCACCCCTAGGGGCTTGTGACATTCAGGTTATCTTCATGCTACAAACATATTATTACAAACACCCACAGACCTCACTCAAAGTCCCAATCCAACCCCCTTTTTTTCCATATACATATTCCTATTACAAGCAATGTAAACATCCCTTGTAATAGGAATATGGCATGACAGGACCTCTTTACAGTGAGATATGGGGTCAATAAGACCCCACATTTCACCTCTAGGCTGGAAAGCCTGAAATAGAAAAAATAAAAAAACATCTCAGCTTCCCAGCCGAGGCGGCGCCGTTTTTTTGAATGCAGAGGCCAGGCGTGACATTATAACATCGCGCCCGGCCTCCGACGACCATAGAGACTCCGGCAACAATCTGGTCCGCCGAAAATCTCTATGATGAACATCTGGGGCCGGTGGATTCATTCTCTGACTCACCGATCACAAAGGAGAGTCGGTTGAAGCACCAGAGGGCGGAAGGAGGGGGGACGTCCACTCTCGCCGCCCGTAAGAACAATAAAGCGGCTGACCAGCTGCAATGATCAGTCTTATGGTGTAGGAAACCGGCTGAAAAAAAATATATCTGAATGATGCCTGTAGCTGCAGGCATCATTCAGATATACCCCCACAAAGCCGAGGGCGTCATATGATGGGCAGCTGTCGGTAAATGGTTAAAATGAGTTTGTCAGCATACTAGCATGATCTGTGCTCTTCTTTAGAAGTTTCAGGTCCACTTCTGAACTTCTGAAAAAGAGCACAGATCACATTTGAAGCATGTTAAAGACAGGTATTTGCACCCACTTCCGGGAGTCCTCTCTGCGTCACGTCACTTCCCGCAGATTCCCCGTTGTGTTCTGGGAGACACTCGGCTCCCAGAACACAGGGGACCATTCAGAATGGCGCAGCGCGACTCGCGCATGCGCCATAGGGAACCGGGCATGAAGCCGCAAGGCTTCACTTCCTGGTTCCCTCACCGAGGATGGCAGTGGGGGCAGCAGAGTGACGAGCGATTGCTCGCCCTCTGCTGCGGACGTCGCTGGACTCCTGGAGAGGTAAGTGTCCATATATTAAAAGTCAGCAGCTGCTGTATTTGCAGCTGCTGGCTTTTAATATTATTTTTTTTCCGCGGCACCTCGCTTTAAGGATTGGTCTATTGGTCTATGACATGGTTTTAAAAAACACAATACATTTTTTATATAGACTATTTTATATAGTTTGGACTTATAAAGTTAAATTATCTAGCTCCAATTGAATGAGAAGTCATCTGCAGCAATTGGAATAAGCCGGGCAGTGCACACGACACTTCAGTTCAGGAGTGGTGTAAAAATGTGATAGTATATTGTGAGCAAATTATTAATAAAATAATTGTGTGGGATGTTAAAATACTATACAAGGAAAGGGTCTTTTTTGTTTTGGTTTGTTTTATTTGAATGCAGCACTTGGCATGGGGAAATGTTGGTACCTGTAAAAGTGATAGAGGAATTATTAGCACAAAGCACTGCGTTAAAAATTAAGTTCCAAAAATATAAATGCACATTTTTTTTGCAGTTAAAAAAAATGTGCATTTACAACAAAAAATTGGGAGCCTGTAAAGCATGGCACCAGCGATCAGTAGATCGATAGTACCATGCAGGACTCCTCCAGACCTGTCAGTGTATCTGTTTGCTTGTACCTTGTACGGGCAAGCAGACGACACTCACTGACAGGAAGAATAAATGAACTATATAGACCTATAGATGTACCAGCCCTCCATAAGCTTCACTTAGATGGTACAAACAAAAAGGACTGGGATGGGTTTTGGAACGCAATAGGTGCACATTGGACATCACATTATAAAGGACAATCAGCCATACAGTCTTTAGTTTCAGCAAAACAAGACCCAAAGGAAGACTTTTATCAATATTGCAAAAGAGCATACGAACTATATAAAGCTACATTACAGGACAATGATGTCTTATTTACATCAACCGTAATGTCCAACGGGGACCCTAAAACCACCCAATTGATTAAGTTTGTGGACCCTACGTGGATGTCCAAAACAGCTCAGGCTTTTATGGAAGCGAACAAACTTAGGCAAGCAGCAGGGGTATTTAACACAAAAGGAGGGCTATTTACCCTAGTGTCCCCCTCGGATCACCCCCCACTAATGGCTGGCCAAATACCAAGACAAAATCAGCCCCCAGACCAATCCTGTTTTAACTGTGGTAGGTACGGACATTGGAAATCCCAGTGTCCCGAAAGGAGAGGGGGACAGACATATAGGGGCAGATTTAGAGGCAGAGGGCAGAACCAAAATTATTCACAAATAAATTTTCAGGGTAACCCCAACAACAGGGATTATCAGCAACCACAGGAACAGCCATGGCAAGAACCACCTAGACCCAACCGTCCACCCCCACCAACACCCCAGAGAAACAGGCCAGCAATACCTATGCAATGGCCGGCACCCCAACACGAGCCATAGGGATGCCTTGAGCAAGTTCCTGCCCTTGTCCTGGTGTGTCACAGTAAAACTTGGAAATCATTACCAATGATTACTCTTTTGGTAGATGGAGTACCTACCCATTTTTTGATAGACACAGGAGCCACTTCTAGTTGCCTTGTGGATTCTAGTATTGACACAGCACAATGTGATGAGGGTAGCTCAATAGGTATCAGTGGAACTGAAATTACTCACCCAATTACCCCACCACTTCCAGTATCTACTCCTCAAGGACAACTGCTTACCCATTCTAAATTTGCCATATTACCAGAATGCCCCATACCACTTATGGGAAGAGATTTAATGTCTAAACTGGGTATTTGCATAACATTTACTCCGCAGGGAGGGGTGATAGCGACCTCGAGAATATGTGATCTAGAAAGCCCTAAAAGGGAAGATTGCAAAGGTTATTTTATGTTGCTCCCGGCACACTTGGAAATCCACGCAATTTGGGCAGAGAATGAACTCTCCACTGGATTCCTAGATTGCACGCCCTATAGGCCCCAACTATGTCCAAACACACACCCCATTTACCAGAAACAATACCCAATAACAGAAGAAAAAATAAAAGGGATAGAACCACTAATTAAGAGTTACCTAGAAAAGGGTATCCTAAGGGAGGTCATCTCCCCCTGGAATACCCCCATACATCCTGTCCGGAAAGCAAATGGTAAATGGAGAATGGTACAAGACCTAAGAGCACTTAACAAATCTATAGTCCCACTACCACCTCTGGTATCAGACATAACTGCTATATTCAATAGCCTCCCTTCCGAGGCAGGGTTTTATGCAGTTATTGACCTGTCCAACGCATTTTTTAGCGTCCCAATTGACCATGAGTCTCAACTCCTGTTTGCCTTTTCTTGGGGCCAAATTCAGCTAACCTGGACTCGGTTACCACAAGGTTTTGTGGACAGTCCAGCTGCTTTCTCCATGGTACTAAATGCGTCACTAAAAGACTGGACCCCCAAATGTGGCTCTATCCTCATCCAATATGTGGATGACCTCTTGTTATGCAATAGTGACCAATCAGCTTGTGCACAAGATTCCTCAGATCTGCTCACGCATCTAGCTGATAAGGGTCACCTGGCGTCTAGGAAAAAGATCCAGTGGGCCCAGCAGCGGGTTGAGTACCTGGGATGCATTTTGGAGGCAGGTCAAAGACTAGTCTCCCCAGCACGAGTGAAAGCGCTCACTACTCTGCAACCACCGCAAACCAAGGCGGCATTACTTTCTTTCCTTGGATCCATTGTATACTGTAGACAATGGATCCCAGATTGCTCACATTATGACTCCCTCCTAAGGAAATTACAGTCTGCCCCTAAAATAGTACAATGGACAAATGAAATGCATGAGGCATTTTGCACTCTTTTGACTTCCCTAGCAAATGCACCGGCCTTGGGTCTCATGGACTATAAAAAACTAACACATCTATATTGTGTAGTGTCAGCAAACACTTTTGCGGCGGTCTTAGCACAGGAACATGGCACCAGCATAAGACCCGTTGCCTACCTGTCTAAAACCCTGCCATTACAAGTAAAAGGTATGCCAACTTGTCTACAACACTTGGCAGCTACAGCCTTAGCAGTACAAGAGGCAAACAAAATAGTACTAGGTCATGAACTCTTACTACATACCAGTCATACTGTAACACACTTGCTACAAAACATGAACACACAACATATGACAGCCCAGAGATCAAGTGGATATGAGATTATCCTGTTGAACACTGTTAACTTGACTATTAAGTATGTAGCAGAAACCACCCCCATGGTTAGATTACTTCATTCTCTGATCAAATTAAAAGGGGACCCAGAAACACCACACGAATGCATAACAGAATTAAATCGTATCACAACTCCCAGAGCGGATCTACTTGATATCCCCAGACCAGAATCAGAGGATGTATTTGTAGACGGGAGTTGTTCCCGACCAAGCGATACAACCTTCAAAACAGGGTATGCAGTTGTACAGTTACCTAACGTGATTCTGGAAGCTAACCCTTTACCTGAAGGGTCAGCACAAGTTGCTGAACTAGTAGCACTCACGCAAGCCTGTAAGCTTTTTGAGAACAAGGAAGTTAATATTTACACCGACAGTCGCTATGCACATAGACAAAAAACACAAAATATCCAAGCTCAACTTACCAACCAATCAGCAACCAAACGAATTCACCTGTCTAACAGTGCGTTTAAAAACAGGGGTTTAGTTGCACGCATTTGCAAATACATGTGTAAGCTGCAGGCCCCGTCAAGGCTCCCTGTGTACTGCAGTCCTAACTCTAAAATTTAAGGTCTCCTCAGTGGAAGCACATGTATGCTGATGGATAGATGAAGGGCAGATGACTGGAGGGAGCCCCACCCTCCTTAAAGGGGCAGGAGCACACTAGACACCCAGCACATAGAAGCAAAGGTGCTAGTGCGTTGCCTGACCACAATGACATCAATACACAAAATACTGTCACTGGCCCCACCTATGACAGGTCTTCACAGCAAGGAGCACTGGATGGGCGGATGCATGTAGACAAAAAACACAAAATATCCAAGCTCAACTTACCAACCAATCAGCAACCAAACGAATTCACCTGTCTAACAGTGCGTTTAAAAACAGGGGTTTAGTTGAGAACAAGGAAGTTAATATTTACACCGACAGTCGCTATGCACATGGTGTGGTCCACGACTTCGGAGTAATATGGAAAAATCGGGGATTCATTACCGCCGATAATAAACCAATTGCTCATAAAACTTATGTTTTGGATTTACTCGATGCCATTCAGCTGCCCAAGAAAATTGCTATAATTAAAATAAAAGCACACACAGCAGACAAGGGCAGACTAGCGAAAGGAAATGCATTGGCAGACAGGGTAGCCAAAGAAGCGGCTGCTAAATCCCCAACCAAGCAGTCTGCAACACAATTTTTTCAACAAGATTTTACTTCACCAGACTTCCCCATAGTGGCGGCCCAACTGCAAAGTTCCGCCACTGAGGAAGATGTTCTTTATTGGCATGAAGAGGGCTTATCCAGAAACCAGGATGGTTTATGGATAAAAGGGAGGATAATGGGCATCCCAAAATCCAGTTGCGCATTAATTCTGTCATATTTGCATGGACCAGCACACATAGGTGCAAAGCCCCTAATAAAGATATACAATTCTCTTTTTTGTACATGGGACATACAAAAACAGACAGATATACTAGTACATAGTTGTCTAACATGCGCACAGAACAATACACAAGGGAAGAAACATGGCCTACACGGATCATTACCCCCTCCATTAGGCCCACTGCAAGATTTGCAAATAGACTTTACACACATGCCCAAACAAAAAGGAAATATCAAGTACATGTTAGTCATAGTAGACAAATTTTCAGGATGGGTTGAAGCAATACCCACAACAGGGGAGACAGCAAAAATAGCAGCCAGAGCATTATTAAACCACTGGGTATGTAGATTCGGCATACCTCAGGCAGTATGGTCTGATAGAGGCCCATCTTTTTCCTCCGGCCTCACACAAGAACTAGCCACGTTACTAGGAATCCAATGGAAACTACACATTCCCTATCACCCCCAAAGTGCAGGCATGGTAGAAAGAATGAACAGAAACATTAAAGACAAACTTAAAAAAGCTACAAAAAGGAACAATGAAGGGATGGATAGATTATTTACCAGCTATACTTTTTCAGATCCGAAACACCCCACAGACAAGGACTAAGCTATCCCCTTTTGAAATATTAATGGGAAAACCAGCCCAAACTAAAATACCAATACCCCCCCCAAGGAGAAGAAACTAATCTTTATTCTTTACAGGAAGAATATGTCCGGCAATTGGTAAGTGGTTTAAATGAAATACAGGAACAAGTTGCTGTCACCTTTTCTCCTCTCTCCACAGAACCAACTCACCCGTTCATCCCTGGAGATAAAGTTCTTATTAAAAAGCTCGCCTTCAGGAAACACGTAGGACCCGTCTACCAAGGACCCTATACGGTAGAGAAAGTCTCAAGAACAGCAGTCCTAACTGAACAAGGACCACAATGGATCCATGCCAGCAGACTCAAAAAGAGCCCCACACCCCTCCCAACACCGGGACTCCCCGCAAAGAGAACGACACCAACTCCAGACCTCCATCGCCACAACACCCCCACATTGCCGAGGATTCCAGGAGAACCAGAGAAAGACTCGAGCCTAGATCAGGAAATGGGGCGCCTATCCCCAGACACAAACTAACCTTAGAAATACAAAAAACCCCATCAAGGGATCCATACTCTCCCGGCAAATTATTGCTATGGTCTTTAATAATAACTGCAATATTGTTCATAATAGCATCGACAGGATGTTATATGCATAGAAATTGTAGACCTGAGTTCATAAGAAATGAGGATATGTGTAAGGAGAAAACAGAGCAGGGTTATGCTACCAAGCCGGGAAGAAAAAAAAGGGGTGTAAAAGGAAGCTTCGCAGATAAAATGCTATTATTAAAATTTAAATATGCATATGCTCAAAAGTCAGGATATGACAAATGTTGGATATGTAGTAAACTTCACCCTGGTACGACTAGAATTCCCCTAATGGAAGTGCCCCTGAATTTCATCTCTCTCTTAAAAGGGACGCCACCGGTACATCTTACAAATGTCACTAGGAAATTCCCAAACACCACTCTGGTCTTACAAACCATGGGTAGGAGTTGTACCCCGGATTGGTGTTTCAAATTGGGAAATTCCACGAAGGGTGCTCAGGCCTGTCAACATACTATAATTAATTTTACAGCCACATCTCCCAACTTCACAGACCAAAACATTTCCTTTTATCATACATCAGATCCTCTGATCAATCACACCTTAACGACATTCATGTCTAGCAACTCCACTACTAGCCTAGGTAAACTGCTATCAGTTATACAGTTTTCCAGCATGTCTCATGACATGAGGAAAATTTTTCAGAAACTTCCTCTAGCTCTGGGTAACAACACGTATGTATGTTGCAAGATGGGTTTTTACCCTTGGGTACCGTTGGAATCCAAGGGGTGGTGTTACCTAGCAGCCCTAGTCCCAGTGATGGGAGTACTGGGAGACAAGGAGAAAGGACACATACTAGAAGCTAGTCCCCATCCCAGATATCCCCTTAGGCACCGTAGTAAAAGAGAGTTGTTCCTGGAAAAGGACATGGCATGGGCCTGGTTCCCTTCCTGGACAGGGTGGGGAATAGACTTGATGAAGAGACTCAACAACTACACGGGTATCATAGATGAGGTATTAGAGAAGAATTCTGATGATATCACCAGTTTGAATATTGAGACTAGGGCAATCAGAAAACAATTAGAACTTCATGAGCTGGCCATTGAGAGCATGAGTGCTGCACTCACTGGCCTGTGTGAAGTGACCGAAAATTATGAGTGTTGTACGTGAATTCACAACACATCTATAGAAATTCCTGATTATTATGATTTGATTTCACAACACAGGAGCGAAGTAGAGAAATTACAACAAGAGGCAAGAAACATTGCAAAAACATGGAGCCCCTTTGGGGAGGGAGGATTCTGGGGTCCAGGCATTTACTCTTTTCTAAAACAAGCGGGTATGACAGTGATAATGGGTTTGACCCTTATTTTCCTGTTATATTTAATGTTTAAGTTGCTTGTTTTCTTAATCAGGAAAATCACTAGCAACAAAAATCCGAGGTCTAAAGAGACGACTTTAATGATGGCCACCATATCTACTGAACATAAGTGGTACAGTGAATAAAAACTGTACCTAAACTTGATCCTAATTAAATCGTGTGGTAATCAAGTTTGTACTCAGAATAATTTTTCTGCAGACAAAAAGTGTGATCAATGACATCCCTGGAAGGGATGACATGATCAAAGGGAGGTTTATAAGAGAGGGGGGGGGGGAATGCTATAATGCTATATGGTTAAAATTAATGAATACAGTAATACCTTAAGCTTTCCTATGTATCCTTATATTGATTTCTTATGTCTTAGTAAAGATTGACACACGTTTGATTCTCTTGAACAGAGTACTGTTTGCATAGGAAATGGCTGTGGTCAAGTAGTTAGAACATGTCAGCAGCTTAGGAAACATCTGTGGTTGAGAATGATCAGAATTTAACCTAAAGCTGCAGTTAAGTTATGTCAACATATATCTTGTGCTAAAACCACAAGATAAGTCGGCTAAACGGCCGGACATCTGTTGAAATGTTGAAATATTGTATTATGATATAGACCATGAGACTGTTATCTTTGTCAGCATTATGTATAATTATGCTATGTTGTACAATAAAGGGACCGCCTCTGATTGGCTGAACCACAGGGGGTGCCCTCTCTGTATATGTATAAAACAGCGGTGCACTGAGCAATAAAATGTAATCATTATTCACGTACTACTGTGTATGTGTCTTGATTATCTCACCGGTGAAGAAGGTTACATCCACACATCCAGGAGTCCGAGCCTAGGCGAAGGGTCAAGAAGTACATACCTTACATGTACGAGGCCTAAAGGTCTCATATGTGACATACAACACTGCCCCCCAAAATAAATATATAAAAAACAAATAATTCATGCTAATAAAAAATAATCTATTTAGGTAAAATAAAGTGCATTAAATCTGCAATGCATCAAGAAATATAGAAGACAAAATTACTAAATTGATGTGCAAATCAAAGCAATAAAGGTGAAATTAAAAAAAAAACATATATATATTTATAAAAAAAAAACATGGGGTAGACTTGATGGTCCACTTGGTCTTTTTTTTTCTTCCGTCACCCATTACCCATACTGGGTTTTAACAAATATCTTGAACTTGTTGATTGTTCTGGACTTTTAATTGATTATATACCTGTTGCACACACAATCCTTTCCCTGCTTACCTACACAAGCAGGTGGACCACACCGTGCCACATGCCCAGTATCCTCCTTGTAGAAGAGGGTGAGCGGTGTTAATAGATTTGGGTCCTGCAGCGAGTTACCTCCTTCCGTTGGTTCTCGTACCTAGAGTGTAGGGAAAAGTCTATTCTCTCTTGAGGAAAGCCAATGTCCAGACAGTGTTAAACCCAATGAAAGAGTTTATTTTTCTTTGCTCGTAAACTTGACAGGAAAGTTGGAGACAGAGAGAGTTGAACAGGAATACAGGTTCAGGCACGCGGCACTTAATTACTACTTGTCGCCCCTCAGACCTGAGTGGATTTTGCTCACCCGGATAGTTCCCTCTCACGGTTCTAGCAGCTGGAGTGAATCACGTAACATTCACTTTAGATTTGTTTCTCCTAGGGACTCGATCAGGAGATCCTCTGCCACAGAATCTTTTAGCTCCTAATGCCGCGATCATTATTCACGGCGGTTAAAAAAACGCCGTGAATAATGACATTAAAAATGAGGGAACGGCTTGTTCCCCACACACGGTCATTTTTCACGTAATTTTTTCTCTTGTCGAGAAAAACGACCGTCTGTGGGCTCCGCGGCAGAGTTTCCCTATGGGAAAACTGCCGCAGAAAAAAATGTCGAGAAAAACGAAAAGAAAAATTAGAGCATGTTCTAATTTTTCTCGTCGTTTTTAATTCCGTTTTTCCCGTCGGGAAAAATGACAAAATGCCCACAGACGATCGTTTTTCTCGTCAAAAGGAAAAAATGTAATTTTTCTCGACGAGAAAAACGGTCGTGTGTACGCGGCATTAGTCCTGAACTTCCCAGCACTTGTACCTTTAGAGACAGTAGGTGCCAATGGGGCACGTTACAAGGGCTTTTTGGTGGATCACGGAATCCTTCCCTCTGACAGGTAACCAGGCCTCTCCCGAGACAGTAACATCCTTTACCGATCCCCTTAGAAAGGTCCTCCCCTGGTTGCCTCTCCTTCAGAGCGGGTTACCCCTCCCTGGGATTCCTCTTTCGGCTGTAGGCCTCAGTTAAAGGTACTGGGCCTACCTGGAACGATGCGGCCTCGGGCTAAAGGTACCCGGGACCCAACACATTCACACGCACCCCTGGCCATGAGGGCCACCGAAGGTGGGGTACGTCCCGAAGACCCCGCGCCAATGGCGTCTGCCCCTTAAGTACCCTCTCCCAGCATGCACAGCGGGTAGACCAGGCCCACTGTACAGCCGCCGAGAGAGCACACCCGAAGGTGCTGTAATGCTACCTGCGGTTCAACCTGAGACCTGGGCAACAGAGCCACCTACAGGTCACAAAGAACTATATGACCAGGCAACATCACAGCAGAGCAGAGTCCAATTTAAAGAAATCAAACAGCCCAAGCCAAACTATTGCTCAGGCTACCCCCTAAATTTTAGCATTAATGACCCCAAATATGGGGGGTCTGCTACACACCATTGGACTGAGTCTGCATAATTAATTTTATTTTTTTTCACTGCATTATTTGTTAGATGGCTTATTGATATATTGATTGATATTTTAATTTGATGCACCTTTATTGATTTGTACAACATTTTTTCATGAATTATTTTAATAATCTGTATGCTTAATGATATCATTCAGATATTTATACAGCAGTTTGGGTTGCAGGAGTTTAGGGTGAACCTAGAAATAGTTGTATTTGCATACTGAAGCTAAAAGGTCAGCATAATAAGCAGGAAGTTGGTATTCTCCCTCCATACAGGTTTCCTTTAAAGGGGTTGTAAAGGTTTGTTTTTTTATTTTCTAAATAGGTTCCTTTAAGCTAGTGCATTGTTGGTTCACTTACCTTTTCCTTAGATTTCCCTTCTAAATGTTTTTTTTTTCTTTGTTTTCTTTGTCTGAATTTCTCACTACCTGTTCCTCCTCAGTAAGCTGTTCAGTAAGCTGTTCTGGCTGACTAACCACTGCTCGGATGATGGGGGAAGCTTACTGAGGAGAAACAGGAAGTGAGAAATTCAGACAAAGTAAAAAAACATTTAGAAGGGAAATCGAAGGAAAAGGTAAGTGAACCAACAATGCACTAGCTTAAAGGAACCTATTTAGAAAATAAAAAAACGAACCTTTACAACCCCTTTAAGAATGTAGTTTAATTAGCCAAATAAAGGCATTCTCTGAACCTCCTTCCCTTCCTGATCATGGATCAATAACATCCGTAAATTATAACCCTCTCCTCGGTGTAAAAACTGACCTTTTTGGAACAATGAAGATGTAATCTGTGGCTCCCGGCAGTTCCTGTGTTCGTCTAACGTTTAGCATGTGTCTGGGAGGGGACGGAGGAAAGTTTATAGGTCACTGCAGACTTTCTTATCCAAGAGCACAACCATTCAATGGGCTGACTATTGAGTGTGTTCATGCTCATTACCTCCTCTTTAATAGGTGAGCTTGTCTGTAACTGCAGTATGTACACATATAACTGTTTTTACTGCACACAGATTGCCATTGTCAGTGCTCACACAGATTGCCATTGTCGGTGCTCACTAGACATGTGCATTCGTTTTCGTCCGAATGCATTTTCGTCCGAATTTCAGCTATTTTCGTTATCGTTTTAACAAACGAAAACGAAAGCACAGAATCCGAAAACCGAAAGATCCGACATAAACAAATGCTTTATTTTCGTTTTCGTTGCTACAACAGTTCGATATAGATAGGAGATTCGACGTGACGCTGACAATAACAATCTGTGTCTATCGAACCTGTGGTCAAATGTGCCTAACCTTAACTCTATTAGTCCGAGATTATTCTACATAGAGAGAAAAGATTCGACCTTATAGAGAGAAAAGATTCGACATAGGAGAGAAAAGATTCGACATTATAGAGAGAAAAGATTCGACATAGGAGAGAAAAGATTCGACATTATAGAGAGAAAAGATTCGACATAGGAGAGAAAAGATTCAACATTATAGAGAGAAAAGATTCGACATAGGAGAGAAAAGATTTGACATTATAGAGAGAAAAGATTCGACATAGGAGAGAAAAGATTCGACATAGGAGAGAAAAGATTCGACATAGGAGAGAAAAGATTCGACATAGGAGAGAAAAGATTCGACATAGGAGAGAAAAGATTCGACATAGGAGAGAAAAGATTCAACATTATAGAGAGAAAAGATTCGACATAGGAGAGAAAAGATTCAACATTATAGAGAGAAAAGATTCGACATAGGAGAGAAAAGATTCGACATAGGAGAGAAAAGATTCGACATAGGAGAGAAAAGATTTGTTATTATAGAGAGAAAAGATTCGACATAGAGAGAAAAGATCACTGCTGGAATTGGGTGGGGGAAGTAAAATAAAAATAAAGTTGATGATGAATGTTATTGGCTGATTGTAACCAAAGAGGAGGAGCAGTAAAATAGCTAGAATGACGAAGATTCGACAAAGCATCGAAAGTTAGAAGATTCGACGGTGCAGCAAAACTGTACGACACTGCAATCGTACATTTCCGGTCAAATGCATCCGCCCATAGGCTATAGAAGAATTCTAATGTTGGTTGACTAGTAATAGTAATGAATAAATATAATTATTACTAGTCATACAACATTAGAATTCTTCTATAGCTTGTGGGCGGAACATTCGAACGGAAATGTATGATTGCAGCGTCGTACAGTTTCACTGCTCCGTTGAATCTTCTTTGAACATTCGACAGACACCATAAGCCTTCAATGACAGATTCAACCTTAATTAATTCAGATTTTCGGACGAATGCAATTTCTAACGAAAAACAAAATAAATAAAAGCGAATTTCGGGAGTAACTAAATAAATTTGTTTTTCGGACGAAAACGAAATTCCGAAACGAAATATTTCAATGTGCACATGTCTAGTGCTCACACAGATTGCTGATCTCAGTGATCACACAGATTACCATTGTCAGTGCTTACACAGATTACGATTGTCAGTGCTCACACAGATTTCTGATCTTAGTGCTTACACAGATTACAATTGTCAGTGCTCACACAGATTACCTTTGTCAGTGCTCACACAGATTTCCATTGTCGGTGCTCACACAGATTGCCATTGTCAGTGCTCACACAGATTGCCATTGTTAGTGCTCACACAGATTGCCATTGTCAGTGCTCACACAGATTGCCATTGTCAGTGCTCACACAGATTGCCATTGTCAGTGCTCACACAGATTTCCATTGTCGGTGCTCACACAGATTGCCATTGTCAGTGCTCACACAGACTACCATTGTTAGTGCTCACACAGATTGCCATTGTCAGTGCTCACACAGATTGCCATTGTCAGTGCTCACACAGATTGCTGATCTCAGTGCTCACACAGATTACTATTGCCAGTGCTCACACAGATTACGAATGTCAGTGCAGTGCTCACAGATTACTATTGCCAGTGCTCACACAGATTGTTGATCTCAGTGCTCACACAGATTACAATTTTTAGTGCTCACACAGACTACCATTGTCAGTGCTCATACAGATTACTATTGTCAGTGCTCACACAGATTACGATTGTCAGTGCTCACAGATTACTATTGCCAGTGCTCACACAGATTTTTGATCTCAGTGCTCACACAGATTACCATTGTCAGTGCTCACAGATTACCGTTGTCAGTGCTCACACAGATTGCTGATCTTATTGCTCACACAGATTACGATTGTCAGTGCTCACAGATTACTATTGCCAGTGCTCACACAGATTACCATTTTTAGTGCTCACACAGACTACCATTGTCAGTGTTCACAGATTACCATTGCCAGTGCTCACAGATTACCATTGTCAGTGCTCACACAGATTGCTGATCTCAGTGCTCATACAGATTACTATTGTCAGTGCTCACACAGATTACGATTGTCAGTGCTCACAGATTACTATTGCCAGTGCTCACACAGATTGTTGATCTCAGTGCTCACACAGATTACCATTGTCAGTGCTCACAGATTACCGTTGTCAGTGCTCACACAGATTGCTGATTTTATTGCTCACACAGATTACGATTGTCAGTGCTCACAGATTACTATTGCCAGTGCTCACACAGATTACCATTTTTAGTGCTCACACAGACTACCATTGTCAGTGTTCACAGATTACCATTGTCAGTGCTCACACAGATTGCTGATCTCAGTGTTCACACAGACTACCATTGTCAGTGTTCACAGATTACCATTGCCAGTGCTCACAGATTACCATTGTCAGTGCTCACAGATTACCATTGTCAGTGCTCACACAGATTGCTGATCTCAGCGTTCACACAGATTACCATTGTCAGCGCTCACACAGTTTACTATTGTCAGTGCTCACACAGATTACCATTGTCAGTGCTCACACAGATTACCATTGTCAGTGCTCACACAGATTGCTGATCTCAGTGCTCACACAGACTACCATTGTTAGTGCTCACACAGATTATCATTGTCAGTGCTCACACAGATTATCATTGTCAGTGCTCACACAGATTGCTGATCTCAGTGCTCACACAGACTACCATTGTTAGTGCTCACACAGATTATCATTGTCAGTGCTCACACAGATTACCATTGTCAGTGCTCACACAGATTGCTGATCTCAGTGCTCACACAGACTACCATTGTTAGTGCTCACACAGATTATCATTGTCAGTGCTCACACAGATTATCATTGTCAGTGCTCACACAGATTTCCAATCTCAGTGCTTACACAGATATCTTTTGTTAGTGCTTGAGGAATATGTTATGTACATTCAGGGCACTGCTCTAACTAATGTACAAGATGGATACTAAACTTTATGTGAGGGGGTTAGCTCGGCAGCGGGTGTGTGTGACCCCCGGGATGGGCTCCCCACACAAAACAGGCCCAGCAAACGGAGGTTGTGGTTTTCAAAATCAAAAAGGTGCGGTTTATTTTCTATTTACAGTGACAAAACACAGCAAAGCAAAAGAAACATAACCAAAATAAATCCTGGTCAAGTTGACCTCTGACTAAACATACAGGTTTCCTAACTAACAACTGGGATCAGCCTAGTGCTGTCCTAGTCCCTAAGTCCCTGGTTTTAAATGTCCAAGCAAATAGCCACACAGGCTTTGTCTCACCGCACAGGGGTTCACTCTCCCTAGACAGTCCACACAGGTCTGGTTCCAGGCATGAGCTAACATCTAATGAAGCTGGGAGTTCTTATAGAGGCCTAAATGAGCTGACAAGCTTCAGCTGGTCTCATCAACTCCCTGTCTGCACGACGCCCAGCCCTCTCCCTAGAGGTATGAGTCATCCATGAGCCCACTAGCCTTATACAACTCTCCACCTAGTTGTATAAGTCGGCGTAAAGCCTGAATCTGGGCGAAATATATCTACCCCCCTGGATGCAACCAGGTGACTTTACCTTCCTGCTGTCACATTTAGCACATTTTAATCTAACTCTTGGTTTCTTCTTCTCTCATTATTTGGTGGCATGTTGTCTTGCTCAATGAGGTTGTAAAGGCTTAAGATTTTTTTACCTTGCTGCTTGCTGTGGGGCACTCAGCAAGGGGAGGAGCCAGGAGCACTGGCGGGGACCCAAAAAGAGGTGGATCAGGGCTGCTCTGTGCAAAGCCACTGCACAGGGCAGATAAGTATAACATGTTTTTTTTCTAAATTCCAATCAGTTTAACCACTTGCCGACCAGCTGCCGTCATTATACTGCAGCAGGTTGGCAGATCCCGCGAACCATCGTAGCTGTACGTCGGTCCCTTTAAGCAAAATAGCAGGCGCACGCACGCGCCCGCTGCACTGCGGGGGTGCCGATGTGCATGGCCGGCGGTCGCGGTGACTGCCGGCCACGCGCGATTGCAGGCACGAGAGGCAGAACAGGGATGTGTGTGTGAACACACACATCCCTGTTCTGTGAGGAGAGGAAAGGCAGATTGTGAGTTCCTACAAGCTAGGAACCACGATATGTCAATTCCTCCAGTCATTTCCATCCCCCATACAGTTAGAAAACACACATAGGGAACACAGTTAACCCCTGGATCGCCCCCTAGTGTTAACCCCTTCCCTGACAGTGACATTTACACAGTAATCAGTGCATTTTTATAATAAAAATGCCATAAATCTATCTATGAATAAATTTAAATACTATAAACGATAAAAAAATAAAAATAGGATTTTTATAACAGCTTACCTGTAAAATCCTTTTCTTGGAGTACACCACGGGACACAGAGCTAGTCATTACATAATGGGTTAAGGGTCACCAGCGGTGATTGGACACTGGCACAACCAATGGAAGACAGTTCCCCTCCATATAACCCCTCCCATCAGGGAAGTACCTCAGTTTTGTAGCAAAGCAGTAAGGTTCCCATAAGAAGGGTGGGACCTCTGTGTCCCGTGGTGTACTCCAAGAAAAGGATTTTACAGGTAAGCTGTTATAAAAATCCTATTTTCTTTATCGTACACCACGGGACACAGAGCTAGTCATTACATAATGGGACGTCCCAGAGCAATGCTCATATGAAGGGGGGGAGACACAGATCAAAACAGGCCGCTTGCGGACCAGAAGCCCTATACTGCTGCCTGCAGCACACTTCGCCCAAAGGCGGAATCCTCATGTCCTTTCACATCTATTTGATAGAATTTGGAAAATGTATGGACTGAGGACCAAGTTGCAGCCTTACAGATCTGAGCCATCGAAGCCTGGTGGTGCACTGCCCATGAAGCACTTATCGCCCTGGTAGAGTGCGCCTTAACAGGAAAAGGAGGAGTCCTGTTCTTTAAACCATAAGCTTGAATAATTACTTGTCTAATCCACCTGGAAATGGTGGATCTTGATACCGCTTGGCCCTTCTTGGGCCCATCTGGTAAAATAAACAAAACATCTGTTTTACGTATCTGAGCGGTTGCTTGCAGATACACCTTTACCGCTCTCCCTAGATCTAGAGAGTGTAATAATTTTCCCCCGCCGTCCGCGGGTTTGGAAAAAAGGAAGGCAGAACAATGTCTTGATTCAAGTGAAAAGCCGACACCACCTTAGGTAGAAAAGCCGGATGGGGTCGTAGTACGATTTTGTCCTTGTGACAAATTAGACAAGGCTCTTTACAAGAAAGAGCTGCCAGCTCTGATACTCTCCTAGCAGAAGCTATAGCAATCAGAAAAGCCAACTTCCTACTTAATATAATTAAAGGAATATGGCGAATAGGTTCAAAAGGTTGCTTTTGCAACACTGACAATACCAAATTCAAATCCCATGGACACAAGGGAGTCCTAACTGGAGGATTTATCCTCAGTACCCCCTTAATGAATGTCCGAACTAGGGAGTGAGATGCCAATGGTCTCTGAAAGAAGACTGATAGAGCCGATATTTGCCCTTTGATGGTGCTAAGGGCTAAATTCATATCCACTCCTAACTGGCAAAAAGCAAGAATCCTGCTTATTTCATATTTCTGAGGATTCCAACTTCTGGATTCACACCAGGAAACGTATGCTCTCCAGACTCTCTGATAGATGAGTCTGGAGGCTGGCTTTCTAGCATTAATGAGCGTAGAAAGAGCCGGACCAGAGACCCCTCTCTTTTTAAAAATGTGGGTCTCAGCAGCCAGGCCGTCAACTTTAGCCTTTGTAAGGAAGGGTGGAATACTGGACCCTGTGACAGCAGGTCGTGTCGGAGTGGAAACTTCCAGGGCCTTCCTATCGCCGTTTTTACAATCTCGGCATACCAAGGCCTCCTGGGCCAGTTTGGGGCCACTAGGATTACTGGTATTCCCTCCTCCTTGATCCTGCGAAGCAGTCTTTGTAGAAGAGGGATCGGAGGGAATGCCTAGATCAGTGAGAACTGATTCCATGGAGTTATTAGAGCGTCTGTATTATTAGAGCGTCTGTCCCGTAGGCTAGAGGATCCCTCGTTCTGGACACAAAGTTGTCCAATTTCTTGTTGAACCTGGCAGCTAGCAGGTCTACATCTGGGTTTCCCCATCTCAGACATATGGCCTGAAAGATCTCGGGGTGAAGAGACCACTCCCTGGTAGCAGCTGCTGACGACTCAGGTAGTCTACTTGCCAATTTTCCATCCCTGGAATGAAGATTGCAGAAAGGCAAGGTACATGCTCTTCTGCCCATGCCAGGATCCGGTTCACCTCTCTTTGGGCTGCCCGACTGCGGGTGCCTCCTTGGTGATTGATGTAAGCTACTGCAGTAGCATTGTCGGATTGAACCCGAACTGGGTAGCCCTGTAACCTGTATGTCCAGGTTTTGAGGGCTAGATATACCGCCCGGATCTCTAGCACATTGATGGGCAGGATCCCCTGAGTCTTGGCCCAGGTTCCCTGGGTAGAAGCCTCCTCGAATACTGCACCCCAGTCCGATAGGCTGGTATTCCTAGATACCACCTTCCAGGCCACTGGGAGGAAGGACTTTCCCTTCCGTAAATTCCTGGCTTCTAGCCACCAATCGAAGTTGTGGCGTACTTGTGAGGACAGGCGCATGGGTATATCCAGAGCTTGGCTCTTCCTGTTCCAGGAAGCTAAAATATTGCCTTGAAGTAGTCTCGAATGAAACTGGGCGTAAGGAACCGCCTCGAAGGAGGCTACCATCCTTCCCAATAGTCTCATGCAAAGGCGAATAGACGGCCTCTTGTTTGCTTTGACCTTGTGGATCAGGTCTTTCAGAGACTGTATCTTCGGTTCTGGCAGGTATACCTCGTTTTGGGCTGTATCTATGATCATGCCCAGGTACCCTATCCTTCTTTGGGCCTGGAGAGAGGATTTTTGTAAATTTATAATCCATCCTAAATGCTCCAGGTATCCTACTGTAGTGTGTACAGCGTGACCCAATCCGTCCTTTGACTGATCTATTACTAGTAGATCGTCCAGATAGGCTGTTACCGCAATGCCCCGTGTTCTTAGGTTACTAACAGAGGAGCTAGCACCTTTGTGAATACTATGGGCGCGGTGGCTACACCAAACGGCAGAGCCACAAATTGAAAGTGGCGATCTTCTACCGCAAACCTTAGGAATCTTTGGTGAGCGGGGAGGATGGGTATGTGTAAATGTGCGTCCTTGATATCTATGGACGCCATGAATTTTCCGCCCTTTAAAGTGGCGGCCACGGATCGGATCGTTTCCATTCGAAAAATGGCGATCGTTCAGGAACCGATTTAGGGATTTTAGATCCAGGATGGGTCTGACATCTCCATTTGGCTTTGGAATCACAAAGAGGTTTGAGTAAAAACCTGAACCTCGCTCTTTTTGGGGTACGTCTGTAACTACCCCTTGAGCCCTTATGTGATTCAAACCTTTGAAGAAGGATTCTCTTTTTTGTGGATCCTTGGAGAGTCTTGAACCTCGGAATTGAGAAGATGGGATCTCTCGAAATTCCAGTTTGTACCCTGAGGATATTGTGGATACTACCCAATTGTCCTGGATTTCTGACCACCAAGTTGCTCAGAACTGACAAAGCCTTCCTCCCACTCGGCCGAGCGGGGGCGCCCCTTCACTGAGAGGCTTTGGGGGCTTGCTTATTAGCTCTTGCACCCCACGGCTTTTTGTTCTTCTGAGCTTGCCCCTTGGCTTTTGTGGGCGGCTAAAACAGGCCGCCGCCACTGGTTGGAGTCAGATTTCCCGGGAGCTGGGGAGAGAGCGTTTAAAACAAGATCTCTTGTTTTTCTTTCTCTCAGGTAAAAGTCATTTTACCACTTGATCTTCTGTATATATTTTTCTAAATCTTCCCCAAATAGGCGTTCGCCATGGAACGGGAACTTGCCAACAGCTTTTTGCATGGGGTCTCCGCTGACCAATGCTTAAGCCAAAGTACTCTGCGCATCTGTACCAGCTGGAGTGTAAGGCGTGATGCCTGTATGATAGAATCTCTCATGGCATCCACTGTGAAGCATAAGGCTTTTAGGCAAATTTTTCCCAATTTCTAGCCTGCTCTGAAGACAGTTCCTTCAGCCCCTGCTTTACCTGTTGGCTGATGACCTGACCCATACCGACTGCTGCTACTGCAGGTTGGGTAATTGAGCCGGCCAAAAGGAAGGAGGATTTCAACTTCCTCTCAGAAGGATCTTTTAAACCCTTGTACATTATCCACCGGACATGTCAGGTTTTTATTTACACAAGAAATAGCCGCAACTACCGCAGGCAGGCTCCATTTCTTAAAAAAAAATTTTTTTCCCCCATAGGATAAAGAATGTTAAACCTTTTTGGAGGTGAGAAACGCTTATCTGGATGTTGCCAGTTTGCGTATATTAGATCCTGTAGTAACGGATGAACCGGGAAGGAGCATGCACCTTGCAGGGATCTTAATGACCCTAGGGAGGAGACAGGTAATTCCGTTACCTCCGCAGAGGTTAACTTAAATGCACTGCTATAGCATTGTACCTGTGACCTTAAAATCTGGCTCCTCATCCTCTGCTGATGTAGCCTCCTCCTCCTCATCCTCCTCCCTCAGGTACTTCTGAAGGGAGGTCCAATACTGGAAGAGACCTGCTTCGCTTATTGTTCCTTTTTAGAGGACTTAGCGATTAAGGTAGCAATTTTTTCCCTCCAGATTATTTAGGGCAGCTGATAAAGTGTCCTCAGTGACATATACAGGCCCAAGCTCCACTGGGGAAGCCGCCATACCTGACAGAGGTAATGGCTCATCCTGAACAGGTGCATTTAGCAACACAGGAGAGAAAGGTACCGAGTCAGCACAGTTAGAGCCTCCTCTCAGGCGGTGGTGCTTTCTTATCTCTTTTTGTCCGTATTACTTCCCCTGGAAGGCTTACCGTTTAGACAAAATACAAGGTACCTAAATGCATATACTACCGTGTTCAGTTTAGCAAATACATTAAGTATGCAACTTTTAACACATAACTATGCATAACATGGATGTCTTCTAGGAAGTACCCAATCCAACCACATGGAGTCTTACGTCCCTGTATAGCTGCTGTGTTTCTCTGCCAGGAATAAGAGAACTAACGAGCTTGCTTGCTGCTGCAGTGCTTCTCACACTGACAGTCTTTTAAAATTGGCGCCGTTTCTGTGCCTGCGCGCGCCACGTGCCCGCGCACGCCTTCGCCCCCCCCTCCGATAAAGCGCGCTCCCGCGCGCGCGCGCGGCCCTTAGCGCTATGGCGGTGGCCATAGTGAGAGAGGACTCTCATCAGCCCTTGTTCCCACTTACCTGCATCTGCAGGTGTCTGGTCGGCCACCGAAAGGAGGATCGGGGTGCCCCAGCAAGCTCAGCAGCGGAGGTGACGAGCAGTGTACTTCGCCGAAGCCGACACTGAACAGAGTGAGGTGAGTATATTCAGCTCTTTACTCCCCCCAGTGGTGGAAAAAAAGAAGACATCCACTTTTTGAAAAAGGTCCCAACCTAGTTATGGACCTTCTAATCTCACCTTATCCACGCCGCAGGTTTTTCTGCTGAAAAATTTCAGACAGATACCAAACTTCACCCTTCACGGTGGGCTATGTGTGCCAACCTTCAGGGATATGGGTTCCTATTTAAAGGATACCTCTCCCCTGGGCCTTGTACAAGACTCTTACCAGGACTTTATAGCGAAATAGCGAAAGTGCTGGATCTTAGAGCCCAGTCCTCCGAAGAGAGACATTACAGGCGACGCCTCATGGATGAGGCCCGGATCCCATCCAGATTCAGCTCATTTGTAGGCGTCTTGGATGGATCCGAAAGCATAGCTCTTTTACCCCCAGAGGGTCTCTTTGGTAGAGCTTTCCTTTAGCACCTCCTAACGCGTCCAACACCTTTCGACACTGGCGAAAAAACTGAGGTACTTCCCTGATGGGAGGGGTTATATGGAGGGGAACTGTCTTCCATTGGTTGTGCCAGTGTCCAATCACCGCTGGTGACCCTTAACCCATTATGTAATGACTAGCTCTGTGTCCCGTGGTGTACGATAAAGAAAATAAAGCACCCCTGTTCCCCCATGCTTACGTGCAAGTACAAAGGTGCACATAGGTCATGCATGCATATGTAAATGGTGATCACACGACACATATGAGGTATCGTAACATTAGAGGGAGAGCATTAATCCTAGTGCCAGACCTCTTGTTTGATGCTAAACTGGTAACTTATAAAGGCTTTTAAAGCATCACCTATGGATAGTTTGTGTGTACTGTAGTTTGTCATTTCATGGGCATGCACAATTTTAAAGCATGCCTGTTTGGTATCCATTTACTTGGCATAACATCATCTTATATATTTTACCCAAAAACTATGTATTATATTGTATTTGTGATCACTAAAATTCAATCAAACTGCTGTGCAAATACCATGTGACATAAAAAGTTCCAACACCCACCACTTTATTCTCTAGGGCCTCTGTTTAAAAAAATATATAAATGCTTGGGGGTTCTAAGTAAATTTCTAGCAAAAAATGCAGATTTTTTACATGTATGGGAGATAAGGCAGAATTGGCCCAGTAGACACGTGCACTTTGATATATTTATGTGCACCTTAAACTTTCCAGGATAAAGTGTGGTGTTGAATTCAAATTTATCTACAACATGCTCACATAGATTAGTGTTCTCATTGCTCAAATAGATTATAATTCTCAGTGCTCACATGCATCACCATTGTAAATGCTCATACAGATTACCCTTATTAGTGCTCACACAGATTGCCATTCTCAGGGCTCACAGATTACAATTGTCAGTGCTAACGAATCATGTCCAGTACTCACACACATTACCATTCAAAGTGCTTGCACAGCTTACTGTTCTCTGTACTCACACAGATTACCAGTATCGGTGCTCACAAGTTACTGTTGTCAGTGCTCACACATATTACCGTTCTCAGCCTGTAAGGGATATACATAGATATGATGCTCCATAAGGACTAGTGATGAGCCGAACACCCCCGGGTTCGGTTCGCACCAGAACCCGCGAACGGACCGAAAGTTCGAACGAACATTAGAACCCTATTAAATACAATGGATGCGAACGTTCGAATTCTAAAGTGCTAATTATAACAACTATTATGCATGTTATTGTCATAAATAGGGTTTGGGAACCCGGGTTCTGCACCAGGGGACATGTATCAATGCAAAAAGAAGTTTTAAAAACGGTCGTTTTTCGGGAGCAGTCATTTTAATGATGCATAAAGTGAAAAAAAAAAAGTCAAATATTCCTTTAAATATCGTACCTGGGGGGTGTCTAAAGTATGCCTGTGAAGTGCCACGTGTTTCCCGTGTTTAGAACTGTCCCTGCACAAAATGACACTTCTAAAGGAAAAAAAAGCCATTTAAAACTGCTTGCGGCTTTAATGTAATGTCTGGTCCCGGTAATATGGATGAAATTCTTTAAGAAAAATGGCATAGCTACCCCATGACACCCCCCCCCCCTACCCCAGCCCATTACCAGCCCCTTTGGGTCTTGTATGGATATTAAGGGGAACCCCGCACATAAAATAAAAAAGGCCCTATATACTCTGAACAGCCGTATACAGGCGGTGCATACAAGACAGGGACTGTAGGTTTGTTCTTATGTAGAATCTGTTTGTAATTTTGAACAGGTACATTGTTGAAGTGTAGCTCCAGCCCAAAAATCTATTTTTAAACTTTTTGGGAAACATAGGTAAGGGTTATCACCCCTGTAACATTTGTTTTGCTGTCTGTGCCCCTGTTCAGAACATTTCACCTTACTTTCCGTCCCAATGACAACTGTTTTTGAAATGTGGTGTTTTTCTTGAAACAAGGATTGCTGATAAAGCATCAGTACAGATGAGACCCCTTTCTCCCATATTTATTCTTACAGGAGAGAATTTTCCTTTCTAGGGGTAGATTTCCTCTCACTTCCTGTTGTCTTCTTTCGTTTGCAAGTAGGAGTCGTTTGTAAGTTGGATGTTTGAAAGTAGGGACCTGCCGTATATACTCTGCAGAAATAGGCCCCTTAGTTGTTGGTGTTGGCACAACACTGTAAGCACTCAGTTACTCTTGGTTGGTGCTGGAACGCCCTGCTGTCAACTATTATATCAGGAATTTTAATTACATATAATTGTTGAACAGTGGTAGTAAAAATTGGGGCTTTGATGGTGGTGCTGGTGCCACAACACTGTAAGCCCTGACAGTTACTCTTGGTGGGTGCAGCAATGGGCCCTGCTGTGAATTATTAGATCAAGAATTGTAATTACATGCCCCTTTTGAACAGGGGCTGAAAAATTGGGCCTTTCGTGGTGGTGGTGGTGGTGGCGTTGCCACAAGACTGTAAGCCCTCAGAGTTACTCTTGGTGGGTGCAGCAATGGACCCTGCTGTGAATTATTAGATCAAGAATTGTAATTGCATGCCCCTGTTGAACAGGGGCTGAAAAATTGGGCCTTAGGCACTGGTGGCACAACACTACAACCCCTCACAGATACTGTACTTGGAGCACAGCAATGAGCCCTGTTGCAAAGTATTGCTTCAAAAATTGTAATGACACGCCCCTGTTAAACAGGGGCTGAAAAATTGGGCCTTAGGCACTGGTGCCACAACACTCCAACCCCTCACAGATACTGTACTTGGAGCACAGCAATGAGCCCTATGGCAAATTATTGCTAAAAAAATTGTAATTACACGCCCCTGTAAAACAGGGGCTGAAAAATTGGGCCTTAGCCACTGGTGGCGGCACCCATAAACAAAAATGATCTTCCAAGCTATCATCATCAATCGTATCATTGAGGACTCGGAGGAGGAGGATAGCCAGTCAACATAACAGCACAGGCACTCAGCATCAGCATCAGTCTTGAAGGGATGTGACATGTTAAAATCAATTAGTCTGTTATATCAGCATCAGGTGTGTGGTAGCTGGTGGTGATCCAAGACTGGTTCATCTTGATGAAAGTCAGTCGATCAACCGAGTCGGTGGACAGGCGCACCCTGTGATCCGTGACAAATCCTCCAGCAGCACTGAATGTGCGTTCCGAAAGAACGCTGGATGCAGGACAGGCCAGTAGCTCAATTGCATACTGTGCAAGCTCTGGCCAGTGATCCATCCTCAAGACCCAGTAAGCCAGAGGATTTTCGGTGGGGAAGGTGTCCAAGTCTGACCTTGCCCCTAGATATTCCTGCACCATGTTTATCAGACGCTGGCGATGGTTGCTGGAACCGATCATACTTTGGGGCTGCGGACTAAAGAATTGTCTGAACGCATCGGTCAGACGGCCACCTTCCCCACCGCTCCTTCTTTGACTGGCCGAAGCCTCAGCAACTCGTTGTCCAGGACCAGGAGTTTGTAACCTCCCAGTCTCTGGGAACGCGTTGCACAGACCTTTCTGCAAGGCCTCCCGGAGTTGTCTCATCCTCTGCTCCCTCTGCGACGGTAACATAAGGTCCGCAACCTTACCCTTGTACCGTGGATCAAGGAGAGTGGCCAGCCAGTAATGGTCCCTCTCCTTGATCCGAAGAATACGAGGATCCTTCCGCAGACTTTGCAGGATCAGGGAGGCCATGCAGCGTAGGTTTGCTGAGGCATTCGCTCCGGAGTCCTCTGGGTCACTAAGGACGACATGATCCACAGCCACCTCCTCCCAGCCACGTACAAGTCCACTGGTTTCTTGGGACTGTAAATCATCCCTAAAAGACTGCTGCTGATGATGCTGAGTGCCAGCCTCCACCTCCATGCTGACACAATCCTCCTCCTCCTCCTCCTCCTCCTCCTCCTCTTCCTGTGCGATGGGTGGGACAGAAGGAACACTGTCTGGGTAAAGGGGGCCTTGAGAGGCAAGGAAGTCCTCCTCTTCCTGCCTCTGTTCTGCCTCAAGTGCCCTGTCCATTATTCCACGCAGCGTGTGCTCCAACAGGTGGACAAGAGGTACAGTGTCACTGATGCATGCACTGTCACTGCTCACCATCCTCGTGGCCTCCTCAAATGGTGCCAGGACAGTGCATGCATCCCTGATCATGCCCCACTGGCGTGGAGAAAAAAAACCAAGCTCCCCTGACCCTGTCCTGGTGCCGTAGTCGCACAGGTACTCATTGATGGCCCTCTGCTGCGTGTGCAGCCGCTGCAGCATGGCCAACGTTGAGTTCCACCTGGTGGGCATGTCACATATAAGGCGGTTCTTGGGCAGGTTCAACTCCTTTTGCAGCTCAGCCAGGCGAGCACTGGCATTATAAGATCTGCGGAAATGCACACAGACTTTCCTGGCCTGCCTCAGGACATCCTGTAAGCCCGGGTACCTGCCCAAGAACCGCTGCACCACCAGGTTAAGGACGTGAGCCACACAGGGCACATGGGTCAGTTGTCCCTGTCGGAGGGCGGAGAGGAGGTTGGTGCCATTGTCGCAAACCACCATTCCTGGCTTAAGCTGGCGTGGCGTCAACCACCTCTCGGCCTGGCCCTGCAGAGCAGACAGGACCTCTGCCCCAGTGTGGCTTCTGTCCCCCAAACACACCAGCGCAAGCACGGCATGGCATCTTTTTGCCTGCGTACTTGCGTAGCCCCGTGAACGGCTACGGAGCACCGCTGGTTCATAGGACAAACCACAGGAAGAGGCCATGGAGGAAGAAGAAGAGGAGGGGGTGGAGGAGAGAGGTGTGTCACAACCAGTAGTAGCATTTTGGAGGCGTGGCGGTGGGACAACCTCCAACACTACTGCACCTTGTCCTGCATCCTTCCCAGCTGCCAAAAGAGTGACCCAATGGGCCGTGAAAGAAAGGTAACGTCCCTGTCCATGCCTGCTGGACCATGAGTCAGCGGTAATATGCACCTTACCGCTGACCGCCCTGTCCAGCGAGGCCAAGACATTGCCTTCCACATGCCGGTAGAGAGCCGGAATAGCCTTCCGTGAGAAAAAGTGGCGTTTGGGAACCTGCCACTGAGGAACCGCACATTGCACAAACTCACGGAAGGGGGCCGAGTCTACCAACTGAAAAGGCAGCAGTTGAAGCGCTAGCAATTTAGCCAAGCTAGCATTCAACCGCTGGGCATGTGGATGGCTGGGAGTGAACTTCTTTCGACGGTCCAGCAGCTGGGGCAGGGAAATTTGCCTGCTAGAATCGGACGTCGGTGTACTGCTAGCAGAGTGGCCGCAAGTACTTGGCTGTGACACACCTAATTCTACACCTTCATTCCTCTCAGTGCATGTTTCAGAGAGGACTGAAGTTATAGTGGGGTTGGAGATCCCAGCTGATGCGGTGCAAGGAGAGGTCCGCTTTGTTCTTTGGTGTGGGTCTTTCAGGTAGGCTTGCCAACGAGCTGCATGGCAGGTCAACATATGTCTGGTCAGGCATGTGGTACCCAAGCGGCTGATGTTTTGGCCACGCGATATACGCTTGAGACATATGTTGCAAACAGCAGCTGTGCGATCTGATGCACTAGCCTCAAAAAAGGCCCACACCAAAGAACTTTTTGAATGACGGGCAGAGGCAGCGCCCTGCACAGGCGGAGCTCTGCGGTGTGATTCCGTCGGTGTACTGCCCTTACGCTGGCCACCAAAGGGCATCCTGCCTCGTTGGAGATGTGCCTCCTCCTCATCCTCCTCCTCCTCCTCTCTCCTATTAGGCACCCACGTGGAGTCAGTGACCTCATCATCACCTCCCTCCTCATCACTGGAGCCAATCTGGCAGTATGCTGCAGCTGCTGGAACATGACTGCCAGATTGGTGTCCTTCTTGAGCATCCCCTCTGTCTGCTCTCACGCTACTGCCTTCCTCTAGCTGGGTTTCATCATCAGACCCTTCGAAACGCTGGAGCATGTACCCAACACTGTGCTGAAACAGTTCGGGGGACTCCTCAGGAGGAGGACATGGTGGGTCTAGGGAAGGAGTGACTGATGATGAGTCTGACATTGATACCAGGGAAGAGGACGCTTTGGCAGCTGCTTTTCCAGTACCCTGAGCCTGGGTGAGAGAGGATGAGGAGGAGGAGGAGGGCTTGGTCATCCACTCTACCAAGTCTTCGGCATGATGTGGCTCAACATGTCCAGCTGCCGAAAAGAAGGACAAGCGTGTCCCATGGCCATGTGCTGATGACAATGCACCGCGTCCACGACCAGCACTGTTGCCCCCAGACACAGAGCCTGCTTGCCCTCTTTTATTGCCTCCTGACTGTCTGCCTCTCCTTGTTTGCCTTCCAGACATTCTAATAGATGGCCTGCAGGGAGATGGGAAAAAGCAATAAGGGCTACCTTCAGGTGTCCTTCTCTGTCCCTTGAAACAAGGACTTTGACAGTGAAAGAAACTGACACACTCTCCCTACCTACAGTTTTCTGTCCCTAGAAAAAATGTTTTTTTTAAGCACAATTTAGCACAAGGAGAATTCACTCACTGTCCTTCCAGGTCCCTGGAAACAAGGACTTTGACAGTGAAAGAAACTGACACACTCTCCCTACCTACAGTTTTCTGTCCCTAGAAAAAATGTTTTTTTTAAGCACAATTTAGCACAAGGAGAATTCACTCACTGTCCTTCCAGGTCCCTGGAAACAAGGACTTTGACAGTGAAAGAAACTGACACACTCTCCCTACCTACAGTTTTCTGTCCCTAGAAAAAATGTTTTTTTTAAGCACAATTTAGCACAAGGAGAATTCACTCACTGTCCTTCCAGGTCCCTGGAAACAAGGACTTTGACAGTGAAAGAAACTGACACACTCTCCCTACCTACAGTTTTCTGTCCCTAGAAAAAATGTTTTTTTTAAGCACAATTTAGCACAAGGAGAATTCACTCACTGTCCTTCCAGGTCCCTGGAAACAAGGACTTTGACAGTGAAAGAAACTGACACACTCTCCCTACCTACAGTTTTCTGTCCCTAGAAAAAATGTTTTTTTTAAGCACAATTTAGCACAAGGAGAATTCACTCACTGTCCTTCCAGGTCCCTGGAAACAAGGACTTTGACAGTGAAAGAAACTGACACACTCTCCCTACCTACAGTTTTCTGTCCCTAGAAAAAATGTTTTTTTTAAGCACAATTTAGCACAAGGAGAATTCACTCACTGTCCTTCCAGGTCCCTGGAAACAAGGACTTTGACAGTGAAAGAAACTGACACACTCTCCCTACCTACAGTTTTCTGTCCCTAGAAAAAATGTTTTTTTTAAGCACAATTTAGCACAAGGAGAATTCACTCACTGTCCTTCCAGGTCCCTGGAAACAAGGACTTTGACAGTGAAAGAAACTGACACACTCTCCCTACCTACAGTTTTCTGTCCCTAGAAAAAATGTTTTTTTTAAGCACAATTTAGCACAAGGAGAATTCACTCACTGTCCTTCCAGGTCCCTGGAAACAAGGACTTTGACAGTGAAAGAAACTGACACACTCTCCCTACCTACAGTTTTCTGTCCCTAGAAAAAATGTTTTTTTTAAGCACAATTTAGCACAAGGAGAATTCACTCACTGTCCTTCCAGGTCCCTGGAAACAAGGACTTTGACAGTGAAAGAAACTGACACACTCTCCCTACCTACAGTTTTCTGTCCCTAGAAAAAATGTTTTTTTTAAGCACAATTTAGCACAAGGAGAATTCACTCACTGTCCTTCCAGGTCCCTGGAAACAAGGACTTTGACAGTGAAAGAAACTGACACACTCTCCCTACCTACAGTTTTCTGTCCCTAGAAAAAATGTTTTTTTTAAGCACAATTTAGCACAAGGAGAATTCACTCACTGTCCTTCCAGGTCCCTGGAAACAAGGACTTTGACAGTGAAAGAAACTGACACACTCTCCCTACCTACAGTTTTCTGTCCCTAGAAAAAATGTTTTTTTTAAGCACAATTTAGCACAAGGAGAATTCACTCACTGTCCTTCCAGGTCCCTGGAAACAAGGACTTTGACAGTGAAAGAAACTGACACACTCTCCCTACCTACAGTTTTCTGTCCCTAGAAAAAATGTTTTTTTTAAGCACAATTTAGCACAAGGAGAATTCACTCACTGTCCTTCCAGGTCCCTGGAAACAAGGACTTTGACAGTGAAAGAAACTGACACACTCTCCCTACCTACAGTTTTCTGTCCCTAGAAAAAATGTTTTTTTTAAGCACAATTTAGCACAAGGAGAATTCACTCACTGTCCTTCCAGGTCCCTGGAAACAAGGACTTTGACAGTGAAAGAAACTGACACACTCTCCCTACCTACAGTTTTCTGTCCCTAGAAAAAATGTTTTTTTTAAGCACAATTTAGCACAAGGAGAATTCACTCACTGTCCTTCCAGGTCCCTGGAAACAAGGACTTTGACAGTGAAAGAAACTGACACACTCTCCCTACCTACAGTTTTCTGTCCCTAGAAAAAATGTTTTTTTTAAGCACAATTTAGCACAAGGAGAATTCACTCACTGTCCTTCCAGGTCCCTGGAAACAAGGACTTTGACAGTGAAAGAAACTGACACACTCTCCCTACCTACAGTTTTCTGTCCCTAGAAAAAATGTTTTTTTTAAGCACAATTTAGCACAAGGAGAATTCACTCACTGTCCTTCCAGGTCCCTGGAAACAAGGACTTTGACAGTGAAAGAAACTGACACACTCTCCCTACCTACAGTTTTCTGTCCGTAGAAAAAATGTTTTTTTTAAGCACAATTTAGCACAAGGAGAATTCACTCACTGTCCTTCCAGGTCCCTGGAAACAAGGACTTTGACAGTGAAAGAAACTGACACACTCTCCCTACCTACAGTTTTCTGTCCCTAGAAAAAATGTTTTTTTTAAGCACAATATAGCACAAGCACAAAACACACTGACACTCTCCCTACCTATCCTTCTCTTTCCCTAAACTAAAGGAATCCAGGTTAAGCAAGAAAGAAATAAAAGTCACTGTCCCTGCCTATGCTGCTCTATCCCTGCTCCGGAACACACTACACTAGGCCGCCGTGCTGGCGGCCTTTTATAGTGTGGGGCGTGTACTAAACACCCTCAGCAATAATTGGCCACAGGCATCCTGCCTGTGGCCAATCATTGCTCTCCTCGCTGCCGGCGCTGTGATTGGCCAAGCATGCGGGGTCACAGTGCATGCTTGGCCAATCACAGCGCCTGGATGACACTGCGATGGCGTAGTGCATTGTGGGCCGTTCGCGTCACTCGAATTTGGCGCGAACGGCCCAAATCGTTCGATCTTCGTCGAACGATCGAACAGCCGATGTTCGAGTCGAACGTATGTTCGACTCGAACACGAAGCTCATCCCTAATAAGGACCCACATGAATGGGATGTGTGTTACATTAAAGGTTTTTCTCTCTAGTTGGGAATCTGTTGTGGTTTATTCCACACTGAGAAGGGTTCCCCTCTGTGCTTCAGCGCCTGCCAAGGGAACCACTGTGCCTGTGCTATTCTGTGTTGAGGTGGGTCCCATACAGTGAATGCATGACTATGGGAAGTACTATAATGGATAAGATGTCAAGCTATGTATAGTGTGTAAATGTTATTGTTTATTTATAGATGAGTGCTGTGTTTTCATGAACCCTGATGAAGCAAAAATTGGCAAAACGCGTTGGTACATGAAGATCTTTGTGTATCAGCATTCATCCCTGATGCATATCTAACACACAGTGAAATGTATCAGCACCATTATCATTTTAATATATTGAGACATACATGTTTGTATGAACTCTTTTTATCTATGTTATTAATAAATTGTATGGCTTTATAATGTTCTTTGCACCTTGTTTTGGCCTGTACAGTACGATATCTCTTTGCCCGATCTCTATCTATACAATACGGATGATGGCACCGATTGTCACAATAATATATTGATTATTACCGTTCTCAGTGCTCACATGCATTACCATTGTAAGTGCTCACACAGATTACCCTTCTTAAGGATCAAAGTTTACCAGTGCCCATAGATTATTGTTCTCAGTGCTCACACAGATTTTCATTTCATGTGCTCATGGATTTTCAATTTCAGACCTTACACAGATTATTGATCTCAGTGCTCACAGATTACCACTGTTGCTGCTCAAACAGTTTACCATTCAGTGGCAGCCAGTCCACAAGGGGACCATTTTTTTTTAATACTCGTGTGGCAGTGATCAGGGACACTGACTGGTGACAGCATGTTTTTTTTTTTTTTTTTTTTACGATTAACACAAAGTGATCATAGTAACTCCAGACCCCAACGGGGTGCACCTGTCACCTGGACTCAGGTGACCTGACACATAATGTGTAAAAAAAAAATCCTGATCACTTCCCCAGAGTACTACTGACAGATGCACCCCGTTGGTCTGGAGTGCACCGCAAGATAGTGGACCCTACAGCTGACTGCTGCGGATGGAGCTCTAGGTGATACAGGAGAGCAGGTACTTTGTGTCATGGATATGCAGTAACGTTTGTCTGTCAGCTCACCTCTCCTCCATGTGTTCACCTTAGAGGCCAGCCATTCTCACCTGGCTGCTTAAGTAATCTCTCCTCCAAGCATAGCTCCACCCCAGGCCCTATCAGAGAACTCTATATTAACCTGTTCACTGAAAGCCAGCCCTGCTGATAAACATTGTGTTAGCTTTCATGTACGACTTGCTGTGTCTTCTACGTCTGATTCCAGTTACCGATCTTGGCTTGTTCTCGACTATCCCTGCCTGCTTGTGACCCTGACCTTGGCGTGTCCTATGTTTATCCTTGTCTGCTAGTCGCCCGACCTTTGGCTTATCCCCTTACTATCCTCCTGTAGCCTACTGTGAGCGTGAGCTGGGAGACTGGGGGCCGCGACCTGGAGCTAGCTGCAGCCCAGTCCATCCTCACTACTAGAGGCTCTGGTGAACACCTGCTGGCTCTTAGACTCTTAGACTCCGCACCCTGGGGAATCTTAAGCTCTAGCTCCCTGTGGGATCTGTGTGTGTTCTCCAGTGGACTTGCCTTCCTTAACCACCCAGGGTTCCATTCGTAGCAGTCAGCCGTAGGGTCCACTACCGTAGCGGCTCCTGACCTCAACGTTGTGCATCTGTCATCTGGCCTCAGGTGACCTGACACTTTGTAGTACCAACACGGATGACACTGGAAACTAGAGCATGATATTTCCCAGGGTGTGGAATCTAAGAGCCAGCGGGTGTTTACCAGAGGCCCCTAGTGGTGGGGATGGATTTAGCTGCAGTCTGGCTCCAGGTCGTGACCCCTAGGGCCTCCCAGCTCACTCTCACGGTAGACTACAGGGAGGTAGAGAGGAAGCAGCAGACTGCGACAACAAAGGATAGTCAGGAGATAGCCAAAAGTCGGAGCAACAAGCAGGTAAGGATCGTTAGGAGATAACCAAAGGTCAGGGTAACAAGCAGGTAAGAATAGTCAAGAACAAGCCAATATCGGTAACTGGAATCAGACGTAGCACACAGAGCAAGTAGCACATGGAAGCCAAAAACACAATATTGATCAGCAAGGCTGGCTTGCAGTGCACATGTTAATATAGAGTTCCCTGATAGGGTCTGGGGTGGAGCCATGCTTTGAGGAGAGATTACTTAAGCAGCCAGGTGAGAGTGGCTGACCTCTAAAGCTGAACACATGGAGGAGAGATAAACTGATAGACAAAGATTACCGCATATCCATGACATTATAATTGTTTATACCAGTGAATTTCATTGGTAAAAGCAACCATTTAATGAATGAAACTTTTTTATTCAGTGTCTTTTGTTGTGATTAGCTGTTATTGACAAAAGCTAATCACATGGTACAAATGGGCTGTGATTGGCCCTGTCTGTGCCATGTGATCAATGTGACTAATCACATCTAGCAAGACAGTTGTATACAATGGATGGCATGAAATTAAGTCAACCATTGTTTACAATTGTCATGTGATCTGCTTGGTCACAGCGATCACATGGAACTGGCAGCGGGCCGGTATAGTGATCAGTTGACGTCCTGCCAGAACAACAGTGCTCCTGCCCAGCCGTCATTGTAATATAGGCCTGACGGGGATATGTTAAAGTATTCATACAGAAAATCCCTTTAATTTCTGTCCTGAACATATATTTCACATAGTCCTCTCCTCTGATATTCCTGGGGATCCTATAGCCCAGAAATCTGAACCAAACTAATACTTTCCTGTTGTCTGAAATGGTAATAAAATGGGTGTTTTTTTTTCTTCTCATGTAAGATGGCTCATATTTGCTCTCTTGTTCTGTTCTTGAGGGTACGTTTTGTTTTTCCCACATATTGTTTTTGACAAGGGCATTGTATAAAGTTTGTCTCCCCACTTGGGGATAGAAAACTGGTTGCAGGTGCGCTCCCAAAAGGATGGTGATAAATAACATATTTCTGAATGGTCTGCAGTTATAAGTGGGGTACCCCAGGGCTCTGTCCTGGAGCAAATTCTGTTTAACCACCCTGGCAGTATGATTATGTGAGATTTTTGAATATCAAAGTGGTACATTGTTTTGCATGGAAGCTTGGCGTTTTATATTGTAGGCCTGTAATTCTTAGGAATACCTTGCTTAAATCTGTTCAAACAAGGGTCTAGTAGACATCCCGAGTATGATAAAGTTTGAAACACGAAATCTAAATTTATAATATAATAAATAATTATAAAAAATAATAATATAATAATAATAAAATGAATTTCCCCACAAATCACTATTGCTGTTTTCTAGCTGGTCCAAAACCACTTTTGACGTAAAAGGACACTTTTTGGTTGCCATGGACATTCTCAAGTTTCCAGGCACAAAGAACAGTATATATAATATAAAAGTGCATGCAGGACACTGAACAAAGCACTAGGGACAAAAAGGAGGTAAAATTATTTGATATAGTACACTGTAATCTGTAGGATTACATTACTGTAAGTGTTATTTTTTTGTACTTTTTGAATTTGCCGCCGGGCTCCGCCCCTATGCGTCGTGACTCTTGCAGGGAACAGAGCCTGGAACACAGAGCATTGGGCAGAAGATCCGGTGGAGGACACAGCGGGGGGACATTGCAGGATCGTGGTGACAAGGTAAGTAAGCTGCATTAGGATTCTGCAATGCAATCCCGAGTGTGGCTCTGGGTTGCCGCTAATGGTACTGAAATTTAACCCCGAGCCACACTCGGGAATACTGCCAGGAGGGTTAACTTGTTCATAAATGATAAAGAGGTTGGTATAAATAGTTAAATCTCAACATTTGCTGATGATCCAAAGTTAAACAGGGTAATAACTTCACAACAGGATACTGAAACTTTACAGGAAGACCTCAATAAATTGGAGGAATGGGCAAACACATGGCAAATGAGGTTCAATGTAGGGAAATGTATAGTAATGCACTTGCGGGTCAAAAATATGAATGCAAGATATGCGCTGTGGGAGAACCTAGGGCTGGGAAAAAAAATCGATTTTAATCTTGAATCGAGTTTTGAGTTAAAATCGATTCAGATTTGAAGAAAATCAATTTATTTTTCTTTCAAAGTTTCCGTAGCAGGGCTGCAGGGGGCGTATCCGGAATGGCAACTGGGCAATGTTACCCCAATTACATCTACTCGCCGCAGCCGCCGCGAGTAGATGTAATGTAACACTAACTAACCGCAAGCCGTCGTCTGCCTACCTGATCAGCGTGTCATGCAGACAGACAGTGGCCATTGCAGTGTTCAAAAGCCGCGCCTCCCGAGTCCTCGTCATCTGTGATAGGCGGAACACTCAATTTCACAGCAGGCAGTGTTCAGCCTATCACGGACATCCTCTCATCCTCGTCTGTGTTATGAGGATGAGCGGATGTCCATGATAGGCGGAACACTGAATGCTGGCAAATTGAGTGTTCCGCCTATCACAGACGAGGAGGAGGCGCGGCTTTTGAATACTGGAATGGCCGCCGGTGTAGCAGTAAAATCTGTATCCCATGAAAATCTGCATCAGGTACGGGCACAGTGATTGAAGCACGGGCACAGTGAGGCATTGGGCACAGTGAGGCAATGGGCACAGTGAGGCATGGGCACAGTTCAATTCAACTAAGAGTAACCTCAGAATTTTTTGTTGTTTTATTAGCTAAATCCACAAATACAGTATTAATAATTTGGATGTTTAACAATCTTTGTTGCACACTGACTTTGCAGTTAAAGAAAGGGTTTGCCTTTGCAATTTTGTTTGTTGATGCACTTTAATTAATATAATAAAAAAAAAAATTGAATCGAATCGTAAATCGAGTTTTTTGGGGGGAAAATCGCCCAGCCCTAGGAGAACCTCGGGGGTAATCCAAGATGGAAAAAGATCTGGGGATCCTAGTTGATAACAGACTCAGAAAGAGCATGCAATGCCAAGCTGCAACAAGCAAGGCCAGAAAAATATTAGTATGCATTAAAAAGGGTATTTACTCAAAAGATAAAGCTATAATCTACTACTTTACAAAACTCTGTTTTGTCCACATCTTGAGTATGCTGTTTAGTTCTGGTCACCAGTCCTTTGGAATAATGTACTAGAACTGGAAAGAGTCAAAAAATATAATAAGAGGGCTGGAGGATCTCAGTTACAAGAAACGACTACAAGCATTACATAGTCGCTCAATGAAGTTGGATGAGAAAAGGTTTAACCTTAAAGTGACTGTAAAGTCTTGTTTTTTTTATAAATATAACAAACATGTTATACTTACCTGCTCTGTGAAGTTGGTTTTGCACAGAGTAGCCCAGATCCTTCATTTCTCAGGTCCCTTTTCAACTCTCCTGGCCCATCCCTCCTGGTGAGTGCCTCCACAGCAAGCAGTTTGATATGGGGGCACCCGAGCTGAGTCACAGCACCCTGTGTCCTTTCAGACACAAAGCTGCCACACGGCCTTGCCCGTTTATCTCCTCATTGAGTGACTGACTTTGATTGACAGCAGCGGGAGCCAATGGTGCCACTGCTGTGTCTCAGCCAATCAAGAGGGAGAGTCCCGGGACGGCTGAGGGACTCATGGACATTGCTGGATAGAGATTGGGCTCAGGTAAGTATTAGGAGCTGCTGCACACAGAAGGCATAGGATGCATTAAGATAAAAAACCTGTTGACTTTACAACCACTTTAAACTGCGTAAGGTGTTTTTAACTGTTAGAGCGGTAAGGATGTTGCACTTTCTTCCACAATTGGTGGTTGCGGAGGGAAATGTAGCTAATTTATCCATAACATTGAACTGAACACAAGTCAGTAAAGGTTGTGTGCAGTTCAATGTTATGGATTACTGCAAAGTCTGAGGCAATTTGTCGTACACTTTGGATTTAGTTTGCCGATGCTGGAACAACTTGCTCATTACCAGGTGGAACCTATTCTTTACACGTCGCTTCCCATATGGTGGATCCCATTGAAGTCACTACCTCACTATTGCCTGTTTGACCCACGTGCTGTATGGTACGTGTGTCCACCTTTTCTGGTAAGCGTGCCAACCTCACTCTTTGTTGATTGCACCTTAATATCAAGTTTATTCACCTTGAACAACAACCGAAAGACTTTTCATCATACTGTTTGTTCACATTCTATTCAAGATAGACTATTTCAGGATGTTCACTCATTTGTTTTGAATCATTTATTCTGGTTCATTATTTTAGATGTTTTTCATTTTTCTTTAATCACATTAGCACTTTTACAGATTGGTTCTTCATTCACCATATTGTCTGATTTATGTACTTTATTGGTTCACTATTGAGCACCACGCAATTTTATTGCTTACCAGATTTATAATGGAATGAATGATGCCTGGCAGTGACTCTTCTCGCTGAGCTACCTGAGATGCTGACAGCACCCTGTCTGATCCATTGGACAACATTGCTTTGTGCCTTGACTTCTGCTAAACCTTGAACTCTTTGCTCCTCACATGAACTTCAAGATTTAAGCTATGTCTCTGATCTTCCTGTTTGCCAGATTTTTGTATTCTCTCCAGCCAATATCTTGCTCTGTCTTCCCTGCTGCAGTCCCTATCTTTTCTACTACTCGTTACTGACCCTTGGCTAGTTTCTGGACTATGTTTCTGCCTGAACCCAACCTGCAACTTCTCGTTTTTGACCTTTGACTTGTCTACTGACTGTGCTTCTGTTTGATCCTTTCCTGCTATATCTGCTTCTGGACCCCATCTTGCTCACCTCCTGGTGGGGAGATCCCAAGGACCGTGACCTGGTATTAACATGCAGCAAAACCATCTCCACCATCAGGAGCTCTGGTGAACAACGGTTAGTACTTAGACCCACGTCATCCACCAGGATGACCAGCTTGTATACTTATTATGGTGGTCAGTGAAAGTCCCGCTACTGCTATAGCAACTGGTCATCAATCCTGACCCCTGATCGTGACACTGTGGCTGACAGTATGGGTGGAAGCAAGGCTGCTTGCTGAAGCAGGCTGGGGACCCAAGTACTGAAACAGAAGAAGGGAAGGGGAAGAAGAGGCGCCAAGCCACTAATAGTGTAGCACAGTTTATTACAAGATAAACAATTAGTCACAGTGAAAATGCACTCACAAACATCTAGGATAACAGGCATCTAAGGCTCTGTGTGGGGACAGCTGGGAGATTCCAGTCTGTGCTGAAGCCACTGAGAAGACAAAGCTGCTGTAGGGAGCTAAGCTGGCGACAGGGAACTGCCACAAGATCACTGAGTCGTCAATGGAGTTGTCAAACCAAGGGATGTTGCGGTCAATCAGGAATCCATTTCAGAGCCCCAGCCTATTGGCTCATGAAGGAGGCGTGGTTGAGCCTCTAAAACGTTTTCCTGATTGGCCTCAATGTCCCTTGGTGTGACAGCTACATTGACGGCTTTGTGATCTCGTGGCAGTTGCCTGGCGCAAACCCAGCTCCCTGCTCTACTTCCTGCGGCTTCGTCTTACCAGCGGTTTCAGAACAGACTGTAATTTCCCAGGTGGCCCCAAACAGAGCCTAACATGCCTGTTATCTCAGATGTTTGTGAGTGATTTTTCAATTTGCCTTTCTGAACCTGAACATTCAAAATCCTATGAAAGAGGGTGAATCCTGTTAGTAAATTTTGGCCATTTTTAGGACTAAAAGGCAAACTTATGTTAAAACCCATGGGTAGCTGGGCACTGCCAATGAAGCAATGAAAAAAAAATGCTGCACAGTCAGGATAGGGTATTTTAATGCTCTTTGAGTGCAACATTAAAAATACAGAAATCCTTTAAATAACATGCCTTATGCTGTAGGTGGTGGCACAGAACAGTACACAGTGACAACATTCACTGGCACAGAATATTTGGCTATGGAAGTAATCTTTTGGTTTACATTTAGCTTGCCTTGCATACTACACTTTAATCAGACTAATTTCTGTTAGATTTTTATTTCAGGTATTTTTAGCGCAACGCATGCTTATTCATTAAATGGTAATAGGCCCGCTTTAAACAGCAAATATAAATGTATCTATAGAGTGTTTATAATATTTAAAGTTTTGGCTCTAAGAAAGGGACCAGCAAGATATAAAAACTTTTATATTAAGAGTCTTTTGTGCTTGTAGTGCCCCAGTAGCTCTATAGGAAAGGTACTGTGACAGCACACTACACAAGAATACTCCTTAGGGCTTGTCATTTTCTGGAATTTTGGTTTAAAATTTTGCCAGCAGATTGTTGAGTCTGCCCCTTTTTTCCCCAATGCAAACCTCTCCTGTCACTGGCCAAAACTAGAAAAAAAGTCGAACTATATAGGCCAGACAAGGAGTCTTATATAAAATCATAAATTTTATCACACAAATGTATAAAAACCCACTGTACAAAACCAACTGCACATAGGAGGTAAGTATAACATTAAATTTGACTTTACAATAACTTTAAGGCTAGCCATACATTAAAATGATTGCAAAGTCTCTTTTTTTAAAAAAAATAACATGTTATACTTACATCCTGTGTGAAATGGTTTTGCACAGAGCAGCCCAGATCCTTCTCTTTTCAGGTCCCTCTTCGCTGCTCTTGGCCCCTCCCTCCTGTTGAGTGCCCCCACACAAAGCAGCTTGCTATGGGGGCACCCAAGACAAGCTGCAGCTACAGCTGTCCATTCAGACACGCAGCTGCCGTTCGGTCCCGCTCCCTCTCTCTCATGATTGGCTAACTGACTTTGATTGACAGCTGAGGGAGCCAATGGCGCCGCAGCTGTGTCTCAGCCACTCAGGGGGAGGGCCAGGGACTCGTGGACACTGCTGGACAGAGAAGGGGCTCAGGTAAGTGTTAGAGGGGCTGAGGGGGGCTGCTACACGCAGATTTTTTTTTATCTTAATGCATAGAATACATTAAGATAAAAAACCTTCTGACTTTACAACTCCTTTAACCACTTGCCGCAGCTCTCGTTCTGTGTGGACGTCATATGACGGCCTCCCAGAATGCCCGCTCTTGCGTGGGAGCACGCAGTGCTGTGGCCGCGCCCCATTGCTTCAGCTCTTTAACCATGTGATCGGCTGTGTCCAGTCACACCCAGTCACATGTAAACACAGAGATGCCGGTAGTCAGCGCTCCTCGCCTCACACTGACAGAGTGTGGGGAGAGGAGAGCCGATCAGCTGCATCTCCTCACATAGGACATCTAGGGATGTAATCAGGGCACTGATCATCAGTGCCCTAATTACAATTAAGTGCCCACAATTAAGTGCCCACCACTGCCAGCAATTAGTGCCAACCTTTGCCCACAAGTGCCAGAAATCAGTGCCCACAAGTGCCAGCAATCAGTGGCCATTAGTGATGCCAGTAAGTGCTGGATATCAGTGATGCCCATCACTGCTGCCCATCAATGCCACCCATCAATGCCACCTATCTGTGCCCATCAGTGCCACATATCAGTGCCACCTATCAGTGCCCATAAGTGCTGCCTCAGTGCAGCCTATCAGTGCCGCCTCATCAGCGCCCATCAGTGAAAGAGAAAAATTACTTATTTACAAAATGTACTAACAGAAACTAAGAAAAACTAATTTTTTTCAAAATTTTCGGTCCTTTTTTTTTGGGGCGAAAAAATAAAAATCCCAGAAGTGATTAAATACCACCAAAAGAAAGCTCTATTTGTGTGAAGAAAATGATAAAATTGTCACATGGTTACAGTGTAGCATGACCGTGCAATTGTCATTCAAAGTGTGACAAGCTAAAAAATGGCCTGGGCAGGAAGTGCCCTGTATTGAGTTGGTTAAGCACAGGGAATCCCTCCCGCAGCACTATTGTGTTCTACCGGTGGGAATCTTTCCCTACTGGCAGAATATAATGATCACTGCTGCTGGCTATAGCAGTAATCAAAACGGGAAAAACAAAACAGGCTGGCTGTACTGAAGTCGATTGATAGATTAAAAACAGTACAACCAGCCTGCCCATAGATGGATCAAAAGTCCTGCTGAACTAGCTGAAACATACAAGGGGAAAGAGAGCACACAGCTACCCTAGTGTAATACCATTTTTAATGATTAAAATACAAGATCATAAGTAGAGGGTTGCACTCACAAACATGGAACTGTAATCGCATGTACATCAAGAAATATGCCTCTCCTGGCCTATTTGGCTGGGTTGGCTCCAAAACCCGAAGGGCGATGCGAGATGTTGATCCGAGCCTAGCTTCCACATCCCGCCAAGCGGTGCAAGCAGCTGTGCTTGTCGTGACGACACTCGTGGCTGAAGAGGGGAATGATGTGAGTGAAGTGTCTCCTCTGACAAGCAGGCGGTTGCCAAGACTACATATTTCGGAGGTGCGGCCTCCTTCTTCAGGTCACACCCTCTCCACCTCTAGCCCACCATTATATAGAACCCCATGCCCCTCCCCCGGGTCAACCAATGCCATACACCAGACCAGGAGGACGGAGTTCACAAAGGTAGGTGTATACAGAAAAAGGGGGCAATTAATCAGCAAAAACGCCCTAAGCTAAATTATCAAATGTATATACATTAATTGCATTTAATTAAAATATTCATGTCTTATACTATAGCAATTAATAGGTTGGAGGTTGGCAGTGTGTGTGTGTGTGTACCAAAACCTGATCCATCTAATCCAATATAGCATGCAAAAAAAAAAAAAGGACCTAGTTCTCAAAGCATGGTATAACCCCTCTGGATTTTGAAAGGCGGACCAGGTATAAATGTATAAAATATGTTTATTGATTTTACACAGTAAAATAGCATTTAGCAAAAAGTAGTAATTGAAAATATATGTATATAAAAAACATTATACAATATTGGTAACAAAAGATTTGATACAAACATTGGCATGAGTCTGAGCTACCCTGTGTGCGTTGATGGGCTAGTGAGAGTACATGTTACAAAATGACGCCTGACATGTTTTGGACTGTGTAGTCCTTCCTCAGAGGCTTACTGTCATTTGAAGAGTCAACAAGTATTCTACAATATAGATATAAATATAAATAATATTAGTCTGACTTAGTAAATAACACACTGTATATTTTAAAAGTATTTTCTCACAATTTTTACTCTGAACAATGAGCTGCACATTTACATATATTGATGTTATAGCATCTTAAATTGTACTTACATGGACGAGCTAGTTACAGATTAAAAACCATGGAAAGATGGATATTGGCTGAATGCTCCTGAGCCACTGGGTGCAATCAAGGCAAGGGTCAGGACAGAACTCGGCCAGAGCAGGACCCACGAGTGGTATGAGAGAGACGGGAGAGCAGACACAAGTAAGACCACTACAAGAACTCTGATGGCTGGAGTGTAAACTCCTACCATTGGGGGCTGGCCATGAGATAGTTCAGTATATGAGTAGTGGCAAAAATAGCCAATTATTGTGTCTCTAGAGGTGGAAAAGGAGACAACAAGAGACAAATAGGGGTATTAGGAGGAAGCAGATTGTAGGTCACTAATGGCCAAAGTAAATGGCTGTACACTATATTGAACAAAATATGTTGGCAATAGTAGTGTAGAGTAGAACTAAATGTAAGTAAAAGAAGGGTAGAAAGAGTAACAAGTGATGCTTCCAAAATACCTGTCTCGCTGGGTCTGGTTGTGTTCCTCCCTTCAGCCAGTCAACATCAATATGGATGTATAAACCGGCAGAGGGATTATATAGGGCTAGTAAGGAGGCTAAACTTTATTGCTAAAGAGCCAGAATCAGCTGTGGCCAGAAAGACAGAGCATTGTGCCAGACGAGTGGCTGCAACGCTCTGTCAGAGAGTTCCCTGACTCGGCAGTGCACGGCGCCATTGTGGGTAGAGCCACGTCCCGCGTCATCGGAGCGCATGGAGCCCACCTGCTTGCGCTTCACAGTGGAGCGCAAACAGGATGGAATTCATCCTAATTCGGATGGATCCCTGCAGGCAAAAGAGTTTCCGAGCCCAGGCCGCCGTAGTGACCGGGATCTGGGGACCCCAGTGGCTCAGGAGCATTCAGCCAATATCCAATATGACAGTAAGCCTCTGAGGAAGGACTACACAGTCCAAAACATGTCAGACGTCATTTTGTAACATGTATTCTTGCTAGCCCATCAACGCACACAGGGTAGCTGAGAGTCATGCCAATGTTTGTATCAAATCTTTTGTTACCAATATTGTATAACGTTTTTTTATATACATATATTTTCAATTACAATTTTTTGCTAAATGCAATTTTACTGTGTAAAATCAATAAACATATATTTTATACATTTATACCTGGTCCGCCTTTCAAAATCCAGAGGGGTTATACCATGCCTTGAGCACTAGGTCCTTTTTTTATGCCCTATACTATAGAACTTGAAATGTTTAAGATATGAGATATATAAAATATAAAATCAAATTTCAATATTATCATTATCGGTAAAACATACTTTGAGAACAAAACATTTATCATTGCATCAACAAGATTGTTTACTCAGAATTTCAGAAATTCATCCATGATCTATTATAATCATAATTTTAATCTAAATAATAATTTAACATTTTTAGTTTTACGTTTTTAAATTTTTAATACTCTCAATATTTGTAAATAACTAAAAAAAACAAAAACAAATCCATAATATAAAATCCATAATATAAAATAACCAACCATCATTATCAATTATTAATTCTTTATCAATAACACTATACGATATATAAATATACTTACTATTCAGACTGACAAATTAATTCATTACAGAACCACCATCAGTTGTTTCAGTATATTAATAATATGGTCGGTCAATCAATGTATATTGGTTAATAAACATAAGGAACCATAGGAGGATCACCCATTGATAATTGTTTTAATAAACAATATGATGATACATCATATCAGAGTACCTATCTCAAGTTCCTCGTTCAGCCCTTCAGGTGTCATACTGTTTAAAGTGAATATCCAAAAAGATTCTCGTTTGCATAAACGGGAAAATCTTTCACCTTCCGGGATTAACATACAGTAGGTATGGACTCTATGCCAAATAGTTCCAGGCCTTCTGTACTGCCCCTGAGTTTATATTTAAAATGGCATGGGACACTATGCTTCTCAATCTTCTTCTCTGTGAACCTACGATGCTCATCATGGCTCGCACCGTCCTACCTACATAGGGGAACCAACATGGGCACCTCAACCCATATAAAACAAATTGGGTGCTACAACAGATAAGCTGCTTAATATGGAAAATGCATCCATCTCTGCTACTAAAGGATTTTTGACCATGATAGATAAATTTACAAGCTTTGCACTTGGTACCTTTGCACTTGTGGAACCCTATAATGTTATAAAATTGGGGAATATTCACCATCTTTTTTTCTGTTTTTCTCTAAGACGACTAGGAGGAATGAGACTTTTGACATTTGTTGCCCGTCGACAAAAACACTTAAGGTTTTGTTGGGAGAACGCTCCTGAGTGTTTAATACTGTCTCAAAATTGGTCAGTGCTTTTGGACGGCTTTTTTAATGGCTCAATGTTGGTCATTGCATCTTGTAATGAAAAGGGTACCATAATGGTCCTTATCGGATGTAGACCTGTCCCTGTTGGTAACACCCTCTCTATATCTGCTGAACCAGCTGAATTTTGATCCATCAATGGCCATTTTTAGTGTTAGAGCTTTTTATTACACACAAATACACTCATCATAGATATATGTTTTATCTTCTCACACTTTTGTAATCTCATGTTTTTGGAATCATGCATTTTATTATGAAATTTAAAAAAATGCAAAAGATGTTTAACTGCTTCCTTGCCTGGGCCATTGTAAAATGACGTTCAGGTGGGAACACTATGGTTCTGTGTCTGGGAAGATGTCATATGACATCCACCGGACATAGAGGATGATTGGTCAGCATATGCTGGTAACACTGGATCACTGTCATCAATCACAGCAGTGAAAGTTGTAAACAATTAATGGCTTTCTTTCATGCCATTCATTGTATACAATTGTGTTGCAAGCTGTGATTGGTCACTGTGATTACATGGTACAGACAGGGCCAATCACAGCCCATTTGTACCATGTGATTAGCTGTGGCCAATCACAGCTAACCACAACATTACACAGTGTCTACACACTGTCATTCATTAAAAATATTTGCTTATAGCAGTGAGATTCACTGCCATAAGCAAACAAAGTATGTAAAAATAAAATAAAACATTCTAAACTCCCCAGAGTGGTACAGTGTTACTATGGTAATGCTGTATTGCTCTGGTCACAGTATGTAAAAACAAATGTAAAAGAAAAAGGAAAAAAATTAAAAAAAACATTATTTTTTTTACATGCCGTCACCAGTCAGTCCCTGGTCACCACCACACCAGGTATATTATGACTGCATTGGTGACAGTATTATTATATATATATATATATATATATATATATATATATATATATATATATATATTTATTTATTTTTTAATATGGAAAAAAAAAATCTTAATTTTCCATAAAATTGTGACAAAAAATTACAACTTCAAAAAAGTGCCATGCCTCCTACTAAATACCTCAGACTGTCTACTTTCTAAAAAGCTCATTTGGGAGATATTAGTACTGTCCTGGCATTTTCAAGTCTCAAGCAATGAGAGCTCAGTACATCAGCATCGATCGATGTTCAGATATATATACCATAGCTTGTGGACTCTATAACGTTCCTACAGACTAAATAATATATATTGATTTGCGTTATTTTCACCAAAGAAATTAAACAGAATACACGGTGGCCTTAAATGTATGAAGAAAGCTTATTTATTTGCAACATTATATAACCTAAACAAAGATTTGGGCCCTTTTTTTTTTTGATTTAGCAAAAAAGATTAAAAAAAAAATAAAATAAAAAAACTCAGTGGTTATTAAATACCACCAAAAGAAAGCTCTATTTGTGTGAAACAAATGATACAATTTTCATTTGGCTACAGTGCAGCATGACTGCGTAAGTGTCATTCAAAGTGTGACAGTCCTGAAAGCTGAAAATTGGCCTGGGCAGGAAGAGTGTTTAAGTGCCCAGTTTTGAAATGGTTAAATTGTAAACAAATGTATTCCATGCAAGTATGAAATGTACACTTAAATAAAGCATTATGAATAATCTTTATCTAATCGGTGCACATAAAGCTAATACATATTTTGAAAAGAGTCACATCATGAACATTCTTCAAAGGGCACCTCTCTTTTGTGGTACATGTTGCATTTAAAGCTGATCTCCTGCTCTTAGTGAAGTTTAAATAGTTTGTTTGGACCGATCTGGTGCAACAAACTATCATTACATTACTATGACACGCTGTGGCTCTTAGCGCTGAATAAACTGTATGGAGCCTCAGCTAAATACAGTATACAGCGCTGTGTTCTGGCAGTGAGATGGGAACTTTCTGTCCCACACCTGGAACAAGAGCTGCTTGGCCATTGAAGTTTTGCATTTTCTGAATGAATACAAAGCTTCCTTTGATTGGCCAAGACAGAGAAGTGGGTAGATGACATCACAATCTTTCCCTCAGCAAATCAGAGAAAGCTTTGCATTCATTAATTAAATACAAAGCTGCCTGTGAATGGCTGAGCAGTGCTCAGCCCTACTCAATTTTGTTATAGGTGTGAGACAGGAAGTTCTTGACCCACTGCTGGAATACAATGCTGCATACTGTGTGAAGATGAGGCTACATACAGTTCATATATGGCTGAGAGCATGTTCACATTAGTGAAATTAACAGTTCATTTGGGCCAATGGGTCAGCTTGGTCTAAATGAACTATTTAAACTGCACTAAAAGCTGGGATAAGCTTTAAGCAGATAAATACAATACATTATCTGAAGTATTTTTTACATTCATTATTTAAAGCGGTAGTAAACTCTGATACTTCATTCCTAAATTTCATATAATTCAATATAATTTGTTATTGTGAATCTTAAAGAGGTGAGGGGTGGATGTGAGGTAATTATAACCCTACATAGGTACCATCCCAGAAAGAGCAAAAATCAAAAACAAATGAAGTGGGGTGGGACTTTGTATGAACCTTGTAGGGTTTAATAAAAGGCATGTACCAAAAAGCTTAAAAAACAATCTTTATTTTTCATATACAAATGGTTGAATAAAAACATTGCAATTACAGCTAGTTAAAATCATAGTTACTGTTACTTTGTCCAGGATATGCTGATCCTAACTGAGAGAATCAAGACAGATGGCCTACACATTTCACGGGAGATCCCGCTTCATCAGTGCCTTAAAATAGCACAAATTTTGGACATATACTGTAATAACCTACAAACAAGATGTTAACAAGATTATAGATATGAGTATTTTAATTATCATCAACTACAGAAACAAGGTGTTAAAAATCTATTGCTCACCTAGATGGCAACATTACAACATATTGAAAAGGTAACATATTAGAGCTAAATTACATTTATTTCATGCCCCATAGTGTATCAAAAAGCCAGAGAAAGAAGTAGAGGACAAATGGGAGACAAACTGGAAAATAAAATTCCTTAGGAAATATAATCAAATATCAGTCAGTGCCTATATTCCCGCCTAAGTGGCTGTGTACGGGATCATATAATGAAATATACTACTGTTTTGCCTGTATGATGGCAGTCATTCAGTCTGGTGGGGAGGAAGCCTGGGGGGCCCGTGGGGATAGCCTCCGTGTCCTCACCAGGAAAAAAAAGCAGACTCCTATGCAATGGTAATGATGATATTACTATAATATTAGGATGTCAAAAATGGAGGAGGGAAAACAAAAAGGATGGGGAGGGGGAAAAGGGATGGGGAGGGGAAAAGGGATGGGGAGGGGAAAGGGGGGGGGGGAGGAAGGGAAAGGGAAGGTTTAAAAGAGTAAAGATGGAGAGAGGGTGGAAAGGGGGGGTTAAACCCCTTGTTTCTGTAGTTGATGATCATTTAAATAGTTATTAGTATTCATATCTATAATCTTGTTAACATCTTGTTTGTAGGTTATTACAGTATATGTACAAAATCTGTGCCATTTCAAGGCCCTGATGAAGTGGGATCTCCCGTGAAACGCGTAAGCCATCCGTCTTCATTCTTTCAGTCAGGACCAGCACATCCTGGACAAAATAACAGTAACTGTGATTTTAACTAGCTGTAATTGCAATGTTTTTATTCAACCATTTCTATATGGAAAATAAAGATTGATTTTTTTTTAAGCTTTTTGGTACATGCCTTTATTAAACCCTACAAGGTACATACAAAGTCCCACCCCACTTTATTTGTTTTTGATTTTAGTTATTGTGAATCGTAGCGCCGCCATGTCAAAGCATATATAACGTTTCTTACTTAAATAAACATTGTTTTTCTAAAAGCTTCTCCTTGGTTGCAGCTGCCATATTGACTCCTATCTTCTGCGTCCAATACCATTATAACTTCAACCCTTATTCCCTCTTGATGACCATAATCTTGTGTGCGCTCTCCTGTATAGTACTGCTCTTTTGGGCTCTCTCCTGTGTAGCGCTCACCGCCTCATCAACCCCTGTGATGTAGTGAGTCACATGGGGTTAAAGCTCAGCTTGTCAATGGGAATCTAGTCTTGTGGGATGTTGGGGCTGATGCCACGCAAAGGAAATGATGTAGCCCCGGCATGTAAACCCAATTTTTCTGGCATAAAGAGCTTTGAGGGAAAATGGGACTAAATGCACATGCGCCAATGATGTCATTAATCAAACCAGCACCAATTGCACAGAAAGAAAGGAGGTGGGAAGGAATCTACACAGAGCAACTAATTCAGTAGTTTAGAATTAATATGGGGCAAACTTAACAGGATGGGTTTACTAGTGCTTTAAATTTAAATTGGCTTCTTTCCTTTGTGAATCTTCTGGTGTTGAGTAAGGCTTGACTTTTGTGTATAACATTTGTCACATTCCAAACATCTAAATGTTTTTTCTCCAGTGTGAATTATCTGGTGTTGGGTAAGACTGTCCTTTCTTGTAAAACACTGATCACATTCCAAACATCTAAATTCTTTTTCTCCAGTGTGAATCCTCTGGTGTCGAGTAAGACCAGTCGCTTGCACAAAACACTTGCCACATTCCAAACATTTAAATGGTTTTTCTCCCGTGTGAACCCTCTGGTGTATAGCAAGATACATCATTCTTGCAAAGCTCTTGCCACATTCTGAACATCTATACAGCTTATCTCCTGTGTGAAGCTTTTGGTGTCCAGCAAGATGAGAAATTTGTGCAAAGCATTTGTCACAATCTGAACATCTAAATGGCTTCTCTCCAGTGTGAATCCTCTGGTGTTGCATAAGATGAGACATTTGTTTAAAGCATTGGTCACATTCTGAACACATAAATGGCTTTTCACCTGTGTGAATCCTTTGGTGTTGCTTAAGAGTAGATGTTTTGGCAAAACATTTGTCACATTCTGAACATTGGAATGGCTTCTCTCCTGTGTGAGTCCTTTGGTGTTCATTAAGATGTGACTTGATATAGAAACACCTGTCACAATCTGTGCATTTAAATTTATTTTCTTGTGGGTGAATCTTCCTCTGGTGGTAAGAAAGATGTGCTGGTTGTAAAAAGCTCTCATTACATTCTGAACAACTGTATGGTTTCTCGCCTGTGTGAAGCCTCTGGTGTCCAGTAAGCCTTCCCTTTGTTTGGAAGCACTTGTCACATTCAGAGCATTGAAATGGCTTTTCTCCAGTGTGGTTCCTCATATGTATAACAAAATTTTCCTTTTTTAAGAAACGTATACCACATTCTGCACAATTAAACATGTTTTGTCGGTGTGAATCTTCTTCTGGTGGCAAAGATTTGTCTTCTTTGAGGAGCACTTGTAAAATTCTGAACTTTGAAAAGTCTGCTCTTCCGAGTTAATTCACTGATGATTACTGAACTTTTCTGAAGGATTTCTTATTGGTCATAATGTGCTGATTATGATTTCAGAAATTCAGCCATTACAGAAGATATCTGCATAGGAATATGAAAATAAATATTGGATGCAGATAAACATCAGCTTGGTAATAACATTATGGAATTCTAGATCAAAATGTATTGTTTTCCAATAATCACAGTTAAAATGGTTGGTAAATGTTTTGCTTGTTTATATTATATTATGCTGGGTTTTGGAACTCAAGATCAAAGGCTGGTAGTTGCTTGCATCTCAAAGCTAAAAATAAGTTAAATTGAAAGTAATCTACAGCATAATTATACATCATTTAACCCAACATAAAACGACCCCCACCCCAAAATGTAACCTCAGTTTTAAATTACGTCTCGGCATGATACTTACCCCTAGCTATACTTAACTCAGGTGCATACAATGAACCCAACACTAAACCCAAGAACAAAATGTTATATATTGTAGCTTACCAGTCCTTAGATGCGGTTGCTATAGTCGTTTTTATTTTTCCGGCTAAGAACATTTTCAGCAACTACAGAGAATGCCTGTTAATCTTGCCAAAAATGCAGTGTCTTTGTTACTATATGCGAGTTGAATTGAAAGCACTAACAACATTACTACAGCGTTATTTTTTATTTATTTTTATATGTTCAAACAACAGAACAAAGGTACATAAGTAAGTGGTGAAGAACAGTATCAGATGTCCCCATCAGGTTCATCAGGGGTTGAATGTATACCCCTAATGCATTAAATAGGTTAAACACAAACTAAAAGGACAAAAATCATATAATAACCAACTCACAAAGGGAAACAAAATAACTAATGAAGAATATTCACACCGTAACAAAAGAGTTCTGTAGCACTCCTGTTAGAGCATGACTACCAGACGTTTGGCTATAGAAATGTGCATGCACAAAGAATGGCTAATCGATTCATGTGCCCAGAATTCTCGGCAGAATGGTGACTAGGTGCAGGACTGCGCACGGGCGCGCGCTCTTTAAAGGGGCTTCTGCTCATGTTCAAGTGCTAACTGGTCTTTCAGCTGTTCCCTGTGTCTTGCAATTACTCGGCTTGCCTATAACCTGAACCTGGATCCTGCTTCTGCTCTGTCGCCATTTCCCGGCCCCCGGCTCCGTTCTTGACAACGTCTCTGTTTTATGTCTCTGTATCTTGCTGCCCGCCTGCTGCTGACCTCGGCTATCCATGTGACCATGCTGCTGTTCCCAACTCTGCTCTCACATCTGGTTTAAGTGCCTATCCAACTGTCATCTGTATTAGCAATGCTCATCACTAGGGATGAGCCGAACACCCCCCGGTTCGGTTCGTACCGGAACTTTTGAACGGACCGAAAGTTCGCGGCGAATTTTAGAACCCTATTAAATACAATGGATGCGAACGTTCAAAATCTAAAGTGCTAATTATAACGGCTAATATGCATGTTATTGTCCTAAAAAGGGTTTGGGGACCCGGGTTCTGCCCCAGGGGACATGTATCAATGCAAAAAAAAGTTTTAAAAACGGATGTTTTTTTGGGAGCAGTCATTTTAATGATGCATAAAGTAAAAAAAAAAGTGAAATATTCCTTTAAATATTGTACCTGGGGGGTGTCTAAAGTATGCCTGTGAAGTGCCACGTGTTTACCGTGTTTAGAACTGTCCCTGCACAAAATGACATTTCTAAAGGAAAAAAATGGTCATTTAAAACTGCTTGCGGCTTTAATGTAATGTCTGGTCCCGGCAATATGGATGAAAATCATTGACAAAAATGGCATGGGTACCCCCCACCCCACTTGTATGGATATTAAGGGGAACCCCGCACCCAAAATTAAAAAAAGGCCCTATATACTCTGAACAGCAGTATACAGGCGGTGCAAACAAGACAGGGACTGTAGGTTTGTTCTTAAGTAGAATCTTTTTCTAATTTGGAACAGGTAAATTTTTTAAGTGTAGCTCTAGCCCAAAAATCTATTTTTAAGCTTTTTTGGAGAACATAGGGAAGGGTTATCACCCCTGTAACATTTGTTTTGCTGTCTGTGCACTTGTTCAGAACATTTCACCTCACTTTCCATCCCAATGACAAATGTTTTTGGAAAAGTGGGTTTTTTATTGAAACAAGGATTGGTGATAAAGCATCAGTAGAGAGGAGACACCTTTTTCCCATATTAACTTTTACAGGAGAGAATTTCCCTTCCTAGGGGTGGATTTCCTCTCACTTCCTGTTGTCTCCTTCTGTTTGCAAGTAGGAGTCGTTTGTAAGTTGGATGTTTGAAAGTAGGGGCCTGCCGTATATACTCTGCAAAAATTTGCCCCTTAGGTGTCGGTGTTGCCACAACACTGTAAGCCCTCACAGTTACTCTTGGTGGGCACTGGAACGCCCTGCTGTGAACTATTATATCAGGAATTGTAATTACATGCCATTGTTGAACAGTGGTAGGAAAAATTGGGCCTTTGGTGGTGGTGCTGGTGGTGGTGGTGTTGCCACAACACTGTAAGCCCTCACAGTTACTCTTGGTGCACGCAGGAATGGGCCCTGCTGTGAATTATTAGATCAAGAATTGTAATTACATGCCCCTGTTGAACAGGGGCAGAAAAATTGGGCCTTAGCCACTGGTGCCACAACAATGCAACCCCTCACAGATACTGTACTTGGAGCACAGCAATGAGCCCTGTTGCAAAGTATTGCATCAAAAATTGTAATTACACACCCCTGTTAAACAGGGGCTGAAAAATTGGGCCTTAGCCACTGGTGGCGGCACCCAGAAACAAAGATGTTCTTCAAAGCTATCATCATGAATCGGATCATTGAGGAGGAGGAGGAGGATTGTCAGTCAACATAACAGGACAGTCACTCAGCATCAGCATAGGCAGTCTTGAAGGGATGTGACATTTAAAAATAAATTATTCTGTTATATCAGCTTCAGGTGCTTGGTAGCTGGTGGTGATCCAAGACTGGTTCAGCTTTATGAAGGTCAGTCGATCAACCGAGTTGGTGGACAGGCGCACCCTGTGATGCGTGACAAAGCCTCCAGCAGCACTGAATGTTCGTTCCGAAAGAACGCTGGATGTAGGACAGGCCAGTAGCTCAATTGCATACTGTGCAAGCTCTGGCCAGTGATCCATCCTCAACACCCAGTAAGCCAGAGGATTTTTGGTGGGAAAGGTGTCCAAGTCTGACCTCGCCCCTAGGTATTCCTGCACCATGTATATCAGACGCTGGCGATGGTTGCTGGAACCGATCATACCTTGGGGCTGCGGACTAAAAAAAATTCCGAACGCATCGGTCAGACGGCCACCTTCTCAACCGCTCCTTCTGCTACTGACCGAAGCCTCAGCAACTCGTTGTCCAGGACCAGGAGTTTGTAACCTCCCAGTCTCTGGGAACGCGTTGCACAGACCTTTCTGCAAGGCCTCCCGGAGATGTCTCATCCTCTGCTCCCTCTGCGACGGTAAGATAAGGTCCGCAACCTTACCCTTGTACCATGGATCAAGGAGAGTGGCCAGCCAGTAATGGTCCCTCTCCTTGATCCGAAGAATACGAGGATCCTTCCGCAGACTTTGCAGGATCAGGGAGGCCATGCAGCGTAGGTTAGCTGAGCCATTCGGTCCAGAGTTCTCTGGGTCACTAAGGACGACATGATCCGCAGCCACCTCCTCCCAGCCACGTACAAGTCAACGGGTTTGTTGGGACTGTAAATCATCCCTAAAAGACTGCTGCTGTTGATGCTGAGTGCCATGCTCCACCTCCATGCTGACACAATCCTTCTCCTCCTCCTCGTCCTCTTCCTGTGTGATGGGTGGGACAGAAGGGACACTGTCTGGGTAAAGGGGGCCTTGAGAGGCAAGGCAGTCCTCCTCTTCCTGCCTCTGTTCTGCCTCAAGTACCCTGTCCATTATTCCACGCAGCGTATGCTCCAACAGGTGGACAAGAGGTACAGTGTCACTGATGCATGCACCGTCACTGCTCACCATCCTTGTGGCCTCCTCAAATGGTGCTAGGACAGTGCATGCATCCCTGATCATGCCCCACTGGCGTGGTGAAAAAAACAGAGCTCCCCTGACCCTGTCCTGGTGCCGTAGTCGCACAGGTACTCATTGATGGCCCTCTGCTGCGTGTGCAGCCGCTGCAACATGGCCAATGTTGAGTTCCACCTGGTGGGCATGTCACATATAAGGCGGTTCTTGGGCAGGTTCAACTCCTTTTGCAGCTCAGCCAGTCAAGTACTGGCATTATATGATCTGCGGAAATGCACACAGACTTTCCTGGCCTGCCTCAGGACATCCTGTAAGCCCGGGTACCTGCCCAAGAACCGCTGCACCACCAGGTTAAGGACATGAGCCACACAGGGCACATGGGTCAGTTGTCCCTGTCAGAGGGCGGAGAGGAGGTTGGTGCCATTGTCGCAAACCACCATTCCTGCCTTAAGCTGGCGTGGCGTCAACCACCTCTCGGCCTGCCCCTGCAGAGCAGACAGAACCTCTGCCCCAGTGTGGCTTTTGTCCCCCAAACACACCAGCGCAAGCACGGCATGGCATCTTTTTGCCTGCGTACTTGCGTAGCCCCTTGAACGCCTACGGAGCACCGCTGGTTCCGAGGACAAAGCACAGGAAGAGGCCATGGAGGAAGAAGAGGAGGGGGTGGAGGAGAGAGGTGTGTCACAACCAGTAGTAGCATTTTGGAGGCCTGGCGGCGGAACAACCTCCAACACTACTACACCTTGTCCTGCATCCTTCCCAGCTGCCAAAAGAGTGACCCAATTGGCCGTGAAAGAAAGGTAACGTCCCTGTCCATGCCTGCTGGACCATGAGTCAGCGGTAATATGCACCTTACCGCTAACCGCCCTGTCCAGCGAGGCATGGACATTGCCTTCCACATGCCGGTAGAGAGCCGGAATCGCCTTCCCTGGGAAAAAGTGGCGTTTGGGAACCTGCCACTGAGGAACCGCACATTGCACAAACTCATGGAAGGGGGCCGAGTCTACCAACTGAAAAGGCAGCAGTTGAATTGCTAGCAATTTATCCAAGATAGCATTCAACCGCTGGGCATGTGGATGGCTGGGAGTGAACTTCTTTCGACGGTCCAGCAGCTGGGGCAGGGAAATTTGCCTGCTAGAATCGGACGTCGGTGTACTGCTAGCAGAGTGCCCGCAAGTACTTGGCTGTGACACACCTAATTCTACACCTTCATTCCTCTCAGTGCAGGTTTCAGAGAGGACTGAAGGTATAGTGGGTTGGAGATCCCAGCTGATGCGGAGCAAGGAGAGGTCCGCTTTGTTCTTTGGTGTGGGTCTTTAAGGTAGACTTGCCAACGAGCTGCAAGGCAGGTCAACATATGTCTGGTCAAGCATGTGGTGCCCAAGCGGCTGATGTTTTGGCCACGCGAGATACGCTTAAGACATATGTTGCAAACAGCAGCGGTGTGATCTGATGCACTCGACTCAAAAAATGCCCACACCAAAGAACTTTTGGAATAACGGGCAGAGGCAGCGCCCTGCACAGGCGGAGCTCTGCGGTGTGATTCAGTCGGTGTGCTGCCCTTACGCTGGCCCCCCCCGAGGGCATCCTGCCTCGTTGGAGATGTGCCTCCTCCTCATCCTACCCCTCTTCCTCTCTCCTATCAGGCACCCACGTGGAGTCAGTGACCTCATCATCCCCTCCCTCCTCATCACTACAGCCAGTCTGGCAGTATGCTGCAGCTGCTGGAACATGACTTCCAGATTGCTGTCGTTCTTGAGCATCCCCTCTCTCTTCTCTCACGCTACTGCCTTCCTCTAGCTGGGTATCATCATCAGACCCTTCAAAACACTGGGCATCCTCATGGAGCATGTACCCAACACTGTGCTCAAACAGTTCGGGGGACTCCTCAGGAGGACATGGTGGGTCTAGGGAAGGAGTGACTGATGATGACATTGATACGAGGGAAGAGGACGCTTTGGCAGCTGCTTTGCCAGTACCCTGAGCCTGGGTGAGAGAGGATGAGGAGGATGAGGAGGGCTTGGTCATCCACTCTACCAAGTCTTTGGCATGATGTGGCTCAACACGTCCAGCTGCCGAAAATAAGGACAAGCGTGTCCCATGGCCACGTGCTGATGACGATGCACCGCATCCACGACCAGCACTGTTGTCTCTAGACACAGAGCCTGCTTGCCCTCTTTTATTGGCTCCTGGCTGTCTGCCTCTCCTTGTTGGCCTTCCAGACATTCTAATGGCCTGCAGGGAGATGGGAAAACACAGCAATAAGGGGTAGCTTCAGGTGTATACTGTGCAGGAGGCACACTACGCCCGCTGTAAGTGCTGCAGATGCCTGCCTGTGTTACACAACAGGAAAACACAGCAATAAGGGCTAGCTTCAGGTGTATATTGTGCAGGAGGCACACCATGCCCGCTGTAAGTGCTGCAGATGCCTGCCTGTATTACACAACAGGAAAACACAGCAATAAAGGCCAGCTTCAGGTGTATACTGTGCAGGAGGCACACTACACCCAATGTAAGTGCTGCAGATGCCTGCCTGTGTTACACAACAGGAAAACACAGCAATAAGGGCTAGCTTCAGGTGTATATTGTGCAGGAGGCACACTACGCCCGCTGTAAGTGCTGCAGATGCCTGCCTGTGTTACACAACAGGAAAACACAGCAATAAGGGCTAGCTTTAGGTGTATACTGTGCAGGAGGCTTAGCAAAAATGACACTGACACTGTCCCCTGCCTATCCTTCTCTGTCCCTGCACGCCAACACACTGTAAATGCACAAGGTTTAGCAAAGAATATCACTGACACTGTCCCTGCCTATCCTTCTCTCTCCCTGCACACAAGGTTTAGCAAAGAATATCACTGACACTGTCCCTGCCTATCCTTCTCTCTCCCTGCACACAAGGTTTAGCAAATAATATCACTGACACTGTCCCTGCCTATCCTTCTCTCTCCCTGCACACAAGGTTAATTAACAAATAGCAAAGACACTGTCCCTGCCTATCCTTCTCTCTCCCTGCACGCTGGAACACACTACACAAGGCTGCAGCGCTGGCGGCCTTTTATAGTGTGGGGTGTGTACTAAACCCCCCATAGCTATAATTGGCCACAGGCATCCTGCCTGTGGCCAATTAATACTGAAAAAATGGTGGGTTTAGTCAGCGCAAAAAACAAAACCTAACTAAATATGGAACCCCAGAGGGGATCCCTAAAGCAGCTGTGCACTCAAGGTCAATATATCACACTCCTTGCAAATAACATATAAAAATAAAATAGTGCAGCGCTAAATATCTAATATATTCTAAACCAAGTCCAAAAAAGGATCAAGGAATCATGTCCCAAAATTCAGTGTGAACAATAACCAATGAAAGGAAAAAGTTGCTAGAAGTGAAAGATACTCAAAGGTGATCAGAGTGCTTGAAAACAATATATCAATGGTGCTTCTATACATGTGTTCCCGTGATGTCAGGTACAGACAGGAAGTTCCAGGTGAGAGCGCAAACAAATTTGTTCTTTTTCTAGCCTTGGTGTGTCTCAGGGGGTGTGGCATTGCCGGAATGGTCATTGCCATCCAGATTCGGGGGACGTACTCATCACTGGCTCCTTTTGGAGAATACTGCTGAGAATTAATGTTTGGAGGAGCATCGCCATTTGTTAATGATCATCTGAAGACAGGATTCATCTATAATTACACCCCTTCAAGGGGAATGTGTGTTTGGTCTTCTGTTAGCTCAGAGACCCAATTATTGACGTGAGCGGCCTATGAAGTTGGTGACGGGAACACATGTATAGAAGCACCATTGATATATTGTTTTCAAGCACTCTGATCACCTTTGAGGATCTTTCACTTCTAGCAACTTTTTCCTTTCATTGGTTATTGTTCACACTGAATTTTGGGACATGATTCCTTGATCCTTTTTTGGACTTGGTTTAGAATATATTAGTTATTTAGCGCTGCACTATTTTATTTTTATGTGGCCAATTAATGGCTCTCCTCGCTGCCGGCGCTGTGATTGGCCAAGCATGCGGGGTCACAGTGCATGCTTGGCCAATCACAGCGCCGGCAATGCACTGCGATGGCGCAGTATATTGCGGGCCGTTCACGTCACACGAATTTGGCGCGAATGACCCACAAAGTTCTGGTTTCACCTAACAGGCGAACAGCCGATGTTCGACTCGAACAACCAAGCTCATCCCTACTCATCACAGTGAATTCCTGTTTCAAGCCTGCTAGGAACTCTGACAAGCCTTGCATCTGAACCCGCAGCCTGTGTGGAGTGCCCCTTCAACTTCGGATGGATCAGCTTCTGTTCTACCAACCTGCCAAGGTCTGCATCTCCTGCTGCAAGCATCTCGTGTTCTTCCTGTCCCTCTTTACCCTCTTTTCCACCTTCAGCGGGACCTGGGCTAGAGATACAAGAGAGGCCAACTTTGTCATTTCAGTCCCCAATCAGGTACGTGACAGCACCATTTCTCTGGAGGATTGCTAGATTGTAACCCTTTCCCAAGGCTATATACAGTGACCACCAAAAAAAAAAAAAAAAAAACACACACAACCCTAACAAAGCACTCACTTCAATTCCCCCAATAAAAAAACTTCCTTACTGCATTGACCAAATATAACTTGATATCCTCTTTGGCACTTAAAAGGGATTTGTCAGCACACAAGCATGATGTGTGCTCTTCTTCAGAAGTTTCAGGTTCACTTCTGTAGAAGATCACAGATCACCTTTTGAAACATATCAAGTATTGGTCTATGACACTGTTTTAAAAAACAAAATACTTATTTTTCCATAGACTATTTTATATAGTTTGTATTTTTAAAGGTAAATTATCCAACTGCAATTGAATGAGTAGTCATCTGCAGCAATTGGTATAAGCCGAGCAGTGCACACAACACTTCAGTTCTGAGAAGGAGTGGTGTAAAAATGTGATATGCTGACAGTGAAGAGGTTTACATTGTGAGTAAACTGTTAATAAAATAATTGTGTGGGATTTTAACCACTTCAGCCCCAAAGGGATTTACCCCCTTAATGACCAGGCCAATTTTTGTGATAAAGCATTGCGTTACTTTAAGGCCTGATTCTTGTTCTTGTTCAAATTTGTTTATTGAATTTTATCAAATTACAGAGAAATAATAACAAAAAAATAAAAAATAAAGCAACAATCAACAATCACAGTAATCACTACAATAGGTTCAAAATTAACATATGAAATCATATATATATATATATATATATATATATATATATATATATATATATATATATATCATAGATCAAGAGACAATTGCTTCACTCAATAATCAGAGTGAGTTACTTCACTTAGTCTAAATAAAGTGTAGACTCAGAATGAGAATTACAATTGAAGCCTTAAAGGTAAACACCTAAGGAGGATAAAGAAATGTATTAAAGCCTCAAAAGGTATGAGACAGAACGATCGCTACTATATAACTCTTAAAAATCAAGTATCTGTGCCTAAAAAAAATTGAGAGGAACATATGTAGGTATACTTGTTGAACCTATATATATATATATATATATATATATGAAAAATAAAAAATAAAAATAAAAACACAAAAAAAACCATATAAACAAGTTGAGAAAAAGAGAAGGGGACGAGCAGGAAGAAGAGAAGGAGAAGAGGAAGTGACAGGAAGAATCCCCGGGGATAAATGCATCAATTAGCCATTTGCTTATAGATAGTTACTGCGAGAGAGTGTAAAACATCAAGGCATCAACAAGGTGTCATCAAAGTTTGGTGGCAAAAACTGAGTTATCCATGGTTGCCAAATATCTTTAAAGTGGTTGTAAACCCACTAATCGTTTTTTTACCCCACCTGCAAGAGAAAGGCATAATGAGCTAGTATGACTAGCATACTAGCTCATTATGTACCACTTACCTTAGACCGGGGCCCCCAAAGCCGTCCGTGTCCCTGTCTTGAGCCGCAGCCATCGCCGCACCAGCCAATCACAGCGCCGCTCCGGGGCTGTGATTGGCCGGAGCGGCGGAGACGTCACTCTGCGCATGCGCGCGGGAGCAGTCACATTCGGCTACGCCCAGCGATTGCTGGGAAGTAGCCGATTTTGTGAATGGGATTAACCCCATGAATGCGCCGTTGTCTACGGCGTGCATGCGCCGTAGACAGCGGCGCCTGTCATTTAACTAAATATCTCCTAAACCGTGTAGGTTTAGGAGATATTTCTTGCACCTACAGGTAAGCCTTAATCTAGGCTTACCTGTAGGTGCAAGTTGAAAAAGTGGGTTTACAACCACTTTAAAGGAATTTATTTTATCTTGAATTATGGCTTCCATTTTGGCATGGACCATAGCTTGGTTAATTCTATGCTTGGTTTCATTTAATATCAAATTGTCAGTTCTCCAGGCTTTAGCTATGGTTTGTTTCGCGGCTGTTGTGATCTGCAATAAAAGTTTAAATTGTTTATAGGTGAGTGTTGTCGGTTTGAGATTTAAGAGTGCTATTGAAGGTACTGGAGGGATGGATATTGCAAACAAGGCTGAGAGTATGAGAAATATATCACTCCAGAACATTTGAACTGCCGGACAATCCCACCAAATGTGTGTAGATAGGAGCCAAGATCACCACAGCCACAAAAGCATAATGAGGAGTAATTGGGGGCAAATTTTGCAACTCTGGAAGGGACCAAATACCAGCGGGTGAGTACTTTGTAATTAGTTTCCAAAGCTGTTATGTTTTGTGAGGAAGATTTTGTATTATTCCAGATTGCAGCCCAATCAGATATTTCAAGAGTAAGATTGAGATCTGCCTCCCATTTAGCTACATAAGAAGGAGGGTCAGAAACAGGTTTAGTGATGAGTTGAGCATAGAGGTTGGAGATCAATCCAATTGCATGGGGATCATTTTTACATTTGGTTTCGAAGTGTGATAATTTATTAAGTTTGGTTCTGCTTTGGATACAGGGTAAAAAAAGTTTTTAATCTGCAGATATCTAAAAAGCTCAGAGTTTGAAAGACCATGTTTTTCACATAAATCTGGAAACGGTATAAAGGTAGTCTGGGACGTCAGGTCATGAAGATGAATTAATTTAGAGTTAGTTTGCAGATAATAAATTAACTTACCATCCTTGATGATTGCCTTTTGGTTACAATAGATGTAGAATCCCTATACAGCTCTATCCCACACTCACTTCGCAAAGTCCTCTCCCAAAGACATAGGGATGATGGGCCCTTCAACGATTTCATACTGCAAGGTTTGGAGTTCATTCTTCGACACAATTTCTTCCAGTTTAACCGCTCCCACTACCTCCAGGTGCAGGGCGTAGCGATGGGGACATGTTGTGCCCCATCCTATGCCAATCTGTACCTGGGGGAGTGGGGGCGGTTTCTCCTTTCCGACGAGGGACACGCGCAATTTTCTGGTCATGTGTTAACATGGCACAGATATATTGATGACGTGTTTCTGGTGTGGAAGGGGTCAAAGGACAAAGGACAATCTCCTGTCCTTCATGGAAATGATGAATAACAATACTTTCAATTTAAAATTTACTATGACATGTGACCCCAGACGAATTGCGTTCCTGGATGTAATGATCGAAAGGAATCTGTTGGGCAAATTGGAAAGCACTTTATATCGGAAGGAGACTGTGGGCAATACCGTGCTACATGCCTCCAGCTTCCATCCGACCTCCTTAAAAAATTTGATACCATATAGTCAGTACCTCAGACTAAGACGAAATTGTTCCAATGACACTCTATTTCTGGGTGAAGCAAAAAAACTCCAGGTGCGACTTCTTGATAAAGGTTACAGTAGATCATGTCTACGTAAAGCTTTCAACAAAGCACAACAAAAGAAAAGACTTGATCTTCTGTTTAAACCCAAACCACAATTGGAAATAAAACAAGATAATCGGATTTTTCTGAGATACTCCAAACAGCACATTCAAATTAAGAATATACTAAGTAAGCATTGGTCCATCCTAACCGATGATCCCATTGTTACCCGACTTGTCAGTCAGACTACACTGTCCATGTTGTCCTTTGATCAATAAGGATAAAAAAATTCACCCTCCCAAATGGAGAGACTTTTACCCCAAAACATTTCTCCAACTGCCAAACAAGAGGTGTAGTATATCTAATTCTCTGTGAGTGTGGATCTTTCTATGTAGGAAAGACAAAACAGACATTATGGGAAAGAATGCAGAAACATGTATACAGAATGCAAATTGGCAATTTCTATGTTCCCGTAAGTCAACATATAGTGGATGATCATTACTATATGATTCCCAAAATTACAGTCACCACTCTGGATCGGGTACACATTCCCCTCCGGGGCAGTGACTGGAACAAAATTATGTTACAGATCGAACAGAAATGGATACATCGCCTTCGGGCAACAATACCACCGGGACTCAATGAGTCCATCTCCTATTGTCCTTTTCTAAAAGGCTTTTCCTCAGGAAAAACAAATTGAGTTTTCACATAATGGCTGTATCATGATGGAACCACCAAACCACACGATACAATGGGGAAACAAATTATTATTATTTAAAAAAAAAAAAAAAAATTGAGTTAAAATATAGTATGTTATTTGATGGGCAGTCCATGCAGATAAACCTGTGCTAGACAATAAATTAAAACAAAATAAAAAGTTGATAGATCACGATTACAGTAGTACAAGACAAGTACTTTTTGTAGATATATATCTAATAACAATATGTTTTTCGCCCTACAATAGAGCGACTTTAAATAACATTATAGTGATTGAAAGGTAATCAGTATACCAATAATTAGATGTTGTCTTGTAATGTGCCTGTTCTGTAATGTATACCTATATTTGCAGAATTTGTTCCTTTTTTTGTTATTCCCTTGTTTTTGTTTTGTTTTCTGTTGTACAGTTTTTCCCTTTTTCATGAAGTGGTGTTCTTTTTCTCTCCACGGCGGATCCAATCCGTCTGCAGTGAGTGGAGTCCCTGGATCTGTCTCCTGACGCGGGGGAGAGGGGCAAGGATGCAACGCGAGTCAAGCTGCGTTCACTCCTCCCTCTAGTTCCCTAGGCAACCCCTGGGAATTCTTTCCTCCCCACGTCAGCGGCGTCCTGTGGCCGCCTCCTGATGTTGGCCCTGTTGTGCATGCGTGGCGGCCCTGAGTGGCCGGCGTGCATGACGCACGGCGCCTTGACATGTCGGTCTGGTTACCCTGGAGTCGGCGGCAACGCCGGGCCCACCCCCGGGACGACGAGGAGACCACATGACCGGCCTCTGACTTTGTCATGGCTGGTAGGGCGGTCGTGGTAGGGTGCATTGGGCTGGGGGGTGAGAGGGGGCGATATGAGAGGCGCAGGTGTGCACTAATTTCAACACAGACGATGGTGGTTAAGCTAATCATCTAACACTACATAATATCACTTTGAGGAACACACTGAGCATTTTCATTTGGACAAGCAGACTGCAAAATAGACAGGACCCATGCAGCTAAACAGGACATATTTTAGTAGGTAACATCTCTGTGTCCCCTATGTAACCTTAATCTAATTTTATTTTATTTTAATCGCCTATCTAACAGTCTATCAGTCCTTGACTCCTTGTAATATTATTACAATTATATACATTAAAATTTTTAGGTGATCCCTAATAAAAGGATACACATTTGGACTGAATTTTCTTACAGACCAGATCCTTGATGATATGCACTGTTAGAAGGAGACTGCAACTAAGTAGCAGGGAAATGATATACACCTAAACACTTTTGAAAATAGCCCATAAAAAGATAAATGCATTGCTAATATTCAATAGTAATTTTTTCCTTCTCCCATGTGTGATTAATTTGAAAGTTAAAAAACCAATAATAATAACATACAATGATGGGTCATTACATAGACACAGTGAAAATAAAAACTCAGCTGGTAGAGATGGCCTTGCGGTTTGCGGCGAACTTTGCGCGCTCACTATTCGCCAAACCGGCTGACGTATGGCGCTGTTCGCGGCCGCCATATTCTTTTACATTGTGGAGAACTTTGACCCATGACACATCCATCATGTGGTACAGGACAGCCAATTGAGACATTTCAGCAGATGGACATACCCCCTACCTTATAAATAGACCTGATCTGGCTGCCATTTTACATTCTGTCTTTTGTCAGCGTAGGGAGAGGTTGCTGTGTGGAGCAGGGAACAGACTGCAATCCTAGCTACTGTATTAGGTCCACAAAAGTCTTTTAAGGACTGGTATAGGTGTACTATTGTTTGGTGTGCAGTATATAGGGGTGTAATACACTTACAATATACTTTCAAATATAGAAAGCATATTATAGTTCATTTCAATTGTGCAGCATTGGGACTGCAGTGCTGAGCGGTTCTGCAGCTGTCTTTAGTCAGTGTAGGGAGGTTGCTGTGTGTGTACTAGCAGGGACAGACTCTACTAATCACTAGCTATTAGGTCCACAAAAGTCCTTTTAAGGACTGGTATAGGTGTACAGTATATAGGGGTGAAATACACTTATAATATACTTTTAAATATAGAAAGCATATTATAGTGCATTTCTACTGTGCAGCATTTCTACTGTGCAGCTTCTGAGTGGTTCTGCAGCTCTTTTGTCAGTGTAGGGAGAAGTTGCTACTGTGTGTCGCAGGCACAGACTAGCGACTAAAATCGCTAACCAATAAAGCTCCACAAAAGTTCTTTTAAGGACTGGTATAGGTGTACTATTTGGTGTGCAGTAAATAGGGGTGTAATACACGCATAAAATACTTTCAAATATAGAAAGCATAGTATAGTGCATTTCTACTGTGCAGCTTCTAAGCGGTTCTGCAGCTCTTTTGTCAGTGTAGGGAGAGGTTGCATTGTGTCACAGGGACAGACTAGCAACCAAAATCGCTAACTTATAAAGGTCCACAAAAGTCCTTTTAACGACTGGCATAGGTGTACTATTTGGTGTGCAGTATATAGGGGTGTAATACACGTATAAAATACTTTCAAATATAGAAAGCATATTATAGTGCATTTCTACTGTGCAGCATTGTGACTGCTGAGCGGTTCTGCAGCGATACTACAAAGAGTGACAAACGCAATTATAAAAAAGTATTATAACTGGTGCGATAGACCAGTGGCCCCCCAAAACGACAGATTGAAGCGGGGTGTTATATACCTTCTTCCACATATACCGCACTTCTCTAGAGACTTTTGTCACAGGGTCATTTAAAAAAATGACAGGCAGAGGAAGAGGCAGGCCCTTCCGCAGGGGTGGTAGGGGTAGGGCAGGAGTACAAAGCCGGAGCCAAAGTGCAAGTTGCAGAAGGCGCCTTCGATTATGTCAAAGGACGCACCAGACTTGGTTGAGTGGCTCACTCAGCCTTACTCTTCTGCACCCTCCTCATCTTCTCTATCTGCACCCTCTTCACTCTCTGCTGTGTGCACCCCCAAAGACACTACCACCAACACCACCACCACCATATACCCTCAGCTTGAGTCACAGGAATTATTTTCCGATCCATCACAAGACATTTCCGATGCGCAGGCATTCTTGACATTGGATCAGGAAGAGGAGGTAGCAACAACCACCACTCAGCAGTCTGACGACAGTACCCAGATCATCCCAAGGAGGTTGGTCCCCGCTGTTGCTGCCTACTCCGAGATCTCTAATGTTAGTGGTGGGGAAGGGGACGTCAATGATGACGTGTCTATGGACGTCACGTGGGTGCCCACAAGAGAGGACCAGGAGGGGAGTTCAGAGGGAGAGATGGACCAGCAGATAGGGAGGAGAGGCAGGCGGAACTTACATTGCACAGGAGGGACAAACCAGACTGCTAATGTATCAGGACTCAGAGCGAGCCATCAACCATGTACGGTCACATCTGGCGCTCCCAGGACGCCGGCACATGGCTCCGCAGCGTGGTTTTTTTTTAACATGTCCACTGCTGACAATAGTGTTGCCATCTGCAGCCTTTGCAGTCAACACATAAGTCGCGGTAAGCCCAACACTCACCTAGGGACGACTGCCTTAAGAAGGCACATGAACTCCCATCACGAGCCCAGTGGGAGTAACGCCGTCAGAACCCACAAAGCCACACTCCAGGCTCTCACCGTCCAGCCTCTTCTACTTCTCCTTCTCCTCTCTCCTCACAATTGTCCTCCACTCCACCTTCCATCAGCCCGTCCCCAAGTTTTTCTGGAAAAAGGCAGGCTTCCGTGGGCCAAATGTTCGAGCGTAAAAGAATGATGACGCCGGGTAACCCTCTTGCCCAACGGTTGACCGCTGGCTTGTCAGAACTGGTAGCCCGCCAACTACTGCCATATAAAACTGGTGGACTCGGAGGCCTTTCGAAAATTTGTGGCCATTGGAACACCACAATGAAAGGTCCCAGGAAGGAAATATTTCTCCCAGAAGGGCATCCCAGAGCCATATGGTCATGTTCAGCGGCAAGTGAATGTATCTCTGGCACACAGTGTCGGTGCCAAGATACATCTGACCACAGACACGTGGTCTAGCAAACACGGGCAGGGAAGGTATATTACTTTTACTGCCCACTGGGTGAACCTTCTGACGGCCATCAAGCATGTAACCCGTGGCACCCGTGTAGATTTGGTTTTACCGCCACAGATTGCAAGCAGGCCTGCCTCTTCTTCTTCTCCTCCTCCTCCTACTCCATCCTCCCTGTCCTCCTCATCTGACTCCTCCTTTTCCGCTGCTACCGTCTCTTCTGCTGCGCCGCCCCAGATCCCCAGAACCTATTCGACATGCCAGGTGAGACGTTGCCATGCTGTGCTGCGTCTGTTGTGCCTGGAAGCCAAGAGCCACACTGGCCCTGCACTCCTTTCAGCTTTGCATTCACAGGTAGATCAGTGGCTAACACCGCTCAATTTGACAGTTGGTAAAGTGGTGTGCGACAACAGTGCCAATCTGCTGAGCGCGTTGAAACAGGGAAAAATTACACACGTGCCATGCATGGCACACGTCTTGAACTTGGTCGTGCAGCGATTCGTAGTCAAATACCCTGGGGTCCAGGACGTCTTGCAGCAGGCAAGGAAAATCTCGGCCCATTTCAGAAGATCTTACACGGCCATGGCTCGCCTTGCTGACATTCAGCGGCGACACAATTTGCCGGTCAGACGTCTTATTTGTGGCGACGGTACTCAACCTTGTATATGCTTGATAGGCTGCTCCAGCAGAAATGTGCAGTTAACGAATACCTGTACGAGCTCTGCGCCAGAACAGGTTCTGGGGAGCTTGTTTTTTTTTTTCACTGCGTCAGTGGCTGCTCATGCGTGACGCATGCAGACTTTTGCGGCCATTTGATGAGATCACCAAACTGGTCAGTCGCAGCCATGGCGCCATTTAACCTTACGCCTTCTTTATGGAGCGTGCATTGCGTTGTGTCATTGATCAAGCCATCGAGGAGCAGGAGCAGGAAGATGAGGAGGTCACAATGCTGGATGAATTCCCAGGGGGGCTACTCTATCTGAGACAAGTCAACAACAGGAGTCTGAAGAGGAGTCAGAGGAGGATGGTGCCGGGGCGGATGAGGAGGAGCAAGAAGAGCATGCTTTAAACCTTTCTGGGATCCCTGTTGTTGTCCGTGGATGGGGGGAGGAGAACGAGGATGACATTATCCTGGATGATGAGCAGGAGCCAGGCCACCACATTGCTTCCAGTTTAGTGCAAATGGGGGCCTTCATGCTCCAGTGTATTAAGAGGGACCCCCGTATAAAAAGCATAAAGGGCAAGGACCATTACTGGGTGGCAACGTACTTGGACCCCCGGTACAAACAAAAAATGGCGGAAATGTTACCACCATCACAGAGGGCTGTCAGAATGGAGCACTTCCAGGCCTTGCTTAGAGAAATGCTACATTCTGCTTTTGTGTGCGCTGGTAGAGGAATTTCCACTCCCAGAGAAACAGGTGCAGGTACCAAAACAACAGCGCCTGAAAGAATAGGGCGGTTTGAAGATGTGTTGGTCACTTCTGATATGAGATCATTCTTTCAGCCGACCCATCGACAGGTGTCATCCGGATCCAGCATCAGGGAACGCCTAGACCGGCAGGTGTCCGACTACATCGGGTTAACGGCCGATGTGGACACTCTGAGAAGTGATGAACCCCTGAACTACTGGGTGGGCAGGCTTGACCTCTGGCCAGAGCTTGCACAATTTGCAATGGAACTGTTGGCTTGCCCCTCGTCCAATGTCCTGTCCGAAAGGACGTTCAGCGCAGCAGGGGGGATCGTGACCGATAAGCGCACTCGCCTAGCTCACAACAGTGTTGACTACCTCACCTTTATAAAAATGAATGAGGCATAGATCTCTGAGGAATTCAACACATGTGACCAGTAGACCATGTATATGCATAACTGTCTAAACGATTTATATAATGTAGCACACGGACCTTTTTTTCTACCTTTGGCTCACTTGTAGAAAAAAAGCACACCGTACTATATGCCCGTACCCATTCTGTTTGAAGAGGTTGAGCGGTGTCATATTTTTGGGTCCCGCAGCGAGTTACTTCCTTCCACTGGTTCTCCCTTCTAGAGTTTAGAGGCAAGTCTTTACCCTTCCCAAAGAAGGCCAATGTCCACACCACGCTTCAACTCCAACACGAGTTTATTTTGCTTTTATGCTTTAGTAACCGGAGAGTTGAAAAGAGAAAGGGGTTAGCAGATAGAACTGATTCAGGCACACTCTTGGCTTCATCGCCACTCAGTCCCGAGTGGGTACAGCTCACCCGGATAGTCACCCAATGGCACTAGCAGCCGGCATGTAGCTCGAACAGTGACTTAGTCCCCTCCAAGGACAAAGTCAAGGAGATCCCTCCTTAGGTAGCAGGCTAGCAGCACTCCGCAAAGGCAGTCTGCGGAACAAGGAATCCTTCCCTCCAAAAGGTCACCAGGCCTCTCCCGAGACAGCAATCTTTATCACTCGCCTCCTGTTATGGGACCGATCCTCCCCTGGCTTCCTCTTAGTCAGAGCGGTCGCCCTCACCTGGGCTCCCTGGGTTTCCTTTCTGGTTTGTAGACCCAGCTAAAGGTACTGGGCCTACCAGGAACTCCGCAGCCTTGGGCTGAAGGTGCCCGGCCGAGACCCCACAGTCAATGCTCGTATCCCCCCTCGAGGGGATACACTCCTCCGGGTACAGGTCCCTGGGTATTCGCGCCCAGAACAATGGCGTCTGCCCCTTTTGGACCTTCTTCCAGCATGCACAGCGGGTAGACCACGCCCACTGCACAGCTGCTGAGAGAGGACACCCAATAGCCACTCCATCACCTGTGGTTCAACCCCGGGTACAAGTGTCAGCACCACCTATACACCTAAGGGGAACTGCACGCCAGGTGAAGCAGCAGCAAGGCAGAGTCCAAACAATTAAAAGACCCCAGCCAACTATTGCTCAGGTGACGGTCACCCCTAAATTTGGGATACCCGCTACAATAACTTATAAAAATAAAATAAAATTTATGGCAACTTTTCCAATAGCAGGATCATCTCCTGCACCCCCTTCATAGCCTGGCCTTGCGTCTATTCCATGGCCTTTTCATGTGCTCCTGAATTGGCAAAATTTTGCAGATAAAAAAAGAATGCTTGTCGTTGTCGATCTCAAATTCGCTTAATACTTCTGGTATGTCATTGTCCATGTTGTGGGACTATGTGTGCACAGCTAGTAAGTATTTTGTGGCTGCAAATATGACCTGGAGGTTTTTAATGTTCTCCTGCCATTACAATCAATGGGGTTCGTAAACATTTGCCCACGATCGCGTTCGCGAACCGTCCCGGCAGATGTTCGTCCATCACTATCAGCTGGTTCCTATTTTTACATTGTGACCCAATAGAGTTATAGCACATGTAATCCTAAGGGTAATGATCAAGTGATACACATTTATAGTTATAATATATGTTATCCAAAAGTAATGTCTAAGTGATATACATTCATTGTTATTCTGGAAACATTTCCTGCTTATCCTGCATGTGCAGATAATTGCATAGTAAAACCAATATGATATATTATTGGGCTACAATAATAATAAATATTAATATGATATGTTAGGAGAGATGCAAAATCTACAAATGTGCTCAAGCTGCGCCTCTCTGGTGCCCCCCTCTCTCCCCTCCTCTCTCTAACATCCATGCATGTCCAATTTTTAACATGTGACCTCCTGCAGGCAGACCCTGGGTTCTTTGCTTCTTCTTGCTGGTTGGTCCTCATGGAGAAATTATCCACTATGTTTTTATATACTCTGGTTTAGCACATATGGTATTTCACGCAAGGTATGATTTTATTAATTTTCCATAGCCTGCACTGACAGGCATGCATGATATGCAAATACTAAAGGGAAAAAAATGTTAATGATATTTCTTAATATACCATAGATGTCTACATGATACCACCTGAGGAAGATCATCACATTATTAACCTCCCTGGCGGTAATCCCGAGCGTGACTCAGGGTTGTTTTTTTTAGCTAGGATCGGTAACCCCGAGTCACGCTCGGGGTAACATTGCAGAGCCCGCAGCGGAGGTTTCTTACCTTCTCCTGGCGATCCAGCGATGATATCCTCTGCTGTATTAGCCAGCGAGACCTCCGGCGAGTGTCGGCGCTTCCTGGTTCCGTTCCCTGCGAGCCGCAACGTCGCATGGGAGCGGAACTGGGCGGCAAATTTAAAAAGTTCAAAAGTTCACACAACACAAACACAGAAATAAAAGCAGTTATATTGTATCTGATTACACTGTATTACACTGTATCATCTCTGATCACCATACAGTGCCCTGTACAGTGCCCCTTGCCTGTCATCTGTGCCCATAAAAATATGGCATCAAAAAAGCGCTTTACCAAAACTGCGCTTTTGGAGCAGATGAGTGACAGCGGCAGCGACACGGAGTTGCTCGCAGAAGAGAGCGATAGCGAGTCGTGGGGAGATTTGTCATCTGACACTGACACCGACACGGATCTGGCAAGTGACAACGGCGATGATCCTGCACCTGACCTCAGCGATGTGCGCACTTGGTGCCCTATAGACACCGATACGGACCAGGTAGCGCCCCCAAGATTTCCCTTCACTGGATCACCTGGGATGAAGGTAGATGTGGATTGTGACAACCCTCTGGCATACCTGCAATTATTTCTCACTGAAGAGGTAATTGAAAAAATTGTCACAGAGACAAATCGTTACCACGATCAGCAATCCGCTACGCTGCATGCCAGATTTTCCCAAAGCAGAAAGTGGGAACCGGTGACGAAAGAGGACATCTGGCACTTTCTGGGACTGATTATTCTCCAGGGGGTGGTGGGGAAACCGCTCCAGAAATGGTACTGGACCACCAATAAGCTACTGGCCACTCCGTTTTTTAGCACCGTGATGTCTGAATATCGTTTTTCCCTCATCATGAAGTATTTCCACTTCACGAACAATGAGGAATTTGATGAGGCCACGTATCCTGCGCCCAAGCTAAAGAAAATCTGGGAGGTATGCCAAATGATCGTGGCCAATTTCCAGCGGACCTACGTGCCAGACAGGGACGTCAGCGTGGATGAAAGTCTGATGGCCTACAAGGGACGCCTGAGCTGGATACAGTACATCGCATCCAAAAGAGCGCGGTTTGGCATCAAATTCTTTATGCTCTGCGAGTCATCCACCGGATACATATGGAATTCAGTCATTTACACCGGTAAAGGCACGAAGTTCAACCCAAGGTACAGCGGCTATGGGATGGCCACATCATCTGTCCTTACGCTGCTGGAGCCATTGCTGAACCAGGGATATTGTGTGACCACGGACAACTTCTATACATCTCCAGAACTTTTTGAGGTTTTGCTACAAAATAAAACTGATGGGTATGGTACCGTTAGGCCTAACCGACGTGGCATGCCATCTATGTTTGGCAAGAAAAAACTAAAAACAGGAGAAATGGTTGCCTGGCAGAAGGGTAAGATGATGGCAATGCGATGGCGAGACAAGGACGTGTGTCTCATGAGTACTGTGCACAATACCGCCACTGCCATGGTCCACACAAGAGGTGGGAAAGATCTGTTGAAGCCGCAAGTTGTGATGGACTATAACACCACCATGGGAGGTGTCAACAGAGCCGATCAGGCAATGACATCTTACCCGGCTATGCGCAAACAGCAGAAAAAATATTATAAAAAGATTTTCAGGCATCTTTTGGAACAATGTCTTTGGAATGCATATATCCTATACAAAGCAAAGAGTGGCATGCCTCTTGTTCATTCCGACTTTATCTGGAAGGTGGCTGAGCAGATTTTTGTAAACCACCAGATGCCATCAGTAGCTGTGAACAGACCCGGACGACGTGCTGTTGGCGTTGTCAACCCAGAACGCCTGACTGGACGTCATTTTTTGGACTATATACCGCCAACCGCAAAAAAGCAAGCACCTACCAGGATGTGCGTGGTCTGCTGTTCCAAGAGAGATGGCAATGGTAAAAAAGTCAGAAAAGAAACAAGATACCATTGTCCAGATTGCGACGTTGGACTTTGTCTAGTTCCATGCTTTAAAATGTATCACACTCAGGATGTGTATTGAATTTTCTTTGTTTGACAAATGTTATTATTTTCTTCTGCATTATTGAATAAAATTATATTACTTATTAGATTATAATTCATGATTTTGCGTTTCAAATTTATCACATCTGGGATGTCTACTAGAGTCTTGTTTGGTCAGGTTTAAGTAAGTAATTACTAAGAATTGCAGGCCTACAGTACATAACGCCAAATTTCCATGCAAAATAATTGTACCGCTTTTGGTACATAATTCCAGACAGAATCATACCGCCAGGGAGGTTAAAGATCGAAATGCGTCGGGGATCCATATGCATGCCAACCCCTAGTGGTGACCTGTATATGGTTTTTGTGACACATGACTGTAATACCGTTATAATTTGTACACCGGAGCTCTTATTGTTGTTCCTTTCTATGTAATTGGATCCATTCCCCAATCCCTCTTTTTGACTTGTAGTTTTCCAATGAATTTGTAAATTCGATATCCATGTATAATAAAAATTATCTAATATTTTTATCATGAGTTAATACATCATTTAAGCTGCGCATAAGCCACTGGGAGTTTCTTTCCTTTTTTCTTTAAATGTCGACCTTTCAGCTTACTGCCTTGCCGAACAATGCCACAACATTGCCTTCCATGTGATGGTACATGCAAAGAAGTAGCAACTGGGAACCTGCCATTGTGGTAGAGCACATTTTGCAAAATCACAGAAGGGGGTAGAATCCATCAGACGGAAAAGCAGGAGTTGTAAGCTTGAATTTAGACAATGGGCATGTCGGTGGCAGTGATCTTTTTTTGGCTGCAGGTAACCTGCCCTGAAACACTAAACTGATACAACAGGAAAATGAACGGTCGCACTAAACTCATGCTGCACTATTACTAAATTCACACTACACTGATACTTCACACTCACAATAGAACGCTAACTCGCTAGTAACAATGAACAGAGTCCTGTTATATCTATCTCCATTCCAATATCACACTGCAAATGGCTGCATCAATGTGTTGATGGATGGGTGAGACGGGTGCTACACAAATGACAAATTTTTTTTTTTTGGATTGCATTTTAGTCTTTTTGACCCCAGATCTCAAAGTTAAGAGGAACTGTCATGCTTTTTTCTATTACAAGGGATGTTTAATTTTTTTTTAAAAAGTGTTAAAATAAATAAAATCAAGTAAAATAAATAAGAAAACAAAAAAATATTTTTTTAAAGCTCCCCGTCCCGAAGATCTTGTGCGCAGAAGCGAACGTATACGTGAGTAGCGCCCGCATATGAAAACGGTGTTCAAACCACACAAGTGAGGTATCGCCGCAATCGTTAGAGCGAGAGCAATAATTCTAGCCCTAGACCTCCTCTGTAACTCAAAAGATGCAACCTATAGAATTTTTTAAACGTCGCCTATGGAGATTTTTAAGGGTAAAAGTTTGACGCCATTCCACGAGCAGGCGCAATTTTGAAGCGTGACATGTTTGGTATCAATTTACTCGGCGTAACATTATCTTTCACAATATAAAAAAAAATTGTGCTAACTTTACGGTTTTCTTATTTTTTAATTAAAAAAAGTGATTTTTTTCCCAAAAAAAGTGCGCTTTTAACACCGCTGCGCAAAGTTCTTGGTCCTTAAAGTGGAGTTCCACCCAGAAAAAAAAATTTGCACAAAAAATCCCCCCAAAAAATAGAAAAAATAAAAAAAATTATACTCACCCGAAATACCTGTTGCTATGCGGAAGTCCGTAATCTGCCTCTTCCCCATCCTCTTCTAGTGAATGGGACGCGCTACTTTCTGGGAACTGTGTGTAATCCCAGAGAGCAGCCGCCCATTCACAAGTCGGAGCGAGAATCGCGCATGCGCAGGAGGAAACGGGCAGTGAAGACGTTTCCCTTAGTGTGGATGACGGTGCGGGACCTGCACCGATCGAGGGATTGGCATCAGGGGGGGGCCATTAGTGCGGGAGAGTAGGACAGGTAAGTGTCCTTATTAAAAGTCAGCAACTACAATGTTAGTAGCTGCTGACTTTAAAAAAAAATAATAATTGCGAGTGGAGCTCCGCTTTAAGTGGTTAATCTTATTTACTAAGCTGTGGAGCAGCTGCACTTACAAAGTGCACAGTCTATTTTCCTTTAGTGAATCAACCCCAAAGGTTCAGCATAACAAGCAGGCAGCTGGTATTCTTCCTCCATACAGGTTTATCTAATTCATTTTCTTTTTTCACTGCCATGCATGTTGGTTAGATGAGTGATATATTGATTTGATGCGCCTTTATTGATTTACACAGTATGCATTGCTGTATTGGTTTAATGCACTTTGTTTGCATTGTATACATTATTTTTATTAGTATGAATTATTAGTTGTTTTTTTTTGCAATATATAATATTATATTATTATTATACAATAAGTACCTGTAATAAAATATATAATGGGGGCTATTTACTAATTCTGAAGAGTGTAAAGTCTGGTGCAGCTCTGCATAGAAACCAGCTTCCAGGATTTATTGTCAAAGCTTAAGGCCCCATTTAAATCACCGCATTTTGAAGCTTGAAGCTCCAAAACGATGTAAGAGAAAAAAAAAAAAAAAAAACAATTACTCTTTTTGGAGAGTATTCACATCTCCACTTCTCCACTACCAGTCGCCTGAAGTCAAACACCTGAAGCTCAAAAAGTTCTGGAGCTTTTTTGTAGCTCAAGTTAAGCAGATTTGCACATTTTTATTCCCATAGAAATAGATGGAAAAGCACGATCTGCATGCTTTTGTGCACTTTCATGCTTTTTGGCATAATTTTTTGCTTAAAGTGGTTGTAAACCCATACATTTTTTTTGTATCCCACCTGCAAGACAAAGCTATAGTGAGCTAGTATGACTAGCATACTAGCTCATTATGTACCACTTCCCTTAGATCGGGGCCCCCAAAGTCGTCCGTGTCCCTCTCTCTAGACGCAGCCATCGCTGCGGCGATAGCCGGAATGTTACTTCCGGGTATCGCCACTCCAGCCAATCACAGCGCCGCTCCGCGCTGTGATTGGCCGGAGCGGCGAAGACGTGACTTCGCGCATGAACCGTCAAATTCGGCTAAGTCGTCGAATGCTGCGACTTAGCCGAATTTGTGAATGGGATTAACCCCATGAATGCGCTGTTGTCTACGGCGCCTGGTAGACAGTGGCGCCTGTCATTTTACTAAATATCTCCTAAACCGTGTAGGTTTAGGAGATATTTCTTGCACCTACAGGTAAGCCTTAATCTAGGCTTACCTGTAGGTGCAAGTTGAAAAAGTGGGTTTACAACCACTTTAAATTAAAAAATGGGGGAAAAATAGCAAAACTATATTAATAAATACATATATACAATTATAATAACAAAACAACCAAACCTAAACAAAAAAATAAATGAATAATAATCATTTTTTATTATTAGTATTAATAATAATACTAATAATAATCATTTTTGTTTATTTTGTGTTAGGGTTTTATTTATTATTTATTTTTTTATGATTATTTTCATTTCATTGTGTATTTATTTTACATTTATTTATTTATTAATTTATTATTATTAACACCCTAACCATAACAAAAAATAAATAAATAATAATAATAAGACAATAATTTAAATATTAACCCCTAACCCAAACCTCACCCCTATTCCTAACCACAACCCCCAATCCTAACCCTAACTCTAACCCCTTAACTTAACAAACACCCACAAAAAATAAATGAATAATAATAATAAAAAAATAAATACAAGCTGATAGAAAAGCTAAAAACCTAGTCAAAAATGATGCACAAGATGATCGTTTTCTCTATTGGCAAAGCTAAAAAAAAAAAAAATGCTGTATAAAACCGTGCATAAAAAGGCACCAAAATTGTGCATAAAAATGCGTAAAAAATGCCGGAAGAACGCTCAAAGACCCTGCACTCAGATGTGAATGCAGCCTAACTGATCAAGCTGAAGTTAGAAGCTGGTTGGCTACCATGCACAGCTGCACCAGACCCCGAGTGCTCCAGCTTTAGTAAATCTCTCCCCAATATATCTATTAATAGGTAGTGTTGCTGTAAAGTTTTATCATTCAGATATTTATACAGCAGTTTGGGTTGCAGGAGTTTAGGGTGAGCCTAGAACTAGTTGTATTTGCATACTGAAGCTAAAAGGTTGGCATAATAAGCAGGAAGTTGGTATTCTCCCTCCATACAGGTTTCCTTTAATGCTGTAGTTTAATGTCCCAAATAAAGACATTCCCTGAACCCCCTTTCTGTCCTGATCATGGATTAATAAAATTATTATAATATAACACTCTCCTCTGTGTAAAAACTGACCTTTTTGCAGCCATGAAGATGTAATCTGTGGTTTCCGGCAGTTCCTGTGTTGTTCTTACATTCGTAACATGTGGGAGGGGATGGAGGAAAGTACATAGATCACTGCAGACTTTTTTTCTTCAAGAGCACACCCATTTAGTGGGCTGGAATTTTGGCGTGTTCATGCTAATTAAGTCCATCTTGATAAGTAGGCTTGTGTAATGTGATAATTCCAATGTAATGACTAAGGATGAGCCGAACACCCCCCCCCCCCGGTACAGTTCGCACCAGAACTTGCGAACAGGCAAAACATGTGAACACTGTTAACCACTTAAAGGGGTTGCTCCACCGGAAAAAAAAAATTAAAAGCCAGCAGCTACAGCTACAGCAGCTGCTGGCTTTTAATATTTGGACACTTACCTGTCCTGGAGTCCAGCGACGTCCGCAGCAGAGGACGAGCGACCGCTCGTCGCTCTGCTGCTCCCTCCACCATCCTCGCTGAGGGAACCAGGAAGTGAAGCCCTGCGGCTTCATGCCCGGTTCCCTACGGCGCATGCGCGAGTCGCGCTGCGCCGTTCTGATTGGTGCTCCTGTGTTCTGGGAGCCGAGTGTCTCCCAGAACACCAAGGGAAGTCTGCGGGAAGTGACGTAACTCCCGCAGATTCCCGGAGACAGGACTCCCGGATGTGGGTGAAAATACCTGTCTTAGACAGGTATCTTCACCCCCCTCCCCCCTGAAAGGTGTCAATTGTGACACCGGAGGGGGGGAGGGTTCCAAATAGCATAAGTTGCTATTTAGGGTGGAGCTCCACTTTAAGCTCCGCACCATTACGCAGCTTAATGACCAGAGGTGATTTTACAATTTGTCACTGTGCTGCTTTAGGCCTGGTTCACACTGGTCCGACAAACGCTCCGACATTAGGAGCTCATGTCGCATGACGTGTGAAAATCAATGTTTCCCTATGAGAGCCGTCTTAACTGGTCCGACACATGTCGGTCCGACTTTGAAAATGCTCCCTGTACTACTTTGGTCCGACTTTGATCCTACTTCAGCCCATTGAATATCATTGAAGTCGGATCAAAGTAGGATCCTTGTCCTAACCATCCGACATTTGACATCCGACATGGTGATTACAGCAGCAGTAGAAGGAATTTATCTCACCCTGGGATTGTTTTGATTGGTCAAAGGACAAGTCAGACTAGCACAAAGTCGGATCAAAGTAGTATCCTGTTCATGAATGTCGGATGGATGTCGGACCAATGTAGGATCAATGTAGGACTGATGTCGCAGAGCAAAGTAGGATGAAAGTCGGATGAATGTCGTGTCGTATCAGTGTGAATCCAAAATTGTGCGGACATGCAATGTTGTACCCAAACAAAATTTGCGTCTTTTTCTTCCCACAAATAGAGCTTTATTTTAATGGTATTTGATTGCCTCTGCGATTTTTTTTTTTTTTTTGCGATATAAAAGACTGAAATTTTTTAAAGAAAATTATATTTTCTAATTTTTGTTATAAGAAAAATCGAATACACTCAATTTTATTCATAGATTTAGGCCAAAATGTATTCAGCCACATGTCTTTAGTAAAAAAAAATGTCAACAAGCGTATATTTATTGGTTTGCGCAAATGTTATAGGGTTTACAAACTAGGGTACATTTTCTGGAATTTATACAGCTTTTAATTTATGACTGCCTATCTCATTTCTTGAGGTGCTAAAATGGCAGGGCAGTACAAACCCCCCCCCAAATGACCCCATTTTGGACCCCATTTTGGAAAGTAGACACCCCAAGGAAATTGCTGAGAGGCATGTTGAGCCCATTGAATATTTTTTTTTTGTCCCAAGTGATTGAATAATGACAAAAAAATAAATTAAAAAATTACAAAGAGTTGTCACTAAATGATATATTGCTCACACATGCCATGGTTATATGTGAAATTGCACCCCAAAATACATTTTGCTGCTTCTCCTGAGTACGGGGATACCACATGTGTGGGACTTTTTGGGAGCCTAGCCGCGTACGGGCCCCCGAAAACCAAGCACCGCCTTCAGGATTTCTAAGGGCGCAAATTTTTGATTTCACTCCTCACTACCAATCACAGTTTCGAAGGCCATAAAATGCCAAAATAGCACAAAACCCCCCCCCCCCCCCAAATGACCCCATTTTAGAAAGTAGACACTCCAAGGAAATTGCTGACAGGCATGTTAAGCCCATTGAATATTTATTTTTTTGTCCTAAGTGATTGAATAATGACAAAAAAAAAAAAAATTACAAAAAGTTGTCACTAAATGATATATTGCTCACACATGCCATGGTTATATGTGGAATTGCACCCCAAAATACATTTTGCTGCTTCTCCTGAGTACGGGTATACCACATGTGTGGGACTTTTTAGGAGCCTAGCTGCGTACGGGGCCCCAAAAACCAAGCACCGCCTTCAGGATTTCTAAGGGCACATATTTTTGATTTCACTCCTCACTGCCTATCACAGTTTCGAAGGCCATAAAATGCCAAGATAGCACAAAACCCCCCCAAATGACCCCATTTTGGAAAGTAGACACCCCAAGCTATTTGCTGAGAGGCATGTTGAGTATTTTACAGCTCTCATTTGTTTTTGAAAATGGAGAAAGAAAATATTTTTTTTTTTTTCAATTTTCAAACTTTTGTGACAAAAAGCGAGATCTGCAAAATGCTCACCATACCTCTCAGCAAATAGCTTGGGGTGTTTACTTTTCAAAATGGGGTCATTTGGGGGGTGGGGTTTTGTGCCATCTGGGCATTCCATGGCCTCCGAAACTGTGATAGGCAGTGAGGAATGAATTCAAAAATTTACACCCCTAGAAAGCCTGAAGGCCGTGATTGGTTTTTGGGGTCCTGTACGCGGCTAGGCTCCCAAAAAGTCTCACACATGTGGTATCCCCGTACTCAGGTTGGCTGAACGAAAAAAAGAGATTGATCGGTGGGTATGCCCACCATTAGAATACCTCCCTTCATCCACCCACTTCTAGTGATGGTCATACATGCACCATTTATATATGCCGAAGCATGGGGGCATCCTCCCGCAAAAGTTATGCCGCGTACACACGGTCGGACTTTTCCACGGGCAAGCCTCCGTCGGAATTTTGACCGTATGTACGCGGCATTAGGAGCAAAATCGCTCCTCCGCCCCTGCTGCCCCCATGCTTCGGCATATATGCTTATTTTTTTTAACTGTGGTGGTGAAATCACCTCCTACAGCACTGGAGTTGCAGGGATCAGGCCTGTCTCTGCGAACACTGCAGTTATGTGTGTTGTGTTTTGTAAGTGACAGTGATAGATCGATACTGCACTTGGGTGGCCTGGGCTGGACGGAGGGGCAAAACGCAGGTGCTAGCAGGTATCTGGGCTGATCCCGCTAACACTGCGTTTTTGGGAACCCTAAACTGCTGGGGACGCTAGTATAGATCTGATCAGATCAGATATTGATCTGTTCAGATACTATACCACTAAGGGAGATATATGCTTCACGCGTGGGTGTTAGCGTTACTGGCACTAACCTGACGCTGCCTGGGGTGTGACGCAGACCCTCTCTGACGCTAAAACCTAATTGATATCACCCGCCGGGCGATCAGGGGGTTAAACATTTATTGGGTTATATACGGCGGATGCCCTGACACTATAAAAAGCAAACTAACTAACCAGCGTCACCCGTAACACTTAGATGGTGATCACTGGTGAAAGGGTTAACTAGGGGCAATCAGAGGGTTAAACCTTTATTAGGTAATATATGGGGGTACCTGACGCTATATAAAAACCTGACGGGGAACCTAAATAACAAAATAACTAACTGGCTAACCAGTGTCACCAGTAACACTTATACGGTGATCACTGGTGAAAGGGTTAACTAGGGGCAATTAGGGGGTTAAAACCTTTATTAGATAATATATGGGGGTACCTGACGCTATAAAAACCTGGCGGCGAACCTAAAAAAAAATAACTGACTACCTAGCGGCACCAGCATAACTAATACAGCGATCAGAAAAACGATTGCTTAGTGACACTGGCAAAAGGGGGTGGAAGGGTTACCTGGGGGGCGATCAAGGGGTTAAATCTTTATTAGGTAATATATGGGGGTACCTGACGCTATAAAAACCTGCGGCGAACAAAAAAAAATAACTGGCTACCTATCGGCACCACCGACACTAAGATAGCGATCAGAAAAACGATCGCTTAGTGACACTGGCAAAAGGGGCTGAAAGGGTTACCTGGGGGGCGATCAAGGGGTGAAACCTTTATTAGGTAATATATGGGGGTACCTGACTATATAAAAGCCTGCGGCGAACCTAAAAAAAAAAAAAACTGGCTACCTATCGGCACCGCCGACAGTAAGACAGCGATCAGAAAAACGATCGCTTAGTGACAGCGGTGCTAGGGGGTGAAAGGGTTACCTGGGGGGCGATCAAGGGGTTAAACCTTTATTGGGGGGGTTAGGGGGCTACTCTGGACCTAAAATGAACTGCCCTGACACTTTGACAGTCACAAATGTCACTGATTGCAATGATCAGTAAATAAATGGTCACTGCAATCAGTGACACTGTGACTGGGGGCTGGGGGGTGATCTGGGGGGGCGATCGTGTGTCTATGTGTGCTGGTGTCAGTGTGCTGTTTAGTGCACTAACCTGTGTGTCTTCTCTCCACGGCACTCTGTATATGTGAGCGCCGCAGGAGAGATGACATCACTTCCTCCTGCCTGTGTAAACATTACACAGGCAGAGGAAGCTTTTCATTCGCCGGGAGCGATCGCGAGGGGGAGGCCAGAAACGAATGGCGGCCCCCTCATCACGGATCGCTCCTGAAGCGATCCCGGCCGCTCACTGTACCGGGGGGGGGTGTCCGATCCCCCCACCCATACGAAGGCAGGCACGTACAGGTACGTGAGTTTGCCTGTCCGTGCCATTCTGCCGACGTATATGTACAGTGGGCGGTCGTTAAGGGGTTAAAGTCTATGGGACACGAACATGAAAAATCAAAAGTACTAATTTGAAAGGCTTATATGCAAGTTATTGCCATAAAAAGTGTTTGGGGACCTGGGTCCTGCCCCAGGGGACATATATCAATGCAAAAAAAAAAAGTTTTAAAAATGGCAGTTTTTTTGGGAGCAGTGATTTTAATAATGCTTCCTTTAAATTTCGTGCCTGGGGGGTGTCTATAGTATGCCTGTAAAGTGGTGCATTTTTCCTGTGTTTAGAACAGTCCCTGCAGCAAAATTAAATTTTGCTAAAGAAAAAAATAGGATTTTTATACTCACCGTAAAATCCTTTTCTCTGAGTTCATGGACGGACACAGCCTTAATCTTGACAAAGTGGGTATTAGCCTTCCTTTAGGAGTGACTAGGCAGAAAGTGTTAACAACTTCAAAGCTGAACAGCCCCGTCCAGGTGGCGGTCCTACTGACTATATCCCCCTTAGCCTGCACCAAGCAGATCAGTTCGTCAAAAAGCAGTACAAACTTAAAAAAGAGGGGTGGGTGCTGTGTCCGTCCATGAACTCAGAGAAAATAATTTTACGATGAGTATAAAAATCCTATTTTCTCTTTCGTTCATGGACGGACACAGCCTTAATCTTGACAAAGTGGGACGTCCCAAAGCAGTGCCAAAAACGAGGGAACAGCATTAAAACAACTTCACCCCAAAACAAAACAGAGCTCCTCAACGGAGGAGTTGCAACTCTAAACAGCCGTCTGCAATACCTTGCGGCCGAAAGAAGCATCCAAAGATGCACACACATCAACTTGTAGAGTTAGTGCAAGTGTAAATGGACGACCAGGTTGCCGCTTTACACACCTGGGAAACAGACGCTTGATGCTCTCAGAGCTCGGACAGCATCCAAGAAATACAACGTCGTCTCCTAGGATTCGACGGATGAGGACACAAGGATGGCAGTACAATGTCTTCCTTGAGATGGAAGGTCGAAACGACCTTAGGAAGAAAAGAAGGCTGCGGACGCAGCACCACCTATCCTTGTGGAAGATCAGATAGGGAGCCTTGCATGACAAGGCTGCCAGCTCAGAAACCCGTCTTAAGTGACGTAACAGCCACCGAAAGGACCACTTTCTGAGAAAGTGTTGACAAGGGAATCTCCCTGATGTTCTCAAACGGTGGTTTCTGAAGCTCCGAGAGGCCATGCTGTTAATCCCAGAGGCAGCTATTGCCCTGGTCGAATGCGCCGTGACAGGGAGGCACCCGACCCTTTATGGCGTAAGCCTGAATCACGATCTGTCTGATCCACCTTGAGATGGTGGCCGACGAGACCGCTGGGGTCTGAACAGTGAGTCTGAACTCCGGAATGGAGCAGTAACAGACAAGTCTACTCTTAGAGTTTGGACAACGTTCAAGGAATGCAACGTCGTTTCCTTAGAATTCGACGGATGAGACCACAAGGATGGCAGTACAATGTCTTCCTTGAGATGAAAGGTCGAACAACCTTAGGAAGAAGAGAAAGCTGCGGACGCAGCACCACCTATCCTTGTGGAAGGTCAGATAGGGAGCCTTGCATGACAAGGCTGCCAGCTCAGAGGCCATGCCGTTAAAGCCCTTAACTGTAAGGCAGGATGGCGTATGGGACCTTGCGACAGCAGGTCCTCTCGTAGCGGTAGACGCCAAGAGATGTCTGGCTCAATAGCCATGCCGTTAAGGCCATTGACTGTAAGCAAGATGGCGTATGGGGCCTTACAACAGCAGGTCCTCTCGTAGCGGTAGACGCCAAGGGACGTCTGCTATACAAGCCCCACGGAGGTAGTGGAGGGCGGACCGGAGGGGGGGCATGCCGAACCCCCTGTACAAACGTTCTCACTAGAGAGTGAGCCCCCAGGGGTCATTGAAAAAGGACAGCCAGGGCAGATATCTGCCCCTTAATTGTACTTAAAGTAACATTTTTGGTCCGCGCCACACTGTAAGAACAGCAGGACTCTGGAACCAAATAAGTACCCTGATGCCACCTCCTTTCCTCTAATGATTTATGTAGGTCTTCCAAGTGCGATGGCAAATCTTCCTAGAGGACGATTTCCGAGCACTCCTCATGGTAAGAACTCAGAGTCTGACAGCCCCGGTCTCTTAGCACCTGGCTCTCAATAGCCATGCCATTAAAGCCAGTGACTGTAAAACAGGATGGCGTATGGGACTTTGCAACATCGGGTCATTTCTTAGCGGTAGACGCCAGGATGCGCCTACTATCAGACGCACTAGATCGGCCTACCAAGGACGCCGAGGCCAATCCAGCAATTGGGATTTTTGGAATTCTCTCTGCCTCCAGTCTACGAAGCAGATGAGGAAGGAACTTAGGAGGAGGGAAGGCATAGATTAGCCGGTACTGACTCCATGGTGCCACTAACGCATCTGTCGCATCTGCCCATGAGTCTCTTGACCTGGCCACAAACCTCAATACCTTCCGATTGAGTCGAGAAGCCAGGAAATCTACATCTGGCGTGAGTTGAGGTTCTTGTTCCTCCTTGATGGTTGACATACGCCACCGCCGTGGCGTTGTCCGACTGGATCCTGACTGGACGCCTGTGAGACCATGTGGAGAGGCACAGTCTGATCGCCCAGAATTCCAGGACGTTGATCGGCAAGTGGGATTCCTCCTGAGTCCAGCGACCCTGGTCGACTGAACCCCCCAGACTCCCCCCCCCCCAACCGGTAAGGCTGGCGTCCCTCGTGATCCCTATCCGGTGAAAGGGAAGAAACAACTTCCCGGACAGAAGTGCCGGTGATGTCAGCCACCAAACTAGGGAGGTCCTGACTAGGTGGCTCACCCGGATTTGACAATCCAGGGATGATGGGCACTTGTCCCATCTGGACAGAAATTCCTTCTGTAACACTCACGTGTTAAATTGCGGTTCAGGAGGGAGGGGGGCCGCTCTCTCGTCCCCCCCTTTTCCCCTGCGGCCGGCCAGGTTGCGTGCTCGGATAAGGGGTCTGGTATGGATTTTTAGGGGGACTCCACGCCATTTTTTTTTTAAATTTGGGGTGGAGTTCCCCTTAAAATCCATGCCAGATCTGAAGGGCCTGGAATGGATATTTGGGGGAACCCCACGTCAATTTTTTTTTAAATTTGCGGCGGGGTTCCCCTTAATATCCATTCCAGACCTGAAGGGCCTGGTAATTGAATTCTGGGGAACCCCCATGCTTTTTTTTTTTTTTTATCAATGACTTTTGTATGTATTGCCGGGAGCCGACAATTCATTAATAGCCGCGAGTCAGTTTTAAATGCATTTTTTTCTTTCAAAAATGACATTTTTTGCAGGGACAGTTCTAAGCACGGGAAACATGCGCCACTTCACATGCATATCATACACACCCCCCAGGTACGAAATTTAAAGGAATATTTCACTTTTATTGTTTCATTTTAAGCATTATTAAAATCACTGCTCCCGAAAAAACGGCCGTTTTTAAAACTTCTTTTTGCATTGATACATGTCCCCTGGGGCAGGAACCGGGTCCCCAAACACTTTTTAGGACAATAACTTGCATATTAACCTTTATAATTAACACTTTAGATTTCGAACGTTCGAGTCCATTGTATTTAATAGGGTTCTAAAGTTTACACGAACATTTTGTCTGTTCGCAGGTTCTGGTGCGAACCGAACAGGGGGGTGTTCGGCTCATCCCTGCTTGTACCATTCGCCATTTCCCATTCGCTTTGCGGACGGGGTGTATGGGCGTGTTCCAAGGAGAAATGACCTCCCTTAGAATCCCTTTTTCTAAATAATTTTTAATTAGGGGCTCAATGCCTTTGATTTTTTCCTCAGAGAGGGGATATTGTTTTTGATATATTGGGTATGTATTGGGAAGTATCTGTGGTCTGTATGGTGTACAATCCAAAAATCCTGTTGAGAGTTCATTCTCTGCCCAAATTTGATGGGTTTCCAGTGAGGCTGGTAACAGCATAAAGTACCCCTTACAGTCCTCTCTTTTTGGACTTTCTAGGTCACATAACCTAGATGTGGCCACTACGCCTCCTTGAGGAGTGAAGGAGATCCGAATACCAAGTTTCGACATTAAATCCCTTCCCATTAGGGGTATAGGGCATTCAGTGAGTATCGCAAATTTGGAGTGGGTAAGCAATCGTCCCTGGGGAGTGGATACTGGAAGTGGTGGAGTAATAGGGTGACTGATTTCTGTTCCATTGATACCTATTGAGCTACCCTTGTCGCAATCCGCCGTGTCTATTCTAAAATCTGTGAGGCAACTGGTAGTAGCCCCTGTATCTATTAAAAAATGTGTTGATACACCATTTACTTTTAATGTAACTCTTGGTAGAGATTTCCAAGTTTTACTGTGACACACCAGGACAAGGGCAGGAACTTGCTCAAGGCATCCCTATGATTCATTTTGTGGTGATGGCCATTGCATGGGGATTGTGGGCTCAGGTCGGGGCCTGTTAGATCTCTGGTAGTTTTGCTGATAATTCTGCTGTGGTTGTTGACCCCTGTAATTAGGAGGAGTTTGGTCTCTCTGGTGGGAGTTGTAACCTTGTCCTTTTCCCCTATATCTTCCTCTGCCAACTTGCCCTCCCCTTCTTTCTGGGCATTGTGATTTCCAGTGACCGTACCTACCACAGTTAAAACAGGACTGATCGGGGGGTAAACTTTGCATGGGCAATTGCGCAGCCATCAAGGGAGGCTGGCTGGAGGGAGAGACTAAAGTAAACAACCCTCCTTTTGTATTAAAGACTCCCGCTGCCTGTCTGAGTTTATTAGCCTCCATGAAGGCTTGCGCAGTTTTGGACATCCAGGTTGGATCTACAAATTTAATCATTTGAGTGGTTTTAGGGTCCCCATTGGACATGACAGTTGATGTGAATAAAACATCATTGTCTTGTGTGGTGGCTTTATATAATTCATATGCCCTTTTACAATATTGGTAGAAGTCCTCCTTTGGGTCCTGTTTGGCCGTAACCAGCGATTGTATGGCTGAATGACCCTTGTAATGTGTAGTCCAGTGTGACCCTATGGCGCCCCAAAACCCGTCCCAATCATGTTTACCCGTATCCTCCAAATGTGTCTTGTGTAGCGCGATCACATCTATGGGTACTGTTGGGTCGGGGTCTATAATGTTAAACAGACAATTAAAATCCTCAGTGTCCATTCCCGCTCCTATACAATGTTTTCTAAGAAAAGTGGCAGCTTCTCTGGGGTTTTTCTTAGGGTTGGGGCATAATTCCTTTAGTTTCATAAGAGTGCCCAACGGGAGGGGGACATGTACCTCCGTTTCCCCTATGGTTAACATGGGGAAAACCAGGGGGGGTGCGGGGTCACTATCATCCCCGCTTTCTTTTTTTTTTCTATTTCCGCCAGGAAGTCTTTTTGTGAGCGTGTGAGGTTGGGTCTCGCCCCTAGCTCATGAAGGGCACGTTTAAGTTGGGTTGGAGGTAGTTGTCTTCTCATATCCTCTATAGCCTTTTTGTTCTCTTCTATTATTCTTTCTTCCTCGGCCAACCTTTCCCTTTTTTTCTCTATCTCCTCTCGTTGGTCTAACACCTTTTTATGATAAGCCTGTAATTCTTGGGTTTCCTTCTCACGCTGTATTTTCTGTTGCTCTAGAAGTTGAGCAAAATGTCGTTGCTCGAGTCTCTCTAATTCTGTCTTCTCTCTTTCCCTCCTGTCTTCTTCCCTCTCTTTCTCTTCTCTTGTTTTCTTTTCCTCTATCTCTTCATTTAACTTCCTTATTTCCTCCTGCACTGTCCTTTCCTGCCTTTTTAGTTCGGTTTGTTTAGCCCAATCCTTTTTTTGTTTATCGGATCCTGCACTGTATATTACGGTAGCTAAAATTGCAGGGTCCATGGTAGTCAGGTCCCCCAGATTGGGGTATAATCCCAATGCTGGGGGGGGGTTTCGGTGTCATCTTTGACCATTACATAGGGGGGTGGTGGTTCTGGGGCAGAGGGACATTCTTTATTTGCAACTCCATACTTCTTTTTATATGCCTTTAAACAATTACCCCATATTTTACAACAATCTTTCATATATTTTTGGTCCCATTCCCCTGGGGGGTATGAGTGTTTATGTATCCCACATAATTTTTGGACTTCCATCCATTGGCCCTCGCTACAAGGTCCCCTTTGATCCAACCCTGATATGCTCAGTTGGTGGGCCCTGATCTGTATGGATCCCCAGAAGGGCTCCAGGGTATTGGCAGGGACTTGTGTCCGGACATACTCGTATGGGGTCAGTTGTTGCACGGGTAGCCCGTGCTTGTCTACATTGTTCCCCATATTTGGGACCTTGGGGTAAAAATGGGCGACTAAAAGGGCAACAATGAAAACACCCTGTAGTCTGTATTGATTTTAATATAACTTCTTCTAATGTGGATTAGAATTCTAAATCTTCTTCCACTACGGGACCATGTAAGTTAATCTTAAGGGTAACAAAATAGGGGCCGTTCTCCTCTTGGGGATAATTAGGACGTTTCCCTAGTCTGGCTGTATAACCCCCAGGTCGGGTGGCCAATAGCGTTTCTATTCCTGGCCCGTGTACTACGAAAAGAAGTCCTACTGTGCAAAAGGAACAATTGGTGGCTGGATTTTCTACACCTCTGGGCATTTGCATGTCTTCATACAATACATTCCAAAAAAATAAATAAAATACAATTCATACAATATAACACAATTATGTTTCTATATCCTTATCCTGTATTGTGGCCACAATGCTATATATTATATGAAGGTTCCACACATCCGTCCTTTTACTGAGCGCAATCTTCTGCTTCTCAGTTATTTATATGTAGTTTATAGTCAGGTCCACACCAGCCGGACTTCCCCTAACATCCTTTTAAGACAGTACAACCTTCCTCCCGGGAGCCAACCTAGCTACGCCGCGGAGGTACAGCAGCAACCTGCTTTACAAAACCTATATATGTTACTGATCGCTACGACAGAGTAGGTGTACAGTATTTCAACAAAAAGTTAAAACATGGGCACCTACCTATGTTGACATGACTTAACTGCAGCTTTAGGTTAAATTCCGATCATTCTCAACCACAGATGTTTCCTAAGCTGCTGACATGTTCTAACTACTTGACCACAGCCATTTCCTATGCAAACAGTACTCTGTGCAAGAGAATCAAACGTGTGTCAATCTTTACTAAGACAGAAGAAATGAATATAAGGATACATAGGAAAGCTTAAGGTATTACTGTATTCATTAATTTTAACCATATAGCATTATAGCATTCCCCCCCCCCTTATAATTACTGTATGTAGAGAAAGACACAGCATCCCTATATACACACATAACTGTTCTTACTGCACACAGATTACCATTGTCAGTTCTCACACAGATTACCATTGTCAGTGTTCATGTAGTTTACCATTGTCAGTGTTTACAGATATTATCATTGTCAGTGCTCACGCAGATTACCATTGTCAGTGCTCACACAAATTACCATCGTCAGTGCTCATGTAGATTACCATTGTCAGTATTTACACAAATGACCATACTATTGTCAGTGCTCATGTAGTTTACCATTGTCAGTGTTTACACAATTTACCATTGTCAGTGCTCACGCAGATTACCATTGTCAGTGCTCACACAAATTACCATTGTCAGTGCTCACACAAATTACCATTGTCAGTGCTCATATAGATTACCATTGTCAGTGTTTACACATCATATCATTTTTCAGTGCTCTCACAGATTACCATTGTCAGTACTCACGCAGATTACCATTGTCAGTGTTTACACAAATTATTATTGTCAGTGCTCATGCAGATTGCCATTGTCGGTGCTCTCACAGATTACCATTATCAGTGCTCACGCAGATTACCATTGTCAGTGCTCACGCCACAGATTACCATTGTCAGTGCTCACGCAGATTACCATGGTCAGTGCTCATGCAGATTACCATTGTCAGTGCTAACACAGATTGTAATTTTCAGTGTTCACAAAGATTACCAGTGCTCATAGAATACCCATGTCTGTGCCCACAAATAATAGTTATCAGGGCTCACATAGATTACCATTCCACATTCTCACACAAATTAGGTTGTCATTGCTCACACAGATTACAATTCTCACTGCTCAAAGATTACTGTTATCAATGCTCACACAGATTATAATTGTCACTGCTCACACAGATTATCATTGTCACTGTTCAAACAGATTACATACCTCAGTGCTCACACAGAATACATACGTCAGTGCTCACACAGATTATTAATCTCGGTTATTACACAGATTACCATTCTCAGTGCTCACATATTATTGATCTCAGTGATTACACAGATTATCATTTTCAGTGCTCACAGATGACTATTGGCAGCGCTCACACACTGTATCAATCTCAGTGCTCACGCTGATAGCTGAGATTACCATTGTCAGTGCTCAGACAGATGACATACCTCAGTTCTTACACAGATTATCAATCTCAATGATTACACATATTATCATTCTCAGTGCTCACAGATTACAACTGTCAGTTTTCACACACTTGATCAGTCTCTCAGTGTTCACAGTTTACCATCAGTGCTCACACAGATTATCATTCTTAGTGCTCACAGATTACTGTCATCAATGCTCACATAGAGCGCCATTGTTATTGCTCACAGATTACCATTATCAGTGCTCACACAGATTACAATTGTCAGTGCTCACAGATGATCATTGTCAGTGCTCACACAGATTACCATTGTCAGTTGTTAGGTAAGTGACCACCCCTCTAATCTGTCCATCCGTATTGGGGTCGGTCCTATCAAGCACGCAGGAATAAAGATCACACAACACAAAGGGTATGGATCGATATTCAAGATGAGTGCAAGAGGTATACGTTAAGCACTTGAACACCAGGCCTTTCCTGGCACTTTTTGTTTACAAGTTTAAATCAGTATTTTATGCTAGAAAATTACTTGTAGCGGGTATGTACTTTCCCGGGTGTAATTTGAATCTGACGGTGACACCAGTGATGTGTGATTCCCTGCGGCCCACCAGGTGGCGCTGTCGTCACTGGCTGAGGGTCGAATCATCGCTGTGTGCCGAGCCTCCTTTTTGTCCTCTCTCGGCAGCGGTATGGTGGGGCGGGGAACCCGCCGTGCTTGCTGGGAGAGGGTATAAAGGGGCCGGCCATCTTTGTCACGGGGTTGGTAGTCCCAGGCACCTTCAGCCTGTGGACGGTGGTTCGTGTCAGTCCTCTAGGCGGCCTAGGCCTAGAGGACAGCCGGAGATCGTGTTCCATCCCAGGCACCTTTAGCCTGGGGTGAGGTACTCGGATAGAGGTCCGGAGCTCAGTGCCCAACACTGAGTTCCGCGAGGGAAGGAGATCCTAGGGAACCCCCAGGGATTGGGAACCCGAATCCGGAAGGCGTAATGGACCGGGGAGAGCTCCTCACTAGTGTTGAGCGAACCCGAACTGTAAAGTTCGGGTCCGTACCGAACTTTAGCTTTTTCCCGAACCCGAACTTTGCGCAAAAGTCCGGGTTCGGCAATCTAATTACGCATTTAGAAATGCTTCAGGGGCCAGCCAATCACCTTTTGATTAGCTGGTGTGCCCTTAGAGGCCATCATAGCCATGCCTACTAATGGCATGGCTGTGATTGGTCAGTGCAACATGTGACCCAGCTTCTATATAAGCTAGAGGCACACAGCACACACGTCACTCTGCTTCAGAATAGATAGGGAGAGGATCTTGGCTGCTGCTGTTGCTAATAGGGAGAGATTGTAAAATACATGAGGTAGTCCTGATTCTGCAATCTGAGGGAAAAGATAGAGAGATAGTGTAGTGTAGGGCCAGGTTCCTGTTGGTGCTTTCAGGGAGAGAGATATATTATATAGGAGTCCAGATTCAGAGATTAAAATCAGCGATCTGCATAGGTTTACCTGTTTGTGTTGCAGTGCAGTCTTTTTACACTGCCATGAGCCCAGTGTCAGAGAAAATCTAACTTTTAGGGGAAAAAAAAGGCACTTTATTGTGCTCTTTTCCAAAAGACCCATAGGGCAAAAAAAATAAAAAATTTGCATTTTATTTTGCTCGTGCAAAAAAAGACCCGTTTAGGGCAAAAAAAAATCAAAAAAAAAATTGCACTTTAATGTACGCTTGCAAAAAGAGCCATTCAGGGCCACAAAAAATAGTTTGCAGTGTGTTATACATATGTGGAGGTGTGTGAAATAAACAATTTCTATATAGTTTTCTCCTACTGTGCTATACTAAAAAAACAACATTTTTTTTTAATAGCATTTTCTGCAGTTCTGTAGCTGTGCGATTCAGCGGTTACGTACTGTGGGTGTGTTCTGCTCTTCCAAAAAACGCTGTTTAGGGGCACAAAAAATAGTTTGCAGTGTGTTATACATATTTGGAGGTGTGTGAAATAAACAATTTCTATATAGTTTTCTCCTACTGTGCTATACTAAAAAAACAACATTTTTTTTGAATAGCATTTTCTACAGTTCTGTAGCTGTGTGATTCAGCGGTTACGTACTGTGGGTGTGTTCTGCTCTTCCAAAAAACGCCGTTTAGGGGCACAAAAAATAGTTTGCAGTGTGTTATACATATTTGGAGGTGTGTGAAATAAACAATTTCTATATAGTTTTCCTCTACTGTGCTATACTAAAAAAACAACATTTTTTTTGAATAGCATTTTCTGCAGTTCTGTAGCTGTGCGATTCAGCGGTTACGTACTGTGGGTGCGTTCTGCTCTTCCAAAAAACGCCGTTTGGGGGCACAAAAAATTGTTTGCAGTGTGTTATACATATTTGGAGGTGTGTGAAATAAACTATTTCTATATAGTTTTCTCCTACTGTGCTATACTAAAAAAACAACATTTTTTTTGAATAGCATTTTCTGCAGTTCTGTAGCTGTGCGATTCAGCGGTTACGTACTGTGGGTGTGTTCTGCTCTTCCAAAAACACCCATTTAGGGCAACATCCTAAATTTGGAAAATATGAGGAGAAGGTCAAAGGGACGTGGTGGCCCCGGTCGTGGTGCTGCTGGTGGAGCTCCTGTTGCAGGGAGAGGACGTGGTGGATCTGTGCCAGATACACGCACAAGTGAAACACCTTCCTCAGGTGCGAGTAGGCGACCGAGCCTGCGGCGGTATTTTGTCACGCCTAATGAGGCTGTACGAATGTTTAGGCCAGGACAAGTACAGGCGATAGTAGATTGGGTTGCTGACAGTGCCTCGGGTTCCTTCACATTGTCTCCCACCCACTTTTCTGATGAAAGATCAGAGTTGGCACCTGAAACCCATGTCCATCAGTCTTTCACCTCACCCCCTTGCAAATCAGCCAAGCAGTCTGAGCCCCAAATCATGCAGCAGTCTCTTCTGCTTTTCGATGACTCTGTTAGCAGGGTTTCCCAGGGCCATCCACCTAGCCCTGCCCCAGAAGTGGAAGAGATTGAGTGCACCAATGCCCAACCACTTATGTTTCATGATGAGTACATGGGAGGACCATCGCAGTACGTCTCGGATGATGACGAAACACAGGTGCCAACTGCTGCTGCTTTCGCAATTGTGCAAACAGACAAGGAGGGCAGGGGTGAAGACTGGGTGGAAGATGATGTGGGGGACGATGAGGTCCTCGACCCCACATGGAATGAACGTTATGCAGGTGACCAGTGTAGTTTGGAGGAAGAGGCGGTGGTCGCACAGAGCCACCAGCACAGCAGAAGAGGGAGCAGGGTGCAAAAGCGGAGCGTCCGTCCCCTAGACAGTATGTCTGCTACTGCCCAACGCAGCAAGGGACCGAGCATACCAAAGCCAGGTCCAAGGAGTTCCCTAGCGTGGCAGTTCTTCACACAATGTGCTGATGACAAGACACGAGTGGTTTGCAGGCTGTGCAATCAGAGGCTGAAGCGAGGCATAAACGTTCTCAACCTGAGCACAACCTGCATGACCAGGCATCTAAGTGCAAAGCACGAGCTGCAGTGGAGTAGACACCTCAAAAACCAAGAAAGGTCTCTGGCTCCTCCTGCTTCCTCTTCTGCTGCAGTCTCGGCCTCTTCATCCACCTCTGTAGTGACAGTGGCACCTGCCACCCCGCAAACAGAGGATCTGCCAGCAACACTACCACCTGGGTCACCAACCATCTCCACAATGTCCCATGGAAGCGTTCAGCTCTCTATCTCCCAAACATTGGAGCGGAAGAGGAAGTACCCCCCTAGCCACCCGCGATCCCTGGCCCTGAATGCTAGCATTTCAAAACTCCTGGCCTTTGAAATGCTGTCATTCCGTATGGTGGAGACGCAGAGTTTTAAAAGCCTGATGGCATTGGCTGTCCCACAGTATGTCGTGCCCAGCCGCCACTATTTTTCCAGGCGAGCCATCCCTTCCCTGCACAACCAAGTGGGGGACAAAATCAGGTGTGCACTGCGCAACGCCATCTGTGGCAAGGTCCACCTAACTACGGATGCGTGGACCAGTAAGCACAGTCAGGGACGTTATATCTCCCTAACAGCACACTGGGTAAATGCAATGGCGGCTGGGCCTGAGGCAGATAGCAGTTTGGCGCATGTCCTTCCACCACCGAGGATTGCAGGGCGCTTCAGTTTGCCTCCTGTTGCTAACTCCTCCTACTCCACTTCCTCATCCTCTACCGCCTCCTCATCCGGTCAGCGTAACACCTTCACCACCAACTTCAGCACAGCCAGGGGTGAACGAAAGCAGGCAGTTTTAAAACTTTCCTGTTTGGGGGAAAAACCCCACACCGCGCAGGAGTTGTGGAGGGACATGGAACAACAGACCAATGAGTGGTTGCTGTCAGTGAGCCTCAAGCCCGGCCTGGTGGTGTGCGATAATGGGCGAAATCTCGTAGCAGCTCTGGGCCTAGCCGGTTTGACGCACATCCCTTACCTGGCGCATGTGCTGAACTTGGTGGTCCAGAGGTTCCTTAAAAATTACCCCAATATGCCAGAGCTGCTGCAGAAAGTGCGGGCTGTGTGTGCGCACTTTCGGCGTTCTCACCCTGCTGCTGCTCGCCTGTCAGCGCTGCAGCGTAATTTCGGCCTTCCCGCTCACCGCCTCATATGTGACGTGCCCACAAGGTGGAACTCCACCTTGCACATGCTGGCCAGACTGTGCGAGCAGCAGCAGGCGATAGTGGAGTTTCAGCTGCAGCAATCACGCGTGAGTCGCTCTGCGGAACAGCACCACTTCACCACCAATAACTGGGCCTCCATGCGAGACCTGTGTGCCTTGTTGCGCTGTTTCGAGTACTCCACCAACATGTCCAGTGCCAATGACGCCATTCTTAGCGTTACTATCCCAGTTCTATGCCTCCTTGAAAAAACGCTTCGGGCGATGATGGAAGAGGATGTGGCACAGGAGGATGAGGAGGAGGAGGAGGAAGCGGGATAATTTCAAAGGCTTTCAGGGCAGTCTTTCACAAGTGGCTACGAGGGTGGGTTCCTGCACCAACAAACGCCAGGTACACAATTGTCCGGCAGAAAGGGCACAGTTCTGGAGGATGACGAGGTGGAGGAGGAGATGGAGGAGGAGGAGGAGGAGGAGGAGCCATTTTCACAGCAGGGTGGCACCCAGACCAGCTCGTGGCCATCACTGGTGCGTGGCTGGGGGGATACAGAGGACACAAACGATACACCTCCCACAGAGGACAGCTTTTCTTTGCCTCTGGGCAGCCTGGCACACATGAGCGATTACATGCTGCAGTGTTTCCGCAATGACCGCCGAGTTGCCCACATTTTAACTGGTGCTGATTACTGGGTGGCCACCCTGCTGGATCCCCGTTACAAGGACAATGTACCGTCCTTAATTCCCTCACTGGAGCGGGATCGTAAGATGCGCGAGTACAAGCGCACGCTGGTAGACGCGCTGCTGGTGGCATTCCCACCTGACAGCGGGCGTACGGTGGAAGCACAAGGCGAAGGCAGAGGAGGAGGAAGAGGTCGCCAACGCAGCCGGGGCATCGGCAGCACCTCAGAAGGCAGGGTTAGCATGGCTGAAATGTGGAAAAGCTTTGTCAGCACGCCACAACAACCAGCACCACCAGCTGAGATGGAACATCTTAGCAGGAGGCAGCATTTCACCAACATGGTTGAGCAGTATGTGTCCACAGGCCTACACGTACTGGATGACGGGTCTGCCCCCTTTAACTTCTGGGTCTCCAAATTGGGCACATGGCCTGAGCTTGCCCTTTATGCCTTGGAGGTGCTGGTCTGCCCTGCAGCCAGTGTATTATCTGAACGTGTATTTAGCACGGCAGGGGGCGTTATCACAGACAAGCGCAGCCGCCTGTCCAGAGCCAATGTGGACAAGCTCACGTTCATTAAAATGAACCAGGCATGGATCCCACAGGACTTGTCCGTACCTTGTGCAGAATAGACATGTATACCGGTGTTGTGACAAAAACTGTCCGGCCATCGGATTGTGTCCGGCCCATACTGCGAAGGCGCAGCGCTTGCGCAGTACAGAGGACAAGGAGATTTACAAAATCTCCGAAGATGAACGGCGCCTGCGCTGTGAGTGCAGGTTCAAGCCCCACCATCCAAGTGGACATACGGTAGCACATAGTAACAGGGCCCCTCACGGGCTCGGTTCGATCGCCACGCTTCGGGCACGGCCTCACTTGGCTCGGCTTGAACCACGGATGGTGTGGCCTTCACCTGAACTCACCACGCAGGCGCCGTTCGTCTTGGGAGATTTTTGAAATCCCCTTGTCCTACATACTGAGCAAGCGCAGTACAGGGTGGACACTATTTGACGGGGGACAGAATTCGACACATCACCGGCCTTACCCAGCCATTGTTGTATTTTTGAACCAGTGTTGGCTACCTCGTCCTCCTCCACCGCCGCTTCCACCTACACAGCCACATCCACCGCCACCTCAACCTCCTACTCCATATGGACCTCGTCCTCCTAGGTCAAGATTATAATTTTTATTTTATTTCTTTGTAGCGCACAGATCCTTTCCCCCTTACCTGCCTTTATGTTGTTGGCTCCTCGCAGGAGGGAGAAAGGCACACCGCACTACCAGCCCGTACCCTCCTATATAAAGAGGTTGAGCGGTGTACTTGACGGGCCGTGTCCACAGCCGGAGTCAAAACTCCTCCAGAGGATGATTCTCACCTCTACTGTAGGTAGAGGCAAGTCCTTTAATTCCCAGTAAAGTCAATGTCCACACCAGCTGAAATTACAACTCTTATTCTCTCATGGCAAAATAAACTCTACTCGGATAGAAAAGGTTAGAGCAAAGAAACAGGACAGCTTAAGGTGTGGAGGAGGTCCAGGCACAAACGTAGCACATTCACTTCACTGCTTAGGTTTCTCAAACAGTTTTAGGTGCATGGTCTCTGCCACAGACCTTGAGGTTGGTCTCTGCCACAGACCGGGTGTACAAGGCCCCTGCCACGGACCTGGAGAACTTTGGTCTCTGCCACAGACCAGGGTGTATAAGGCCCCTGCCACGGGCCGGGTGAATAAGGCCTCTGATACAGTCAAGATGACCTTGAGCTTCTCCTTCTACGAACCTAGCCCATATCAAGGGGAAGACATCTCTCCAGGGAGTCAACAGACCCTTCCTTCACCGTGACTCCTGCATCGGTCCATCAGAATGATCCTCCCTTCCCTGGAACATGGTCCCCTACACGAGGCGGCACCCTAAGACTCCTCGACCCTTAGCGGACTCCAGACGAAGGCTCTGGACTCCAGGCTTTACTCCCGCACCTAGGCCTCCATACCCAGGGCAGCAGGAACTCCAGGATAGTACCTCACCCCGGGCTAAAGGTACCCGAGATGGAACAGGAACACATGCACACAGGCCGAAGGCACCTGGGCGTGGACCCCACTGGACATCAGCCCCCAGGCTAAAGGTCTGCCCCTTTTATATGCTCTCCCGGCATGCACAGCAGGTTCCCCGCCCCGCTGTACTACTGCCAAGAGGGGACACAAAAGGCACAGCACTGTATCGGCGGTTCAACCCTAGCCTACCATGGCAGCGCCACCTGTAGGCCACAGGGAACTGCACACCAATACTGTCCCCCGAGGACAAAATGGTCCATGAATCCTACAGAATTAGGGTGTTTGAGCCTATTTACCACTCAAACACTTCCCTTAAATTTAGCACCCCGCTACATTTTTATTTCAAAGTATTTTATGTTCCCACTAGCTTATCCATTAAATTGAATAATTTATTCCAGAAAGGGCGTATTCTGGGGCATTCCCACCATATGTGTGGTATCGTGCCGTTGAGTTTCTGAGGTTCTTAATGACTTCCCGTACCTCTTCTGCTGAAAAGGGGGCCTCCAGCATATTTTTTTTTTTTTTTTTTGTTATTTTAAGTTATTTCCCTATCCACATTTGTTTGCAGAGCACTTGCCATGCTCTTAACAACATTTTGCTGCCATTTGCAGCCCTCTAGCCCTTTCCATTACTTTTTTAGAGCCTTTTTAGTCCTTAGAAGTCCGGGTCCCCATTGACTTCAATGGGGTTCGGGTCCGGGTCCGGGTTCGGGTTAAAGTTCGGTCCCGAACCCGAACTTTTTTCCGAAGTTCGGCCGAACCCATCGAACCCGAACATCCAGGTGTCCGCTCAACTCTACTCCTCACTTGAAGACCGGGCGCAGCATATTGCCAGTGACGGGTGAGCCTCTCGTCGGAGACCGCCTGGAAGGAAATTCCCCCTCGTTCGGAGACCGCAACCCACTTTCAGGGAGGAAAGTGGAGAAGCCATTGTGTCTGGGCCTATTCGCATCCACACCTCCTTTCCTGTTCTTTTTTTTCTACGAGGGAGTTCAACTGATTGTGTTCATTCTGAGAGGAATAAAGGAGTGTTGGACTTTAATGGTGTGGGGCTCATTTCCTGACAGACATTGTTCAAGGTGGCTCTCGGTTGAGGACCCAGGTGCACAACACTGACCCGAAGGAAAAAAAAAAGAACTTTGCTTATACCGCACTGACACCTGTGGTAAAGGCCAGGCGTGGTGTCCCCGCTCCCTCCCCTCTAAGATACCCCTAGACAAGAGACAGACGAGCAGAAGAAGAGAGGGGAGTGAGGAGGCCGCTACACGTGGGGGCTCGGGTCCGGGATAGTGTTTGTGCACCACGGGATTGAACGTGTCTGCTGGAGGCGTTAAGCGAGTAGGCAGGCCTTCATTGGCCGAAGTGCATCCCTGTGCTCAAAGTCGTGGACATGACCAATTGAAGGGAAAGGCCCGCGCAGAAGAGCGAGGAGAGGGGGAAACTCAGCCGTGTGAAGTACTACACGTGGGGGTTTCTATTTGCACTGCGCCACCAGGCACACCCCCATCGCTTAGTTCGTGGGCATGACTTACAAGGAAAAGAGAAGAAAAGCCCGCAAACTGGAGCAAAGGGGAGGAGTCCAATACGTGTGAAGGACTACACGTGGGACGTTGGCGCAACAACTTTGCAGTGTGCGATGGATCAGCAACAGGTCACCATGTTTGGACATGCATCGTGGATTCTGGTTCACCCTTACACCACGACATTGACTGCTGCTGCTCCGGTAACAGATACAGGGATTCGGCTGAAGCCAAGGGGTCGATTCGCCCTGTATTCTTGCATGGACGTTAAGGCCCTGGGTGTGATTTGTCCCGTCTGTTTGGGACTGGTGTGCCAACTGAAGCCATTCGGGCGATGTGAAGCCTGCGGGGAGTTCCTGTTTGAAGTGGATCCAGCGGTTGAGAGGCCGAGAACCATTTACCCTGGCAGAGCTACAGGCAAAACCACTCGGAGAGGAGGAATCACTGCTTGGACAGCCATTCCTGCGCACACTGCAGCGACCGCGGAGGAGGTCGTAAAAACTCAACGGGAGAAATCCGAGGATGCTGACTCGGTCACCACTGTCTCACAGCGTCCGCCACCGAAGAGGAAGACCGGTATGGTAGCCCCGACCAGCGGTTGTGGTGGACCGTCTAGCCCGCTTACGCCCGGCCTGGATGGATCCGTCGACAAGAGTTCCGGACGTCCCGCTTCAAGTAAAGGCCGAAGTAAGCCAGGCGGAGAGATTTGGTGTGTGGGCGGAGGTGTCGGTAAGTCATGGCCCAGCAAGTCCGCGGGAGGTGGTGGTTCCGTTTCTACAACTGGCTACATACCCGCGGAGGAGTGTGACACCTCCGACCTAGAGTTGCTCTCGAACATGGGAGATGACACTGCAATAGATGAACTGTTTGCAGAGAAGGGCTGGGACAAGGTACCTCTCGCTTCATCCCGCAGAGTCAGGGATCCACCCATGTCAACAGGGGAAAGTACACCCCGGGTGGAGGCACCAGCGCCTGAAGAGGGATCCCGCCCTCAGCTTGTCCCTACATCCCTGGTGCCACCTGCACCTGATGTTGGGGAAAAGAGACTGTTGCTACGAGCACCTATGCCCAGATTGGAGGTGGTCAGAGCGCCTCGTCACCCGGACTCAATAGTGTTACCTGGCGAAGGGGACAAAGCTACCATGCCTCCTTTGGCGAGACTACAACGCCTATTTGGCCAGAAGGTTGCTGCAGAGAACTGATGGGAGTATCCATACTTGTCCAAGGAATTGCTTTATGAAGTGGAAGTGTGGCGGGAGCGCTGGTACGATGACTTCGTGTGGACTCACCTAAAAGTTCCACACTCCCGCAGGTACCTGGCATGCTCTCCAAAGGCCTCTCAACGTTTTAAGGACTGCAAGGCAGAATGGATGTTGGGACGACACATCCATGCAGATAAGGTGCTGATCCGGCGTAAGGAAGGAGAAGATGTGGAGTATCATCTAGAGACCATGGACCAGCACTTGAAGCCGCTTGTTCTGCCGCATCCCAGCTTCTACCTGTAGGAGAGAAAAGACTCCATTTTTGCTATGCTGCTGAACTTTCTGGGGCCCGTTGCTTTGGTGCCCAGAGGAATGAAGAACTGTTCCTGGTTTGTTCTTCACTTTCCAACAAGAGATCATGGACTCTGGGGTAGATAGGGCCCAAAGAGAAGAGGAAAAAGTTCCATGAGTGCAGTTACCGCGATGCTGTCACCAGGTGGCAGTGTTGCGCAACGTTAAACACTTTTCATGCACCCACTCTTGAAGAAAAGGGATTTCTTCCCGGAGAAGTTTCTTTTCTCCCACACGAATACATGTGTCAGGGTTTATGTGTGTTGATCTCTTTCTTTCCCCTCTGCAGGAGAGCATCCCATCAAGATCACTGAGAATGGAGTGGATCTTAGTCAGGATGGGTGGGAAAAGTATATGTTAACATGTGATTCAAAGTTATGGTTAAATGCTGTTGTTTCTTTCCCTTTTTATTTTCAGGGCTCAGACACAATTGCTCCAGTTGATCAAGTTTTTTTCAAAAGTTATTTTTGTACAAATTGTTAGTGGGTCTCTGGATTGGATTATGCCAGCCTTTGAGGGTATGATTCGTTCCAGACAATGGGGACCAGTGTCAAATGACCGGGGGGGAGAGTGTAGTGGGTATGTACTTTCCCGGGTGTAATTTGAATCTGGCGGTGACACCAGTGATGTGTGATTCCCTGCGGCCCACCATGTGGCGCTGTCGCAACGGGCTGAGGGTCGAATCATCGCTGTGTGCCGAGCCTCCTTTTTGTCCTCTCTCGGCAGCGGTATGGTGGGGCGGGGAACCCGCCGTGCTTGCTGGGAGAGGGTATAAAGGGGCCGGCCATCTTTGTCACGGGGTTGGTAGTCCCAGGCACCTTCAGCCTGTGGACGGTGGTTCGTGTCGGTCCTCTAGGCGGCCTAGGCCTAGAGGACAGCCGGAGATCGTGTTCCATCCCAGGCACCTTTAGCCTGGGGTGAGGTACTCGGATAGAGGTCCGGAGCTCAGTGCCCAACACTGAGTTCTGCGAGGCAAGGAGATCCTAGGGAACCCAGGGATTGGGAACCCGAATCCGGAAGGCGTAATAGACCGGGGAGAGCTCCTCACTTGAAGACCGGGCGCAGCATATTGCCAGTGACAGGTGAGCCTCTCGTCAGAGACCGCCTGGAAGGAAATTCCCCCTCGTTCGGAGACCGCAACCCACTTTCAGGGAGGAAAGTGGAGAAGCCATTGTGTCTGGGCCTATTCGCATCCACACCTCCTTTCCTGTTCTTTTTTTTCTACAAGGGAGTTCAACTGATTGTGTTCATTCTGAGAGGAATAAAGGAGTGTTGGACTTTAATGGTGTGGGGCTCATTTCCTGACAGACATTGTTCAAGGTGGCTCTCGGTGGAGGACCCAGGTGCACAACACTGACCCGAAGGAAAAAAAAATAACTTTGCTTATACCGCACTGACACCTGTGGTAAAGGCCAGGCATGGTGTCCCCGCTCCCTCCCCTCTAAGATACCCCTAGACAAGAGACAGACGAGCAGAAGAAGAGAGGGGAGTGAGGAGGCCCCGCTACATACTTATAACCCCCAAAAATATATATTTTTAGCAGAGACGATAGGAAATAAAATGGCGATCATTGCAATTTTTTATGTCACACGGTATTTGCGCAGTGGTTTTTCAAATGCAATTTTTGCTTCCTGGCGAGTGCCGGGAGGGGACGCTTTCAAGAGAAAGCCAGCCGCCGGCTGAAAAAAACAATACCGGGGTTATGAATGATATCTTGAGCCATAATCCCGGTAAACCACTTGCAAACTGCAATGCATATATACATACGTATTGCAGTCGGCAAATGGCTAAATGAAAAGGGGCAGTAGCTGGGATATATCCAATCACAGGAAAACAATTCTCTTTTACATACAAACCAAATAAGGAAAGACACATAGGGGGTCCACTTTGCACTACAAGTGCACTTGGAAGTGTAGACGCTGTAAATCTGAGGGGTACATGCAAGGTAAATAAAAAACAGCATTTTAGCTTGCACATGATTGGATGATAAAATCAACAGAGCTTCCCTTCATTTCAGATCTACCCCTCAGATTTACAGCGACTGCACTTCCAAGTGCACTTTCAGTGCAATTTCAAGTGCACTTTGCACTTGTAGTGCAAAGTGGATTTGCCTTTCGGAAATAACCCCCATAGTAGTATATATGAGGAAGTTCAGTTTTGTTCCTCATTGCAAAAACAAACAAGACATTAAAGTGGAAGTAAACCCTCCTATCATTTTTAGGCAAGGAAGCTGCCATCTTGGCCTCTGTTTAATCTTCAACTGCCATGATGTTGCACATGTGATCAGTTATGAAACCAGCCATTGAATTGTTTGACAGTTTGGTTGAGAGTACAACCAATGTGACAGTTGGCATTCCCGGCATGCCGGGAATGTAACTGCTTTTTGAAACTGTTAAATCGATGGTTTTACTTCCGCTTTAAGGCACCAGCGTGTAGCCCACATCCTGACCTCGAGATTGTGAAACACAAGCTATACAAACTGAAAAACAAGTTATACAAACCAATGTTAAAGAAGTACTCCAACAGGGCTCACACAGATTACTCACTGCTCATAGATTACTATTGTCAGTGCTCACACATATTGTCATTGTCAGTGCTCACACACATTATCTTTCTAATTGTGCACACAGTTTACTATTGTTAGTGCTCAGATTACCATTGTCAGTGCTCACACAGATTACCGATCTCAGTGCCTAAAAAATTATAATTGTCAGTGCTTACACAGATTATCATTGCTGACACAGATTACCAATCTCAGTATAAACAGATGATCATTGTCAGTGCTCACACAGATTACCAATCTTAGTATACACAGATGATCATTGTCAGTGCTCACAGAAATTACCATTATCAGTGCTTAGGCCAGGTTCACACTGGTACGACACGACAGTACGTCATGCGCCCGACTTCGATGAACAGGGATCAGACTTTGATCCCAGACAATACCATGCACTGTCTGGTAGGAATCTTTAGGGGGAACTCCACGCAAAATGTAAAAAAAAAAAGCCATTGGTTCCCCCTCCAAGAGCATACCAGGCCCTTCGGTCTAGTATGGATTTTAAGGGGACCCTCCATGCCGGAAAAATGATGTGGGGTCCCCCCAAAATCCATACCGGACCCTTAACCGAGCACACAGCCCAGCAGGTCAGGAAAGGGGGTGGGGACAAGCGAGCGCCCCCCCTCCTGGACCATACCAGGCCAAGTGCCCTCAACATAGGGGGCTGGGTGCTTTGGGATGGGGGGTCCCTGCGTCCCCCCCACTCCAAAGCACCTTGTTCCCATGTTGATGGGGACAAGGGCCTCTTCCCGACAACCCTGGCTGTTGGTTGTCGGGGTCTATGGGCGGGAAGCTTATCGGAATCTGAAAGCCCCCTTTAACAAGGGGGCCCCTAGATCCCGGCCCCCCACCCTATGTGAATGAGTATGGGGTACATTGTACCCCTACCCATTCACCAAAAAAAGTCTCAAAAATAAAACGCAGCACACAGATTTTTTAAATAATTTATTAAGGCAGCTCCGGCGTCGCTTCCGAATTCTTCTCCCCTCTTCGGGTCTTTACCGATCTCTGCTGATGTCTTCTAGCCCTCTCCAGTTCTTCTCCCTCTGTCCGCTGTCTTCTCCGCTGTCTTCTTTCTCTTTTGCCGGGTCTTCTCCCTCTGTTCTTCTTCCGATGTTGACTCAACGCTCTCTCCCGCTTTAATGCTGGGTGCGTGGTATGACACTACTTATATTGGCATGGGGCGGGGTCACTGGTTGACGTCATCTGGAAGCCTGCCCCTTATGACATCACCCCCCTGGGGCATGATGGGCGGTGATGTCATAAGTGACGGGTCTCCGGTGATCCCGTCCCATGCCAATATAAGTAGTGGCACACCGCACACCCAGCATTACAGTGGGAGAGAGCGTTGAATCAACATCGGAAGAAGAACAGAGGGAGAAAACCTGGCAAAGAGCGAGAAAACCCAGCAGAGGCAGAAGACAGCGTACCGAGGGAGAAGAACCGGGAGAGGCAGAAGACATCAGTGGAAGAGGCAGAAAAGGCCAGAGAGAGGAGATGAAATCGGAAGAGACGCCGGAGCTGCTTTGATAAATTACTTTAAAAACCTGTGTACAGGCGGTCCCCTACTTACAAACATCCGACTTACAAACCACTCCTACTTACAAACGGAGGGAGACAACAGGAAGTGAAAATAAATCTACCCCTAGGAAGGGAAAATCTCTCCTGTAAGAGTTAATATGGGAAAAAGGGGTCTCCTCTCCACTGATGCTTTATCACCAATCCTTGTTTCGATAAAAACCCAAAATTTTCAAAAAACATTTGTCATTGGGACGGAAAGTGAGGTGAAATGTTCTGAACAGGTGCACAGACAGCAAAACAAATGTTACAGGGGTGATAACCCTTACCTATGCTATCCAAAAATCTTAAAAATTGATTTTTTGGCTGGGGCTACACCTAAAAAAACGTACCTGTTCCAACTTACGAACAGATTAAACTTAAGAACAAGCCTACAGTCCCTATATTGTTTGTAACCCGGGGACCGCCTGTACTGTGTTTTATTTTTGAGACTTTTTTGGTGAATGGGTAGGGGTACAATGTACCCCATACTCATTCACATAGGGCGGGGGGCAGGGATCTGGGGGCCCTCTTGTTAAAGGGGGCTTCCAGATTCCGATAAGCCCCGCCCGCAGACCCCGACAACCAACAGCCAGGGTTGTCGGGAACAGGCCCTTGTCCTCATCAACATGGGGGCAAGGTGCTTTGGGGTGGGGGCGCTTGCTTATCCCCACCCCCTTTCCTGACCAGCTGGGCTCTATGCTCGGATAAGGGTTTGGTATGGGTTTTGGGGGTTCCCCTTAAAATCCATGTCAGACAGAAGGGCCTGGTATGGTCTTGGAGGGGGAACCTATGCCGTTTTTTTTTTATTTGGTCTCATGCCAAAGTCAAATAAGTTAAGACGGCAATCCGACTTCAGTGATATTCAATTGGCTGAAGTACGAACAAAGTCAGACCAAAGTAGAGCAGGGAGCATTTTCTAAGTCGCACCGACTGGTGTCAGACCTGTTAAGACAGCTTTCATAGGGAAACACTGATTTTCGCATGAGCTCCCAATGTCAGAGCGTTTGTCGTACCAGTGTAAACCCGGCCTTATAGAAGATCGTTGTCGGTGCTCACAGATTACTGATCCCAGTGCTCACACAGATAACCATTGTTAATGCTTGAGGAGATATTATGGACATTCAGGGCACTGCTTTAACTATTATACAAAATATACACTAACCTTCAGCACATTTCACTGTAACTCATGATTTCTTCTTTCATTATGGGGGAGAATGTGTCTTGCTTAAGTTACATCTTGTTGATAAAGACCACTTTGAGCCGAGAATGCATAGTTTTGAGTTCAGAACACTTCCTTTAGAACACATGTAAAAACACAAGGCCCATGGGCCAAATCCGGCCCTCTAGGCCATTTTTACTTGTGGCCAGCACACCTCTCCTGCAGCTGTGGCAACCCCCTTGTCTCTGCTCCCACCTTGTCTCAGCAGTCAACAACAGAGAGGAGGACAGAACTCCTCCACCAGATCCTGCACTTCTCCTTGCAGCCCCAAAAAGGCTCAACTCTACCCCCCACCTCCTTTCCATCCCAGCAGTTGGCAGGAGAGAGGAATACAGAACTCCTTCTACAGCATCTCTATGCAGCCACAGCACTCCCTTGTCTCTGCCTCCCCCTGGTCTCAGCATTCAGCAGACTCCAGCCCTCCTCTGGTCCTCCTCCAGACCCTGCACATTCTGCTTCCAAGCCCCACTCCCAGCTTCTCTCCAGCAGCAGCACAAGTTAAAGGAACACTAAAGGCAATTTTATTTTATTTTTTAAATAACAAACATGTTATACTTACCTCCACTGAGCAGCTCGTTTTGCACAGAGTGGCCCCGAACCTGGTCTTCTGGGGTCCCTCGGTGGCTGTCTCGGGTCCTTCCCGCAAGAATTCACCACCTTCATGCGAGCTCGCTCGCATGGTGGTGAGTTCTTGCGGGCGCGCTCCCGTGATACAGCCGGCGGCTATAGCCGCTCACTGTATCACTCAGCCCCGCCCCCGGCGCTCCGCATCATTGGATGTGATTGACAGCAGCGCGAGCCAATGTCTGCGCTGCTTTCAATCAACCAATAATTGAGCAGAGAAAACTGTCGAGAAGCCAGCGCGTTCACGGCGCGGGACTTTAGAGGGGTCAGGTAAGTAAACGGGGGCTCGGGGGGACCGCTAATCCTCGGATGTTTTTTCACCTTAATGCATAGAATGCATTAAGGTGAAAAAACTTGTACCTTTACAACCCCTTTAAGGGGGTGCACTGTGATGTAAGGGAGGGTGGGGGACTTTTGATCTCTGATGGGGGGGTGCTCTTGACATCTGATATAAGGGGGAGTGGCATGCTCTGAACATCTAATCTTACAGATACAACCCGGCCCTTTGAGGTCAACCATAATGCTGATGCAGCCCACGATGAAATGGAGTTTGACACCCCTGCTTTAGAATGTCGATTTCTCAATACATCTAATATACACAATTAATGAGTTGTTAACACCCTAAAATGCCTAATATGCATTATTAATGATTATGGAAATAAATATTGGCTGCTTATCTTAATAAATCCAGGTACTGCAATACAGGTATTTGGTATCCATGTCAGGTTCACCTTAAACCTCCTCTACAAGGATAAGTGTGGTATTAAATAGGAAGTAAACCCTGTATTTTTTCCTTTTTTATATATATATGCTGTAAAGTATTGCAAAGCCACACATTAACCACTTAAGCCCCGGACCATTTCGGGCCATTAGGACCAGGCCTGTTTTTGGGATTCGGCACTGCGCTGCTTTAACTGTAAATTGTGCGGACATGCAATGTTGTACCCAAATGAAATTTGCGTCCTTTTCTTCCCACAAATAGAGCTTTCTTTTAATGGTATTTGATTGCCTCTGCGATTTTTATTTTTTGCGATATAAACAGAAAAAGACCGAAAATTTTGAAAAAAAATGATATTTTCTACTTTTTGTTATAAGAACAATCGAATAAACTCAATTTTAGTCATACATTTAGGCCAAAATGTATTCAGCCACATGTCTTTAGTAAAAAAAATGTCAATAAGCGTATATTTATTGGTTTGCGCAAAAGTTATAGCGTTTACAAACTAGGGTACATTTTCTGAAATTTACACAGCTTTAAATTTATGACTGCCTATCTCATTTCTTGAGGTGCTAAAATGGCAGGGCAGTACAAAACCCCCCCAAATGACCCCATTTTGGAAAGTAGACACCCCAAGGAAATTGCTGAGAGGCATGTTGAGCCCATTGAATATTTTTTTTTTTTGCCCCAAGTGATTGAATAATGACAAAAAAAAAAAAAATTACAAAAAGTTGTCACTAAATGATATATTGCTCAAACATGCTGTCAGGGTCACCTGTGGCCAGGTGACAGATGCACACCGTAGGGGGACAGGAGTGCACCGCGAGGTAGTGAACCCTATGGCTGGCTTCTGTGGATAGGAAACTGGGTGGTTGTGGAAAGCGGGACCAGAGGAGCACAACCGGGATCCCAACGGAAGCGAGAGCCAAGATTCCCCAGGGCGCGGAGTCTAAGACCCAGCTGGTCTTCTCCAGGGCCTCTAGTGGTGAGGATGTTACGCTGCAGGCTGGGACCAGGTCGCGGCCCCTGGAGTTTCCTAGCTCACGCCCCGTAGGATAAGGGGAAGCAGCACACGATAGAGAGAACCGAATAACAAGCCGAAGGTCAGGGGCCACAAGCAGACAAGGATAACGAAGAACGAGCCGAAGGTCAAGGGTCACGAGCAGACAGGGATGGTCGGGACAAGCCAAAACGTAACAGAGAGACAGACGTAGCACACGGCAGGCAGGAACCCAAACACACAATGCCTAACAAACACGTTGATCAGCCAAGCAGGCTTGCAGTGCACAGGTTAATATAGTGTTCAGTGATAGGGCCTGGGGTGGAGTCAGGCTGGGAGGAGATTATAAAGGAAGCCAGGTGAAGGAGGTCTGGTCTCTAGATGAACACATGAGGAGGAAGGTAAGATGGCAGACAAACACTACTGCATATCCATGACAGTACCCTCCCTCTTATGGGCCCTCCCCCGCCTGGACCCAGGCTTAAAGGGAAATCTCTGATGAAACCTTCTCAACAGATGAGGTGCAGCGACATCAGATGCAGCGATCCAAGACGCCTCCTCAGGACCAAAACCTCTCCAATGCACAAGGTACTGAAGAATGCCTCTGCAGAGCCGAGAATCCAGAACTTGTCTAACCTCGTACTTAAAATTATCCTCAGAGACCGAAAACGAGGTAGGGAGATGACAAGAAGATCTATTGAGGACCAAAGGCTCTCTAGGAATAAGCAAGGGCATGAGAGGATCAACAGGAATCTGAGGAGGGTCCCCTATACCCTTAAAGGGGAACTGGTCATCTTGCACAGGACCATCAGACTGGGCAGATGTCAGTGGAACCCTGAAGTCAGGTTGGTTAGAAGGTGACATGTCGCCGGAGTCAAGCTGAATAGCTGAATCAGGTGTAGCGACTACCTGAATCGCATCGCAAGACGTAGCGACTGCAGGACTTGTAGACAAGCTAGCCTGGCTGTGCGTCCAAGGGTGGTTAGGGACAGAGAAATGTAAATGGTTATGCAACCTGGAATGAATGACCGGCTCAGATTCACAGGGGGCAACCTTGGGTAGGCAGGACGAGGAACAGGAGGGACCCCAAGCCAGGATCTGTCCAGTAGTCCAGTCCACATGAGGAGAATGGAGCTGTAACCATGGGAGACCCAAAATTATAGGCGTTGAGGCCTTGGGTAAGATAAGGAAGGATATCCACTCCTGGTGGAGTGTCCCTACCGACATCTTAACAGGGAGGGTCTGGAAGCGGATAGGTCCCCCTGGGAGAACAGTACCATCAATCGCCAAGACCACCAAAGGCGTGGTGAGGGGCAAAAGAGTAAGTCTCATGGACGATGCGATTTCCCAGTCCATGAAATTACCAGCGGCTCCGGAATCCAGATATGCTGAGACCGAATGAGAAGAAGCACCAACATGAAGGAACACAGAAAGCAGAAGACGAGAAGGGGAAGGTGATATTTCTGGGTCCAATACTCCACTTTCCAGATGAAGTGGACCCGAACGTTTTTCTGGACAAAGAGAGCAAGTGTCACGAAAATGACCTTTGCCCCCACAGTAAAGACACAGACCAAGAGTTCTGCGCCTAGCACGTTCCTCGGGGGATAGCCTGGTCCGACCCAGCTGCATGGGTTCCTCAGCTGGTAGGAGATGCTCTACGGGTCGAAGAGAGGGGAGCTCAGGCTGACTAAGAACCAAGGAGTGCTGGCGTTGCTTTTCTAAGGTCCTCTCCTGAAAGCGAATATCGATCTGGTTACACAAGGAGATAACGCCGGCCAGATCAGTGGGGATGGTTCTTCCTGCTAATTCATCCTTCACTCTATCAGACAGGCCATGCAAAAAGGTTGCGACTAAGGCCTCATTGTTCCAGCTCAACTCAGCCGACAGTATGCGGAAATGAAGCGCATACTGTCCCACAGAAGCAGACTCTTGGTGGAGACGTAAAAGGGCGCTGGCCGCTGAAGAGACACGAGCCGGTTCTTCGAAGATATTCCGAAAAAGTTTCAAGAAGCCAGACAGGCTAGAAACCACTGGATCATTCAGTTCCCACAGAGGGGCTGCCCAGGCTAAAGCTTCACCAGAGAGGAGGGAAATGATATAGGCTACCTTAGCCCGATCAGACAGGAAGTTTTGGGGCTGGAGCTCAAAATGAATCGTGCATTGGCTAAGGAACCCCCTGCAAGCCTTGGAGTCCCCAGAGAAACGGGACGGAGCTGGCAGTTGTAGCGAGTGTGTGGCTGCGACTGGTGCAATAGGTGCAGCCGCTGATTGTATTTGAGGTTGCGGATTCAGGGTTCCCAAGGAGGCCTGAAGCTGCTCGAAGCGAGAAGCCAGATCCTGGAGGAATCGCATCACCTGAGTCTGATTCGATTCCTGGGACTCAAGTCTGCGAACTATGCCCTGCAATGGATCATCCGCGGGAAGCGGGATGTCAGCCGGGTTCATGGCTGATCAAACTGTCAGGGTCACCTGTGGCCAGGTGACAGATGCACACCGTAGGGGGACAGGAGTGCACCGCGAGGTAGTGAACCCTATGGCTGGCTTCTGTGGATAGGAAACTGGGTGGTTGTGGAAAGCGGGACCAGAGGAGCACAACCGGGATCCCAACGGAAGCGAGAGCCAAGATTCCCCAGGGCGCGGAGTCTAAGACCCAGCTGGTCTTCTCCAGGGCCTCTAGTGGTGAGGATGTTACGCTGCAGGCTGGGACCAGGTCGCGGCCCCTGGAGTTTCCTAGCTCACGCCCCGTAGGATAAGGGGAAGCAGCACACGATAGAGAGAACCGAATAACAAGCCGAAGGTCAGGGGCCACAAGCAGACAAGGATAACGAAGAACGAGCCGAAGGTCAAGGGTCACGAGCAGACAGGGATGGTCGGGACAAGCCAAAACGTAACAGAGAGACAGACGTAGCACACGGCAGGCAGGAACCCAAACACACAATGCCTAACAAACACGTTGATCAGCCAAGCAGGCTTGCAGTGCACAGGTTAATATAGTGTTCAGTGATAGGGCCTGGGGTGGAGTCAGGCTGGGAGGAGATTATAAAGGAAGCCAGGTGAAGGAGGTCTGGTCTCTAGATGAACACATGAGGAGGAAGGTAAGATGGCAGACAAACACTACTGCATATCCATGACACATGCCATGGTTATATGTGGAATTGCACCCCAAAATACATTCTGCTGCTTCTCCTGAGTACGGGGATACCACATGTGTGGGACTTTTTAGGAGCCTAGCCACGTACGGGACCCCGGAAACCAAGCACCGCCTTCAGGATTTCTAAGGGCGCAAATTTTTGATTTCACTCCTCACTACCTATCACAGTTTCGAAGGCCATAAAATGCCAAAATAGCACAAAACCCCCCCAAATGACCCCATTTTGGAAAGTAGACACCCCAAGCTATTTACTGAGAGGCATGTTCAGTCCATGGAATATTTTATATTTTGCCACAAGTTGCGGGAATATGACAAACTTTTTTTTTTTTGCACAAAGTTGTCACTAAATGATATATTGCTCACACATGCCATGGGCATATGTGAAATTACACCCCAAAATACATTCTGCTGCTTCTCCTGAGTACGGGGATACCACATGTGTGGGACTTTTTGGGAGCCTAGCCGCGTACGGGACCCCAAAAACCAAGCACCGCCTTCAAGGTTTCTAAGGGCATAAATTTTTGATTTCACTCCTCACTACCTATCACAGTTTTGAAGGCCATAAAATGCCAAGATGGCACAAAACCCCCCCAAATGACCCCATTTTGGAAAGTAGACACCCCAAGCTATTTGCTGAGAGGCATGTTGACCCCATTGAATATTTTTTTTTTTTGTCCCAAATGATTGAATAATGACAAAAAGAAAAAAAAATGTACAAAAAGTTGTCACTAAATGATATATTGCTCACACATGCCATGGTTATATGTGGAATTGCACCCCAAAATACATTCTGCTGCTTTTCCTGAGTACGGGGATACCACATGTGTGGGACTTTTTGGGAGCCTAGCCGCGTACAGGGCCCCAAAAACCAAGCACTGCGAACGCTGCAGTTATGTGTGTTGTGTTTGGTAAGTGACAGTGATCGATCGATACTGCACTTGGGTGGGCTGGGCTGGGCGGAGGGGCTAAACGCAGGCGCTAGCAGGTATCTGGGCTGATCCCGCTAACACTGCGTTTTTGGGAACCCTAAACCGGTGGGGATGCTAGTATAGATCTGATCAGATCTGATCAGATACTATACCACTAAGGGGGGTGTATGCTTTGCGCGTGGGTGTTAGCGTTACTGTCACTAACCTAACACTGCCTGGGGCGACGCAGACCCTCTCTGGCGCTAAAACCTAATTGATCTCACCCGCCGGGCGATCAGGGGGGTTAAACCTTTATTGGGTTATATACGGCGGGTGCCCTGATGCTATAAAAAGCAAACTAATCAACCAGCGTCACCCGTAACCTTTATATGGTGATCACTGGTGAAAGGGTTAACTAGGGGCAATCAGGGGGTTAAAACCTTTATTAGGTTAAATATGGGGGTACCTGACACTATATAAAAACCTGACGGGTAACCTAAATAACTAAATAACTTACTGGCTAACCAGTGACACCAGTGACGCTTATACGGCGATCACTGGTGAAAGGGTTAACTCTAGGGGCAATCAGGGGGTTAAAATAATATATGGGGGTACCTGACACTAATAAAAACCTGCGGCGAACCTAAAAAAAAATAACTGCCTATCTAAAACACCAGCGACACGAATACAGCGATCGGAAAAACAATCGCTTAGTGACGCTGAAGTTAGGGGGTGAAAGGGTTACCTGGGGGGTGATCAAGGGGTTAAACCTTTATTAGGGGGGGTTAGGGGGCTACCCTGGACCTAAAGGGGCCTAATCCTAACTGCCCTGCAACTTTTTACAATCACAGATGACACTAAATGCAGTGATCAGTAAAATAAATGATCACTGCAATCAGTGACACTGTGATTGGGGGCTTTGGGGTGACCTGGGGGGTGATCTGGGGGTGACTGGGGGGTGATTTGTGTGCCTATGTGTACCTACGTGTCAGTGGACTGTTGGTGCACTAACCTGCTTCTTCTCTGCTCGGCGCCGGGAACGAAAAGACCGCGGCGAGGGAGATGACATCACTTCCTCCAGCATGTGTTTACATCACATGGCGGAGGAAGCATTTTCATTGGCCGGGAGCGATCGCGAGGGGGGGGGCGGAATCGAGCGCCCCCCCCTCATGCCTGATCGCTCCCGAACACTTAACGGCCGCTCACTGCAGTGAAGGGGGGTCCGGATGGACCCCCCAACTGCACAAAGGCGATCACGTAGATCTATGTGATTCTGCCTGTCGGTGCCATTCTGCCGACGTAAATCGGCGGTGGGCGGTCGTTAAGTGGTTAAAATCGGCCAAAAATGAGGTTTGAAAACACCTTATTTCTCTTTTCTATTTTTTCATCTTCCGGGTATTGGCCGCGCCATTGTCACTTCTGTTTGTTGAATTGTTTGTGGACGTCATTTACGCCCTTACTATGTTTCCCTGTCCAAATCTTGCGCATGCGCCATAGCGTTGAAACAAGCCTCTAGCTCGATTGCCATTACTATGGGCAACAGAGCTAAGCATCGCGAGGCTTCCCTCTGTGCCATTCTCAGTGGAAGATAATGACCCGGCATGCAGAGGATACAGAAACGGTTAAAACAATATACGCAATGCGCAAGCGCGGCTAACATCACTCAACATTGCAGTGAACTTTCACAGGCAGCGATTAGCTGCATGTGCTATATAGATTACAAAGAGCTGAAGTTGTAGTGGAGGGTTTACAACCACTTTAGGCTGGGTTCACACCTGTGCGAATTGGATGCGGCTTACAACGTATCCAATTCACAGGACATTTTAAAATACATTAATTTGAATGAGGCTGGTTCACATATCTGCGGTGCATTCGCATTCTAGGATACACTTTCTGGATTTACAGATCGAAAGATCTGAGCAACAATTTAAATTCAGTACCTACTTCAAGCCTACCGATAGAAATGGGTTTATACCCACGACTAGTTGCCATCATAAATCCTGGCTGAAGTCGGTCCCCAAGAGTCAGTTCCTACGTCTTCGCCGGAACTGTACAGAAACCGAAACCTTTGTGACACAAGCTAATGTGCTCAAACAGAGATTTCTAGAGAAGGGGTATAATCAGGCAGAGATAGATAGTGATCTTAAGAAGGTGTTTGATATAGAAAGACCCACATTGTTTGAAGCCAGACCACCCAAAGAAGGAAATGACACTTTCAAATGGTCTTTCCTTACTACCTTCTCCACTCAATACAGACATATAAAAGCGATTTTTGAAAAACATTGGGGGATATTGAAAAATGATAGGGTTTTGGGCACATTGATACCAGAAAAGCCCAAAGTTATTTATAAAGGAGTACCCTCCCTTCAGAATCAAATCGCACCGAACATTATTAATCCACCTATAAAACCCACCTTTTTTCATAACTGGATGGGGTACTATCCCTGCAAAAAATGCATTGTTTGTAAATACAACACATGTGGAAGAAGGCCTACCAAGGAATTTAGATCTTCGGTAACCAATAAAGTTTACCCCATCAAACATTTTTGTACGTGTGCCACTACCCATGTGGTATACCTGTTGACCTGCCCATGCGGGAAACAGTACGTGGGCAGAACGATCAGATCTTTTACCGCTAGAGTATCTGAACATGTGAGTTTGATAAAATTTGGGAGTATTAAACACACTGTCCCCAGACATTACCGACAGTACCATGCCCGCAACCCTGTTGGCACTCAGTTTCTAGTCATAGATCAATATGTTGCTCCATGGAGGGGAGGAGCAACTACTAGAGGAGTATCCAGATTAGAAACATTCTGGATATATGAGCTTCAGACTTATCAGCCACAGGGAATGAATGTCGAGTGGGACATTAACTCCTTCATTAATGCGTCCTGACCACTTTAAAATTAGACGACTTCTCTTTCATCCATAGGTTCTCTCTTTTTTCCATAGATTTTATTTATATTTTAAATATTATTTAATATTTTTGTAGCGGGGTCTTTAAATTTAGTTGGGGTGCACCTGGGGGTAGTGTGACCCAGGTGTGTAATTGTGAAAGGTTCTGGACCCCTTTTGTAATTCGTGGAGGATTGGGTGGTGTATTATTCTCCTTGGCCTGTGGGTGGCGGGGTACCTACAGGCTCAAGGTAGAATCACTGCCGCAGTGCTACCCTTTTTGTCCCTTTCCGGAGATGGTACGGCTGGGGCGGGGAACCCGCCGTGGTGTTGAAGGGAGGAGATAAAAGGGGGAGACGCCCTCGCCACGAGGTCTTCGAGGATTTTCTCTTCACGCACCCAGGCACCTTAGGCCTGGGTGCGGGCGGTTCAAGGTTCCGGCCCAGGCGCCCTAGGCCTGACCGGAATGAAGTTGGGGTCCATCCCAGGCACCTTCATCCTGGGGTGAGGTACTATATCGTAGGCCTGGGGCCCAGTAACTTCGACTGGGTCCCGCAAGGGCGAAGTGATCCGAGGGTGCCGCCTTGCGAGGGGACCCGCGTCTGAGGTGAGGAGGCCGGGGAGGTCACCCGTCCGGAGATTCCGGAGCAGCATCAACCCGGTGACGGATAGGCCTCCGGTAACTCCCTTAGAGGGACATCTTCCCCTGATAGGGGCCGCAACGCAGCGAAGGTACTCCCATCTATGTTCTATGGAGTTGCTGGTAGAGACTCACAAGTTCTATGTTCTGTGCTAAGCAAAGTTGCTATAACCCCTGGTGAAACCACAGGGGTTTAGATTGAAATCAGGATAGTGCCTCGACCTGCTCATCCCACCGTTGGTGTTATGTTATGGGTCGCAACCAGTCGGCTGTGAAAGGACTGTTTGTTGTGGAAGTATAATAAACAAGTGTTGGACCCTGCATCGGTGTATGGACTCTGGTTAATGGGAGCAAGGGAGGTTTCAGCATAGCAGGACTGAGCTTCATAACTAACGCACATTGGCCCGAGGAATGTACTGATACTGGCCTTCACCTCACCCACAGCTATGGGGAGGACATGGGCCGTAGCGCATCTCACCCTGTCATGTGACATACCCCTAGCAAAAGGAGATGGGGTGAGGCCGCTACATTTTTTTAAAAATTCGTTTTTTTTTTTAAAACACTTTTATGTGTGTATAATTACACACATCAATTTTATCTGTCTCCATTTTATTAGCGTTTATTATATACATTTACATCTCCAGATGTGTTGTATGTATCTTTATGTGCACATTAAGTGCATTATGTATAGTTCGGATTGGATTTTATAGGTTTATTAAATGCAGGCTTATTTGTCCTGTCACATATGCATTAAATAATAGGACCATTTTCCATTTCCTACAACGCATAACACATGTATGGTATTAACATCTTTTAGATTTGCCCAATTGTTATCCTGTATTAATGCCAAATTATCCGATCTGCGCACTCCGTCCTTCTGTTCGAGACACAAATTCTTTCCCTTTAGAGAGGACGTAGATCACGCCCTCTACAAGGGCGGATTGACCAATAGGCGTATCACACACGTCTCTATGTGTGACTCGACGAGGTGACGTAGGAGCGGTAGGCGGCAGCCTAACGTCTCGCTCTCCAGAGCGAGGCTTGGCTGCAACTTCCGGTCCTTATGGTCATTGCGGAAGTGAAGTACGGACGCTGAGTCCATGCCTCGTTTTCATAGCGAGGCTTGGATACAGGCCGCTCCATGTTGACCAACAGGGGGATTGAAAACGAGGCGTGGATAGCACCACGATGTAGGGTGATTCAGAGCCCTATTAATAACATTATTATCAATGCAGTTCTTTTGAAATCTTTCTCTAGGCATCATGCTAAGATAAAAGGTTTAGATTTGTGTATAAGTATTGTGACCATCCATGATATATATCAAACCGGAAGTGAACCATGTGTGGTTCACTTCCTGGGTCATGGAGGTCAATATGTTCATATATATATGCGATGTTTGTGGGACAAGGTCCATACCCCAGATGATGACTTTTTAGTCGAAACTAGTCGGGTGGATTTGTCCATATACATCGCTCTCGTACCTGCATCCATGCTTTTAAGACCATCTTAAATGTGAGTGTTACATTGTATGATTTTTTTATATTAAATCCTTTCCAAACGGAATTATGCTATGTGAGTTTTTCCATCTCTACACGTATGCATTGGATATCGAGTCCCTACATGAATTGGTGTTTTGTGTTATTGGATGTCCCGTCTGATTGAAGTGCTAAACCCCTTTGACTCCAGACTACCCCTCCACTCAAGACCATCCGTATTGGGGTTCATTAACCCTTAAAGCAATCTCAGATTTGGGCGGCGTATGCCTCTCCAAATCCGAGACTTCTGGTAAGCCTCCTCAACTTATACTCGGTGGCGGATTTCACATCACATCTGTATAACATTAATTTTCGAGTTCTCACACTCATAAGCTTTATGTGATTTGGGTGGCGTATGCCCCGCCAAATCCAAAATCTCTGGTAAGCCTTCTTCAACTCACCTTGGTGGTGGCTCCCTTCTTCCACTCATAGAAGACTATGGATTGTAATTTCACGTTTTGATTCATCATGTTTTCTCTGGATTGACTTTCATCACTTTTCTATTCCTTTTATGGATTATATTTATACAGATCTTTGTTTGTATCATTTTATTTTGTTATTATTGTTTGAGTACTTTATCATTTGAGTCACTTAGCACGTTATTTTGGGTGATACACGTGTTTAACACTATATCATTATATCTAGTTTTTTGTGTACATATTCATACATATTTATTTAGATAGCGCTACACTTTTACTTCCATTCGCACTCCGCATTGCCCAAAAAACGTGTGCGTTTTCTAGGTAGTGCAGTCTGGCTCAGGTGTGAGTTCAGGCCCATTGACTTCTATAGGAATGCTTCTGAACCGCACGTCATTCAGTTGTGAACAGTATAAAATTCTGACCTGATCCTGATCAAAAACTGACATGAAACGCTGAACAACTACTTTGTCAATTAGCTGTGAAAACACTTGGGGGTTATTTACTAAAGGCAACTCCACTTTGCACTACAAGTGCAAACTGCAAGTGCAAAGTGCACTTGAAATTGCACCTGGAAGTGCAGTTGCTGTAAATCTGAGGGGTAGATCTGAAATGAGGGGAAGCTCTGCTGATTTTATCATCCAATCACATGCAAGCAAAAATGCTGTTTTTTTTTTTTTTCTTGCATGTCCCCCTCGGATCTACAGCGACTGCACTTCCAAAGGCATTTTCAAGTACACTTTGCACTTGTAATTTGCACTTGTAGTGCAAAGTGGATTTTGCTTTCGTAAATAACCCCCACTTGTCTTTGTACTCCTCACCTGGTCGTCATCACACACACTTTACACCATCTAAACCAAATAAGTTTATCTTGGTCTCATCAGACCACAGGACATGGTTCCAGTAATCCGTGTCCTTAGTCTGCTTGTCTTTAGCAAATGGTTTGCAGGCTTTCTTGTGCATCATCTTTAGAAGAGGCTTCCTTCTGTGATGACAGCCATGCAGACCAATTTATGCAGCGTGCGGTGTATGGTCTCATAACTGACAGGCTGACCTCCCCACCCACCCCTTCAACCTCTGCAGCAATGCTGGCAGCACTCCTACATCTATTTCCCAAAGACAACCTCTTGATATGACGCTGAGCGCATGCACTCAACTTCTTTGGTCGACCATGGCGAGGCCTGTGCCGAGTTTAACCTGTCCTGTTAAACATCTGTATGGTCTTGGCCACCGTGCTGCAGCTCAGTTTCAGGGTCTTGGCAATCTTCTTATAGCCTAGGCCAGGGATATGCAATTAGCGGACCTCCAGCTGTTGCCAAACTACAAGTCCCATGAGGCATAGCGAGACTCTAACAGCATCAAGCATGACAACCAGAGGCAGAGGCATGATGGGACTTGTAGTTTGGCAACAGCTGGAGGTCAGCTAATTGCATATCCCTGGCCTAGGCCATCTTCCCCATTCACATCTGAGACCTTGTAAAACTAACGAGTCACATGGCACTGAGAGGGAAAATAGCTAATTGGGCCCAATTTGGACATTTTCACTTAGGAGTGTACTCACTTTTTTTGCCAGCGGTTTAGACATTAAAGGCTGTGTGTTGAGTTATTTTGAGGGGACAGCAAAAGCAGAGTTAGTTTCTTACCGGTAACTCTGTTTCCAGTAGTCTTCCAAGGCAGCCCTTGAGAGATGGAGCTCCTCCTCACAATCAGGAAACACATTGCCATTAATTTTTCCTCCCCTTAAGAGGCGGTCCCACAGGTCCCTGGTCAGTCATCCCCGAGAACCGAAGGCCGGAATCTGAAATGATATAATACACAACACAACCCCACGAGGTTAGACATTTTAGGGCGGGAACGTGCTGCCTTGGAAGACTACTGGAAACAGAGTTACCGGTAAGAAACTAACTCTGCTTTTCCCCCAGTCGTCTTCCAAGTCAGCCCTTGAGAGGATAACCAAGAACTCACCAAATCTAGGGTGGGACAACGGCTTGGAGGACTTTCCTACCAAAAGCCTGATCCTGGCTGGAAATCAGATCCAGTCTGTAATGCTGAACAAAGGTCGAGAATCTTGACCAGGTTGCAGCCCTGCAGATTTGTTCTGGAGTGGCTCCTGCCCTTTCTGCCCATGAGGCTGCTGAAGCCCTTGTTGAATGAGCTTTAAGTTCTTTAGGTGGTGTAATTTCCATGACACTATAGCACTCTAATATGGCTGTCTTGATCCATCTAGCTATTGTCTTTTTGGACGCTTGTTTACCCTTTAGTTGGCCTGCGTATAAGACAAATAGGGCATCTGATGTTCTAAATTCATTAGTGACTTCTAAATATTGAAGTAGACACCTTCTGACATCAAGAAGATTTAGTTCCTGCTCTTTGCTGTTATTGGGTGAACTGCAAAATGAAGGCAAGACTATATCCTGGGATTTGTGAAAAGTTGACGTCACTTTTGGAGTAAATCCCGGATCTGTTTGAAGGACGATTCGATCGTCGTGAATCTTCAAAAAAGGTTCTCTAACGGATAGAGCCTGTATTTCCCCTATCCTACGTGCCGTTGTGATGGCTACTAGATGTATCTTGTAGTGGCTCGAAGGGAGGTTTAATAATTCCCCTGAGGACCACTGACAAATCCCAAGTGGGACATTTTTGAGTCTTGGGCTTTTTGTATTTTGCCAATGCCCTGCAAAAACGAGAGACCAAAGGGTCCTCTTGTAGTGTCCTTTCTAGATACACCGATAGCGCTGCAATCTGTACTTTAAAAGTACTGAGCGTTAACCCTTTATCAACGCCCTGTTGTAAAAATTCAAGGATGGTGGGTGTATCCATTTTTTTTCTTTTATTTTCAGTGCACCAACTGTTAAATTTTCTCCAGGTCTTTCTGTAGATGGCTCTGGTGTTTGGTTTCCTAACGCTCAGAAGCGTTGTCACCACCTTATCTGAGAGTCCTTTAGATCTCAAGAGGTCCTCCTCAGTAACCAGGCCGCCCATTTGAAACTCTCTTGTTTTAGGCCTGTCAGGGGTCCCTGACACATCAGGTCTTCCCTGTGAGGTAGAAGCCACGGCTCTGCTGCTGAGAGACTGAGGAGTTGAGAGAACCAGGTTCTCTTGGGCCAGTATGGTGCGATCAGTATCAGTTTCGTCTGTTCCTGTAGAAACTTCTTTACCACCCGCGGTATCAGATGAACCGGAGGGAAGGCATAGCATAGCTTGAAGTTCCAAGGGTTTTGTAGAGCGTCTATCCCAAGAGGCTGATCTTGCTGGGTTAGCGAGAAGAAATGTTTCACCTGAGCATTCTTCCGAGAGGCAAACAGGTCTATGTTTGGCATTCCCCAGCGGGCTGTAATTTCCCTGAACACCTCCGGGTGTAATACCCATTCCTCTTGGGAGATCTCCTGGCGGCTGAGGAAGTCCGCTACTTGGTTGCCTTCCCCTTTTAGATGGACTGCTCCTAGTGATAGCAGATTCCCTTCTGCCCACCTGCAAATTTGGTTGGAGATGTGGCTTAGGGATGGGCTTCTTGTGCCCCCTTGCTTGTTCACATAAGCCACTGCTGTGGCATTGTCCGAAAGAATCAGAATGTGACGACTTCTGAGTTGGTTTTGGAAAAACTCCATGGCCTTGGCTATCGCCATAAGTTCTCTCCAGTTCGAAGATGCCTTGGCTTCTTCTGGGGACCATCTCCCCTGAGCAGGCTGCCCTGCTAGGTGAGCTACCCAACCCCAACTGCTTGCGTCTGTGGTCAATTTCTGTGAGGTCGGAAATGACCAAGCCAGACCCTGATTTAGGTTCGTGTGGATCCTCCACCACCACAGCGACCTTTTTACGGATGTCGGGAGTAAAACTGACATGTCCAGATCTTCTCTTTGGTTTTTTAAGAGAAATACTTGAAGTGACCTTAGATGGTATTTTGCCCACTGGACTGCTGGCATCGATGATGTCATCAGACCCAGAACCGACATCAGCTCCCTGATAGATATTGGGAGGTTGTTCTGTATTGAACTCACCCTCTTGATGAGGTTTTGGATTTTCTCCTCCGGTAGGGAAGTCTTCTGTTCTATGGAGTTGAGCAGATATCCCAGGAACCGAATGTTCTGAGTGGGACACAGATTGGACTTTTCTACGTTTAGAATCCAGCCTAGTGACTTTAACCACAGTTGAGCTTCTGTGAGGTCTTTTGTCAGCTGTGCTTTCGAAGGCGCTGCAAATAGTAGATCGTCTAAGTATGGTATTATGGTCATCTTTTTTAACCTTAGAGGGGCCAGAGCTTCTGCTAACACTTTGGTGAATATCCTTGGGGACGAGGATAACCCGAAAGGAAGAGCTCTGCTCTGGAAATGATATTCCTTTCCCTCTATCTCCACTGCTAACTTCAGATATTTCTGTGACTCCTGTCGGATGGGAATGTGGAGATATGCATCTCGGAGATCCATGGTCGCCATGAAGGTTTCTGGTTGTAGAATGTTTTTGACCGAAAATATGGACTCCTTGCGAAATTTTTTGTATTGAATCGCTTGGTTTAACGGTTTTAAGTTTAGTATTAACCGAAACTTCCCGGAAGGTTTTTTGATCACAAAAATGTGAGAGTAAAAACCCCTTCTTTTTTCCTTCTCTGGGACTGGAGTAAGGACCTTCTGGTCCACCATCTCCCCTAGCAACAGTGGAAGAGCCTTGGCTTTCTCTGGATCCCTGGGAAGTCTCGTTACCAGAAATCTCTCTGGAGGATGACAATTGAATTCCAGAGAGTAGCCCCTTGCGATAATGTCCAAAATAAATTGATTGGCTGTCGCCTTCTGCCATTGAGGTAGGAAGGTAGCCAGCCTTCCCCCTACTGGCACTCTGTTGTCATTGTTTGGTAGCTTGGTTAGAAGAGCCAAAGAGGACATTACTCTTTGGTTTCCCCTTGTGACCTGTCCAGTTTTTCTTAGGGTACTCTTTCTTTTCTTCTTGGGGACGATCTCTTCGCCCACGAAAAAACCTCTTTTGTGGAGGTTTTCGTTTTTCAGCCGGAAAGGCTTTCTTCCTGTCCGCTGTTCTTTCCAAGGCCTCGTCCAGGCCGGAACCAAAAAGCAAATCCCCAGTAAATGGGAGATTGCACAGCCTTGTTTTGGATGCAGCATCACCTGTCCAGGTCTTCATCCAAATCACACGTCTTGCTGCAACTGCTAGTCCACCTGACCTTGCTGCTAGCTTGACTGATTCTGCGGATGCATCCACAATATAACCAACCGCTTTGGAGAGAACTGGAAGTGTATTCAGAATCTCCTCCCTAGGCGTACCATTTTTAATATGGTCTTGCAGCTGTGAGAGCCAAAACTCTAAGTTTCTTGCCACGCAAGTGGTGGCTAGGGCTGGCTTCAGACTAGCAAAACTTGTCTCCCAAGCTCTTTTTAGGATAATGTCGCCCTTTTTATCCATGCCATCTTTTAGGTGTCCCATGTCTTCAAATGCCAATGAAGAATTTTTTGAGACCTTAGAAAGTGGCGCATCCAATTTGGGATTTTTATTCCAAACTTCTTTTGGATCTTCACTAAAAGGAAATCGCTTTTTGTGACTGGCCGCAAAAAAAGGTTTCCTTTCTGGGTCTGCCCATTCGTTTTTCACGGTATCTGACATTACCGGATGAACTGGGAATACTTTGGATTTTTTCTTCCTCAGACCCTGGTACATCAGGTCATGTTTGGAAGGCAGTTCTTTTTCCTGCTCAATTTCCAAAGTTTCGTAAATGGCCCCAAGCAAATCATCCACGTCTTCTAGAGATAACTTGTATTTTGGTCCCTTTCTTTCTTCTCTCCCATCTTCCTGCTCTGGATCTGAGCAATCGGTAGCCAAAACACTAGCTGTGCTGCTGCCCGCTCGCTCCCTCACCGACTCGTGCGACCCTGAGGCGACTTCTGATCTGGGTGAGGCCATGGGAGAGGAAACTCCAGTAGGAACTGCTGGAGGTTTAACTTCTGCGATAAACTTTTTGAGACCCTTAAAGGTGTTAGCCATATCATCTCTTACGGATCCAAAAATCTTCACATAAACTGCATCTGACTGTTTTTCAATCAGTTTGTCAATGCATGTTTTGCATAGCGGCTCTGTGTTTTCCAAGAGCATCTTGGTATTACACTTTGCACACCGCTTCTTGGGAGTGGGCTTTGGCTCTTTAGGTGGTTTCACCTGCCAAAAGATAAACACAGGGGGACCCATGGCGGTGAGAAAAAAATACACACTGCACCAAACAGTACTAAAGTGCACACCCAGTGACATTAGTAACCCCCTGGCCCCAGCTTGCTAGTGCACCATCACCACCTAGCTGCTGTCCCAATACAAAGGATACAAAGGTCACCCACTGGTGCCTACCTGCATCCTGCTGGTGCTTTTGCCTTCTGGAGCCTGGGCCGATGGAATCTCATCCTCTTTCAGCATCCTGGCTTGCTGTGGCGTTCGATACTGCCGTCTGCAGCCGCGTCCACGCTACTAGCACCAGCCGACCGTTCGAATTTCCCGCGCCTTTAAGGGGATTGGACCAGCTTCCCCGGCGCACGCCGATTGCGTCATTCCTACCCGGAAGTGACGCCCCGCGTCTTCCGGGTCAAGCGGCGTTCAGACGTGGGTACACGCCCCCCCCTGATGCCGCCAAGGGAACGCAGCAATGACGCCTTTCTCCTCACCTGTGCACAGAAAAAATTCGAACCCGGGACACCTCCTGCCCACAGCCTAAGGAGGGTTGCCCGTGGTCAAAGAACCGTCTTCCTCCACGCCAGTGATGCGACTCTGGTAAGGTCCACTGACCCCCTGCCGCACAGAGACTCCACACAGTCAGCCCTGCTGACACACACTGCTGCACCCGCAGACACATGTCCCGGTCAGTCCATGGGAGATGGAGCCCCCCCTCAGGTCCTTTTGGCAACATGTCTCCTCCGGACGGAGGAAAAACTAAGACTGACCAGGGACCTGAGGGACCGCCTCTTAAGGCGAGGAAAAATTAATGGCAATGTGTTTCCTGATTGTGAGGAGGAGCTCCATCTCTCAAGGGCTGACTTGGAAGACGACTGGGGGAAATGTACATTGTTATACAAGCTGCACACTCACTACATTGTAGCAAAGTGTAATTTCTTCAGTGTTGTTACATGGAAAGATATAATAAAATATTTACAAAAATGTGAGGGGTGTACTCACTTTTGTGAGATACTGTATGTATATAATTATACAGCTATTGTATAGCGCCAACAGTTTGTTCAATGCATTACAGAATAAAGAGAGACAGTACTATTACAAGATAATTCACAGAGGGCCCTGCTTGTGGCAGCTTACATTCTAGGGGAGGAGAGTGACTGTGAAGGATGAACTGATGGAGAAAGTAAACATACAATTTTTAGGTGCTGGACTTACTTCCCTAACGAGATGAGGTTTCAAGGATTGCCTAAGGCAGTGGTTTTCAACCTTTCTAGTCCTGTGACCCCTTCATAAAATTTCCCAAGTTGTGGGGACCCCTAACAGTAAAATTATTTTCATAGCGTCGGTTGTCTGCACCCAAGCTAAGACAAGCAATTTGTGCCCCTAACCCACGGACATTTAGCGCTCCCCAAGTCCCTTCCACTCGTACAGTATTAAAACCCCTTATGGTACATTTTAGGATGTACCACTCTTTCTCTTTGTTCTCCTTTCTTTCCCTTTTACCTCTCTCTATCCTAATTTCCTGTTTTTTTCCCCATCCCTCTCTATAGACATCTTTCTTGTTCTTTCTCTTATTCTTTCTCTCCCTTTTTCTTTGTTCCTCCCCCTCTTTTTCTCTCCCTTCCATGTATTCTTTATTTTTATTCCTTCTCTTACTCCTTGATGGGGGGAATGGTAGTAGTGGCAGTGCTAGCGGAGAGTTGGGATGAGTGGCGGGAAGTTGGGTTGAGTGGCAGTGTTGGTGGGGAGTTGGGATGAGTGGCAGTGCTGGCGTGGAGTTGGGATGAGTGGCAGAGCTGGCGGGGAGTTGGGATGAGTGGCAGTGCTGGTAGGGGAGTTGGGATGAGTGGCAGTGCTGGTATGGGGTGGGATGAGTGGCAGTGCTGGGGGAGTTCTGATCAGCCAACTTAGGTGCTCTTGATCAAGGTCATCTGAGAACTGTAGTGGGGACTTTTATTGGCAACTCTAATCACAGGTAGTGTTACTCACTGTGTCTCCAGCTCTGTGGTGTCTCGCAGCAGTGACACCTATGCCGAAATCAGGAGATAGGGTCTCCTCCAGCCCTTCCCACTTTACAGTCCTCACCCGTCAGCTGACCACTAGTCTCTGCCCCCCACCCATGATGCCAGGAACAAAATGCGAAGAGGTTGAGTGGGCTGCTGCGGGCTCCAGGAACAGCCCAGCTGGGCTTCCACAAGCTCCAAGGACAGCCCTGCTGGATGGACGCAAAAAGGCTGGGAGAGCGGTGCAGGCTTCAGGAACAGCCCAGGATTCGGTGACCCCTGGCAAATTGTCATTCGACCCCCGAGGGGGTCCCGACCCCCAGGTTGAGAACCACTGGCCTAAGGGCAGACAGGAAGTAATTAATTACTACATCTACAAAAAGATGTCATTGAAATCAATATAAATAGGGTTCTCTGTCAAAAATATTGAGCAGGTGTTCTCACTAGAATTGTCAATCATGTAGGCACAGGAAAAGGAGATCATCAGAGAGAGATTGAGGTAGGGAGTACCAGAGGATAACATAATATCTGAAGAAGTCCTATAAGTGGGCAAGGGAGGAGGGTGCTAGAGAGAAATAGCTCTTGAAAAGAAAGGAAGGGGTGGTTTGGGTGATATTTTGAGACCAGGTTAGCGACAGCTCAGGAGAGACTTTTGTATGTTAGTATTTAGAATTTTATTCTCTGGGCGAGCAAAAGCCAGTGGAGGGATTGGCAAAGAAGGGTGACAGACAGTGGTTGGTAAGGTGAATCAGAATGAACGCAGCATTCATGATAGACTGAAGGGGAGATAGTCTGTGCAAAGGTAAGCCAATGAGATGGGATTTGTAAAGCTGTGTGAAGTTGGCGCCCCATGTTTGTAAAACCTAAATACAAATATACCATTCGTTTGTGCCGCAAAAATGAGCGTTTGTGCCGGTTCGGTTTCTGAGATATTAAACATTAAATTTAATGCAAGCCCCGCCCACTTTGCACCCCATGTTGCTGAACTTTAAAAACAAACGCGCCATTTGTTTGTGCCACGTTTGTGCTGGTTTGTGCCGCAAAAAAAACATTTGTGCCGCTTTGGTTGTGGAGATACTGAGCATTATAGTTGCTGAAACCCCGCCCACTTTGCACCCCACATTGCTGAATTTTAAAAACAAACGCGCCATTTGTTTGTGCCAGTTTGTGCCGCAAAAATAAACATTTGTGCCGATTTGGTTGCGGAGATATTGTGTGTTATATTTTCTGAAACCCCGCCCACTTTGCACCCCATGTTGCTGAATTTTAAAAACGAACGCGCCATTCGTTTGTGCTGCATAAAAAAAAATTGTGGCGCTTTGGTTTCGGAGATATTGAGTGGTATATGTTGTCAATCCGCACTGACTTTACACCTCGTTGTTAAAGCTAACATACAACTAGATTTATTTGTTTGCGGTTTGTGCAGATTTGGTGGATATTGTACATGATGTTTTACTTCACATGCATAGTTTTGCCACCCCCACAGGGATCCCCCCCCCTTCCGATTCTCTAGCGCTGACTGGAAGAACGGACAGAGGAGGAAATCTGGGGAGGGGGCGGGCACAGCTGGCTCTGGCTCTAGTGAGGCAGAGCCAGCTGTCAATCATGCGGCAGGGTGGATCTCGACAGTATTGTTGGGATCTGTCCCGGATGCAGCGCGGCTCTGCGCTGTCAGGATATAGTGGGCAATAGCCTGCCACATGCTGAGTTTTTTTGTCACAGGAGAACGTACTATATGTCATCTTGTGAACAAAAAGAGAACGAAGGCCAAAAAAGGTTGGGCCATAGTTCTCTTTTAACAAAAGTTTAACAGCTTATGGACCGCCTCCTGCACATATACGTTGGCAGAATGGAACGGAAAGGCATACCAACGTACCTGTACGTCCCCTTTAAATGCCTGTCCGTGTGGTCGCGCACTCGCTACCCTGCCGCCATCCTCATGAGTCGGACCGTGGGTCCTGCGGACTCGATCGCCGCGGGGATCCCCGCAATCGTCTCACGGAGGTATAGAGCAGGGAAATGCTTGTGTAAACAAACATCTCCCCGCTCTGACTAGTGACAATGACACTGATCTCGGCTCCGTGTACTCGGAGCGGAGATCAGTGTCATGAGACACAGAGCCCATCCCCTCTACAGTAAGAAACACTATGCAGGGAACACTTAACCCCTACAGCGCCACCTAGTGGTTAACCCCTTCACTGCCAGTGTCATTTTCACAGTAATCAGTGTATTTTTATAGCACTGATCGCTGTAAAAATGACAATGGTCCCAAAAATGTGTCAAAAGTGTCCGATGTGTCCGCCTTAATGTCGCAGTCACGAAAAAAAATCACTGATCGCCGCCATTACTAGTAAAAAAAAAAAATATTAATAAAAATGCCATAAAACTACCCCCTATTTTGGAAACACTATAACTTTTGCGCAAACCAATCAATAAACGCTTATCGCGATTTTTTTTTACCAAACATATGTAGAAGAATACGTATCGGCCTAAACTGAGGAAAAAAAAAACATATATTTTTTGGGGATATTTATTATAGCAAAGAGTAAAAAATATTGAATTTTTTTCAAAATTGTCGCTCTATTTTTGTTTATAGTGCAAAAAAAACCCACAGAGGTGATCAAATACCACCAAAAGAAAGCTCTATTTCTGGGAAAAAAAGGGCATCAATTTTGTTTGGGAGCCACGTCGCACGACCGTGCAATTGTCAGTTAAAGTGACGCAGTGCCAAATCGCAAAAAGTGGCCTGGTCCTTTAGCTGCAAAATGGTCCGGGGCTTAAGTGGTTAAACCAGGTGTTAAAGCGGTTGTATACCTGCCAATTTTTATTCAATTTTATTAACCTGTAAGGCAAGGGGCATAATGAGCTAGTATGCACCGCATACTAGCCCATTATGAAATACTTACCTTAGAATGAGGCGTCGCAGGTGATCCTGGTCCACGCCGAGGGAGCGGACATTTTTCCTCTGCGCGGCTTCCGGGTATCGCGGCTTTGGCGCTGTGAGTGACCGGAGCCGCGATGTCGTCACTCCCGCGCATGCGCGTGGAAGACTTCTTTCTGACAAGAGAATCTCTGCAGCGCATGCAGTCAGCGGATCATTGCAAGGGGGATATCTCCTAAACCGTACAGAGATTATTCTTTTTACCTACAGGTAAGCCTTATTATAGGCTTACCTGTAGGTAAAAGTAAAAAAAAAAGGGGTTTACAACCGCTTTAACCAAGCAAAACAGCACTCCAGCAAATTCTCTTATAGAAGTCACTTCTTTTTTTAATTGCTTTTTTTGAAAAACATCTATGTCAGTAAACATTATTTTCCTGACAGACTCCATGGCAGACTATGTGTGGGTTAAGCCTGCCTCCTCTCCAATGCTATAGGACCCCACTCACATAAATGTGAGCTCACCACTAGAGACTGTGCTCCGTAATTAGCCAACTCATGACCAAAGGGTGGGAACTCTGTCTGCCATGGAGTCCATCAGGAGAGGAAAATGACAGTAAGTATTTGATAATAAATTTTCTGTTTTCCTGACAGACTCCATGGCAGACTATGTGTGGGAAATAACTAGCCAAACCCCACAAGTGGGTATGCTGATAAGAAGTTTAATTCTCCCCATCAACCGACTGGACTCTTAAGCCCCGTACACACGATCGGTTTAACTGATGAAAACCGTCCGATGGATGGTTTTCATCAGACCAACCGATCGTGTATGGTACCCATCGGTCTTTTTTCCATCGGATGGAAAAAATAGAACTTGTTTTAAAATTTTCCGATGGATAAAAAACCGATGGGAATTTCCGATCGTCTATGGGCAATTCCATCGGTTTAAAAACCCACGCATGCTCAGACTGAATTAGGAGACGGGAGCGCTCGTTCTTGTAAAACTAGCGTTCCTAATGGAGAGAGCACATTCATCATTCTGCAAGTTATTGCTTCGTTTAATGCAGCGCATGTTTTGTTTAGAACGGTCTTTAAAATGTCATTTTGGCAGCAGAACTTTCTCCTGAGTTCTGACAAATGTATGTCTTTCTTTTTTCTAGTGATCTTAGGAATAATTAGTAAAATTCTGCAAGGCCGACCTCCCAAATTACACCTTTATGTTTTTTGACTCTTAAAATTTGTTGTGCATTTTTTGGTGTGTCAATTTCTCAGAACAACATAATATTTAATTTTAGAAAAATCATGGAGGTTGGTGTCCCTTGTTCTTAATTACACATTGTATTTATGCAATCTTATTGCTACTTCTCAAAAAAACACATCAGGCATGTAGGTTAGCTGAAATCAAATTTCCCTTTATTTTGGAAAAAACAAATCAAAAAACGAAGGGCAACTATTCCCAAATTAGCAGAGAATATAAAGTCATTAGATCCCAAATGCAGACCTGACTATGATCAATAATAAAATCAATAACAGCATGAAATCAGGAGCAGCAGCCAAAGACATACATCATCCCAAGCTGTGGTACTCCATCAACCTTCAATTTCTGGATGAGCAGCTCGAGGCCAGGAAATCACCTCCTGCTCTTCCTTGTAGCCTTCCTTCCACGCCTCTCTGCAGCGTTCTCTCCACGGCCCCGTCCATGCACCCTTGCAGGCTGGGCCACTGTGGGTGGTGATGTGGCAGGAGGAGGAGGAGAAGGAGGAGAGGGATTGGGCTGCTGCGAGATATGGGTGGCCTCAGTCAGCAGCCCCCTCGCCCCCATGTGTACGGCCATATAGATGAGATGCTCACAGAGGGCCCGTTGTCCCGCCTCCATTCTGAGCAGCTTATCCGCCAGATAGGTGCTAAACCCCTCCGTAGGGTTGAGGGGGCCCTCATAATGGCAGCAGCCTCCTGAATCATCTTTAGTGACTCCTCCTCCACTTGTGTCATCCGCCGTTGTTTTGGCGGTCTGACGTGGAGGGGAGCCACTTGGAAGACGGTGCTGCCACTAGGCCTGGGGACCTGCTGAGTCCCACTGGGCCCTGCCTCCTCCTGCCTGTCACACTCCTGACCCTCTTCCTCCTGGCTTGCCTCATCCTGTTTATAAAATAAAATGTAGATTTCTATTATTTGAGGAATCAATCACACACAATTTTGATCTGATTACTGGTTTATTTTGGAGGGGGGGGTGGGATCATTTATGGCTAAGCCAAACAGTTCAACTCCATATTACTTAGTGGACAATAATTAACATCAAAAATACTATACCGGGCTGAAGATGTGAAGATCTGGCTCTTCTAGCTCGGGAGGCTCCTTCTCCGCCTCTGCAGGGGTGGAGGGAAGGGTGGAAGGAACGCTGGAGGGAAGGGTGGAAGGAAGGGTTGAGGGAAGGCTGGAAATAGATTCCCTGGCCTCGATCTGGTCATCCAGGAATTGAAGATGTCTGTAGTACCACAGCTTGGGCTTTACTACATTGTCGGCTGCTGCTCCTGATCTCTTGGACTGGCGCACTTCCTTGAATTTTTTTTTATAAGAATTGCGCAGGTTGATGATTTTATTATTGATCATAGTGTAGTCTGCATCTGGGATCCATGGCTTCATATCCTCGGCTAATTTGGTAATAGTTGCCCGTCGTACATCACTTTTGTGATACGCAGGGTGTTTGAGCTCCCAAAGGTTGCGCTGTTCCTTATACTTTTCAATAAAAACAAGCATCACCTCCGGCTCTCTTAGTTTATGCATCTATTAGGATCAGCAAGTACAAAAAAAAAAGGATCAGAATTGATTCTCCTCAACTTATCACAATATTGCCCTTTACAATCATGACCCATTAATATGCCACTGCAGGCCCGAGTTCCCTTCTTACCTTAGTTCACTTTGTGGGTTCACTTCCGGTCGTCCTTACTCCACGCATCCCTAATAACTTCTTTCCCCTTTTTATACCCTGCGCATGCGCGTAACTCCGCCCTCGTCGCCCGCCCATGACGGACTTTTTCTGCATTTCCCCGCCCCTTAACGATCGGCACACAGTGTGAGACGGCAACATGTCGCAGACACAGGTGGCTTCTTTACTTGAAATTACCGACGAGGAAAGCCCGGAGGCGGAAACGTCCCGATCCTGTAAAAAAAGATACAAGGCGACTAATATGTCTTTTTCTGAGATGGCGGAGATGGTGGACATTCTGCGGAGGAAGGATTACGACGGCAAACATGGCCCATACGACACCCCTAATCTCCGGAAGTCACAAATTATGGATAAAGTGGCGAAGACTCTCTATAAAAAATATGGGGTCAGGAGATCCAAGGAACAACTCCGTAAAAGGTGGTCAGACCTGAAGATCAGGGAGCCGGAGCAGTATAGGAAGCTTATAAAAAGCATAGAAAAAAGTAAATATATTTTACTGTGTTCTTTCACATTGTAATATGTATTCTTCCATGTTTTGCACCATGTGCTTGGCTTGACTGGGTTCACATTTTGAAATCTCATCTTTTAGGTTAAGTGGAGAGTCCACTTATTTGCCCAATGTTTTGACCAATAACTTGCTGCTCTTCCCCCAAACATGTTTGGCACATATGCACGTAAACTACATGTGGGCATGCCTCATTTTACTTCAACAATGTTTATCTACACATTGTTGGCTAGATGATGTGTTTTAAGGAAATTTAGAATGTGACTGAAAGAAGAAACTGTATTCTGGGTAAAGGAGATGACACTCCAGCAGTTGTGTACTCTTTTTTGTTCTTCAGCAAGATACTATACTCTGGGCCACATGACCAAATTTATTAACCGTGTCACACACAGGTGGTCCAGTGGATACCTTGGTGGTTATCCAAGTGTATTTGTGAATGTCCTCAAAAATAACAGGTTGCTTTGTTGAGTTCGCAAGATCACATATGTTCATGTTGGAACTCAGGGCCAAATATCAATTGTACCCCACTTCAAAACATTGAGGATCCCTTTTCAGGCCTTAAAAAAGTCTGTGTGCTAAAGTACACATTTTTGGTGTAAATTCCCATAGGGGAGAGGAGAGTGGGAGGACACCATGCTCATGAGACGAGGAACCCAACACCACAGAAAATCCCCGAAGCTCCCAAAGCAGACCAAGATCAGCAGGTTCAGGAAGCGGAGGTGGAGGAAGGGGAGGTGGAGGAAGGAGAGGTGGAGCTTATCAGCACAACAGGTCAGTGTCTGTCACCACAACTTCAAGGTAAATACAGATGTAGGACTGCCTAGTGTAAAACCTTTTTTTTTGTTTTAGGGACTGAACGTGGGGGTGTGTCAGGAAGTCCAAATCCGCCATTCTCGAGTGCCAGCGCCAAAATAATCATTCAGGGAATCATGGAATGCAGTAGCGAAATGGACATTATGAGAAAGAGAATGATTGGGATTGAGCAAAAATATAAAAACATGATAGATATTTTGGGGAGAATAGTGTGTTTTTTGTTATGCGTCTGAAATTATCTCAGGGATTTCCAACATCCCAAATGTGAAGATGCAGACACTGAAGACTCAACATGTGCTATCTGCCGTCACAGGATATCTATGTCCCTGTTTTGGGGGTGCAACCTCTTCCTCCCTCCTCAAGTAGGGGAGAGGAAGGGTTTACATCCCCAAAGCACGACCATTGATCCCCCATGATGGCAGATAGCACATGTTTACCCTAGCCATGGGATCTTGTTGAAGATACCCATTTGAGCCCCAAAAGAAAGTGCGTTTGTTAACATTTGGGATGGATCAGGGGTACCATCACCCCATCTCCAGTTGGTATTTTTCACAGTGTTATTTTATTACTTTTTCAGACTTAAAAAAATGGCTTACGACCCATGCATGTTTCTGCAAAAAAAGTCGCACATAAAAAAAAAAAATAGCATTTCTAAAAACCAAAAAAAAATGCGGTGCAAACAATAAAAACATTTGGGAAGTCTAAAAAAGGTGTGCCTTGTTCTTTCTATGCTCAAGAGCAGTTCCGAAGATGCAAAAACCGTGGTTTTCGCTCTGAGTTTTGAGGCTATTTACTAAGGACAATTACACTTGGCACTACTAGAACCTGGGAGACACATAAACCCAAAATACAAGAATGACAACACAAGTTTGTATGAATTCCATGTTTTTTTTTATTTTTAAAAGGTTTAATACTTGGTCAGATGTGGTCTGGCATTGCGATGGCCCCCCTACCCGTGAAGTACTCTACGTATTTCTGGCGTACTTCACGGGCACTTTGGGGGGCCAAGCCAGTACGGGCAGTGCTGAGGCCGGTCAGATTAATCAGTTCAGATGGACCGGCCTCAGGCCCAAACGATGAAACATAATTGTTTGCAAATTTGCGTAGAAAATTGTGCAATATGCAGCAGCAGTAGACGATGTGGTTCAGTTTATAATCCGCCAAATGTATCGCTGTCTGGAACAGGCGGAACTGGCTGGCCATTATCCCGAAGGCATTCTCCACAACTCTCCGGGCTCTGGCCAGCCGGTAATTAAAAACCCTCCTCTCTGGGGTGAGGGTGCGTTGGGGAAACGGTCGCATCAGGTGTGGTCCTAGTCCAAAAGCCTCATCCGCAATGAAAACGAACGGGAGCCCTTCAACGTTCTCTGCATCTGGAGGCAGTGCAAGACCCCCAGCCTGCAGACGGTGAGCGAACTCCGTCTCCGCGAATGATCCGCCATCGGACATCCGGCCGTTCTTCCCCACGTCCACATACAGGAACTCGTACCGTGCCGACACCACCGCCATTAACAATATGCTATTAAAACCTTTATAGTTGAAATAGTATGACCCCGAACGGGGTGGCGGCACTATGTGGACGTGCTTCCCATCAATTGCCCCTCCACAGTTGGGGAAATCCCACCGCTGGGCAAATTGGGAGGCCACAGTCAGCCATTCCTGTGGTGTGCTAGGGAACTGTGGAGTCAAACAAAAAGAAGACATTAGTACGGTTTATGGTTACAGTGCAAGCAGATTACACACAAAAAAACATTGTTGAGTAACATTATTATTTAAGGGAGTTTTTCCGAACAATAAACAAAGGCCCACTTAGCAGATGCCTCACCCCTGCTGAGTGGACATTCTAATATAATCTAAGGGGGGGGCCTAAGGTGATTGTGGGGGATCCCAAAAAAGGCTCTACCACTTTGCTGAGCTTGATTGAGAACTACTAATTTTTTAACATCTTTAGGGGGGGAGGGAAGGTTGTCAAACTACGAGGGCAATGACCCCCCAAAAATGAAAAGGAAAATAGAAGGCTAGCTGGGTTTGCGCCCACGATAGCATGCTGGAGAGGTTAGTGAAGGGAAATAGGCATGTAGGGCCCAAAAAGGGATTTACAGGTAAAAAAAGGCATGTGGAAAATGGGGACATTACCAGGATATTACAAACAGGCATATTTGTGTTAGGAGGAAAAAAAAAAAAACAGAATAAAAAAAGATAATGTGAGGTTAAAGGAGCATAATTACCTTCATATAGTCCTTCTGCAGGACCTGAATGATGGCCGAACACGTCTCAGGGATAATGATCCAGAGAGCCTGGGGGGAGATGCCTGTTGAGAACTTGAGGTCCTGCAAGCTTCTCCCAGTCGCCAGGTATCTCAACGTGGCAATAAGCCTCTGCTCAGCAGTGATGGCCTGGCGCATCACAGTGTCCTGCCTCGTGATATAGGGGGACAGCAAATCCAACAGACGGTGAAATACGGGGTCCGTCATCCTGAGATAATTCCTGAAATCATCAGGGTTATTCTCATGGATTTCCCGCAGCAGAGGCATATGAGAGAATTGGTCCCGCTGGAGCAACCAATTCTTAGTCCATGAACTCCTCCTCACCCTGTTCACAGACTGAACTCGGGTTACAGTGTTAACTGCAACACCAAGCCCAAAGCCAGCACGAGCTCGAGAACGAGAACGCACTTCAAACATGGTTTTAAACCGGTCGGCTGGTCAGAACGCACTCAAACAGAACGCACCGTGGAACAGCAAGGCCTGAAAAGAACGATCTGAAAAACAGTAAACGAACGGCCAAGTCGGCACTGCAAGGCAGTAACGACCTGACTGAATGCACTGAATCACAAATACAAACCCACAAGCACAAACTGAACAACAGGAAACGAACTGCAAAGCACGGAGACTGAAAAGCGCGAATCGGCTCTCACCAAACTTTTACCAACACGCGGTAACACGAAATCAGCAAAAGCAGCCCAAGGGGTGGCGCCATTAGATTTGTTCAGCCCTTTTATAGCGCGTCGTACGTTTTGTACGTGCCGTCGGTTTTTTGCCGTCGGTTTTTAAACTGATGGTGTGTGGCCAAGACTGATGAAAAACAGTTTTATCGGATTTCCGATGGTCAAATCCATCGGACGAAAATCCATAGGTTATCCGATCGTGTGTACAGGGCTTTAAACCAAAGATCGAAGAGGATCGAGAAGCAGGTTCTATGCAATAGTGTGACATAAAGGTATTAAATGGAAGCCCATGAGACCACCTTGTAGATGACATCAGGAGCCACATGCTGGGCTGCTGCCCACGAAGCAGCCATACCCCTGGTAGAGTGTGCTGTCACCGCCTCTGGAGGAGCCAGGCCCTTAGCCCTATAAGCCTGCTAGATAGACTGGACGATCCAGGTCGCAATTGTTCTGGACAAAGCCCGTTTCCCCGTTGCCGGAGTGTAGAGCAAAGAGGAAGTCGGAGCGTCTAAAAGGAGGAAGTAACTCATAGGTATTCCTTCAGCATTTCGCCTACATCCAGAGGATGAACTTCTGAGGACCCCGGGGTCCTGAATGTAGGTAGGACAATTTCTTGGTCCTCATGGAACACTAAAGAGACTTTGGATTTGACCCGAGAATAGGGATGAGGACCACCCAGTCCGGGTAAAAAGTCAGGAATGGTTCTTCATGACCCAAGGACCCAATCTCAGAAACCCTTTTAGCCGAAGTGATGGCTACTAGAAAGGCAACTCTTGCAGAAAAGTCATTAATATAAAGCGGGCCAGATCCCGCAGTGCTTAGTCCAGACAGTTAGTCGAGGACCAGGGGAATATCCCATTTGGGGAATCTTGGTCTTTGGGGCCTGAGCCTTGTTGCCCCACAGAAAAAATGCAGAGTTAGAGGGTGAACAGCCCACGATGTACCAGAAAAGGCCGACAAGGCAGAGACTTGGACCCTGAGAGAGCTGATGGACAGAGATAGATCTAGGCCGGATTGAGGAAAGCTGAGAATATCCTGGGATTCCTGGATGATCTGCCCGTAGAGCAGGGCTCAAAATTTCAAATCCTGAGCTACTAGCCAGGCCTCAAGGGTTACTCGCCACCAGTTGCCCCGCCCAACCCCTACCCTGCCCTTATAAATGATCTCATGAAATTACACTTTAATGTTTTATGCAATTAAGTTATAAAAATATTAACAACTTTATCCATGCCCGCTAATGCAGCCTGTGCCCACCATGCAGCCTGTGTCCAATGCAGCCTGTGCCCACCATGCAGCCTGCGCCCCGTGCCCACCATGAAGCCTGTGTCCCATGTTGCAGCCTGGTTACCTCTGACGGAGATTGCTTTTTCCCAGACGTGCCGCAAGAGAAGCAGATGCGCCCCCACCCGACCCGCCTGGGCAGGCCCAAACTCAAAATGGCTTGGCCGGCTTTCGTCCACTGGACACCTGGCTCTTAGCGGGCTTCTGGAAGGATGCCTGTCTTCTGCTCCAATTCCTTTTGATATTTCGGCCGGGTCTGCAAGAGCGTGCTTCCCTTGAACGCTCAAGTACTATGTCTTCTGTGCTGAGACCTTTTTCTAATTGAACAGATGCCTAACCTGAGGCCCGGGCTTTGGCGCTATCCAGCTTGTCACCAAACAGCGAGGACCCTTCAAGGGCATCCTACACCAGGCCTGCTTGGATGCTGGGTCAGCGAGCCAGGTGCCCAACCACAAGGCTCGTTTGGCCGTGACCAAGGACAGCATAGTCCGGACCGACAGGTGGATAAGGTCAATTGAAGCCTCCCCAGGGAAGGCCACCGCCAGCTTCAGCTCCTGGATTACCAAACCCCTGGCCAGTTCTTCTGAGACTCCTCTGATCACGGAGTCTACATTCTCCATCCAGACCTCCGTGGCCTTGGACATGGCCGCAAGGGCCAAGGCGGGTTTGCAATCCATCCCAGCTGACCCATAAATCCTTTTAAGATCTTTATCTATTCTTCTCTCAAGCCCAACTTTGAAGGTTACCCCATCTTCCAGAGGAAGAGTGACGCGTTAAGCTAGTTGCATTAGAGCTGCGTCTACGAGGGCAGTGTTTTCCAGATATTTCACTTCCTCAGCCTTGAAGAGGTATAACCTGGAGGTTCTACTTGACATAGAGGTCTTATCTACCTTGCTCCATTCCTCATCAATGATATCCTTGAATTCAGAAAGGAGTGGAAAATTTGAACGTTCTTTCTCCAGATGCTTAAAGAATTTTTTCTGTTTAGCCGGGGGAGTAGAAGAGTCTTCCCACTTAAGGACCTCTTTGACCGCTTTAATTAGTGAAGAAACCAGGGTGAAGTCGAAGCCTCCGACAAACTCATCTCCCTCCATCTCACTGTGCGAGGAATCAGGGGAGGAATCATAAGGCTGGAATGGGCCCGGATCCTCCTGGGCCTTGTCAGCCAGGGAGCCAGATAATGTGGTGGACTGACTCCGGGTGTAAGATGTACCCCACTCTTTGGGGGCTTGTTGTACCACCCGTTTGACCAGCGTCTCCATTTGCCGGCTTTCAGCATCTTTTTCCCTGACCGCCTTTGCATAACAAGGGTCACATAAGGACTTGACTTTCGGGACCTGGGTCCCACAACCCCAGCAGGATCTGTGATCAAAGCGGCTGTCCTGGCGGTGGGTGTGGTGTTTGGAGGAGGAATGGGAACATCTCCTCTGTTGGGAGGAGGAATGGGAACATCTCCTCTGTTGGGAGGAGGATTGGGAACATCTTCTCTGTTGGGAGGAGGATTGGGAACATCTCCTCTGTTGGGAGGAGGAATGGGAACATCTCCTCTGTTGGGAGGAGGAATGGGAACATCTCCTCTGTTGGGAGGAGGAATGGGAACATCTCCTCTGTTGGGAGGAGGAATGGGAACATCTCCTCTGTTGGGAGGAGGAATGGGAACATCTCCTCTGTTGGGAGGAGGAATGGGAACATCTCCTCTGTTGGGAGGAGGAATGGGAACATCTCCTCTGTTGGGAGGAGGAATGGGAACATCTCCTCTGTTGGGAGGAGGAATGGGAACATCTCCTCTGTTGGGAGGAGGAATGGGAACATCTCCTCTGTTGGGAGGAGGAATGGGAACATCTCCTCTGATGTTGGGTCCTAGACGGAGAGTCACGTCTGGACCTTGAAAAAGAAGGTGGGCATTGCAGCCTGGCAAGGTCCCTGTCATCTTGGACAGTAAGCTGATGGTCTGAACTGGAAGGGCTAAAAAAGGGAGAAGGGAGAACGTGACGTTTAGGGAAACAGTCCATCTGCATGTGGACCTGGCCCACCCCTTCTCATGCCCCCCATACCTAGAGCATGAGGGCTGGCCGCACGGAGGCGGTGGTCTGTTCATGGCACCCTGGCGGGCGAATAGGAGGCGATTCTGCAGCTTTGTAGGAACACTCACACGTCCTGGAACAAAGGAGTATAAATAGCAGTGCAGCTTCCCCTTTAAGAAGCATCTTAGCCCCCGTTCCCTCTTTTACCATAGCCCCAGGCTGAAGCTAACCATGATCTGGGAACCTGGGCCCTGAGGAGCTGACGCAAGCTGCCTGTAGTAATCCTTAGAGCGACAGGGCTTTCAGGGATTCAAACATCTCCGAATGACGTCACCGCCGTGCCTGGACTGCGCCTGCGCAATGGCGACCTGCCGGCTTCGTCCGAGGATCGCACATGCACAGTAGCGAGCCGGAGCCGCGACCCGGAAGAGGCAGGCGCTATAGCGTTAAAAATAACGCCTGCAATCCGCCCTTAAAAAGCTGTTGCTTTCACACTGGAGCATTGCACTAGCAGGACGGTAAAAAAAGTCCCGCTAGCCGCATCTTTCGAGCGGTGAAGGAGCAGTGTTTTTACCGCTCCTCCACCGGTCCTGCCCATTGAAATGAATAGGACATCGTGGCTATACCGTCCGCAACGCGCTGCTTCATAAAACCGCCCCGCTAATCCGTCCATAGCGTCGCCGCGCTAAAAATAGCGGCGTTTTACCGCCGACGCTATGGGCAGCTCAGTGTGAAAGGGGTCTAAATGTAAATGTATTAACTTGTAGGTTCAATGAGGACAAAAAAAAAAGGAATATTAGTGGTCTCTAGTGGTGAGCTCAAATTTATGGGAGTGGGGTCCTATAACATTGGAGAGGAGGCAGGGTTAACCCACACATAGTCTGCCATGGAGTCTGTCAGGAAAATAATGTTTACTGACATAGATGTCTTTCAAAAAAAGTAATTAAAAAAAGAAGTGACTTCTATAAGAGATTTTGTTGGAGTGCTGTTTTGCTTGGTTAACACCTGGTTTAACCACTTGCCGCCCGCCTTATAGCAAAATGACGGCAGCAAAGTGGTTTCAATATCCTGACTGGGCGTCATATGACGTTATCAGGATATTAAGCCGCTGCGCGCCCCCGGTGGTGAACATCGCGGCGATCGTTGTTACGGTGTGTCAGTCTAACACACCGCAACTCCGATCTAGGTAAAGAGTCTCTGACAGCCCCATCAGTGAAGGAGAAAACTTGCTTATTTACAAAGTTTTGGAACTGAAACAAAAACAAAATTGTATTGAAGTGGTTAAACTTTTGTTAAAAGAGAACTATGGCCCAACCTTTTTTGGCCTTAGTTCTCTTTTTGTTCACAAGATGACATATAGCATGTTCTCCTGTGACAACCGAAGAAAATTCAGTAACATGGGGTGCCAAGTGGGCGGGCTTTCAGCAAAAATAAACGCACAATATCTCTGCAACCAAAGTGGCACAAAATAGGATTTTGGCACTCACCGTAAAATCCATTTCTCTGACATCCATGGACCGTCACGGCGGCTCTTATCACTGAACGTATGGGTATATGTCCCTGCTTGCAGGAGAAGACCTAGGCAGAATGTTAAATGTTAAAACATTCTAGAACAAACCAGAGCTGAACAGCCCCGCCCAGGGGGCGGTCCCTCCGGACATTACCCTCACACCTGCAGCTAGCAGACCTCAGTTCGTAACAAAGCAGTACAAACTTAAAGGAAGGGTGGGTGCCGTGTCGGTCCATGGATGTCAGACAAATGTATTTTACGGTGAGTACAAAAATCCTATTTTCTCTTATCATCCATGGACCGACACGGCAGCTCTTATCACTGAACGTATGAGACGTCCCATAGCAGTGTCAAGAGGGATGGGAGCAGTATAAATGGAAAAACCAAAAAACTTCACTCCAAACAAGGCAGAGCTCCTCAACGGAGGAGTTGCCACTTTAAACAGCGGCCTACAACACCTTGCGGCCGAAGGAAGCATCCGGAGACGCAGCCACATCAACCCTATAAAACTTAGAAAAGGTATAAACAGACGACCAGGTCGCCGCCTTGCACACTTGTGCAACCAACGCTTGATGTCGGAAAACCCAGGAAGCACCAATTGCCCTGGTGGAATGCGCCGTAACCGGGAAGGGAGGCGCCCGCCCCATGAGAGCATAGGCTTGAAAGACGGTTTGTCCGATCCACCTAGAAAATGGTGGCAGACAAAGCCGCTTGGCCCGGTTTCTGACCAGAGACAGTCAAACAGAGAGTAGACTTCCTAATAGAAGCAGCAGACAGGCACACCCGCAAGGCTCTTACCACATTCAAAGTGTGCCGCGCACACTCTCTGTGCGATGGGCGAGGACACTAGGACGGGAGGACAATGTCCTCCTTTAGGTGAAAAGACGAGATCACCCTTGACAAAGAGAAAGTCGCGGATGCAACACCGCCTTATCCTTATGGATGACTAAATATGGCGACTTGCAGTACAAGGTCGCCAATTCAGATACTCGTCTAACAGAAGTGATCGCCACTAAAAAGGGCCACCCTCTGAGACACGGAATACGTCCGAGGATGTCAGTCCAGATCTTCGCACATGGCGATGTAAGCTTTCCAGGTACAGAGATGGTTCTGGAGGAAGACTTCCGTGTCCTTAATATGGACGAAAAGACCGAGTCCGAGAGACCTTGGTCTCTCAACACCTGGCTTTTAACAGCCATGCCTTCAAGGCCAGAGACTGTAAAGGCAGGATGAAATATATGACTTTGAGACAGAAAGTCCTCCCTTATTGGCAACCATCAGGGAAAGGCCGCGACGAGGCATACCAGATCGGCGTACCAGTGAAGCCGAGGTCAATCCGGTGCAATGAGGATCCCCGGAATTCCCTCGGTCGCCACCCTGCGCAGCAGGCGAGGAAGCAACTGCAGCGGAGGATAAACGTATATCAGGTAATAATGACCCCATGGGCCACTGACGCCTCTGAGGCATCCGCCCAAAGATACCTGGATCTGGCCACAAATCTCGACAACTTGCGATTGAGTCGAGAGGCCATCGGGTCCACCTCCGGCGTGCCCCACCATTTGTGTGGCAAAGGAGTTGAAATACCTCCGGGTGCAAGGACCACTCTCCCTGGTCCAACGTCTGGCAACTCAAATAGTCCGCCAGTTCTATGCCCGGAATGTAAACGGCCGACAGAGCCGGCACACTTCTTTTAGCCCACTTCAGGGTACGGGGGACCTCGGAAGCCGCAGCTGAGCTCCGAGTCCCCCCATGATGGTCGACATACGCCACCACCGTGACTTTATCCGACTGGATCCTAATGGAGTGATCCTGCAATCTCTCAGACCACGAGGAGAGGCACAGTCTGATGGCCCGTATTTCCAGAACATTGATCGGCAAACGGGCTTCGTCCAAATCCAAGCCCTTGGGCCAACAGGACTCCCCAGACTACACCCCAGCCCTTCAGGCTGGCGTCCGTAGTGAACACCGTCCATTGGACGGGGAGGAACGACTTCCCGGGCCGAAGAGCCGGGGACCCAAACCACCATGTCAGAGACGCCCTGACCAGGTGGCTCACCTGGATCGGAAAATCCAAAGACAACGGGGATTTGTCCCAAGGGAACAAGACCTCCTTCTGCAATGCCCTGGTGTGTGATTGGGCATACGGAACGGCCTCGAAAGAGGTCACCATGAGTCCCAGGACTCCCATGCAAAAAACGGATTGACGACCATTTTTTGGTATGTCAGCATCCGCACTGCAGACTGAAGTGTCAGTAGCTTCCCCGGAGGTAGGAATACCTTTGCCTCCAAGGAGTCCAGAATCAGACCGAGATACTTCAAATCTCGAGTCGGGACCCGGACTGACTCCTGAATGTTTAGGAGCCACCCGAAGTCCCTGAGGGTCTGACTGTCGATAGTCACACTGTCTTCTAATTCTGAGCCATTTCCTGCTCTGAGAAGAAGATCGTCCAATGCCTTGCTGTCTCAGCAAGCTAGAACCGGCACAAGCACCTTGGTGAACACTCTCGGTGCCGAGGCTAGGCCGAAAGGAAGAGCCACAAATTGATAGTGGGCTTCGCCGATCGCAAGCGCAGATCGGAACATGCAAGTAGGCGTCCTTGATGTCCAAGGTCGCCAGAAAATCCCCTTGATGGAGTGTACTGACCACCGTGCAAATGGATTACATGCGGAACTTTTGCACCGTCACGAAGGCATTCAGGACCTGGAGGTCCAAGATAGGCCGAACCCCGTCCCTTTTTTGGGACGACAAACAAATTCGAGTAGAATCCCTGAAAACTCTCCTGCGACGGAACCGGCACAATCACTCCGGACCTTAAACCTGGATAGGCCCCATAGGGCCGCCCGATGGGCAGGAAGGAGAAGAAGATTCGAAGGAAGAATCTGTCTGGTATTAGGAACGGAACCTATCCTGTAACCTGAGGTGATCACCTCACACGCCCACCCGTAGGAGATCCGGGAGGTCCATTGATCCGTGGACCTGCAAAGTCACCCCCCCACCCCAGAGTCGCATGGGGGCAAGACTTCACGTGGAGGCGGGCTAGGGAGCCGGCTTGTTCGGCATACGCCCCCAGGGGCGCTTGTGTCCACCAGCCGTACTGCTGTCAGTCTGGGAGGGCCTCCCCGTTGACTGACGAAAAAAAAACCTTTTTGCTGGAAAGGAAGGACCCTGCTTACGGCGGCCTCCTTACCCTTGCTAGCTTGAGGAATAACAGTGCTTTTACCTCCCGTGACATCCTTGATGATGTCATCCAGCGCAGCACCGAAAAGCCTACCACCTTTAAATGGTAAATCCTTCAGAGGCTTTTTAGAAGCTAGGTCAGCAGACCAGCATTTCAACCAGATCAGACAACGCAATACCACCGTCAAGACAGAGGCCCTGAGTTATAAGGGGCCGCGTCAAACGTGGCGTCGCCACATAAACCAGGCCCTGCACCATCTGTGGGCCAGAGCAATAGTGTCTGGAGGAAGATCACGCTCCTGTACAGTCTGGAGCAAAATTTTTTGCCCATCCCGTAAGTGTAGGAGACACAAGGGTCGCCGCTACCACAAGCCATAGGGCGGACCCCCAACAAGGCAACATGGCTCTACTCACCACTTCTGACCTCCTGTGAGTGGGGTCCTTGAATGCAGGAGTCCCCTCCACCGGGAGAATGGTGGCCTTGTTCAACCGGGCGACTGCAGGGTCGACCACTGGGGGAGAAGCCCACGTTTTAAGTAGGGCATCATCAAAAGGGGTATCTGATAGACAAACGCCGCGGGACCATAAAAGTCTTCTGCGACTCTTTCCCCAGACCTTATTAATGAGCTGGTCAAAGAAAGGTACATATGGAAAAAACACTTTTTAGAAGGCACGGCCCTAAGGAACCAGAGGAGACTGTCCGCCTGAGGTTCTGCATCCGCAGCATTTAGCTTGCGAGTGTCCCTCACTGCATCAATGAGTTCACAAAACAAGCGCCCTGTCATTTACTGACACAGAACTGGAGTCTTCCTTGCAAGGAATGTCCTGTTCAAAACCATCAATTATAATCTGAGCTAGGGTCCTGAGCGGTAGTGGCTAGGCCCATATCTGAATCAGCGCACACACCCCCCCTTTTTTTGGGGGAAAAAAAGTGGGGAGAGGGGCTTTTTTGCTCCCTTGCGCTCACACACTGCTTCCTCCTGGTCAGATTAATGATTCCAGGACTGCCGACAACTGGTCCCTAAGGACCGCAGGTGCAGGAGCACTGCCAGTTGTCTCTAACAATGTGAAGAAACAGGTGAACCAGACTCCAATATTGCCACCCTCTGAGACCTTATTCACCATTACAGTGAATAATACAGCCCACCCACAGGCCGTGCTGGGGCTGAGGAGGGGATACCTGGAGTACTCACCACCCCTAGGGACCGCTCGGTACCGCTGTATGGGCCGCGCTGTAGCGCTGTATGAGTCGCGCTGTATGAGTCGCGCTGTAGTGCGGGTGCAGCCTGAGGTGAAGGATCTGTGAGGATGTGTGCCGTTCAGCAGCGCTGCTAGAGGCCGAAAACGAAACTAAAAGTACCGCGGCTACAAGAAAATGGCCGCTGGGCACCAGTGTATTAAGCCCCAGCAAAATGGCCGCCAATGGCGCACTTTTTAAAAAATAAAACACCGCGCCAATGGCGCACAGAAAAAAAACACAGCCAGTCCCCCAAAACACTTCCCAAGCAAAATAACAGACATGGAGCGGCCCCCCCAGGGCAGAGTGACCCCCCAAGCATCCCCACACAGCACAACAGGGTGCAGAGAGCAGAATAACAGGGGGAGACAGGGAGAACCCCCCACACACAGAAACACAGCCAGCATGTACTCACCTTGCAGCAGGAGAGACTACTTACCCGTCCCGCAAGCACCTTGGAGAACACCCCCGGAGCCAATAGAGGGACCCACTGGCTTGTTTCAGACAGACCTATCACAGAGTCGTACTGCGTAGCTGTCGGCCCGGTCCACCGCGAAAGATACAGTAGGTACTGTTCGATCTTGAGAGGACCGCGGGAGCATGAAAGCAACCCAGCCACCCCTGGAGCCATGGGGTATGTCGTGAACTGAGTCTCACGCACACAAGGTGAGGATCAGCACGCTCGATGGTCGGACAGGGAAGACTACGAGGATACCAATGTACCCAACCTGTTGCCCAGCCGACAGCTGATTGAAGGTCTCAAAAATAAAATAATAAAATTCCCAAAGGAATAAAATGTAAAAGTAAAATCTTCCAGGAGACTGGCTCCTGAGAGAGCCACAACTTCTCCTTCTGCTAGGCAGAAAAAAACTGAGGTCTGCTAGCTGCAGGTGTGAGGGTAATGTCCGGAGGGACCGCCCCCTGGGCGGGGCTGTTCAGCTCTGGTTTGTTCTAGAATGTTTTAACATTTAACATTCTGCCTAGTTCTTCTCCTGCAAGCAGGGACATATACCCATACATTCAGTGATAAGAGCCGCCGTGTCGGTCCATGGATGATAAGAGAAATGTTTTTTTTTTGCGGCACAAACCAACACAAACGCGGCACAAACTAATGGCGCGTTTGTTTTTCAAATTCAGCAACGTGGGGTGCAAAGTGGGCGGGGTTTCAACAACTATACCGCACAATATCTCCGCAACCAAAGCGGCACAAATGTATTTTTTTGTGGCACAAACCAGCACAAACGAATGGCGCATTTGTTTTTAAAATTCAGCAACATGGGGTGCAAAATGGGGACGGGGCTTGCATTAAATTGAATGTTTAATATCTCAGAAACCGAACCTGCACAAACGCTCATTTTTGCAGCACAAACGAATGGTATATTTGTATTTAGGTTTTACAAACATGGGGTGCCAACTTCACACAGCTGATTTGTAATGGCCAAGGTGAGAGATAACATTAGGAGTGAATTAGTAGCTTTGTGGTTTCTTTGGTTAAGAAGGGGTGAATTTTGGAACTGTTTTGGAGGATAAGGCAGCAGGATCTCAACAGTGATTGAATTTGGAGCTAAAGGGTGCGTCAGAGTCGCACTTTAAAAAAACAAAAAAAACATATTTTAAGTCAAGTAAATAGGACATTTGAATATGCTGCATTTGTGTATTTAGTTATTTATAGCTCAAGCTGAAATTTTCACACACAATGGAAAATAAAGGAATGACTCATTTCTGTTCCCCACCCTCCATCTGTTTCCATCTTAGGTTGCAATTATATAATTTAAGCCTAAAAGGGACTCTGTTGCTAAAATTGTATTTAAAAACCCATAATTCCTTGGAAAGAAAAGTAAATAATTACCACTTCTGCTGCCAGCACTGCCAAACGCAACTCAAACTTTCATAATACTTTTTTGCAGAAACCAACACCTCTGGGAGTGTCAATCTCCTTGGTCCACATTGTACTTGGTGATTCCTCCCGCCAACGTAGTCCACAGGTAGAACCACTAAGCGCAGCATGTGAATGCAAAATTGACATTCCCAAAAGTGTCCGTTTTCTACATCAGCACTAGGGGGTAAATCCCCTGGACTGTAGCAGTGTGTGCAGTGGAATATATAAGGGTGGAATTTTTTAATTTCAGGAAGCTTCACTGAATTTTAATTTTAGCAAGAGATTCTCTTGAAGGCAGGCAGCTTCAAAAGCACTCTGCTCTTAGAAAACCCAGATAGCTCTGTGAATCTTGTGTCAAGTATTCAATCAAATAGGATTTTTGTACTCACCGTAAAATCCTTTTCTCTGTCGTCCATGGACGGTCACAGCTCCTTAATTCTTGACTTGTGGTTATGTTCCGTCTATTAGGAGAGGACTAGGCAGACATGTAAGTTATCTTAATACATGTAATTTTACCAGAGTTGAACAGCCCCGCCCAGGGGGCGGTCCCTCCGCACATAACCCCTCACCCTGCAGCTAGCAGCTTAGTTCGTCAAAAATCAGTACAAACTTAAGAAGGAGGGGTGGGTGCTGTTCCCGTCCATGGACGACAGAGAAAAGGATTTTACGGTGAGTACAAAAATCCTATTTTCTCTTTTCGTCCATGGACGGACACAGCTCCTTAATTCTTGACTTGTGGGATGTCCCCAAGCAGTGTAAAAAAAACGAGGGGTGGGAACAGCAATCAAAAAACTAACTTCACCCCAAACAGCAGAGTTCCTCAACAGAGGAGTTGCAACCTCAAACAGCCGCCTGTAAAACCTTGTGGCCAAAGGAAGCATCTGAAGATGCACTCACATCAACCTTATAAAATTTGGAGAAAGTGTGAACGGACGACCAGGTTGCCACAATACACACCTGTGAGACAGGAGCTTGATGTCGGAAAGCCCAGGAGGCACCAATTGCCCTGGTCGAATGCGCCGTGACGGCAAAAGGAGGCGCCCGCCCCTTAAGGGCATAGGCCTGGATCACGGTCTGTCTGATCCACCGAGAAATGGTGGCCGACGAGACCGCCAGGCCCTTCTTTGGACCAGACACCGACACGAATAGTAAGTCAGATCTCCGGAACGGAGCAGTAGCAGACAGGTACACCCGTAGGGCACGCACCACGTCCAAAGTATGTAGCGCAGCCTCCTTGGGATGCGACGGCCGAGGACACAAGAATGGAAGTACAATGTCCTCATTTAGGTGAAAATCCGAAACTACCTTAGGAAGGAATGAGGGTTGTGGGTGTAGCACCGCTTTATCCTTATGGAGGACCAAGTAAGGTGACTTGCAGGACAAGGCCGCCAATTCAGAAACCCTTCTGACCGATGTAATGGCTACTAGGAAGGCAACTTTCTGAGAAAGTGTCGATAGGAATCTCCCCGATGTCCTCAAAGGGAGATTCCTGAAGTACCGAGAGCACCAGATTCAAGTCCCACGGAGGGAGCGGCGGTCTAATTGGTGGAATCATGTGTCGGACCCCCTGCACAAACATGCTTACCAGTGAATGAGCTGCCAGGGGTCGTTGGAAGAAAACAGCTAAGGCTGAAATCTGCCCCTTAATAGTGCTTAAGGCCAGTTTCTGATCCACTTCACGCTGTAAGAACAGCAGGATCCAAAAACCGAATATGCCCGTGGGCGCCAATCCATCTCTTCACACATAGAGATGTAGGCCTTCCAAGTGCGATGGTAGATCTTCCGGGAAGATGACTTCCAAGCCCTCAACATGGTGGAGATTACCGAGTCCGACAGACCACGGTCCCTTAGTACCTGGCTTTCAATAGCCATGCCGTTAAAGCCAGCGACTGTAAAGCAGGATGAAGTATGGGACCTTGAGACAGAAGGTCCTCCCGCATTGGCAGACGCCAGGGAGCGTCCGCCACCAGGCACACCAGGTCAGCGTACCAGGGACGCCTGGGCCAGTCTGGGGCGATTAGGATCACTGGAATCCCCTCAGCCTCCACTCTGCGGAGCAGACGAGGAAGCAACTTCAGGTGGGGGGAGAGGCAGAAACTAGCCGATACTGACCCCATGGAGCCACCAACGCATCTGGCGCAGCTGTCCAGGGATCTCTGGACCTGGCCACAAACCTTGACACCTTGCGATTGAGTCGAGAGGCCAGGAGATTCACATCTGGTGTGCCCCATTTCTGACAAAGGAGTTGAAAGACCTCCGGGTGTAGCGACCATTCCCCTTGGTCCAGCATCTGGCGACTTAGATAGTCCGCATGCCAGTTTTCTACGCCCGGAATGTAAACAGCCGATAGAACTGGTACGCTCCTTTCGGCCCACCTTAGGATGTGAGCGACCTCCAACGCTGCGGCCGAGCTCCTTATTCCTCCCTGATGGTTGACATAAGCCACCGCCATGGCGTTGTCTGACTGGATCCTAACTGGACGCCCTTGAAGTCTCTGTGACCACTTGGAGAGGCATAGCCTCATCGCTCGAAGCTCGAGGACATTGATCGGCAGGCGAGATTCTTCCAGAGTCCAGCAGCCCTGGGCCGACTGAACCCCCCCAGACTCCCTCCCCCCCAACCTGTAAGGCTGGCGTCCATCATGATCACAGTCCAGTGGAAAGGAAGAAACTTCATTTTTCGGACTGAAGTGCCGGGATGTCAGCCACCAAGCCCTGACTAGGCGACTTACCTGAATATGATGATCCAAAGACAATGGGGACTTGTTCCATTTGGACAGAATCTCCTTTTGCAAAACTTGAGTGTGGGATTAGGCATACGTTACTGCCTCGAAGGAGGCTACCGTGAGGCCCAGGACTCTCATGCAGAAACAGAGAGACGACCATTTGCGGGATGTTAACAACCTCACCGCAGCTTGGAGCGTCTGCAACTTCTCTGGAGGAAGAAAAACTCTCGACTTCAAGGAGTCCAGAATCAGCCCCAGGTATTCCAGGTGCTGAGTCGGTACTAACACCAACTTCTGGAGGTTCAGTACCCAACCAAATTCTCGGAGAGCCTGACTGGCTATAGAAACGTCCTCCTCTAATTCTGAGCGTGGTCCACCGAGCTGCGAAGACGTCCCCCCACCCAAGAATCGGGTGGGGGCAAGATTACATGCGGGCTTGGACTGCTTGCGCACCCAGGGATGCTTCTGTCCCCCAGCTGAACCTTTATCGGCTTGGGAGGGTAGGATAGCGGGCCCTGACTGATGAAAATACCACCTTTGTGCGGGAAAGGAGGGCCCCGGGTTACGGCCGGCTCCTTACTTTTAGTGGACCGAGGTAGAAGAGTGGTCTTACCTCCAGTGACATCCTTAATGATGTCATCCAGTGAGGCACCAAAAAGCCTCCCACCTTTGAAAGGTAAATCTGTCAGAGCTTTCTTAGAAGCTTGGTCCACAGACCAGCATTTTAGCCATATCAGGCGGCACAAGACCACCACGGATACAGAGGCCCTGGAGATTAAATGGGCCGCATCCAGTGTTGCATCATAGACGTACACAAGGTCCTGCACCAGGTGGTCGGCCAGTGTCACGACTTCCTGTGGGAGCTCATGCTCCTCCACTGGCTGCTGCAAGTTTAGCCGATTCAGCGAGTGTCTGGGACACCAAAGTCGCAGCCATTATCGGCCGCAATGCTGACCCCAGCATGGTGAACACGGTCCGACTCACCGCTTCGGACCTTTTATCAGTAGGGTCCTTAAAAGCAGGGGTCCCCTCCACCGGGATAGTGGTTACCTTGTTTAACCTTGAGACCGGGGGGTCAACGACAGGTGGAGAAGCCCATTTTTTCAAAAGGCTCTCTTCAAATGGGTAACGGACCGCAATGTGCTGAGGAACCACAAAAGGACCTCTGCGGCCTTCCCCATTCCTTATCTACTTGTCAAAGAAATCTACATAAGGAAAAACCTTAACAGAGCAGGTCGGTTTGTGAGACCCAAAAGGGACTTACACCTGAGCGGATGTCCCAGCTGTATCTTCTAGCTTAAGGATGTCCCTCACAGCATTGATAAGTGCTGCCACAAGTGCTCTGTCCTGCGTTGACCCGGACGAGGAGTCCTCCTCAGTGCCTGGACGGTCCTGGTCCGCATCCTCTGACATTCCAGAACAGGGGTCCTGAGCTGCAGCCAGGCCCATGTATGAGTCAGAGCATTCCCCAGGAGATGGCGGGGGGAGGGGAGGGGGCGCTTTTTACCCCCCTTACGCCCGCATGCCGCTTCCACCCTGGCAACAAATGACTCCAGGACTGCTGACAAAGTGTCCATGGGAACCGCAGGTGCAGGGGCACCGGTTGCTGCCTCTGGAATGTCTGGGGAAGAAGCGCCAGCTTCAGACTCCATTCTGACCCACTGACAGTCCTTAGGAACTAGTCAAGGCACGTGTAATAACAAATGTCCACCCTTCTAGCTGCGCTGACCGGGGGGGGGGGGTTACCTGGGGACTCACCACCCAGCCAGAGACTGCTCAGCGCCGTTGTCTGCTCTGCCTCTCACACAGCGTGTGACTGAGGTGTTCTGTGAGGTGATTTGTGCTATTCGCGCCATTCAGGAAGCCTTCAGCACTAGAGGGCAAGCCATATAGTAAAAACCAACAGTAAAATGGCCGCCGGACTCCTCAGGAAAAAAGGCAGCGGGCTACAAGAAAATGGCCACCCGCAATGAATACCTGCACCACAGTGCGGCTACAACAAAATAGCCGCCAATGGAAATATCCACTATAGAAAATACCCACAGGAAAATGGCGCTGGTGCTACTCAAAATGGCGGCTGAGCACACTGAGGTGGACAAGAAGGCCGCAGGGATGAGCGGAGGCTCCTGAAAAAATAAATAAAAATAACACACCCTCACAGACATCGGACCCGGGCACCCCCACAGCCCCCAACCGGGATACGGAGGATACCCCCAGGTACACCCCGCCGACGCAGTAGGCCCCGTAATGGGGAGGAGGAAAGAGTAGGGGACAGAAAGAGGGAAAGGGAGGACAGGGGACCCCCTAATGACCCTCCAGGAAGCCCAGCTGTTCCAAACTGCCCAAAACGGGAGGAACTGTACTTACCCGTCCATGCGTGGACTTGCTGGTGCGTTCCAAACAGACTCACCGCCGGACAGTACAGAGTGGCTGTAGGCCATGGTCCACTGTGACCGAGACACAAATAGCCTCAGTCATATGTGGACCCCGGAGTAAAAACTCACCAGCCACCCCTGGAGCAAACGGGGCATGTCGTGGCCGACCCAACGCTTAGCTAAGGTCTGCTCACGCTCGATGGCCGGGCTGGGGAGACTACCAGAATCTATATTATCCAGCTTGTCGCCCAGCCGGCAATTGATAGAAGATCTCAGGCTCAAAATATAAAATAATAAAACAAGAAAAAAGTAAAAATTTCCATAGGACTCTGGGCCAAAGGGGGAGCCAGGTCCTTCTCACAAGTCAAGAATTAAGGAGCTGCATCCATCCATGGACGAAAAGAGAAAGTTGATTTACTAAAGGCAAATATGCTGTACACTACAAGTGCAGTTGCTCTAAGTCTTAGTAAAGGAGGGGAAACTCTGCTGATTGTTATCATCCAGTCATGTGCAAGCAATAATTATGTTATGTTTTTTTCCTTGCATGTGATTGAGTCTTCTTTGCAAAGTGAATCTTTAGGCCCCGTTCACACCTATGCAAATTGGTTGCGGCTTACACCGCATCCAATTCGCATAACATTATAAAATACATTGATTTTAATGAGGCTGGTTCACATATGTGCGATGCATTCGCACTGCGCATTGTCCAAAAAACGTGTGCGTTTTATAGGCATTGTGGTGCGGCTCAGGTGCAAATTCAGGCCCATTATCTTCTATGGGCACACATCTGATTCGCAGATGTGTTCAGTTCTCAACAGGATTTCCCCCCTCCCCCTCCTCTCTCCCAGGTCACCAAATTCGCAGCTAAAACTGAGATGATCTGCTGAACAGCTCTCTTATCTCTTTTCAGAGATAAGAGAGCTGAAATTCGCACCGCACAAGTGTGAACCCAGCCTTACATTTACTAAGCTCTGGAACAACTGCACTTGCAGTGCAAAGTATATTTGCCTTTAGTAAATCAACCTCAACGTTTATATGTTAAAGATTTTGCATGCAAAAAAAACAAACAAACGTAATCTACAATTTAATAAATCTCATTATTGGGTCCTTTAAAATAGCAAGGAGCTTACCTTTTTCATTCTGTGGGTTTGATCTACTAAAGGCAAACAGGCTGTTACTTTGCAAGAAAATTTGCCCTAGAGCTTAAATGAGGTGAAACTCTGAGGACTTCCATCAACCATTCAAATGCAACCAAAAATTATTTTTTCCTTGCATGTGAATGGGTATACTTTGCAAAGGGAAACTTTGCCACATTTACTAAGCTCTTGGGAAAATTCCCTTAAAAAGCGGACAGCCTATGCTCTTTAGTAAATCAACCCGTTACTGCTCACTCTTGTGTTCTTTGACGTTAGATAAGCAATCAGGTTCATGCTTTTAATGCACAAAAATCTTGAAAAGTTTCAGCAAAATGTTTATTTAAAAAGGTTACAAATTTTCTGATACAAAAATCACGTATTTGTGAAAAGCTCTTATTTTTTTAAATGGCTTCTCCTCGAGTGATTTGATGTTTACAAATTGTAACTAAACTAAGAATACATCTGTCTTCTTGCTTGTAAGTATATGGTCAAAAGGTAAGGGCACCATCTGATGAAAAACACAATTTGTTTATCCTTTAATTTCCATTGCTAATCCCTGAGCCAACAGAATATCCCACTATTGAAGGGGAAACAGCTGTTTTTGACAAGCTGATGCCAGCCCCGGAGTTCTGCCGATATGCTTCCTCCTATCGATATGGTTCCCCCTTGACTGCGCAGGCGCAATCCGAGCCGACGGAAATCACCGAACCTGATCAGCTGTTTTCAGGTGTACCCGCCCCTCAGTTGTTATTGCAACAGGTCCAGGGCGATGTGGACCTCGCTGTAAGTGGGCAGTTGGCCTCACGTGCTTGCTTCGCTCGCTCGGCCTCCTGGCTCTTTTTTAAACATGCTCCAAGTCCACAGGGATGGTAAGGAATGAGCCTGGATGCCACCCCGTGCCGCACATGCGCCGTATACACCTGAAGAACAGCTGATCAGGATCGGCTCTTCAGTCCTCCCTCTGTCTGTCTTCATAGGAACTGCTTGTAACCTTTTAAAGCCAAACTTGCATGCCTGTAGAGTGCCTTACTGCAGTTCAGTGCTCTGATGGATCATGCCTTCACGTTTGACCTTCTATTGTATATGGCAGGGGTGGGTAACTGCGGCCCCCCAGCTTTTGCAAAACTACAAGTCTCATCATGCCTCTGAGAATAACTGTCTTCCCATAAAGCCTCAGACTCTAGGAGTCAGTGATTGTAGCCGTCATGTTGCAATGCATCATGGGACACATAGTTCCACAACAGCTGGAGGGCCGCAGTTGTCCACCACTTGTCTATGGAATATTACAAGAAAATATACAGGCATGATCTGACTACTAGAAACGTGTGTTTCATTATTCGGATGAAAATGTAGTTGTTGGAAGTTGGGATATACAGTATATCACAAAAGTGAGTACACCTCTCACATTTGTGTAAATATTTTATTATATCTTTTCATGTGACAACACTAAAGAAATGACACTTTGCTACAATGTAAAGTAGTGAGTGAACAACTTGTGTAAATTTGCTGTCCCCTCAAAATAACTCAACACACAGACATTAATGTCTAAACCGCTGGCAACAAAAGCGAGTACACCCCCAAGTGAAAATGTCTAATTTGGGCCCGAAGTGTAAATGTTTTGTATGGCCACAAATATTTTCCAGCACTGCCTTAACCCTCTTGGGCATGGAGTTCACCAGAGCTTCACAGGTTGCCACTGGAGTCCTCTTCCACTCCTCCATGATGACATCACGGAGCTGGTGGATGTTAGAGACCTTGCGCTCCTCCACCTTCCATTTGAGGATGCCCCACAGATGCTCAATAGGGTTTAGGTCTGGAGACATACTTGGCCAGTCCATCATCTTTACCCTCAGCTTCTTTAGCAAGGCAGTGGTCATCTTGGAGGTGTGTTTGGTGTCGTTATGTTGGAATACTGCCCAGCAGCCCAGTCTCTGAAGGGAGAGGATCATGCTCTGCTGCAATATGTCCCAGTACATGCTGGCATTCATGGTTCCCTCAATGAACTGTAGCTCCCCAGTGCCGGAAGCACTCGTGCAGCCCCAGACCATGACACTCCCACCACCATGCTTGACTGTAGGCAAGACACACTTGCCTCTGTACCCCTCACCTGGTTGCCACCACACACACTTGACACCATCTGAACCAAATAAGTTTATCTTGGTCTCATCACACACGGGACAGGGTTCCAGTAATCCATGTCCTTAGTCTGCTTGTTTTCAGCAAACTGTTTGCGGGCTTTCTTGTGGATCATCTTTAGAAGAGGCTTCCTTCTGGGACAACAGCCATGCAGACCAATTTGATGCAGTGTGCAGCGTATGGTCTGAACACTGACCCCCCACCCCTTCAACCTCTGCAGCAATGCTGGCAGCACTCATACGTCTATTTCCTAAAGACAACCTCTGGATAGGAGGTTGAGCATGTGCACTCAACTTCTTTGGTCGACGATGGCGAGGCTTGTTTTGAGGGGAACCTGTCCTATTAAACAGCTGTAGGGTCTTGACCACAGTGCTGCAGCTCAGTTTCAGGGTCTTGCCAATCTTCTTATAGCCTAGGCCATCTTTATGTAGAGCAACAATTCTTGTTTTCAGATCCTCAGAGAGTTATTTGCCATAAGGTGCCATGTTGAGCTTCCAGTGACCAGTATGAGAGAGTGACAGTGATAACACCAAATTTAACACACCTGCTCACCATTCACATTTGAGACCTCGTAACACTGAGTCACATGACACCGGGGAGGGAAAAATGGCTAATTGGGCCCAATTTGGACATTTTCACTTAGGGTTGTAGTCAATTTTGTTGCCAGTTTAGACATTAATGGCTGTGTGTTGAGTTATTTTCAGGGGACAGCAAATTTACACTGTTAACAAGCTGTACAATCACTACTTTACATTGTAGCAGTGTGTAATTTCTTCAGTGTTGTCACATGGAAAGATATATTAAAATATTTACAAAAATGTGAGGGGTGTACTCACTTTTGTGAGATACTGTATATACAAATTTCCAAATCAGAATAGTAACGAATTTCAATGAATCTGAAAAAAATTATAACTAAAACTAAATAAATTTGAATATGGAAATATGAAAATAAATTTAAAATGGAAACATATTGCAATAAATACAGTAAGGTATAAAAGTAAAATAAGACGATGACAAGAATAGAAAATAATAGAATAGATAACAGCATAGTATAGAATAAAACGAATATAGCAGTCTTCTGAAATTCCAGTATTTTTTTCAAATTGATTTGATTATACTAACCGAATCCGAAAATATGAAACAAATTCCAAAAAGGAATCATTCTAATATAATAAATATGACTAAACTAAATTAAACTAAATTATTAAACTTAACAAACAGATAATAAACTAAACAAATGTTTCCGTCGTGCACATGTCTATTCTACTATGATACCCAACTTGGCCATGCATTCATGTTTATGCCTCACAAAGCGAGGAGAGGTAGACAGCAGCTTAAATAATAAAAGCAATCAGAACGAGATTAATAAACCTGCCCAATTAACTATTTTGTAGTGGAATGGTTAGCCATAGGAAGTCTGTGTGATTTTTGGACATGTAATCAGGTAATGTGATCAGCACAAAATTGCTAATCAGTCATTTCAAATCCATGTCTACCGTCAAATTTGCCCTTTGAAGAGTCAGATTCTAAATATGTTAGCAATCTCTTTTACAAGAGTGAAGATTATTGAACTGTGAATGACATTTAAAGCACTGGACTCGTCTGAAGATAGAAAAGTCTGTCTTCTTTCTCTTTAGTATGCGAGCAGTTCTTGAATAGTTCCATATCACTTCTCATAGCCATAATACAAATATGGCTCTTCTCCAGTATGAAACTTCTCGTGAGAGATCAGCTTTACTTCGGTAACAAAATATCTATGGCATTTAGAGCACAAATATGAATTTTCTCCTGCTTGAACCAACTGATTAATTAGATTTGCTCTGTGCGAGAAGCCCTCGTTACATTGTGGACAAATAAAAAGCTTCTCTCTTCTATGAATCATACAATGTTTCGTGAGTGCAGAATTTGTGGTAAAGGACTTGTCACATTCTAAACATCTAAATGGCTTCTCCCCTGTATGAGTCATACAATGTTTTGTGAGTGCAGAATTTGTTGTAAAGGACTTGCCACATTCAGAACATAAAAACGGTCTTAGTCCCGTGTGAATCCTCTCGTGGTCTAAAAGTTCTTGCTTGCTTCTAAAAAATTTGTTACACTCAAGACACAGGTATGGTTTCTCACCTGTATGAGTCTTTTGGTGTCTCATCAGATTTGATTTGGCTTTAAAACTCATTTCACATTCGGAACATGGATAAGGCTTCTCCCCCGTGTGGATTCTTTGGTGTCGAATAAGATTTATCTTTTGCGAGAAGCACTTGTCACATTCTGAACATCTGAATGGCTTCTCACCTGTGTGAGTTCTTAGATGACAAATGAGGTGTTCTTTATATACAAAAGACTTGTCGCATTCAAAGCACGAAAATGGTTTCAATCCTATGTGACCCGCCTCATGTCTAATGAGCAATGTTTTACTAGAAAATCCTCTGTCACATTCAGAGCATGAAAATGGCTTCTCTCCTGTGTGAGTCCTCTGGTGAATTGCAAGCTGTGACTTATAAGCAAAAACTCTTTCACACTCAGGGCATGGATATGTCTTGTCTTCTGTGTGACTCATCATCATGTGCTGATGAAGACCAGTGTGGAACATTTTAACACTTTGTATTTAGCAAGAATTCCGCTTATTATTCCTCCTGTGAGAAAAATAAAGAAATATAAATATTTCATAGAATAACTTTAGCAGAAAGATGTACTTGTAAGGACAAGTTTATGAACCCTACAAAAGCTCATCACCTATGAGGAAAATATCTGCAGCCCAGCTTCAAAAACCTTAATTGTGAGGTATTAACCAAGATAGGCCATGCTACTGCAACACAAGTATGCCATAAAGCTCTATAGGCTTTTCTACAAAGCAGTCAAAGCTAGGCCATACTACTGGAACACGTATGCCATAATCCCTGTTCATATGCAAGGCTCTGAACTCCATTTGCAGAACTAATGTGTATACATCCACAGAACAGAAAAGGGACCATGACCGTTGCAGGGCCCGGCTAAACTGTTTTCAAGAACAAAAACTTGAAGAACATTACTCTGCCCATATCTCAAAAAAATTTAAATCATTCAAAGACAGATGGAGAGTCAAATAGCCATAGTTACCTAGAATGATGTATTATTTTAGTAGCTTACTATACTAATGACTACCCTCTAATACCGCTCATGTTATATTTACTTCACTACCATCCAAATCAAGTGACATTGCCTAGCTTGAAACTATGCCTAGTCTGCTCCAGGGGGAAGCAACTTTGTAACCAGTCACAAGATGATTGACTGGAGCAGGGACTAGTTTATGCTAGACATTTGTAAACACTGCCATGAACTGCACAGGCACCAGGATTTTCATGATGGTGGCATCACAGTGGTGGTAGCTCAACCAGTAAGTAGATGATGACCCTGGATTACACTTGAAAAAAAGATGGCTCCATTGTTCAGGAAAGGAACAATTGCAGGGGGAGTTCAGTGATCTCAGTGAGAAGTAATACATACCTGTAAGTGTTAAACTTACACAGTACTAAGCATGCATGAACTTAAAGATCCCTTTATTACTTTAGTCCTCATTCACTACTTGCAGATACAATATATTGACCTGGAATAAGAATGTGCATATCAAGGGTCAGCTCATGATGTGAATGTGCGAGTTTCTGGGTCAGAGATTTACCAAATTTGTAAAACAAGAAAAAGAAACCAATGAAGCATGCACCTTTTTAAAAAGAAACCATTAACAGCTTCCATACTGAGAGATTTGTCTTAAGTATTATGTGTTGAGGAAACTGGAAAAATAGACCCATAAAGGCTATTCTTATAGGCATTGCTTTCTTAATAAAGCATAGATGTTTGGAAGCCAGACCAGCTCCTGAAATGGCATCATACTTGAAGAAACAAAAGGTCAAGCTCACTTCTAGTTCATTTGCATTGTGTTCAATCAAGCCCTGATTAGGGTGAGCATTTTTGGACCACCGAAATGCATTGAATACTCTTTAGATTGTCCCCCTGACTTTTATTGGAATAAAGTTGTATCTGGACCTCTTAGCAGTGATGCGGCTTCTCAATTTTCATTTCTGTTACATTAAATATTGTGGTATTGTTAAGAGAATGAATACAGATTTTATTTGTGACATGTACGTCATTTAGCTTTAAAGTGGTTGTACCTGGGATGATGCCTGCAGCTACAGGCATTTTCCTGGTATCGTCTCTTAAAGCCGACGGACAGCTTTTATGTAAAAGCCATCATAGCGGCTAATTAGCCGATAAATTGTTTTTACAGGCAAGGAGAGCGATATTCCTCTCCGAGAGCTTCCGTCCCAGTGGCGAGCCCGGAATGAAAGGCAGCAATTCTACCGGCTTACCATAGAGACCATGGAGGACCGGAAGGTCCTTGATGATCTCTGTGGTACAGGAAACATCACTTCTGATTTCCGGGATGTAACCACCACCATTTTTAAATGGGCAAAACATCTGAGTTTTTGCAGAGGATACAAAAATAAGCAGGGTAATAACTTCACAGCAGGATATAGACATTTTACAAAAAGACCTGAACAAAATAATGGAGTGGGCAACTACATGGCAAATGAGGTTTAATGTGGATAAATGTAAAATAATGCACTTGGGGGCTAAGAACATAAACACAAACTACTCACTGAGGTGGGGAAAACCACTGGGGGAGTCAAGGACGGCGAAAGATCTGGGGGTTCTAGTGGAAGATAAACTGTGCAATAGCATGCAATGTCAAGCTGCAGCTATCAAAGCTGGCAGAATATTAGCATGCATAAAAAAGGTTATATACTCCAGAGATAAAAACCATAATCCTGGCACTTTATAAAACCCTGGTTTGGCCACATCTTTAATATTCCATCCAGTTCTGGTCACCAGTCCTCAGAAAGAATGTGCTGGAGCTGGAGAGAGTCCAAAGAATAGCAACTAAATTAATAAGGGGACTGGAGGACCTCAAATACGAGGAGCGACTACAAGCACTAAATTTATTCTCGCTGGAGAAGACACGCTTGAGAGGGGACATGATAGCGATTTACAAATACCTTAATGGTGATCCCAGCATAGGAAAAAGCCACCTCAGGGGGCGTAAGAGAATGCGGGCCACACAATGAGATTGGAGAAGAAGTGGTTTAACCTTAAGCGGCGCAGGGGGGGTTTTCACTGTCAGGGCGGTGAGAATGTGGAACTCTCTTTCACAAGTGGTGGTGTCAGCGGGGAGCATTGATATTTAAAAAGACTCTTGGACATGAATCTTAACTCCTTGGGCGAAGCGACATTACCTTACGTCGCTTCGCCTTTTGGCCATTAGGGGCACGTGCGGCTCGGCTCGCCGCCGATGCGAGTGCCTAGCGGGCGCGATGCCGGCTGGGCACCCACGATCACTCGTGACAGAGTGAGAACTGGGATCTGTGTGTGTAAACACACAGATTCCGGTTCTTTCAGGGGAGAAGAGACTGATCGTGTGTTCATACAAAGTATGAACACCGATCTCTCTCTTCCCCCAGTTAGTCCCTTCCCACCTACAATATGTTTAGTTGAACCCTGAAGTGGCTGTTTATTGTGCCTATTTTTTGCACACCTTGCAAGGTTTGTTGGCATTTCGGATGTGACTTATGTTTTTTTTTGTATTCTGTTGCTATACATATGAAGCCTACATTACATTGTATCTGTTGCATACCATAAATAAATAAAAAAAGAATATGCAAAATTTCATTCTTACCCAACTTAAAACATATATTTTTTTATTCTGTCTTATTTATAATAAATTAGAAACTATTCAAACAATGCCACCTAAGACCCGGTTCACACAGGGGCGACTCCAGACGCGACTTCGGGTCGCCCCGAGTCGTGCTATTTTTAAAACTAATTGAAGTGAATGGAGATGTTTTAATGCACATGACTGCAGTCGCTCCGACTTCAAAAAAGGTTCCTGTATTACTTCAATCAGACTTCTAGGCGACCTGTAGGCAACTTGTACCATTGCTTTCAATGGAAGTCGCTTAGAAGTCTGATCAGTGTTCATTTTGAAGGCAACTTTACAGGAAGATAACATACATTTCTCAGGCAAACTCCTCCCTCCCACAGAGCTGATTCTTGTTTTATTGGCCACTGGAATGTCTCCTGTCCTGGAGGCAACTTCAGTCGTGTTGTAAATCACCACTTAGTCGCTCTGTGATTTATGCTCAAGTCGTGTCCGAGTCGTGTTGAAGTCTGAAGTCGTGTTGCCCCTGTGTGAACCGGCTCTAACTGTACATTTCCTTTAAATAAGCTATTGAAAACACTTGGCATTTTTATATTATTACACACAAGTCTTTACTTTTAGATCTTTCTCAAAACGGTTTGCTTGTCATGTCCTGACATCAAATTGAGATGGGAAAAGCTTGTCACATTTTGAACATCTAAATAAAATCATCTGTTATGTTGGTTGAAAAAGCATTATTACTGAATATTCAGAACAAATATGTGGCTTCTCTCATGTGCATTTTGCGGGGGTCCTCTGTTGGGAAGGGAAATTTGTCTTCCTTGAGATGAACTTATGTTCTTATGTTTCTGTGTGAGTCCTCTCATGAAAAACGAGTTGTGAACGAAAATGAAAACATTCTAGGCATTTAGAGCATGAAAATGGTCTTTCCCTTGCATGAATCCTCTGGTGTTTAAGCAATTCTTGTTTGGTTCGAAAACATATACTACACTTAAGACACTGAAATGGCTTCTCTCCTGTGTGGATCATTAAGTGTTTGTTGAGATTTCCCTTCATCGAGAAGCACTTAGAACATACCAAACATCTAAATGGCTTCTCATCTGTGTGGGTTCTCTGATGGATAACCAGGTGTGCTTCAGTTCTAAAAGATTTGGTACACTTGGAACATGAATATTGTCTCTCTCCTGTGTGAATCCTCTGATGCCGAGTAAGATTTGCCACTTGTGTGAAGCAACAGTCACATTCTAAACAGCTGAATAGTTTTTCTCCTGTGTGAGTCCTCTGATGATTAACAAGGTGTGCTTCCACTATAAATGACTTGTGGCACGCAGAACACAAATATGTTTTTTCTCCAGTGTAATTCTTCTAGTGTCGATTAAGATGTGTCTTGTGCGTGAAGCACTTGTCACATTCTGAACATATAAATGGTTTCTCTCCCGTGTGAGTTCTCTGATGGTCTTTGAGCTGTGAATGAAATCTAAAAAATGTGTTAAAATGGCCTCTCTCTCATATGAATCATCTGTTAAGCCAACAGTATTTTTTTTGTTTTGAGTGACCTGTATTCAGGATGTGGAATTTCTCTGATGTGATACTTCTGGTATATAATCAATTCCAGTTTTAATCTAAAGCATCTGTCACATGCAAAGCACAAGCTTCTCTTCTGTGTGAATGCTGTGATGGTTAAAGATGGCTGAATTTCTGAGCCATCAATCTCCCTGTGGGGAAAATAATATATGTATGTGTTATCATAGAATTTTTATGATCAAATACGGACCATAGTACAAAAAAAACTATAATTGCATTTTTACAGGATTTCACTGTTTCAAATTTAAAAACACCTTTGCACGTTCTGGCTACTATGTTCACACTTGTCCATATTTGGAGAACAGTGCCTTACACAAAGATTTAGGTCCTATTTCTACAATCAGTGTGCTTTGAGTTAAGGCAGCCCATTATTTCGAATGCATCAAAATGTCCTGAAAATGAGATGTGTCACAACATTTGTAATGCAATGCACTATGGTGTGTTGCCTTAGTCCATTGGAGAGCGATTTGAAAATGATGGCAACACAACAATGTTTGTATCGTGTCTTGCTGCATGTTGTGGTAATGGGTGAGTTACCACAACTCAGAGGTGTAATTGGGCCTGCACACAATTTAATGTTTCAAAATCCAAACTTTATTGGTAATCACATAAATACAGGCAACGTGATTTGGGGTATCAAAGCACCCCCTTCCTTAGTGCTGTGGGACAAATAGAGGTTATGGTAAAAATTCAGTGGTGTTAGCCACAAGTGTAAAAGGAATACATATATGTGTAGAGTAAAAACGAAAATAATAATAATAATTTTTTTCCATCTTTCTTCCCTATCCTGTAGATGGCCAGTGACCACATCAAATAAAGTCTACTGGCCTACAAAAACCTTTGGACTATTTTACATGTTTTGAGTTTGAGAAATATATTTATGAGATTACCAGAAATGGATTTGTGGACTAGGGAAATATATCAAACATGATTACAGGATATAGTCATATACAGTGGTTTTAGTCGTTACAGATGGAAGTGACTATTTACAATAAAAACACATTTGTCAGAAGCACTGCTAAGACAGCTACAGTTTATAAAACACTTTTTATCAACACCTGATAATTGGGAAACTATTATACAGAATCCCTGCCAAAAAAGAGCTAGTGTAATATATATATCATCTAATAGAACTGGATAACATATTGATGATAGTTACCTGGGATGGAGCTGTATTGGGACCCTTCTTCTATTGATCTGTCTTGGATTCTTTTTACCGAGGGAGCTCAGGCCGCACGTTGGTTTCACTTCACCACCATTCATAAACATGAGGCAGCTTTAGACTGGCTTAAAGTGGTCTATTTAACCTAACATGTGTGTGTCCAAGAGCGTTGTACACAAATAGGATTTATTTCTTCAGCCAGGCGATTCCTTAACCCCAAGTAAGTTTAAAAATTTAGTATGCATGCATGGTTAACTACTTGCTTACTGGGCACTTAAACCCCCTTCCTGCCCAGGCCAATTTTCAGCTTTCGGCACTGTCACGATTTGAATGACAATTTGCGCGGTCATGCGACGTGGCTCCCAAACAAAATTGACGTCCTTTTTTTCCCACAAATAGAGCTTTCTTTTGGTGGTATTTGATCATCTCTGCGGTTTTTATTTTTTGCGCTATAAACAAAAAAAGAGCGACGATTTTGAAAAAAAACACAATATTTTTTATTTTTTGCTATAATAATATCCCAATTTTTTTTTTTTCATATTTTTTTCCTCAGTTTAGGCCGATACGTATTCTTCTACATATTATTGGTAAAAAAAAAAAAAAAATCGCAATAAGCGTTTATTGATTGGTTTGCGCAAAAGTTATAGCGTCTACAAAATAGGGCATAGTTTTATTGCATTTTTATTAATAATTTTTTTTTTTACTAGTAATGGCGGCGATCAGCGATTTTTATTGTGACTGCGACATTATGGCGGACACATCGGACACTTTTGACACCATTTTGGGACCATTGTCATTTTTACAGCGACCAGTGCTATAAAGATTCACTGGTTACTGTAAAAATGACACTGGCAGGGAAGGGGTTAACACTAGGGGGCGAGGAAGGGGTTAAATGTATTCCCTAGGAGTGATTACTACTGTGTGGGGGAGGGGACTGACTGGGGGAGGTGACCGAGCTGTGTCCCTATGTACAAGGGACACAGCATTCGTCTCCTCTCTCCCTGACAGGACGTGGATCTCTGTGTTTACACGCAGAGATCCACGTCCCTGCTCTGTGTACACGCCGATCGCAGGTACCTGGCGGACATCGCGGCCGCCAGGCACGCGCACCGGCATCTCAGTGATGCGCCGCTCGCGCGCCCCCCAGTGGCCAGAATAGCCGAGGCCGTATAATGACGGCCTCCCGGATTTCTAGATCCACCTTGAGGCCGTCATTTGTCAATGGCCCGGCTATCAAGCGGTTAAAGTGACTCATGTTGCCATTCTCAAGCTCTCCTTTGAGAGAATTAGTTCTGTGGTTGTCAACGTGATGCTTTGAATTCAGGGCCTTCTAAGTTTAGAAGCTAAAACGAGCATTGAGATAAGGAATCCTTACACTCATGTTCTTGGTCTGTGACACTTAGACAACTAGCATTTTCAAAATAATGCCGACAATGGCAACCCTAGCACTCTTCTCATGTCATGACAGAATGAATTAAAGGGCTCATGGTTTTAGGTGCTTTGCATTTGACATGTATTTGAACACCACATTATCTCCCTAGATTTCACAAAGGAATAGTTAACTTCACAAACATTTAGGTTTTAAATACAGATTTTTGCTGCATTGACATTAAACAGAAAACTCCTGCAAATGTTAATATTAAAACAGTTTAAAACTGATCTACAGGTCTCATTTACTTTTAGTTTGTTTAAACCAAGTTGTTCCAAATGAACTATTTATTTCAATAACAGTTGCAGTGACTGGGAGCACTGTACAAGTTGTATGTAGCTTCAGTTATAAATAGTATACAGCACTGTGTTCTCGCAATGGGTCCCACTCCCAGAACAAACATTTAGTCGGGCTGGGCTAAGCAATAATAAACAACATTAAAAAAACAGCAGCAGTCAAGTTCCTCCACCCCAAACTCACTCATCCTTTTCTTTATGGCCCTTGCTTTGTGCTCTGGTCCAAATTATTTGGTGGAGGGGGGATTATTAGCCATAAAGACATGGATGAGCGAGTTTGGGGTGGAGGAACTTGACTGGCCTGTACGAAGTCCTGACCTCAACCCGATAGAAAACCTTTGGGATGAATTAGAGGAGACTGCAAGCCAGGCCTGCTCGTCCACATCAGTGCCTGACCTCACAAATGCGCTTATGGAAGAATGGTCAAATATTCCCATAGAGACACTCCTAAACCTTGTGGACAGCCTTCCCAGAAGAGTTAAAGCTGTTATAGCTGCAAAGGGTGGGCCAACTCAATATTGAACCCTACGGACTAAGACTGGGATGCCATTAAAGTTCATGTGCGTGTAAATGCAGGGGTCCCAATACTTTTGGTAATATAGTGTGTGTGTGTGTGTGTAATAGATTATATATATATATATATATATACACATACACACACACACAGTGGGTACGGAAAGTATTCAAACCACCTTAAATTTTTCACTCTTTGTTATATTGCAGCCATTTGCTAAAATCATTTAAGTTCATTTTTTTCCTCATTAATGTACACACAGCACCCCATTATGACAGAAAAACACAGAATTTTTGTCATTTTTGCAGATTTATTAAAAAAGAAAAACTGAAATATCACATGGTCCTAAGTATTCAAACCTTTTGCTGTAACACTCATATATTTAACTTGGGTGCTGTCCATTTCTTCTGATCATCCTTGAGATGGTTCTACACCTTCATTTGAGTCCAGCTGTGTTTGATTATACTGATTGGACTTGATTAGGAAAGCCACACAACTGTCTATATAAGACCTTACAGCTCACAGTGCATGTCAGAGCAAATGAGAATCATGAGGTCAAAAGGAACTGCCTGAAGACCTCAGAGACAGAATTGTGGCAAGGCACAGATCTGGCCTCCGTTCCCAGTAGAATCCTTGTACGGGGAAACATGTAGGGTGGAGCCACAAGTCTCTGACACCTTCACGTTCCAGCCAGCTGGTGCTAACCGTGGCTGTTTTTGAAAATTTGTCTCTGTTCCATGGATGTCAGTGTTTTATGAAGCCTGTGCAATAAATACGTTTTTTATGAAGGAATACTGCACCATGAGGATATTTTCTTCTTCCTTCTCTTTGGTAATTGACTGTTGACTTCTTGATGCTGATCTCCACTTGCTGTATGTGGAAAACGTGAGTTATATAAAACACAATACTCACCTTACGGCAAGCGAAAGATTTTTGAAGTGCCCGCAGTCTGTGGGATTCAGCGCCAAAGTGACCGCCTCCGGATTTCCCAATCGATCCATGTGTGGTGAACACCGAGAACAGATCGTGTGAAGGCAGGTCGGCCTAGTCCTGAGCCCAATATCATCTTATATCTGGTAAGCAAGCCATTTACTTACTATTGGATGTGAAGCTTATACTATCAACCTGTCTGAGTATTACGCCTTCCGCCGCATAGGAATACCTTCACGGCAACAATCCTATATATGTCATCTTTGGACTAGTCTCCCATAGATATTACATCATATGGACTTTTATCAATTGAGAGTTTTATGTCATTAGCTTTATTTTGATCAATTTATCTTTTTCCATTTATATATGTTTGTTTCACTTCTATTCCAGCTTTGAGATATCGGTTGGGATATCGGTTGGAATTTCACATTGTTTCAGAGATTCACTGTTATCATTCACATTGGGTTGCGCTTTTTTGATTTCTTTTTTCCCCAAGGTTACAAAAAAGATTCTGCTGCACTTAAGGTTCCTAAGAGCACAGTGGCCTCCATAATCCTTAAATGAATGACGTTTGGGATGACCTGAACCCTTCCTAGAGCTGGCCGTCCGGCCAAACTGAGCTATCGGGGGGAGAAGAGCCTTGGTGAGAGAGGTAAAGAAGAACCCAAAGATCACTGTTGCTGAGCTCCAGAGATGCAGTCGGGAGATGGGAGAAAGTTGTAGAAAGTCAACCATCACTGCAGCCCTCCACCAGTCGGGGCTTTATGGTAGAGTGGCCCGACTGAAGCCTCTCATCAGTGCAAGACACATGAAAGCCCGGTAGGAGTTTGCTAAAAAAACACCTGAAGGACTCCAAGATGGTGAGAAATAAGATTCTCTGGTCTGATGAGACCAAGATAGAACTTTTTGGCCTTAATTCTAAGCGGTATGTGTGGAGAAAACCAGGCACTGCTCATCACCTGTCCAATACAGTCCCAACAGTGAAGCATGGTGGTGGCAGCATCATGCTGTGGGGGTGTTTTTCAGCTGCAGAGACAGAGACGACTGGTTTTAATTGAGGGAAAAATGAATGCGGCCAAGTACAGGGATATCCTGGATGAAAACCTTCCCCAGAGTGCTCAGGACCTCAGACTGGGCCAAAGGTTTGCCTTCCAACAAGACAATGACCCTAAGCACACAGCTAAAATAACGAAGGAGTGGCTTCACAACAACTCAGTGACTGTTCTTGAATGGCCCAGCCAGAGCCCTGACTTAAACCCAATTGAGAATCTCAGGGGAGACCTAAAAATGGCTGTCCACCAATGTTTACCATCCAACCTTACAAAACTGGAGAGGATCTGCAAGGAGGAATGGCAGAGAATCCCCAAATCCAGGTGTGAAAAACTAGTTGTATCGTTCCCAAAAAGACTCATGGCTGCATTAGATCAAAAGGGTGCTTCTACTAAATACTGAGCAAAGGATCTGAATACTTAGGACCATGTGATAGTTCAGTTTTTCTTTTTTAATAAATCTGCAAAAATGTCAACAATTTTGTGTTTTTCTGTCAATATGGGGTGCTGCATGTACATTAATGAGGTAAAAAAATGAACTTAAATGATTTTAGCAAATGGCTGCAATGTAACAAAGAGTGAAAAATTTAAGGGGGTCTGAATACTTTCCGTACCCAGAGTGTGTGTGTGTGTGTGTGTGTGTGTGTGTGTGTGTGTGTGTGTGAGATATATATATATATATATATATATATATATATATATATGCTTTTTTTTCAGGGGGAACTTGGTGGAACTCCGTTCTACCACCTCTGGCTCAGACCCTTGGGGGGGGCCTGCTCACCACAATCACTTGTAAACACAGAAGTCTGGTTTCTGTGTTTACAAGCGACAGCTCTGCACTCTGTGTGTAACCCCCCTGAACTCTGCACTCTGTATGTAATGAAATCCTGGTATTTAATGTCCCTTTAAGACCCTCCTACTGTTCGTGAAATTTGACTGACCATACTCACTATTTGATGTGATTTGGAGGGTGTGTGTGGGTGGAGGGGTTTTGGGGGGGTCATGGTTGAGTTCTAGCACCTATTGTTTGAGAAAAAAAAGCACTGTGTATATATATATTTTTTTTATTAGGATGCCTTTTCCTGCATGTAGTTGAGTCCATACATAGTGATGTACTTTTTGTTCTTTTAAGGGTGGAGTGTGTTAATAAATTTTTTCATATTTTAGAATTGCATTGTGTGCAGTGGCTAGATGTCATGGATGCAAGGGGCCTCAAAAAGGGGGAGAGGGTAGCTGGTGAAAAATCATACTTCCGCTTTCTAGGACTACAACTGGCAACCTAATGTATCTCCATAGCAGAGGTTCCCTAGAGTAAAAAGGTTTCAGAAACTTCTCTGTCTAAGGTCTCATGTACACTGGCTGTTTTTAAGCTGCTCCTAGGGGTGCCTGGTGTTTGTTTTTCCTGATTTTAACCCCCCACCCCCACCCTGCATGTTAGCCAATATGTTCACGCACATATGGGGGGGGGGGGGATTAACAAAAACTGGCACACACAGAATCTGGTGCAGCTGTGCATAGTAACCAATTAGCTTCTAACTTCAACTTATTCAATTAAGTTTTGCCCAAAAAAACTAAAAAACTAGAAGCGGATTGGTTTCTATGCAATGCTGTACCAGATTTTGCACGCTCTAGTTTTAGTAAAATAACCCCCAAAGGCTTTTAGGAGGAGTTTGGGATAGGCAGGATAAAAAAAAAAAAAAAAAAAACTGTCAGTGCGTCCAGGAGCATTGGCATTATGGCAGAAATAATGCTTGATGTGTGTAAATGGGCCTAAACATGCATTAACACTAGGCACATTTTACAGTTGATATTAAATTTGTTTAGGTGACCAGGAATAAATTATTATTCTGGCCAACAAAATTAATTAACACTCAAACGCTTGACACGGCTAATAGGGCTACACTCTTTTACAAGCGTCAAGCGATTTTTCTGCCCAAAATTCCGCTGCCAGGAGAAAAGATGTCTAAGTGAGAGATAGAAAAATGTGAGAGAGATAGAACACCACTGGGATTACATTAGGTGACAATGATGAAAGAACCTTCCGTTCAGAAATCAGTGTGAAATGGTGAGAGTAAAAAGGAGTTTATTTCCCATTAGATAGCCTCTTATGGTGACCACACACATATCGATATGATTATTCAGTTGATCATTTGATGCAACTTTACCAATCAAACCCAATAAAAATCCTCCTGATGAGTGGTACATAACCACGAAACGCGTCAAGCTATACAGGATGCAGTTTAAATTCCCTACAGGGTTTCAACTCCAACAATTTTTATTCTATTACATGATCTTGTCACAGCTACATGGTCTATTCTACCTAGATTGTATGTTATATTTGACAATGGCTCACACCATGATTTATTGTTGTCCTTTTCTTTTCATTATGGTAATATGAAGCCTGTGTTTTTTTACATTAACCACTTCCCGACCCGCCCATAGCCGAATGACAGCTACAAGGCGGCTCGATAATTCTGGGAGGGCGTACATTGACGTCCTCCCAGAATCGCGCTCCCGCGCGCCCCCTGGGGCGTGCACACGGGAGTGTCCATGACCGCCGGGTCCAAAGGACCCCACGCATCACGGTAAATGGCCACTGATAGCGGCCGTTTACCGCGTGATCGCTCCATCAAATGAGGATAGGAGAGCCGATCGCCTAGCAACCGGCTCTCTATTTACACAGCTGATATTTACACAGCCGTCATGTGATCAGGAGGGCCAATGACAGAGCCCTACTGCCGATCGGAGATGCGCCGTATCCGGATGACAAGAGCTCATCGGGATCACGCTGCTGCGCAGGCACGCGCGCATTCCCCCTTCTTCTGAGGGACGTTCCTGAAGAAGGAGGAAGCACCCACCCGGCCGAATATGTGCAGTGGCCATGTGGGAAGTAGTTAAAACATTACAGTGTGACATTTCATTTACTGTATTTCTATGCACTGCAGCTCAGGGGGATGAGGGCTGGGAAATGCCTCGGCCGCTTAGGATCGGCTTTGAGCAGTGACAGCTTCTTGATAGCTCAGGAGGGTTCGGTCCAGGATCTGAACACACCTGAGCTTATCCCTACACCTAAACACCTTAACTGCACGCTAAAGGTCCCCCCACCCTCCATATAGCAATGTAATAGCATTAAAGTTAAAGTAGAACTAAGGCTGGGTTCACACTAGTCCTGTGGGAATTGCAGCTCCGTTTTATGTGCAAAGATAAAAATTATTCATTCAGCGGGTCCTCTCCGTTGTAGCTGCGGATCAGCTGACCTGGGAGAGGGGATGGTGTAGGAGGAGGGGAAGAGAATTCCTTTTTAGAATGGAACATCTGCGAATCAGATGCGTTCCCATTGAAGATTATGTCCCTGCAATTCACACTGCACTGCCTAGAAAACATACACGATCTTTGTGCAATGCGGATGCAACCCACATTTGTGAACCATACCCATTGAAAATTACATGTTTGCAAATGTTCTGCGAATTGGATGCTGTGTAAGCCGCATCCAATTCGCAATAGTGTGAACCCAGCCTAAAACATTTTAGGGAGGGTTATAACTTCTGTGAATTTGTTTTGCCATCTGTGTCCCACTGGGGAGATTTCTCTTCACTTCCTGTCCCATAGCAGTAGGTGAGAGGAAATCCCTTCAAAGTGAGGGAACCCCTGGTTGTCACCAGAACTAGTGTCCCATTGGAACGTTTTCCCTCTATTCCTGTACAGCAGGGGTCATCAACTGCAGAGTCGTGGCCTATTCGCGGCCCGCCTGCATCACTGCTCATCTGCGCTTACAGTGGGGCTGCTAGAATGCTAGAATGCTGGAGGTGAGGTGGGGGAGCAGAGAGATGAGATCATCTCTCACTGCCAGCCCACATCACTGCTCTTCCACCCACACAGTGTGGCAGAACACAGCTACACTGCTGAAGGAGGCAGGGATGCAGAGAGATGAGATCATCTCTCACCGCCCGCCCCTCATCATCACTGTTCTCCCTCACTACCCACTACTCCAGGCTTGCCTCTGAATTAATGCTTACGCCTGTGCTGCTACCACTGCAATGACAATCTTCATGTGGTGGCAGGTGACAATCCACATCTGGTGGCAGGCGGAATGACAAGTGACACGCCGCATTTGGTGGTAGGCGACATGGCAAGGGACAAAATGCATCTGGTGGCAGGCGACGTGGCAAGGGACAAAAACGCATCTGGTGGCAGGCGACGTGGCAAGGGACAAAAACGCATCTGGTGGCAGGCGACGATGGCGAGGAACAAAATGCATTTGGTGGCAAGTGACAATCCGCATCTGGTGGCACATTTTGCATTAAGGTGAGTTGAACTATTTCATTGTATATTACAATGTAATAATAGAAATAATGCGTTTGAATCATCTTGACACCATAGCAACCATGGTGCCATGATAATTAAAGCGCTAACACCAGCCATTGCCCCGATAAATTGCCTGCAAAAAGCCACATACACACCCTGGGCCTGGGCACAATTTTATTCCACAATGCTGGTTCCCGCTGCCAAAAAGGTTGGAGACCACTGCTGTACAGGACACATATTGAGGGTGAATCTCTCTAACGGGCGCACAGACGTTAATCTAAAAAACTGACAGGGATTCTAGTCCCTCTCCACTCAAAAAAAATAAAAAAAGTTTTGCTTTTAGTTATAATTTAAAAGAAGAATAAAAAATATTAAAAACATCCATATTCCCATATTCCCTGTGCACAGCCAAATGCAAAAAAACAAAACAAACCTGACACGGGTTCTAAACCCTCTCCACTCAAAAAACACGCAACTAAAAACACACAATACGTTTTGCCTTTTAATTCTTATCCACTTCTCTACTGTGCACGAAAACCCCCTTCCTGACCAAGCCATTTTTCAGCTTTCAGCGCTGTCACACTTTGAATGACAATTGCGCGGTCGTGCGACGTGGCTCCCAAACGAAATTTGTGTCCTTTTTTTCCCAGAAATAGAGCTTTCTTTTGGTGGTATTTGATCACCTCTGCGGTTTTTATTTTTTGCACTATAAACAAAAGAAGAGCGTCCAGTTTGGAAAAAAAACACTATTTTTTACTTTTTGCTATAATAAATACCCATTTTTTTTTTTTTTATAAAATTTTCCTCAGTTTAGGCCGATACGTATTCTTCTACATATTTTTGGTGAGAAAAAAAAAAAAAAAAAAAATCGCAATAAGCGCGTATTGATTGGTTTGCGCAAAAGTTATAGCGTGTACAAAATAGGGGATAGATTTATAGCATTTTTATTTTTTTATTAGTAATGGCGGCGATCTGCGATTTTTTATTGTGACTGCGATATTGCGGCGGACACATCGGACACTTTTGACACATTTTTGGGACCATTCACATTTATACAGCGATCCCTGCTATAAAAATGCATTGATTACTGTATAAATGTGATTGGCAGGGAAGGGGTTAACCACCAGGGGGCGGGAAGGGGTTAAATATGTTCCCTCAATGTGTTCTAACTGTGGGGGGAGGTGACTGATGCTTGTCCCTATGTACAAGGAACACACCATCGGTCCCCTCTCCCTCACAGGACGTGGATCTCTGTGTTTACACACAGAGATCCACTTTCCTGCTCGTTTCCCGGGCAATCGCGGGTGCACGCGCATCGGGGCCTTGTGAACGCGGCGAGCGCGCGCCTCCTAGCTCGTTTTAAAGGGAGGACGTCATATGACGTCCTCCCAGAACGAGAGTATCCTCCGCCCGCCGTCAATTGACAGTGGGCGGGGGACAAGTGGTTAATGTACACGGGACGTTTTGAAACCTTTCATGAACAATTTACCTTGACAGATAGTAACCGACATTTAATCACTTGCTTACTGGGCACTTAAACCCCCTCCCTGCCCAGACCAATTTTCAGCTTTCAGCGCTGTCACATTTTGAATGACAATTGCGCGGTCATGCTACACTGTACACAAATGACATTTTTATCATTTTTTTTTTCACACAAATAGAGCTTTCTTTTGGTGGTATTTAATTGCTGCTGGGTTTTTTATTTTTTTGCTAAATAAAACAAAAAAGGATTGAAAATTTTGAAAAAACAAAACAGTTTCATAATTGTCAGCACTGGTTAGCATTGATGGGTGGCACTGGTAGGTGGCACAGAAAATGCAGCCGTGGCTTTTTGTGTGAGGGACCGATGTCCCTCTGACAGAAGCCGGTGATCGGCTTTTTTTTCCCCTCGTGCTGACAGCGTGAGGGGAAAAAAAATAGTTTTTTTGTACTCACCGTAAAATCCGTTTCTCTGACGTCCATGGACTGACACAGCTGTCATACTGGATTATGTGTGGGTATATGTCCCTGCTTGCAGGAGAAGACCTAGGCAGAATGTTAGATGTAAAACATTCAAGAACAAACCAGAGCTGAACAGCCCCACCCAGGGGGGCGGTCCCTCTGGACATTACCCTCCCACCTGCAGCTAGCAGCCTCAGTTTGTAACAAGCAGTACAAACCTTAAAAGGAAGGGTGGGTGCTATGTCAGTCCATGGACGTCAGAGAAACGGATTTTACGGTGAGTACAAAAATCCTATTTTCTCTTATCGTCCATGGACTGACATAGCTGTCATACTGATTATGTGTGGGACGTCCCAAAGCAGTATAAGAAAAGGGTGGGAGCAAAATAGTAAAGGAACAACCAAAACTTCACTCCAAACCAGCAGAGCTCCTCAACGGAGGAGTTGCAACATTAAACAGCGGCCTGCAACACTTTGCGGCCGAAGGAAGCATCCGAAGATGCAGCCACATCAACCTTATAGAATTTTAAAAAGGTATGAACGGACGACCAGGTTGCCGCCTTGCACACTTGTGCAACTGACGCTTGATGTCGGAAAGCCCAGGAAGCACCAATTGCCCTGGTGGCATGCGCCGTAACCGGAAAGGAAGGGGCCACCCCCTTAATGGCATAGGCCTGTATAACAGTCTGTCTGATCCATCTAGAAAAAGTGGCAGACGACACCGCTCGGCCCTGTTCGGACCAGAGACAGACACAACTAGTGAGTCATATCACGTACCACATAAAATGTGTGAAGCGCAAACCCTCTGGAATGCGATGTGTGAGGACACAAGGACGGGAGGACAATGTCCACATGTAGGTGAAAAGCCGAGACCACCTTTTGCAAAAGGAAGGTCGCGGACGCAACACCGCCTTATCCTTATGGATGACCAAATAGGGCGACTTGCAGGACAAGGCCGCCAACTCAGACACCCGTCTGACAGAAGTAATGGCCACTAAGAAGGCCACCTCCCGAGACAAGGTCAAGAGGGAAATATCTCTGATATTTTCAAAGTGAGGTTCCTGGAGAACCGAGAGCACCAAATTTAAATCCCGAGGAGGGAGAGGAGGTTTCAACAGGAGGGAGCACATGGCGAACCCCCTGCACAAGGTGCTACCAAGGAATGACCCGCTAGCGGTTGCTGAAGGAAGACGGCCAAGGCCGAAATCCGACCCCTAATGGTACTCAAAACAAGCATTTGGGTCACACCACGCTGCAAGGACCGCAGGATACTGGGGACGGAATACGTCCGTAGACGCTAGTCCAGCTCATTGCACATAGTGATGTAAGCTTCCCAGGTACGGCGATATATCTTTCAAGCGGAAGACTTCCGTGCCCTGAACATGGTCGAAATGACCGAATCCGAGAGACCTCGGACTCTCAGCACCTGGCTTCCAATAGCTATGCCGTTAAGTCAGAGACTGTAAAACAGGGTGAAAAATAGGACCTTGAAACAGAAGGTCCTCCCTTATTGGCAACCACCAAGGAACGTCCGCGATGAGACGTACCAGATCAGCGTACCAATGACGCCGAGACCCACCCGGCGCAAGAGGATCACCGGAATCCCTTCGGCCACAACCCTGCGCAGCAGGCGAGGAAGCAGCTGCAGCAGAGGATAAAAGATATCAGGTGATAATGACCCCATGGGGCCCACCAACGGATCCGAGGCATCCGCCCAAGGATCCCTGGACCTGGCCACAAACCTTGACACCTTACGATTGAGTGGAGAGGCCCTCAGGTTCACATCCGGTATGTCCAGGTGTAAGGACCACTCTCCTGGTCCAGCGTCTGGCGACTCCGATAGTCCGCCTGCCAATTGTCTACGCTTGAACGTAGACGGCCAATAGAGACCACGTGGAGAGGCATATTCTGATTGCCCGTATTTCCAGAACATTGATCGGTAAAAGGGCTTTATCCGAAATCCAAAGCCCTTGGGCTGACAGGACTCCCCAGACTCCACCCCAGCCCGTCAGGCTGGTGTCTGTCATGAACACCGTCCACTGGATGGGGAGGGACGACTGTCCGGACCGAAGAGCCGGGGACCACAACCACCACGCCAGGGATGCCCTGAGTGGGTGACTCATCTGGATCTGAAGATCCAAGGACAACGGGGATTTGTCCCAAGTGGACAGGATCTCTTACTGTAATGCCCGTGTGTGTGATTGGGCATACGGAACAGCCTCGAACGAGGCCCTCATGAGTCCCAGGACTCTCATGCAAAAAATGGGTTGACGACCATTTCCGAAACGTCAGGACCCGCACTACAGACTGAAAAGTCAGTAACTTCTCCAGGGTTAGGAATACCTACGCCTCCATGGAGTCCAGGATCAGACCGAGATACTTCAAATGTTGAGCCGGGACCAGGACCGACTTCTGAATGTTCGGGCGCCACCCGAAGTCCCTAAGGGTCTGACTGACAATAGTCACACTTCTTCTAATTCTGAGCCATTGTCTGCTCTTAGAAGAAGATCGTCCAGTTAGCCCATAATAGCAATGCCTCGCTGTTTCAGCAAGGCTGGAACCGGAGCAAGCACCTTGATAAAAAACTTTTAGTGCCAAGGCTAGGCCGAAGGGAAGAGCCACAATTGATAGTGGTCTTTGCCGATCGCAAGCGCAGAAACTACTGTTGACGTGCGCAGATCGGAACATGCAAGTAGGTGGCCTTGATGTCCAAGGATGCCAGAAAATCCCCTTGATGGAGTGTAGCGAACACCGCGCAAATGGATTCCATTCGGAACTTTACACCATCACAAAAGCATTCAGGCCTTGAGGCCCAGGGTTGGCCGAACCCCCGTCCACCTTTTAGGACTACAAACAGATTTGAGTAGAAACCCTGAACAACCTCTCTTGTGACGAAACCGGCACAATCCTCCGGACCTGATCAATCCTGTACGGCCCTTAAGAGGGCCACCCGACGGGCAGGAAGGAGAGGGAGATTTGAGGGAAAGAATCTGTCTGGGGGCCAGGAACGGAATTCTATCCTGTATCCTGAGGTGTCCCACCTCGCACACCCACCGGTCGGAGATCCGGGAGGTCCACCGAACCGTGAACCTGCAAGGACGTCCCCCCACCACAGAGTCGGGCAGGGACAAGACTCCATGTGGCGGTGGGCTTGGGAGCTTGCTTGGTAGGCTTACACACCCAGGGACGCTTATGTCCCCCAGCCGCACTTTTCCCAGTCTGGGAGGGCTTACCCGTGGATTCTGACTGACGAGAAGAAACTCATTCTTCTTTGCCAGAAAGGAAGGGCCTGGCCTACGGTGGGGCTCCTTTTCCCGTAACAGACTGAGGAAGGAAGGTGCTCTTACCCCTTGTGACATCCATAATAATGGCATCCAGGGCGGCCCCAAACAGTCCACCGCCCTTAAAGGGCAAGTCAGCCAGGAGCTATTTGGAAGCTAGGTCGGCCGACCAGCATTTCAGCCAAATAAGGCGACGCAGCACCACAGCAGATAGAGGCCCCAGAAATTAAAGGGGCCGCATCCAAAGTAGCATCGCACACAGAGACTAAACCCTGCGCCAGTTGGTGAGCCAGGGTAATGGTCTCAGGAGGGAGATTATGCTCCTAAACCGTCTTGGTGCAAAATCTTTGCCTATCCTGTGAGTGTCTTGAGACACAAGTGTCGCCGCCCCTATAGGGCGTAAGGCAGACCCCAATAAGGCAAACATAGTTCTACTCACCACTTCTGACCTCCTGTCAGTGGGATCCTTAAATGCAGGAATCCCTTCCATTGGAGAGCGTGGTAGCCTTATTCAAACGGGCGCACGGGGGGTCGACCACAGGGGGGAGAACCCCTTCTTAACCAGGTCCTCCTTAATGGGGTACCTCATGGCTGGGCGCCACGGGACAGTCAAAGTCTCCTGCGGCTTGTCCCAGACTTAGTCAATGAATGTATAAAAAAAAAAAAGGCACATATGGAAAAAAACTTTTTGAATAAACGGCTTTAAAGGAACCAAAAAAGACAGCTTCTGCCTGAGGTTCCTCAGCCTTAACATTCAGCTTGAGAGTGTTCCTTACAGCATCAATGAGTTCACTTACAAGCACCCTGTCAATTTTTCAGAACTAGGGTCTTCCTCACAGGGAACATCCTGTTTAAAAACATGAAAATCCTCAGAGCTAGGGTCCTGAGCAGCAATAGCTAGGCCCATATCTGAGACAGAGCACTCCCCTACAGGAGGATGTGTGGGGAGGGGGCGCTTTACAGTTCCCTTGCGCTCGCACTCCGCTTCCATCCTGACAAGGATGATTCCAGGACTGCCGACAACTAGTCGCTAGGGACCACAGGTGCAGGAGCACTGCCAGTTGCCTCAGACAAGTGTGGATAAGCAGGTGAATTAGACTCCATACTGCCACCCTCTGAGACTTTTAAAACACTATCATAGTGAGTAACACAGTCCACCCACTGGCTATGCTGAAGCTGAGGAGGGGATAACCAGAGTACTCATCAACTTCTGTAAGGACCGCTCATTCCGCTGTATGAAACCGCGTTGCCGCGCGGGTGAAGCCTGGGGAGAGTGAGGAGACTATGAGGAGACTTCACTGTGAGGAGATTGTGAGGTTCGCACTGCAGCAGCGGCTGATAGAGGCCGAAACTTAAAGCAAAGACGTAGCGGCTACAAGAAAATGGCCGCATACATTACTGCGCCATCGATCCACGGCAAAATGGCCGCCGAGCGCAGTTTATTTAAAAATTCACATCGCTAATGGCGCACACGTTTAGCGGTTGTCCGGTTCACTAACCATAAGGCAGGAGCTCCTGCCCTCACTGGCTGTGGCACGGCAAGCGCTGGGGCGGCTTGTTTGAACACAAACAGCCCCACTCAGGAACTGAACCTGTGAAGCTTAGCTTGCTAAGCATGCATGTAAACCACTACTCCACTGTACAACCTCACACCAGAACACTGCACCTCTCCCAGGGCCATTAAAAAACAGACATGAGTGCCCCCAGTCAGGCCAGAGTGACCCCCAAGCACCCCCACACAGCACAGCACCAGTACAGGGTGCAGAGAGCAGCATAACAGAGGGGGGAGACAGGGAGAAACCCCCCATATAAAGAAACACAGCCAGCATGTACTCACCTGCAGTAGGAGAGACTACTTACCCTGTCTTGTTCAGGGACCCACTGGCTTGTTTCAGACAGACCAATCACAGAGTAGTACTGCGTAGCTGTCGGCCCGGTCCACCGCGAGAGATACATCAGTCAGTCAGGTACTGTTCAATCTTGAGAGGACCGCGGGAGCTAAAAGCAACCCGGCCACCCCTGGAGTCATGGGGCATGTCGTGAACTGAGTCTCACGCACACAAGGCGAGGATCAGCACGCTCGATGGTCGGACAGGGAAGACTACGAGGATACCAGTGTACCCAACCTGTTGCCCAGCCGACAGTTGATTGAAGGTCTCAAAAATAAAATAATAAAATTCCCAAAGGAATAAAATGTAAAAAGTAAAATCTTCTAGGACACTGACTCCTGAGAGAGCCACAACTTCTCCTGCTAGGCAGAAAAAACTGAGGCTGCTAGCTGCAGGTGGGAGGGTAATGTCCGGAGGGACCGCCCCCCTGGGCGGGGCTGTTCAGCTTTGGTTTGTTCTAGAATGTTTTAACATCTAACATTCTGCCTAGGTCTTCTCCTGCAAGCAGGGACATATACCCACACATAATCAGTATGACAGCTGTGTCAGTCCATGGACGATAAGAGACAATACTGATTACTGAGCTTCTGTTTACATCACGTGATCAGCCGTCATTGGCTGACAGCTGATTACGTGGTAAGGGGCTGAGATCGACCCCTTACTCTGATCTGTGATCACCCGTGTCTCATAGACTCGGTGATCATAGAGCGGGATGCGCAGACAGCGCTTACTCGGGAGGGCGTCTATGGTCGTCTTCCCGGCAATTAAGGCCCAAGCTGTAGTCGTCTTTCGGCTATAGCGCATGCGGCAAGTAGTTAAAAACTTCAGTTTTGCCGCGTTTACATTTAGAAGCATATTTTTTTAAATAGTCAAAAATGTACCTCCATTAATCCTTCCTATGGGGCTCCTCTCCTCCCAGGTATCGACTGACAACATTAATGAGGCCAGGAACGCAGGGTGGCATGGCATTCCCGGACTGTTATAAATATTACCTCTCCGCACAGTTGGTGACAGCGGCATGGTGGCTACAGCCGGACAGAACAAACTCGTCAACTGTGCTGGAAGCGACAGTGGTCGGTTCGCTGGAAGCTCTTCAATTGTTACTTTGTAGGGGCCCTCGTGCCCCCTATCCTCTGACCCTCTCTATGCTTACCACCCTGCGGGCTTGGCGGACAGGATTAGCCATTGAGAAATGTAAACAGTCTGAAATCTCCCCCACTGCCCCTATCTGGCTGAACCCTAGCTTATCCCACATCTATAAAATCCCTGACCCCTACGCGTGGACAAAATACGGTATCAAACTCATGTCACAAATAGTGTCCCAAAACTCCTTAGTCCCTTTCTCTCACCTTTCCTCCCAGTACAATTTACCTAACCATTTCCTATTCAGATATCTTCAACTGTCCCATGCAGTTGCGGCGCAATTTCCACAATCTTCGTGTATTATGGCGCAGTCGGAACTGGAGAGGACACAGATTCAGTTGCGAAGAAAAGCCCACCTCGCGTCTCTATTCATACTTGGTCTTTGTGTCTCTTCCACCTTTTGACAAACTTTGGACTAAATGGCAGACTGATATCCCCACGTTAGACAATGATGATTGGGATGATGTGTGGGACCTCCCCTTCAACTCCCTAGTCTCCATGCGTGACAGATTAGTGCAATACAAAATTGTTCATAGGGCTTATTTCACCCCACACAGACTTCACAAGATGGACCCTGCTCATTCTTCAGAGTGTTGGAGATGCGGCGCCTCACCGGGCGACTTCTCCCATATCTTCTGGAGATGCGGCGCCTCACCGGGCGACTTCTCCCATATCTTCTGGCGATGCTCAAGGGTCCAGCAGTATTGGGAAGTGGTGCTAGATTTGATTAACAGAGTTGCCTTGGTTGCTGTGCCTTTGACAATGGAGGTGTGCCTTTTGGGGCTCATTGAGACCATTGTACCCTCCTCTGCCAAACGCACGCTGATTACCCTGCTGCTCTTCTATGCTCGTAAGAACATTGCTATGCAGTGGAAGAAGCCTGCCCCCCTCTATAGTACAATGGAAACGCTTAGTGAACAACAGCCTTCCTTTATACAAGGATACTTATGCAAATCGGGACTGCCCACTGAAGTACGACAAGGTCTGGCGCACTTGGCTAGCTGAACCTGAAACAGCTTAGTGAGTTGGGGATGAGCCGGGTTATCGTGTCAGGGCTTTGCCTTGCTCATATGCCTTCCTTTTATTCCGATAAACTCTGATGTGTTTCTGATGACTAGTGGGTTTCGATTAAAGATCATATTATATACCCTCCTAGATTTTACTTGGGCGGTATTGTTGTACCCTTCCATTGCTATGCACTGTATCACTGGGTTCACATTGCAAGGTATATTATTTTCTGTACATGCTTTTTTTCTGTACTGTAGGTGCTTAAGCTGTGTGTGTTTGTGTTGAAAAACTTCAATAAAAAATAATTATAAAATTAAAAAAAATGTACCTCCATTAAAAACGACTGTAAGCTAAATGCTCCTAAATGCGAGTTACCGCGTTTACAAGCTGTTACAGGCGTTTGGCGTTTCAAATGCCTCTGAACATCCGTCCTGAACGCATTTTATTGTTTTGCTTTTCAAAAAAAAGCTTCTAAACTCAACTGGCTAGAAAAAACTATAAACGACCCTGTGTACATGTACTGATAAGATCACCTAGAGTAGAGTTCAGGGGCAGCTGAAAAACAAACACCCAACTGCTCCTAAATGTCTGTTTACCAGCAGCAGTGTACATGAAGGCTTAATGAAGAAAATAATATATATATATGAAGAATTAAAAACATCTATGTCCCCCGTACATAGCCTAAAGCAATTTTAATGCAAAAAAAAAAAAAAAACACAACAGCACTCTAAAACAAAAAAACAAACAAAAAAATGTTTTGCCTTCAGTTATACTTTAACCAAATGCAAACATGCAGGACAGAGCATGCAGGCGAATGCAAACATAAATTGTGCCACACATGTATTGCAGCGAACGTCAGAATGAGAGCGATAATTTTAGGGCAATAAATCAATAAAGTGGAACTTTAGTCAGAAAATTAAGTCCTGCTTGATCACTGCAGGTTGGCCCCTTTTGTAGTAAAAGCTAGGTAAAAAAATTAAAATAAGTTTCTATGCTGTTTAAAATCCAATAATACACGGTCTCAGCCTGCTCTGCACATACTCAGTTGCTTTCTATTTTTAGGCACTGTGAAAAAAATGTAGAGATTGATCTGCCGACAGCCGAAAGATTTACTGCTGTTCAGGGGCTCTGGGCTTCAGCAAAATGGCAGCATCCAAGAAGAAACAGGAGCAATGCTGGAGGCAATTTACAGCACACACTAATTTTGGCAGCATAATTATTAAAGCAGTAGTAAAGTCTTCTTTTTCACTTTTACCTACAGGTAAGCCTTTGCATGCAGCCGCTGACTTCAGTGGTGCATGTGCTCTGAGTGCCCGCTGCTGGCCCTTGCCGGAAATAAGTTTCCCGCGCGCATGCCCGAAAGACACGCCGAGGAAAAATGTCAGCTCCCTCTGCGTTGCCGGGATCACCTGCCGACGCCTAGTTCTAAGGTAAGTATTTCATAATGAGCTAGTATGCGGTGCATACTAGCTCGTTATGCCTTTTGCCTTACAGGTTTAACCACTTGCTGACTGCCTAACATACATTTACTTTGGCAGAATGGCACGGGCAGGCAAAGCAACGTACCTGTACGTTGCTTTGAAACTGGCGCCTAACTTCCGTGATCGTGCCCGCGGGACTCGATGTCCGCCGGCGGCCCGCGATCGTGTCACGGAGTGGCAGAACAGGGAGATGCCTATGTAAACAAGGCATTTCCCTTTTCTGCCTAATGACAGGACACTGATCGTCTGCTCCCTCTAATTGGGAGCAGTGCTCACTGTCATGTCACTTGTAGCCCATCCCCCCCATAGTTAGAATCACTCCCTAGGACACACTTAACCCCTTCCTTGCCCCCTAGTGGTTAACCCCTTCCCTGCCAGTGTCATTTACACAGTAATCAGTGCATTTTTATAGCACTGATCGCTGTATAAATGACAATGGTCCCAAAATAGCGTCAAAAGTGTCCGCCACAATATCGCAGTTATAACGCAAAAAATAAAAACCGCAGAGGTGATCAAATACCACCAAAAGAAAGCTCTATTTGTGGGGAAAAAAGGACGTAAATTTTGCTTGGGTGCAATGTCGCACGATTGTCAGTTAAAGTGGATGTAAACCCACTCTCATCCTTTCTAAACTACTGCCATAATGCTGATCTATAAGGATATAGATGCCTCCTGCATGTATCCTTATCTGTCAAATGTCTCCCCTCTGTCTGTTATAAAAACTGAAAAACGACAGATTCTGTGGGTGGATCTGTTGTCTGGAGCTCGGTGGGTGGGGAGTCGTGATGTCAGTAGACTCCCCGCCCACCTCTACACTCCCTTTGTCAACATGCATTTTCTCCTGTGTATTCCTTCTGCTATGATCACTAACATCCAGTCAAAATCCAGAAAAGTAACCACATGACTTCAGAAAAGGAGTGGGGATGGGAATTAAAAAATAATGCCTGTCTAAAGCTAGTGCATGAGATATGTAAATAACCTGTCACTCAAAGCAAGGGGGCGGAACGGACAAAGGTTTTTCTCTGTTTGTCTGTTTTATCTCACTGAACAATAAAAAGGATTGCTCAGAGCTGGATTAACTCTTTGTGGCAAAACCTGGCACAAATGATAGGAAATCTTATACTCTACATTGTGACAGCAAAAAAAATGGGTTTACATCCATTTTTTCACCTTAATGCATCCTATGCATTAAGGTGAAAAAACATCCAATGCTTACAAGTAGGGATGAGCTCAGGCGTGTTCGCATTGAACACGTGCAGAGCCCGCCAAGGAAGTCGGCACCGTCGGAACCGCTCTGCGCTAATCACAGGCAGGGAGACATTGTCCCGATGCTCAGCTGCAGAGATCGGGAAATGTCTCCCTGCCTGTGATTAGCGCAGCGTGGTTCCGACGGTGCCGACTTCCTTGGCAGGCTCTGCACGTGTTCAATGTGAACACGCCTGAGCTCATCCCTACTTACAAGCACCCCAGCCCCCCGGTTTACTTACCTGAGCACTCGAAAGTCCCGCATCGTGAACGTGCTGGCTACTCGCCCCTGTCTTCAGGCTGTTCTCGGCTCTTCATTGGAGATTAATAGCAGCACAGCCATTGGCTCCAGCTGCTGTCAATCTAATCATTGATGCGGCGCGCCGAGGGGCGGAGCCGAGTGATACAGTCTGTGGCTATAGCCACCGGCTGTATAACGGGAGCGCGCCCGCAAGCTAACCCCTTTGGGAGAGAGCTTCCCATGAAGGGGGCTAGCTCTTGCGGGGAGGAGCCGAGACAGCCGCCAAGGGACCCCAGAAGACCAGGATCGGGGCCACTCTGTGCAAAACTAGCTGCACAGTGGAGATAAGTATATCATGTTTGTTATTTTTATTTTTTTATATTTGAACCTTTACAGCCCTATTAAAGGGTTGTCTATGTATTTTAAGTATCGTAGTTTTTTAAAACGTGACATATTGGGTATTTAGTTCAACACCATCTTTTCTATTTTACCAAAAATTGGGCATTTTGAGTCTGTGGGCATTAAAATAAGTTTTAGTGTAATTTTTATAACCAAATATTTGCATTTGATAAATAGTTGCACAGAAAATATATAATGGCTGGGAGTCCTCACACTTTACAGGAGAAGAGATTGGTAAACAGAATACTTTTAATAATCCCAAAGGGAAATTGTTACGACACAGACACACTTAACAAAGACAACAGAAGATCACAACAATAAACTGAACAAGATGCAAAAACAAAACAAACAACACTAGAAATCCCCCTCCCCCACCTCTCAGCGTCCTCCTCTGTTAAAGGAACATTTTACATACCAAGCACAGCACGGTCTGCACTGATTACAGGACAAGATGTCACTTCCTGCCTTTCTCTGCTGCTGTGCACTCCGGAAATCACTCCCCACTATCCTGACTTCTCAGGTTCCTCTTCTCTAAATTTCCCAATCTCCTGTATATAAAAAAAAAGAAAAAAAAAAAAAAGATATCCTTGTGTTCAAATCCAAAAAGCTTACTGTATACATATTTAAATAACCCGCCGGGTGCTAAAGGCATGTTTTACAAACTTTTATTGAGGTTAAATTGTGGTACAATAAGAGGTTTAATTTACAGTAAAAATAACATATAAAGGTTATTCCGTTATATAATTATTGAAAAATTGACAAGTAGAAAATATATTGATACAATCTATCAAGGGTTTTGTACAAAAAAATGTCTGTACAGTAGTGTAAAGAATATATATGTATGATGAAAAACTAAATAATACAAATATTTTATTTTAACAAACATCTCTATTCATTCTGGATGAGCACTCTGCATGCTGCTATATACTCCTTTCTAGCAAACTTTGCAATAAAAAAAAAAAACAGGGATTTTTTTTTAGTAATTTGCAATACTAGTTTAACCACATCAATACTGGGCCCTTTCACCCCCTTCCTTCCCAGACCAATTTTCAGCTTTCAGCGCTCTCACAATTTCAATGACAATTGCGCGGTCATGGAATGCTGTACCCAAATGAAATTTTTATAATTTTGTTCGCACAAATAGAGCTTTCTTTTGGTGGTATTTATTCACGACTCTATTTTTTTTTTTTTTTTTATGTAATCGAAAAAAGAGCAGAAATTTTGAAAAAAAAACAAACAATATTTTCCTCTTTCTATTTTAAAAGAAATCCAATAAAATCGAATTTTGTCATAAATTTAAGCCAAAATGTATTCTGCTACATGTCTTTGGTATAAAAAATCTTGTTAAGTGTATAATAAATGGTTTGTGTGATCACGGACATATGTACGCAGATGATCATGTACAGATGTGTGCAGGTGATTACAGACAGATGTGTGCAGATGATCATTGGGACATGTGATTTTACTGGGACATATTTTGGGGACAGGTGTTTTTACTGTGTGGGGACATGTGTGTGGGGACTTTGTGTGCTTACATGTGTGTGGACACTAGGCTGGTGATCAGTGTGTAAAAAGCTGTAAAAAACAGCTCATACTCACTGATCACCAGCCGGCTGCAGCGATCCGCTCTCCTCTCCTCACTGACAACTTCTGTGTGACGAGAGGAGAGCCGATCGCCTAGCAACCGGCTCTGTATTTATATCACAAGATGGCTGTGATTGGAAACGGCCGTCGTGTGATGTGGAGGGCCAATCACAGAGCCCTCCTGCCGATCAGAGATGCGCCGTGTCCGGGTGACACGAGCGCATCGGGATCGCGCCGCTGCGCGGGCACGCAGCGATCCCCCTCCTTCTGAGGGACGTTCCTGAATATCCACTCAGAAGGAGAGAGCGCCCACCTGGCCGTATATGTACAGTGGCCGGGTGGGAAGTGGTTAACCACTTCACCTCTCACGCCTGTTCACCTTCTATGGACCACAGCGATTTTTGCATTTCTGCTATGGACCTGTTTATTCAGAAATAACTTTGATAACAAGTAAGGCCCCATGCACACGAGACGCTGTTAGGCCCCTTTCACACAGGCGGCTGTTCTGGCACAGCGAGAATCCTGGCACAGCGTTCACTTGCAATTGTAAATTGCGATTAGCTGTGTTTACGTGCGCCTGCGTTTAGCCGCATTTAGCTGCATTGGAACATTCTTGCCATTTCTGTTCCACTGTTCCATTGCTTTCTGTTGTTTTTCTTTCCTTTTTGCCACTGCTATCTGCAGGTGACATAGCACACTACAGATAGCTGCAAATAGCTGCATTAAATCGTTCCTGGACGCAGTCAAATTATTTTTTTCTATCCGCACCAAACCCCATGTAATGAAACTGTTGCTAAACGCAGTGTGTGAATGATGACATAGGAAAGCATTGTCTGAGTTTAGCTGCAGTAGATAACTTGATCTATCCGCAGCTAAAAGATGAATTCTTTCTGCTCGTGTGAAAGGAGCCTAAAACTCACATTCAGAGGCAGTTGGACACTTTTTTCAACTGCCCCTGAACCCATTCAATGTTATCCTATGTGACCATGTACACAGTCTCGTTTATTGCCGTTTATATGCAGTTGCATTTAACCTTGTTTTTCTGAAAGCAAAAAAATGGGTTCAGACGCAAAAATTTCCACATTTCAGACGCAAAACGCGGCTAAACGCGGGTACCGGCGTTTTGCCGCAATTTCGTTTATAAACGTTTTTAAAGGTGACCTTTTTTTTACATTAGAAATCTCAAAAATGATGGCAAATTATGAAAAACCATTAAAAAATATTTAAAAAAAAATGTAATTGCTTGCATTGTGGACAATCCACAACTTGTGGCAGGTGACGTGGCAAGTGGACAATCCACAACTTGTGGCAAGTGGACAATCCACAACTTGTGGCAGGTGACGTGGCAAGTGGACAATCCACAACTTGTGGCAGGTGACGTGGCAGGTGACGTGGCCAGTGGACAATCCACTTGTGGCAGGTGACGTGGCCAGATGACGTGGCAGGTGATGTGGACAGGTGACGTGGCAAGCGGACAATCCACAACTTGTGGCAGGTGACGTTGCAAGTGGACAATCCACAACTTGTGGCAGGTTGCGTGGCCAGGTGACGTGGCAAGTGGACAATCCACATCTTGTGGCAGGTGACGTGGCATGTGGACAATCCACAACTTGTGGCAGGTGACGTGGCCAGGTGACGCGGCAGGTGACATGGCAAGTGGACAATTCACAACTTGTGGTAGGTGACATGGCCAGGTGACGTGGCAAGTGGACAATTCACAACTTGTGGCAAGTGGACAATTCACAACTTGTGGCAAGTGGACAATCCACAACTTGTGGCCAGGTGACATGGCAAGTGGACAATCCACAACTTGTGACAGGTGACGTGTGGCCAGGTGATGTGGCAGGTGACGTGGCCAGTGGACAATTCACAACTTGTGACAGGTGACGTGTGGCCAGGTGATGTGGCAGGTGACGTGGCCAGTGGACAATTCACAACTTGTGGCAGGTGACGTGGCAAGTGGACAATCCACAACTTGTGGCAGGCGACGTGGCACGTGACATGGCCAGGTGATGTGGCAAGTGGACAATCCACAACTTGTGGCAGGTGACGTGGCAAGTGGACAATCCACAACTTGTGGCAGGTGACGTGGCAAGTGGACAATTCACAACTTGCAGAAGGTGACGTGGCAAGTGGACAATTCACAACTTGTGGCAGGTGACATGGCAAGTGGACAATCCACAGCTTGTGGCAGGTGATGTGGCAAGTGACACGCTAAATACAAGTACACTGATGCTCTCTCAGCTGCTGCTACTAAGTGGACAATTCACAACTTGTGGCAGGTGACGTGGCCAGGTGACGTGGCCAGTGGACAATCCACAACTTGTGGCAAGTGGACAATCCACAGCTTGTGGCAGGTGATGTGGCAAGTGACACGCTAAATACAAGTACACTGATGCTCTCTCAGCTGCTGCTACTAAGTGGACAATTCACAACTTGTGGCAGGTGGCAGGTGACGTGGCCAGTGGACAATCCACAACATGTGGCAGGTGGACAATTCACAACTTGTGGCAGGTGACGTGGCCAGTGGACAATTCACAACTTGTGGCAAGTGGACAATCCACAACTTGTGGCAGGTGACGTGGCAAGTGGACAATCCACAACTTGTGGCAGGTGATGTGGCCAGGTGACGTGGCAGGCAACATGGCAAGTGGACAATTCACAACTTGTGGCAAGTGGACAATCCACTACTTGTGGCCAGGTGACATGGCAAGTGGACAATCCACAACTTGTGGCAGGTGACGTGGCCAGGTAACGTGGCAGGTGACGTGGCCAGTGGACAATCCACAACTTGTGGCCAGGTGACGTGGCCAGATGACGTGGCAGGTGACGTGGACAGGTGACGTGGCAAGCGGAAAATCCACAACTTGTGGCAGGTCACGTGGCATGGCCAGTGGACAATCCACAACTTGTGGCAGGTGACGTGGCATGTGGACAATCCACAACTTGTGGCAGGTGACGTGGCCAGGTGACGCGGCAGGTGACGTGGCAAGTGGACAATTAACAACTTGTGGTAGGTGACGTGGCCAGGTGACGTGGCAAGTGGACAATTCACAACTTGTGGCAAGTGGACAATCCACAACTTGTGGCCAGGTGACATGGCAAGTGGACAATCCACAACTTGTGGCAGGTGACGTGTCGCCAGGTGATGTGGCAGGTGACGTGGCCAGTGGACAATCCACAACTTGTGGCAGGTGACGTGGACAGGTGACGTGGCAAGTGGACAATCCACAACTTGTGGCAGGCGACGTGGCACGTGACATGGCCAGGTGTCGTGGCAAGTGGACAATCCACAACTTGTGGCAGGTGACGTGGCAAGTGGACAATCCACAACTTGTGGCAGGTGACGTGGCAAGTAAACAATTCACAACTTGCGGCAGGTGATGTGGCAAGTGGACAATTCACAACTTGTGGCAGGTGACGTGGCAAGTGGACAATTTACAACTTGTGGCAGGTGACGTGGCAAGTGGACAATCCACAGCTTGTGGCAGGTGATGTGGCAAGTGACACGCTAAATACAAGTACACTGATGCTCTCTCAGCTGCTGCTACTAAGTGGACAATTCACAACTTGTGGCAGGTGACGTGGCCAGGTGACGTGGCCAGTGGACAATCCACAACTTGGGGCAGGTGACGTGGCAGGTGGACAATTCACAACTTGTGGCAGGTGACGTGGCAAGTGGACAATTCACAACTTGTGGCAGGTGACGTGGCCAGGTGACGTGGCAAGTGGACAATTTACAACTTGTGGCAGGTGACGTGGCCAGGTGGACAATCTACAACTTGTGGTAGGTGACGTGGCAAGTGGACAATCCACAGCTTGTGGCAGGTGATGTAGCAAGTGACACACTAAATACAAGTACACTGCTGCTCTCTCATGCCGTGTACACACGACCGTTTTTCTCGTGGAGAAAAATGAAATTTTTTCCTTTTGACGAGAAAAACGATCGTCTGTGGGCATTTTGTCATTTTTCCCGACGGGAAAAACGGAATTAAAAACGACGAGAAAAATTAGAACATGCTCTAATTTTTCTCGTCGTTTTTCTCAACATTTTTTTCCGCTGCAGTTTTCCCATAGGGAAACACTGCCGCGGAGCCCACAGACGGTCGTTTTTCTCGACAAGAGAAAAAATTACGTGAAAAACGACCGTGTGTGGGGAACAAGCCGTTCCCTCGTTTTTAATGTCATTATTCACGGCGGTTTTTTAACCGCCGTGAATAATGATCGTGTGTACGCGGCATCAGCTGCTGCTACTCACTCTGCTCTCACAAAATGGCTAAAATGGTTAAATACTGTTTTTTGAGCTTAGGGAGGGTCTTATGATGTTTCTTAACTAAACGCTTATAGACGCAAACGCGCTAAAACGTTTCTAAACGTCGGTTTCAGCCTTTAAAAACAGAGTTTGCACCGGCGTCTCATGTGCATGGGGCCTAATACATAAAAAAAAAAAAAAAAAAGTTATATAAGGACAAAAAGGCTTTCTTCTCATGATTTTGTCCTGCAACAATGATTCCCCCCCCCCCCCCTCGCAATCCTTAGACAATAAAAGTGAAGCAAAACTAAAAAAAAAAACACTTTTTCTTTTTTTCTTGAGCAGTGTTAGTTTAATAATAAATCGTGTTACTGGAAATAAAATGTGTGCATTCAATTCTGTAAGTTGTCCTGCATGACACTAAAATTGTGATCCTGGTACAAAGCATTGCAAATGCATTTACAAATGAAAGTGTTTTTTTTTTTCTTGTTTTTTTTTTAATTCTGTGCTTTTTAAAATTGGACATGTGTGTGGGTGTGTGTATATATGTTAAATGTGTAAATAATATGAACAAACTAAACATTTTTTTTTTTAAATATTAACATAAGAGTCCATCATAGGAGTCCCTCCTAGCATCAGGGTCCTTATCAGAGCTCCCCTTCTTGTTTCAAAGTCCACCTTAGGAGTTCCCCCCCCCACATCAGGGTCCACCTTCAGCATCTCCTGTTAAATCAGGGTCCTCATCAGAGGCCCCCCCCCACATTAGGATCCAACTTAGGAGACCTCCCTTACATTGGGGTCCATTTTAAGAGTTCCAACCCCCTACACCAAACCCACCTTAGGCGCCCCTCTTACATCATGATCTCCATCAGCACCCAACTTACATTAGAGTCCCCCTTAGAAGCCTCTCCTGAAAGCATGGTCTACCTTAGGCATCCCCTGTTACATCAGGGTTCTCATCAAAGCCCTCTTAGATCAGGAGCCACTTTAGGAGTCCTTACTTTATCAGAGTCCCCATCAAAACTCCATTACATTGGGGTCCACCTTAGGAGTCCCCAGTTACATCAGGGTCCCCATCACAGTCCCATCCTACAACAGGGCCCTCCTTAGGTGTGCCTCGTTAATTCAGGGTCCTTATTAGGGCCCCCTTACATCAGGAACCATTTAATGAGTTCTCCCTTTCATCAGGGTCCCCATCAAACCCCTCTTTTATTAGGGTCCACCTTAGGAGCCTCCCATTATAGCAGAGTCCACCTTAGGGATCTGCTTTACATCAGGGTCTCTATCAGAGCCACCCATACATCAGCATCTACCTTCAACGTTCCAGCCTTACATCAGGGTCCTCATTAGAGCCCCCTTACATTAGGATCCAACTTAGGAGTCCTCCCTTACATCAGGGTCTACTTTAGGAGTCCCAATCCCCACACCAAACCCACCTTAGGAGTCCCCCGCTACATCAGGGTCCCCACCACAGCCCCATCTTACATTAGGGTTCACATTAGGTGTACTTGCTTAAATCAAGGTCCTTATCAGAGCCCCCTTACATCAGGATCCAACTTAGGAGTCCTTCATTACATCAGGGTCTTCATCAAAACCCCCTTTTATCAGGGTCCATCTTAGGAGCCCCCCCTTATATCAGAGTCCCCCCTTAGGAGACTGCTTTACATCAGGGTCCACATCAGAGCCCCCTTATACCAGCATCTACCTTAGGCATTCCAGCCTTACATTTGGGTCCTCATCAGAGCCCCCCTTTCATCAAAGTCCACCTTAGGATTCCCCATTCCATCAGAGGCCAACTTTGGTTTCACCCTATAAATCAGGGTCCCCATCAGTATTCCTTGCATCAGAGTCCACCCTAAGAATGTCCCCATTACGTCAGGCTCCCCATCATAGCCCCACTTACATCAGAATGCACCTTAGGAATCCCACCTACACCAGAGCCCTCTCACATTAGAGTCCACGTTAGGAGTCCCCCCTTTATATCAGGGCCCACCTCAGGAGTCATGTTGTTACCATCAGATGTCAATGGAGGCATTCATTCTGGTGTAAGGCCCCTTTCACACGTACGGACCGTATGTCCGCTTTTTCATCCATCAGTTTACAGATGAAAAAGGGACATACATTGGTCCCTATGAGATCGCGGGTGTCAGCGGATCCACTGACACCCGATCTCATCCGTGTCCGTAATGTTCCATTTTTCTGGATAGAAAAATTCCTATTTTTCTATCCGTCTGCGGAGCGGATCGGATGAACACGGACAGACGGTCCGTGTTCATCCGATCCCCCCATAGGGGAGAGCGGAGATCTGACAGGGCCGTCCCTGCACAGTGTGCGGGGACCGCCCTGTCATCCGCCGGCTCAGCGGGGATCAACGGAGTGATCCCAGCTGAGCAAGCGGAGGTTAACGGGGCGGATCATCACGGATCCGTCCCGTGTGAAAGGGGCCTTACAGTTTTCTTTTTTTTTTCCCCCTTTACATTTTTACCACTTTTCTTTTCCAGATGTCTTTAGGCCTATCACATGGCACAAAGGGTCCTCTTCTTCCTTGTCTCTCCTCTAGTGGTAGGCAGTCCTCAATGATGCATAGCAGCACCCCTCATTATTGCTTCATGTACACACTGAGGTTTATTTACTAAAAGCAACTAGACTGTGTACTTTGCTAATGCAGTTGCTCCAAAAATGAGTAAATGAGGCAAATCTCCACTTTGCAAGGAAAATAAAAAAAATTGCATTTTTGCTTGCACGTGATTGGATGATGGAAGTTAGCTGAGCTTTTGCCAATTTACTAAGCTCTGGAGCAACTGCACGTGCAGAGTCTATTTGCCATTAGTAAATCAACCCCAATGTCTACTTTAACCGCCCGCAAAACCTTCCTATCCTGAATGAGATTCTTCCACGTTCAGGAGAGAGAGGCAGAGGAAAGTTGAAGCTCCCCTAACCGCAGCAGCTCCTAAACTTTTGCAAAAGCCTATTTGTACATTGACACACAGGGGGAGATTTACTAAAGCTAGAGCACGCAAAATGTGGTGCAGCTCTGCACAGAAACCAATCAGCTGCCAGGTTCGATTCACAAAGCTTATTTGAACAAGCTGAAGTTAGAAGCTGATTGGCTACTATTAGGGATGGGCTATCTGTTCGACTCGAACATTGCCTGTTCGCCCGTTTGCCGAACAGCGAACAATTTGGGGTGTTCGCGGCAAATTCTAAAAGCTGCGGAACACCCTTTAAAAGTCTATGGGAGAAATCAAAAGTGCTAATTTTAAAGGTTAATATGCAAGTTATTGTCATAAAAAGTGTTTGGGGACCCGGGTCCTGCCCCAGGGGACATATATCAATGCAAAAAAAGTTTTAAAAACGGCAGTTTTTTCGGGAGCAGTGATTTTAATAATGCTTAAAGTGAAACACTAAAAGTGAAATATTCCTTTCAATTTCGTACCTGGGGGGTGTCTATAGTATGCCTGTAAAGTAGCACATGTTTCCCATGCTTAGAAAAGTCCCTGCACAAAATGACATTTTTAAAAGGAAAAAATAGGATTTTTTACTCACCGTAAAATCCTTTTCTCTGAGTCCATGGACCGACACAGCCTCTCTATTGACAAAGTGGGTATTATCCGTTAATTAGGAGTGACTAGGCAGAAAACTTGTAAAAAGTGTTGCATCACACCCTCTACAGTACCGCCCAGGGGGCGGACCCTCTGGGTATATCACCTCAGTCTGCATCGGGCAGATCAGTTCGTCAAAAAGCAGTACAAACTTAAAAGGAGGGGTGGGTGCTGTGTCGGTCCATGGACTCAGAGAAAAGGATTTTACGGTGAGTAAAAAATCCTATTTACTCTTTCGTCCATGGACCGACACAGCCTCTCTATTGACAAAGTGGGATGTCCCAAAGCAGTGTCAGAGAAAAAACGAGGGGTGGTAACAGCATAAAAATAAACTTCACCCCAAACACAAAACAGCACTCCTCCAACGGAGGAGTTGCAACTTTAAACAGCCGCTTGCAAAATCTTGCGGCCGAAAGAGGCATCCGAAGATGCACCTACATCAACTTTGTAGAATTTTGTGAAAGTGTGAGCGGACGAGCAAGTCGCCGCTTTACATAATTGGGAAACAGACGCTTGATGTCGGAAAGCCCAAGAGGCACCTATTGCCCTGGTTGAATGCGCCGTGACCGGAAAGGGGGGCGCTTGACCCTTTAAAGGGGTGTCAGATCCACCTAGAGATGGTGGCCGACGAGACTGCTTGGCCCTTCTTGGGACCAGCCACCGAAACAAACAGTGAGTCTGACTTCCGGAACAGGGAAGTAGCAGATAGGTATACTCTCAAAGCTCGGACAATGTCCAAGGAATGCAACGCCGACTCCTTAGGATTCGACGGGTGAGGACACAAGGATGGAAGTACAATGTCTTCGTTGAGATGAAAAGCCGAAACGACCTTCGGAAGAAAGGAAGGCTGCGGCCGCAGCACCACCTTATCCTTGTGGAAAATCAAATAGGGAGCCTTGCAGGACAAGGCTGCCAGCTCAGAGACTCGTCTAACTGACGTAACAGCCACCAGAAAGACCACTTTCTGAGAAAGTGTCAACAGGGAAATATCTCTAATATTCTCAATCGGTGCCTTCTGAAGCACCGAGAGGACCAGGTTCAAGTCCCACGGAGGTAGTGGGGGACGGACCGGAGGGGCCACATGTCGAACCCCCTGCACAAATGTACTCACGAGAGAGTGAGTCGCCAGGGGTCGCTGAAAAAAGACAGCCAGGGCAGATATCTGTCCCTTAATCGTACTTAAGGCAAGCCTTTGGTCCACCCCATGCTGTAAAAACAGCAGGATTCTGGAAACCAAATAGGTACGCGGATGCCATTTCATTTCCTCACACATGGAGATGTAGGCCTTCCAAGTGCGGTGATAAACCTTCCTAGAGGACGGTTTCCGAGCACTTCTCATAGTAGAGATTACTGAATCTGATAGGCCCCGGTCTCTCAGTACCTGGTTCTCAACAGCCATGCCGTTAAAGCCAGTGACTGTAAAGCAGGATGGAGTATGGGACCTTGCGATAGCAGGTCCTTCCGTAGTGGTAAGCCCCAGGGGACGTCTGCTACCAGACGTACTAGATCGGCGTACCAAGGACGCTGAGGCCAATCTGGAGCGATTAGGATCATTGGAATTCCCTCTGCCTCCACTCTGCGGAGCAGAAGAGGAAGAAGCCTTAAGGGAGGGAAGGCATAGATTAGCCGATACTGACCCCACGATGCCACCAACGCGTCCGTTGCATCTGCCCATGGGTCTCTTGACCGGTCAACAAACCTCAATACCTTCCGATTGAGTCGGGAAGCCAGAAGATCTACGTCTGGTGTGCCCCATCTTTGGCAGAGGAGTTGGAACACCTCCGGGTGTAAGGACCATTCTCCCTGGTCCAGCATCTGGCAGCTCAGGTAGTCCGCCTGCCAGTTTTCCACACCCGGAATGTACACGGCCGACAGTGCCGGTACGCTCCTCTCTGCCCACTTCAGGATGCGAGCGACCTCCGATGCTGCAGTTGGGCTTCCTGTTCCTCCTTGATGATTGACATATGCCACTGCTGTGGCGTTGTCTGACTGGATCCTGACTGGACTCCCTTGCAGCCTCTGAGACCATTTGAAGAGGCACAGCCTGATCGCCCGGATTTCCAGGACATTGATCGGCAGGAGGGCTTCCCCTGGGGTCCAGCGACCTTGCGCCGACTGAACACCCCAGACTCCCCCCCCCAACCTGTAAGGCTGGCGTCCGTCGTGATCACTATCCAGTAAACAGGAAGAAATTACTTCCCGGCCATTAGAGCCGGTGCTGTCAGCCACCATACCAGGGATCTCCTGACTAGGTGGCTCACTCGGATTTGATAATCCAGAGATAAAGGGCATCTGTTCCATCTGGACAGAACTTCCTTCTGTAACACTCGAGTGTGGTATTGAGCAAATTAGACCGCCTCAAAAAGAGGCTACCATGAGGCCCGAGTGATGACCAATTCCTGGAAGTCAGCTGCCGTACTGTAGCCCGGAGGGTCTGCAACTTCTCCACAGGGAGGAATACCTTTGCCTCTGAGGAATCCAGAATCAACCCCAGGTACACTAGGCGTTGAGTGGGCACCAATACTGACTTTTGCGTGTTTAGTATCCAACCACAGTCTCGAAGAGTCTGACAGGTAATAGACACGCTTACCTCTAATTCTGAGCTTGAAGGGGCCTTCAGTAGAAGGTCGTCCAAGTAGCCCAAGATAGCGATACCCCGCTGTCTTAGAAGTGCCAGAATCGGAGCGAGCACCTTGGTGAACGTCCTGGGTGCTGAGGCAAGGCCAAACGGGAGGGCCACAAACTGGTAGTGGTTCTTCGTGATAGCAAATCGCAGAAACCTCTGGTGTCTGGAGTATATGGGGACATGCAGGTATGCGTCCTTGATGTCCAAGGAGGCCAGAAAGTCCCCCGGATGGAGAGCCGTGACTACAGATCGAACCGACTCCATCTGAAATCTTTGTACCTTCACAAAGCAATTGAGGGCTCTGAGATCCAAGATTGGACGAACCCCCTCCTTCTTCGGCACAATGAACAGATTTGAGTAAAAACCCTGACCTCGTTCCTGTTCTGGAACTGGAATAACTACCCCGCGTTACATTAGACCCTGGACCGCCCCATACAGGGCCTCCCGACGGGTCGGTAGTAGCTGGAGATTGGAGGTGATGAACCTGTCCGGTGTACAAGAGAGAAATTCTATCTTGTAGCCTGAGGAGATTACTTCGCAAACCCACCTGTCGGAGACTAGAGCTGTCCACTGAGTCGTGAATTTGCGGAGACTTCCCCCCACCCGAGAGCTGGGTGGGGGCGGACCTTCATGCAGACGCAGATTTGTCCGCAGGCTTGTTGTGTTTGCGGGACCAAGGACGCTTTTGTCCTTGGGCAGGCGCCTTGTCGGCCTGGAGTCTTTTCCCTGTCGCCCTAGGGGGACGAAAAAAACCGCCTGCGTGCAGTAAAGGAGGGCCCTTGCCCTTGGCGTGGCCTCCTACCCTTGCTAGTTTGGGGAAGCAAAGTGCTTTTACCTCCTGTGGCATCCTTGATGATGTCATCCAGAGAAGCCCCAAAAAAAGTCTGTCGCCCTTAAAAGGCAGATCCAACAGGGCTTTCATGGAAGTCTGGTCCGCAGACCAGCCCTTTAGCCAGATCAGGCGGCGTATTGCTACTGCATAAACCAAAGCTTTTGACAGCAGGGGAATAGTATCCATGTCTGACTCGCAGACAAACTTAAGGCCCTGGACCAACTGGTCGGCCAAAGTTATCTCATTAGGAGGAGCATCTCGCTCCTTTAACCCCTGGAGTAGCAATTTTGCCCATTCAGTAAGTGTCTGAGACACTAGCGCCCCCGCCAATGCCGGGCGTACCTCCGAGCCTACCACTGAATATAGGTAGCGAGCGAGTGCTTCAGCCTTCTTATCCACAGGGTCCTTGAAAACAGGAGCCCCTTCTACTGGAATAGTGGTGGCTCTATTAAGTCTGGACACCGGAGGGTCCACTATAGGGGGAGAGGTCCATTTCTTCAGAAAACTCTCCTCAAAGGGGTACCGTACCGCAAACCTCTTTGGGGCTGTAAAGACCCTCAGTGGGTTCTCCCATTCCTTGTATAAGTGTTTGTCAAAATAAGACACACAAGGGAACCCCTTAGCAGTGCGGGTAGGTTTACGAAACCCAAAGGGGACTGGAGTTTCTGCTGCTTCTGCAGTATTTTCCAACTTAGCGTATCCCACACTGCAGTAATAAGTCAGATACCAAAGCCGTCTCGCGTACTGACCTGGACTTGGAGTCATCCTCACTGTCCGATCGGTCACGGTCTGCAGTCTCTGATGTGTCCGAATCTGGGCCATGAGCTGTAGCTGGACCTGGTTCTGCATCCGAATTATCCCCGGAAGATTGCAGGGGACGGGGGCGTTTACTACCCCCTGTATTCCCGTGTGCTGCTTCCACCCTGGCAGCAAACGCCTCTAGGATTGCCGACATAGCGTTCATAGACACCTCAGGGGCACCAGCTGCTAAATCTGATGCTTCAGGGGAGAAGACATCTGGCTCAGATGCCATGCTGACCACACGCTGACACCCACAGGGCTCCAGGCAAGATATCAATAGGCCACCCTCCTGCGCTGCAGAGATGCTGGGTTACCCAGAGCACTCACCACCCTGGACCGGTACTGCTATGCTGCCGTGTGCTGCGCCTGTGATGCTGTCCCACTGCTGCTGTGTCAGTCTGCTTCTTTTATCAGCGCTTCCTGTGTGAATTTTCGTGCCAGTGTAATGCACCCTAGAGGCCGGAGACTCTCGCAAAATGGCCGCCAAAACGTCTGTATGGAAGATAATGTGGGCTCTAAGAAAATGGCCGCCGAGCCGAAGATAGAGGCCAAGCAGCCGTAGCCCACAAAAAGATGGCCGCCGAACGGCAATCTATACAGACAGGGTGGACAAACATGGCCGCCGATCAGTTGATAGAGGCCAGTGGGTGTGGACTACAAGAAAATGGCGCCGAAACCACAGGAAGATGGCCGCCGGGCAGTCACTAGAGGCCGAACCCGGCATGGACCACCACAAAATGGCCGCCGACAGCATGGAGGAGGAAGCACACACAGGTAAGCAGAAATGACATTTCTTTTAAATGTTAGTTACAGCCAGCCCCGCTCCAGTGGAACCCCTTAGGTGACCCCCAGCACCCAGCAACCTTTAGCTAGAAGCCCAGGGAGGAGGGAAAAGGCCCTGGAGCGTAGTCTCACCGGCCACCCGTGGAGCAGCGGGCATGCCGTGGAAAACCCAGCGCGTAGCTAGGGTCGGCACACGCTCGATGGCCGAACTGGGGAGACTACAAGGATCGAGGATCCAGCCTGTCACCCAGTTGGCAGTTGATCGAAGATCGCAGGAAACAAAAAATGTAGCAAAAAAATATATCTTTTTCCCCCGGACCAATGGGCCCGAAGAGAGCCATGTCCTACTCCTTGCTAGACAGAAAAAAACTGATCTGCGAGATGCAGACTGAGGTGATATACCCAGAGGGTCCGCCCCCTGGGCGGTACTGTAGAGGTTGTGATGCAACACTTTTTACAAGTTTTCTGCCTAGTCACTCCTAATTAACGGATAATACCCACTTTGTCAATAGAGAGGCTGTGTCGGTCCATGGACGAAAGAGTAAAAGTAATTTAAAACTAATCGTGGCTATAATAAATTGCCGGGTCCCGGCAATACAGATTTAAAAAATTGAAAAAAACAGCATGAGTTCCCCCCTTAGTCCATTACCAGGCCCTTTGGGTCTGGTATGACTATTAAGGGGAACATCAAACCAAAATTTAAAAAAAAAAAAAAACGTGGGGGTCCCCCCAAATTCCATATCAGGCCCTTCGGGTCTGGTATGGATATTAAGGGGAACCCTGCGCCATTTTAAAAAAAGACCCTTATCTGAGCACGCAACCTGCCAGGCGAGAGAGCGCCCCCCCTCCTGAACCGTACCAGGCCACATGCCCTCAACATGGGGAGGATTTCCCCATGTTGATGGGGACAAGGGCCTCATCCCCACAACCCTTGCCCAGTGGTTGTGGGGGTCTGCGGGCGGGGGGCTTATCGGAATCTGGAAGCCCCCTTTAACAAAGGGGACCCCCAGATGCAGCCCCCCCATGTGAATTGGTAACAGGGTACATTGTACCCCTACCATTTCACACAAAAAAAAAAGTGTCAAAATGTTAAAAACCACAGGAGACAGTTTGGGACAAGTCCTTTATTAAAAAGAAAAAAAGAAAAAAGAAAAAAAAAGGTTCCAAAGATGTAATCCACTCTCGAGTGATCCGAAAAAGAAAAAAAAACTGACGCTAGGAACGATACCGCCTCATAGGAGGCGCCCGGCTGAATGGCGCTCTCTCGGTGTGACAGTTTTTTTTATAGCTGAGGGCGGGGCCACCCATCACATGCGCGGGTGACCCCGCCCCCTCTCTGACGCAAGGAGAAAGTCCGGGGTTACCCAATGATGTGTACGGGTGACCCCGCCCCCTCTGGCGCATCGCAGGTTTTCTGCGACGCGCCAGAGGGGGTTTCCTGCAAACCGAACCGGGGGGTGTTCGGCCCATCCCGGGTCCCCAAACACTTTTTATGGCAATAACTTGCATATAAGCCTTTAAAATTAGCATATTTGTCGGGACCCGACAATTCATTATAGCCGCGATCAGTTTTAAATTACTTTTTTTCCTTTAGAAATGTCATTTTGCTGCAGGGACTTTTCTAAGCACGGGAAACGTGCTACTTTACAGGCATACAATAGACACCCCCCTGGTACGATATTGAAAGGAATATTTCACTTTTATTCTTTCACTTTAAGCATTATTAAAATCACTGCTCCCGAAAAAACTGTAGTTTTTAAAACTTTTTTTTGCATTGATACATGTCCCCTGGGGCAGGACCCAGGTCCCCAAACTCTTTTTATGACAATAACTTGCATATTAGCCTTTAAAATTAGCACTTTTGATTTTTCATGTTCGTGTCCCATAGACTTTAACGGTGTTCGCGTGTTCAAACAAATTTTTTGCCTGTTCGCATGTTCTGCTGCGAACCGAACCGGGAGGTGTTCGGCTCATTCCTAGCTACTATACACAGCTGCACCAGATTCTGAGTGCTCCAGTTTTAGTAAATTTCCCTCATAGGCTTTTATGGAGTTGAGTTTAGGAGCTTTGGCAAAAAAAAAAAAAAAAAAGCGCCTAAACTCCAGTTTAGGACCTGCTAGTGTGCATGAAGCCTACACTGTAGGTGTACAACACTTTGATAATGCCGCCTCCAGCAGGTCTATGGCACTTTACATTCAAAAGTATGCCCAGAGCTGCTTTTCTGTTCGGAAAGTTAATAGGGGACTTTTAAAAAGAAGAATAGACAACAGTTGCGCTATAACATTTAGTCCAAGTTATTTATTATAATTTTACATAATTATTTGCTAGCAATTGTTAACTCTGGCATATCAATATTGGGAGATGAAGGTTTATGCAGCAGCAGGTACAATATGTGAGGACAGTTTATGGTGGGTGCTACCTGCTGCCACTGTTCTATTTGGATTGCTCTTACAACCACAGTGACACTTTCTCAACCACTTAACAGCCTTTCTAAACCTTTTTACGCCAAAGGAACCCTTGAAATCATTTTTTGGTCACAGGAAGCCCCTGGTAGAATTAGTCTATTGAGTGTCATTGGGAAAATGCCCCTTACATTGATGGTGGAGGTAAGTGTGCAGAACCCCTCCCTTGAAAAGGGTGGCCAGAATGACACTCTTGCCATCATATTGCCGATTCTGCCAAGTGGTACTGGATTAGGAACTATGCAGGCAACATCAGATGGGAGGTCAGTTAGCCAAAGCTCAAGGAACCCCTCGCTATTCCTGGAGGAACCCTGATTGAGAATTGTTGTGTTAAAAATATATTCAAATTCCCCATGTTTACATTTGAGGTTAGTGAAATTTTTTAAATGTTCCTATATGGTTGCACCCCTGATTGTTTGGACTTTCCTAAAACCCAATACATTGTATGGACTTCTTTAGACTGTTCAATACATCTGTGGGGAAATTTATTTTAAGTTTTTGCGTCTTTATTTATACTTGTTTAACATTTTTAAGATACCTTGTTAATCTATTTTCCTCCTTCATTTTGTCTAAAATTATTTTATCCCTAACAAATCTATTATCATATGGAAAATAAAGTGCACAATTCCTGGCGATTCTGCAAAATAGGTGACATTTTCCATGATAAATGCATGAAAATAATTCATTGACAAATACATTGCCAAGCCTGTTATCTGTGGAACCTCGGTTTACGAGTAACGCGGTTAACAAGAATTTTGAAAGACGAGCAACTTTTAAAAAAAAATTCTGACTCGGTTTGCGAGTGTTGTCTTGCAATACGAGCAGAATTCAAGCTAATGGGGCCTGCAGTACCGCATTTTGCCTGAGGTGGGGGGCGCCGGAGCTGAGCGGAGCCGATCGGAGATAGTCGAAAATACTCCGTTCCCAATCCTTTCCGAGCTGTCCTCGGGCCTTTCCGAGTGTTACAGAGGCCCTCCGGTGCCCCCCACCTCTGGCCACATGCGGTATTGCATGCCATTAAAGTCAATGCGGAACAAATTATTTTAGTTTCCATTGACTTATATGGGGAAACTCGCTTTGATATGCGAGTACTTTGGATTACGAGCATTCTCCTGGAACAGATTATGCTTGTAATCCAAAGTTCCACTGTGTGTGTGTGTGTGTGTGTGTGTGTGTGTGTGTGTGTGTGTGTGTGTGTGTGTGTGTGTGTGTATAGCAGTAGGCACACAAAAGGGCTTCCACAGATGAATGAGGACAATATAGTACTTTTATTGCATTTTTTCACAGCCCACTGTTCTCATGGCTGTGTCTCGCTGAAACGTTGGTACTATAAAACGATTATATTATCCTTGCTCATCTGTGGAAGCCTTTTATGCCTACTGTACCTGCTACTACATTATTTGTTTTGTGTGGAGCACCAACGCATTGTTCTGGGATGGAGTGTGGATACCGACATTCTTTGCCTATATATTTATGTTCAGTATCTTACAAAAGTAAGTACACCCCTCACATTTTTGTAAATATTTTTATTATATCTTTTCATGTGACAACACTGAAGAAATTACACTTTGCTACAATGTAAAGTAGTGAGTGTACAGCTTGTATAAAAGTACAAATTTGCTGTCCCCTCAAAATAATTCAACACACAGCAATTAATGTCTAAACCGCTGGCAACAAAAGGGAGTACACCCATAAGTGAAAATTTCCAAATTGGGCTCAACATGTCAATATTTTGTGTGGCCACCATTATTTTCCAGCACTGCCCTCCTCATGGGCATGGAGTTCACCAGAGCTTTACAGGTTGCCACTGGAGTCCTCTTCCACTCCATGACGACATCACGGAGCTGGTGGATGTTCGAGATCTTGCGCTCCTCCACCTTCCGTTTGAGGAAGCCCCACAGATGCTCAATAGGGTTTAGGTCTGGAGACATGCTTGGCCAGTCCATCACCTTTAGGCTGGTTTCGCACTGGGGCAGTGGCGGTATAGCGCCGCTGACAGAGAAAGCCGAGTGTACTTCGGCTAGACTCGGCTCTGCTCACAGTCAGGGACAGGACTGCGAGAGGAGCCGAGACTAGCCGAAGTACACTCGGCTTTCTCTATGTCAGCGGCGCAGTCAGAGATGGGCGGGACTGCGAGAGGAGCCGAGTAAAGCCGAGTGTACTTCGGCTTCGGCTCCGCTCGCTCCTCTCGCTCGTTTCAGCAGGGGAATTCGAAGGAGTATCGGCGTATAACACGCACCCACGATTTTCCCCTGATTTTAAGGGGAAAAAAGTGTGTGTTATACGCCGATAAATACGGTATATATATATATATATATATATATATAGCACGAATTTCACCACTCAAAAGATAGTATAGCAACTTTTGTTTACCGTACTTTTAGATTTACGCAAATTAAATCTCCAGAGTTAATCTGTGCGCAAACTGCGAAAATACACGCAAAGATATAAAAAAAAAAGCGTGAAAAAATAGATGCTCAAATAGGAGTATCGTGTGCAAGAGGCCTTACATTGAAGGGCATTACCGACTGAGGAAAACTAAACTAAAACTATCCCAGCGCTATGGCTGACAGCTGTAGCCATAGCACCAGTATAACTGCTTGAATACAATGATGTACAGGATTGTGCGTTAAAGAGGTTATAAACCCAGATAAAAACCAAAAACCCTATAAGACAAAGGTATAATGAGCTAGTATGCATCGCATACTAGCTCATTATGAAATACTTACCTTAGAACGAAGCCCTGCAGCGACGCCCGCACACTGCTGAGACTGCCAGCATCTTCCCCGGTGTTTTCTCAGAGTTTGCGGGTTCTGGCACTGTGATTGGCTGGAGCCGCGATGATGTCACTTCCATGCATGTGCACTGGAGGTCAGGGCACAGGCCCTGAAGAAACGGCTCGGGTGACCGTTCCTTCAGAGCGCATGCGCCGATGACATAATCAGCGCAGTATACAGTAAATATCTCCTAAATGGTGCAAGTTTCTGAGATATTTGCAGTACCTATAGGTAAGCCTCATTATAGGCTCACCTATAGGTACAAACACACAAGGGGGGTTTACTTCCTCTTTAAACGGTTAAACATGCACCAAAAAGTGCAAGACTTAAAAATGTACTGAACCCATTGTGCACTGGTGTGACAAGTTCCATAGGATTTAAAGGGATTCATTTTTCAGCGATTTCACTTCTGCTTTTCTTTTTAACCCCAAAAATGCATTAATGTCAATGGGGTATGAACACTTTTTCAAGGCACTGTAAATTGCACATCGAATTTCCTGACTACCTATCACATTTTTGGAGGCTCTGGAGCACCAGGACAGTAGAAACACCCACAAACTAACCATATTTTGGAGAGTAAACACCACAAGGTATTTTTAACCACTTCTGGACCAGCCTCCGCAGTTATACTGCGGCAGGCTGGCCCCCCTACGCAAGCCGCCGTAGCTGTACGTCGGCTCTTTAAGACGCCTCCGGCGGTGTACGTGTGCCTGAAGCCTGTCCCCAAACCTGATGCGAGTGCCCGGCGGTCGCGATGACCACCGGGCACCCGCGATTGCTTGTTACAGAATGAGAATGGGGATGGGGATGTGTGTGTGTGTGTAAACACACAAATCCCAGTTCTCTTCCCCTAGTAAGTCCCATCCCCCTACAGTTAGAACACACAATAGGGAACACAGTTAACCTCTTGATCGCCCCCTAGTGTTAACCCCTTTCCTGCCAGTGTAATTTATACAGTAATCAGTGCATTTTTATAGCACTGATTGCTGTATAAATGACACTGGTCCCAAAAATGTGTCAAGTGTCCGATTTGACCGCCACAATATCGCAGTCCCAATAAAAATCGCAGATCGCCGCCATTACTAGTAAAAAAAAAAAAAAATGCCATAAATCTATTCCATATTTTGTAAACGCTATAACTTTTGCGCAGACCAATCAATATATGCTTTTTGCGATTTTTATTATCAAAAATATGTATAAGAATACATATCGGCCTAAACTGAGAAAAAAAATTGCTTTCTTAAAAAAAAAAAAAAATGGGGCTATTTGTTATAGCAAAAATTACAAAATATTGTGTTTTTTTCAAAATTGTCGCTCTTTTTTTGTTTATATCGCAAAAAATAAAAACCGCAGAGATGATCAAATACCACCAAAAAATAAAGCTCTATTTGTGGGAAAACAAGGATGCCAATTTTGTTTGGGTACAACGTTGCACAACCGCGCAATTGTCAGTTAAATCGACGCAGTGCCGAATCGCAAAAAATGCTCTGGTCATTGAGCAGCCAATTCTTCCGGGGCTGAAATGGCTAAGAGGTACAGTGAGTCTTTTGAAACAAAGTCCCACTCATCTACAAGTGGCAACAAAATAATTATCTTTATTCACACCCTTTACAAACTGGGTGTTTTGACTTGCATAAGTTTGTTCACACTATGAGCAGTAATGTGCATATTAATTACGTAGGTCTCTGCAACAACACAAAGAAAACCATTGTTTTCTATGTGGCCTGTTCATGCCAAAACACTGTTGTCATGCAAGTTTTTTTTCTATGCAGAAACATGTAGTACAATTGCTCTGCAGAGCACACAAAAAATAGTTCTCTGTTGGCACCACACCATTAGTGTCATGTTTTGTTTTTTTGCACAGAAAAAAAAATTAAGAAATACACATTGCAGATTTCTGCACATGATACCAGTGTTGAAGCGTGAACAGGACACAGAGAGCAATTTGTGCCTTCCCAGAAACAAATGCAAAAAAACTCACATCTCTGCACATGTGTAAACGATCCCCATAATGACAGACGACTAAGGCCTGGTTCACACTGGGGCGACAAACGCTCCGACATTGGGAGCTCATGTCGCATGACGTGTGAAAATCAATGTTTCCCTATGGGAGCCGTCCTAACTGGTCCGACACATGTCGGTCCGACTTTGAAAATGCTCCCTGTCCGACTTTGATCCGACTTCAGCCCATTGACTATCATTGAAGTCGGATCAAAGTCGGACCGCAGTCTTGCATGGTCCGACTTTGGCATGCGACTTGTGCTGTACTGCTCTTGAGGGGGAACTCCAGGCCAAATTTTTAATAAAAAAGGGCGCCCCTACGCCGAAAAAACGGCGTGGGGGTCCCCCCAAAATCCAAACCAGACCCTTATCCGAGCACACAACCTGGCAGGCCGCAGGGGAAGAGGGGGGGACGAGAGAGCGGCCCCCCCTCCCTCCTGAACCGTACCAGGCCGCATGCCCTCAACATGGGGGGTTTGGTGCTCTGGGGCAGGGGGGCGACCTGCGGCCCCCCCACCCCAGAGCACCCTGCCCCATGTTGATGAGGACAGGGCCTCTTCCCGACAACCCTGGCCGTTGGTTGTCGGGGTCTGCGGGCGGGGGGCTTATCAGAATCCGGGAGCCCCCTTCAATAAGGGGGCCCCCGGATCCCGGCCCCCCCACCCTATGTGAATGAGTATGGGGTACATCGTACCCCTACCCATTCACCTGGTGGAAAAAAATTGCAATAAAAAAACACTACACAGGTTTTCAAAGTAATTTATTGCACAGCTCCGGGGGTCTTCTTCCGACTTCCGGGGGTCTTCTTCCGACTTCCGGGGGTCTTTTCCGACTTCGAGGGTCTCCGGTGTCGTCTCCCGCTCTCCGGTTCTTTCTTCCGCCGGGCCTCCGCTAACTTATTTTTAGCTCTCTTGCCAACAGAGGCCCGGTCTTCCTGTTGTCTCGTCCGGCTCTCCGTTGTCCTTCTGCCGGCCCCTCCACTAACTTCTTTTTAGCTCTTTCGCTAGTGATGGGGCCGGTCTTCCCTGTCGCCATCGGCTTCTTCTTCCCTCTTCTCCTCCTCGATGTTGACGCGTCGCTTCTTCCCGCTGTAATACTGGCTCTCCGCTCCGCATTAATATAGGCTTCTCATGACGTCACAGTCACATGTTCCAGGGCACATGGCCCCGGAGCATGTGACTGTGACGTCATGAGAAGCCTATATTAATGCGGAGCGGAGCGGAGAGCCAGTATTACAGCGGGAGGAAGCGACGCGTCAACATCAAGAAGGAGAAGAGGGAAGAAGAAGCCGACGGCGACAGCGACGGGAAGCCCGGCCCCTCCACTAGCGAAAGAGCTACGAAGAAGTTAGTGGAGGGGCCGGCAGAAGAACAACGGAGAGCCGGACGAGACAACGGGAAGACCGGGCCTCTGTTAGCAAGAGAGCTAAAAAGAAGTTAGCGGAGGCCCGGCGGAAGAAAGAACCGGAGAGCGGGAGACGACACCGGAGACCCTCGAAGTCGGAAAAGACCCCCGGAAGTCGGAAGAAGACCCCCGGAAGTCGGAAGAGCGCCGGAGCTGTGCAATAAATTACTTTGAAAACCTGTGTAGTGTTTTTTTATTGCAATTTTTTTCCACCAGGTGAATGGGTAGGGGTACGATGTACCCCATACTCATTCACATAGGGTGGGGGGGCCGGGATCCGGGGGCCCCCTTATTGAAGGGGGCTCCCGGATTCCGATAAGCCCCCCGCCCGCAGACCCCGACAACCAACGGCCAGGGTTGTCGGGAAGAGGCCCTGTCCTCATCAACATGGGGGCAGGGTGCTCTGGGGTGGGGGGGCCGCAGGTCGCCCCCCTGCCCCAGAGCACCAAACCCCCCATGTTGAGGGCATGCGGCCTGGTACGGTTCAGGAGGGAGGGGGGGCCGCTCTCTCGTCCCCCCCTCTTCCCCTGCGGCCGGCCAGGTTGTGTGCTCGGATAAGGGTCTGGTTTGGATTTTGGGGGGACCCCCATGCCGTTTTTTCGGCGTAGGGGCACCTGTTCAAATCCAGACCAGACCCAAGGGCCTGGTATGCCCCTGGAGGGGAACCCGCGCCGTTTTTTTAATTTAAAATTTGGCCTGGAGTTCCCCTTCAAGATTCATACCAAACACAGTGCCTGATATTGGCGGGGATCCAAGTCGGATCCCCGTTCATTGAAAGTCGGACATATGTCGGCTTCATGTCGCAGGGCAAAGTCGGATCCAAAGTAGGACAGATGTCGTGTCGCACTAGAGTGAACCCAGCCTAAAAAACACAAACTATTGGTGTGAGCACATTTAGTACTTTCTCCCATGTGACAAAAAAAATCTGTATGATAAGCTGGCAAAATCTTTTTTTTTCCAAAATTTCTTCAAAGGATGTACATCCCCTGTCAGGCAGTTACGGTATCCTCACTGGAAGATTTACCATCTATGCATGTTCTGTTGCCAGCTCAATATTTAGCATTTTCCCCACTTTCAGTTTCAGAGACCATAGTAGCCAGTGAATCTCCCCAGCAGGGCATACAGACAACAAAAAAAAAAAATCCAAAAAACGGCCAGCACATTAAAGGCTATATCCTTACAGAATTTTAACTGACACTTCCATGCTACCCCAAATTTGCACTCCCAATCCTTTGGTTGCTAGGACACTGGCATAGCAACTGATGATGCTGCGGCCTGTGCATCATTTGCTTGGACACACTGAACTGTCAGTTGCCAGGATAACGGCACAGCAACCAATGGTACTGCGGCCCAGCAGCAAGTGTCCTATAAACCAGCTCAGTAAAGCTGGCCATAGATTGATTAAATCTTGGTCGGTTTAGCACTGACCAATCAAGGTTTTATCACTCTATGGGCAGGCTGTTTGCACTGCAGTTGAATTATTGATCCACTTCAGTACAACCAGCCAGTCAGATCTTTTTCATGCGATCACTTCCAGCAGCTATAGTCGCCAGCAGTGATCATTTGTGTTCCCCTTGCAAGGAAGGCTGGCAGAACATAAAAGTGCAGCGGGAGGGATTCCTCCATCAACACCGACTGTGTTGATTGGGGAATTGAGCAATTTTCTTTCCTTCAACCTGGTGGAAGGAAAGAAAATTGCATGATCTATGGGCTGCTTTACTCTGCTCTGAAATGTTACTGAACCGCAGTGAGGATGGAGTGTCCAATATGGATATTCCAGCTTCAATGCTGCCCTCTCCACCAAGTGTTGCCAGAAGTGGTCTCCTTGCTTTGCCTCATTGGAGGCACACCCCTGTGTTTATTTAGCAGTCTATGTTGTGTGCCTGGAGTACATTTTTAATTAGGTGTTGCTAGAGCTGCACGATTCTGGCTAAAATGAGAATCACAAATTTTTTTCTTAGAATAAAGATCACGATTCTCGCAGCGTAACATCATCTTTCACATTATACAAAAAAAATTGGGCAAACTTTACTGTTTTTTTTTTTTTTTAATTCATTAAAGTGTATTTTTTTTTAAATTGCATTTGAACCACTATTTTATTCTCTAGGGTCTCTGCTAAAAAATATATAAATATAAATATATATATCATGCTTGGGTGTTCCAAGTAATTTTCTAGTAGAAAATAATGATTTTTACTTGTAAGCAACAAAATGTCAGAAAAGGTTTGGTCTTTAAATGGTTCAACTTCCTTCAGCTACACGCCGGAGTTCATTCCTTTGATGAAAGAACGAAAAGATACTTTGTTTCTACTAATTTGTGTGTTGTAATAAAACTTGGCAGGCTGCTTGGATTTTGTTTTTCTAGCTCTCTGCACTTGTTAGAAAGATCGTGACATACTGGTTTGAAGATAGGGAAGGAAAAAAGATAGAGATTTTGATTCTCAACGATTAAATCATGCAGCTCTAGGCGTTGCCTAAATTTAGGTGAAATTCATAACATATAAACAAACAGATTCTGTCCTGTGTGACTGTTCCGCTGAAAAATGATATTGTGTCTCTCCCATGTGACTCTTTTGGTGTCTAGTAAGGTTTCCCTTTTCTGTGAAGCACTTGTCACAATTTAAACATCTAAATGGCTTCTCTCCTGTGTGAACCCTCTGGTGTTTGATCAGATCTGATTTGGCTATAAAACATTTATCACACACAGAACACAGGAATGGTTTCTCTCCTGTGTGAATCATCTGGTGTTTAGCAAGATTAGCTTTTTCTGTGAAGCACTTGTCACATTCTGAACATCTAAATGGCTTCTGTCCTTTGTGAGTCCTTTGGTGTTTGGTCAGATTTGATTTGAACTTAAAACGTTTATCACATTCAGGGCACACATATGGCTTCTCTTCTGTGTGAATCTTCTGGTGTATAGTAAGATGTGATTTTTCTTTGAAGCTCTTGTTACACTCTAAACATCTATATGGTCTCTCCCCTGTGTGAATCCTCTGGTGTTGAGTAAGATTTCCTTTTTCCGCAAAGCTCTTGTCACATTCTGAGCATTTAAATGGTTTCTCCCCTGTGTGAATTCTCAGGTGACCAATAAGAATTTGCTTTTTTGCAAAACACTTGCCACATATCACACAACTATATGGGTTTACGCCTGTGTGAGCCCGCTGGTGTTGGGTTAGCTCCGATTTGGACCTAAAATATTTATCACACTCGAAGCATAAATATGGCTTCTCGCCGGTGTGAATCCTCAGATGATTAGTTAGACTTCCCTTCTCTGGAAAGCACTTGTCACATTCTGGACATCTAAAAAGCATCTCCCCTGTGTGGATCTTCTGGTGTTTTCTAAGACCTGACTTATCGGTGAAGCTCTTGTCACATTCTGAACATTTAAATGGTTTCTCTCCATTATGATTCCTCTGACGAACAATTAAATGCTCCATAATTCTAAAGGACTGCTCACAATCCGTAGAAGAAAATGGCTTTTCACTTGTGGAGCTCATTATTTGGTGAGATACTGCCTCACTCTAAATCCTTTTCACAATTCAGTTTATTAATCCACCTGTAGGAAACATAAAACGTTTTGTAGAATCACAGAGTGTCGACAGTATCAAAGTTGAGGTAGAAATGTAAAAATGCATAAAATTAAATATATTGCGCAACCCTGTAAAAGGCAAAACAAAGTGCCAAACAAAATATTGATGACCTGAAAAAAAGTGCAACTATATGAATATACACTTAATAAAGTCCAATTACTGATGCTGCTCCAGCAGCATACACATGAAAAGTTCAAAAGAAAAAATCCATAGAAAAAAATGCCACCAAAGTGTGTAAAAACACCAAAGTGTATAAAAAGGACAGCAGATATGGATCTTCAAACATGGGTATAGACTTCAGCGGCAAAGAATGTATACACAGGAGGCTTACCAGAACAGATGGGTCCCTATTACGGGGACCAAACGGGCTCAGCAAAGAAAACCGATCAAGGTGTCAGCGATGTGATCCTATAGTTCCTCGCTCAGCTCCAAGACCGGTCAGCAAACGTTGGTACTCCCCACAGTAGTGTGAACACTCGTCCAGCGTGATGTTGTTTTCAGAAGGAAAAATAATAAAGAGGCTTCATGGTGTAGATTTGTTTAAAAAGACAAATACCCTTTATTGCAATGTGCGGGTAAACAGACGTCCATACACGATAAAAACAAACGTTTTCAAAAAGGCACTGCAACCCCGCCAGGCGTCAGCCGATCAGCTGGGGGCGTGGTGACGTCAGGGTCCTGAGCTCCACCCTACGCTGCGTTTCTCCGTAAGAGGCGTCATCTGGGAAAGGAGGGTGGATCGAGACGTCACGCACCACGATATTTATATGCAAGGCAGGAGAGTGACACCGGAAGTCCCGATGATTCCATCGAATCATCAGTTCCCCGGCGCACAGTACCCTAAATATAGCGGGCGAACACCGCAACACAGAGGTATCATCCTACATGTCCGCAATGTGCACCTCGCTTAGTCCGTATCTCTAAAGAGATACAGTAAATAAAAATAAAAATAAAAATTACATCTCAACATTAAACATAAAACATTATGATTGCAATATAGCTCCCTATTGAAAAAATACAATTTTTACAATTGCAACCATACTTATAGTAAATGTAAAACAATTTATGAAATATTGTAAACATTTAACCCTACGTGGTGCTGTACTCTGGGAAAGGGTAAATATTTGACAAAATGAAACTACATTTGATAACGCTAGCTCATAAAAATTACCCCCCACATCCCAACAGTGTCCGCAGACCCAACGGGCACTGAGAGGGGTGGTGCAGCAAACACACATAAAACACCTGGGTACCTATACACTACAGACCTATGTCACGGGGGGCCACCTCACCTCCTAACAATGCCAGTGCGTATTACGCAGTGCGCATCGAGGAAGTTCGGCACACTGGGCATTCCGTGACATAAATTATCATATATATAATGCCTAAAGATTGCATATATTCAAAATACATAATGAAACAATCCTGTACATATATATAAAAATAAAATAAAATAAAAATTAAACCTCCTGATCATATTTATCTCACCAAGGAAGCCTAAGCTTACCCAGCCCCATTGTACTACAGTCCCCCCTTGGCTATCCAAAGATACCAAAATAGTAGGGGGGGGGGGGAGGGAGAATAAAGGAGCAAAGGGAAAATGGAAAAAGGGGGGAAAAAGTATACATATGTGCATGTGTGCATATGTCTATTGAGCATGAAGATGGTAATTATGTATAAAACATACAGAAGCATGGAAGAATATATATATATTGTGGATACTGTAAATGAAACTGGTGGTTTTGATGGGACCCATCAGCTGTTGTTGATGTAACAGTTTATGTCCCATTCAATGTTAAGGCCCCACGGGCTATAACACTGTATATCAAAGATCCACCGAGTCTCCCTACGAGAGATTTGGGGTTTCAAATTGTCACCCCTCCAGTGGGGGACATATTTCTCAATGACAACCACTTCCAACAAAGAGGGGTCTCTATTGTGGCATTGGCGAAAATGCCACGACACTCTGTGTTTCCTAAAACACCTGCGTATGTTGGACAGGTGTTCCCCTATTCTGACTTTTAGGGCGCGAGTAGTCCTTCCAATATATTGAAAACCGCACGGACAACGCAAGAGGTAAATTACTCCCATTGTACCGCAGGTTATAAATTCTGATATGTTATATTGTTGAGAGGTGACATGTGAGGTAAAGGTAGAAGTTCTCAAGGTTTTAGATGTTCTACACACCTTACACCTCTTGCACGGAAAAAAGCCTTTTAATTGACCAAACATCTGAATTCTAGGTGGGGGGTCAACCACACTTGGTGCCACCAAATCTTTCAAATTTTGGTTTCTCCTATGTAGGACTTTGGGGCACTCAGGCAGCGAGGGTCCCAGTACCTTATCACTTTTCAAGACCAACCAATGTTTCTTTATTATTTTGGTAACCCACCAAAAGTGAGACGAAAAAGTTGTCAGGAAGGACCATTGCAGGTCATTAGGTGTATTATGTTTATCCCTCATCTTGGGGACAAGTAAATCCTGTCTGTCCATAGATGTGATCTCCCTGAGATCTTTGTCCAACATAGTGGATTGATACCCTTTTTCTAGGAACCGGTTTTTCAAAATGGTGGCTTGAAATTCAAAATCCTCCACCCGTGAACAATTTCGCCTGATTCTCTGAAACTGACCCCTTGGTATAGCTTTGAGCCAGTTAGGGTGGTGTCCACTGTCAATTGGGATATACCCATTGCGGTCGGTATCCTTGAAGAAAGTTCTGGTCAGAAGGGCACCATTCTCTTTAAATATTACTAAATCCAAAAAGTTAACAGAAGAAAAACTTGACTCATATGTAAATTTGATCCCCCAATCGTTCGAATTTAGAAGAGTCATAAAAGTGTTTAGTGATCCTACGTCTCCCTTCCACAGAAAAAAGGCGTTGTCTATATAGCGACACCAAAAAAGGAGGCGGGGCTCATCCTGGGAAAAAAGTTTGTCATGTTCCCATAAGGCCATAAACAGACCAGCAAGGCTGGGGGCAAACTTGGCCCCCATGGCTACTCCTGTGCCCTGCAGGAAAAATTGACCGCTGTAATAGAAATAGTTGTGTTCCATTGCGAAACACAACAATTTCATAACAAACTCCAGGGTAGACGTTTTCACTGAAAGTTATTTTTTAAGAAAAAATTTGGCTGCCTTATAACCCAATTCGTGGGGTATTATGGTGTATAGGGAGGCAACATCTGCTGTTACCAGTAGAACATCCTCATCCACTACACACTGAGATAACTCTCTGATTATTTGCATAGAATCCTTCAAAAAGGCCGGGGTCTTGGTTACCACCGGTTGCAAAAATACATCCACAAATTTTCCCACTCTCGATGTAAGAGAGTCTATGCCGCTTACTATCGGGCGACCAGGGGGTTGTAATGGGTTTTTGTGCACTTTGGGGATGTAATATATAATGGGGGTACGGGGGGCCAAGGGGACCAGGAATTCAAGTTCTTTATCATTAATCACTCCCTTCCTATGACCCGCCATTACAATGGTGTTCAGAGATTTTTTATATTTTTCAGTAGGATCTTTATCCAAGACTTTATAAGTGTCCCGGTCTGATAATATAACCTCCATTTCTTTCAGGTAATCCTCCTTCTTTAGTATTACCACCCCCCCCCCCTTTATCCGCCGGTCTAATCACCAAATTTTTCCTTTTACATAGGGACGAAATTCCTTCCTCAGCACTTTTTGGTTTCTCTTTTTTGAATTTGATTTTCAACAGGTCCTGCAACACGAGGTCTTTAAACACCGTTATGCTAGGAGCTGGTTTCCCTGGGGGGTTAAACAGAGATGCATTCCTTAATCCAGTTCCCCCCCTGGTGGGCCCTTCTTCTTGGTTACCATTTCTAATAATAGGATTGGACAAAAAATGGCGTTTGATGCTTAGTTTCCTAGCGTATTTTTGTACGTCTAAGAACATTTGGAATTTATTTAAAGGCTTCCTAGGTGCATATTTTAATCCCTGATTGAGAGTGATTTTTTCTGCTCTGGTCAGTTCTTCCCCACTGAGATTAAAAACACCCTGGCATTCTACCTCCTTGATTTTTGGGGAGTGGCACCACTGCCCTCCTCTGCATCCTCTCGTAGTCTTCCCTTTTTTCCTCGGCCTCTTCCTAAAAAATTATCTGTTTTACTCCTCAAGGGAGCCGCCACAGGGGGACCATCGTATGTACGAATCTGTTGGTTCCCTGTATTCCGAGGATCCATATTAACAGAGTCCTCCTTCTGATTCTCATATCCCTGGAGGGGTCCATATTGGTTCCTTAAGGGGACATCCTGTCTCCAAGGCACCTGGGGAGAAGGGGGACCTCCTTCCCTATACCCATCATTAGGGTGAATTCTGTAGGCGGGATCGTCATAATACTGGTCCCTATAGGTGGGTCTATTTTGAGAATATGTATAGGTATCAGGTGGATATTGGTTATATCCCTGGTGATGTCTATTTCCCCTATTACTTCCAGGGTTAGGGAACCTGCCCTGATTTCTAGGGTTTTGATACGGAAGTGGATAATAATTATTATTATTACCTCCACTGGGTGGGGGTCTTCCAGGGTTCTGATTACCCTTTTTCCTATTTCATAGGGGGGTCCGGTTACCCCCTGATCTAGTTACTCCCTGTTCCCTAAACCCTTGACTGGAAGAAGAGGGGGGAGGGCCTAGTAAGGGTCTTGAATACTCACAACTAGGGAGTAGAGGTATAGGTACCTCAACTGTCCCTTCCTCCATATTTATACTTTCTTCCGGTTTTTCAAACATATTCCGATAGTTCTCCTGCCACTTAAACACGTTGTGCGATTTATAATCCTCAACGTCTCTAAGATATTTCTTGCGCTTTTTGATACGTTGTTCTTCCTCTTCCTCTATTAGGATTTCCTTTAATTCCTTAGTGTATACCTGGTACAGGCCTTCTTTGCTCATGGGGATCAATTTTTCCTTAATATCATTGATCTCCAGTTGCAAATTGGCTGCCTTAGTTTTCTTTCTTGTAACGAGAAACTCAAGGAAGGCTAAACCCACACCATTAAAGTAGAGAAACCACTCCTTCAGTTCCGCGTCTCCCTTGTCGGGATAAACATGCCACCGTAGGCTTCTAGGAATCATCTTTTCCTTTATATATCGCTCTAGGAAAACTATGTCCCAAATTGTATGCAATTCTGCTATGAGTACATTTTTCAGTCTCATAAAAATCCCACGGATCCCATCTACCTCAGTATTGGTCTGATCAAAGACCTCATCTGGGTTGATTATCCTATTTTTGTGAAATTCAAAAATATCCATTCCGAACAACTAAATATATTGAAATAAGAGGGAGAAGCTGCGAGATAAAAATATTCTCAATAAGATAGATGTAAAAGGGGGGGGGGTTATCCGCGCTAACTCCCTGTGCTAAAAACAAAACATATCCTGAGTGTGAATACACTAAGTGCAGGTTGTATTGTAAAAACAAAGGCAAAAGAAAACGTGTGTGCATAAATGATATTAACAAAAAACTAGCACAAAAAATTAAATAAGAATATGACTGGTGCTGCAAATAAACCTTTGGCTGGAATACTCAGCCAAAAAACACATATGCATAAAATTAAATATATTGCGCAACCCTGTAAAAGGCCACGTAGGGTTAAATGTTTACAATATTTCATAAATTGTTTTACATTTACTATAAGTATGGTTGCAATTGTAAAAATTGTATTTTTTCAATAGGGAGCTATATTGCAATCATAATGTTTTATGTTTAATGTTCAGATGTAATTTTTATTTTTATTTTTTATTTTTATTTTTATTTACTGTATCTCTTTAGAGATACGGACTAAGCGAGGTGCACATTGCTGACATGTAGGATGATACCTCTGTGTTGCGGAGTTCGCCCGCTATATTTAGGGTACAGTGCGCCGGGGAACTGATGATTCGATGGAATCATCGGGACTTCCGGTGTCACTCTCCTGCCTTGCATATAAATATCGTGGTGCGTGACGTCTCGATCCAGCCTCCTTTCCCAGACGACGCCTCTTACGGAGAAACGCAGCGTAGGGTGGAGCTCAGGACCCTGACGTCACCACGCCCCCAGCTGATCGGCTGACGCCTGGCGGGGTTGCAGTGCCTTTTTGAAAACGTTTGTTTTCATCGTGTATGGACGTCTGTTTACCCGCACATTGCAATAAAGGGTATTTGTCTTTTTAAACAAATCTACACCATGAAGCCTCTTTATTATTTTTCCTTCTGAAAACAACATCACGCTGGACGAGTGTTTACACTACTGTGGGGAGTACCAACGTTTGCTGACCGGTGTTGGAGCTGAGCGAGGACCTATAGGATCACATCGCTGACACCTTGATCGGTTTTCTTTGCTGAGCCCGTTTGGTCCCCGTAATAGGGACCCATCTGTTTTGGTAAGCCTCCTGTGTATACATTCTTTGCCGCTGAAGTCTATACCCATGTTTGAAGATCCATATCTGCTGTCCTTTTTATACACTTTGGTGTTTTTACACACTTTGGTGGCATTTTTTTCTATGGATTTTTTCTTTTGAACTTTTCATGTGTATGCTGCTGGAGCAGCATCAGTAATTGGACTTTATTAAGTGTATATTCATATAGTTGCACTTTTTTTCAGGTCATCAATATTTTGTTTGGCACTTTGTTTTGCCTTTTACAGGGTTGCGCAATATATTTAATTTTATGCATATGTGTTTTTTGGCTGAGTATTCCAGCCAAAGGTTTATTTGCAGCACCAGTCATATTCTTATTTAATTTTTTGTGCTAGTTTTTTGTTAATATCATTTATGCACACACGTTTTCTTTTGCCTTTGTTTTTACAATACAACCTGCACTTAGTGTATTCACACTCAGGATATGTTTTGTTTTTAGCACAGGGAGTTAGCGCGGATAACCCCCCCCCTTTTACATCTATCTTATTGAGAATATTTTTATCTCGCAGCTTCTCCCTCTTATTTCAATATATTTAGTTGTTCGGAATGGATATTTTTGAATTTCACAAAAATAGGATAATCAACCCAGATGAGGTCTTTGATCAGACCAATACTGAGGTAGATGGGATCCGTGGGATTTTTATGAGACTGAAAAATGTACTCATAGCAGAATTGCATACAATTTGGGACATAGTTTTCCTAGAGCGATATATAAAGGAAAAGATGATTCCTAGAAGCCTACGGTGGCATGTTTATCCCGACAAGGGAGACGCGGAACTGAAGGAGTGGTTTCTCTACTTTAATGGTGTGGGTTTAGCCTTCCTTGAGTTTCTCGTTACAAGAAAGAAAACTAAGGCAGCCAATTTGCAACTGGAGATCAATGATATTAAGGAAAAATTGATCCCCATGAGCAAAGAAGGCCTGTACCAGGTATACACCAAGGAATTAAAGGAAACCCTAATAGAGGAAGAGGAAGAACAACGTATCAAAAAGCGCAAGAAATATCTTAGAGACGTTGAGGATTATAAATCGCACAACGTGTTTAAGTGGCAGGAGAACTATCGGAATATGTTTGAAAAACCGGAAGAAAGTATAAATATGGAGGAAGGGACAGTTGAGGTACCTATACCTCTACTCCCTAGTTGTGAGTATTCAAGACCCTCACTAGGCCCTCCCCCCTCTTCTTCCAGTCAAGGGTTTAGGGAACAGGGAGCAACTAGATCAGGGGGTAACCGGACCCCCCCAACGAAATGGGAAAAAGGGTAATCAGAACCCTGGAAGACCCCCACCCAGTGGAGGTAATAATAATAATTATTATCCACTTCCGTATCAAAACCCTAGAAATCAGGGCAGGTTCCCTAACCCTGGAAGTAATAGGGGAAATAGACATCACCGGGGATATAACCAATATCCACCTGATACCTATACATATTCTCAAAATAGACCCACCTATAGGGACCAGTATTATGACGATCCCGCCTACAGAATTCACCCTAATGATGGGTATAGGGAAGGAGGTCCCCCTTCTCCCCAGGTGCCTTGGAGACAGGATGTCCCCTTAAGGAACCAATATGGACCCCTCCAGGGATATGAGAATCAGAAGGAGGACTCTGTTAATATGGATCCTCGGAATACAGGGAACCAACAGATTCGTACATACGATGGTCCCCCTGTGGCGGCTCCCTTGAGGAGTAAAACAGATAATTTTTTAGGAAGAGGCCGAGGAAAAAAGGGAAGACTACGAGAGGATGCAGAGGAGGGCAGTGGTGCCACACCCAAAAAATCAAGGAGGTAGAATGCCAGGGTGTTTTTAATCTCAGTGGGGAAGAACTGACCAGAGCAGAAAAAATCACTCTCAATCAGGGATTAAAATATGCACCTAGGAAGCCTTTAAATAAATTCCAAATGTTCTTAGACGTACAAAAATACGCTAGGAAACTAAGCATCAAACGCCATTCTTTGTCCAATCCTATTATTAGAAATGGTAACCAAGAAGAAGGGCCCACCAGGGGGGGAACTGGATTAAGGAATGCATCTCTGTTTAACCCCCCAGGGAAACCAGCTCCTAGCATAACGGTGTTTAAAGACCTCGTGTTGCAGGACCTGTTGAAAATCAAATTCAAAAAAGAGAAACCAAAAAGTGCTGAGGAAGGAATTTCGTCCCTATGTAAAAGGAAAAATTTGGTGATTAGACCGGCGGATAAAGGGGGGGGGGTGGTAATACTAAAGAAGGAGGATTACCTGAAAGAAATGGAGGTTATATTATCAGACCGGGACACTTATAAAGTCTTGGATAAAGATCCTACTGAAAAATATAAAAAATCTCTGAACACCATTGTAATGGCGGGTCATAGGAAGGGAGTGATTAATGATAAAGAACTTGAATTCCTGGTCCCCTTGGCCCCCCGTACCCCCATTATATATTACATCCCCAAAGTGCACAAAAACCCATTACAACCCCCTGGTCGCCCGATAGTAAGCGGCATAGACTCTCTTACATCGAGAGTGGGAAAATTTGTGGATGTATTTTTGCAACCGGTGGTAACCAAGACCCCGGCCTTTTTGAAGGATTCTATGCAAATAATCAGAGAGTTATCTCAGTGTGTAGTGGATGAGGATGTTCTACTGGTAACAGCAGATGTTGCCTCCCTATACACCATAATACCCCACGAATTGGGTTATAAGGCAGCCAAATTTTTTCTTAAAAAAGAACTTTCAGTGAAAACGTCTACCCTGGAGTTTGTTATGAAATTGTTGTGTTTCGCAATGGAACACAACTATTTCTATTACAGCGGTCAATTTTTCCTGCAGGGCACAGGAGTAGCCATGGGGGCCAAGTTTGCCCCCAGCCTTGCTGGTCTGTTTATGGCCTTATGGGAACATGACAAACTTTTTTCCCAGGATGAGCCCCGCCTCCTTTTTTGGTGTCGCTATATAGACAACGCCTTTTTTCTGTGGAAGGGAGACGTAGGATCACTAAACACTTTTATGACTCTTCTAAATTCGAACGATTGGGGGATCAAATTTACATATGAGTCAAGTTTTTCTTCTGTTAACTTTTTGGATTTAGTAATATTTAAAGAGAATGGTGCCCTTCTGACCAGAACTTTCTTCAAGGATACCGACCGCAATGGGTATATCCCAATTGACAGTGGACACCACCCTAACTGGCTCAAAGCTATACCAAGGGGTCAGTTTCAGAGAATAAGGCGAAATTGTTCACGGGTGGAGGATTTTGAATTTCAAGCCACCATTTTGAAAAACCGGTTCCTAGAAAAGGGGTATCAATCCACTATGTTGGACAAAGATCTCAGGGAGATCACATCTATGGACAGACAGGATTTACTTGTCCCCAAGATGAGGGATAAACATAATACACCTAATGACCTGCAATGGTCCTTCCTGACAACTTTTTCGTCTCACTTTTGGTGGGTTAACAAAATAATAAAGAAACATTGGTTGGTCTTGAAAAGTGATAAGGTACTGGGACCCTCGCTGCCTGAGTGCCCCAAAGTCCTATATAGGAGAAACCAAAATTTGAAAGATTTGGTGGCACCAAGTGTGGTTGACCCCCCACCTAGAATTCAGATGTTTGGTCAATTAAAAGGCTTTTTTCCGTGCAAGAGGTGTAAGGTGTGTAGAACATCTAAAACCTTGAGAACTTCTACCTTTACCTCACATGTCACCTCTCAACAATATAACATATCAGAATTTATAACCTGTGGTACAACGGGAGTAATTTACCTCTTGCGTTGTCCGTGCGGTTTTCAATATATTGGAAGGACTACTCGCGCCCTAAAAGTCAGAATAGGGGAACACCTGTCCAACATACGCAGGGGTTTTAGGAAACACAGCGTGTCGTGGCATTTTCGCCAATGCCACAATAGAGACCCCTCTTTGTTGGAAGTGGTTGGCATTGAGAAATATGTCCCCCACTGGAGGGGTGACAATTTGAAACGCCAAATCTCTCGTAGGGAGACTCGGTGGATCTTTGATATACAGTGTTATAGCCCGTGGGGCCTTAACATTGAATGGGACATAAACTGTTACATCAACAACAGCTGATGGGTCCCATCAAAACCACCAGTTTCATTTACAGTATCCACAATATATATATATATTCTTCCATGCTTCTGTATGTTTTATACATAATTACCATCTTCATGCTCAATAGACATATGCACACATGCACATATGTATACTTTTTCCCCCCTTTTTCCATTTTCCCTTTGCTCCTTTATTCTCCCCCCCCCCCCTACTATTTTGGTATCTTTGGATAGCCAAGGGGGGACTGTAGTACAATGGGGCTGGGTAAGCTTAGGCTTCCTTGGTGAGATAAATATGATCAGGTTTAATTTTTATTTTATTTTATTTTTATATATATGTACAGGATTGTTTCATTATGTATTTTGAATATATGCAATCTTTAGGCATTATATATATGATAATTTATGTCACGGAATGCCCAGTGTGCCGAACTTTCTCGATGCGCACTGCGTAATACGCACTGGCATTGTTAGGAGGTGAGGTGGCCCCCTGTGACATAGGTCTGTAGTGTATAGGTACCCAGGTGTTTTATGTGTGTTTGCTGCACCTCCCCTCTCAGTGCCCGTTGGGTCTGCGGACACTGTTGGGATGTGGGGGGTAATTTTTATGAGCTAGCATTATCAAATGTAGTTTCATTTTGTCAAATATTTACCCATTCCCAGAGTACAGCACCACGTAGGGTTAAATGTTTACAATATTTCATAAATTGTTTTACATTTACTATAAGTATGGTTGCAATTGTAAAAATTGTATTTTTTCAATAGGGAGCTATATTGCAATCATAATGTTTTATGTTTAATGTTCAGATGTAATTTTTATTTTTATTTACTGTATCTCTTTAGAGATACGGACTAAGCGAGGTGCACATTGCTGACATGTAGGATGATACCTCTGTGTTGCGGTGTTCGCCCGCTATATTTAGGGTACAGTGCGCCGGGGAACTGATGATTCGATGGAATCATCGGGACTTCCGGTGTCACTCTCCTGCCTTTCATATAAATATCGTGGTGCGTGACGTCTCGATCCAGCCTCCTTTCCCAGACGACGCCTCTTATGGAGAAACGCAGCGTAGGGTGGAGCTCAGGACCCTGACGTCACCACGCCCCCAGCTGATCGGCTGACGCCTGGCGGGGTTGCAGTGCCTTTTTGAAAACTGTTTTTATCGTGTATGGACGTCTGTTTACCCGCACATTGCAATAAAGGGTATTTGTCTTTTTAAACAAATCTACACCATGAAGCCTCTTTATTATTTTTCCTTCTGAAAACAACATCACGCTGGACGAGTGTTTACACTACTGTGGGGAGTACCAACGTTTGCTGACCGGTGTTGGAGCTGAGCGAGGACCTATAGGATCACATCGCTGACACCTTGATCGGTTTTCTTTGCTGAGCCCGTTTGGTCCCCGTAATAGGGACCCATCTGTTCTGGTAAGCCTCCTGTGTATACATTCTTTGCCGCTGAAGTCTATACCCATGTTTGAAGATCCATATCTGCTGTCCTTTTTATACACTTTGGTGTTTTTACACACTTTGGTGGCATTTTTTTCTATGGATTTTTTCTTTTGAACTTTTCATGTGTATGCTGCTGGAGCAGCATCAGTAATTGGACTTTATTAAGTGTATATTCATATAGTTGCACTTTTTGATGAAATGAGAGTTTAACCACTTGCTTACTGGGCACCTTATTCGCCCCCCCCCCCTCCTCCTGCCCAGACCAATTTTCAGCTTTCAGCGCTCTCACTCTTTGAATGAAAATTGTACGGACATACAACACTGTACCCAAATAAAATGTTTATCATTTTTTTTCCCACAAATAGAGCTTTCTTTTGGTGGTATTTGATCACATCTGTGTTTTGTTTGTTTTTTGGTTAAAAAAATAAAAAAAGACTGATTAAAAAAAAAAAAACACAAAACCGTTTTATATTTTGTTATAAAATTTTGCAAACAGGTCATTTTTGTCCTTCATTGATGTACGCCGATGAGGCTGCACAGATGGGCACCGATAGGTGACACTGAGAGGTAGCACTGAAGGGCATTGATAGGTGGCACTGATAGGTGACAGTGATGGGCACTGGTAGGTGACACTGCTAGGTGGCACTGATAGGTGGCACTTTTACTCTTTTGTTTATGGACCGACACAGCTTCCTATTGACATAGTGGGGTATTATCCATTATTTAGGAGTGACTAGGCAGAAAAACTTGTAAAAAGTGTTACATCACATCTTCTACAGCACCGCCCAGGGGGCGGACCCTCTGGGTATAATCCCTCTCTCTGCACCTCGCAGATCAGTTTTTTTCTGTCTAGCAAGGAGAAGGACTTGGCTCCCTTCGGGCCCATTGGTTTTCTATATTTTGTCTTTTTTCTGCGATCTTCGATCAACTGCCGACTGGGTGACAGGCTGGATCCTCGATCCTGGTAGTCCCCGCAGTTTCAGCCATCGAGCGTGTGCCGACCCTAGCTACGCACTGGGTTTTCCACGACATGCTCGTTGCTCTATGGGTGGCCGGTGAGCCTACGCTCCAGGGCTTGCATTGGACCGCTCAGCTTCGGCTGACCTTACGGCCAAGTCGCAGTAGCCTGTCCGATGAGCTTACGCCTCAAGGCTTGCATCGGACCGCTCAGCTTCAGCTGACCTTATGGCCGAGTAGCAGTAGCCTGTCCGGTAAACTCGCGCTCCAGGGCATGCATACGATCGTTCCCTAGGGTTCAATCACAGCATGCCTGGCCGACAGTCACCTCCGTGCGCGGATGATGATCTGTCCGGAATGTCTTCCAGCATTATCCAAGCAGGAAAGGTAAGAAGCTCCCCTGCTTCGGCAGGGTGACTTGGCTGGACATTCCTGGAGAGATCAAGTAAGTGGTTGTGGCCCCTCTCTTTCCTCTCTCCCTGCCTTCCCTCCTCCCTGGGCTCTGAGCTAAGGTTGCTGGGTGCTGGGCATCATCTGGGGGGCTCTATCTAGAGCAGGGCTGCGCTGTAGCTGTCATTTAAAAAATTTAATTTTGCTTACCTGTGTGTGCGCCTTTCTCCCTCCATGCTGTCGGCGGCCATTTTGGGGTGGTCCATGCCTGTTGGCCTCTAGTGACTGTCCGGCGGCCATTTTCTTGTGGTTCGCGCCAATATGTATATAATCGCTGCTCGGCGGCCATTTTCTTGTGGTTCGCGCCCGCTTTGGCCTCTATCGACTGCTCGGCGGCCATGTTTCTTAGGATTCACGCCTGTATCTATATACCGCTCGGCGGCCATCTTTTGGTGGTCCGCGGCCGCTTTGGCTTCTACTGACGGCTTGGCGGCCATTTTCTTGGAGCCAACATTGTTCAATACAGCCGTTTGGCGGCCATTTAGCAGTAGTCTCCGGCCTCTAGGGTTCATTTCTCTGGCACAAATTCACACAGGGAACGCTGATGAGAATCAGACTGACACAGGCAGCGGTGGGATAGCATCACAGGCGGAGCACACGGCAGAATAGCGGTACCGTTCCAAGGGTGGTAAGTCCCCTGAGAGACCCTGCATCTCTGAAGCAGCTAGGAGGGTGGCCTATTGATACCTTGCCTGGAGCCCTGTGGGTATCAGCGCGTGGGTCAGCATGGCGTCTGAAGCAGACGTTTTTTTCCCCTGAAACACCTGACTTGGTAGCTGGTGCCCCCGATGTATCTGTGGACGCTATGTCTGTTGCCAGGGTGGAAGCGGCACACGGGAACACGGGGGGTAGTAAATGCCCCCATCCCCTGCAATCTTCCAGGGATAATTCTGATGCAGAACCAGGCCCAGCTATGGCTCATGGCCCGGATTCTGACGCATCAGAAACTGCAGACCGTGACCGATCGGACAGTGAGAATTCTCCAAGTCCAGGTCAGCATGCGAAAAGGCTTTGGTATGTGACCTTTTTACTGCAGTGCGGAATACGCCAAGAATAGAGAATGCTGCAGAAGCAGCAGAAACACCGGTCCCCTTTTGGGTTCCGTAAGCCGGCCCGCACTGCTAAGGTGTTTCCTTGTGTGTCTTATTTTGATAAGCTCTTGTACAAGGAGTGGGAAAACCCACTAAGGCTTTTTTTTTTTTTGCAGCCCCAAAGGAATTTTTTTTTTACTTGTTTTTGGGCAGTCCGGTACCCCTTGGGGAGAGTTCCTGAAAAGATGGACCTCTCCCCCGATAGTGGACCCCCCTGTGTCCAGACTTAAGTTACCACGATTCCAGTGGAAGGGGCTCCTGTCTTCAGGGACACTCGCTACCTATACACAGTGGGGGGCTCAGCGGTACGTCCAGCATTAGCTGTTTTTTTTTTTTTCTGATGCCTCAGACTCTGACTGAGCAGGCAAAGATGCTACTCCAGGGGTTAAAAGCACGGGAGGCTCCTCCGTACGAGGTAGCTCTGGCCAACCAGTTGGTACAGGGCCTTGAGTCTGACATGGATACTATCCCCTTGCTGTCTTGGAAGGTACTGGTCTGCGGACCAATCTTCCAGGAAGGCCCTGTTGGATCTGCCCTTTTAGGGGGCGACAGACTTTTTTGGGGCCTCGCCGGATGACATAATTTAAGATGCCACAGGAGGTAAGAGCACATTGCTTCTGCAATCCAAAAAAGGTAAGGAACCACGCCATAGGCTAGGGCCCTCCTTCACCGCGCACAAGCGGTCCTTTCGTCCGCCTAGTGCGGCAAGTAAATGACAATAAAGCGCCTGCTGAGGGACAGAAAAGTACCTGGGTTTGCATGCCCAACCTTGCTTGCCTACCGAACAGATTTTTTCCCTCTTAACCGCCAGCTTCAGCTGACTTGTCGGAAAGCCCTACATGGGGCGGTCCATGACCTGTGGATACGCAGGGTAGGCCTTCCTGTCTTAGTACAGGAACGGGTTCAGAGGTTCTACTCAAATCTGTTCGTAGTGCTGGAGGAGGGGGTTCGTCCTATCTTGGATATCAGGACCCTCAACTGCTTTGCGAAGTACAAAGATCCCGGAAAGGAGTTGGCTCGCTCCGTTGTCTCTGCCCTCCATCCAGGGGATTTCCGGGATCCTTGATCATCAAGGACGCATGCTGCATGTCCCCATATGCACCAGGCATTAGTGATGTCTGCGTTGGGGGCCAGGGAAGACCACTACCAATGGTGGCTCTCCCCTTTGGCCTGGCATCGGCACCAAGGGTGTTCACCAAGGTGCCTGCCCCGATTCTTGACCTAAGACAGCGAGGCAATGCTATCATGGGCAACTTGGACGATCTTCTTCTGAGGGTCACTTCAAATTTAAATTTAGAAGTGAGCGTGTCTATAACCTGTCAGACCCTCCGATACTTGATTGGGTGCTGAACACTCAGAAGTCGGTATTGGAATCGTCCAAACTCCTAGTGTGTCTAGGGTTGATTCTGGACTCCTCAGAGGCGCAAGTTTTTTTTCTCCCTAGGGGAAAGTTGCAGACCCTTCGGGCTGCGGTGCGGCAGTTGACATCCCAAAGATGGGTTGTCACGCCACTTTTGCAGGCGAGTCCTGGGCCTCATGGTAGCCTCCTTCGAGGCGGTACCATAGGCGATAATTCACCCACGAGTGTTACAGAGGTTAACTCTGTCCTGAAGGGCTGAAGGGTCAAGTGCCCTTCATCCCTGGATTATCAAAATCCAGGTGAGCCACCTAATCAGGACCTCCATAGTTGGTGGCCGACTTTACCGGCATTCTGTCTGGGAAATTGTTCCTTCCTTTTACTGGATAGTGGTCAAAGCGGACGCCTGTCTTCCCGGTTGCAGAGGAGTCTGAAGAGCTCAGTCAACCTGGGTCGCTGGACTCCCGAGGAATCCCATTGCAGATCATTGGCCTAAAATCCAGGCGATCTAGCTTTGCTTCTCCACATGGTCTCAGAGGCTACAAGGGCGTCCAGTCAGACAAACACCACAGTGGTGGCGTATGTCAATCTTCAAGGAGGAACAAGCAGCTCTGCTGCAGCATCAGAGGTTGCTCACCGCCTAAGGGGACTCCCTTACCAGAGGGGAAGCACGCCAGTCGTATATCTCCCGATTGAATCGAGAAGCCAGGAGGTATTGAGGTTTGTGGCCAGGTCAAGAGACCCATTAGCAAACACGACAGATGCGTTGATGGCACTGTGGAGTCAGTACCGACTAATCTATGCCTTCCTCCTCGGAAGCTACTTCCTCATCTGCTTCGCAGACTGGAGGCAGAGAGGATTACAAGGGTCCCAATTGCTCTGAATTGGCCTCGACATCCTTGGTACGCTGATCTAGTGCGTCTGGTAGCAGACACTTTTTGGCATCTAACGCTAAGGAAGGACCTGCTGTCGCAAGGTCCCATACGCCATCCTGTTTTACAGTCACTGGTTTAACGGCAAGGCTCGAGAGCCAGGTGCTAAGAGACCGGGCCTGTCAGACTCTGTGATCTCTACCATGAGGAGTGCTCGGAAATCATCCCCTAGGAAGATTACCATCGCACTTGGAAGACCTGCATATCCTATTGTGAGGAAATGAGGTGGCATCCGCGTACTTATTTACTTATTTGGTTCCAGTCCTGCTGTTTTTCAGCAGGGAACGGGCCAAAAATTCTACTTTAAGTACAATTAGGGGGCAGGTATCTGCCCTGGCTGTCTTTTCAACGACCCCTGGTGGCTTACTCTCTAGTGAGAACGTTTGTACAGTGGATTCGGCAGGTGGCCCCTCCGGGCCACCATCTACTACCTCCATTGGGCTAGTGTAGCAGACGTCCTTTTGGCGTCTACCACTACGAGAGGACCTGCTGTCGCAGGGTCCCATATGCCATCCTGCCTGCAGCCGATGGCTTCAATGGCAGGGCCTCTAAGTGTCTCAGAAACCACCGTTTGAGAACATCAGGAAGATCCCTTGTTGGCACTTTCTTAGAAAGTGGTCCTTTTGGTGGCTGTTATGCCAGTTAAGACGGGTTTCTGAGCGGGCAGCCTTGTCATACAAGCCTCCTTATCCGATATTCCACAAGGATAAGGTGGTGCTGCGTCCGCAGCCTTCTTTTCTTCCTAAGGTCGTGTTCGACCTTCCATCTCAAGGAAGACATTGTACTGCCATCCTTGTGTCCTCATCCGTCGAATCCTAAGGAGACGACGTTGCATTCCTTGGACGTTGTCCAAACTCTGAGAGAATGCTTGTCTGGTACTGCTACGTTCCAGAGTCCAGGCTCACCGTTTGTTTCAGTGGCTGGTCCCTAATAGGGCCCAGCGGTTTCGTCGGCCACCATCTCTAGGTGGATCCGACAGATTGTGATCAGGCTTACGCCATGAAGGGTCAGGCGCCTCCCTTTCCCGATGCATTTGACCAGGGCAAGAGATGCCTCTTGGTTTACGTCAGTTAGACGCTTTTTCTGAGCCAGCAGCCTTGTTAGGCAAGGCTCCTTATCTGATCTTCCACAAGGATAGGTGGTGCTTCGTCCGCAGCCTTCTTTTCTTCCTAGGGTCTTTCGACCTTCCATCGAGAAAGACATTGTACTGCCATCCTTGTGTCCTCATCCGTCGAATCCTAAGGAAACGACGTTGTAATTTTTGGACGCTGTCTGAGCTCAGAGCATCAAGCGTCTGTTTCACCTGGTGTGTAAGGCGGCGACATGCTCGTCCGTTCACACTTTCACTAACTTTACAAGTTGATGTGTGTGCATCTTCGGATGCTTCTTTTGGCCGCAGGCTATTGCGGCTGTTTAGAGTTGCAACTCCTCTGTTGAGGAGCTCTGTTTTGTTTGGGGTGAAGTTTTTAATGCTGTTCCCACCACTCGTTTTTTTGACACTGCTTTGGGACGTCCCACTATGTCAATAGGAAGCTGTGTCGGTCCATGAACGAAAGAGTAAATAGGATTTTTCACTCACCATAAAATCCTTTCTCTGAGTTCGTGGACCGACACAGCACCCACCCCTCCTTTTAAGTTTGTACTGCTTTTTGACGAACTGATCTGCGAGGTGCAGAGAGAGGGATTATACCCAGAGGGTCCGCCCCCTGGGCGGTGCTGTAGAAGGTGTAATGTAACACTTTTTACAAGTTTTTCTGCCTAGTCACTCCTAAATAACGGATAATACCCCACTATGTCAATAGGAAGCTGTGTTGGTCCATGAACTCAGAGAAAAGGATTTTACAGTGAGTAAAAAATCCTATTTTTGCATTGGTGGGCACTGGCATGTGGTACGGACAGGTGGCATTGGCAGGCGGTACTAGTGGGCACAGATGAGGTGCCTGTGTTCCTTTCTCTTCGGGACCAATGTCCCTTGCACAAGAGCTGGTGATCGGCTTTTTTTTCTCCTCACTCTGTCAGCGTGAGGAGAAAATAAAACCGATTGCCGAGCTTTTGTTTACATCATTGGCTGACAGCTGATCACGTGGTAAGGGGCTGGGATCGGCCCCTTACTTGGATCTGTGATCACCCGAGTCTCAGTGACTCAGTGATCACAGAGCAGGGGGCGCGCGGGGAGCGAGGAAAAGGGAGGACGTCTATTGACGGCCTCCCGGCAATTTAGGTCCACACTGTAGCCATCATTTGGGTATAGCGCGGACGCAAAGTGGTTAAAGAATAATTCTAGGCATGGCTATATTGGACCAATATTGCGCGTTCTTCTTCCTCCTGCATCCGCCTCTGACTGATACAGGGGATCATGTACACGAACCAGAACAGGCTGAAAATATTATTATTATACAGGATTTATATAGCGCCAACCGTTTACGCAGCGCTTTACAACATGAAATACCGTACAAATACAATACACTTTAATACAGTAGGAATCAGAGCCTACAATCTAAGAGGGAGGGTCAAGAGATACAAGAGGTAATAACTATGGGGGATGTGCTGATAAAGAAAATAAATGTATAGTTGTTAGGTGGGGGCCAGATAGGGTTCTCTGAAAAGATGAATTTTCAGGGATCATCTGAAAGTAGACAGAGTAGGTGAAAGTCGGACAGATTGGGGTAGAGCGTTCCAGATGATGGGAGAGGCTCTGGAGAAGTCCTGGAGGGAGCTAAAGAGCAGGAGGTCTTAGGTAAGTATACAGATCTTTTTTTTACATAGGTTAGGCAGCATAAGTAGCAGGAGGGAGGAAGGAAAATTTTTAGGATTAGTTAGGCTGGAGTTCTAATTTTTATCAATAAATTCCACTTAAAGTGACAAATAGGTATCCAGTTAGATATTGTACGGATAGCCTCCATTTCTCTTACCGTCCATGGACTGACACAGCATCTTCAATCTTGACAAAGTGGGTTATGTTCCTGCTCATAGGAGAAGACTAGGCAGAATGTTAGATGTTTTAACATACATTCCATTACCAGAGCTGAACAGCCCCGCCCAGGGGGCGGCCCCTCCAGACATAACCCTCCCACCTGCAGCCTCAGTTTTTTTCTGCCTAGCAGAGGAGAGGACGTGGCTCTCTTCGGAGCCAGTCTCTTGAAGAAATATTTTATTCTTTTTTGAACTTTTATTAATTTTATTTTTGTGATTCTTCTATCAACTGTCGGCTGGGCAACAGGTTGGGTAGTTGCTATCCTCGTAGTCTTCCAAGTCCGACCATCGAGCACACTGATCCTCGCTCTGCGTGAGATCAGTCCACGACATACCCCATGGCTCCAGGGGTGGCCGGTGAGCTTTTTGCTCCAGGGTCCACATACGACTGCACAGTTTTTCTGTATCTTTCACGGTGAACCGGGCCGACAGCTACTCAGTACTGCACTGTGATAGACCTGTCAGGAACACACCAGTGGGTCCTAGCTAGACGGGTAAGTACTGTTCCCCTGCCTCAGCAGGTGAGTACATGCTGTGTGTTCCTATGGTAGGGGGTTTTCCCTGTCTCCCCCTTGTTTTTTGCTACTCTCTTGTCACCTACTGGCGATGCGCTGACTGGGGGTCACTGTCTCGATGGGGGTCCATAGGGGTCTGCATTAAGGTGTGAGGTGCTTTCTGTGTCAGCCTGGGCCTTGCGCGCCTTTGGGCGCCATGTTTTTACTATGCTTCAATTTGCATTGTAACCGCATTGGCGGGCATCTTGCCATGGTCGCGTTGTGGCGCACTTGTAACTGCGGCGGCCATTTTCTTGAAGCCGCGTGCTCTTTTGTGCTAATTTGGACTCTATCGCTGACTGGAACGGCGCGATTCTCCTCACAGTCTCCTCACTGTTCACTCGCGCTGAGGAGCAGGACACAGGCAGCGGAACTGAGTGGTCCTAGCTGGGTTGGCGAGTCCCCTGGGTAACCCCCCCCAGTCAGTGCAAACCGGAGGGTGGACGTTTTCTCTTATTTATTGACAAAGTCTCAGAGGGTGGTGGTATCATGGAGTCAGTGTCACCTGCGTCCCCATTCATGTCAGAAGCAACTGGCAGTGCTACTGCACCTGCGGTCCCTATGGACCAGTTGTCGGCAGTCCTGGAATCATTTGTTGCCAGGATGGAAGCGGCGTGTGAGCCCAAGGGGGCTATAAAGCGCCCTCTCCCCCCACCATCTCCAGGGGAGTGCTCCGATTCAAAATTTTGGGATATTTTTGACCAGGACATTCCTTGAGAGGAAGACTCCTTATCTGGGTCAGTACATGACAGGACACTGGTTAGTGAACTCATTGATGCTGAGAGGGACACTCTCAAGCTGGATGCTGCGGCTGAGGAGCCCGTAGTGGAGTCAGTCTCCTTTGGTTCTTTTCAAGCTAATCCTTCTAAAAAGGTTTTTCCCTATACACCTTTTTTTGACAGATTCATAGACCAGGTTTGGGACAAACCACAGAAGACCTTTTTGGTCTTGAGTCGTCTGGCGGTTAGGTACCCCTTTGAGGACAGCCTGATTAAAAAAATGGGCCTCTCCTCCGGTGGTCGACCCCCCGGTCGCCGGGTTGAATAAAGCCACAACTCTCCCGGTTGGGGGGACCCCTGCTTTTAAGGACCCTACTGATAGGAGGTCAGAAGTGGTGAGCAGAGCCATGTTCACCATGCTGGGATCCGCGCTACGTCCTCTTGTAGCGGAAGATTATGCACCAGACTGTGCAGGAGCATAATCTTCCTCCAGAATGCATTACACTGGCAGACCAAATGATACAGGGCCTGGTGTATGTGTGTGATGCCACTATGGATGTTGCCCCCCTAATTTCTAGGGCCTCAGTGTCTGCAATGGTTTTGCGTCGCCTAATCTGGTTAAAATGCTGGTCTGCTGACCTGGCCTCTAACGGATTTGCCTTTCAAGGGCGGAAGGCCATTTGGTTCTTCCCTGGATGACATTATTAAAAATGTCACAGGGGGTAAGAGCACCCTTCTTCCTCCGCCTACAAAGGCGAAGGAGCCGCGCCGTAAGCCGGGTCCTTCCTTTACCACTCAGAAGAGGTTTTTTCGTCAGTCAGATCCCGCGGGAAAATTCTCCCGGACTGACAAGGGTGTGGCTGGGGGACAGAAGCTTCCCTGGGTGCGTAAGGTTGAACAAGCCGGCAAGCAAGCCCACCACCGCATCACGTCTTGCCCCCGCCCGACTCTGGGGTGGGGGGATGACTTTGCAGGTTCACGGATCGGTGGACCTCCCGGATCTCCGACCGGTGGGTATGCGAGGTGGTCACCTCGGGGTACAGGATAGAGTTCCTTTCCTGGACACCAGACAGATTCTTTCCCTCAAATCTCTCTCCTTCCGGCGCGTTGGGCTGCCCTATTAGGGGCAATGCAGGACTTGCTGAGGTGCGGAGTAATTGTGCCGGTACCATCAAAGGAAAGGTTTCAGGGATTTTATTCAAATCTGTTTGTGGTCCCAAAGAAGGACGGAGTCCGTCCAATTCTGGACCTCAAGGCCCTAAATGCCTTTGTGAAGGTTTGGAAATTCTGCATGGAATCCATTCGCTCAGTGATTGCTGCACTCCACCCGGGGGATTTTCTGGCATCCTTGGACATCAAGGACGCCTACTTGCATGTCCTAATCTGCGCAGGTCACCAGAAGTTTCTGCAATTCGCGATAGGCGTAGACCACTATCAGTTTGTGGCTCTTCCCTTCGGTTTGGCGTCAGCACCGCGGGTTTTCACCAAAGGTGCTTGCCCCGATTCTAGCTTTGCTGAGACAGTGAGGCATTGCTATCGTGGACTATCTGGACGATCTTCTTCTCAGAGCAGACTCTGGCTCAGAATTAGAGGAAAATGTGTTGATAGCCAGTCAGGCCCTCCGAGAATTAGGCTGGCTGCTGAACATTCAGAAGTCGGTCCTGGTTCCGACTCAGCATCTGGAGTACCTAGGATTGATCCTGGACTCCTCGGAGGCGAGGGTATTTCTACCCTTGGACAAGTTACAGACTCCTCAATCTGCGGTACGGGTGCTGAAGTCCCGCAAATGGTCATCACTCCGTTTTTGCATGAGGGTCCTGGGACTCATGGTGGCTTCCTTCGAGGCGGTGCTGTATGCCCAATTTCACACTCGAATCTTACAAAAGGAGATCCTATCTTGCTAGAACAAGTCTCCATTATCACTGGATCATCAGATCCAGGTGAGTCGCCTGGTCAGGGCATCCCTGACGTGGTGGCTGGGATCAGGGTTGCCAACTTTCAGTAAATTTACAAACAGTTTGTAAAATCCATAATTGTTGCATTTGTCCATGAATGTCAGTTACGGACATGCAGCCAACATGTCTGTAATGGACATTCATGGACAGATGCAAAAAGTATGGATTTTACAAACTGTTTGTATATTTACTGAAAGTTGGCAACCCTGGCTGGGATCCCCAGGCCTTCGGTCAGGGAAGTCGTTCCTTCCTGTCCAGTGGACTGCGATCACAACGGAAGCCAGTCTTTCGGGCTGGGGCGGAGTCTGGGGAGTTCTGTCAGATCAAGGGCTCTGGACTCCGGACGAGTCCCGTCTGCCGATCAATGTCCTGGAACTCCGGGCAATCAGACTGTGCCTCTCCTCGTGGTCAAGGAGACTGCAGGGATGCTCGGTCAGGATACAATCGGACAACGCCACGGCGGTGGCTTATGTCAACCATCAGGGGGGAACTCGGAGCTCAGCTGCGGCGTCTGAGGTTGCTCACATCCTATGGTGGGCGTAAAGAAGCGTGCCGGCTCTGTCGGCCGTTTACATTCCAGGAGTAGACAACTGGCAGGCAGACTATCTGAGCCACCAGATGTTGGACCAGGGGGAACGGTCCTTGCATCCGGAGGTATTTCACCTCTGTAACGGATGGGCCCATGGAAACCAGAAGTTCTTAGAAAGTATGAGCCAGAAAATAATGGACATTGAGAATATGTCTTGGATTGCTTTAAAACGGGTCTGTAATATTAATCCACAATATTCCCCAGGATATCTGTAAAGAACTATTTACTGGTTGTTGATTCTGAACACAACAGGTTAATTGAGAGATGCTAATGTCATCACCTCCAACAACCTGGCTGCCTGTGTAATGTAAATGAATCCAGACTAACTTCTAAAGACCTTTTCATTGTTGTTTGTGGTGATGTGGATTGGAGCTTGGTAGACAGTCTGGCTGCCTATTATGGGATGTTTAAGTGTCTTGCTGTGAGGAAAGGGGGGGGGGGAATCACTCCAGCAACCCCTCCTGCTAAGACTGTTTACTGAAGGAGAAGTTTGAACACACCTGACCTGTATCACCATTGCCATTGGACAGTTTAACCCGCCCTGTTTCCCAAGGATGGGAGGGAAGTGTTTTGAAGAGAAGTGTGTTACCATGTGCTTGCCATAAAGATTCAGTACCTGTTTGGAAACTGAAAACAGAGCTGTGTCTCGTTATTAGGGGGGGAATTATTATTATGGATCTCATTCGCCTGACTATGGAGTGTCAGTAGCTGCCTTGTGTTCGGAAAGGGAATATCCTAAACGGCGTTAACCCCTTTCGTATTGGGATTGCCGTTACAATTGTTGGCAAGCAGTGGGATGATTCCACAGCCTACAAGGATAGCTACAAGAGGACACAGGACAATGGAAGCACAGTATGAACGGCTAAAGCACTCTACCCTCAAGGACTTACTGGAGAACTGGGGCCAACCGGACAACAACCGTAAGAAGAGGGACATTATTGCAGAATTAGTCGAAATGGATGGAGCTGAAAGACCCAACATAACCAAAAGGCCCAGCGTAACAAACAAGACACCCAAAGAGGCAAGCTTTGATCGGGCTGTTAACATAAGACTAGCACAATATGGTCCTAACCCTACAGCGGAGATCATAGACCGAGTTATAGCGGCTGTGGACGCAAATTGGCTACAGCAAAGACGTTCTGCAGCAGCAGAAGTCAGAGCAGCACCAACTGAAAGGAGAAAGATACATTTTGCTGCTTTTAAAAATGTCATTGAAACTGAAGGGGAGATTGATGGGTACCTTGCCGATTTTGAACGGCAATGTGCCCTACATCGGGTGCCCACAGAGGAATGGGTTACCATATTGTCTGGGAAATTGTCCGGCTGGGCCAGTGAAGCGTTCAGGGCCATCCCAGACGAGGATATTATGAACTATGGACTGGTAAAAGAAGCACTTTTGGCCAGGTATGCCGTCACACCGGAGGAGGTTCCGAGAGACGAGCAAGCAGACTGGAGACTCGTATACCGAGTGGGCATGCCACCTACACCGCACGGCATCCCACTGGGTCGCCGGATGCCAAGCAGAATCCGGGGAAGAGGTGCTGCAGGTGTTCCTGCTGGAGCACTTCTTTGACAAACTGTCCCTGGAAGTCAGAGAGTGGGTCCGGGACCGAAAACCTTTCACCTTGCTTGAAGCAGCTTACCTGGCAGACGAATACACAGACGCCCGCAAACTGGATAACCCTGTGGTCAAGACAACAGCTCGGGTGGATTATCGATTAGCACCACCTCCAGCGGCCACTTATTCTCAGCAGCCCAGGTTCAACTCCCAGGGCTACTCACAACCCATCAGGTGTTTCGGGTGTAAAACAGCTAGGGCACAAAAAGACAGACTGTCCGTTGAATCCAGCCAGGCAGTCCCAGTCATGGAGACAGCCAGCAAGGGGGAACCCCCACACATCCATGCCTGCTGCCCATTGAGGAGGAAGAACATTGGGGCGTCCTGCACAAGGCTGATCCAATACAAGCAGCTAACCAGGACAACCGGCAGCAACACAGGCAGACTGTCTGGGTCAATGGAAAGGTAGCCAATGGCCTACGCGATACTGGGGCCACAATGACCCTACTACAGAAGAACCTCATCCCAGAGAGCCAACATACCAGAGACACTGTAGCCGTAAGAGTAGCGGGAGGCACCGTCTTCCGCCTACCCGTTGCCCGTGTTCACCTGGATTGGGGGGTTGGTTCGGGACACGTGAATGTGGGGGTGATGAAGGATTTGCCAGCGGATGTACTACTGGGGAATGATTTGGCCCCCCTCTTTTTTGCTTACACCCCGATGGGCCCCGCTGAAGCCAACCCAGTGACTACCTGTGCCCAGACCCATGCTGCTGGAACCGACCCACTTGCTGCCGAGACCCGGGTAAGACTATCTTCCCCGACACGTACCTTAGATCAGGCACAATATCACAGTCTAAAATTGGAATGTGACAAGTTAGCCAGTGAGAAAGCGGAGATGCAACGACACTACATCATGTATTATGAGATGTCCTATGGCTTGAACATTGAAATGCACAAACAGGCTGAAATTGTCAAAAGGTTAAATGGGATTTGCGCCCAGGTTTTGCCTTACCTCTCCCAAGAGCATCAGCAACAAGTTTTGGGAGCCATTGAGAGAACAGAGCAAGTGACTGTTCCAGAACTGAATTCCATTATTCGCCCTGCAACCTTACAACTTCACCATCAGCTACTGATCCGGTAAGCAAAATGGCAATGCTGATGGGTTGTCCAGGCATTAGAGGAATGGAACTATGGGCTAACTTCGGAGTCAACCCGTCTGGGGTCTCCTCCTGTGTTAGTCTCCTGCCGAAAGGGGAGAGATGTAACGGGTGGGCCCGTGGAACCCAGAAGTTCTTAGAAAGTATGAGCCAGAAAATAATGGACATTGAGAATGTCTTGGATTGCTTTAAAATGGGTCTGTAACATTAATCGACAATATTCCCCAGGATATCTGTAAAGAACTATTTACTGGTTGTTGATTCTGAACACAACAGGTTAATTCAGAGATGCTAATGTTATCACCTCCAAACACCTGGCTGCCTGTGTAATGTAAATGAATCCAGACTAACTTCTAAAGACCTTTTCATTGTTGTTTGTGGTGATGTGGATTGGAGCTTGGTAGACAGTCTGGCTGCCTATTATGGGATGTGTAAGTGTCTTGCTGTGAGGAAAGGGGGGGGGAATCACTCCAGCAACCCCTCCTGCTAAGACTGTTTACTGAAGGAGAAGTTTGAACACACCTGACCTGTATCACCATTGCCATTGGACAGTTTAACCCGCCCTGTTTCCCAAGGATGGGAGGGAAGTGTTTTGAAAAGAAGTGTGTTACCATGTGCTTGCAATAAACATTCATTCCCTGTTTGAAACCTGAAAACAGAGCTGTATCTCGTTATTAGGGGGGAATTATCATTATGGATCTCGTTCGCCTGACTATGGAGTGTCAGTAGCTGCCTTGTGCTCGGAAAGGGAATATTCTAAACGGCGTTAACCCCTTTCGTATTGGGATTGCCGTTACAACCTCCTTTGCCGGAGGTGGGGCACGGATGTGGACCTATTGGCCTCTCGACTCAATCGCAAGGTGGCGAGATTCGTGGCCAGGTCCAGGGATCCCTGGGCGGACGCGTCAGATGCGTTGGTGGCCCCGTGGGGTCGGTATTGGCTGATTTATGCCTATTCTCCACTGAAGTTTCTTCGACTACTTCGCAGGGTGGGAGGCCGAGGGGATTCCGGTAATCCTCATCGCTCCAGATTGGCCTTGGCGTCCTTGGTATGCCGATCTTGTGCGCCTAGTGGCGGACATTCCATGGCGACTGCCTGTGCGGGAGGACCTTCTGTCTCAAGGTCCCACACTTCATCCTGCTTTACAGTCACTGGCTTTAACGGCATGGCTATTGAAAGCCAGGTGCTGAGAGACCGGGGTCTCTCGGATTCGGTCATCTCGACCATGCTGAGGGCACGGAAATCTTCTTTCTGGAAGATATACCACCGTACCTGGAGGGCCTACATCGCTATGTGCAAGGAGCTGGATTGGCGTCCACGGACGTATTCTGTTCCCAGAATCTTGCTGTTTTTACAGCGTGCTGTGACCCAAAAGCTTGCCTTAAACACCATTAAGGGTCAGATTTCGGCTTTGGCTATTTTCTTTCAGCGGCCGCTAGCGGGCCATTCTTTGATTAGTACCTTCGTACAGGGGGTCCGACATGTGCTCCCCCCTATTAAACCACCTCTTCCTCCTTGGGATTTGAATTTGGTGCTCTTGGTTCTTCAGGAACCTCCTTTTGAAAACATCAGAGAGATTCCTCTCTTAACTTTGTCTCAGAAGGGGGCTTTCCTAGTAGCCATTACTCCTGTCAGAAGGGTTTCTGAATTGGCGGCCTTGTCTTGCAAACCGCCATACTTGGTCCTCCATAAGGATCAGGCGCGGTGCTACGCCCGCAGCCTTCTTTTCTCCCGAAGGTGGTTTCGGTCTTCCACCTTAATGAGGACATTGTACTTCCGTCTTTATGTCCTCGTCCATCGCATCCCAGAGAGTTTGCGCTTCACACGTTAGACGTGGTACGTGCTTTACGGGTGTACCTGTCTGCTGCGGCTTCGTTTCACGACCCCCCTCCCCCATAGTACAGGGTCAGTGTCACTACCCCCCCATAATACAGGGTCAGTGTCACTACCCCCCTCCCCCATAATACAGGGTCAGTGTCACTACCCCCCTCATAATACAGGGTCAGTGTCACCAACCCCCCGCCCCCCATAATACAGGGTCAGTGTCACCAACCCCCCCGCCCCCATAATACAGGGTAAGTGTCACTACCCCCCCCATAATACAGGGTCAGTGTCACTACCCCCCCCCCCCCCATAATACAGGGTCAGTGTCACTACCCCCCTCCCCCATAATACAGGGTCAGTGTCACTACCCCCCCCCATAATACAGGGTCAGTGTCACTACCCCCTCCCCCATAATACAGGGTCAGTGTCACTACCCCCTCATAATACAGGGTCAGTGTCACTACCCCCCTCATAATACAGGGTCAGTGTCACCAACCCCCCTCCCCCATAATACAGGGTCAGTGTCACCAACCCCCCCGCCCCCATAATACAGGGTCAGTGTCACCAACCCCCCCACCCCCATAATACAGGGTCAGTGTCACTACCCACCCCCATAATACAGGGTCAGTGTCACTACCCCACCCCCATAATACAGGGGTCAGTGTCACTACCCCCCCCATAATACAGGTTCAGTGTCACTACCCCCCCCCCCCCATAATACAGGGTCAGTGTCACTACCCCACCCCATAATACAGGGTCAGTGTCACTACCCCCCGATAATACAGGATTAGTGTCACTACTAAGGATGAGCCAAACACCCCCCTGTTCGGTTCGCACCAGAACCTGCGAACAGACAGAAAGGTTGTGTGAACTTTAGAACCCTATTAAATACAATGGACTCGAACGTTCGAAATCAAAAGTGCTAATTATAAAGGCTAATATGCAAGTTATTGTCCTAAAAAGTGTTTGGGGACCCGGGTCCTGCCCCAGGGGACATGTATCAATGCAAAAAAAAAGATTTAAAAACTGAAGTTTTTTCGGGAGCAGTGATTTTAATAATGCTTAAAGTGAAACAATAAAAGTGAAATATTCCTTAAATTTCGTACCTAGGGTGTGTGTAGTATAGTATGCCTGTAAAGTCGCGCTTGTTTCCCGTGCTTAGAACTTTCCCTGCACAAAGTGCCATTTCTGAAGGAAAAAAAGTAATTTAAGACTCACTCGCGGCTATAATGAATTGTCAGCTCCCGGCAATACATAGAAAAGTCATTGGTAAATAATAAAAATGTGTGGGGGTCCCCCCAAAAATTCAATTACCAGGCCCTTCGGGTCTGGTATGGATATTAAGGGAAACCCTGCCGCAAATTAAAAAAAAAAAATGCGTGGGGTTCCTCCAAATATCCATACCAGGCCCTTCAGGTCTGATATGGATTTTAAGGGGAACTCCACCCCAAATTTTAAAAAAAATGGCGTGGAGTTCCCCCAAAAATCCATACCAGACCCTTTATCCGAGCACACAACCTTAATATCCATACCAGACCTGAAGGGCCTGGTAATTGAATTTGGGGGGACCCCCACGCATTTTTTATTTTATTTTTATCAATGACTTTTCTATGTATTGCCAGGAGCCGACAATTCATTATAGCCGCGAGTGAGTTTTAAATGACTTTTTATCCTTCAGAAATGACACTTTGTGCAGGGACAGTTCTAAGCACGGGAAACAAGTGCGACTTTACAGGCATACTATACACACACCCCAGGTACGAAATTTAAAGTAATATTTCACTTTTATTGTTTCACTTTAAGCATTATTAAAATCACTGCTCCCAAAAAAACTGCAGTTTTTAAAACTTTTTTTTGCATTGATACATGTCCCCTGGGGCAGGACCTGGGTCCCCAAACACTTTTTATGACAATAACTTGCATATAAGCCTTTAAAATTAGCACTTTAGATTTCTCCCATAGACTTTTCGAATTTGCCGCGAACACCCCAAATTGTTCGCTGTTCGGCTAACAGGTCCGCTCAGCCAACGTTGACTCGAAGCTCATCCCTAGTCACTACACTGATGTGGTGCAATGATGGGCACAGATGAAGTGCCACTTATAGAGCTGCACAGATAGGTGGCAATGATGGGCACAGATGAAGTTGATGCAATGATGCCACCGTATGGACACACGTTCCTTCCTCCCCATAGCGTGCAGTTGCCAGGGAACTGAAGTGAACCTGCATGCACTTTCCTCAGCCGGACTCATCTCCCCTGCTGGAGGTACGGCTCAGAATCCAGGGGGCTGCTGGTCCGGAGTTCTAAAACTTCTCATTGATTGGACAGCCTGGGAATTGGCGGATCAGAGAGTGAGCGATCCGAGGAGACAGCTGGCTGCAGTTTGGAATTCTTTGCCATTATCTCCAGATCAAGACCTGAACCACTACGTTTCAGGAAACTTCTTCACACTTTGGTGATTCTTTATTTCCTATGAACATGGTTGACAGTTTGAATTTATCTTTACGATTGGTCAGCTCTATAGTATTGTTAGGAATTCAGCTGGTTGTCTCCCAGCTGTCAGTTGATCACAGAACGCAACATTAAGCTACTAGCTACTGTTCTGGATACAATATTGGTTTTGGGGAGACAGCATTTCCCTGTGCTGGGTGAGACTGTTATCCGTAGTCATGACTTTTTGATAAGCAGGCTACCTTACACTTGGGTGTTGACCTGAACGCACGTTTGTTTTATGGGAAGACTGGTGTCACTCACTGCCTTTCCTGCAATTCATCTTTGTCTACTTTGCAGATTAACTCTTCACTAACTTTTTCTGATCAGAATTTGAATGGGACTCTTCTTTAGTTTTCCTTTTTTCTAAAAAAAAAATATTTTTTGGAATATATTTTATTAACTTATTTATTCACTTGTTTTACAATCATTTCAGCGCTGCACTCACTTTGTAATTACAGATGAAGTTTCACTTATAAGGTTGCGCTGATGTGCAACACTAATAGGCGGCAATGATGGGCACAGATAAGCGGCAATGATGGGCACAAATGAAGTTTCACTTATAAGGCTGCCTTGATGTGCAACACTAATAGGCGGCAATGATGGGCACAAATGAAGTGCCACTTATAGGGCTGCACTGATGTGTGGAACAGATAGGCGGTAATGATGGGCAAAGATAGGCGGCACTGATAAGGGGGGCATTGGTTACCACACATTAGATCAGCAGTCAGTACCCCCTCTTAGAAACCCCCTTTAGCTCACAGCCCCCCTTCCTTAGAGACCTCCAGAGATCAGAGAGCCCCCCACCCCTCTTATAACAGTGCTCCCTTCCCTCTTTAAGACATCCATTCATATCTTACCATCGGGACCCGGGAGTCACTGCAAGGAGGGAAGTGTGAGAGTCGAGCTGGGGGAGGGGCAGAGCTGCTCTTGGGCTCCTTGCACTATGCAGACAGTGTTTTTGTGAACAGAAGAACAGATCATCTGGCAGGTTATTACTCGCATGCACACTATTCCCTCACAGCGCCGGCAGCACTTTCTTCTCCTCTTCTATCCCGCCTCCTGAGCCTCTGAATGATGTCACGGCGGGGCTGGCACTAGAAGGCATCTGTCGGCCAGAGCTCATTCCGCCTAACAGGGAAGAGAATGTGCCGGGTGCAGGAGGAGTATGTGTGACGGCCATATGAGTGCGGCCACATGCAGCCATCTCTGTAATGTTAGGGATTTCACCTGCGTGCTGCGCCCCCCCCTCCCCCAGTAAATTGCTCCGCCTGGGGCTCTTTCCACTGCCACTTGTCCCGACCCTGTGTCCAGGTTTGAAGCGGACTGGGCACAAGTGTCTAAACCCGGACTGTCCGGGTTAATACCGGTCAAGTGGCAACCCTAGCCACAACATGGACGTCTTTAACCGTTTCTTCGGCCGTTAGCGGGGGTTAACGGACCAGCCGCCGCCCCAGTGTGAAAGTACCCTCACGGGGAGGGGGAGCCAGGAGCGCCGGTGGGGGACCCCAGAGGAGAAGGATCTGGCCAGCTCTGCGCAAAAAAACTTCACACAGAGCAGGTAAGTATAGCATGTTTGTAATTTTAAAGCCAAGGTTCCGCCAATTTTTTTTTTTTAAAAGCCAGCAGCTACAAATACTGCAGCTGCTGACTTTTAAAATATGGACACTTACCTGTCCAGCATGCCCGCGATGTCGTCAGCCGAGGACGAGCAATCGCTCGTCCCTCGGCTGCACCCGCTGTCACCCTCAGTTAGGGAATCGGGAAGTGAAGCGTTGCGGCTTCACTGCCCTGTTCCCTACTGCGCATGCGCAAGTAGCGCACAGTCACTGGTCCCCGCTCTCTCCTGGGAACAGTGCGTTTCCCAGAAGACAGCGGGGGCTGCGGGTAAAGGGATGGCTGCCGCAGTACTGTATTCCCGGAAGTGGGTGCAAATCCTGGTCTTAGACAAGTATCTGCACCCCCCTCCCCCCCTGAAAGGTGCCAAATGTGACACCGGAAGAGGGGGGTTCCAAAAAGCGGAAGCTCCATTTTTGGGTGGAGCTCCGCTTTAAGAAAATAAAAATTATTATATTATTATTATACAGGATTTATATAGTGCCAACAGTTTACACAGCACTTTACAATATAAAAGGGAGACAATACAGTTATAATACAAGAGGATTAAGAGGGCCCTACTCAGAAGAGCTTACAATCCTTTCCGATCACTTTAATGACAATGCAATGTTTTTTTCATACATTGTACATGCGTTCCTTACCAGAACTCGCAGGTTTGAACGTGGCCTAATCTCTATTCGCATGGTGTGCGAACGCACATTTATTTGTATTTTCTTGGCAAAATAGGAATTGGGCTGCCCCTGGGATGGTTTGGACGGGTGCAATAATATGGACTGACCATACAGTTGTATAAAAATAGAAAAGGTTTTATTACATGTGATTAAATTACAAAGGAGGACGACAATAAAAAATTGTATATGAAAGAGTTGTTTCTAATCATAGAAACAAAGTAGGTGAGCTAACATTGGTGCCGATATACATTACATTCACATCCATGTTATAGGACAATAGTTGTCAGTACAGAGGGAGGCGAGTAAACACTGACATGTTTCGGATACACAGGGCAGTTCAGTGCCGATATGTGTATATTCCTTCTTCAAGGTAGGTATATGGGCAGAACAATATGTTAGGTTTGGTATCTCACAGACAGATCTGATAGTATGAAATTTGTATTTTTTTGAAGCGAACACACATAAAGGGGAGCCCATTTACATGCAAAAAACAAAAACAAACGCATCATTGCATCTACTGCACCTTTTGGGGTGCAAAAATGCACTTTGGGCTGCCATTAACAATTAAGCAGGTTTTTCACGTGTTCCAAAATTGTGCAGATGTGAGTGCAACCTAAGGAGATCCAATCCTGATCAGTGATGACACAGAGTTGGGAGTCCTCACACTGTACACACATTACCTACAGGAGGAGATAATGGTGAACAACACTGAAATCCATCACACAGTGTGTCCCTCCTCCCCCCCTCCATCATTGTCTCTCCTCTGTAGAAAACATTTTACATACCAAGCACAGGACGGTCTGCACTGATTACAGGAAAATACATCACTTCCTGCCTTTCTCTGCTGCTGTGCACTCCGGAAATCACTCCCCACTCTCCCTAACTCTCAGGTTCCTCTTTTCAAGTTCCCAACTTCCTGTACTGATCCCTTCCTTACCATTCACCTCACATTCCCTGCCAACCTCTTCTCTGTTTCTAATTATTATCTATATATAATATGGTCAGGACTGAAAATGCAATAAAAAATTATCTTAGTTTGATACAAAATTAATGCTGCTGTTTGTATTCTGCTTTGCAGCCAGACTTTTAGACTCTTGATAACAGACTTCTATGGGGCTCATCTCTCCGTGCCTCACAAATCACGCGATTTTGGCGCAATTTTGCTACGATTTTACCGTGACTTTACTGCGGTTTTCATAGGTCACGTGACACAAAAAACGCATCAAAAATGCAACACAGGCTTTTTTTTTATGCAAAAGTGCTTTATAAACTATTGATTGAAAATGCTCCCGATAGCAAAACCAATACTTTGCGGTGCGATGTGCGTCCGTACAAAATGATTGGGCACAAATTGCCCTGCAAAGAATCACATGCAATTCAGTGCGTTTCCTGTCCGTATCGCATGTGGTTTCCCACACCGCTCCGCTATGTACCCAGGCTAAAATCACTATGACAAGCCTGGGTTCACACAGAAGCTGTGGGGAAAGCACATGCGATTCAGACAGGAATCGCACCACATTCCATTTCAAATCGCATGCGATTCTTTGCAGTGCGATTTGCGCCCATTCATTCTGTATGGACGCAAATTGCACCGCAAAATATCGGTAATCTGTATTGGTGAGTACTTGACCGATAGTATTGGTACACGCCGATAAGAATCTGGTATCGGACTTGGTGGTATTAATGCCTATTAATGGATTTTATTGACTATGATATGCAATGCCATATCGTTTTGTTCAACTGCATACCTTAACTGCTTGCCGCCCGCTGCACGCAGATATACGTCTGCAGCATGGCACGGGCAGGCAAAAGGACGTACCTGTACATGCCCTTTAAGAAGCTTATGTTGCGGGCACGCGCCCGCCGCGATCTCCGTGAGCCCGATCGTCTAACGGAGAGATAGAATGGGGACATATTAGTGTAAACACAACATCTCCCCGTTCTGCCTAGTGACACTGTCACTGATCGTGTTCACTGTCATCGGGAACATGATCAGTGACGTGTCACAGCAAGCCACGCCCCCCTACAGTAAGAATCACTACTTAGGGAACACTTAACCTCTACAGCGCCACCTAGTGGTTAACCCGTTCACTGCCAGTGTCATTTTCACAGCAATCATTGCATTTTTATAGCACTGATCGCTGTAAAAATGACAATGGTCCCAAAAATGTGTCAAAAGTGTCCGATGTGTCCGCCATAATGTCGTAGTCATGATAAAAATCACTGATCGCCGCCATTACTAGTAAAAAAAAAAAAATAATAAAAATGCTATAAAACTATCCCCTTATTTTGTAGACGCTATAACTTTTGCGCAAACCAAACGCTTATTGCGATTTTTTTTTTACCAAAAATATGTAGAATACGTATCGGCCTAAACTGATGGAAAAAAAAAAACGTTTTTTAAATCTTTTTTGTCGATATTTATTATCGCAAAAATAAAACATATTGCATTTTTTTCAAAATTATCGCTCTATTTTTGTTTATAGCGCAAAAAATAAAAAACGCAGAGGTGATCAAATACCACCAAAAGAAAGCTGTATTTGTGGGAAAAAAAGAACATCAATTTTGTTTGGGAGCCACGTCGCACGACCGCGCAATTGTCAGTTAAAGCGACGCAGTGCCGAATCGCAAAAAGTGGCCCGGTCATTTAGCAACAAAATAGTCCGGGGCTTAAGTGCTTAAATAAAGAATAAAAAAATAAATAAAAATCTGGTATTGGTGCATCCCTAGTTTGTAGACGCTACAACTTTCAGGCAAACCAACCAATATACACTAAAGCCTCGTACACACGACCGAGAATCTCGTCAGGAAAAAACTTGTCGTTTTTCTTGACGAGATTCTTGGACAAGAAACTTGTCCCGGCCGAGTGTACAGACGCTCGATTCAAAGAACATGCGGTTCTTTGAATAGAGCGAACGCGGTGACGTCATCGACTACGACGAGCGTGCGCTCGTCACATTCGATGCCGTCGCCGCCATCTTGCTACACCCTACCTATGCCTAGGAAGCTACCGCGCATGCGTCAAAGTCATTTTGAGCATGCGCGGGCTTCCCGGAGGACAGGTAAGTGTACACACACACACACACTTTTCTCGTCGAGAAACAGGCTGACGAGAATCTCGACGAGAAAATGGAGAATCCTGACGAGAAAATAGAGAGCAGGTTCTCTATTTTTCTCGTCGAGATTCTTGTCGGTTTTCTTGACGAGAAACCTGATAGCCGCGTACACACGACCGATTTACTCGGCAAGAAAGCTCTGCCAGCAAGTTTGTCGTTTTTCGACGAGAAACTCGGTTGTGTGTATGAGGCTTTATTGGAATTTTTTTTTAAACTAAAGACGTGTAGCAGAATTCATTTTGGCCTAAATTTATTAATAGATTCAAATTTTTTTTTTTTTTATGGGATATGTTTTATAGCAGAAAGTAAAAAATATTGTTATTTTTTTTTTCAAAAAAGAGGTGACCAAATACCACCAAAAGAAAGCTCTATTTGTGTGAAAAATAGGATTTTTTGTACTCACCGTAAAATCCTTTTCTCTGTCGTCCATGGACGGACACAGCCTTCTCAATCCTTGACAAAGTGGGTTATGTTCCTGTTCACAGGAGAAGACTAGGACTAGGCAGAATATGTTAAATGTTTAAACACATGTTATAACAATCAGAGTTGAACAGCCCCACTCAGGGGGCGGTCCCTCCAGACATAACCCTCCACCCTGCAGTAAGCAGCTCAGTTCGTAACAAGCAGTACAAACCTAAAAAAAGAAGTGGTGGGTGCTGTGTCCGTCCATGGACGACAGAAAAGGATTTTACGGTGAGTACAAAATAGGATTTTTGTACTCACCGTAAAATCCGTTTCTCTGACATCCATGGACTGACACAGCTTCTCTTACACTTAACACGTGGGTTATGTCTCTGCTTGCAGTAGAAGACCTAGGCAGAATGTGAAATGTTATACATACATTCTAAAAAGCCAGAGCTGAACAGCCCCGCCCAGGGGGGCGGTCCCTTCAAACATAACCCTCCCACTGCAGTCAGCAGACCTCAGTTCGTAACAAAGCAGTACAAACCTTGAAAAGAAGGGTGGGTGCTGTGTCAGTCCATGGACGTCAGAGAAACTGATTTTACGGCGAGTATACAAAAATCCTATTTTCTCTAATCGTCCATGGACTGACACAGCTTCTCTTACACTTTACACGTGTGGGACGTCCCAAAGCAGTGTCAAGAGGGATGGGAGCAGTATTAATGGAAAACCAAAAACTTCACTCCAAACAAGGCAGAGCTACTCAACGGAGGAGTTACAACATTAAACAGCGGCCTGCAACACCTTGCAGACGAAGGAAGCATCCGAAGATGCAACCACATGAACCTCATAGAACGTAGAAGAGGTATGAACAGACGACCAGGTCGCCGCCTTGCACACTTGTGCAACCGACGCTTGACGCCGGAAAACCCAGGAGGCACAAATTGCCCTGGTGGAATGCGCTGTAACCGGAAGGGGAGGCGCCCTCCCCTTGAGGGCATAGGCCTGTATAACGGTCTGTCTGATCCACCTAGAAATGGTGGCAGACGGAACCGCTTGGCCCTGTGTTGGACCAGAGACAGACGCAGTGAGTCATACAGTGTATGACTGAATAGAAGCAGTAGCAGACAGGTACATCTGCAAGGCTCGTACCACATCCAATGTGTGAAGCGCAAACCTTCTGGGATGCGATGGGTGAGGACACAATGACGGGAGGACAATGTCCTCATTTAGGTGAAAGGCCGAGACCACCTTTGGTAAAAAAAAAAGGTCGCGGACGCAACACCGCCGTATCCATATGGATGACCAAATAGGGCGACTTGCAGGACAAGGCCGCCAACTCAGACACCCGTCTAACAGAAGTAATGGCCACTAAGAAGGCCACCTTTTGAGACAAGGTCAAGAGGGGAATATCTCTGATATTTCCAAAGGGAGGTTCCTGGAGAACCGAGAGCACCAAATTCAGATCCCAAGGAGGGAGAGGAGGTTTAACAGGAGGGAGCACATGGCGAACCCCCTGCACACAGGTGCTAACCAAGGAAAGATCCGCTAGCGGTCGCTGAAAGAAGACGGCCAAGGCCGAAATCTGACCCCTAAGTGTACTCAAAGCAAGCTTTTGGGTCACACCACGCTGCAAGAACCACAGAATTCTGGGGACGGAATACGTCCATGGACGCCAGTCCAGCTCTTCGCACATAGCGATGTAAGCTTCCCAGGCACAGTGATATATCTTTCTGGCGGAAGACTTCCGTGCCCTTAACATGGTCGAAATGACCAAATCCAAGAGACCTCGGTCTCTCAGAACCTGGCTTTCAATAGCCATGCCGTTAAGCCAGAGACTGTAAAACAGGATGAAAATTAGGACCTTGAGACAGAAGGTCCTCCCTCATTGGCAACCGCCAAGGAACGTCCGCGATGAGACGTACCAGATCGGCGTACCAATGACGCCGAGGCCAATCCGGCGCAAAGAGGATCACCGGAATCCCTTCGGCCGCCACCCTGCGCAGCAGGCGAGGAAGCAGCTGCAGCTGAGGATAACATATATCAGGTGATAATGACCCCATGGGGCCACCAACGGATCTGAGGCATCCGCCCAAGGATCCCTGGACCTGGCCACAAACCTTGACACCTTGCGATTGAGTCGAGAGGCCAGCAGGTCCACATCCCAATTGTCTACGCCCGGAATGTAGACGGCCGACAGAGCCGGCACGCTTCTTTTGGCCCACCTTAGGATGCGGGCGACCTCTGAAGTCGCAGTTGAGCTCCGAGTCCCCCCTTGATGGTGGACATACGCCACCGCTGTGGCGTCGTCCGACTGGATCCTGAGGGAGCGATCCTGTAGTCTCACCGACCACGAGGAGCGGCACAGTCTGATTGTCCGTATTTCCAGAACATCGCTCGGTAAACGGCCTTCGTCCGGAGTCCAAAGCCCTTGGGCTGACAGGACTCCCCAGACTCCACCCCAGCCCGACACGCTGGCGTCCGTCGTCATCACCTTCCACTGGATGGGGAGGAACGACTTCCCGGACCGAAGAGCCGGGGACCTCAACCACCACTCCAGGGACGCCCTGACTGGGTGACTCATCTGGATCTGAAGATCCAAAGACAACGGGGATTTGTCCCAAGTGGACAGGATGTAGTGCCCGTGCGTGTGATTGGGCATACTGAACGGCCCCGAACGAGGCCACCATGAGTCCCAGGACTCTCAGACAAAAACGGATTGACGACCCTTTTCGGGACGTCAGGACCCGCACTGCAGACTAAAATGTCAGTAACTTCTCCAGGGGTAGGAATACCTTTGCCTCCAAGGAGTCCAGGATCAAACCGAGATACTCCGAATGCCGAGTCGGGACCAGGACCGACTTCTGAAAGTTCAGGAGCCACCCAAAGTCCCTGAGGGTCTGACTGACGATAGTCACACTTTCTTCTAATTCTGAGCCATTGTCTGCTCTTAGAAGAAGATCGTCCAGATAGCCCACGATAGCAATGCCTCGCTGTATCAGTAAAGCTGGAACCGGAGCAAGCACCTTTGGTGCCGAGGCTAGGCCGAAGGGAAGAGCCACAAATTGATAGTGGACTTCGCCGATTGCACAAGCGCAGAAACTTCTGGTGACTTGCGCAGATCGGAACATGCAAGTAGGGGTCCTTGATGTCCAAGGACGCCAGAAAATCCTCTTGATGGAGTGTAGCGATCACCGTGCGAATGGATGGAACTTTTGTACCATCACAAAGGCATTCAGGTCTTGAGGCCCAGGATTGGCGGAACCCCGTCCTTTTTTGGGACTACATACAGATTCGAGTAGAACCCCTGAAAACTCTCCTGTGACAGAACCGGCACAATCACTCCGGACCTGACCAATCCTGTACGGCCCCTAAAAGGGCCGCCCGACGGGCAGGAAGGAGAGGGAGATTTGAGGGAAAGAATCTGTCTGGGGGCCAGGAACGAAACTCTATCCTGTATCCTGAGGTGACCACCTCGCACACCCACTGGTCGAAGATCCGGGAGGTCCACCGAACCGTGAACCTGCAAAGACGTCCCCCCACCCCAGAGTCAGGCAGGGGCAAGACTTCATGCGGCCGCGGGCTTGGGAGTTTGCTTGGTAGGCTTACGCACCCAGGGACGCTTATGTCCCCAGCCGCACTTTTTTCAGTCTGGGCGGGCTTACCCGTGGATTCTGATGAAAAAAACTCTTCTTCTCCGGAAAGGAAGGGCCCGGCCTACGGTGGGGCTCCTTACCCTTAACAGACTGAGGAAGGAAGGTGATCCTACCCCCTGTGACATCCATAATAATGTCATCCAGGGCGGCCCCAAACAGTCTACCGCCCTTAAAGGGCAAGTCAGCCAGGAGCTTTTTGGAAGCTAGGTTGGCCGACCAGCATTTCAGCCAGATAAGGCGACACAGCACCACAGCAGAGATAGAGGCCCCAGATACTAAAGGGGTCGTATCCAAAGTGGCATCGCACACAGAGACTAAACCCCGTGCAAGTTGGTGAGCCAGGGCAATGGTCTCAGGAGGCAGATTATGCTCCTGTACTGTCTGGTGCAAAATCTTTGCCCATCCTGTGAGTGTCTGAGACACAAGTGTCGCCGCCACTATAGGGCGTAGGGCAGATCCCAATAAGGTAAGCATAGTTCTACTCACCACCTCTGACCTCCTGTCAGTGGGATTCTTAAATGCAGGAGTCCCTTTCATAGGGAGCGTGGTAGCCTTATTCAAACGGGCGACCGGGGGGTCGACCACTGGGGGGAGAGCCCACTCCTTAACCAGGTCCTCCTCAAAGGGGTACCTTAAGGCTAGGCGCCGCAGGACCGTCAAAGTCTTCTGCGGCTTATCCCAGACTTGGTTAATGAATGTATCAAAAAAAAAAGGCACCTATGGAAAGACCTTTTTTGAAGAAACGACTTTAAAGGAACCAAAAAGGAGACAGCTTCCACCTGAGGTTCCTCAGCCTCAACATTCAGCTTGAGAGTGTCCCTCACAGCATCAATGAGTTCACTTACAAGCCCCCTGTCAGTTATTCAAAATTTGGGTCTTCCTCACAAGGAATATCCTGTTCAAAAAACATGAAAATCCTCAGAGCTAGGGTCCTGAGCAGCAGTAGCTAGGCCCATATCCGAGACAGAGCACTCCCCTACAGGAGAATGTGTGGGGAGGGGGCGCTTTTACAGCTCCCTTGCGCTCTCACACTGCTTCCATCCTGACAAGGATGATTCCAGGACTGCCGACAACTAGTCACTAAGGACCGCAGGTGCAGGAGCACTGCCAGTTGCCTCTGACAAGTGTGGAGAAGCAGGTGAACTAGACTGTGAACCAACAATGCACTAGCTTAAAGGAACCTATTTAGAAAATAAAAAACAAACCTTTACAACCCCTTTAAGGAGGCTGAATCCAGAGGCATCACATACATATACAAGGCCCTGCACCAACTGGTCGGCCAGTCTTACACACTCCAGGAGTGAGCTGATGTTTCTCCACAGCCTGGTGCAAAATCTTTGCCCATTCAGTGAGTGTCTGAGACACCAAGGTAGCAGCCAAAATAGGCCGCAACGCAGACCCCAGGAAGGTGAACATGGACCTGCTCAGCTCCTCGGACCTCCTATGAGTATGGTCCTTAAATGCAGGGGTCCCCTCTACAGGGAGAGTGGTTACTTTATTTAACCGAGAGACCAGGGGGTCAACAACCGGAGGAGAAGCCCATTTTTTCAAAAGGCTCTCCTCAAAGGGATACCTGACCGCCAGTCCCTGAGGGACCACAAAGGACTTCTGCGGCTTTTCCCATTCCTTATCCATGAAATAATCAAAGGAGGACACATAGGGAAACACCTTCACAGAGCGGGTCGATTTGTGCGACCCAAAAGAGACTGACCCCTCCGTGGACGCCTCAGCTGCACCTTCCAGCTTAAGGGAGTCTCTCACAGCATTGATAAGCGCACCCACAAGTGCCCTGTCATGCGCTGACCCGGATGAAGGGTCTTCCTCACAAGGAAGGTCCTGGTCCGCATCCTCTGATAACCCAGAACCGGGTCCTGTGCTGCAGCTAGGCCCGGGTCTGAGTCAGAGCATTCCCCTGGGGATGGTGGAGGGAGGGGGCGCTTTTTACCCCCCTTACGCTCGCACGCCGCTTCCACCCAGGCAACAAATGATTCCAGGAATGCTGACAAAGCATCCATGGTCACCGCAGATGCAGGGGCACCGGCTGCCACCTCTGGCACGTTTGGGGAAGAAGGGCCAGACACTGACTCTTACTGACAGTTCTCAGGGACAAAAACTGAAAAGTCCACCCTCCTTGCTGCACTGACCGGGGGGGGTTACCCAGGGGATTCACCACCCAGCAGGAGACCGCTCAGCGCCGCTTCCCGCCTCTGTCTGTACACAGGAGAAAACTGAGGAGAATTGTGCTGCGCGCTTTTACATGAAGCCAGCACTAGAGGCCAAAACCCCATCCAAAATGGCCACCAGCAAGAAAAGGGCGCGACCACAAGAAAATGTCCGCCCACAAAAACAACATGCGCCACAGCGCGGTCACGGCAAAATGGCAGCCAGTGGGAAATTACATATAAAACAGCATGCATACAAGAAAATGGCCGCGGCGCCGCAAAAATGGTGCCCGAGCAATGCGATGTGGACAAGAAGGCCGAACACAGGAACTTCTCCAGAATAGAGCACCCCTCACAGTCAAGCGAGCCCAGGCACCCCACAGTCCCCCACCGGAATCCGGAGCCCCCCCACAGGTACGCCCCGGTCGCAGCGCGCCCTGCTAGCGCAGAAGGGGAAATGTGACAGAGAGCAGGGAAAGGGAGGACAGGAGAACCCCTAATTGTCAGGGCTGCGTTCAGCCCTTCCTTCTCTGTGCTGGCAGCTCAGCTGTCAGCTAATTGCCAGCTTCCATCTCTCCAGTGATCCACCTGTTGATGATCCGCTCGTCAGCTGCCTACTTAAGGACTTCCAGTTCATTTGCTCTTTGCCTGTGTTAACATCACTACAGACTTTCTTCTGCGTTGCTGTTGAAGACCTGCTTGACTACGTTCCCTCTGGCTACAGATCCTGCTTGCTGGACTATCTTTATCCCTGGTTCTTGGACATTGGCTTGGCTGACTACCCGATCCAGTTACCGAACCCTGGCTTGTTTTACTACGCTTACTCTGTTTGCCTTTTTATTTTTATTATTAAACAAGTGTGATTTAACTGTACTTCTGTCTCAGTCTAGTTCATGGTTCCTGACACCAATTCCCTGAAACGCCCAGCTGTTGCCACCTGCCGAGGCAGGGGGAATAGTACTTACCCGTCCCGTGAGGACTCGCTGGTGCGTCCCTGACAGGCCTTCAACCGAGTTGGAGTAGCTGTTGGCCCGGTCCACTGTGAGTGAGACAACAATCAGCCCAGTCATATGTGGACCCCGGAGCATGTGCTCACCGGCCACCCCTGGAGCCATGGGGTATGTTGTGGCAGAACCAGCGCAAAGCTAAGGACTGGCACACTCAATGGCCGCAACTGGGAAGACTACAAGGATCTATAATATCCAGCCTGTCGCCCAGCCGGCAGTTGATAGAAGACATCACAAAAAAAAAAAAAAAAAAATTCTTCTGGACTCTGGGCCCAAAGGGAGCCAGGCAGAAAAAAAAATGAGCTGCTGACTGCAGGGCGGAAAGTTATGTCTGGAGGGACCGCCCGCTGAGCGGGGCTGTTCAACTGATTGTTTTAAACATTTAACACGTTCTGCCTAGTCCTCTCCTAGGAACAGGAACATAACCCACTTTGTCAAGGATTGAGAAGGCTGTGTCCGTCCAGACGAAAAGAGAATTATTTTTATACAGATATCCCAAGTCTCCCACGAGGTGCAGGAGTCTCCCGCATTTCTGCTGCGGCTCCCGGACACTCACAAGTGCTTCCCGATATCCCGGGAATGATCGGTGCGGCAGGAGGGACAGCTGTGAACACCGATCTCCCTGCATAGTTTTTTCAGCTGACAGCCGCTTCTCCTTCTCTCCCTCCTATGGCTGTTGGATAAAAAGCTATACAGGGAGACCAATGTTTGTTCACAGCTGTCCAATCCGCAGCACCGATCATTCCCAGCTGCTCCCTGTGTGCTCCTCCTCCGGATGCTTCTCTGATCCCCTGTCCTTCTCCGACCCCCCTCCGTGTCCTTTTCTGCCCCCCAGTTCTCCTACAGCCCCCCGCTGTGTCCTTTCCCGCCCCCCCCGTTCTCCTTCGGCCCCTCCTCCATGTCCTTCTTCAGCCCCCCCCCCCACGGGTCTCCCCCGCCCACCCTGTTCTCCTCCGGCCCTCCTCCTTGTCCTTCTCTGCCCCCCCCCCAGTTATCCTCCAGCCCTCTCCGTGTCCTTCTTCGGACAGAGTGTGTGGCGAGGAGAGCCGATCAGCGGCATCTCCTCACATGGGTAATCAGGGCACTGATTATGAAAAAGTGCAATCCATACCCACCAGTTCCAGCAATACATGCCAGCAACCAGGCCACATTAGTGATGCCAGTCAGTGCTCGCTTTCAGTGCCGCCTATCAGTGCTGCCCACCAATGCCCATCAGTGGGATCTATCAGTGCCCACCAGTGCCACCCATCAGCACCACCTATCAGTGTTCATCAGTGCCACCTATCAGTGTCCATAAGTGCGGCATATTAGTGCCTCCTCATCACTGCCATCTAATTCGTGCCCATAAGTGCTGCCTCATCAGCGCACATCAGTGAAATAGAAAAATTACTTATTTACAAAATTTACTGAAAGAAACAATGAAAACCTTTTTTTTCCCTCAAAATATTTGGTCTTATTTTTTTTTGTAAAAAAAAAAAAAAAACAGCGGTGATCAAATACCACCAAAAGAAAGCTCTATTTGTGGGAACATAATGATAAAAATGTAATTTGGGTACAATGTTGCATGACCGCACAATTATCATTCAAAGAGTGACAGCACTGATTGCTGAAAAATGGACTGGGCAGGAAGGGGGTAAAAGTGCCTGGTATTGAGGTAGGTAATACGCTAGTTTAGCTGCCCAAGTCAGGGGGGGAAGGGGTTAAGGTTTTGCTGCATATTAAATATTGATGGGCTTTGACGTATAAGGAATTGGCACATACCTACAAAAATGTACTTACTGTAAAGCCTCGTACACACGATCGGATTATCCAACGGGAATTGTGTGATGGTAGGCTGTTGTCGGAAAATCCGACCGTTTGTATGGTCCATCGGACAATTGTCGTCGGATTTTCCGTGAATAAATGTGGGCTAGCATGCTTTAAAATTGTCTGCCAACAAATGTGTGTTGTCGGATTATCCGAGCATGTAAACACAAGTCCTTCAGACAAAACTCCAAAGTATAAACACGCATGCTCGGAAGCAAGAATGAGCCGGAAGCGTTCGGTCTTGTAAAACTAGCATTCATAATGGAGATATCACATTCGTGATGCGCCAAATTATGAACTCTCAAAATGCAGTGCACAGTCTCTTCTTTATAACAAGATAATAATGAAGCTGCTTTGCTAGTGATACTGATAGAGTTCTCCCAAACGTATTTAAAAAAAACTTTTTTTTGTGATCAAGAATATTTTTTATTTTAGTTTTTTGGATTTAAGTTACCACAACCCCATTATCCCCTAATTTTTAAGATCAAAGATCCCACTATGTTGGTGTTCCTTGTTAATTTTACATTGTATTTTTGAAATGTAACTGCCTACTCCCAAACTGTCATTTGAAGTAAAAAAAAATAACCAAGTATTTTTCAAAAAAACATTTTTTATACAATAGGAAGCACAAGAAGGTCATATAGAAAAATAAAGAGGAAGGCAGCGATGGAGAAACTTTTGGAATTGGTGAAGCCTCTGTACCCCAGGGCAGACATCAATTATGTGAAGGCCAAAATTTGGAACCTGAGGAGTGAATTTAATAGGGAGCACAATACGGTTCTGGACTCAGAGATCGGCGGGAGCAGCAGTAGATGACCAGTAGGGGCAGCAGTAGATGACCAGTAGGGGTGAGCTCTGGCGTGTTTGCACACTCCATGTACAGAGCCCGCCAGGAAGTCGGCACGGCGCTGCGCTAATCACAGGCAGGGAGACATGTCCTGATGCGCGGCTGCAGAGATCGGGACATGTCTCCCTGCCTGTGATTAGCGCAGTGCCATGCCGTCTTCCTGGCGGGCTCTGCACATGGAGTGTGCGAACACGCCGGAGCTCATCCCTGATGACCAGTATGTCCCCAGGCTGTGGTCTTACAATAGGCTCCGTTTTTTGACAGACCAGACCGAACCACGCCCATCGCTCTCAAAACTTCCTTCCACATCAGCTGAGGCCATTTTTTTTTCTACTCTTTTTTTTTCTGGTGCCCTGTGTGAGGAGGCCATTTTTTTTCTTGTGCAGTCTTCAAAAAAAAATAGAAATTAGACATGTTATCTGCCATCAAAATGAAAAAAACAAACAGAAACAAAAAGTGCATTCGATGCACACTAAAAGTAACTAAAGTATAACAAATAAAATCATAATTCAAAAAATAAACAACAAGAAAATTAAAATTAGTAGGGATGAAAATCCCCAGCCCAGCTGCCTTTTTGGGGGTCTTGGGGCTGTATTTTACACTGTCCACCATGCTGCTGTGGTGGGGGTGGAGGTGGAGGTGTTTCATCCAAAACACACAGCTGTGTTTTGGGGCAAATTTGTCCCCTCCTCCCCTTGTTGAGGAGCTGGAGGATTAGCTCCTCACACATGCTCCTTTGCTCATCCTCCATCTCTCTGAGCTTAGTGGCTGTCATACAGCCAAATGCCTCAGCTGAATCTGGGGCAATGCTGATGGCGGTTGTTGCATGGCTCAGGAAGGCAGCCGTGGCCTCGTCCAGGTTCTCGGTCTTCCTGGCCCTTTTAGTAGGAGGGCGTAGGGAAGGGATCTGTGATTCACTCTGGCTGCTGGGCCCGGGCTCCTCTTCGCTCCCACTTTCCTGTGTATGAAAATGGAACATAATTTTAGATTTTTGAGCATCAATTACACACAATTTTGAGCTCATGACTGTTGCAGATTGAATGTGGAGAAATAGAAAAGACTATCATTCTGACCCCAGCATTTTTCATTCTTGTCCCAATCATTTTTGGCCATTACTGTCTATTGATATGGAAATCACTTTGTTAAGGCAGAAATTTAGGATCAATAACGTCTAGTTAACATCATTCTATTTTTGGATACAAATCTGTTCAACAATGCTATACCTGGGTCAAGCTTGGCTCCTCCACATCATCTTCCTGTGTAGAAGGACTAGGGTGGACATCAGGATCTGTGGCCTCAGCTGATGTAGAAGGAAGCGTTGAGAGTGATTGGTGTGATTCGCTTTGGTCTGACAAAAAACGCAGGCTGTTGTAGTACCACAGCCTGGGGACATAGATCTCATCAGCAGCTGCTCCCGATCTCTTGGATTCCAGGACCTTCTTGCGCTCCTTATTGTATGTACTCCGAAGGCTACCAATTTTGCCCTTCACATAATTGATGTCTGCCGTAGGGTACAGAGGCTTCAGCAATTCCACAAGCTTCTGCAAAGCTGCCCTCCTCTTGCTTTTATTCGAGTAATCCCTACTCTTGACATTCCAAAGACACGTGAGCTCCCGGTACTGCTTGATAAATTCGAATTGCACACTGAATTTGTCCACCATTGTCAATTTTCAGATGCCTGCAAGACAGAACACAAGACAAACCATAATGTCAGGCTTAAGTGTCCAAGGGCCGCGCACCCCAAAGAATGCAAAAACAAAAATGGAAAAGTTCCCCCAGGATTTTTTTTAGCGACAGTGTGTTGAATTAAAAAAATTCAAATATATTAAAATTAAATCTTTACTTTTATTATACAATGAAGATACAAAATGGTTAGATTATTAAAAATGGTGAGCTCTGGTTACAAACAGTTTAAGAGATGTACCAACAGTAATAATATAATCAACAATACAGTACAGCACATTATGTGCCATTAGTGAATTGACTTTCATATGAGTACCCCAACGCGTTTCGACCAATACCATCACGGTCTTCTTCAAGGGGATTTGTACTCTGGTGAGATCTATCAGAAAAATATTAGAACTCTGACAAAATACTGACATCTGTTATAAAAATAATAGGGATATATCACATGTATGGACCTTCAGGGGGGGAAGGGATGGACGACACCTGTAATAATTCAATAAGTATTTTAATAAAGATAGTGTAAGATAATAGTATACTTTAGCAGCATGGGTAGCATCAAATAGGTTAATCCCCACCCGCATATTAGGGTCTATTAGGATCTTAGCATAAACATGTGTGGAAATATAATGGGGTATATTATATTGTATTATTATTACTATATCCGAGTATCATATTGTTGTTAATATTAATATAACAGAACCATTAGATATGGTAGGTATCATAAATAAATACGGAGTGGACCTCATACTGATAACAAAGTGATTAAAATAAATGACAAGGAATATGTGTGTTAAATGGGTGATGGATGAATGTATGTGTGTGTGTGTGTATTGTGGAGTGTGTATTGAGTGAGCCGTGTCAAAGTTTGTAGGTGAGAGTGTGTGAAAATATGTGTACCAAGAAGATGGAGTATAACAGTGGAAACAAATGTGAAAAGAAGACTGCAAATGGATTAAAGTGAATGGAGTGAGTAGAAGTGTGTAAGGGTGGGGTGAAAGTGTGTGTGTGAAGGCAGCGGCGTTGCTAGCCAGGTGCGGGCTGCACCCGGGTGACACCCACCAGAGGGGTGACACCAGTGGGTAGCGGCACGACGCCAACACCGCCCGCCCGCTGCCCTGTGCCGCGGCTTGTGTCCCTCAGCGGAGCGGAAGGAAGACGCCGCCCCCCTCTCTGTTTACATCCACAGAGGCGGCGGCGGAGCCCGCGCTCGAGGGACACACTGCTGTGTGTATCTGCTCATTCTGCTGCTCTGTAAGGTAAGGGGGGGCTGTAACTGGGGGTGTCTGCACTAGGGGGGTTTGCACCAAGGGGGGGCTGTAACTGGGGGTTGTCTGCACTAGGGGGGTTTGCACCAAGGGGGGCTGTAACTGGGGGTTGTCTGCACTAGGGGGGTTTGCACCAAGGGGGGCTGTAACTGGGGGTTTTCTGCACTAGGGGGGTGGCTGTAACTGGGGGTGTCTGCACTAGAGGGGGTTTGCACCAAGGGGGAGGCTGTAACTGGGGGTGTCTGCACTAGGGGTGGTTTGCACCAAGGGGAGGCTGTAACTGGGGGTGTCTGCACTAGGGGGGGTTTGCACCAAGGGGAGGCTGTAACTGGGGGTGTCTGCACTAGGGGGGTTTGCACCAAGGGAGGGGGCTGTAACTGGGGGTGTCTAACTGAGGAGGGTCGTCTCTGTAACTGGGGGGGGGGCGTCTGTACTGAGGGGGGAGGATTATACTGAGGGAGGGGGGGTCTGTACTTAGTGGGATAGTCTGTACTGAGGGAGGGGGGTCTGTAGTTAGTGGAGGGGGGTCTGTACTGAGGGGGGACACCATTTTTTTTCGCACCGGGTGACACCAACCCTAGTGAGAAGGGTAAATATCAATATGGATGTATGCCCCAATAAAGTTATTTGTAATTAGATTAGATTCTATATTGGCAATAATAAAAAGAAGCAATGGTGCTAATAGCCCTAGCAGGGTTGTAAAGTATGCTCGGAGCATCATTAACAGAGGGAATAGGTATAGTATGCTGGATATAGTACTTACATTGGCTCCAATCCTATATGTGTGTATGGAGGGAGCTCTCCCAAGATCGCAAGATCCGGGAGAGATATGGCGCTTAAATAAGGTCTAAGCCCATTAGTCACAGGTGTCATCTTCTCCCTCCCCCTCATCGTCCACACCGCCAATGGCAGCCACCCTGTGACTCCCTCAGCGTTCCTGTGAGCTGCCACTGCCGTCACCCCTATTGCAATAGCATGACGTCAGGGCGCACGCAGGGCCAAAGCCGCACATGCGCACAGCGCCATGCAACGTCTAGCAGTGATCAAATTACACCGCCAACACGGTGATGCTCCCCCTGATGGCCGAAGATGGAATGGCCCATCATTGAGAGAGCATGGTAAAGGGGAGAAACGTGAAACCTTCCACGTCTCCCCACCGTGCCGGGAAGCCTATCAATCTAAGCAGTATAGGCCACTAACCACCGATGCCCCAATCTACAATTGGACCTTCATTTGATGGCTCCTTTTGGCAATGGCGATCGTTCATCCTCCACTCACAGATCATTCCTACGGCCGTTACATCGACCACTCATTATGGCTTTATATACCCTGCGCATACGTGAAACTCCGCTCTCAGTGCATCATGGCGCTGGGGCGTGACCAGATTCTCTATTCTGCATGCCACCCATGCGGCAAAACATTCGGGAGGGACGACATGGCAGATTCAGGGAATTCCCGGGAGGCCTGCAGTGGTGGAGCTAATTTTAGGAGGCACAAAACCACCCCCATGAGCAAGGGTGAGATGGTGGAGATAGTCGTGCTTCTCAAGGATGCGCACTACGATTGTAAGCTGCGTAGCTACGAAAGGCCCAACAGCCAAAAAAAACAAACTATGGAGAAGGTCCTCATGGTTTTGGAGGGCGAAGGATCAAACCTGCAAGCGATGGTCTGATTTAAAGCACCACGAGCAGGAGCAGATGGAGTCCATCTATCACATACTAAAAAAAAAGTAAGCAATATTTGTCTCTAACCCATATGTATATGTGTAAATTAGTAGGTCTGGAAAAAAAAAATCGAGATATGTTCTCTAATCTTTGTCTGTATATTTTTTTTAAAGATGAAGTTAAATATAAAGCAGATATGAACATACCTTTTTTTTTTGGGCCCTTTTTTGGTTGAAAAGTATTTTTTTACTCTTCTTTCAACAGGAACACACACAAATAAATTAGGCAACAGACAAGCCACCAGAGGGGACAAGGGGAGGCTTCCCTCGCCCGTGCCCCAACAGGGGAGACAACAAGACCATCTTCCCCCCAAAATCGTAAGTGACAACTTCAAACACACTCATTTAGCAACCGACGGGTGATTCTAGGTGGGCCAAAGGGCATGAGCTTAGGGCGGAACTTAAGGGGTAAAGAACACTTTCTGGTTGCTGCCTGGCTCATCAGTGCCCATTAATGCAGCCTTGCCGGGGTAGACATGGGTAGAGGTGAGGCCCCGGGGATCACAGTCACACCTGCTAGAATGATCCTCATATATCCACTATCCCATAGGAGACAAGAGGGGTGGGGGGCAACTGCATGAGTTTTTCAATATTGCCACTTATCCATTTTTTTATCCTCTTTAAAATGACATCGCCATCCCTTTTCGATGCATTTTTCAATGATAAAAAAAACACAGTGCAGCATGGTGGAGTCCACTAGTCAGGAGCAAACATTGTCCTAAGTGCAAGGTTGGTCAACTAATGCAGCATGTGACTTGGGGTGGCTTAATGAATGGTGTATTTCTTTTTAGAGGAAAGCGAGTGTAGTCAGCTCCCGAATTTGTAGGCATGGGATCTGACAGCTGGACCCAGCACAGAGCCTCCACTTGACGTAACATCCCTGATTGGAACGGTGCCATTGCCTCCAATAGGCTGCGACTTGTCATGCGATTTTATCTCTCAAATCTTATGACAAATCGGTCCAATGGGAACCTAGGCTTTTTAGTGTCTGAGGTGAGTATTTCTGCACTCCACTTGTCTAGGTGCACCACCAGTTCCTGTTTTCTTTATTTTCTACATTATAAAAACGACTGTGTGAATTACTAACCTAGAAAATGAACCCATCACCTGTGCCAAAAGCAAAAAATAGAGAAAACAGGACCTGGGAATGCATCTGGAGAAGGAGAGCTGGGAAGCACTGCCCTAAGTAACGTTATTTGGAATCTATGTGTTTTTTAGAATCGTAAAGCCAAAAATTGAAGATGCACACAAATTGGGACAAAAAAATTGTATTTCCCTTATGATCCCATGCCTTAAATGTGTGTCTTTCCCTACATCGAGTTTACTAAAGCCACAAAACACACAGTGGGGGTTATTTATGAAAGGCCAATCAACTTTGCAGTACACTTGTAGTGCAAAGTGGATTGGCCTTTCGTAAATAACCCCCCCCCTTTGTCAACATGTGCTATCTCCCATCATAGGGTATCAATGGACGTGTTTCGGGGGTGCAACCCCTTTCTCTAACCTACTTTAGTTTTGAGGAAGGGGTTGCACCCCCAAAACACGTACATTGATATCCCGTAATGGGCGATAACCCCCAGTGTGTAAACATGTGCCATTTACTATAACTGGAGAGTGCAAAATCTGGTGCAGCACTGCATGGAAACAAATCAGCATCCAGGTTTTATTGCCAAAGCTTAATTGCACAAGCTGAAGTTAGAAGCTGATTGGCTACCATGCACAGCTGTACCAGATTCTGTGTGCACCAGCTTTAGTAAATCTACCCCACTGTGTTTTGGGGCTTTAGAAACTAACCTGTTTGTACCTACACACATTTTAGGCAGGGGATCATAAGGGACATTTAACAGTTATGCCTCTTTAAATTTTGGCTATTAGAGGGGTGAGATCACCCCATCTGAGGAAGGCAACATCTACACCGTCTTGGGATAATAATGTCTATGGCCTTCACTTTAACAAAGTCGAACTTTGTAAGTTTCTGAGTTAGGGATGTGTATCTTCTGGTTTCAAACATGCCTGTTTAGCCCCAAAAAAAGCCAAATAATGGCAAGCATACGTGTTATACACAAATAAAGATGTTGGTTTGTTCTAAAACCTTAAAAACGCACATGTGAATGTGCTTGTAGTAAAATGTTTTTTTACTAAACAATGTGTGGCTTCTTATTTCAATGCTCAATACCAGTGTATTTGGTAAGTTTGTGTAGTTACAGTGACAATGTGCTCTAAAATGTGGCAAACTCGAGCAATTTTATGGCCTCAAAGAAATTAAAGGAGTTGAAAAGGCCTAATTTTTTTTGACATTAATGCATTAGATACATTAAGAACAAAAAATAGGATTTTTATAACAGCTTACCTGTAAAATCCTTTTCTTGGAGTACATCACGGGACACAGAGCGACATAGTCATTACTAATGGGTTATATAGATACCGTCAGGTGCTGGCACTGGCAACTTCCAAAACCGGAAGTACCCTCCCCTATATAAGCCCCTCCCATCCGGGAGCACCTCAGTTTTGTAGCAAAGCAATAAGTGTCCCCAAAGAGGGGCGGGAGCTCTGTGTCCCGTGATGTACTCCAAGAAAAGGATTTTACAGGTAAGCTGTTATAAAAATCCTATTTTCTTTCTCGTACATCACGGGACACAGAGCGACATAGTCATTACTAATGGGATGTCCTAAAGCAATGCCAAATGAGGGGGGGGATACACCATATATAAGCTGAGCGCTATCAGACATGAGGATCTTTTGCGGCCTGCAACACACTGCGCCCAAAGGCGACATCCTCCTGACTTCTAACGTCCACCTGGTAGAACCTAGTAAACGTGTGAACTGAAGACCATGTTGCGGCCTTACAGATTTGAGCCAGGGAGGCCTGGTGATGCACTGCCCATGAAGTTCCAACTGCTCTCGTGGAGTGCGCTCTAACTTTGAACGGAGGCGGTCTCCTTCTCAAGCCATAAGCTTGTATAATGACCTGTCGAATCCACTTGGCTAAAGTAGATTTTGACGCTGCCTGACCCTTTCTGGGGCCTTCCGGCAGAATAAACAAAGTATCCGTTCTGCGAATCTGAGCAGTGGCTTTTAGATAAGCTTTAACTGCTCTTACAACATCCAAAGAATGCAATAACTTTTCCTCTACCGAAGTAGGTTTGGGGAAAAAAGAAGGAAGAACCACATCTTGGTTCAAATGAAACCTCGATACCACCTTAGGAAGAAAGGCTGGATGAGGACGTAACACTACTCTGTCCTTATGGATAACCAGATATGGCTCCTTACAGGACATAGCTGCTAATTCCGATACTCTTTTAGCCGAACAAATGGCTACTAGAAAAATCAATTTCCTGGTGAGAAGCACCAAGGAAATATGCTGTAATGGTTCAAATGGTTGTTTCTGTAGAACCGACAGAACCAAGTTTAGATCCCATGGACATATGGGAATATTAACCGGAGGACTAATACGCATCACTCCTTGTATAAAGGCTTTGACTAGTGAATGCGAAGCCAAGGGCCTTTGAAAAAATATTGACAAGGCCGAAATCTGACCCTTGATAGTACTCAAGGCAAGCTTCCTATCTACAGCCCACTGTAGGAAGTCCAGAATCCTACCTATTACGTACTTATGTGGATGCCATTTCTTGGCCTTACACCACGTGATGTACGCCTTCCAGATTCTATAGTAGATCTGCCTGGATACCGGCTTCCTGGCATTGATCATGGTAGATACCACAGCATTAGAGAGCCCTCTCTTTTTTAGAATGTGGGCTTCAATAGCCAGGCCGTCAAACCTAGGGCTGGTAAGGAAGGGTGGTATATCGGTCCTTGCGAAAGCAGGTCCGGACGACGTGGGAGAGTCCAAGGACTCCCCACTGAAATTTTACAATCTCCGCGTACCACGCTCTTCGGGGCTACGCTGGAGCCACCGGAATCACTGGTTTCTTTTCTACCCTGATTCTGCGGAGTAATCGAGGTAACCATTGTGGCGGTGTGAATGCATATATCAGCTTGAACTGATCCCAAGGGAACACTAGGGCATCCGAGCCGCAAGCTAGGGGATCCCTTGTCCGAGAGACAAACCTGTCCCCCTTTGCGTTGAATCTGGATGCTAGAAGATCTACATCCGATGTTCCCCACCGCTGACATATTGTCCAGAAAACCTCGGGGTGAAGGGACCCTTCCTCTGGGCCTAATTGCTGGCGACTTAGAAAGTCCGCCTTCCAATTCTCCACTCCTGGAATGAATACCGCAGATATGGCTGGGACATATTTTTCTGCCCATTTCAGGATGTAATTTACTTCCCTCTGGGCTGCACGACTCCTGGTGCCCCCCTGATGATTGATATATGCCACTGCTGTGGCATTGTCTGATTGAATTCTGACAGGGGACCCTTGGAGTTTGGATGTCCATGCTACTAGGGCATACCGGGCTGCTCGTATCTCTAAGAGATTGATGGGCAGGGCCTTTTCTGCATCCGACCATCTGCCCTGGAGAGACTATTGCTCCAGTACTGCTCCCCAGCCTATAAGGCTGGCATCTGTAGTGACCACCTTCCAAGAAATCGGACTGAAGGATTTCCTTTTTTCCAGATTCTGGGGAACCAACCACCAACGGAGGCTCTTGCGAACGGAAGGGGACAAGGACATTGTAAGTCTAGGGCCTGAACTTTTTTGTTCCAGGCTGACAGTATGGCCCCTTGCAAATTCCTTGAATGGAATTGACCGTAGGGTACTGCTTCGAATGATGCCACCATTTTTCCCAGCAGCCTCATATACAGGCGTATGGACGGCTGTCTTTTTTGTACCCACTAAGTGGATCAAATCTTTCAAAGACAACACCTTTCCTCGAGGCAAGAATATTTTTCTCTGGCCTGAATCCAACCTTAGCCCCAAGTATTCCAGACTTTTGACTGGTTTTTAGGGCTGACTTGTCTCGGTTGATAATCCAACCGTGAGATTCCAGATACTTGATTGTCTTGTGAACGACCACGTCTAGTTTTTTCACTGAGTGGTCTATCAGCAACAAGTCATCCAGATATGCCATTATCATTACACCTTGTGTTCTTAGATTGGCCAATAAAGGGCCAGAATTTTTGTAAACACTCGTGGTGCTGTGGCCAAACCGAAGGGTAAGGCTCTGAACTGAAAATGGCGCCCTTCTACTGCAAAGCGTAGAAATTTTTGGTGGACTGGAAAGATGGGAATGTGCAAATAAGCATCTTTGATGTCGATCGCGGCTAACCAATCCCCCCCTTGTAGGGCAGTGGCCACTGATCGGATCGACTCCATCGGAAAGTCCTGATATACAGGAATTTGTATAGCCCTTTTAGAATTAATATGGGCCTCCCGTCCGCATTTGCTTCGGGACTGTAAAGAGGTTTGAGTAAAACCCGAACCCTCATTCTTCCAGGGGAACCTCCATAATTACTCCTTGGAGCAATAGTTGTTCTAGTGCCAACAGGAGGGACTCTCTCTTCCGGGGATCCCTTGGCACGTTTGACCTCAAAAATGGGAAGGAGGAGAGTCTTTTAACTCCAAACTGTATCCCAAACCTACTGCGGAGAGCACCTATCTGTCTTGATCGTGTCCCGCCAGGTCTCTTGCGAACAACTGGAGTCCTCCCCCCACCCGACTGAGTGGGGGCTTCAATGAATTTAACTTTGGGGGAGGTTTTGTACCTCCCCTGACCCAGGGTTTCTCATTACCCTGCTACTGTCCCTGTTTTTTACCCCCGGGAATTGACCGAGGAGGCCGTCGGAACTGTTACACAGCCGATGCCCCAGGGACTGGAGAAGCAGGCCTCTTAAAGAGGGACCTCTAACTCTGTTTTTAACCGGCAAGAGCGTATTTTTACCGCTGGAAATTTTCTGGATATATTTGTCCAGGTTTTCCCTGAATAAGCGTTCACCCTGAAATGGGACGCTAACCAGCCATTCTTTACAGGGAGCTTCAGCAGACCAGTTTTTGAGCCATAGGAGCCTACGCATATGTACTATAGACAGCGTAAGGCGGGAGGCCTGATGGACTGAATCCTCTATGGCGTCAACCGCAAAGCCTAAGGCTCTAGGTAGATCAGCTAGGGCAAAGCCTGCTGATCTGTCAAGTCCCTCAAGACCTGTTTCAACTGATCCTTCACTGCTTAGCAGACCCCAATAGCTGCTACTGCTGGTTGTATCACCAAGCAGATTTTCATAAGGACTCCAATCTTTTATCTATTGGGTTCTTGAACATTTGGACATTATCCACTGGACATGTCAGTGATTTATACATACAAGAGATGGCTGCGTCCACTGTAGGGACCTTCCATTTTTTTTTTTGATGAACTTATCCTCCATGGGATAGACCACCGGAAATCTCTTGGGGGAATAAATATTTTCTCAGGACGTTCCCAATCCTGGTAAATGAGCCCTTTCAGTAAAGGGTGAAGTGGAAAAGAACAAACAGTCTGGGGGCTTCTAGCGACCCCAACGAGGATACAGTAGTGGTTGATGGTTCCGCAAGGTGCATTTTTAAATGCTGATCGGACCATGTTAGTCAGAGACTGAACCCATAATCTTTCAGCTTGAGATGCTGAGAAAAGGTTCCCCCACTGTTGATTCCTCTATAACAGAATCAACCTCATCCTGATCCCCTTCAGGCAGGTCGATCCCTGTATGGGACTGTTGCTCTGCTAACAGGCACTCTGAAGGAGGAGACGGAGATCGGGCGTGCTTTCCCTGACAGGGAGGCAGCGATAAATGTTGACAATCTCTCTCTAATCCTCCCAGAGCTGAGGAAAAAACCTCCTCTGTTACATACACAGGAGCAGGTGAACTGAGGACAGCCACAGTACCAAGTACCCCTGCGGGGTCTCTACGGTCACTTACCTCTGAACTTCAGGGGAGACTGGTGCAGCAGAAGTATGCCCAAGATCCTCCGAGCCCGATGAGACCCCCTTCGCTTCCTGGAAGATTCAGTTCCGGAGCTTCTGGACGGCATATTCCTAAGCCTAAAGCTGAGGTATTCCAGCCGTAATACACCACTTTTACTGAGAATAGTCTAGCACAATTGCTGCTATATCACAGTTGGTGTCTACTAATGTGCCTTTCTAGGGGATGCCTGTATCAACCGCTTGCTGTATGCCCTTTTTTTAAATGTTGCCAGCTCTGTCTCTGTACTTCATAGCCAGCTCACCACACAAAACTGTGGTTTTTACATGCTGGGACGCCCGCACATGCGCAGAAGCGCTGCGGCGCACACAGAGCGTCATCCCCCAGGCTCCGCCCCCTTTCCTGGCTCACCTCTATATATAGAGGCGCGTGCACGCGCGCGGCCACGTGCGCCTTCGGCGCTAATTTTGAAAAATGGAGACTAGGGACAAGAGCCAGGGCCCCTCTTTGCCGCAGGCCGGGGGATGGACGAGCATTGCAACATGGCAGAGGAAGCAGTTTCCCATAAGAGAACTCACCATCTGCCTGGACTTGCTCTGCTGAGAAGAAACTAGTCCACATGACAAGAAAACATTCCACAGCGGCCTCTAGTGGACAAACACAGGTACCGCAGTCTAATATCTTAAATATATATAAAAAAATATATTTTTTTTTTTTTTCTTGACCACCATTAAAAATTATTACATTTTTTTAGTAGTTACAGGCATGCACAGAATTTTGCGGGAATACCATTAGGTAACAGACAGAAAGACAAATTAGGCTTGGGGGTCCCCCAATAGAACCAAGTTCCTGGGGGCCCCCACTTACCTGTTCCCCGCCGCAGGACTTTGTTTGGTCCACAAAAGCCCAAACTTCACCTATCACGGCAGGCATTGTAATCAAACCTTCAGGGACCGGGTTCCCAAGGATTCCACTCCCCTGGACCTGTATAGCACCCTGCACAGAAAACATCTTGGTCGTGGGTATGACCAGAGCTCTGGATCCCAGGGTCCAGCTCTCCTAAGAGAAGCATTACAGGCAAAACCTTGCTCTTCTCTGCAAGGCCCGGGTACCGACCGTTTAGCTATGAAGCTTTTTTGGTCGGATCCGGAATAGCTTACTGAGGCCCAAAAGAACCTGTACGCAAGCTCAGTGAAAAACACATGTTTCTTCTTGGCCAACACCTTAGACACTGGCAAAAAACTGAGGTGCTCCCGGATGGGAGGGGCTTATATAGGGGAGGGTACTTCCGGTTTTGGAAGTTGCCAGTGCCAGCACCTGACGGTATCTATATAACCCATTAGTAATGACTATGTCGCTCTGTGTCCCGTGATGTACGAGAAAGAAACATTGTGTATGTGTAGCAAAGCCACAGCACAACATAATAGTTAGCTGAAGAAGAGATTGTCACCTCTTGTAGCAAATAAGTTTGCACTATTGTAGAAAATGTGGCAAATTAATTGCATTTGAGAACCTAGGAGACAGACAAGAAACACAGACAACAGTAGTTCAAATTAAATAGGAGTTTATGATCAAATAAAAGGTTTATTCAGGGTGAGCTACAGTTTGCTGCCATGCCACTGCCCCTCTACCCACAAAATAGTTAATATTGTTGCCGGACAACTCATTTTGGGAGGGCAACTTAGCACGGCCACTTTCAAGAGCTGTCATCACAGCCTCTTCAGCTGGGCCTGACACTGCAGAGTCCACATCACTTGGGCCTGAGGCAAGGTAGCTGCTAGCATTCCTCCGAAAAAAATTGTGGAGGATGCAGCAGCACAATACCAAATGATTGGTTTTATATTCGGCCAGGTTGATCGAGGTTAAAAACAGCCTAAAGCGACTGGATAGGATGCCAAAGGCGTTTTCAACAACCCTTCTGGCACGAGAGAGCCTATAATTAAATATTCTCTGTTCTGGGGTGAGGTTCCTCATAGGAAAGGGCTTCATAAGATGTTCTCCCAGAGCAAAGGCCTCATCTTGCACAAACACAAAATTAAGGCCATCCACATTGTCCTGAGCAGGTGGCAAATTTAAGGTGCCATTCTGGATCCGGTGGTAGAACTCGATCTGCATATTCACTCCCCTTCCAGGTACAGGAACTCGCAGCTGGCAGACACACCAGCTAGCATTACTATGCTGCAAAAGCCATTCAAATAATAGGACTCCGAGTTTGGTGGTGGGACAATCCTAACATGCTTGCAATCAATAGTACCACCACAGTTGGGAAAATCCCACTGCTCCTCGAACTGGGCCGCAACATCCTGCCATTGCTGGGTGTTGAAAGGAAACAGTGGAGTCAAACAAGGAAAAAAAATAAATGACTGATTCGGCTCATAACAGTGCAAGCAGATTTGACACAAACATTCTTGGCCAACATAAGTATAACATTTAACTGAGTATTTAAAGAGAAAGGTGTAAGGTCAACTTATCAGATTCCTCACCCCCTCTGGTGGCCCATTCTAAAAATGTTCTGGTGGGGGGGGGGGGGTGAATGGGTAGATGTTTTGGATAGGTAAAACTCTCCACTTCCATGAGAGCTGAATGCATAAATAATGTGTGATACTTTGGCCAGCCCCTCCTTACTTACACTATTGGCAGCCCAGTGGACAGGTAAGAAGTGTCATAATCCAAAAATATGAGTACACACCGTCCAAATTGAAGCACATTTTGACATTCATAAATTACCTATCTAGATAATAGGAGACAAAAACTTTCAACAGTACAATTTGAAAGTAATCAGGCAGGCCCTTGCACTACACGCTTTGGCGAATTCATCCAGAAATATGACCACAAAAGAGGTATACTGTGTATGGGTTTTGCAAGGTCAGCCGATAGAGTAGTTGTATCGGTTGACTTAGCATTTGGGGGGGGTACATAGTTAGTCAGGTTGAAAAAAAAAAAGATACAAGTCTATCCAGTTTAACCATAAAAAAATTATATTATATATACGGTATATATATATATATATATATATATATATATATATATATATATATATATATATATATATATATATATATAATATCATACAATCCCATATACCCAATTCTATACCCACAGTTGATCCAGAGGAAGGCGAAAACCCCCAGCAGAGCATGATCCAATTTGCTCCAGCAGGGCAAAAAATTCCTAAAATGTTAGTACCCAGTTATGTTATGTACATTTAGGAAACAATCCAGGCCTTTCTTAAAGTGGTTGTAGGCCCCCGAGGCAGTCCACGTCCCTCTGTCCAGCCGCAGACATCACTGCGGCGATAGCCGGAATGTTACTTCCAGGTATCACCGCACCAGCCAATCACAGCGCCGCTCCGGGGCTGTGATTGGCCGGAGCGGCGGAGACGTCACTCTGCAAATGCGCACGAGAGTGTTTTCATTCGGCTACGCCCAGCGATTGCTGGGAAGTAGCCGATTTTGTGAATGGGATTAACCCCATGAATGCGCCGTTGTCTACGGCGCGCATGCGCTGTAGACAGCGGCGTCTGTCTTTTTAGTAAATATCTCCTAAACCGTGTAGGTTTAGGAGATATTTCTTGCACCTACAGGTAAGCCTTAATCTAGGCTTACCTGTAGGTGCAAGTTAAAAAAGTGGGTTTACACCCACTTTAAAGCAATCTACTGAGCTGGCCAGAACCACCTCTGCAGGGAGTCTATTCCACATTTTCACAGCTCTTACTGTGAAGAAACCTTTCTGTATTTGGAGATGAAATCTCTTATCCTCTAGACATAAAGAGTCTTTTGTCTCCTTGTCTTTTGTGTTGACCGTAAAGTGAACAACAACACCAAGTTCACTATTTGGACCCCTTATATATTTGTACATATTGATCATAGCCCCCCTTATTCTCCTCTTCTCAAGAGAGAATTCAGTTCCTCTAATCTTTCCTCATAGCTGAGCTCCTCAATGCCTCTTATCAGTTTGGTTGCCCTTCTCTGCACTTTCTCCAGTTTCCCAATATCCTTTTTGAGAACTGGTGCCCAAAACTGAACTGCATATTCCAGATGAGGTCTTACTAATTATTTGAACAGGGGCAAAATGATATCTCTCTCTCTCTCTCGTCCATACCTCTCTTAATACAAGAAAGGACTTTGCTCGCTTTGGAAACCGCAGCTTGGCATTGCATGCCATTATTGAGCTTATGATCTACCAAAAACCCCAGATCCTTCTCCACTACGGATTCCCCCAGTTGTACTCCCCCTTAGTGTCATCTGCAAAGACAGAAATTTTACTTTTGATCCCAGACCCAAATATTATTTATAAACATATTAAAAAGTAAGGGTCCCAGCACTGAACCTTGGGGTACACCACTGATAACCTTAGACCATTCAGAGTAAGATTCATTAACCACTACTCTCTGAATTATGTCTTTTAGCCAGTTTTCTATCCATTTACAAACTGATATTTCCAATCCTGTAGACTTTACCTAACACATTAGCCGTGTGGGGAACTGTATCAAATGTTTTTGCAAAATCCAAGTATACCACGTCCACCGCCACCCCTCTGTCCAAGGTTTTACTTACCTCTTCATAGAAAGAAATCAGGTTTGTCTGACAACTTCTGTCTTGCATGAATCCATGCCGTCTGTTGCTTAAAATATTTTTTTCCAGCAAGAACTCGTCTATGTGGTCTTTTATTAATCTCTCCAGTATCTTCCCAGCTATAGAAGTTAAACTAACAGGTCTATAGTTACTTGGTAAAGACTTTGTTCCCTTTTTAAATATAGGCACCACATTGGCCCTGGGCCAATCCAATGGTACTATTCCTTTAATTAAAGTGGTTGTATACCCGCTGACACATTTATTTATTTTTCATACCCCTGTAAGGCAAAAGGCATAATGAGCTAGTATGCACCGCATACTAGCTTATTATGAAATACTTACCTTAGAACGAGGCGTCGGTAACTTACCTGGTCCACACCAAGGTAGCCGATATGTTGCCTCGGCGTGTTTTCCGGGTATCGCGGCTCCAGCTCTGTGAGTGGCTGGAGACGCGATGTCGTCACTCCCACGCATGCACACGGGAGACTTATTTCCGGCAAGGTCCGGCGTCTGCCGGGCCTTCAGCCGAGAATCCCCTGTGCGCATGCGCCGCTGCAGTCAGCGGCTCATTGCAAGGGGAATATCTCCTAAACCGTAAAGGTTTAGGAGATTTTTTTTTTACCTGCAGGTAAGCCTTATTATAGGCTTTCCTGTAGGTAAAAGTTACAAAATTGACTATACAACCACTTTAATGAGTCCCTAAAAATTTGATACAATGGCTTTGAAATTACGGAGCTCAATTTTTTTAGGATCCGTGGGTGTATGCCATCTGGTCCAGGTGTTTTATCCACCTTTATTCTGTCTAAATATTTCTGGACCATATCACTTTTGAGCCATTGTGAATTTGGGGCTGTGTCCCTACCACCCCCATTATGGACATGAGCTCCCCCATGCTCATTTGTATACACAGAGCTGAAGAAAGTATTTAATAAATTAGCCTTCTCTTTGTCCCCAGTTACCCACTCTAGATTATTTTGTAAAGGGCCTACATGCTCAGACTTGACCTTTTTACTCTATTAATATTATATTTGAAGAATTTTTGGGGGTTTGTCCTACTATGTTTTGCAATCTGTCGTTCGTTTTGAATTTTTGCATTCTTGACTTCCTTTTTACATATTTTGTTATATTCTAACATTTAACCTCTTCGCGCCCGGGCAATGCTGAAAAGACGTCAGCATTGCAGCGCTCAATTGCCGGGAGGACGTCCATGGACGTCCTCCTGTTTCCTCGCCCCCGTGAGCGCGCATCGGGGAAAATACATCAAAAACAGTGCCCACAGTCCCTGCCAGTCCCATCTGCCAGTGCCACCTGTCAGTGCCACCTGCTGTCAGTGCCACCTGCCGTCAGTGCCACCTGCCGTCAGTGCCATCAGTGCCACGTATCAGTGTCACGTGTCATCGGTGCCTTTTGTCATCACCAACAATGGCTAAAAGAGTGTTTTCAGCCGAGGAGGCTTACGAAATTCTTGCGGCCGACGGGAGCAACGGGGAGCTCTCCGATTCGGATTCCTCCGCAAATTCAGAGTATGAGTCTGACGTGGACTACGAGCCTGTCCTAAGCAGTGGATCAATTACATCAGAGGAGGAGGAGGAGGGCCCGCCAGACAAAGGCGTTCTGCTGAGGAGGCAGTGCCATCCACCAGCACCGCAGTGCCTCGGCAAGCAAGGCCACGTAACAGTGGGGTGTCACCTCAGTCCCAAAGGGTTAGGTCCCATGCCAGCCTTCCTTATTCCCTTCAGTACCCCTTGTGGCTTCCTCCTAATTCAGGAGAAGCCAACATTCCCCCTTTCACTGCCCAGCCAGGAGTCCAGGTGGATACAGATAACTTTTCCCCGATTGATTTTTTTAATTAAATTTTTACTGAGGACATGCTGGCAACAATTGTGGCCCAGTGCAACTTATATGCCCAACAGTTCATTAACCAGCAACCCAACGAGTGGAGACCCCTTACAGTGGAGGAGTTTAGAATTTTTTTGGGCCTCACATTCTGCATGGGACTAAATGGAAAAAATCAGATGCGTTCCTATTGGTCAACCCGTCCCATCTACCACATGCCCATCTTTTCCTCAGTAATGCCCAGGACCAGATATCTCATGATCATGAGATTCCTACACTACAGTGACAATACCCAGTGCCCTCCCCGAAATAACCCAAATTTTGATAAGCTTTATAAAATTTGGCCGCTACTAAATTATTTTTCTAAAATATTCCCCCAGTTGTTTACCCCAGACCAACACATATGCGTGGATGAGTCCCTTATCAAATTTTCTGGCAGGCTGGGCATAAAACAATTTATACCCAGCAAAAGGGCCCGCTATGGGGTGAAGCTCTATAAATTGTGTGACCGAGCCACTGGGTATGTGTATGCATTCATTGTATATGAAGGGAAGGACACCCAACTGCACCCCCCTAATTGCCCAGACTATATAGGAACCAGTGGGAAAGTCGTTTGGGAACTCATAAACCCACTTCTTGAGAAAGGCTACCACTTGTATGTGGACAATTTTTATACAAGTTTGCCCCTGTTCCGAAACCTACACAGAATGAACATTCCAGCATGCAGCACCGTACGGATGGACCGGAAGGGCTTTCCTCAAAGCCTGGTCACCAAAAAATTGAGAAGAGGGGAGATGGCGAGTTTACGTAATGAGGAAATTTTGGCAGCTTCAACGACCAGATGATCGAACCCTACCTTTCCACAAGAAGAACATACCAGTGGTATAAAAAAGTTTCCATTTATTTGTTTAATTTGGCCATGTGCAACTCCTATGTCATCTATCGGAAATCCACTATAAGACCCAAATCCTTCCTTTTCTTACAGGAGGAAATCACCACTGCCCTTTTATACCCGAACGCCCCACCAGTAAACATTAGATCCGATGTCATTAGCCGACTCTCCGAGCGCCACTTCCCAGATAAAATCCCTCCCAGACCAACAGGCCAAAAACGCCATAAAAAATGCCGGGTGTGCACCAAAAGAGGAGAGAGAAGAGACACCATTTATTATTGTGCCCAATGTCCTTCAGAACGAGGCATCTGCGTAGGCAAATGCTTCCGCCGTTACCATACCAAAATAAATTATTAGTTCACTTCCTGCCATTTACCTTCACACCCCTTATGCCTCTGCTTTCTCTGTAACTGACCCTGGCTTGTTGTTCGACCATGCTTCTGCCTAACGATTCTGTTTATACCTCTGCCTGATCTGGAACTGACCCTGGACTATTATTCGACCACGCTTCTGCCTACCGATTCTGTTTATACCTCTGCCTGATCTGGAACTGACCCTGGACTGTTATTTGACCACGCTTCTGCCTACCGATTCTGTACATACCTCTGCCTGATCTGTAACTGACCCTGGACTGTTTGACCATGCTTTTTGCCTGCCTCTTGGACTGATCTTGTACCCTGCCAGTGGACTAGTGGGATTCATATATGTGAGGGGCTCCAGAATTGTTTTTCTGGATGAAGAAAACAATTGTTTTTGTTTTTCTCATTCCTAGATTAGGGTCTGGAGACTCGGAGGCTTCAAAGAGATTTGGGTGGGAGAAGCCTCTACCCCTGTCCCCATTCACTACTGCCTGTAGGACCTATGCCATCATGCCTCTGCCTGTCGCATGAACTGACCAGACCACATGGACCTGCCTACTACCAGGACCAATATTTTGGCACTGCTGACAATCTCTGCCTGCACTGTGTATGGACAGTATCCCTGCCTGCTGCCTGTACTGACTATGGACAGTATTCCTGCCTGTTTCCTGGACAATTGCATTCGCTTTTGCTGACCAAGTCCCTGCCTGCTGCCTGGACCAGTGCTATCCTCTGTGGACAACTGCACTACTAAAACCACAGGTAATCTTTTGTTTACCCTTTGCTCAGCAGAATGTATTTTGGGGTGTAATTCTTGGTATGTGCATGCTATGTGTCCCTGATGGTGTTCCTTGCATGTTGGGCCACTGTATGTGGGTAGGCTGTGTAAAAGTCTCACACATTTGGTATCGCCATACTCAGGAGGAGTAGCAGAATGTATTTTGGGGTGTCATTTTTGCTATCTTCCCCAGGATTCGGATGTGAAGATCCCTTCCTCCATCTAGGAACAAGTGATCGTTGTTGGAGCCGGACACGCTTCTGTGATCTCTATAACTTGAGATCCCAACTATCCGTACCATACTTAGGAGGATTCATTACACCACCTTCTGGCTACACATTTCGGTTATCTGCGGAAGAACTTTTGTTGCAGTCACTTGATTCCATTATCCCTGGGTGGATACACGCCTGTATGACCTTCTCCTAGCGGAAAGGTCCATCGTATCTGGTAAGCTCAACATTTTTACAGTGGAGGATTACATCAGCACATTTTGGGCAGAGGATTGCATCTTCCTTCTTTTCATCACACGAGGAATCCTACCCTCTTTTTCCTGCTATACCATTCTGGGAATTTATGAGGACTTTTCTCTCTCAGTGATAGAATTGCAATTGATTTGATAGTGTTGATCACTCATTTGGTGCTGTTTTATATTTACAATTTTTATGCGCTGCACATACCCTCGTTTTACTATGTACATGCTATGTGTTGGCAATATCTTATAAATGGACAACTTTGCGTAAAAAAAAATTGCGTTTTAATTTTTTTCCTGCATTTTCCAAAAACTTCAGGAAAAAAATGAACCGTTCAAAAGACTCATTATGGCTCACAGATTATACATTGGGGTGTTAGCTTTTCAAAATGGGGTCACTTTGGGGGTGTTTCCATTGTCCTGGTGCTCCAGGGCCTTCAAAAGTGTAATAGGTAGTCAACTAGTTAGATGTGTAATTTATGCTCCTAGAATACCTGATGGTGCTCCCTGCATGTTGGGCCTCTGTATGTGGCCAGACTGAAAAAGTCTCACACATGTGGTATCGCCATACTCAGGAGGAGCAGCAGAATGTATTTTGGGGTGTCATTTGTGGTATACACATGCCATGTGAGAGAAATAACCTATTACAATGACAATTTTGTGGGGAAAAAAATAAATATAAATTTTGCAAAGAATTGTGGGAAAAGATGACAACATCAAAAACCTCACCATGCATCATACTAAATACCTTGAAATGTCTACTTTCAAAAAAGGGGTAATTTGGGGGGTATTTGTACTTTCCTGGTTTGTTCGGGTCGTAAGAGATGAGATAGCCCACCAGTACATTAGGTGTGATCAATTGTTTATGATCCGCATCACAGCTTGTAGACTATAACTTTCACAAAGACCAAATAATATCCACTAATTTGGGTTATTTTTACCAAAAGATATGTAGCAGTATAAATTGTGGCCAAAATTTATGAAGAAAAATAAGGAATTTGCTAAATTTTATCACATAAAACTAAAAAAAAAAAAAAGTGTTTTTTTTCCAAATTTTCCGTATTTTTTCATTTATAGCGCAAAAAATAAAAAACCCAGGAGGTGGTCAAATACCACCAAAAGAAAGCTCTATTTGTATGAAAAAAAAAAAAGGACAAAAAAATCATTTGGGTGCAGTATTACATGACTGAGTAATTGTCATTCAAAGTATGAGAGCGCTGAAAGCTGAAAATTGGTCCGGGCACGAAGGGGGTTTAGTGCCCAGTTGTCAAGTGGTTAAATGACTAGTGTTCCTTCATTTTTATATTTTTTAAAAGCTCTTTTCTTATAGTTTATAGCTTTTTTAACTTTGGCTGTGAGCCACATAGGTTTTATTTTTAGCCTTTTAAAACTTATTGCCCATGGGAATATACTTTGCAGTGAGTTCACAGTCTTTTTGAAGAATTCCCATTTCTGTTCTGTGCCCATTGATGCCAATATTCTCTCCCAGTCCAAGTCCTAGAGAGCAGCCCTCATCCTTGGAAAAATTTGCTCTCTTAAAGTTAAGTGTTTTTATGTTTCCCGTATGTGTTTTTTGCTTACAGCTAACATCAAATGAAATCATGTTATGGTCACTGCTACCCAGGTGTTCCTTTATCTTAACATTAGTAATAAGCTCTGCATGGTTTGAGATTACCAGGTCCAACAGAGCATCGTTCCTAGAGAAAAGTTGTTACCGCTCCAGGTGAGTATACTTCGGCAATCAATATGGTCTCAGGAACACCGTGGGTGCCGGCAATGCACGTAGCATATAAGAGAAGAAAATGATGATATGGACAGCCGCACTCCAAAAAACCTTGATGGTTGCCTTTATTGTAAAAACAGGATTAAAATGCACTACAAATCACTGCAAAACCGGGACAACAGCTGACATGTTTCGCACTACACACTAGTGCTTAATCATAGCTGACCTCCCTTTCCATTATTCAAGAACCCCCCTTCTCTCCAAAAGTTCAGGGGTATGCCCTGATCGATACGTTCATTCCATTAATGTAGTAGCTTTCAAGCCCAAATATTAATTGGAAAGTCCATTATGGTGCTCCTAATTCATGGCTAAAAAACTCTCAATAATTTTACATATTTTCCCAGGATATGGATTTTTTCAAAGTTTAGAATCACACATACAGACATGGGACCAATATAGGTGTAATGACACATACAATTAAAACATACACCTTATATTTTGCAGATAGACATATGAGAGATGTAAATTGATTAAGTTAGCCAGGTTTTTTATTTTTTTTATTTTTAAAGTTCTACGAAAAATATGCAAAAAGAGAGTAACGATTTATGCTCATGTGTTCTATCCTCTTTTTTCAATGACAGTTGTACTTTTAGACTCGAATATGGAAAGAACACATAGATCTATCTGCCTGTATATCCTTAAACTTGTCGTGTACATCAATAATGCTAGCACTAGCTATATCTACATGTTATTTCCCCACAGGATGGCTATAGACTACTCTACCAGATATTTGAGCTATTACGTTATTCTTCATGCACCTCTTTTGTGCAGATATATGTTTTAATTTTGACGTTTTAGATTCATATATTGATGCTTTTATGGTTTCTTAGAAATGACATTTTTGGAGTGCGGCTGTCCATATCATCATTTTCTTCTCTTATAGAGCATCATTCCTAGTTGGGGCCTCAAACTGGACCATAAAATTGTCCTGTAATAGGTTTATAATTTTTTTTTCCCCATTATTATCACCATCCCAGCCCTTTCCATCTGTGCATGGAGCCGAGTCTCCACCTCCTCATTAACATTGGGTGGTCTATAACAAACTCCAATGAGTAACTTTGAACTACACACATCTGTATGCAGTTCCATCCATAATGCTTCAAATTCGTCACACTCTCCATCCACCAGGTCCTCTTTCACCCTTGCTTTGAGATCACTTCTCACATAGAGACAGACCCCTCCACCTTTCCTTTTTACCCTGTCTTTCCAAAAGAGTGCATAGCCAAAAATATTAATAGCCCAGTCATGTGAGGAATGAAGCCAAGTTTAAGCAATACCAATTACATCATAGCTCTCCTGATGCACCAGAGCTTCCAACTCACTTATTTTGCTTGGCAATCTTCTGGCATTGGTGAACAAACACTTAAATGCATTAAAGTGGTTGTAAACCCACTTTGTAAACAAACACCTACAGGTAAGCCTAGATTAAGGCTTACCTGTAGGTGCAAGAAATATCTCCTAAACCTACACAATTTTACATTTTCCAGTAGTTATAGGCATACACAGATATTAGCGGGAATACCGTTAGGTAACAGACAGAAAAGACAAATTAGGCTTGGGGGTCCCCCAATAGAACCAAGTTCCTGGGGGCCCCCACTTACCTGTTCCCCGCCGCAGGACTCTGTTTGGTCCACAGAAGCCCAAACTTCACCTATCACGGCAGGCATTGTAATTAAACCTTCAGGGACCGGGTTCCCAAGGATTCCACTCCCCTGGACCTGTATAGCACCCTGCACAGAAAACATCTTGGCCGTGGGTATGACCAGAGCTCTGGATCCCAGGGTCCAGCTCTCCTAAGAGAAGCATTACAGGCAAAACCTTGCTCTTCTCTGCAAGGCCCGGGTACCGACCGTTTAGCTATGAAGCTTTTTTGGTCGGATCCGGAATAGCTTACTGAGGCCCAAAAGAACCTGTACGCAAACTCAGTCAAAAACACATGTTTCTTCTTGGCCAACACCTTAGACACTGGCAAAAAACTGAGGTGCTCCCGGATGGGAGGGGCTTATATAGGGGAGGGTACTTCCGGTTTTGGAAGTTGCCAGTGCCAGCACCTGAAGGTAAACTATATAACCCATTAGTAATGACTAAGTCGCTCTGTGTCCCGTGATGTACGAAAAAGAAAGACATGCACCGATGTCTACGGCGCATGCGCGCCGTAGACAACGGTGCATTCACAGGGTTAATCCCATTCACAATTCCGGCTCTGCCGGAATAGACAGCTCCAGCGCGCATGCGCGGAGTGACGTCTTCGCCGCTCCGGCCAATCACAGCGCCGCAGCGGCGCTGTGATTGGCTGGAGCGGCGATACCCGGAAGTAACCTTCCGGGTATCTGATGAGCGATGGCTGCGGACGGAGCGGGGGACGAGGATGGCTTTGGGGGTCCCGATCTAAGGTAAGTGATGCATAATGAGCTAGTATGCTAGTCATACTAGCTCATTATGGCTTTGTCTTGCAGGTGATATAAAAAAAAATAATTTGATCTGGGTTTACAACCGCTTTAATATATTTTGACCGGTCACATACTATCCTCTTGGGTGTTCCGAGATTGCAACTAGGACTTGTTACCATACTTACCTTGGGTTTATGTGCTTTGGTTACCCTACCACTAATGCCCCTAATACTACTCTCTGGAATATGTTCCATGCTGACTCTCTCTTATCTCTGGACCCCCCCCCCGTCGCCTAGTTTAAAAACCCTTCTAACTTTTTGGCAATCTTCATTCCCAGCTGATCTGTACCCTCCTCATTTAGGTGCAGTCCGTCCCTTCTATAGTACTGGTCATCGACTGAAGTCGGCCCAGTCCTCCAGGAACCCAAACCCCTCCTTACTACACCAGCTCTTCAGCCACTTGTTTACTTCCCTAATCTCCCTCTGCCTTTCTGGTGTGGCTCGATGTACCGGTAAGTATTCCTGAGACTACCTTGGAGGTCCTTTTCCTCAATTTAGCTCCCAAGTCCCTAAAATCGTTCTTTCGGACACTCCATCTGCCTCTGACTTTGCCATTGGTGCCAACGTGCACCATGACAGCTGGGTCTTCCCCTGCCCCTCACACTAATCTGTCCACCAAATCCGTGATGTGCCAAACCCGAGCGCCCGGTAGTCAACATACCGTTTGGCGCTTCAGGTCTTTGATACAGATTGCCCTCTCTGTCCTTCTAAGAATTGAGTCCCCTACCACCAAAATCTGTCTTTCCTTTCCTTCCCCCCCCCCCCCACTCTCACTGGAGGAGTTCTTCCCCCGGCAGCTAGGAGAGTCCCTCAGCTCCAGCAGCGCTGGTCCCTGACTGGTTTCACCAATGTTACTCAATGGAGCATACTTATTGGGATGCTCCAGCCCTGGAATGGCCTCCCTGACTGTCACCCATCTACTATTTTCTAGTGCCTGCACCTCTGTTTCCACCCACCTCTGTGCTGGCCCCTGCCGTCACCTGCCGGGTATGTTCCTGGCTCTCCTTTAGTGTGGAGGGTCTTCCCAGTGCTGACAGTTGCTTCCCCAGATTCAGAACCTGGGCTTCCAGGGAAACAATGTGCTTACATTTTGCACAGCAGTAATCGCCCTCGATCAGATGATCAAGGAAGGCATACATGCCGCAAGATGTACACCGAGTCGCCTCTTCACACCCGCCGGGTATCGTACCTATTAATTTAATGAGAATTAGAGATTATACCCAGTCCAAATTACCCAACAACTAGCTTCCTGACACCAATACTCAACAAGACAATACACAGGTACCCGCAGACCAGCGTGCACCCACAATATACAAGTACTAACGATACACATACACTACTCAGACAACACTCAGGTACTCACACTACACAGGTACTATGACTCCTGTTTTTAACTCACCACTTAGTCCAGTTCCACTTGGACAGAGTTCCAGCAAGCTCAAGGATGAGCAGGCTCTAAAGGAGTGCTACAGAAATTTATATAGGCCTCAAGCACCTGTGACCAATTAACCATTCCCCTTAATTAGTAGGCTAAAAGGGGGGGGGGAAAAAGGCCGTTTAAAACCTTCCAGAAAAAAGGTGTTAAAAAGCTGCAAGGAAAAAGAACCTAAAATGCAACACAGCAGTCAAAAGCAAAACTTGTTCACACTCTCCATTCAAGGTCCCCACTGTCTAGCCTCCAACCAACAAGACTGGGTTCCAAATGAGGTTGTGCACCAAAAAAAATAGGATTTTTGTACTCACCGTAAAGTCCGTTTCTCTGACGTTCATGGACTGACACAGCCTCTCTTACACTTTACACATGGGTTATGTCCCTGCTTGCAGAAGAAGACCTAGGCAGAATGTGAAATGTTATACATACATTCTAAAAAGCCAGAGCTGAACAGCCCCGCCCAGGGGGGCGGTCCCACTGCAGTCAGCAGACCTCAGTTCGTAACAAAGCAGTACAAACCTTGAAAAGAAGGGTGGGTGCTGTGTCAGTCCACGGACGTCAGAGAAACTGATTTTACGATGAGCACAAAAATCCTATTTTCTCTTATCGTCCATGGACTGACATAGCCTCTCTTACACTTTACACGTGGGATGTCCCAAAGCAGTGTCAAGAGGGATGGGAGCAGTATAATTGGAAAACCAAAAACTTCACTCCAAACAAGGTAGAGCTCCTCAACGTAGGAGTTACAACATTAAACAGCGGCCTGCAACACCTTGCGCCCGAAGGAAGCATTCGAAGATGCAGCCACATCAACCTCATAGAACTTAGAAGAGGTATGAGCGGATGACCAGGTCGCCGCCTTGCACACTTGTGCAACCGACGCTTGATGCCGGAAAATCCAGGAAGCACCAATTGCCCTGGTGGAATGCGCCGTAACCGGAAGGGGAGGCGCCCGCCCCTTGAGGGCATAGGCCTGTATAACGGTCTGTCTGATCCACCTAGAAATGGTGGCAGACGAAACCGCTTGGCCCTGTGTTGGACCAGAGACAGACACAAACAGTGAGTCATACTTCCGAATTGAAGCAGTAGCAGACAGGTACACCCGCAAGGCACGTACCACATACAATGTGTGAAGCGCAAACCCTCTGGGATGCGATGGGTGAGGACACAAGGACGGAAGGACAATGTCATCATTTAGGTGAAAGGCCGAGACTACCTTTGGCAAAAAAGAAGGTCGTGGACGCAACACCGCCTTATCCTTATGGATGACCAAATAGGGCGACTTGCAGGACAAGGCTGCCAACTCAGACACCCGTCTAACAGAAGTAATGGCCAATAAGAAGGCCACCTTCTGAGACAAGGTCAAGAGGGGAATATCTCTGATATTTTCAAAAGGGAGGTTCCTGGAGAACCGAAAGCACCAAACTCAGATCCCAAGGAAGGAGAGGAGGTTTAATAGGAGGGAGCACATGGCGAACCCCTTGCACAAAGGTGCTAACCAAGGAATGACCCGCTAGCGGTCGCTGAAAGAAGACGGCCAAGGCTGAAATCTGACCCCTACTGGTACTTAAAGCAAGCTTTTGGGTCAAACCACGCTGCAAGAACCGCAGGATTCTGGGGACGGAATACGTCCGTGGACGCCAGTCCAGCTCTTCGCACATAGCGATGTAAGCTTCCCAGGTACGGTGATATATCTTTCTGGCGGAAGACTTCCGTGCCGTTAACATGGTCGAAATTACCGAATCCAAGAGACCTCAGTCTCTCAGCACCTGGCTTTCAATAGCCATGCCGTTAAAGCCAGAGGATAAAACAAGAAGAAAAAGAGGACCTTGAGACAGAAGGTCCTCCCTCATTGGCAACCGCCAAGGAACGTCCACGATGAGACGTACCAGATCGGCGTACCAATGACGCCGAGGCCAATCAGGTTCACATCCGGCATGCCCCACCACCGGCACAGAATATGAAAAACCTCCAGGTGCAAGGACCACTCTCCCTGGTCCAGCGTCTGGCGACTCAGATAGTCCGCCTGCCAATTGTCTACACCCGTAATGTAGACGGCCGACAGAGCCGGCACGCTTCTTTTGGCCCACCTTAGGATGCAGGCGACCTCTGAAGTTGCAGTGGAGCTCCGAGTCCCCCCTTGCTGGTTGACATACGCCACCGCCGTGGTGTCGTCCGACTGGATCCCGAGGGAGCAATCCTGTAGTCCAGGGTTCGACAAATCCCGGGCGCCAGGTCGCAATTGCGACTAGAATTAGCGACCTGGCGCCCAGGGTATCCTGTGTCTCTGTGCGGGGCCCCCCCGCATTATCTAGTCCGGCCGCGGCTTTGCGGCCTTCTGCTTCCAGCAGAGAGCACAGATAGGCGGCGCGCGCTCCGCCTCCGGCTGCCTCTCGCCCTGGGGATTGGGGAATTCCACTGAGGAGACGGAGCCACCTACGTCACTGCCACGAGTCACTCAGTAAAGGAGCTGCCTGCAGAGTGCACACATCAGTCACGTTAGAACAGCGATATCACACACAGAGTGCGGACAGCGGCGGTGTGTGTTAAAGTGGTTGTATACCCCAAATTTGTACAAGCACCTACAGGTAAGCCTACATTAAGGCTTACCTGTAGGTGCTTGCAATATCTCCGAGACCTACACAGTCTCGGAGAGATTTGCAAAAAAGACTGTACCGCTATCTACGGCGCATGCGCGCCATAACGGCGCAGGCGCACTGAGCGCGGCGGCTCTTGAATGGGAGCCTGCCGGACACTAGAGGTGCGCATCTTCACTGGCCTCACGATTCGATTCGATTCCGCGATGCATCACGATTACAGCGCAAGTGCGCATGGTTTTCATCAAAAAAATTCAAGCAGTCAGGAGATCTCCATTTTTTTTATTATATGTGTTCTTTTTAAAAAAAGACAACACTCCCTGCATGTAGCAAAGTCTAAACAAAGTAGACAACAACTTGTACATAGTACAGGAGATGGTCGGTGACTGCAGACATGCTACAGGAGATGGTCGGTGACTGCGGACATGCTACAGGAGATGGTCGATGACTGCGGACATGCTACAGGAGATGGTCAGTGACTGCGGACATGCTACAGGAGATGGTCAGTGACTGCGGACATGCTACAGGAGATGGTCAGTGACTGCGGACATGCTACAGGAGATGGTCAGAGAGACTGTGGACATGCTACAGGAGATGGTCAGAGAGACTGCGGACATGCTACAAGAGATGGTCAGAGAGACTGCGGACATGCTACAAGAGATGGTCAGAGAGACTGCGGACATGCTACAGGAGATGGTCAGAGAGACTGCGGACATGCTACAGGAAATGGTCAGAGAGACTGCGGACATGCTACAGGAGATGGTCAGTGACTGCGGACATGCTACAGGAGATGGTCAGTGACTGCGGACATGCTACAGGAGATGGTCAGTGACTGCGGACATGCTACAGGAGATGGTCAGTGACTGCGGACATGCTACAGGAGATGGTCAGTGACTGCGGACATGCTACAGGAGATGGTCAGTGACTGCGGACATGCTACAGGAGATGGTCAGTGACTGCGGACATGCTACAGGAGATGGTCAGTGACTGCGGACATGCTACAGGAGATGGTCGGTGACTGCGGACATGCTACAGGAGATGGTCGGTGACTGCGGACATGCTACAGGAGATGGTCAGAGAGACTGCGGACATGCTACAGGAGATGGTCAGAGAGACTGCGGACATGCTACAGGAGATGGTCAGAGAGACTGCGAACATGCTACAGGAGATGGTCAGAGAGACTGCAGACATGCTACAGGAGATGGTCAGAGAGACTGCGGACATGCTACAGGAGATGGTCAGAGAGACTGCGGACATGCTACAGGAGATGGTCAGAGAAACTGCGGACATGCTACAGGAGATGGTCAGAGAGACTGCGGACATGCTACAGGAGATGGTCAGTGAGTGCGGACATGCTACAGGAGATGGTCAGTGAGTGCGGACATGCTACAGGAGATGGTCAGTGAGTGCGGACATGCTACAGGAGATGGTCAGTGAGTGCAGACATGCTACAGGAGATGGTCAGTGACTGCGGACATGCTACAGGAGATGGTCAGTGACTGCGGACATGCTACAGGAGATGGTTGGTGACTGCGGACATGCTACAGGAGATAGTCGGTGACTGCGGACATGCTACAGGAGATGGTTGGTGACTGCGGACATGCTACAGAAGATCAGTAGGTAAGTATAATATCCGTTTTAAAATAAAAATAAAAACAAAAAAATAATAATACTGGCACTTTAATGAACTTTTTTCACACTTCTTTACCCTATTCTAATCCCTAACCTAATTCCTAACTCCAAACTAACCTTTACTGCAGTAGTGAGAAGAACTTTCCTGTTGTGCCGAGAATGGTTCCCCCCACCGGATTCTGTTCCCCTGGCTCTCGGGTCCTATCGGAACTCCGCCCCCCCACTCCCAGCCCTGTACATTGCCGCTCCCTCCTCCTACGAATGCTAATGCTCCTAATACCGCCCCGCCTCTCCAGCCCTCTGCTCATTAGCATTCGTTAAACAGTAGCCGAGGGCTGGAGAGGCGGGGCGGGGCGGTATTAGGAGCATTAGCATTCGTAGGAGGGAGCGGCAATGTACAGGGCTGGGGGGGGGCGGAGTTCCGATAGCAGCCGAGAGCCAGGGGAACAGAATCCGGCAGGGGAACAGTGAGTGTATATGACGCGCTCATGTGACTGCCCTCTCTCCTCTCTGCTTTCACGTCTCTCCTGGCGTACGTGAGACGTGAAAGCAGAGAGGCGGGCCGGGCAGTCACATGAGCGCGTCATAGGAAAAAAATAACAAATGAGGAAACGGCTCTCCCGGGAATGAAGGGGCGGGGCTAGACATCGGGGATAATCGATTAATAGGTTTCCCTGCATCGGTGCCGCATCGGGGACGCCCGAATCGCGATGCACCGATTAAATTCCGCACCCCTACCCGACACTGCCGGAAATTCGCGCATGCGCGGGGATCGTGCCGTTCCCCGCGCATGTGCGGGAGTGACGTCATCGCCGCTCCGGCCAATCACAGCGCCGGAGCGGCGATACCCGGAAGTCACTCCGGGTATCATGGATGCGACGGAGGAGGTGTCCGAGGACCGCTGCGGGGGCTTCGATCTAAGGTAAGTGATTGATAATGAGCTAGTATGCTAGTCATACTAGCTCATTATACCTTTGCCTTGCAGGTTGACAAAAAAAAAAAAAAGTGTTGCGGTATACAACCGCTTTAAGGTGAGAGAGTGACTCAATGCAGCCAGAAGCTGCTATTATACAGTATAAGAACTATTGAATTGTGTATAAAATGCGGTTTTCCCACATCAGTGTAACTTTCCCTCTATGACACAGAACAACTTTACTTACCCGAGTACAATAAGCTGATATCGGATTGGGTGTTACTGTATGGAGTATTACCTGATTGGTTGGTAGGGGATAGTGCTCTTCATTAGGGATGCACCAATACCTGTTTTTTAGTGGCGAGTACAAGTACTGATACCAATTACAGATATATAGATAAATAATGCAGCGATATGTGTTTAAATCCTCAATATCACCATACCATAATCACTAAAATTTTTATATAAAGTGCTATATGTAAAATAATTAATTCATAAATATACAACATCAAATGATATGTGCATCACAGAACAATTATAACAGTGCTCCAAACAAAATCCCAGTGCAAAGTAATAAAAATGCTTATATTAAGCAAGTCCACAGTGAAAGAAGTTGATAATGAAGTTTAAATGATATCACAAAACAATATTTAAGGCTGCTTTCACACTGGGGCGGGAGGGCGTTGACGGTAAAACGCTGCTAGTTTTAGCGGTGCTGTACTGTCGTTTTAGCGAAAAATAAAGCTTTGTCGGCTGTTAAAAAAAAAAAAAAACTGGCTCCTAACTTTTTTAGCTGGCTCCTAGATTCCAAGCAAATTTGTCAAGCCCTGCTGTAGTCTCTCCGACCACGAGGAGAGGCACAGTCTGATTGCCCGTATTTCCAGAACATTGATCGGTAAACGGGCTTTGTCCGGAGTCCAAAGCCCTTGGGCTGACAGGACTCCCCAGACTCCACCCCAGACCGTCAGGCTGGCGACCGTCGTGATCACCGTCCACTGGATGGGGAGGAACGACTTCCCGGACCGAATAGCCGGGGACCTCAACCACCACGCCAGGGATGCCCTGACTGGATGACTCATCTGGATCGAAGATCCAAGGACAACGGGGATTTGTCCCAAGTGGACAGGATCTCTTACTGTAATGCCCGTGTGTGTGATTGGGCATACGGAACAGCCTCGAACGAGGCCACCATGAGTCCCAGGACTCTCATGAAAAAAACGGATTGACGACCATTTTCGGGACGTCAGGACCCACACTGCAGACTGAAATGTCAGTAACTTCTCCAGGGGTAGGAATACCTTTGCCTCCAAGGAGTCCAGGATCAGACCGAGATACTCCGAATGCCGAGTCGGGACCAGGACCGACTTCTGAATGTTCAGGAGCCACCCGAAGTCCCTGCGGGTCTGACTGACGATAGTCACACTTTCTTCTAATTCTGAGCCATTGTCTGCTCTTAGAAGATGATCGTCCAGATAGCCCACAATAGCAATGCCTCGCTGTCTCAGCAAAGCTAGAACCGGAGCAAGCACCTTGGTAAACACCTCTGGTGCCGAGGCTAGGCCGAAGGGAAGAGCCACAAATTGATAGTGGACTTCGCCGATCGCAAAGCGCAGAAACTTCTAGTGACTTGTGCAGATCGGAACATGCAAGTAGGGGTCCTTGATGTCCAAGGACGCCAGAAAATCCCCTTGATGGAATGTAGCGATCACCGTGCGAATGGATTCCATGCAGAACTTTTGTACCATCACAAAGGCATTCAGGCCTAGAGGACCAGGATTGGCCGAACCACGTCCTTTTTTGGGACTACAAACAGATTTGAGTAGAACCCCTGAAAACTCTACTGTGACGGAACCGGCACAATCACTCCGGACCTGACCAATCCTGTACGGCCCCTAAGAGGGCCGCCCGACGGGCAGGAAGGAGAGGGAGATTTGAGGGAAAGAATCTGTCTGGGGGCCAGGAACGGAACTCTATCCTGTATCCTGAGGTGACCACCTCGCACACCCACCGGTCGGCGATCCGGGAGGTCCACCGAACCGTGAACCTGCAAAGACATCCCCCCACCCCAGAGTCGGGCAGGGGCAAGACTTCATGCGGCGGCGGGCATGGGAGCTTGCTTGGCAGGCTTACGCACCCAGGGATGCTTATGTCCCCCAGCTGCACTTTTTTCAGTCTGGGCGGGCTTACCCGTGGATTCTGACTGACAAAAAAAATTCTTCTTCGCTGGAAAGGAAGGGCCCGGCTTACGGTGGGGCTCCTTTTCCTTAACAGACTGAGGAAGGAAGGTGCTCTTACCCCCGTGACATCCATATAATGTTATCCAGGGCGGCCCCAAACAGTCTACCACCCTTAAAGGGCAAGTCAGCCAGGAGCTTTTTGGAAGCTAGGTCGGCCGACCAGCATTTCAGCCAGATAAGGCGATGCAGCACCACAGCAGAGATAGAGGCCCCAGATATTAAAGGGGCCGCATCCAAAGTGGCATTGCACACATAGACTAAACCCTGCGCGAGTTGGTGAGCCAGGGCAATGGTCTCAGGAGGGAGATTATGCTCCTATACTGTCTGGTGCAAAATCTTTGCCCATCCTGTGAGTGAGTGTCTGAGACACAAGTGTCGCCGCCACTATAGGGCGTAAGGGCAGATCCCAATAAGGTAAACATAGTTCTACTCACCACCTCTGACCTCCTGTCAGTGGGATCCTTAAATGCAGGAGTCCCTGTGGTAGCCTTATTCAAACGGGCGACCGGGGGGTCGACCACTGGTGGGAGGGCCCACTTCTTAACCAGGTCCTCCTCAAAGGGGTACCGTAAGGCTAGGCGCCGCGGGACCGTCAGTCTTCTGCGGCTTATCCCAGACTTGGTCAATGAATGTATCAAAAAAGGCACATATGGAAAGACCCTTTTTTGAAGAAACGGCTTTAAAGGAACCAAAAGGAGACAGATTCCACCTGAGGTTCCTCAGCCTCAACATTCAGCTTGAGAGTGTCCCTCACAGCATCAATGAGTTCACTTACAAGCACCCTGTCAGTTATTCAGAACTGGGGTCTTCCTCACAGGGAATATCCTGTTCAAAAACGTGAAAATCCTCAGAGCTAGGGTCCAGAGCAGCAGTAGCTAGGCCCATATCTGAGACAGAGCACTCCCCTACAGGAGAATGTGTGGGGAGGGGGCGCTTTACAGCTCCCTTGCGCTTTCACACCGCTTCCATCCTGACAAGGATGATTCCAGGACTGCCGACAACTAGTCGCTAGGGGCCGCAGGTGCAGGAGCACTGCCAGTTGCCTCTGACAAGTGTGGAGAAGTAGGTGAACTAGACTCCATACCACCACCCTCTGAGACCTTATACACTATTACAGTGAATAATACAGTCCACCCACTGGCTGCGCTGAGGCTGAGGAGGGGATACCCAGAGGACTCGCCAACCCTTAAGGACCGCTCACTTCCGCTGTATGAAACCGCGCTGCAGCGTGAGTGAAGCCTGAGGAGAGTGTGAGGAGATTCGCGCCGCAGCAGCGCCGATAGAGGCCAAAACCGAAAGTGAAAGCGCAGCGGCTTCAAGAAAATGCCCGCCGGTCGCATGCATTACTGCGCCATTGATCCATGGCAAGATGGCCGCCGAGCGCATTTTTAAAATCACCACACAGCGCTAATGGCGCACACAATAAAGTCAAACACTCCAGAACACTGCTCCTCTCCCAGAGTCACTACACAGACATGAGCGCCCCCTGCCAGGCCAGAGCGACCCCCAAGTACCCCCACACAGCACAGCACCAGTACAGGATGCAGAGAGCAGCACAACAGGGGGGAGACAGGGAGAAACCCCCCATATAAAGAAATACAGCCAGCATGTACTTACCTGCAGCAGGAGAGACTACTTTCCTGTCCCAGAGGGACCCACTGGCTTGTTTCAGACAGACCTATCACAGAGTAGTACTGAGTAGCTGTCAGCCCGGTCCACCGTAAAAATAGGATTTTTATAACAGCTTACCTGTAAAATCCTTTTCTTGGAGTACATCACGGGACACAGAGCGACATAGTCATTACTAATGGGTTATATAGATACCGTCAGGTGCTGGCACTGGCAACTTCCAAAACCGGAAGTACCCTCCCCTATATAAGCCCCTCCCATCCGGGAGCACTTCAGTTTTGTAGCAAAGCAATAAGTGTCCCCAAAGAGGGGCGGGAGCTCTGTGTCCCGTGATGTACTCCAAGAAAAGGATTTTACAGGTAAGCTGTTATAAAAATCCTATTTTCTTTCTCGTACATCACGGGACACAGAGCGACATAGTCATTACTAATGGGATGTCCTAAAGCAATGCCAAATGAGGGGGAGGATACACCATATATAAGCTGAGCGCTATCAGACATGAGGATCTTTTGCGGCCTGCAACACACTGCGCCCAAAGGCGACATCCTCCTGACTTCTAACGTCCACCTGGTAGAACCTAGTAAACGTGTGAACTGAAGACCATGTTGCGGCCTTACAGATTTGAGCCAGGGAGGCCTGGTGATGCACTGCCCATGAAGTCCCAACTGCTCTCGTGGAGTGCGCTCTAACTTTGAACGGAGGCGGTCTCCTTCTCAAGCCATAGGCTTGTATTATGACCTGTCGAATCCACTTGGCTAAAGTAGATTTTGACGCTGCCTGACCCTTTCTGGGGCCTTCCGGCAGAATAAACAAAGTATCCGTTCTGCGAATCTGAGCAGTGGCTTTTAGATAAGCTTTAACTGCTCTTACTACATCCAAAGAATGCAATAACTTTTCCTCTACCGAAGTAGGTTTGGGGAAAAAAGAAGGAAGAACCACATCTTGGTTCAAATGAAACCTCGATACCACCTTAGGAAGAAAGGCTGGATGAGGACGTAACACTACTCTGTCCTTATGGATAACCAGATATGGCTCCTTACAGGACATAGCTGCTAATTCCGACACTCTTTTAGCCGAACAAATGGCTACTAGAAAAATCAATTTCCTGGTGAAAAGAACCAAAGAAATATGCTGTAATGGTTCAAATGGTTGTTTCTGTAGAACCGACAGAACCAAGTTTAGATCCCATGGACATATGGGAATATTAACCGGAGGACTAATACGCATCACTCCTTGTATAAAGGCTTTGACTAGTGAATGCGAAGCCAAGGGCCTTTGAAAAAATATTGACAAGGCCGAAATCTGACCCTTGATAGTACTCAAGGCAAGCTTCCTATCTACAGCCCATTGTAGGAAGTCCAGAATCCTACCTATTACGTATTTACGTGGATGCCATTTCTTGGCCTCACACCAGGCGATGTACGCCTTCCAGATTCTATAGTAGATCTGCCTGGATACCGGCTTCCTGGCATTGATCATGGTAGATACCACAGAATTAGAGAGCCCTCTCTTTTTTAGAATGTGGGCTTTAATAGCCAGGCCGTCAAACCTAGGGCTGGTAAGGAAGGGTGGTTTATCGGTCCTTGCGAAAGCAGGTCCGGACGACGTGGGAGAGTCCAAGGACTCCCCACTGATATTTTACAATCTCCGCGTACCACGCTCTTCGGGGCCACGCTGGAGCCACCAGAATCACTGGTTTCTTTTCTACCCTGATTCTGCGGAGTAATCGAGGTAACAATTGTGGCGGTGGAAATGCATATATCAGCTTGAACTGATCCCAAGGGAACACTAGGGCATCCGAGCCGCAAGCTAGGGGATCCCTTGTCCGAGAGACAAACCTGTCCACCTTTGCGTTGAATCTGGATGCTAGAAGATCTACATCCGATGTTCCCCACCGCTGACATATTGTCCAGAAAACCTCGGGGTGAAGGGACCCTTCCTCTGGGCATAATTGCTGGCGACTTAGAAAGTCCGCCTTCCAATTCTCCACTCCTGGAATGAATACCGCAGATATGGCTGGGACATATCTTTCTGCCCATTTCAGGATGTAATTTACTTCCCTCTGGGCTGCACGACTCCTGGTGCCCCCCTGATGATTGATATATGCCACTGCTGTGGCATTGTCTGATTGAATTCTGACAGGGGACCCTTGGAGTTTGGATGTCCATGCTACTAGGGCATACCGGGCTCTCGTATCTCTAAGAGATTGATGGGCAGGGCCTTTTCTGCATCCGACCATCTGCCCTGGAGAGACTATTGCTCCAGTACAGCTCCCCAGCCTATAAGGCTGGCATCTGTAGTGACCACCTTCCAAGAAATCGGACTGAAGGATTTCCCTTTTTCCAGATTCTGGGGAACCAACCACCAACGGAGGCTCTTGCGAACGGAAGGGGACAAGGACATTGTAAGTCTAGGGCCTGAACTTTTTTGTTCCAGGCTGACAGTATGGCCCCTTGCAAATTCCTTGAATGGAATTGACCGTAGGGTACTGCTTCGAATGATGCCACCATTTTTCCCAGCAGCCTCATGCACAGGCGTATGGACGGCTGTCTTTTTTGTACCCACTAAGTGGATCAAATCTTTCAAAGACAACACCTTTCCTCGAGACAAGAATATTTTTCTCTGGCCTGAATCCAACCTTAGCCCCAAGTATTCCAGACTTTTGACTGGTTTTAGGGCTGACTTGTCTCGGTTGATAATCCAACCGTGATATTCCAGATACTTGATTGTCTCGTGAACAACCACTTCTAGTTTTTTTCACTGAGTGGTCTATCAGCAACAAGTCATCTAGATATGCCATTATCATTACACCTTGTGTTCTTAGATTGGCCAATAAAGGGCCAGAATTTTTGTAAACACTCGTGGTGCTGTGACCAAACCGAAGGGTAAGGCTCTGAACTGAAAATGGCGCCCTTCTACTGCAAAGCGTAGAAATTTTTGGTGGACTGGAAAGATGGGAATGTGCAAATAAGCATCTTTGATGTCGATCGCGGCTAACCAATCCTCCCCTTGTAGGGCAGTGGCCACCGATCGGATCGACTCCATCGGAAAGTCCTGATATACAGGAATTTGTATAGCCCTTTTAGAATTAATATGGGCCTCCCGTCCGCGTTTGCTTCGGGACTGTAAAGAGGTTTGAGTAAAACCCGAACCCTCATTCTTCCAGGGGAACCTCCATAATTACTCCTTGGAGCAATAGTTGTTCTAGTGCCACAGGAGGGACTCTCTCTTCCGGGGATCCCTTGGCACGTTTGACCTCAAAAATGGGAAGGAGGAGAGTCTTTTAACTCCAAACTGTATCCCAAACATACCGCGGAGAGCACCTATCTGTCTTGATCGTGTCCCGCCAGGTCTCTTGCGAACAACTGGAGTCCTCCCCCCACCCGACTGAGTGGGGGCACCCTTCAATGAATTTAACTTTGGGGGAGGTTTTGTACCTCCCCTGACCCAGGGTTTCTCATTACCCTGCTATTGTCCCTGTTTTTTACCCCCGGGAATTGACCGAGGAGGCCGTCGGAACTGTTACACAGCCGATGCCTCAGGGACTGGAGAAGCAGGCCTCTTAAAGAGGGACCTCTAACTCTGTTTTTAACCGGCAAGAGCGTATTTACCGCTGGAAATTTTCTGGATATATTTGTCCAGGTTTTCCCTGAATAAGCGTTCACCATGAAATGGGACGCTAACCAGCCATTCTTTACAGGGAGCTTCAGCAGACCAGTTTTTGAGCCATAGAAGCCTACGCATATGTACTATAGACAGCGTAAGGCGGGAGGCGTGATGGACTGAATCCTTTATGGCGTCAACCGCAAAGCCTAAGGCTCTAGGTAGATCAGCTAGGGCAAAGCCTGCTGATCTGTCAAGTCCCTCAAGACCTGTTTCAACTGATCCTTCACTGCTTAGCAGACCCCAATAGCTGCTACTGCTGGTTGTGTCACCAAGCTTGCTGTAGAAAGAAGCAGACTTTCATAAGGACTCCAATCTTTTATCTATTGGGTTCTTGAACATTTGGACATTATCCACTGGACATGTCAGTGATTTATACATACAAGAGATGGCTGCGCACTGTAGGGACCTTCCATTTTTTTTTTTTGATGAACTTATCCTCCATGGGATAGACCACCGGAAATCTCTTGGGGGAATAAATATTTTCTCAGGACGTTCCCAATCCTGGTAAATAAGCCCTTTCAGTAAAGGGTGAAGTGGAAAAGAACAGACAGTCTGGGGGCTTCTAGCGACCCCAACGAGGATACAGTAGTGGTTGATGGTTCCGCAAGGTGCATTTTTAAATGCTGATCGGACCATGTTAGTCAGAGACTGAACCCATAATCTTTCAGCTTGAGATGCTGAGAAAAGGTTCCCCCACTGTTGACTCCTCTATAACAGAATCAACCTTATCCTGATCCCCTTCAGGCAGGTCGATCCCTGTATGGGACTGTTGCTCTGCTAACAGGCACTCTGAAGGAGGAGACGGAGATCGGGCGTGCTTTCCCTGACAGGGAGGCAGCGATCAATGTTGACAATCTCTCTCTAATCCTCCCAGAGCTGAGGAAAAAACCTCCTCTGTTACATACACAGGAGCAGGTGAACTGAGGACAGCCACAGTACCAAGTACCCCTGCGGGGTCTCTACGGTCACTTACCTCTGAACTTCAGGGGAGACTGGTGCAGCAGAAGTATGCCCAAGATCCTCAGAGCCCGATGAGACCCCCTTCGCTTCCTGGAAGATTCAGTTCCGGAGCTTCTGGACGGCATATTCCTAAGCCTAAAGCTGAGGTATTCCAGCCGTAATACACCACTTTTACTGAGAATAGTCTAGAACAATTGCTGCTATATCACAGTTGGTGTCTACTAAAGTGCCTTTCTAGGGGATGCCTGCATCAACCGCCTCTGTGTGCCTTTATATTGTTGCTAGCTCTGTCTGTGCACTTCAACAGCCAGCTATAATGTGCTTTAAAACACGCTGGACGCCCGCACATGCGCAGTAGCGCCGTGGCGCACACCTGAGCGTCATCCACCCGCTCCGCCCCTTTTTCCAGATCGCCTCTATGAATAGAGGCACGTGCATGCGCGCGGGCACGTGCGCCTTCGGCGCCTTTTTTGAAAACAACAAGGCGCTAGATGGGAGCCAGGGTCCCTTTGCCGCAGGGCCTGGGGATGGATGAGCGCAGCAACAGGGCAGAGGAAACAGCTTCCCAGGAGAGAACATACCAACTGCCTGGATTTGATTCTGGAAGAAAAAAATCCACATTACAAGAAAAAAGAACCATAGCGGCCTCTAGTGTCTAACACAGGTACCGCGGTCTCACATTATTATTTTTTTTTTTTTTTTTTTCTTGCCTACTATTAATTTTTTTTACATTTTCTCAGTAGTAACAGGCATACACAGAATATTAGCGGGAATACCTTAGGTAACAGGCAGAAAGACAAAATAGGCTTGGGGGTCCCTCAATAGAACCAAGTTCCCGAGGGCCCCCACTTACCTTTTCCTCGCCGCAGGACTCTGTTTGGTCCACAGAAGCCCAAACTTCACCTATCACGGCAGGCATTGTAATCAAACCTTCAGGGACCGGGTTCCCAAGGATTCCACTCCCCTGGACCTGTATAGCACCCTGCACAGAAAACATCTTGGTCGTGGGTATGACCAGAGCTCTGGATCCCAGGGTCCAGCTCTCCTAAGAGAAGCATTACAGGCAAAACCTTGCTCTTCTCTGCAAGGCCCGGGTACCGACCGTTTAGCTATGAAGCTTTTTTGGTCGGATCCGGAATAACTTACTGAGGCCCAAAAGAACCTGTACGCAAGCTCAGTGAAAAACACATGTTTCTTCTTGGCCAACACCTTAGACACTGGCAAAAAACTGAGGTGCTCCCGGATGGGAGGGGCTTATATAGGGGAGGGTACTTCCGGTTTTGGAAGTTGCCAGTGCCAGCACCTGACGGTATCTATATAACCCATTAGTAATGACTATGTCGCTCTGTGTCCCGTGATGTACGAGAAAGAAAGATACAGACAGGTATTGTTCAATCTTGAGAGGACCGCGGGAGCATAAAAGCAAGCCGGCCACCCCTGGAGTCATGGGGCATGTCGTGAACTGAGTCTCACGCACACAAGGCGAGGATCAGCACGCTCGATGGTCGGACAGGGAAGACTACGAGGATACCAGTGTACCCAACCTGTTGCCCAGCCGACAGTTGATTGAAGGTCTCAAAAATAAAATAATAAAATTCCCAAAGGAATAAAATTTAAAAATAAAGTCTTCCAGGAGACTCGCTCCTGGGAGAGCCACGTCTTCTCCTTCTACTAGGCAGGAAAAAACTGAGGTCTGCTGACAGCAGTGGGAGGGTTATGTCCGGAGGGACCGCCCCCTGGGCGGGGCTGTTCAGCCCCGGGTATTTTAGAATATATGTATAACATTTCACATTCTGCCTAGGTCTTCACCTGCAAGCAGGGACATAACCCACGTGTAAAGTGTAAGAGAGGCTGTGTCAGTCCATGGACGATAAGAGAAAAATGGACTGTTGCACTCTGCATGGTCCCCTGTGTTCTGGGAGCCGAGTGTCTCCCAGAACACAATGGGTATTCTGCGGGAAGTGACGTGCTTCCTGCAGATTTCCCGCAGAGAGGACTCCCGGAAGTGGGTGCAAATACCCGTCTTAGACAGGTATCTGCACCACCCTCCCCCCTGAAAGGTGTAGATTGTGATACCGGAGGGGGGGGAGGGTTCCGATCAGCAGAAGTTCCACTTTAGGGTGGAGCTCCGCTTTAAGTTACTAGGCCAGGTATGTAGGGGCCAGGGTAGCATGCTGGGGAGGTTAGTGAAGGAAAATATGCATGTAGGCCAAAAAAGGAGCAGAAAAAGCTTACAGAATGCACAGCATATTACAATAATGGACAACAATTTCAGCGCTCAATGGGACCTGTATAAAAAGAACTTTTGCAAATAATGTGCTCAATTAAGTTCATTTATTGGATGCACGCTAAAATATAAAAAACAACTGTCAGATGAGAATGAAATAATCAAAATAAACATAAAAGAAGACTCATTGTCATTATTGAAGCACTCTGAAAATTTGTGTATACGATACCACCATTACTCCAGATAACCAGGGGTTAACATAAGCAAGTGTGCTCCAAGTCCCGATCCTAAAATGGATGACCCGGTATACATGGAAGGTATCAGGGTGGAAAAGCACGGGTCTCGATGGTGCGGCCAGTAACTTTATCACGGTGTACGACCCACTGTGCTGCGGGAGGTGTATTATAGTGCGTGCCACTAGATGTTACAATCAGACGAGCTGATCAGGCTGGCTGAGAACTGGCATCCTGGATGGCGCCCTGAGTGACGCGGACATTGAGGCCAGAAGCAGGGGTCGGAGCCGGAAGCAAGGAGGACTCAGATGTTGGGCGGATCGTAAGCTCGATGTTGCCATGACGACCGTGGCTTACATTTTTCACGCGAATGCGCCTTGTCAAAGTCACAGGAGCCAATGGCAAAAAGCAAATATATAGGCACATAGACGGGGGTAGGGAGAGAACCATCAGCTCTTGTGATGTTAACCCCTTGTGTACCCTATAACAGTAAGATTAATGTAAACAAGGTATTTCCCTGTTCTGCCTAGTGACAGGACACTGATCTACTGCTCCTTGTCATCGGGAGCAGTGATCAATGTGTCACTGGTAGCCCAGCCCCGACACAGTTAGAATCACTCCCTAGGACACACTTAACCCCTTCCTCGCCCCCTAGTGTTTAACCCCTTCCCTGCCAGTATCATTTACACAGTAATCAGTGCATTGTTATAGCACTGATCGCTGTATAAATGACAATGGTCCCAAAATAGTGTGAAAAGGGTCCAATGTGTCCGTCATAATGTCGCAGACACGATAAAAATCGCAGATCGCCGCCATTACAAGTAAAAAAAATATATTAATAAAAATGCCATAAATCTATCCCCTATTTTGTGGACGCTATAACGTTTGTGCAAACCAATCAATATTACGCTTATTGCACTTTTTTTTACAAACATTTTTTAGAAAAATACATATCGGCCTAAACTGAGAAAATAGGATTTTTGTACTCACCGTAAAATCCATTTCTCTGACATCCATGGACCGACACGGCGTGTCTTACACTTTACACGTGGGTATATGTCCCTGCTTGCAGGAGAAGACCTAGGCAGAATGTTAAATGTTAAAACATTCCAGAACAAACCAGAGCTGAACAGCCCAACCCAGGGGGGCGGTCCCTCCGGACATTACCCTCACACCTGCAGCTAGCAGGCCTCAGTTCGTAACAAAGCAGCACAAACTTAAAGGAAGGGTGGGTGCCGTGTCGGACCATGGATGTCAGAGAAATGGATTTTACGGTGAGTACAAAAATCCTATTTTCTCTTATCATCCATGGACCGACACGGCGTGTCTTACACTTTACACGTGGGATGTCCCAAAGCAGTGTCAAGAGGGATGGGAGCAGTATAAATGGAAAAACCAAAAAACTTCACTCCAAACAAGGCAGAGCTCCTCAACGAAGGAGTTGCAACCCCTTGCGGCCGAAGGAAGCATCCGGAGATGCAGCCACATCAACCCTATAAAACTACACTTGTGCAACCGACGCTTGATGTCGGAAAACCCAGGAAGCACCAATTGCCCTGGTGGAATGCGCCGTAACCGGGAAGGGAGGCGCCCGCCCCATGAGAGCATAGGCTTGAAAGCCGGTTTGTCCGATCCACCTAGAAAAAGGTGGCAGACGAAGCCGCTTGACCCCGTTTCTGACCAGAGACAGTCAACCAGAGAGTAGACTTCCGAATAGAAGCAGCAGACAGGCACACCCGCAAGGCTCGTACCACATTCAAAATGTGCCGCGCACACTCTCTGGGATGCGATGGGCGAGGACTCTAGGACGGGAGGACAATGTCCTCATTTTAGGTGAAAGGTCGAGATCACCCTTGACAAAGAGAAAGTCGCGGATGCAACACCGCCTTATCCTTATGGATGACTAAACATAGCGACTTGCAGTACAAGGTCGCCAATTCAGATACTCGTCTAACAGAAGTAATTGCCACTAAAAGGGCCACCCTCTGAGACAAAGTGAAGAGGGGAATATCCCTGATATTCTCAAAAAGGAGGTTCCTGGAGAACCGAGAGTACCAATTCCGATCCCACGGGGGGAGAGGAGACTTGACAGGAGGGAGCCCATGGCGAACCCCCTGCACAAGGGTGCCAACCAAGGAATGACCCGCTAGTGGTCACCAAAAGAAGACGGCCAAGGCCGAAACTGACCCTTAATGATACTCAAAGCGAGCCTTTGGGCCACGCTATGCTGTAGGAAACGCAGGATTCTAAGGACGGAATACGTCCGAGGATGTCAGTCCAGCTCTTCGCACATGGCGATGTAAGCTTTTCCAGGTACAGAGATAGTTCTGGAGGAAGACTTCCGTGTCCTTAATATGGACGAAATGACCAAGTCCGAGAGACCTCGGTCTCTCAACACCTGGCTTTAAAAAACCATGCCGTTAAGGCCAGAGACTGTAAAAGCAGGTGAAATATATGACTTTTGAGACAGAAAGTCCTCCCTTATTGACAACCATCAGGGAACGGCCGCGACGAGACGTACGAGATCAGCGTACCAGTGAAGCCGAGGTCAATCCGGAGCAATGAGGATCACCGGAATTCCCTCGGTCGCCACCCTGCGCAGCAGGCGAGGAAGCAACTGCAGCGGAGGATAAACGTGTATCAGGTGACCATGACCCCATGGGCCACTGACGCCTCTGAGGCATCCGCCCAAGGATCCCTGGATCTGGCCACAAATCTTGACAACTTGCAATTGAGTCGAGAGGCCATCGGGTCCACCTCCGGCGTGCCCCACCGTCTGTGTGGCAAAGGAGTTGAAATACCTCCGGGTGCAAGGACCACTCTCCCTGGTCCAACATCTGGCGACTCAATAGTCCGCCAGTTCTATGCCCGGAATGTAAGCGGCTGACAGAGCCGGCACGCTTCTTTTAGCCCCCTTCAGGGTACGGGGGACCTCGGAAGCCGCAGCTGAGCTCCGAGTCCCCCCTTGATGGTCGACATACGCCATCACCGTGACTTGTCCGACAGCATCCTAATGGAACGATCCTGCAATCTCTCAGACCACGAGGATAGGCACAGTCTGATGGCCCGTATTTCCAGAACATTGATCGGCAAACGGGCTTCGTCCGGAGTCCAAGCCCTTGGGCCAACAGGACTCCCCAGACTACACCCCAGCCCTTCAGGCTGGCGTCCGTAGTGAACACCGTCCATTGGACGGGGAGGAACGACTTCCCGGACCGAAGAGCCGGGGACCCAAACTCCATGTCAGGGACGCCCTGACCAGGTGGCTCACCTGGATCAGAAAATCCAAAGACAACGCGGATTTGTCCCAAGGGAACAAGATCTCCTTCTGCAATGCCCTGGTGTGTGATTGGGCATACGGAATGGCCTCGAAAGAGTTTACCATGAGTCCCAGGACTCCCATGCAAAAACGGATTGACGACCATTCTTTGGGATGTCAGCATCCGCACTGCAGACTGAAGTGTCAGTAGCTTCCCCGGAGGTAGGAATACCTTTTGCCTACAAGGAGTCCAGAATCAGACCGAGATTCCAGATAGCCCACGACAGCAATGCCTTGCTGTCTCAGCAAGCTAGAACCGGCACAAGCACCTTGGTGAACACCCTCGGTGCCGGGGCTAGGCCGAAAGGAAGAGCCACAAATTGATAGTGGACTTCGCCGATCAGTAGGCGTCCTTGATTTCCAAGGTCGCCAGAAAATCCCCTTGACGGAGTGCACTGACCACCATGCGAATGGATTCCATGCGGAACTTTTGCACCTTCACAAAGGCATTCAGGACCTGGAGGTCCAAGATAGGCCGAACCCCGTCCCTTTTTTGGGCCGACAAACAATTCAAGTAGAATCCCTGAAACCTCTCCTGTGACGGAACCGGCACAATCACTCCGGACCTCAAACCTGAATAGGCCCCATAGGGCCACCCGACGGGCAGGAAGGAGAGAAAGATTCGAGGGAAGAATCTGTCTGGAATTAGGAACGGAACCTATCCTGTAACCTGAGGTGATCACCTCGCACACCCACCAGTAGGAGATCCGGGAGGTCCATTGATCCGTGGACCTGCAAAGTCGTCCCCCCTACCCCAGAGTCGGGAGAGGGCAAGACTTCACGCGGAGGCGGGCTAGGGAGCTGGCTTGTTCGGCATACGCACCCAGGGGCGCTCGTGTCCACCAGCCGTACCGCTGTCAGTCTGGGAGGGCCTCCCCGTTGATTGACGAAAAAAAAAAACTTTTTTCTGGAAAGGAAGGACCCTGCTTATAGCGGCCTCCTTGCCAGCCTGAGGAAGAACAGTGCTTTTACCTCCCGTGACATCCTTGATGATGTCATCCAGCGCAGCACCGGAAAGCCTACCACCTTTCAATGGTAAACCCTTCGGAGGCTTTTTGGAAGCTAGGTCAGCAGACCAGCATTTTAACCAAATCAGACAATGCAATACCCTGAGTTATAAGGGACCGCGTCAAACGTGGCGTCGCCACATAAACCAGGCCCTGCACCATTTGTGGGCCAGAGCAATAGTGTCTGGAGGAAGATCATGCTCCTGTATTAGTTGCCCATCCCGCAAGTGTTGGAGACACAAGGGTCGCCGCTACCACAAGCTGTAGGGCGGACCCCAACAAGGCAAACATAGCTCTACTCACCACTTCTGACCTCTTGTGAGTGGGGTCCTTTAATGCAGGAGTCCCCTCCACCGGGAGAATGGTGGCCTCGTGCAACCGGGCGACTGGAGGGTTGACCACTGGGGGAGAAGCCCACGTTTTAAGTAGGGCATTTTTAAAGGGGTATCGATAGGCAAACGCTGCGGGACCATAAAAGTCTTCTGCGCCTTTTTCCCCAGACCTTGTCAGTGAGCTGGTCAAAGTAAGGTACATATTGAAAAAAACACTTTTTAGAAGGCCCGGCCCTAAGGAACCAGAGGAGACCGTCCGCCTGAGGTTCTGCATCCGCAGCATTTAGCTTGCGAGTGTCCCTCACTGCATCAATGAGTTCACAAAACAAGCACCCTGTCATTTACTGACACAGAACTGGAGTTTTCCTTGCAAGGAATGTCCTGTTCAAAACAATCAAATATATATTCAGAGCTAGGGTCCTGAGCGGTAGTGGCTAGGCCCATATCTGAATCAGCGCACACCCCCCTTTTTTTTTGTGGAAAAAAAGTGGGGATAGGGGCTTTTTTGCTCACTTGCGCTCACACACTGCTTCCTTCCGGTCAGATTAATGATACCAGGACTGCCGACAACTGGTCCCTAAGGACCGCAGGTGCAGGAGCACTGCCAGTTGTCTCTAACAGTGTGAAGAAACAGGTGAACCAGACTCCAATATTGCCACGCTCTGAGACCTTATTCACCATTACAGTGAATAATACAGCCCACCCACAGGCCGTGCTGGGGCTGAGGAGGGGATACCTGGAGTACTCACCACCCCTAGGGACCGCTCGGTACCGCTGTATGAGCCGCGCTGTAGCGCTGTATGAGTCGCGCTGTATGAGTCGCGCTGTAGCGCTGGTGCAGCCTGAGGTGAAGAATCTGTGAGGATGTGTGTATTTCGCGCCGTACAGCAGCGCTGCTAGAGGCCGAAAACGAAAGTGAAAGTGCCGCGGCTACAAGAAAATGGCCGCCGGGCACCAGTACACAACAGGGTGCAGAGAGCAGCATAACAGGGGGGAGACAGGGAGAACCCCCCACACACAGAAACACAGCCAGCATGTACTCACCTTGCAGCAGGAGAGACTACTTACCCGTCCCGCAAGCACCTTGGAGAACACCCCCGGTGCCCATAGAGGGACTCACTGGCTTGTTTCAGACAGGCCTATCACAGAGTCGTACTGCGTAGCTGTCGGCCCGGTCCACCGCGAAAGATACAGTAGGTACTGTTCGATCTTGAGAGGACCGTGGGAGCATGAAAGCAACCCGGCCACCCCTGGAGCATGTCGTGAACTGAGTCTCACGCACACAAGGCGAGGATCAGCACGCTCGATGGTCGGACAGGGAAGACTACGAGGATACTAGTGTACCCAACCTGTTGCCCAGCCGACAGTTGATTGAAGGTCTCAAAAATAAAATAATAAAATTCCCAAAGGAATAAAATTTAAAAATAAAGTCTTCCAGGAGACTCGCTCCTGAGAGAGCCACGTCTTCTCCTTCTACTAGGCAGAAAAAAACTGAGGCCTGCTAGCTGCAGGTGTGAGGGTAATGTCCGGAGGGACCGCCCCCCTGGGCGGGGCTGTTCAGCTCTGGTTTGTTCTGGAATGTTTTAACATTTAACATTCTGCCTAGGTCTTCTCCTGCAAGCAGGGACATATACCCACGTGTAAAGTGTAAGACACGCCGTGCCGGTCCATGGATGATAAGAGAAAGAATTTTTTTTTTTGGTGAAATTTATAATAGCAAAACGTTAAAAATATTTTCAACATTTTTGCTCTTTTTTTGTTTATAGCGCAAAAAACAAAAACCGCAAAGGTGATCAAATACCACCAAAAGAAAGCCCTATTTGTGGGACTAAAAGGACATCAATTTTGTTTGGAAACCACGTCGCACGACCACGCAATTGTCAGTTTAAGCGACGCAGTGCCGAATCGGGGCTGAAGTGGTTAAGATGCTTCAGTTTGTGAATGGACAGGAGCCTCTGTCTCCTGTCCATTCATCTCCAGTGCAGCTGGGGCTACAGCGAAAGGGACTGGGGAATCTGTGTCCTCAGTTCCCTTCTCTGTCTCAAAAGGGAGATGTCATTGGTCTGTTAAGACCCCTGATATCTCACCAAAGAAAGCATTGTAAAAAAATAAATAATAATAATAATAATAATAATTGTAAAAAAAAAAAAAAAGAGAGAGAGAATTGGTGCCACCGTCACATGACATTAAAAAAAAGTATTGGTAATCGGTCTTAAAAAAGTGGTATCGGGACAACCCTGCAGTGGAACACAGTGAAGACAGTCATCATCAAGTGGAGAAAATATGGCACAACAGCGGCATTACTAGAAACTGGACATCCCTCAAAAAATCAATGAAAAGATGAGAAGGAAACTTGTCAGAGAGGCTGCCAAGAGGCCTACAGCAACATTAAAGGAGCTTCAGGAATATCTGGCAAGTACTGGCTGTGTGGTACATGTAACAACAATCTCACATATTCTACATATGTCTGGGCTGTGGGTTAGAGTGGCAAGACGGAAACATTTTCTTATGAAGAAAACCATCCAAGCCCAGCTAAATTTTGTAAAAACACATCTGAAGTCTCTCAAAAGCATGTGAGAAAATGTGTTATGATCCAATGAAACCAAGGTTGAACTTTTTGGCCATAATTCCAAAAGATGTTTGGCACAAAAACACTGCACATCACCCAAAGGACACTATACCCACCGTGAAGCATGGTGGTGGTAGCATCATGCTTTGGGTCTGTTTTTCTTCAGCTGAACCAGGGGCCTTAGTCAAGGTAAAGGGAGTTATGAACAGTTCCAAATACCAGTCAATATTGGCACAAAATCTTCAGACTTCTGCTAGAAAGCTGAACACGAAGAGGAACATTTCAGAATGACAACGACCCAAAGCATACATCCAAATCAACAAAGGAATGGCTTCACCAGAAGAAGATTAAAGTTTTGGAATGGCCCAGCCGAAACCCAGACCTGAATCCCATTGAAAATCTGTGGGGTGATCTGAAGAGGGCTGTGCACAGGAGATGCCCTCGCAATCTGACAGATTTGGAGTGTTTTTGCAAAGAAGATTGGGCAAAAATTGCCAAATCAAGATGTGCCATGCTGATAGACTCATACCCAAAAAGACGGTGCTGTAATAGAATCAAAATGTGCTTCACCAAAGTATTATAAGGGTGTGCACACTTATGCGACCAATATATTTATCTTTGTCTCATTTCGTTACATCACAGAAACTTGACATTTTAACAGGGGTATGTAGACTTTTTATATTCACTGTATGTGTATATATATATATATATATATATATATATATATATATATATATATATATACACACACACACACACACACACACACACACATACACAGTATATGTCCAACTGTAAAGGGAAAGGCAGGGCAACATTATTTATACTTTAGGTTGAAGGTCTTTCTTTAAAAATAGCAATTCAGAAATGCAGTATTCATGAATATAATAAATTATAAATAAAACAACAACTTACTGTTTGAAATGAACATAAAAAAGAAAACTAAGAGACATATTTGCTAATATATACTGCACATAATAAAAAAAAAACCCCTCATCCTTGAATGTAAAGCTGCCCATACATATACAACTCCCTGCCAAACAATTTTTCTAATGAAAGCTCTTTCTAATAGCTGAACCGGGGGCACAAACATGTTCATTTAAATATATTCCTCAATGACCATAAAGGATAAAAATCTATAAAATTTGTATGCACCAAATGCCTTGTGGGCAAAATGTGCTGCAGGTCCATGCATGTGCAAGATATTGCCCTGAAATACTGATGTGGTGTTGACATTGCAGGGCCTACATCATCCTTGCCTAGTGGAGAATTCAGGAAGTGGATGAATGTAATAACTGCTTTGCTTCTAGCTCATCGCTCTGCCCCTGTGCTTCCATCTTTCGATAAGATTCCATGCATATGTGGCACACTGCAAGTCTCTCCCAGGTCTCTAAAACCCAAAGCGTGGATTATGTGCAAGGAGGAGCATGTGCGTAGACTATCACGGTCTACTGGTACCCACAGACAGGCTCTTTGCATGTAATTGCATGACCATAGATGTATAGAATCTTACGAAAAGCCTTACAGAGATTTTCTTATCATCGTGGTAGAAAATGAACATCGATTTGACACACACCCCCCCCCCCCCCCCCCCCGGATCAGAAAAACACATGAACTTTCTTAGAACATTATTTTCCTAAAGCTGGGAATCAGCAACCAGAATATCAACAGGCCAACACTCGGACAATATGTAGAGATGCCTGTCCAACCTAAGCTGGTCTCACGAATGGCTTCTGTGGAACGGTCTTACTGGAAAACCAGCAACTGACCAGCCGCTGATCAGTGCTGGCAGCCAATGGCTAAAAATAGCACCTGAACACCGCCTCTCATGCCTCCCCAGTGTGAAAGCCCGAGTGGTCAGCACTTCCGTAGCGCTGCAACATGGGCGCTATATACCCCTTCTTTGGCCGTTGGCAAGGATTAAAAGTGCCCCAACGGACCCGCCGCCGCCCGAGTGTGATAGTAACCTCATGGGGAGGTGGAGCCAGGAGCGCCTGTGGGGGACCCCAGAGGAGAAGGATCTGGTCAGCTCTGTGCAAAAATACATCACACAGAGCAGGTAAGTATTGCATGTTTGTGATTTTAAGAAAATAAGAACCGCTCCTTTACAATCCCCCTTTAATGACAATGCACTTTCTTTCATACATTTTAGATGCATTCCTGCTCGTTTCTGCGTGCGTTACCAGAACTTGCAGGTTTGAATGTGGCCTAATCTCTATTCACATGTGCATTTTGTGCGAACGCACATTTATTTTATTTTTTTGCGAACACACATAAAAGGCAGCCCATTCCCTTGAATGGTCTGCCCTACATGCAAAAAAAAACAAACAAAAACGCATCATTGAATCTCCTGCATCTTTTAGGGTGCAAAAATGCACTTTGGGCTGCCATTAACAATTAAGCAGGTTTTTCATGTGTTCCAAAGTTGTGCAGATGCGAGTACAGCCTGAGGAGGTCCAATCCCGATCAGTGATGAGTCTGACACAGAGCTGCGAGTCCTCACACTGTACACACATCACCTACAGGAGGAGATAATGGTGAACAACACTGAACCCCATCACACAGATCACTGTCCCCCTCCCCTCCTCCATCATTTTCTCTCCTCTGTAGAAAGAACATTTTACATACCAAGCACAGGACGGTCTGCACTGATTACAGGACAAGACGTCACTTCCTGCCTTTCTCTGCTGCTGTGCACTCCGGAAATCACTCCCCACTCTCCCTAACTCTCAGGTTCCTCTTCTCTGGTTCCCAACTTCTTGTACTGATCCCGCCAACCCTTCCTTACCATTCTCCTCACATTCCCTGCAAACCTCTTCTCTGTTTCTACTTATTATCTGTATATAGTATGGTCATGACTGAAAATGCAATAAAAAACGATTGTAGTTGGATACAAAATTAATGCTGTTGTTTGTATTCTGCTTTGCAGCCAGCTGGACGACTTTTAGACTCTATAACATAGACTTCTATGGGGGCTCATCTCCCTGTGGCACATAAACCATGCGATTTTGGCGCAATTTTGCTACGATTTTACCGTGATTTTGCTGTGGTTTTCATAGGTCGTGTGACACAAAAACTGCACCAAAAATGCAACACAGGTGCGTTTTTGATGCATTTTCACGGGGAGGTACATGAATAGAATTTAACCACTTCAATACAGGGCATAAGCGCTGTCACACTTTGAATGACAATTGTGCGGTCATGCAACACTGTACCCATATGAAATTTTGGCCACAAATAGAGATTTCTTTTGGTGGTATTTGATCACCTCTGCGGTTTTTATTTTTTGTGCTATAAACAAAAAAAAAGAGTGACAATTTTGAAAAAAAAAAAAAAAACACAATATTTTTAACTTTTTGCTATAATAAATATCCCATAAAAAAAAAAATGTTTTCCTCAGTTTTGGCCGATATGTATTCTACATATTTTTGGTTAAAAAAAATATAAAAAATTGCAATAAGCGTATATTGATTGGTTTGCGCACAAGTTGTACCATCTACAAAATAGGGGATAAATTTATGGTATTTTTTTTTGTATTTATTCTTTATTGAAAAATGATTCAAATACAAAACACACCCACACTGGTGTAGAAAAGATTAATACAAAACATTCATATTTCCACATTTTTCTATTCCCCATTTCCCAAGTCCCCCCCTTTCCCATTACCCTCTACCCCCTCTCCCCGATCTGCCATCCTCCCATCTTTTTCCACTTTATCATCTGTCTATTTAGGTCATACCCTGTGCAAATCTATCTGACAATTTAAAAACTCTCCATTTCTCCCATGTCGCTCCATGTCTTTCGTCCCTGCCCTGCTCTTCGCGGCTAAGGTACTCCATTTCGGCTATATGGTCTACTCATATCCACTCTTTTATTGTTGGTTTTGTTGTATGTAGCCATTTTTTGGGGATAAATCTAGGGCTGCGGAAATTAACGATTAATTCCTCGATTAATCGTAAATTTTTTTGATCAATCAAAAAAATTTTGATTGATCAAAAAATTTTACGATCGATCGGCACACCACGTAATCCGCGGAACTCCGCTGTGGCCTCGGCCATAGGAAAGGCCGCGGCTTCGGCCTAGCTCCCGGAGCGGAAGCCATCTTGGTCCACCCGGCAGTGGCCTATGTGAGCCTAGAGCGGCGCGCTGACGTCATCAACGGCCCGACATCTCCTGCGGGGTGTCCCCGGGTCTCCAGCGCAGGGATGGCTGACACTTTAGCAGCTCCTATCTGTCCCAGCCGGCTGCATGTTAGCAGCAGGGATGAGCCGAACACCCCCCTGTTCGGTTCGCACCAGAACCTGCGAACAGACAAAATGTTCGTGTAAACTTTAGAACCCTATTAAATACAATGGACTCGAACGTTCGAAATCTAAAGTGTTAATTATAAAGGCTAATATGCAAGTTATTGTCCTAAAAAGTGTTTGGGGACCTGGGTCCTGCCCCAGGGGACATGTATCAATGCAAAAAGAAGTTTTAAAAACGGCCGTTTTTTCGGGAGCAGTGATTTTAATAATGCTTAAAATGAAAAAATAAAAGTGAAATATTCCTTTAAATTTCGTACCTGGGGGGTGTGTATGATATGCATGTAAAGTGGCGCATGTTTCCCGTGCTTAGAACTGTCCCTGCAAAAAATGTCATTTTTGAAAGAAAAAAATGCATTTAAAACTGACTCGCGGCTATTAATGAATTGTCGGCTCCCGGCAATACATACAAAAGTCATTGATAAAAAAAAAAAAAAGCGTGGGGGTTCCCCAGAATTCAATTACCAGGCCCTTCAGGTCTGGAATGGATATTAAGGGGAACCCCGCCGCAAATTTAAAAAAAAATTGACGTGGGGTTCCCCCAAATATCCATTCCAGGCCCTTCAGATCTGGCATGGATTTTAAGGGGAACTCCACCCCAATTTTTTTTTTAAAATGGCGTGGAGTCCCCCTAAAAATCCATACCAGACCCCTTATCCGAGCACGCAACCTGGCCGGCCGCAGGGGAAAAGGGGGGGACGAGAGAGCGGCCCCCCTCCCTCCTGAACCGTACCAAGCCACATGCCCTCAACATGGGGAGGATGTCCCCATGTTGATGGGGACAAGGGCCTCATCCCCACAACCCTTGCCCGGTGGTTGTGGGGGTCTGCGGGCGGGGGGCTTATCGGAATCTAGAAGACCCCTTTAACAAAGGGGACCCCCAGATCCCGGCCCCCCCTATGTGAATTGGTAAGGGGTACATTGTACCCCTACCATTTCACGAAGAAAGCGTAAAAAAATGTTTAAAAAAACACACAAACACCTTGAAAAGGTCATTTATTTAAAAAAAAAAAAAAAAAAACATTCCAGCGGTGAAATCCAGTGTCCCGGGGCAATCACGATGTCCAGCGCTGTCCTTCATTGGTTGTGCCTGAGCGGACCTGATGGGGAACTCCCTCTCAGTATTTTAAATGTATAGACCCGCCCTTTCTAAAGTTCCCTATCAGGTCCGCTCAGCGGACCAGATGCGGAACATGAGAAGGGGCGGGTCTATACATGTATAACCAAAGTGAGAGCAGTTCCCCATCAGGTCCGCCCCCTCGGTATGTCGGACCCGCCTACGTCATTGGCTTGAGCGGGGAACTTCCTTCACTGTGTAATTTAAATTTACGTAGTGAAGGAAGTTCCCCGCTCAAGCCAATGACGTAGGCGGGTCCGACATACCGAGGGGGCGGACCTGATGGGGAACTGCTCTCACTTTGGTAATACATGTATAGACCCGCCCCTTCTCATGTTCCGCATCTGGTCCGCTGAGCGGACCTGATGGGGAACTTTAGAAGGGGCGGGTCTATACATTTAAAATACTGAGAGGGAGTTCCCCATCAGGTCCGCTCAGGCACAACCAATAAAGGACAGCGCTGGACATCGGGATCGCCGCGGGACACTGGATTTCACCGCTGGAATGTTTTTTTTTTTTAAATAGAGGACTTTTTCAAGGTGTTTGTGTGTTTTTTTAAACATTTTTTTACGCTTTCTTCGTGAAATGGTAGGGGTACAATGTACCCCTTACCAATTCACATAGGGGGGGCCGGGATCTGGGGGTCCCCTTTGTTAAAGGGGTCTTCCAGATTCCGATAAGCCCCCCGCCCGCAGACCCCCACAACCACCGGGCAAGGGTTGTGGGGATGAGGCCCTTGCCCCCATCAACATGGGGACATCCTCCCCATGTTGAGGGCATGTGGCTTGGTACGGTTCAGGAGGGAGGGGGGCCGCTCTCTCGTCCCCCCCTTTTCCCCTGCGGCCGGCCAGGTTGCGTGCTCGGATAAGGGGTCTGGTATGGATTTTTAGGGGGACTCCACGCCATTTTTTTTTTAAATTTGGGGTGGAGTTCCCCTTAAAATCCATGCCAGATCTGAAGGGCCTGGAATGGATATTTGGGGGAACCCCACGTCAATTTTTTTTTAAATTTGCGGCGGGGTTCCCCTTAATATCCATTCCAGACCTGAAGGGCCTGGTAATTGAATTCTGGGGAACCCCCACGCTTTTTTTTTTTTTTTATCAATGACTTTTGTATGTATTGCCGGGAGCCGACAATTCATTAATAGCCGCGAGTCAGTTTTAAATGCATTTTTTTCTTTCAAAAATGACATTTTTTGCAGGGACAGTTCTAAGCACGGGAAACATGCGCCACTTTACATGCATATCATACACACCCCCCAGGTACGAAATTTAAAGGAATATTTCACTTTTATTTTTTCATTTTAAGCATTATTAAAATCACTGCTCCCGAAAAAACGGCCGTTTTTAAAACTTATTTTTGCATTGATACATGTCCCCTGGGGCAGGACCCGGGTCCCCAAACACTTTTTAGGACAATAACTTGCATATAAGCCTTTATAATTAGCACTTTAGATTTCTCCCATAGATTTTTCGAATTTGCCGCGAACACCCCAATTTGTTCGCTGTTCGGCGAACGGGCGAACAGGCAATGTTCGAGTCGAACATGAGTTCGACTCGAACTCGAAGCTCATCCCTAGTTAGCAGTGTCAGAGCGCCGGGAGATCACCTTCCAGGTTCCTCCTTTGCTTTGGCGTGTCTTCTGACTGGACAGCAATCAATCACTGAGGACCCGGTAACTGATAACCGGTAAGTCTGGGCTGGGGGCAGGGATCTGAGGATTTGTGCAATAAGAGGAAGGATTTATGCTGAGAGGGATTAAGATTTTTTTTTTGTTTGTTTTTTTATGGGAAAATCTGGAGGCGAGTGTCAGCAAACTGTTTTTAGTTGCATGAGTGCCTTTGTATTGGGGTGGGGGTTGTGCTTGTAGGGGGAAATTGTCAGGGAGGGATTAAATAAGAAGATTTGTGCTGAGGGTGGCTTGGTTGGGGGAATAAGAGAATTTGGGCAAGAAGAGGGGTTTATTACTGAAAGGGGGGAGATGCTGGGATGATTTGTGCTGAGAGGGGGGATCTGTGCAGGGAGGGGGAGATGGGGGGATGATTTGTGCTGAGAGGGGGGGTCTGTGCAGGGAGGGGGGAGATGGGGGGATGATTTGCGCTGAGGGGGGATCTGTGCAGGGAGATGGGGGTAGGATTTGTGCTGAGAGGGGGGGGGGTCTTTGCAGGCAGGGGGGAGATGGGGGGATAATTTGTGCTGAGAGAGGGGATTTGGGGGGTAAAATAATTTGTATAAGAAGGAGGGATATGGGGGGCATTTTGTGCTGAGAAGGGGGATTTGTGCTGAAAGGGGATATATGAGGGTGATGACTTGTGCTGGTAGGGGGAAGTGGAGGGGAAGCAATGTGCTGAGAGGGGGTATTTGTACTGGAAGGGGGAATATGTTGTTTTTGTTTATTTTTTTTAGTAATGGCATCGATCTGTGATTTTTATCATGACTGTGACATTGCGGCAGACAGATCGAACACTTTTGACACTATTTTGGGACCATTGACATTTAAGAAGCGATCAGAGATATAAAAATGCACTGATTACGGTAAAAATGTCACTGGCAGGGAAGGGGTTAACACTAGGGGGCGATCAAGGAGTCAAATGTGTATACTAGGGAGTGATTCTAACTGTAGGGGGAGGGGACTCACAATGGGAGGAGACCGATCGGTGTTCCTCTGTACTGGGAACACACCATCGGTCTCCTCTCACCTGACAGATCCACAGTCCTGCTGTGTGACAGGCAATCGCGGGTGCCCAACGGACATCGCAGCCACCGGGCACGTGCAGCGGCTGCCAAATGTGATGCGGCGCGTTCCCCCTAGAGGCTCGGGAAGCCAAAGACGTTATATGACGACGGCCTGGAGAGACAAAGGGTTCCTGCCGCCTTCATATGACTATGAAGCTATAGGGAAGAGGTTAAAGGGCTGCATTTTTCTGGTGCTTTTTTCTTTTTTTAAATGCAAAAGTGCTTTAAAAACGATTCATTGAAAATGCTCCCGATATCGAAACCAATACTTTGCGGTGCGATGTGCGTCCATACAAAATGATTGGGCACAAATTGCAATTTGAATCACATGCAATTTGAACAGGCTGAAATCACTATGACAAGCCTGGGTTCACACAGAAGCGGTGGGGAAAGCACATGCGATTCAGACAGGAATCGCACCACATTCCATTTCAAATCGCATGCGATTCTTTGCAGTGCGATTTGCGCCCATTCATTCTGTATGGACGCAAATTGCACCGCAAAGTATCGGTACTCGGTATTGGTGAGTACTTGACCGATAGTATCGGTACTCGCCGATAAGAATCTGGCATCGGACTTGGTGGTATTAATACCCATTAATGGATTTCATTGACTATGATAAGTAATGCCATATCGTTTTGTTCAACCGCATACCTAAAATAAATGTAGCGCTACCCCCAGTTAAGAGAGCCGCTGGTTTGTTTTCTCGGGCCCTGTATATAGCACCGCCAACCCCCGGCAATCTGACTCGACCCACTCTGGCACAGTTAGTCTAGGGATAACTTCCTATCACTCTCAGGTGTATGATACTTAACAGTTCCTAAATAGACAAACAACACTCTGAGGCAGGAATATGAATAAGTAATAGCTTTACTATAAAATGGTGGCATAAAACATGGCATGCAACACTTACATGGGTCTGCAGAACCCTGTATCAACCAATGCAACAGAGGCAGCACTATAATATGGCGCCGCGCAGTATCCACCACGCGGAGCTATTATGGCGTGCGCGCCCTATGACACAGCAACACAAACTTTATAACTTTCCCCACCTATGTCAGGCCTGACAGTGTATGAAGTAGTCCCCTTTCCCTAAGGGAGTAAGATTTTCTTCACCGGCCAGCTTTCATTGGTGCACTTGAAGAAATGACCAAATTGTAATCCAAAAAGGTGGTAACTCGTAGCAGCAGTATGCAAACAGGGGGGGGGGTAGGCACTTCAACTCTGTCCCAACTACCGGACCCCCAAGGAACACTGGTGAGCGAACAGTGGGCCTAGGCAGTCTACAGGCCTGAATATAACTCAGTCTATGGATATGGGCAGGTGCCCGCTCACCGTTCCAGGCGCGATCCCAGCCTGGGTCTTCCACCGCGTGTGTCCGTCGCACACAGCGTCTGCAACCGATCGGGTCCCCGATCCAACTGGAGTCCTACACTGACGGTCCAGGATCCACCCAGGCTCCGCAGGACAGTGGAAGGCTCTTCGGACTTCAGGTAAGGCCTTAGGCTTCAGGCCTTACCCCGCAGCAGATCCGCGCAGGATGACTTGTTGCTTGAAGCACGTTGTCCCAAGAGAGCGAGCTCTGCCCCGCCTCTCTCTTAGGTAACCTGTCCCATGAGTCTCTGCGGCGGAACCTCCACCCTGAGGCCGAATGGGGCTCTGGGTATTGTAGTCCCGGGGCCTTAAAGGAGACCCCGCTACACACTCCCCCCACTTGAACTCTTTGGTCCCCAAAGATAACATAATCTCCAACTACAGATCTCACAACATCCATCAATCCTTCATATGATGTCGGCAGAGGAAATTCCCACCAAAAACGAGGCAGTGAACTGCTCTGCCCACAGGACACATTAACATTAGTATCCTGTCTAACTGTGCCAGAGAGTGAGCTGGGGCTGCCTCCCACCAAATAAACAGCGGGAGGGTCATGGTCTTCCATACTCCTTCTAGCAGTGACTACAGTGTCTTCCGCACTTTCACCCATCTGTGGGTAGGTTAGTCTCCTGGGAGGTTTTATTGCCCTCCGCTTCCTCTGTCCTCTTGGGCTTTCTGTTGGAGCAGACTCTTCTTCTGTTGCTAACTCAGGACTTCCCCCTTCCTCGGGAACATCCGGCTCCGGAGCAGGAAGGTACATGGCTTCTCTTGGATCTTCCTTTACAGATGGTTCACTGGCACTTTCCGAAGCATCCAACCAAGGACAGGAAGGGATAAACTCTGTTGCTTCTGCATTCAGTGTGCGATCCTCGGTGTCTTCGTCAGGCGGAAGATCAATAGCAGAAGTCGTTGGTCCCTGGGAAGGCCAAAGCCAGCCAATTTCCTCTCCCTCATCTTCACTCATTTCTGAATCCTCTGTATCCCCCATCCGAGGGATCTGAGACTGAGTGTTGGGTCTAGGGGTGTCTAGAATGGACATGGGTTCAGGGGAATCCATGCTAGGGGGTAACCGAACCGCTTCAGCCAGAGGAAGTAGGTGGTTCCGATGCCAAGTCTTCAATGGCCCCAACTTTCCCTCGGGTTTAAGTTTGTAAACGGGTAGGCCCGGCAGTTTTTTGCAAATGACATAAGGTTCGGGTCTCCATCTATACGCAAGCTTATGTTTTCCAGGGACTCCCAGGTTCCGCAGCAATACTCTGTCTCCTGGTTGCAAATCTTGGATCCTAACCTTTAGGTCAAAATTTCTCTTATTGCGAGCCCCCCGTTGATCCGAGGCTGCCTGGGCTTGCTCATAGGCCATTTTCAGATTGTGCCTAAGTCTATCCACATATCCCTTGTGGGAAGCAGCAGAACAATGGTCTATGGAAGTGCCGAAGGCCAGATCCACTGGCAATCTAGCTTCCCTCCCGAACATAAGTCTGTAAGGGGAATACCCTGTAGCGTCGCTGACAGTGCTGTTGTAAGCATGCACAAGGGCCGCTATGTGGTTACTCCAATGTTGCTTCCGTTCGCTACTTAAAGTTCCCAGCATGTTGAGCAGGGTTCGATTGAACCTCTCCGGTTGAGCATCACCTTGTGGGTGATAAGGGGTAGTCCTGGTTTTCTTGATTCCCAAGGCATCCAGAAGCTTCCGTATGAGTTTACTCTCAAAGTCCCTTCCCTGATCTGACTGAAGCCTTTTTGGCAATCCGTAATGTATAAAGTATTTCTCCACGAGTGTTTTGGCCACAGTGGAGGCCTTCTGGTCTTTGGTAGGAAAGGCTTGTGCATAGCGGGTGAAATGGTCGGTTACCACCAGAACATTTGCTTGTCCGCTCAGGTCGGGTTCGAGGCAGAGGAAATCAATACACACCAGGTCAAGCGGACCTTCACTTTGTAAATGGCCCATTGGGGCCGCTTGATGGGGTAGTGTCTTTCTCTGTATGCACCATGCACAGGAATGGCAGTATTCCTCAACTTCAGCCCTCATGCAAGGCCAATAGAAACGGTCTCTAACAAGTTGGAAAGTCCTTTCCACTCCTAGGTGTCCATGGTTGTCGTGCAGAGCAATCATGACAGTTTCTCTGTGTTTCTCCGGCAGGAACAACTGCCACTTGTCTTCTTGGTCATCAGAGGGGCCCCTTCGGTAGGCCACCCCCTGACGCACCAGCAGTCTGTCCCACTCTTTCTTAAGTAGGCGAGCTTCCTTTGAGGGATGACGTAGGAGTACATTTGGATCCTGATTCTCCAATGCTTCTAGGACCAACCTCCCCACAGGGTCTTCCAATAGGTCGGATCTCAACTCCTTCTTCGTTAATCTGGGTAAGTTGTCTTCTCCCAGTTGGGCTACTTCACAGTACTGCTTGGGGACTCCTACGATAGTGACCCCTATTTCTTCCGCTCTTGAGCCTCCCCTGACTTGGAGTTCAGCCCCTTGGCAGAGGGCCCGTACTCCGTCAGGTGCTACTTGGGTCCAGTCTTCGACACTGTGGGTAGGGACATGAGACCTTCTGGACAGGGCGTCCTGATCTCGGTTTACCACCCCAGGTCTATATCTCAAGCTGAAATTGAAAGCAGACAGTGCCACCAACCATCTATGTCCGGTGGCGTCCAGCTTGGCTGTGGTGAACAGGTAGGTGAGAGGATTGTTATCCGTCTTGACCGTGAAGTCTGCCCCATACAAGTAATCTCTAAGTTTGTCGACTACGGCCCACTTGAGAGCCAGGAACTCCAGCTTATGGGTGGGATAGTTCTTTTCGGAGGGGGTCAGGCTTCTGCTCACATATGCAACAGGTCTCTGCTGTCCTTCATGCTCCTGGTAGAGCACTCCTCCCAGTCCATCATGGCTGGCATCCACATGGAGTTCGTAAAGCTTCTTCGGGTCCGCATAGGCCAGGACAGGAGCAGTGGTCAAGCTCTTTTTCAGCATCTGGAAGGCATCTTCACATTTCTCGTTCCACTGGTCCTTGACTGACTCTCCCGGCCTCCTGGGGCCCGAGTCATCCTCTTCCCCCTCCGTCTTCAGCAACTCATTCAGGGGTCTTGCTATTCGAGCAAACCCCTCCACGAACCTTCTGTAATAAGAACAGAACCCCAAGAAGGACCTAAGTTCTGTTACGGTGGTGGGTCTTGGCCAGGAGGTGACAGCCTCCAGTTTTTCAGGGTCCGTAGACAACCCATCTTCAGACACTATGTGTCCCAGATAGTTGACTGAGGATTGGTAAAATTGACATTTTTCAGGGGAGAGCTTGAGCCCTTCCTCACTCAGTCTCTTTAAGACCTTCTCCAGCCTCTCTTCATGTTCCTCCAAAGTTCTTCCGAAGACTATGATGTCATCCAAGTATACAAGGACCTTGATGAGGTTCATGTCTCCCACAGTCTTCTCCATAAGTCTTTGGAATGTGGCTGGGGCTCCAGACAGACCTTGAGGCATCCGGTTGAATTCAAAGAACCCCACTGGGGTTATGAAAGCCGTCTTCTCTTTGTCCTCTAGGTGCATCGGGATCTGATAATACCCGCTCTTCAGGTCCATAAGACTGAACCATTTGGCTCCGGACAAGCTCTGCAAGGCGTCTTCTATCCTTGGAGTGGTATACTGATCCGGAGTGGTTCTCCTGTTCAGGGTCCTATAGTCGATACACAACCTTAGCGACCCGTTCTTCTTTCGTACCACCACTATGGGGGAGGCATACGGACTTCTGGATTCTTTTTTTTTTTTTAAATCAAATGGTTTTTATTGCTCACAGAAAAAAAAAAAGATACAAGGTACAAAAATATGCAGCATAGTATATCTGTTACATGTACGGTAGCAATAAATGTTTTTGACATTCCTTGGTCACATCTGAAATCGCATACATTAAACGATCCGCTCAGAGTTTCAAATAACATAGGGTGAACAGTACACAACCCATCAGACTATCCCCCCTCACACCCGCCCTCCTGTTGCCGGTGGGAGCTTGCTACACACCTCCCAACATCCTCATCCTCACCAATTCCATGGGGCTTAACCCCGGTACAGCAAGCCATGCATCCCAGAGCCCATCAAACTTTCCCGCGATGCCCCTGTGCTGGTATATGTATTTCTCCATCAAAAGGGTTTTACCCATCTGCTGTATCCACAGCGGGACCGTAGGCGGCTCAACAGACTTCCACAGTAGTAGAATAGTTTTTCTCGCCTGGAACAATGCCCTAGTAAATGCCATTGGAGTCACCTCCTCCGGGATCTCCCCCTACAGTATTCCTAACAAGCAACATAAGGGGTCAGAAGGAACGTTGGTCTGGAACACCAAATTAAGTGTAGCCAGTACCTCCGTCCAATATCTATGGAGTTTGGGGCACCGCCAGAGGAGGTGAATCAGATCTCCAGGCACCGCCCTACATCTACCACATAGCGGATCAGGCAGTCTTCCCATTTTGAATAGCTTTACCGGTGTAAAATGTACTCTCAGTAATATATATAGTTGGGATACCTTTTGTGCCACATTAAGCGAGCAGGCGTTTACCACCCGCATTGCCTCCTCCCAGAGCTCCCCCTCTATAGGACCAACATCCGCCTCCCACTGGCTCACCACTTTCATGGGGTGTCCCTCCAAAAATGAGGACAGCAGCATGTTATAGCACTGAGAGATGACACCCCTGGTCTCACAAGCGTCCTGCAGCATGTGAAAGACAGGGGTGGGGGACTGAACCCACTCCACTGCATCACCCTGAGCCCTGACAGCATGTCGCAGCTGCAGGTAGTAAAACAGCATATTGGACGGGAGCGCATATCTCGATTGAAGTACATGAAAAGGGAGTAAGGCCCCATCATGAAACACTTGTCTCAGGTGGGTTATACCTAGTGACCTCCACTTAGGGCCCTGCTGAAGTTTGGCCAGTTCAGTGTAATTGCCGTTCCCCCATAGCGGGCTGTACCTAGTGAATCCCGTGACATTCTGGAGTTGTTTGGCCTTATTCCACACCTTCTGAAGGAGTGAATAGGTGGGCATCTTTTTAATTGATTTCTGAAACCGCTGAGCCTCCAGACCCTCCGGCACCGTGTCGGCCCCCGAGCCAAGCAGTATTAGCCTAGCCGAGGAGCCCACAGGAGCCGGTACCATGACACCTATCAGGTGCTGCAGCTGCGCTGCCAAATAGTATATCCAAGGGTTGGGGAGGGCAAGGCCCCCCCCCCTCCCTTGGTCGTTGTAATTGTTCCAATTTGATCCGGGGGGGTTTGTTGTGCCACAATAATTGTCTAAAGAGGGAGTTGACGACCCTGAAGATTTTAAGCGTGATGACAACAGGAGCATTGTGTAGCAGGTACAGCAACTGGGGCATTAGTATCATTTTAATAAGGTTTGTCTTGCCGGCCAGGGACATCCGCAGTCTATTCTATATCTGTATTTTATCCCTGAATCTGGTTAATAAGGGGTATATATTCAGCTGACAGAATTCTGTGATCACCGGGGAGATGAATACACCCAAGTACTTAAATGAGGATACTATGGGGACCGGGCAGGAGGGCTCCTCACCTAGCGCGGGGGCCTCATCCAGGAACATCAGAGCCGACTTGGACCAGTTAATTGTAAGGCCAGAGAAACGGCCAAACTCAGTGATAAGGGACATGACCTGAGCCAGTGATTCATCCACATCTTCCAGGAAGAGGAGCATGTCATCGGCGTATAGCATAATTTTCTCGTGCATATTGCCATAGCGGAAGCCCCTGACCGACCGGCAGTCTTGCACCAGAGCCGCTAAGGGCTCAATGGCCAGAGCGAAGAGCAGGGGGGACAGGGGACAGCCCTGCCTGGTCCCCCTACCCAACGCAAAGGCGTGAGACATCCTGTCAGACATTCGTATGGCCGCCTGCGGCGAGCCGTACAACAGCCTCACCCACCCTAGGAACCGGGGTCCGAACCCGAACTTGGCCAGTACAGCCCAGAGATACCGCCAGCCAACACTGTCGAATGCCTTATTGGCGTCAAGAGACAACAGTGCCCTGTGGCCGACGTAATCCGAGGGGGTCTGCATGTTCAAGTATAGCCGCCTAAGATTAGTTGCGGTGGAGCTGCGAGGCATGAACCCCGCCTGATCTGGGTGAATAATGGACAAGATAATTTTGTTAACCCTCATAGCCAATACCTTGGCCAGAATTTTAACATCGCTCTGTAGCAGTGAGATGGGCCTATACAAGCCGGGGTCCAAGGGATCCTTGCCTGCCTTTAACAACAGTATAATATTGGCTCTATTCATGGAAGGGGGCAATGCTCCGGACTTGAAGGATGTGTTGAACACCGCAAGCAGCCTGGGCAGAATCGCCTCGCCGTATTGGACATAGGCCTCCATGGGGATCCCATCCTCCCCCGGGGCCTTGCACGTGGGGAAAGATGCGACCGCCTCCCTCAGTTCCTCCAAAGTGAGCGGGGCCTCCATCTCCGCGCGGGCCTGCCCGCCCAGGAGCGGAAGCTCCACCGTTCCCAGATATTGTGATAGGTCCTCATCTGTATAATCATCACATGGCCTGTAGAGATTGCTGTAGAAGGACGCCAATTCAGCCATAATCTGCTCAGGGTCATTCACCAGTTGTCCCCAGGAGTCTCGGATCACTCCAATCGCCGGGGAGGCCTGCTGTGACCTGGCAATCTTAGCCAGAAGCCTGCCCGTCCTCTCCCCCTCCTCATAGAAGGCCTGGCTAGTAAAGAACCTCTTTTTTTCCGCAGCGGAGGTTCTCAACCGGTCCAGGGAATCCTGGGCCGATATCCAAGCCTCCCTCGCGGAATCAGTTGGATCCAGTACGAATGCAAGCTCCAACCGTTTCACCTGGTCTTCAACCTGCGCCAAAAGTGCAGACGAGTTGCGTTTGATGGCCGTGATCTCAGCGATAAAGGAACCCCTCAAACAGGCCTTAAAGGCATCCCAGCCCACCGCCGAGTTCTCCCCAAGGTGGTTGTCTAAAAAATATTGATCAATCTGGCAGGTGACCCGGTCATGGGATGTGAAAAGTTTTAGCCAGTAGGCATTCAATTTCCACGGTGCCCTGGGCAGGGAGGAAGCGGGACGGGTAACCAGGTGAGCCGCCAGCGGGGAGTGGTCGGACACCCCCCTAGGGAGGTATTCTATCCTGGGGACCATATGCACAACCCGCTGGGACCCCACACATAGATCAATGCGAGATAATGAACCATGGGTTTTGGAAAAACATGAAAATTGTTTGGTAGTCGGGTATCTAGCCCTCCACACATCCACCCAACCCACCTCCGCCAGCAGGCGGCTCAAAACCGTGCCCCTACCCCCCAGCGGTGGCTGAACCGGTGGATGTCTATCCAACCTGGGGTCAAGGCATCCATTGAAATCCCCCATAATCATAATGGGGACATCGGGTTTGTTAACTAGATAAGACAGTAGTAATTGCAAAACCTCCCTAGAGAAGGGAGGGGGTATATACACAAAGGCAAGAATTATCATCACAGTAAACACTTTGCAATGCACAAAAACATATCTCCCATGTGGGTCTACCTCCACATCCAGTTCCTGGAAAGCCAGGGACTTGTGTACCAGTACACTCACCCCCCTAGAATACGAGGTGTGAGTGGAGTGGTAGGACGTGCCCACCCAAGCAAACCCCAAACAACCAACCGTATCTTTTGTGAGGTGGGTCTCCTGGAGGCCCACAATAGCAGGGTGGAACTTTTTTAAACATGAGTTAAGCATTGTGCGTTTCAACGAGTCATGAACCCCTCGAACGTTCCAAGTCACTACCGGGGTGGTGGCCATGGTGAGTGGAAAAAGTGTTCATCACCGGGGGCCGAAGGCCCCGGCTCAAGATTCCTGGGCATCCAAGCACTAGAGTCAGAAATGAGAGGGGTCATCACCAGTGGGCAGATCTTCAACGGGTGTGGGGAAGGGGTCAGAGCAGGAAAGTTCAGGAGCACCGCGACATTGTGAGCAAAAGAAAACTTTTAAACAGTCCTGAACAGCCTCTTCGAGCACGGATAACGTACCCGCTCGGGGAGGGGGCAGGACATCCCCACTCATCCCCAGCTCCTAGGACTGTCAGGGAACCCGTGCCAACAGGGCACTGATAAACATGTCCCCATAACTGGGACTTCAGATAGTCAAACGTGGCAGACGGGGCTTGTACCCCCTTCTGTGGCTCAATAACCATGGTAAACAAAGTGTAGTCTTCCAAACGCTCTTATTAATCGCCAACAATTGAAAAAAGGGTGAAATGTCCCGCTATGGTTAAGGCAGAACCAACTGGCCTGCAGGTAACATACCGACTTCACTTGTGTTGATCCAGGGCCTCAGTCGCCCACATCAGCATCCCGGCGTCCCCGGATGTCCTGTTCATTGCGATCCAGCCACTCCGCCGCCTCCGCAGCGGATTCAAAGAAGGAAGCTTGACCACGGACTGTGATACGCAGCTTGGCAGGATACAGCATGGCATATGTTAGTTGTAGCCTCTGCAGACGTTTCTTTACATCAGCGAATTTAGCTCTCTTACGCTGCACTTCAGCAGAGAAATCCGGGTAAAACGAAATCCTAGCTCAGTTTTAGTGCACCGCTCCCCTTTCCCGTGCCAATCTAAGTATAATTTCTCTGTCCTTATAGTTCAGGAGCCTGGCAAGCATTGATCTGGGCGGGTTGCCCGGGGGGAGGGGTCTGGGTGGTGTGCGGTGCGCTCTCTCCACCGCAAACAGCGTGGTGAATGCCTCTTTACCAAAGATTTCTTGGAGCCATGTTTCTGTAAAGGCTGTGGGGTCCCTGCCCTCCACCTTCTCAGGGAGTCCCACTATACGGACATTGTTCCTCCTTAAACGGTTCTCGATATCGTCGGTCTTTGCGTTCGCCTGCGCAGATTGCTGCAGCGCAAATCTGGCATCTCTAGTGAGGGGTGGGAGCTGGTCCTCCACTGCACTAATGCTCCCCTCCACCGCCGTGGTCCTCTCTCTAATTTTCTGGAGGTCATGTCTAATAAGTGATACCGTCTCAGTAAGTGCCCCAAACTGTACCTTTTAAACCGTCCACAGAGGCTGTCACTGAGGTGGTGCAGCGGTGTACAGCACGCAGGATCTCACTCAGTGTGGGCTGGGGTGCATCCTCCTGTAGCTCATCAAAGATGTCATTGATGTGGTCAGACGAGTTTTCTAGGGGCACAGTATCATTCAGGGCAGAAGCGCCATTTTGCTCCAAGGCTCCCTGCACAGTCATCAGCGATGGTGGGGGAAGAGAGCAGCTAGGGCCCTGTAATTTCTGGGCATAGTAGAGCATGTCTCTAGGCTGCTCCTTCCCCTGCTGTTTGTTTGCCTTGGGCGGCTTACTGCCCGGGTCCTGTGGCTTATCCCCCGCTCCACGCGTCACTCTCTGAGGTAGAGGGGAGTCGGCGCCATCTTGGACCTCTATGACCGCCGCTGCTGCAGCGCTCTTTGTCCCTTTACGGGTCATGCAGGGCTCCGCCAGAGCCGATTCGACCTCCGCCGAGGACAGTGATGCGGCGCCCTGTCCCTGGACCAAGTGCCGGGTCAGGATCAGTGCGGGAAGAGGATTAATGGAGGATCGTCAGCGGGAGCTCCGTGCTGTGCGTCCGCTCACATGCCTGTTCAGGCCACGCCCCCGACTTCTGGATTCTTGGATTACACCTGTTCGCTTGAGCTCGGCAAGCTGTTCCCTTAAATCTTCGAGGTCTGCCAATGGAACCCGCCTCACCCTTTCCCTGAAGGGCTTGTCTTCCTGGAGGCGAATTTGATGGGTGGCACTCCTAGCACACCCCACATCAAACTCATCATGGGAGAAGATCCTCTTCCACCGAGTCAACTGGTTCCGGGCTCTCTCTCTCCAAGCCCTGGGCAGGTTTGGATTCTCCATAGAGAGCTTTTCCCACACAGTACCTTCTCCATCTGTCTTCTCTACATCTGAGAAGGCAACTGGTGTGGCTGAGCTCACTCGACCCAGCAACAGCCTGGCTGGGATTTCCATTGGACCATCCGTGGTATTTCTGACACTCACTGGCACCCTGCAATGGGCCTTCTTCAGGATCCTCACCGGGACCACTTCCGGGATTACTTCCAGGCCCGAGGGTTCTTCCCTTGGATCGGGTTCCAACATCACAAAGGGGCCCGGCTGCTCCCAAGTGAGTTTCACTGTGGCCTTCAAACAGGTTACCTCACCGGGTTGCAGTACTATCCCTTTTCTTCCCAGTCTCCAGACCTTCCCTACCCCCTCTTCCGGGGCCTTTTGTTCTAAGATCAACCGTTGGTAGGCGGTCTTCAACATTGGGTGGATCTCAGTGACTGTGGGGTTCTTCCTTTTTGTTAGTGGGACCAAAAGTCTCCTGACCAGATCCGTGTTGGTCCCTATTATCAAGGAGCTCCTGTTGGCTCCAGGCGGTCGGGGGCACACCACAGCCAAGGTGTCAAACACTTCCTCCTTCCCAGCTATGGATGGGTCAAAAGTCAATTTGATGGGCAGATATCCGTCATAAGGAAACTTTTCCGTTCCGATTCCCCATATCTCCAAGTCTTCAAGCTTTCGGATGGGCAGGTGACTCAGGTGTCTGTCGTAGAAGTCTCGGTACAACAGAGTCACCTGTGCTCCAGTATCCAACAGGGCTCTTGTGTAGACTCCCTCCACTTGAATGGATATGATTGGAGAGGGGCCCACCAGCTTCTCTGGGTACTGCTTCGAAGGGGTCTCCTTCTTCTGATCTTTGCATTTCCCTTTCTGACTTTCCTTCTTCCGTTTGTCCCTGGACCTAAGTCTCTCCTGGGCCTGGTATGTACTGATCTCCCTCCTCTGTCTGGGTGTAGCTACCCGCTGAGGGACATTACTATGCTTCTTTGGAGTGCGTTCCTTCTGAGGAACCCTTGGTCTCTCCCGCGGGGTCCTGCTTCCTTCTTTCATGTGCTTCTTATTCAGTATGGAGTTCCGTAAGGATGATGGGCACCCGGTTGACTCCTTCACCGTGGCCCGCTGAAGTTTTCCGGCGGCTTGCGGTTGTTCATCTTCCTCTTTTTGGGACTGGAACACACTCTGGCCGCGTGACCAACTCCTCCACAGTTGAAACAGATCATATCCCCCCTATCTTCCAGGGATGCGGGTGCTGAAGTATTTGGAAACAACTCCTTCCTTGGGCTGTTCCTCTCAGGTACCCTTGACTCCTTTTCCATCAGGGAGGTCAACATTCCCAGCACTTGGGACATCTGTGACTTTAAGGTATCCACCTCTGCGTCTCTTTCTAAGGTCGTGGCGGCCCTGACCATCACTGGAGGGGGCTGCACCAGCTCAACTGGTTGGCTCCTTTCCTTCTCCTCCAGCATAGCTTCTTCCTCTCTGACTACTCGGATCAAGTCAGGGTACTCCAGGCTCTTCCCATCCTGTCTTGTACGTAGCGCCAGTGCGATGGGATCCAGGGGTTGAGATCCTCTCATGACCTGCTGGACCCGGGCCTCATCCACCTTCTTCGGGTCAATTCCCTTCTTTAGGATCATCTTGTGCAGTATCTTATCTAGGCGCATCATAAACTCTGATAGCTTCTCCCCTGCCTTCTGGTAGCAGTGCTCTAGTTGGTAGGTAAGCTCAGTGATCTTTTCTGTTCCTCCAAACCCATTCTGCAGAATGTCTAGATAGTCTTGCGCAACACAGTCTTTCTTGCTCATCTTAAGGTTGCGTATGGCCTCTAGGGCAGGCCCCTTTAAGCTCTCAGCAATTCTCTGCTTCTTTCTGTGGTCTGGGACTTCCCACTCCTCTAAGGCCTGAGTAGCGCCATCTAACCACTCCTCAAATCCTTCCTCTCCTGAAGGTACAGGCTTCCTTCCTGAAAACATTCTAAGTTTCCGGTATCCTGACGTTTGGTAATCCGCAGGATCTTTGATGATTTCCCCTAGGAGCACGCATAATTCTGTGCTGAGAGCGCCCTGTGGCGACCCAGGATTGATCTCTGTCTTGACATCTTTTAAGTCGGGTGGAGCGCGTATTAACTTAAAGATTTGTTTATCCGCCGTTTCTATGCTCGGCTTCTTGAAGTCTTCTGGGACTCCATCCTTCCACTTCCCCAGTACATATGTCATGGGAGGTTCTGATCTGACATCCACTATGTATGCTTTTTGTTGCGGGGACAGTGACACCACTAACTGTTTCACTGCATCATCTTGCCAGGTCCCTGCAAGTTCTATGATCACTACTTCATGTGGATCTGTGTTTACTACTGCGCACCACTTTGCTATTTCTAGTGGGTCCATGCTGGTACCTTTTGGCTGCTATTTGCTGTAACAGGATCCCGGACTCAAGAGCCCCCACGTGTAGCGCTACCCCCAGTTAAGAGAGCCGCTGGTTTGTTTTCTCGGGCCCTGTATTTAGCACCGCCAACCCCCGGCAATCTGACTCGACCCACTCTGGCACAGTTAGTCTAGGGATAACTTCCTATCACTCTCAGGTGTATGATACTTAACAGTTCCTAAATAGACAAACAACACTCTGAGGCAGGAATATGAATAAGTAATAGCTTTACTATAAAATGGTGGCATAAAACATGGCAAGCAACACTTACATGGGTCTGCAGAACCCTGTATCAACCAATGCAACAGAGGCAGCACTATAATATGGTGCCGCGCAGTATCCACCACGCAGAGCTATTATGGCGTGCGCGCCCTATGACACAGCAACACAAACTTTATAACTTTCCTCACCTATGTCAGGCCTGACAGTGTATGAAGTAGTCCCCTTTCCCTAAGGGAGTAAGATTTTCTTCACCGGCCAGCTTTCATTGGTGCACTTGAAGAAATGACCAAATTGTAATCCAAAAAGGTGGTAAATCGTAGCAGCAGTATGCAAACAGGGGGGGGGGGGGTAGGCACTTCAACTCTGTCCCAACTACCGGACCCCCAAGGAACACTGGTGAGCGAACAGTGGGCCTAGGCAGTCTACAGGCCTGAATATAACTCAGTCTATGGATATGGGCAGGTGCCCGCTCACCGTTCCAGGCGCGATCCCAGCCTGGGTCTTCCACCGCGTGTGTCCGTCGCACACAGCGTCTGCAACCGATCGGGTCCCCGATCCAACTGGAGTCCTACACTGACGGTCCAGGATCCACCCAGGCTCCGCAGGACGGTGAAGGGCTCTTCGGACTTCAGGTAAGGCCTGAGGCTTCAGGCCTTACCCCGCAGCAGATCCGCGCAGGATGACTTGTTGCTTGAAGCACCTTGTCCCAAGAGAGCGAGCTCCGCCCCGCCTCTCTCTTAAGTAACCTCTCCCATGAGTCTCTGCGGCGGAACCTCCGCCCTGAGGCCGAATGGGGCTCTGGGTACTGTAGTCCCGGGGCCTTAAAGGAGACCCCGCTACACAAAGAATACAAAAAAAAAAAAAGAATCTGGTATCGGTGCATCCCTAGTTTGTAGACACTACAACTTTCAGGCAAACCAACCAATATACATGTAGCGGCCTCACCCCTCTCACCCCTTCTTGTTCTCAGCTTGTTGTCTTGTCTAGGGGGGCGTATGGGAGGAGGGATGAGGTACACCACGGGCCCATGTCCTCTAATGTGTAGAGGTGAAGGCCCGAACGAGTTTTTACCATCGGATCATGTGCATAACCCAGAGCCAAGTCTGTTCTGTAAATGACCCCCTCTGCTCCCAGTAACTGGAGTTCCACACTACTGAAAAGGTCCAACTCTTATTTATTCTCTTACAGCAATAAATGGTCATTCAGCACAGACAGGTTGTGACCCAAAGAACAGTTAAGTATAGGTGGGGAGTAGGGATGAGCTTCGAGTTCAAGTCGAACTCATGTTCGACTCGAACATTGCCTGTACGCCCGTTCGCCGAACAGCGAACAATTTGGGGTGCTCGCGGCAAATTCGAAAAGTCTATGGGAGAAATCTAAAGTGCTAATTATAAAGGCTTATATGCAAGTTATTGTCCTAAAAAGTGTTTGGGGACCCGGGTCTTGCCCCAGGGGACATGTATCAATGCAAAAAAAAAGTTTTAAAAACGGCCGTTTTTTCGGGAGCAGTGATTTTAATAATGCTTAAAGTGAAACAATAAAAGTGAAATATTCCTTTAAATTTCGTACCTGGGGGGTGTGTATGATATGCATGTATAGTCGCGCATGTTTTCCGTGCTTAGAACTGTCCCTGCACAAAATGTCATTTTTGAAGGAAAAAAAGTCATTTAAAACTCACTCGCGGCTATTAATGAATTGTCGGCTTTTATCAATACATAGAAAAGTCATTGATAAAAAAAAAAAAAAAAGAAAAGCGTGTTCAATTACCAGGCCCCTCAGGTCTGGAATGGATATTAAGGGGAACCCCGCCGCAAATTTAAAAAAAAATGGCGTGCGGTTCCCCCTAAATATCCATACCAGGCCCTTCAGATCTGGCATGGATTTTAAGGGGAACTACACCCCAAATAAAAAAAAATGGCGTGGAGTCCCCCCAAAAATCCATACCAGACCCTTATCCGAGCACGCAACCTGGCCGGCCGCAGGAAAAGAGGGGGGGACGAGAGAGCGCCCCCCCCTCCTGAACCGTACCAGGCCACATGCCCTCAACATGGGGAGGATGTCCCCATGTTGATGGGGACAAGGGCCTCATCCCCACAACCCTTGCCCGGTGGTTGTGGGGGTCTGCGGGCAGGGGGCTTATCGGAATCTGGAAGACCCCTTTAACAAAGGGGACCCCCAGATCCCGCCCCCCCCTATGTGAATTGGTAAGGGATACATTGTACCCCTACCATTTCACAAAGAAAGTGTAAAAAAATGTAAATAAAAACACACAAACACCTTAGAAAAGTCCTTTATTAAAAAAAAAAAAAAAAAAACATTCCAGCGATGAAATCCAGTGTCCCGCGGCGATCCCGATGTCCAGCGCTGTCCATCATTGGTTGAGCCTGAGCGGACCTGATGGGGAACTTCCTCCGCAGTGTTTTAAATGTATAGACCCGCCCCTTCTAAAGTTCCCCATCAGGTCCCCTAAGCGGACCAGATGCGGAACGTGAGAAGGGGCGGGTCTATTTATGTATTACACAGTGAAGGAAGTTCCCCATCACGTCCGCTCTATGAGGGGGCGGACCTGATGGGAAGAACTTCCTTCACTGTGTAATACATGAATAGACCCGCCCCTTCTAAAGTTCCCCAGCGGACCAGATGCGGAACATGAGAAGGGGCGGGTCTATTCATGTATTACACAGTGAAGGAAGTTCCCATCAGGTCCGCCCCCTAGTAGAGCGGACCTGATGGGGAACTTCCTTCACTGTGTAATACATGAATAGACCCGCCCCTTCTCATGTTCCACATCTGGTCCGCTTAGCGGACCTGATGGGGAACTTTAGAAGGGGCGGGTCTATACATTTAAAACACTGCAGAGGAAGTTCCCCATCAGGTCCGCTCAGGCTTAACCAATGACGGACAGCGCTGGACATCGGGATCGCCGCGGGACACTGGATTTCATCGCTGGAATGTTTTTTGTTTTTTTTTTATTTAATAAAGGACTTTTCCAAGGTGTTTGTGTGTTTTTATTTACATTTTTTACACTTTCTTCATGAAATGGTAGGAGTACAATGTACCCCTTACCAATTTACATAGGGGGGGGCGGGATCTGGGGGTCCCCTTTGTTAAAGGGGTCTTCCAGATTCCAATAAGCCTCCTGCCCGCAGACCCCCACAACCACCGGGCAAGGGTTGTGGGGATGAGGCCCTTGTCCCCATCAACATGGGGACATCCTCCCCATGTTGCTGGCATGTGGCCTGGTACGGTTCAGGAGGGGGGGCGCTCTCTCGCCCCCCCCCTCTTTTCCTGCGGCCGGCCAGTTTGCGTGCTCGGACAAGGGTCTGGTATGGATTTTTGGGGGGACTCCACGCCAATTTTTTTTTAAATTTGGGGTGGAGTTCCCCTTAAAATCCATGCCAGATCTGAAGGGCCTGGTATGGATATTTAGGGGGAACCGCACTCCATTTTTTTTAAAGTTGCGGCGGGGTTCCCCTTAATATCAATTCCAGACCTGAAGGGCCTGGTAATTGAATTTGGGGGAACCCCCACGCTTTTTTTTTTTTATCAATGACTTTTCTATGTATTGATAAAAGCCGACAATTCATTAATAGCCGCGAGTGAGTCTTAAATGACTATTTTTCCTTCAAAAATGACACTTTGTGCAGGGACAGTTCTAAGCACGGGAAACATGCGCGACATTACATGCATATCATACACACCCCCCAGGTATGAAATTTAAAGGAAAATTTCACTTTTATTTTTTCATTTTAAGCATTATTAAAATCACTGCTACCGTAAAAACGTCTATTTTTTTAAACTTTTTTTTGCATTGATACATGTCCCCTGGGGCAGGACCCGGGTCCCCAAACACTTTTTAGGACAATAACTTGCATATAAGCCTTTATAATAAGCACTTTAGATTTCGAACGTTCGAGTCCATTGTATTTAATAGGGTTCTAAAGTTCACGCGAACATTCTGTCTGTTCGCAGGTTCTGGTGCGAACCGAACAGGGGGGTGTTCGGCTCATCCCTGGTGGGGAGTAGGTCGAGGCACAATCCTTAGATAGAACTAACCATTGTGGTGTCACCAACGGTTATGGCGCACAGCCGCTGCCACCGACCGTTTTAGAACAGAAAGCGAATTACCTTCGCTAAGCACAGCCCCTGTCAGAGGGAAGATATCCATCCAAGAGAGTTATCAGAGGCCCCTCCGTCACCGGCGAATGCTGCACCGGACTCTCCGGAGAAGTTCTGCACACTGACCTCCTCGTCTCAGACTCGGGCACCCAAGGCTTTAGGGCCCCCTCGGATTCCTCCACCCTCGCGGAACCCAGTCGAAGGTACTGGGCCCCAGGCTTCCTTGATAGTACCTCACCCCAGGCTAAGGGTGCCTGGGATGGACTCCATCTCGCGCTCCGGCCAGGTCAAGGGCACCTGGGCCCGGAACTCCAGAACGCCAGCACCCAGGCTGAAGGTGCCTCCGACTCTGAACCCCATGCTCAGGCCTCCGCCCCTTTTATCTCCTCTCCCCAGCGTCACAGCAGGTTCCCCGCCCCGCCGTACAACCGCCAGAGAGGGACAAAAAGAGTACAGTCTTGCAGTGAGGGTTCAACCCCGGCCCAGGGCGACAGCGCCACCCTCGGACCCCAGAGAACCTCACACCACCAGAGTCCTCCATGAACAATAAAAGATCTCAATTCCCTAACAATCAGTGCATCTGGGTTACACTACCACCCAGATGCCCCCCCCCCTAAATTCAAATACCCGCTACATACACTTATTGGAATTTTTTTTAACCAAAGACGTGTAGCAGAATTCATTTTGGCCTAAATTTATTAATAGATTTGATTTTTTTTATGGGATAAGTTTTATAGCAGAAAGTAAAAAATAATGTTTTTTTTTTTTTCAAAATTGGCAGTCTTTTTTCGTTTATATAATAAAAAACCAAGAGGTGATCAAATACCATCAAAAGAAAGCTCTATTTGTGTGAAAAAAAAATGTATACAGATATTCCAAGTCTCCCACGAGGTGCAGGAGTCTCCCGCATTTCTGCTGTGGCTCCCGGACACTCGCAAGTGTTTCCCGATATCCCAGGAATGATCGGTGCAGCGGGAGGGACAGCTATGAACACCGATCTCCCTGCATAGTTTTTTACCTGACAGCCGCTTCTCCTTCTCTCCCTCCTGTGGCTGTTAGATAAAAAGCTATACAGAGAGACCAGTGTTTGTTCACAGCTGTTCCTCCCGCAGCACCGATCATTCTCAGCTGCTCCCTGTGTGCTCCTTGTCCGGCTGCTTCTCTGTTCCCCTGTCCTTCTCCGGCCCCCCCGTGTCCTTCTCCGGCCCCCCTCCGTGTCCTTCTCCGGCCCCCCTCCGTGTTCTTCTCCGCCCCCCTCCGTGTTCTTCTCCGCCCCCCCTCCGTGTTCTTCTCCGCCCCCCCCCTCAGTGTCCTTCTCCGGCCCCCCTCCGTGTCCTTCTCTGGTCCCCCTCCGTGTCCTTCTCCGGCCCCTCTCCGCATCCTTCTCAGGCCTCCCTCCGTGTCCTTCTCTGCCCCCCCTGTTCTCCTCTGGCCCTCCTCTTTGCCCTCCTCCGCCCCTCTCCGTGTCCTTCTCTGCCCCCTGTTCTCCTCTGGCCCTCCTCCGCCCCTCTCCGTGTCCTTCTCCTGCCTCCCTCCATGTCCTTCTCTGCCCCCTAGTTCTCCCCTGGCCCCCCTCTTTGCCCTCCTCCGCCCCTCTCCGTGTCCTTCTCCTGCCTCCCTCCGTGTCCTTCTCTGCCTTCTAGTTCTCCCCTGGCCCCCTGTGTCCTTCTCCGCCCCCCGTGTCCTTCTCTGGCCCCTCTCCGGGTCCTTCTCCGGCCTTCCTCCGTGTCCTTCTCTGCCCCCCCAGTTCTCCCCCGCCCCCCGTGTCCTTCTCCATCCCCCCATTCTCCTCTGGCCCTCCTCCTTGTCCTTTTCCGGCCCCCTTCGTGTCCTTCTCTGCCCCCCAGTTCTCCTCCAGTCCTCCTTCGTGTCCTTCTCTGACCACCCAGTTCTCCTCCATCCCCCCTCCGTGTCCTTCTCCAGCCTCCCTCCGTGTCCTTCTCTGCCCCCCAGTTCTCCTCGAGCCCTCCACCTTGTCCTTCTCCGGCCTCCCTCCATGTCCTTCTCTGCCCCCCAGTTCTCCCCTGGCCCCCCGTGTCCTTCTCCCCCCCTGTTCTCCTCTGGCCCACCTCCTTGTCCTCCGGCCTCCCTCCGTGTCCTTCTCCGTCCCCCCATTCTCCTTTGGCCCTCCACCTTGTCCTTTTCCGGCCCCCTTCATGTCCTTCTCTGCCCCCCAGTTCTCCTCCAGTCCTCCTCCGTGTCCTTCTCTGAACACCCAGTTCTCCTCCATCCCCCCTCCGTGTCCTTCTCCGGCCCCCCTCCGTGTCCTTCTCCGGCCCCCCTCCGTGTCCTTCTCCGGCCTCCCTCCATGTCCTTCTCTGTCCCCCAGTTCTCCCCCGCCCGACACGTGTCCTTCTCCGCCCCCCCGTTCCCCTCCGGCCCTCCTCCGTGTCCTTCTCCTCTGGCCTCCCTCCATGTCCTTCTCTGCCCCCCAGTTCTCCCCTGGCCCCCCATGTCCTTCTCCCCGCCTGTTCTCCTCTGACCCACCTCCTTGTCCTCCGGCCTCCCTCCATGTCCTTCTCTGCCCCCCAGTTCTCCCCCAGCCCCCTGTGTCCTTCTCCGCCCCCCCTGTTTTCTTCCGCCCCTCATCCTTGTCCTCCTCTGGCCTCCCTCCCTCCTTGTCCTCAGTCTCCCCCTGTTCTCCCCCGGGTCCCCTCCGTGTCCTTCTCCAGCCTCCCTCCGTGTCCTTCTCTGCCCCCCAGTTCTCCTCGAGCCCTCCACCTTGTCCTTCTCCGGCCTCCCTCCATGTCCTTCTCTGCCCTCCAGTTCTCCCCTGGCCCCCCATGTCCTTCTCCCCCCCTGTTCTCCTCTGGCCCACCTCCTTGTCCTCCGGCCTCCCTCCGTGTCCTTCTCTGCCCCCCCAGTTCTCCCCCAGCCCCCTGTGTCCTTCTCCGCCCCCCCTGTTCTCCTCCGGCCCTCATCCTTGTCCTCCTCTGGCCTCCCTCCTTGTCCTCAGTCCCCCCCTGTTCTCCCCCGGGTCCCTCCGTGTCCTTCTCCGGCCTCCCTCCGTGTCCTTCTCTGCCCCCCAGTTCTCCCCTGGCCTCCCGTGTCCTTCTCTGCCCCCCTGTTCCCCTCCGGCCCTCCTCCGTGTCCTTCTCTCCCCCCAGTTCTCCGACAACAGCCCCCCTCTGTTTCCTCCTCTGCCCCCTTCTCCTCTGGCCCCCCTCCGTGTACTTCTCCGGTCTCTCTCCGTGTCTTTCTCCGGCCTTCCTCCGTGTCCGTCTCTGCCCCCAGTTGTCCTCCAGCCCCCCTCCGCGTCCTTCTCCCCCCGTTCTCCATTACCCCCCCCCTTCATGTCCTTCTCTGGCCCCTCTCCGTGTCCTTCTCCGGCATCCCTCTGTGTCTTTCTCTGCCCCCCAGTTCTCCCCTGGCCTTCCGTGTCCTTCTCCACCCCCCTGTTCACCTTCGCCCCTCCTCCTTGTCCTTCTCTGCCACCCAGTTCTCCTCCGGCCCCCCTCCATGTCCTTCTCCGGCCCCCCTCCGTGTCCTTCTCCAGCCCCTCTCCTCGTCCTCCCTTGGCCCCTCTCCTTGTCCTCCTCCGGCCTCCCTCCGTGTCCTTCTCTGCCCCCCAATTCTCCCCTGGCCCCCCGTGTCTTTCTCCGCCCCCCTGTTCTCCTCCGGCCCTCCTTCTTGTCCTCCTCTGGCCTCCCTCCATGTCCTTCTCTGCCCCCTAGTTCTCCCGCGGCCCCCCCGTGTCCTTCTCCACCCCCTGTTCTCCTCCCGGCCTTCCTCCTTGTCCTCCTCCGGCCTCCCTCCGTGTCCTTCTCTGCCCCCCCAGTTCTCCCGCGGCCCCCGTATCCTTCTCCACCGCCCTGTTCTCCTCCGACCCTCCCCTCCGTTTCCTTCTCTGCCCCCTTCTCCTCTGGCCCCCCTCCGTGTCCTTCTCCGGTCCCTCTCCGTGTCTTTCTCCGGCCTCCCTCCGTGTCCTTCTCTGCCCCCCCCAATTCTCCCCTGGCCCCCCATGTCTTTCTCCGCCCCCCTGTTCTCCTCCGGCCATCCTTCTTGTCCTCCTCCGGCCTCCCTCCATGTCCTTCTCTTCCTCCCTAGTTCTCCTGCGGCCCCCCGTGTCCTTCTCCACCCCCCTGTTCTCCTCCTGGCCTTCCTCCTTGTCCTCATCCGGCCTCCCTCCGTGTCCTTCTCTGCCCACCCAGTTCTCCCGCGGCCCCCGTATCCTTCTCCACCGCCCTGTTCTCCTCCGACCCTCCCCTCTGTTTCCTTCTCTGCCCCCTTCTCCTCTGGCCCCCCTCCGTGTCCTTCTCCGGTCCCTCTCCGTGTCTTTCTCCGGCCTTCCTCCGTGTCCGTCTCTGCCCCCAGTTCTCCTCCAGCACCCCTCCGTGTCCTTCTCCACCCCGTTCTCCATCGCCCCCCCTCCATGTCCTTCTCTGGCCCCTCTATGTGTCCTTCTCCGGCATCCCTCTGTTTCCTTCTCTGCCCCCCAGTTCTCCCCCGGCCTTCCGTGTCCTTCTCCACCCCCCTGTTCACCTTCGGCCCTCCTCCTTGTCCTTCTCTGCCCCCCCAGTTCTCCTCCGGACCCCCTTCATGTCCTTCTCCGGCCCCCCTCCGTGTCCTTCTTCGGCCCCTCTCCTTGTCCTCCTCTGGCCTCCCTCCGTGTCTTTCTCTGCCCCCCCAATTCTCCCCTGGCCCCCGTGTCCTTCTCCACCCCCTTGTTCTCCTCCCGGCCTTCCTCCTTGTCCTCCTCCGGCCTCCCTCCTGTGTCCTATCTGCCCCCCAGTTCTCCCGCGGCCCCTGTATCCTTCTCCACCGCCCTGTTCTCCTCCGACCCTCCTCCTTGTCCTCCGGCCTCCCACCGTGTCTTTCTCTGCCCCCCCTGTTCTCCCCTAGCCCCGTGTCCTTCTCTGGCCCCTATCCGTGTCCTTCTCCGGCCTCCCTCCGTGTCCTTCTCTGCCCCCCCCAGTTCTCCCCCGCCACCCGTGTCCTTCTCCACCCCCCCGTTCTCCTCCGCCCCCTCCATGTCCTTTTCTGGCCCCCCCTCCGTGTCCTTCTCTGGCCCCTCTCCTGTTGCCCTCCGGCTGTCCTCTGTGTCCTTCTCTGCCTGCCCAGTTCTCCTCCAGCCCCCCCGTGTCCTTCTCTGCCCCCCCCATTCTCCTCCGGCCCCCTCAGTGTCCTTCTCCGGCCCCTCTCCTTGTCCTCCTCCGGCTTCCCTCTGTGTCCTTCTCTGCCCCCCAGTTCTCCCCTGGCCCCCGTGTCCTTATCAGTCTCCCCGTTCTCCGGCCCTCCTCCTTGTCTCCTTGTCCTTCTCCGGCCTCCATCTATGTCCTACTCTGCCCCCCCAGTTCTCCCCTCGCCCCCCGTGTCCTTCTCCACCCCCCTGTTCTTCTTCAGCCCTCCTCCTTGTCTCCTTGTCCCCCTGTGGCCTCCCTCCGTGTCCTTCTCTGCCCCTATTTCCCCCCTGGTCCCCTCCATGTCCTTCTCCCGCCTCCCTCCGTGTACTTTTCTGCCCCTCCAGTTCTCACACGGCCCCCCGTGTTCTCCTCCGGCCGTCCTCCTTGTCCTTCTCCGGCCTCCCTCCGTGTCCTTCTCTGCCCTTCCAGTTCTCCCCTGGCCCACGTGTCCTTCTCCGCTTCCCCCTTATCCTCCGGCCCTCCTCCGTGTTCTTCTCTGCGCCCCCAGTTCTCCTCCAGCCCCCCTTCGTGTTCTTCTTAGCTCCCCCATTCTCCTCCTGCCCCCTCTGTGTCCTTCTCTGGTCCCTCTTCATGTCCTTCTCCAGGCCTCCCTCCGCGTCCTTCTCTGCCCCCCAGTTCTTTCCCGGCCCCCTGTGTCCTTCTCCGCCCCCTCCTGTTCTCCTCTGGCCCTCCTCCTTGTCCTTCTCTCCCCGTTCTCCTCTGGCCCCCCTCCATGTCCTTCTCCGGCCCCTCTTTGTGTCCTTCTCTGGCCTCCCTTCGTGTCCTTCTCTGCCCCCCTGTTCCCCTCCGGCCCTCTACCGTGTCCTTCTCTGCCCCCCAGTTCTCCAGCTTTCCTCCAGCCCCCCTCCGTGTCCTTCTCCGGCCCCCCTCCATGTCCTTCTCCAGCCCCCTCTCTGTGTCTTTCTCCGGCCCTCCTCCGTGTCCTTCTCTGCTCCCCTTTTATCCTACGGCCCTCCTTCTTGTCCTCCTCCGGCCTCCCTCCGTGTCCTTCTCTGCCCCCCTGTTCTGTGCCGGCCCTCCTCCTTGTCCTCCTCCCCCCCTTCCCGTGTCCTTCTCCGGCCTCCCTTCGTGTCCTCCTTTGCCCCCTCAGTTCTCCCCGGCCCCCCATGTCCTTCTCCGCCCCCCCTCCATGTTCTCCTCCAGTCCCCTGTCCTCCGCCCCCCCTCACCCCCCCTCGCCCACGGCAGCCGGCTCCCCTCCTCCTCCAGCTCTCCTCCGGCCCCCCCATGTCCTTCTCCGGCCCCCCCATGTCCTTCTCTGGCCCCTCTCCGTGTCCTTCTCTGGCCCCTCTCCGTGTCCTTCTCTGGCCCCTCTCTGTGTCCTTCTCTGGCCCCTCTCCGTGTCCTTCTCTGGCCCCTCTCCGTGTCCTTCTCTGGCCCCTCTCCGTGTCCTTCTCTGGCCCCTCTCCGTGTCCTTCTCCGGCCCCCCTCCGTATCCTTCTCTGCCCCCCCCAGTTCTCCCCCAGCCCCCGTGTCCTTCTCCACCCCCCCTGTTCTCCTCCGGCCCTCCTCCTTGTCCTCCTCTGGCCTCCCTCCGTGTTCTTCTCTCCCCCCTGTTCTGTGCTGGCCCTCCTCCTTGTCCTCCTCCCCCCCCTCCCCGTGTCCTTCTCCGGCCTCCCTCCGTGTCCTTCTCTGCCCCCCCAGTTTTTCCCTGGCCCCCTTGTCCTTTTCCGCCCCCCTCCATGTTCTCCTCCAGTCTCCTGTCCTCTGTCCCCCCCTCGCCCCCCGCAGCCGGCTCCCCTCCTCTTCCGCTGTGGGGGAGATATGTCGGGATTGAGAGCGGAGGAAGGGACCGGTAAATATGTCATTTACCGGCCCCTTCCTTTTATGAATTGGACATGTCCTGTGATAACTGAGCATAGTAACCTGTGTGTTACCCTGCTTCAGTTTATGAATGAACAGGATCCTCTGTCTCCTCTCCATTCATCTTCAATGCTGAGAATCTGAGTCCTCAGTCCCTTTCTCCATCTCAAAGTGTAGCATTTAAAAGTTCATTTAATTCAACAGACAAGCAAAATTGCTACTCACAGAGAGAAAGTGATATTAAGGCATGTAGGTAATGTGGGGTCCAGGGTCACTCTGCAGTCCATGGTCACGTCAGGAGCTGGTTCCCAGCGATAAGATGACTGGCCACGGGAAGATGGAGCAGCGGTGAAGCCTCTGTAGGCGTCCGAATGGCTGGCTGGGCTGCACGCCGTACGATCTCGGCAGCGTACAGAAAACGGAATCGGAAGTGCGTGTCGGCATGGAACGCAAGCTCGAGAGGGTCCGTGAACCAGAAGTGACCCACCAGATGACGCGTTTCACAGCATCCGCTGTTTCTTCAGATCTGGGCCTTGTCTGCCCGGGATGAACCCTACCTGATCTTTATGGATATATAAACTTAAGAAGGAGGAAACCCTGTCTGCTAAAAACTAGGGTTAAAATCTTTAGGTCATTATTAATCGGTGATATGGGTCTATAGTTGCTAACCTCACCTGGGTCTTTTCCTGGTTTTGGAATTACTGTGATAAATGCTGAGTTAAAGGAGTAGTAAAGTTACATGTTTTTTCACCTTAATGCATCCTATGCATTAAGGTGAAAAAACATTCGACAATACCGCCCCCCCCCCCCCCCCCCGAGCCCCCGTTTTACTTACCTGGCCCCTCGAAAGTCCCACGCTCGTCCCCGTCATCCTCTTCGTTTTTCAGCCTGGCCGCCGATTGGCTACACTGGATGGATTGAAAGCAGCGCAGCCATTGGCTGGCGCTGCTGTCAATCACATCCAATGACGCGGCGCGCGGGGGGCGGGGCCGAGTGATACAGTCGGCGGCTATGGCCGCCGCTGTATCACGGGAGCGCGCCTGCAATCACTCTACACCATGCGAGCTCACTCGCATTATGGTGTGGAGTCCTTGCGGGGAGGAGCCAAGACAGCTGCCGAGGGACCCCAGAAGACCAGGATTGGGGCCACTGTGTGCAAAACGAGCTGCACAGTGGAGGTAAGTATAACATGTTTGTTATTTTTAGGCAAAAAAAAGGGAAACTTTAGTGCTCCTTTAAGTGAGCATTCCAGGGTCGCTCCCTTCCTCAAAGAGTTAAAGAATCTTGCTAGATATGGTGATAGAATGGGTGAAAACTTTTAATAATAGGGGTTTGAGAACCTATCTGGTCCAGGAGCAGACCCCCGTTTCAAGTTTTTTATGACCAAGGATTTCTTCTTCTGTCATTACTGGAGATTCCAATCTATCTACATGTCGGTCTTCCAGCTTGGGAATGGGTAGAGAGTTTAGACTTTAGAGACTAGTGCGATCTCCCTGCATCCCTCCACTGTATATGACTTAAAGAAATCCTGAAAGGAGCCCATTATTCTCTGAGGGTTGTGCGTCCCAGAGCCATTTGGGAGGCGTATTTTGGGTAATGTTTTAGAGCGAAACTTGGGTGTTAGACCAGCTGCTAGCATTGAGTCCATTTTATCTCTCATTTGGTAAAATCGTGCCCCACTCCAGCGTAAACTCTTTTCTGCCCTTGAGGTAAGTGCGAGATTTAACGTTAGTCTGGCTTCGTCTAGTTTGGCTGCAGGAATAGATTTAGGGTCTCTTATTTTTTTTGCTTATAGTTAGTAATTCCTTTTCTAGTTTATCTACTTCTACTTTATGGCTCTTTCCTGAGTGGCTCTGTCACGAGTGATGCACAGTTTCACCGCTGCAGTTTAACGAAAGCAGGATAACTAAAGCTGGATGAAGATACAACAAGAACTCTGCTCCACTCTGAGACTACAAGAAAGCCAGCATTTGACATTTTATATGAAGTCAGATTCCCACTCTATCCACTATCGTGATCCTTCTCTTCCTTCTCACCTTGGTGTCTTCTATCCTCAAATGTTCCTTACTCTACCCCTCCTCTCTACCCTGCAGCATGCACATATCACCCTCACTCCTACCCTCTCCCTACTACTGCACCCATCATCTCCTGCATTTGCTGCACCCACATGCTGACTAGGGATGAGCTTCGAGTTCGAGTCAAACTCATGTTCGACTCGAACATTGCCTGTTCGCCGAACAGCGAACAATTTGGGGTGTTCGCGGCAAATTCGAAAAGTCTATGGGAGAAATCTAAAGTGCGAATTATAAAGGCTTATATGCAAGTTATTGTCCTAAAAAGTGTTTGGGGACCCGGGTCCTGCCCCAGGGGACATGTATCAATGCAAAAAAAAGTTTTAAAAACAGCCGTTTTTTTGGGAGCAGTGATTTTAATAATGCTTAAAGTGAAACAATAAAAGTGAAATATTCCTTTAAATTTCGTACCTGGGGGGTGTGTATGATATGCATGTATAGTCGCGCATGTTTCCCATGCTTAGAACTGTCCCTGCACAAAATGTCATTTTTGAAGGAAAAAAAGTCATTTAAAACTCACTTGCGGCTATTAATGAATTGTCGGCTTTTATCAATACATAGAAAAGTCATTGATAAAAAATTTAAAAAAAGCGTGGGGGTTCCCCCAAATTCAATTACCAGGCCCTCAGGTCTGGAATGGATATTAAGGGGAACCCCGCCGCAAATTTAAAAAAAATGGCGTGCGGTTCCCCCTAAATATCCATACCAGGCCCTTCAGATCTGGCATGGATTTTAAGGGGAACTCCACCCCAAATAAAAAAAAATGCCGTGGAGTCCCCCCAAAAACCCATACCAGACCCTTATCCGAGCACGCAACCTGGCAGGCCGCAGGAAAAGAGGGGGGGGCGAGAGAGCGGCCCCCCCTCCTGAACCGTACCAGGCCACATGCCCTCAACATGGGGAGGATGTCCCCATGTTGATGGGGACAAGGGCCTCACCCCCACAACCCTTGCCCGGTGGTTGTGGGGGTCTGCGGGCGGGGGGCTTATTGGAATCTGGAAGACCCCTTTAACAAAGGGGACCCCCAGATCCTGGCCCCCCCTATGTGAATTGGTAAGGGGTACATTGTACCCCTACCATTTCACGAAGAAAGTGTAAAAAAATGTAAATAAAAACACACAAACACCTTGGAAAAGTCCTTTATTAAATAAAAAGATAAAATAAATTCCAGCGATAAAATCCAGTGTCCCGCGGCGATCCCGATGTCAAGCGCTGACCGTCATTGGTTGAGCCTGAGCGGACCTGATGGGGAACTTCCTCTGCAGTGTTTTAAATGTATAGACCCGCCCCTTCTAAAGTTCCCCATCAGGTCCGCTAAGCGGACCAGATGCGGAACGTGAGAAGGGGCGGGTCTATTCATGTATTACACAGTGAAGGAAGTTCCCATCAGGTCCGCCCCCTCGTAGAACGGACCTGATGGGGAACTTCCTTCACTGTGTAATACATGAATAGACCCGCCCCTTCTCACGTTCCGCATCTGGTCCGCTTTAACCACTTAACGACCGCTCACTGTATATATACGTCGGCAGAATGGCACCGACAGGCACAATCACGTAGAGTGTACGTGATTGCCTTTGTATAGTTGGGGGGTCCAATCGGACCCCCCTCCTATACAGTGAGCGGTGGCTAAGTGTCCGGGAGCGTTCCGGGATGAGGGGGCAGCCATTCGTTTCTGGCCACCCCCTCGCGATCGCTCCCGGCGAATGGAAATGCAAAATGAAAAGGGAGCAGGAGGAAGTGATGTCATCTCTGGTGCGGCGCTCACATATACCGAGCGCCGTACAAGAGAAGACATCAGGTCAGTGCACACAACACTACACTGACACCAGGACACATAGGGACATAAATCGCCCCCCCCAGGCCCCCCCAGACACCCCAGATCACCCCCCAGCCCCCAGTCACAGTTTTCACTGATTGCAGTGACCATTTATTTAGTGATCACTGCAATCAGTGACATTTGTGACTGTAAAAGTGTCACCAAAGTTTAGTCTTAGGTCCAGTGTAGCCCCCTAACCCCCCCTAATAAAGGTTTAACCCCCTGATCACCCCCCAGATAACCCTTTCACCCCCTATCACCACTGTCGCTAAGCGATCATTTTTCTGATCGCTGTCTTAGCGTCAGTGATGCCGATCGGCAGCCAGTCATTTTTTTTAGGTTCGCCGCATGTTTTTATAGCGTCAGGTACCCCAATATATTATCTAATAAAGGTTTAACTCCCTTGATCGCCCCCCAGGTAACCCTTTCACCCCCTATCACCACTGTCACTAAGCGATCGTTTTTCTAAACGCTGTCTTAGTGTCTGTGATGCAGATCGGTAGCCGTTTTTTTTTTCTAGGTTCGCCGCAGGTTTTTATAGCGTCAGGTACCCCAATATATTATCTAATAAAGGTTTAACCCCCTTGATCGCCCCCCAGGTAACCCTTTCACCCCCTATCACCACTGTCGCTAAGCAATTGTTTTTCTAAACGCTGTCTTAGTGTCGGTGATGCAGATCGGTAGCCAGTCATTTTTGTTATGTTCGGCGCATGTTTTTATAGCGTCAGGTACCCCAATATATTATCTAATAAAGGTTTAACCCCCTTGATCGCCCCCCAGGTAACCCTTTCACCCCCATTACCACTGTCGCTAAGCGATCGTTTTTCTAAACGCTGTCTTAGTGTCGGTGATGCAGATCGGTAGCTGGTAATTTTTTTTAGGTTCGCCACAGGTTTTTATAGCGTCAGGTACCCCAATATATTATCTAATAAAGGTTTAACCCCCTTGATCGCCCCCCAGGTAACCCTTTCACCCCCTATCACCACTGTCGCTAAGCGATCGTTTTTCTAAACGCTGTCTTAGTGTCGGTGATGCAGATCGGTAGCCAGTAATTTTTTTTAGGTTCGCCGCATGTTTTTATAGCGTCAGGTACCCCAATATATTATCTAATAAAGGCTTAACCCCCTTGATCGCCCCCCAGGTAACCCTTTCACCCCCATCACCACTGTCGCTAAGCGATCATTTTTCTAAACGCTGTCTTAGTGTCGGTGATGCAGATCGGTAGCTGGTAATTTTTTTTAGGTTCGCCGCAGGTTTTTATAGCGTCAGGTACCCCCATATAATATCTAATAAAGGTTTTAACCCCCTGATTGCCCCTAGTTAACCCTTTCACCAGTGATCACCATATAAGTGTTACGGGTGACGCTGGTTAGTTAGTTTGCTTTTTATAGTGTCAGGGCACCCGCCGTGTATATAACCCAATAAAGGTTTAACCCCCTGATCGCCCGGCGGGTGATATCAATTAGGTTTTAGCGTCAGAGAGGGTCTGAGTCACACCCCAGGCAGCGTCAGGTTAGTGCCAGTAGCGCTAACACCCACGCGTGAAGCATACACCCCCCTTAGTGGTATAGTATCTGAACAGATCAATATCTGATCTGATCAGATCTATACTAGCGTCCCCAGCAGTTTAGGGTTCCCAAAAACGCAGTGTTAGCGGGATTAGCCCAGATACCTGCTGGCACCTGCGTTTTGCCCCTCCGTCCAGCCCAGGCCACCCAAGTGCAGTATTGATCGATCACTGTCACTTACAAAACAAAAACACACATAACTGCAGCGTTCGCAGAGACAGGCCTGATCCCTGCGACTCCAGTGCTGTAGGAGGTGATTTCACCACCACAGTTAAAAAAAAAAAGCAAATATGCCGAAGCATTGGGGCAGCAGGGGCGGAGGAGCGATTTTGCTCCTAATGCCGCGTACATACGGTCGAAATTTCGACGGAGGCTTGCCCGTGGAAAAGTCCGACCATGTGTGTGCGGCATAACTTTTTTTGCGGGAGGATGCCCCCATGCTTCGGCATATATAAATGGTGCGTGTATGCCCATCATTGGAAGTGGGTGGAATGGATGAAGGGCGGTATTCTAATGGTGGGCATACCCACCGATCAATCTCTTTTTTCGTTTAGCCAACTGGCTGCATGAAAAAAAAAGATTACAATACATGTCCAACAAGGACCAGCAACGTACCGGTATGTTGCTGGACTTTGAATGTTTATACCACAATGATGCCTGCGGGTTTAGGTATCATCTTGGTATCATTCTTTTCAGCCTGCGGCCGGCTTTCATGTAAAAGCAATCCTAGCGGCTAATTAGCCTCTGGACTGCTTTTACAAGCAGTGGGAGGGAATGCCCCCCGGATATAAAAAGCGCCATTGGGAAATTGGGAAAGCATTTTATCACACCGATCTTGGTGTGGTCAGATGCTTTGAGAGCAGAGGAAAAATCTAGGGTCTAGAAGACCCCAGTTTTTTCAAAAAAAGAGTACCTGTCACTACCTATTGCTATCATAGGGGATATTTACATTCCCTGAGATAACAATAAAAATGATTAAAAAAAAAATACTTGGAAGGAACAATTTAAAAATAAAATAAAAAAGCAAAATTAATAATAAAAAAAAAAGAAAGAAAAAAAAAGCACCCCTGTCCTGCCCTGCTCTTGCCCAATGGCGAACGCAAGCGTCGGTCTGGCGTCATATGTAAACAGCAATTGCACCATGCATGTGAGGTATCACCGCGAAGGTCAGATCGAGGGCAATCATTTTAGCAGTAGACCTCCTCTGTAACACTACTGGGGTAACCTGTAAAGGCTTTTAAAGGCTTTTAAAAATGTATGTAGTTTGTCGCCAATGCGCGTTTGTGCGAAATTTTAAAGCATGTCGTGTTTGGTATCTATGTACTCGGCCTAAGATCATCTTTTTTATTTCATCAAACATTTGGGCAATATAGTGTGTTTTAGTGCATTAAAATTAAAAAAGTGTATTTTTTAACCCAAAAAATGCGTTTGAAAAATCGCTGCGCAAATACTGTGTAGAAAAAAAAAATGCAACACCCACCATTTTAATCTGTAGGGCCTTTGCTTTAAAAATATATATAATGTTTGGGGGTTCAACATAATGTTTTCATGTAAACAAAAAGTGTCAAAAAGGGCTTTGTCTTCAAGTGGTTAGAAGAGTGGATGTAAGCTTCCTAATGTTGTGTATAAAATGCCAGAACAGTTCAAAACCCCCCCAAATGACCCCATTTTGGAAAGTAGACACCCCAAGCTATATACTGAGAGGCATGTCGAGTCCATGGAATATTTTATATGTTGACACAAGTTGCGGAAAAACGACAATTTTTTTTTATTTTTTTGCACAAAGTTGTCACTAAATGATATATTGCTCAAACATGCCATGGGCATATGTGGAATTACACCCCAAAATACATTCTGTTGCTTCTCCTGAGTACGGGGATACCACATGTGTGAGACTTTTTGGGAGCCTAGCCACGTACGGGACTCCAAAAACCAAGCACCGCCTTCAGGCTTTCTAAGGGTGTAAATTTTTGATTTCACTTCTCACTGCCTATCACAGTTTCGGAGGCCATGGAATGCCCAGATAGCACAAAAACCCCCCAAATGACCCCATTTTGGAAAGTAGACACCCCAAGCTATTTGCTGAGAGGTATTGTGAGTATTTTGCAGATCTCGCTTTTTGTCACAAAGTTTTGAAAATTGAAAAAAAAAAATATATATATATTTTCTTTCTTCATTTTCAAAAACAAATGAGAGCTGTAAAATACTCGCCATTCCTCTCAGCAAATAGCTTGGGGTGTCTATATTCCAAAATGGGGTCATTTGGGGGGGTTTTGTGCGATTTTGGCATTTTATGGCCTTCGAAACTGTGATAGGTAGTGAGGAGTGAAATCAAAAATTTGTGCCTAGAAATCCTGAAGGCGGTGCTTGGTTTTCGGGGTCCCGTACACGGCTAGGCTCCTAAAAAGTCCCACACATGTGGTATCCCCGTACTCAGGAGAAGCAGAAAAATGTATTTTGGGGTGTAATTCCACATATAACCATGGCATGTGTGAGCAATATATCATTTAGTGACAACTTTTTGTAATTTGTTTTTATTTTTTATTTTTTGTCATTATTCAATCACTTGGGACAAAAAAAAATATATTCAATGGGCTCAACAGGCCTCTCAGCAATTTCCTTGGGGTGTCTACTTTCTAAAATGGGGTCATTTGGGGGGGTTTGTGCTATTTTGTCATTTTATGGCCTTCGAAACTGTGATAGGTAGTGAGGAGTGAAATCAAAAATTTGCGCCCTTAGAAATCCTGAAGGCGGTGCTTGGTTTCCGGGGTCCCGTACGCGGCTAGGCTCCCAAAAAGTCCCACACATGTGGTATCCCCGTACTCAGGAGAAGCAGCAAAATGTATTTTGGGGTGAAATTCCACATATAACCATGGCATGTGTGAGCAATATATCATTTAGTGACAACTTTTTGTAATTTTTTATTTTTTTTTGTCATTATTCAATCACTTGGGACAAAAAAAAAAATTCAATGGGCTCAACATGCCTCTCAGCAATTTCCTTGGGGTGTCTACTTTCCAAAATGGGGTCATTTGGGGGGGTTTGTACTGCCCTGTCATTTTAGCACCTCAAGAAATGAGATAGGCAGTCATAAATTTAAAGCTGTGTAAATTTCAGAAAATGTACCCTAGTTTGTAAACTCTATAACTTTTGCGCAAACCAATAAATATACGCTTATTGACATTTTTTTTACTAAAAACATGTGGCTGAATACATTTTGGCCTAAATGTATGACTACAATTGAGTTTATTCGATTTTTCTTATAACAAAAAGTAGAAAATATCATTTTTTTTCAAAAGTTTCGGTCTTTTTCCGTTTATATCGCAAAAAATAAAAATCGCAGAGGCAATCAAATACCATTAAAAGAAAGCTCTATTTGTGGGAAGAAAAGGACGCAAATTTCGTTTGGGTACAACATTGCATGTCCGCACAATTTACAGTTAAAGCAGCGCAGTGCAAAATTCTGAATTCACCTCTGGTCCTTTAGCTACCAAATGGTCCGGGGCTTAAGTGGTTAAAACACTGCGGAGGAAGTTCCCCATCAGGTCCGCTTAGGCTCAACCAATGACGGACAGCGCTGGACATCGGGATCGCCGCGGGACACTGGATTTCATCGCTGGAATGTTTTTTTATTTTATTTATTTTTTATTTTTTAATAAAGGACTTTTCCAAGGTGTTTGTGTGGTTTTATTTAATTTTTTTACACTTTCTTCGTGAAATGGTAGGGGTACAATGTACCCCTTACCAATTCACATAGGGAGGGCCCGGATCTGGGGGTCCCCTTTGTTAAAGGGGTCTTCCAGATTCCGATAAGCCCCCTGCCCGACAACTCCCACAACCACCGGGCAAGGGTTGTGGGGATGAGGCCCTTGTCCCCATCAACATGGGGACATCCTCCCCATGTTGAGGGCATGTGGCCTGGTACGGTTCAGGAGGGGGGGGCGCTCTTTCGTCCCCCACTCTTTTCCTGCGGCCTGCCAGGTTGCGTGCTCGGATAAGGGTCTGGTATGGATTTTTGGGGGGACTCCACGCCATTTTTTTTTAAATTTGGGGTGGAGTTCCCCTTAAAATCCATGCCAGATCTCAAGGGCCTGGTATGGATATTTAGGGGGAACCGCACGCCATTTTTTTTTTCAATTGCGGCGGGGTACCCCTTAATATCCATTCCAGACCTGAAGGGCCTGGTAATTGAATTTGGGGGAATCCCCACACTTTTTTTTTTTATCAATGACTTTTCTATGTATTGATAAAAGCCGACAATTCATTAATAGCCGCGAGTGAGTTTTAAATGACTTTTTTTCCTTCAAAAATGACATTTTGTGCAGGGACAGTTCTAAGCACGGGAAACATGCGCCACTTTACATGCATATCATACACACCCCCCAGGTACGAAATTTAAAGGAAAATTTCACTTTTATTTTTTCATTTTAAGCATTATTAAAATCACCGCTCCAGTAAAAACTTCTATTTTTTTAACTTTTTTTTGCATTGATACATGTCCCCTGGGGCAGGACCCAGGTCCCCAAACACTTTTTAGGACAATAACTTTCATATTAGCCTTTATAATTAGCACTTTAGATTTCGAACGTTCGAGTCCATTGTATTTAATATGGTTCTAAAGTTTACGCGAACATTCTGTCTGTTCGCAGGTTTTGGTGCGCACCGAACAGGGGGGTGTTCAGCTCATCCCTGATGCTGACATAAACACCAGGGCCATTAGACACGAGCGCTTATGCACATCCCACTCCCATCGTGCATTCCTCACCCTCCTCCGCCATTTTCTAACTGCAAGCCACATATCCAATACTCCTCCTCTGGCAACTACCGCAATCCACTCAGTTTAATTTCTATCCCCCTGCTTCCTCAAAGCAGCCCACCAATCTCATGCGCCCTTTGGAACGCTCGTTCCATCTGTAACAAGCTAACATTGGTACATGACCTCTTCATTTCTCATGGCTTTAACATACTCGCCATAACCGAAACCTGGCTTCAAAATTTTGACTCTGCTTCTCCTGCTGCCCTATCCCATGGTGGCCTCCATTGGACTTACTCCCCCAGACCTAACGGACAGAAAGGAGGTGGAGTTGGATTCCTTCTATCCCGACAAAGCACCTTCCAAGTCCTTCCTATCCCTCCCTCTCTATCCCTCTCTTCTTTCGAGATGTACTGTATCTGTCTGTTTTCTCCCATTTCTCTGAGGTTTGCAGCAATTTATCGACCTCCCGGACCAGTATCGCGCTTTCTTGATTACTTCACTGCCTGGCTACCCTACTTTCTCTCCTCTGAAATACCCACTATTATTCTTGGTTACTTCAACATTCCTGTCAATGTTAACAGCCCAACTACAGCTAAACTTCTCAACTTAACCTCCTTCTTTTGACCTAACCCAATGGACACTAGACATGTGCATTCGTTTTCGTCCGAATGCATTTTCGTCCGAATTTCAGGTATTTTCGTTATCGTTTTAACAAACGAAAACGAAAGCACAGAATCCGAAAACCGAAAGATCCAACATAAACAAATGCTTTATTTTCGTTTTCGTTGCGACAACAGTTCGATATAGATAGGAGATTCGACGTGACGCTGACAATAACAATCTGTGTCTATCGAACCTGCGGTCGAATGTGCCTAACCTTAACTCTATTAGTCCAAGATTATTCTACATAGAGAGAAAAGATTCAACGTTATAGAGAGAAAATATTCGACATAGAGAGAAAAGATTCGACATTATAGAGAGAAAAGATTCGACATTATAGAGAGAAAAGATTCAACATTATAGAGAAAAGATCACTGCTGGAATTAGGTGGGGGAAGTAAAATAAAAATAATGATGATGATGAATGTTATTGGCTGATTGTAACCAAAGAGGAGGAGCAGTAAAATAGCTAGAACTAACTTCACAATTCAACATGAACGACGAAGATTCGACAAAGCATCGAAAAACATACAAACGTCAAATCTGTCATTGAAGGCTTATGGTGTCTGTCGAAAGTTAGAAGATTCAACGGTGCAGCTAAACTGTACGACGCTGCAATCGTACATTTCCGATCAAATGCATCCGCCCATAGGCTATAGAAGAATTCTAATGTTGGTTGACTAGTAATAGTAATTAATAAATATAATTATTACTAGTCATACATAGGGATGAGCTTCGTGTTCGAGTCGAACATACGTTCGACTCGAACATCGGCTGTTCGATCGTTCGACGAAGATCGAACGATTTGGGCCGTTCGCGCCAAATTCGAGTGACGCGAACGGCCCACAATGCACTACGCCATCGCAGTGTCATCCAGGTGCTGTGATTGGCCAAGCATGCACTGTGACCCCGCATGCTTGGCCAATCACAGCGCCGGCAGCGAGGAGAGCAATGATTGGCCACAGGCAGGATGCCTGTGGCCAATTATTGCTGATGGGGTTTAGTACACGCCCCACACTATAAAAGGCCGCCAGCGCGGCGGCCTTGTGTAGTGTGTTCCGTAGCAGGGAAAGAGAAGCATAGGCAGGGACAGTGTCATTATTTTTCCTTTACTATTCCTGGATTCCTTGTGTTTAGGGACAAATAAGGATAGGTAGGGAGAGTGTCAGTGACAGTGTGCTATTCTGTGCTAATCCTTGTTTGTAGGGACAGAGAGGTACAGTGAGGGAAAGTGTCAGTGTGCTATTCTGTTCTAAAACTATTTTGCTGAACCATATTTTCAATCCTTGAGTTTAGGGACAGAGAGGTACAGTGAGGGAAAGTGTCAGTGTGCTATTCTGTTCTAAAACTATTTTGCTGAACCATATTTTCAATCCTTGAGTTGAGGGACAGAGAGGTACAGTGAGTGAAACTGACAGTGTGCTATTCTGTTCTAAACCAATTTTGCTGTTCCATATTTTCAATCCTTGAGTTGAGGGACAGAGAGGTACAGTGAGTGAAACTGACAGTGTGCTATTCTGTTCTAAACCAATTTTGCTGTTCCATATTTTCAATCCTTGAGTTGAGGGACAGAGAGGTACAGTGAGTGAAACTGACAGTGTGCTATTCTGTTCTAAACCAATTTTGCTGTTCCATATTTTCAATCCTTGAGTTGAGGGACAGAGAGGTACAGTGAGTGAATCTGACAGTGTGCTATTCTGTTCTAAACCAATTTTGCTGTTCCATATTTTCAATCCTTGAGTTGAGGGACAGAGAGGTACAGTGAGGGAAAGTGTCAGTGTGCTATTCTGTTCTAAAACTATTTTGCTGAACCATATTTTCAATCCTTGAGTTGAGGGACAGAGAGGTACAGTGAGTGAAACTGACAGTGTGCTATTCTGTTCTAAACCAATTTTGCTGTTCCATATTTTCAATCCTTGAGTTGAGGGACAGAGAGGTACAGTGAGTGAAACTGACAGTGTGCTATTCTGTTCTAAACCAATTTTGCTGTTCCATATTTTCAATCCTTGAGTTGAGGGACAGAGGAGGACACTCGTAGAAATTATCAGTGTGCTATTCTGTGCTAAATCTTGTTTGTAGGGAGGGACAGAGTAGGACAGTGAGGGAAAGTGTCAGTGTGCTATTCTGTTCTAAAACTATTTTGCTGAACCATATTTTCAATCCTTGAGTTGAGGGACAGAGAGGTACAGTGAGTGAAACTGACAGTGTGCTATTCTGTTCTAAACCAATTTTGCTGTTCCATATTTTCAATCCTTGAGTTGAGGGACAGAGAGGTACAGTGAGTGAAACTGACAGTGTGCTATTCTGTTCTAAACCAATTTTGCTGTTCCATATTTTCAATCCTTGAGTTGAGGGACAGAGAGGTACAGTGAGTGAAACTGACAGTGTGCTATTCTGTTCTAAACCAATTTTGCTGTTCCATATTTTCAATCCTTGAGTTGAGGGACAGAGAGGTACAGTGAGTGAAACTGACAGTGTGCTATTCTGTTCTAAACCAATTTTGCTGTTCCATATTTTCAATCCTTGAGTTGAGGGACAGAGAGGTACAGTGAGTGAAACTGACAGTGTGCTATTCTGTTCTAAACCAATTTTGCTGTTCCATATTTTCAATCCTTGAGTTGAGGGACAGAGAGGTACAGTGAGTGAAAATGACAGTGTGCTATTCTGTTCTAAACCAATTTTGCTGTTCCATATTTTCAATCCTTGAGTTGAGGGACAGAGAGGTACAGTGAGGGAAAGTGTCAGTGTGCTATTCTGTTCTAAACCAATTTTGCTGTTCCATATTTTCAATCCTTGAGTTGAGGGACAGAGAGGTACAGTGAGTGAAACTGACAGTGTGCTATTCTGTTCTAAACCAATTTTGCTGTTCCATATTTTCAATCCTTGAGTTGAGGGACAGAGAGGTACAGTGAGTGAAACTGACAGTGTGCTATTCTGTTCTAAACCAATTTTGCTGTTCCATATTTTCAATCCTTGAGTTGAGGGACAGAGAGGTACAGTGAGGGAAAGTGTCAGTGTGCTATTCTGTTCTAAAACTATTTTGCTGAACCATATTTTCAATCCTTGAGTTGAGGGACAGAGAGGTACAGTGAGTGAAACTGACAGTTTGCTATTCTGTTCTAAACCAATTTTGCTGTTCCATATTTTCAATCCTTGAGTTGAGGGACAGAGAGGTACAGTGAGTGAAACTGACAGTGTGCTATTCTGTTCTAAACCAATTTTGCTGTTCCATATTTTCAATCCTTGAGTTGAGGGACAGAGGAGGACACTCGTAGAAATTATCAGTGTGCTATTCTGTGCTAAATCTTGTTTGTAGGGAGGGACAGAGTAGGACAGTGAGGGAAAGTGTCAGTGTGCTATTCTGTTCTAAAACTATTTTGCTGAACCATATTTTCAATCCTTGAGTTGAGGGACAGAGAGGTACAGTGAGTGAAACTGACAGTGTGCTATTCTGTTCTAAACCAATTTTGCTGTTCCATATTTTCAATCCTTGAGTTGAGGGACAGAGAGGTACAGTGAGTGAAACTGACAGTGTGCTATTCTGTTCTAAACCAATTTTGCTGTTCCATATTTTCAATCCTTGAGTTGAGGGACAGAGAGGTACAGTGAGTGAAACTGACAGTGTGCTATTCTGTTCTAAACCAATTTTGCTGTTCCATATTTTCAATCCTTGAGTTGAGGGACAGAGAGGTACAGTGAGTGAAACTGACAGTGTGCTATTCTGTTCTAAACCAATTTTGCTGTTCCATATTTTCAATCCTTGAGTTGAGGGACAGAGAGGTACAGTGAGTGAAACTGACAGTGTGCTATTCTGTTCTAAACCAATTTTGCTGTTCCATATTTTCAATCCTTGAGTTGAGGGACAGAGAGGTACAGTGAGTGAAACTGACAGTGTGCTATTCTGTTATAAACCAATTTTGCTGTTCCATATTTTCAATCCTTGAGTTGAGGGACAGAGAGGTACAGTGAGTGAAACTGACAGTGTGCTATTCTGTTCTAAACCAATTTTGCTGTTCCATATTTTCAATCCTTCAGTTGAGGGACAGAGAGGTACAGTGAGTGAAACTGACAGTGTGCTATTCTGTTCTAAACCAATTTTGCTGTTCCATATTTTCAATCCTTGAGTTGAGGGACAGAGAGGTACAGCGAGTGAAACTGACAGTGTGCTATTCTGTTCTAAACCAATTTTGCTGTTCCATATTTTCAATCCTTGAGTTGAGGGACAGAGAGGTACAGTGAGTGAAACTGACAGTGTGCTATTCTGTTCTAAACCAATTTTGCTGTTCCATATTTTCAATCCTTGAGTTGAGGGACAGAGAGGTACAGTGAGTGAAACTGACAGTGTGCTATTCTGTTCTAAACCAATTTTGCTGTTCCATATTTTCAATCCTTGAGTTGAGGGACAGAGAGGTACAGTGAGTGAAACTGACAGTGTGCTATTCTGTTCTAAACCAATTTTGCTGTTCCATATTTTCAATCCTTGAGTTGAGGGACAGAGAGGTACAGTGAGTGAAACTGACAGTGTGCTATTCTGTTCTAAACCAATTTTGCTGTTCCATATTTTCAATCCTTGAGTTGAGGGACAGAGAGGTACAGTGAGTGAAACTGACAGTGTGCTATTCTGTTCTAAACCAATTTTGCTGTTCCATATTTTCAATCCTTGAGTTTAGGGACAGAGAAGGACACTCGTAGAAATTATCAGTGTGCTATTCTGTGCTAAATCTTGTTTGTAGGGAGGGACAGAGTAGGACAGTGAGGGAAAGTGTCAGTGTGCTATTCTGTTCTAAAACTTTTTTGCTGAACCATATTTTCAATCCTTGTGTTTAGGGACAGAGAAGGATAGGCAGGGGACAGTGTCAGTGTCATTGTTGCTAAGCCTCCTGCACAATATACACCTGAAGGTAGCCCTTATTGCTGTTTTTCCCATCTCCCTGCAGGCCATCCATTAAAATGTCTGGAAGGCAACCAAGGAGAGGCAGACAGTCAGGAGGCAAAAAAAGAGGGCAAGCAGGCTCTGTGTCTGGGGGCAACAGTGCTGGTCGTGTACGCGGTGCATTGTCATCAGCACATGGCCATGGGACACGCTTGTCCTTGTTTTCGGCAGCTGGACATGTTGAGCCACATCATGCCGAAGACTTGGTAGAGTGGATGACCAAGCCCACCTCATCCTCCTCATCCTCTCTCACCCAGGCTCAGGGTACTGGCAAAGCAGCTGCCAAAGCGTCCTCTTCTCTGGTATCATTATCTTCATTAGTCAATCCTTCCCTAGACCCACCATGCCCTCCTCCTGAGGAGTCCCCCGAACTGTTTGAGCACAGTGTTGGGTACATGCTCCAGGAGGATGCCCAGCGTTTGGAAGGATCTGATGATGATACCCAGCTAGAGGAAGGCAGCAGCGTGAGAGCAGAGAGAGGGGATGCTCAAGAAGGACACCAATCTGGCAGTCATGCTCCAGCAGCTGCAGCATACTGCCAGATTGGCTCCAGTGATGAGGAGGGAGGGGATGATGAGGTCACTGACTCCACGTGGGTGCCTAATAGGAGAGAGGAGGAGGAGGATGAGGAGGAGGCACATCTCCAACGAGGCAGGATGCCCTTGAGTGGCCAGCGTATGGGCAGCACACCGACGGAATCACACCGCAGAGCTCCGCCTGTGCAGGGCGCTGCCTCTGCCCGTCATTCAAAAAGTTCTTTGGTGTGGGCCTTTTTTGAGGCGAGTGCATCAGATCGCACAGCTGCTGTTTGCAACATATGTCTCAAGCGTATATCGCGTGGCCAAAACATCAGCCGCTTGGGCACCACATGCTTGATCAGACATATGTTGACCTGCCATGCAGCTCGTTGGCAAGCCTACCTTAAAGACCCACACCAAAGAACAAAGCTGACCTCTTCTTGCACCGCATCAGCTGGGATCTCCAACCCCAGTATACCTTCAGTCCTCTCTGAAACCTGCTCTGAGAGGAATGAAGGTGTAGAATTAGGTGTGTCACAGCCAAGTACTTGCGGGCACTCTGCTAGCAGTACACCGACGTCCGATTCTAGCAGGCAAATTTCCCTGCCCCAGCTGCTGGACCGTCGAAAGAAGTTCACTCCCAGCCATCCACATGCCCAGCGGTTGAATGCTAGCTTGGCTAAATTGCTAGCGCTTCAACTGCTGCCTTTTCAGTTGGTAGACTCGGCCCCCTTCCGTGAGTTTGTGCAATGTGCGGTTCCTCAGTGGCAGGTTCCCAAACGCCACTTTTTCGCACGGAAGGCTATTCCGGCTCTCTACAGGCATGTGGAAGGCAATGTCTTGGCCTCGCTGGACAGGGCGGTCAGCGGTAAGGTGCATATTACCGCTGACTCATGGTCCAGCAGGCATGGACAGGGACGTTACCTTTCTTTCACGGCCCATTGGGTCACTCTTTTGGCAGCTGGGAAGGATGCAGGACAAGGTGCAGTAGTGTTGGAGGTTGTTCCACCGCCACGCCTCCAAAATGCTACTACTGGTTGTGACACACCTCTCTCCTCCACCCCCTCCTCTTCTTCTTCCTCCATGGCCTCTTCCTGTGGTTTGTCCTCGGAACCAGCGGTGCTCCGTAGGCGTTCAAGGGGCTACGCAAGTACGCAGGCAAAAAGATGCCATGCCGTGCTTGCGCTGGTGTGTTTGGGGGACAGGAGCCACACTGGGGCAGAGGTCCTGTCTGCTCTGCAGGGGCAGGCCGAGAGGTGGTTGACGCCACGCCAGCTTAAGCCAGGAATGATGGTTTGCGGCAATGGCACCAACCTCCTCTCCGCCCTCCGACAGGGACAACTGACCCATGTGCCCTGTATGGCTCACGTCCTTAACCTGGTGGTGCAGCGGTTCTTGGACAGGTACCCGGGCTTACAGGATGTCCTGAGGCAGGCCAGGAAAGTCTGTGTGCATTTCCGCAGATCTTATAATGCCAGTCCTCGCCTGGCTGAGCTTCAAAAGGAGTTGAACCTGCCCAAGAACCGCCTTATATGTGACATGCCCACCAGCAGAGGGCCATCAATGAGTACCTGTGCGACTACGGCACCAGGACAGGGTCAGGGGAGCTCGGGTTTTTTTCACCACGCCAGTGGGGCATGATCAGGGATGCATGCACTGTCCTGGCACCATTTGAGGAGGCCACGAGGATGGTGAGCAGTGACAGTGCATGCATCAGTGACACTGTACCTCTTGTCCACCTGTTGGAGCACACGCTGCGTGGAATAATGGACAGGGCACTTGAGGCAGAACAGAGGCAGGAAGAGGAGGACTTCCTTGCCTCTCAAGGCCCCCTTTACCCAGACAGTGTTCCTTCTGTCCCACCCATCGCACAGGAAGAGGAGGAGGAGGAGGAGGAGGAGGATTGTGTCAGCATGGAGGTGGAGGCTGGCACTCAGCATCATCAGCAGCAGTCTTTTAGGGATGATTTACAGTCCCAAGAAACCAGTGGACTTGTACGTGGCTGGGAGGAGGTGGCTGCGGATCATGTCGTCCTTAGTGACCCAGAGGACTCCGGACTGAATGCCTCAGCTAACCTACGCTGCATGGCCTCCCTGATCCTGCAAAGTCTGCGGAAGAATCCTCGTATTCTTCGGATCAAGGAGAGGGACCATTACTGGCTGGCCACTCTCCTTGATCCACGGTACAAGGGTAAGGTTGCGGACCTTATCGTACCGTCGCAGAGGGAGCAGAGGATGAGACAACTCCGGGAGGCCTTGCAGAAAGGTCTGTGCAACGCGTTCCCAGAGACTGTGAGGTTACAAACTCCTGGTCCTGGACAACGAGTTGCTGAGGCTTCGGGCAGTCAAAGAAGGAGCGGTGGGGAAGGTGGCCGTCTGACCGATGCGTTCAGACAATTCTTTAGTCCGCAGCCCCAAAGTATGATCGGTTCCAGCAACCATCGCCAGCGTCTGATATACATGGTCCAGGAATACCTAGGGGCAAGGTCAGACTTGGACACCTTCCCCACCGAAAATCCTCTGGCTTACTGGGTCTTGAGGATGGATCACTGGCCAGAGCTTGCACAGTATGCAATTGAGCTACTGGCCTGTCCTGCATCCAGCGTTCTTTCAGAACGCACATTCAGTGCTGCTGGAGGATTTGTCACGGATCACAGGGTGCGCCTGTCCACCGACTCGGTTGATCGACTGACTTTCATCAAGATGAACCAGTCTTGGATCACCACCAGCTACCACACACCAGATGCTGATATAACAGACTAATTGATTTTAAAATGTCACATCCCTTCAAGACTGATGCTGATGCTGAGTGCCTGTGCTGTTATGTTGACTGGCTATCCTCCTCCTCCTCCTCAATGATGCGATTAACGATGATAGCTTGGAAGATCATTTTGGTTTATGGGTGACGCCACCAGTGGCTAAGGCCCAATTTTTCAGCCCCTGTATAACAGGGGCGTGTAATTAAAATTTTTGATGCAATACTTTGCAACAGGCCTCATTGCTGTGCTCCAAGTACAGTATCTGTGAGGGGTTGCAGTGTTGTGCCACCAGTGCCTAAGGCCCAATTTTTCAGCCCCTTACAGTGTTGTGGCACCAGCACCACCATCACCACCACCACCACCACCAAAGGCCCAATTTTTCAGCCCCTGTTCAACAGGGGCATGCAATTATAATTATTGATCTAATAATTCACAGCAGGGACCATTGCTGTGCCCACCAAGAGTAACTGTCAGGCCTTACAGTGTTGTGGCACCAGCACCACCATCAAAGGCCCAATTTTTACTACCACTGATCAACAATTATATGTTATTACAATTCCTGATATTATACTTGACAGCAGGGCGTTCCAGCACCCACCAAGAATAACTGTGAGTGCTTTCAGTGTTGTGCCAACACCAACACCTAAGGGGCCAATTTCTGCAGAGTATATACGGAAGGTCCCTACTTTCAAACATCCAACTTACAAACTACTACTACTTGCAAACGGAAGAAGACAACAGGAAGTGAGAGGAAATCTACCCCTTGGAAGGAAAATTCTCTCCTTTAAGAATTAATATGGGAGAAAGGTGTCTCCTCTCTACTGATGCTTTATCACCAATCCTTGTTTTAATAAAAACACCACATTTCAAAAACAGTTGTCATTGGGACGCAAAGTGAGGTGAAATGTTCTGAACAGGGGCACAGACAGCAAAAAAAATGTGACAGGGGTGATAACCGTTCCCTATGTTTTACAAAAAGCTAAAAAAAAGGAATTTGCCATGGAGCTCCACTTAAACAATGCAGCTGTTCAAAATTATAAACAGATTCTACATAAGAACAAACCTACAGTCCCTGTCTTGTATGCACCGCCTGTATACGGCTGTTCAGAGTATATAGGTCCTTTTTTATTTTGTGTGCGGGGTTCCCCTTAATATCCATACAAGACCCAAAGGGGCTGGTAATGGGCTGGGGTAGGGGGGGGGGGTTGATGGGGTAGCTATGCCATTTTTCCTAAAGATTTTCATCCATATTACCGGGACCAGACATTGCATTAAAGCCGCAAGCAGTTTTAAATGACTTTTTTCCCTTTAGAAATGTTATTTTGTGCAGGGACAGTTCTAAACACGGGAAACACGTGGCACTTCACAGGCATACTTTAGACACCCCCCAGGTGAATATTTAAAGGAATATTTGACTTTTTTTTTTTCACTTTATGCATCATTAAAATGACTGCTCCCGGAAAACGTCCGTTTTTAAAACTTCTTTTTGCATTGATACATGTCCCCTGGTGCAGAAGCCGGGTTCCCAAACTCTGTTTCGGACAATAACATGGATAATAGTCGTTATAATTAGCACTTTAGAATCCGAACGTTCGCATCCATTGTATTTAATAGGGTTCTAATGTTCGTGCGAACTTTCGGTCCGTTCGCGGGTTCTGGTGCGAACCGAACCCGGGGGTGTTCGGCTCATCACTAGTCATACAACATTAGAATTCTACTATAGCTTGTAGGCGGAACATTCGACCGGAAATGTATGATTGCGGCGTCGTACAGTTTCGCTGCTCCGTCGAATCTTCTTTGAACATTTGACAGACACCATAAGCCTTCAATGACAGATTCAACCTTAATTAATTCAGATTTTCGGACGAATGCAATTTCTAACGAAAAACAAAATAATAAAAACGAATTTCGGGAGTAACTAAATAAATTTATTTTTCGGACGAAAACTAAATTCCGAAACGAAATATTTCAGTGTGCACATGTCTAATGGACACATACTTCCACTCACTCCAATGGTAATACCCTTGACCTTGTATTCTCCCATCTCTGCAATCCTGGCAACCTCATCAACACCCCCTTTCCTCTCTCTGATCACAACCTCATCAGTTTCACTGTATCCTTGCCTCCAACCAACCATCCCTCCAAGCAGCAAACAATCACTTGTAGGAACCTTTGCAACTTTAACCCTTCTCTTCTCTATTCTGCTACTGACCACCTATATGACATTATCTCTCCCCTGTCCTGCCCTGACCTGGCCACCTCTGTCTACAACAGTTCACTCTCATCATCACTAGGGATGACTTGAACAACCCCCCGGTTCGGTTCGCACCAGAACCTGCGAACGGCCCGAAAGTTTGCGCGAACTATCGAACACCGTTAAAGTCTATGGGACTCGAACGTTCGGAATCAAAGGTGGTAATATGCAAGTTATTGTCCTAAAAAGGGTTTGGGGGCCCGGGTCCTGCCCCAGGGGACATGTATCAATGCAAAAATTAATTTTGAAAATGGCAGTTTTTTCAGGAGCAGTGATTTTAATGATGCATAAAGTGAAAAAAAAAGTGAAATATTCCTTCAAATATCGTACCTGGGGGGTGTCTATAGTATGCCTGTAAAGTGGCACGTGTTTCCCGTATTTAGAACAGTCCCTGCACAAAATGACATTTCTAAAGGAAAAAAAGTAATTTAAAATGTAATGTCTGGTGATTTTATTTTATTTTATTTTTTTGATGATTTATTTATTTATTGTCATTGTAAAAACAAATTCACAATGAAATTACATTTCTACTCCACACATTATTCATACATCACAATTATCAACCATGCATTTACCACACAGGATTTATATATAAAAGTGTCCCCATAAAAGTATAAAAAGTGTCCTCATATTAAAAACTAAACAAGACAATAAAATAAGACTATGTGACCTCTTTTCATTTCATTCCTGCATTGATTGCCTTAACAGCCCTGGGGAAAAAGCTCTCTTTAAACCTTTTTGTCCTTGTTTTAATCACCCTAAAACGTCTCCCAGATGGCAATAATTCAAATAAATGACAACCAGAATGAGTCGGGTGTCTCACTATTTTTCCTGATCTACAAAGGCAACGAGTCTCATATATTTCATCTAGAGAAACAAGTTCACACCCTACAATTTTCTGCGCTGTTCGAACCACTCTCTTTAGAGCATTTTTATCTGCCTGCGTACAACTAGGGTAACACACTAGAATACAATACGCTAATGTACTCTCAATGGCAGAGCGATAGAAGGTCTCTAGTACCTTCCTTCCCAAGCCATTCTTCCTAAGGAGTCGCAAAAAATATAAACGCTGTTGTGATTTCTTAATAATGGCTTTAACGTTGATTGTCCACAATAAGTTTTCAGAAATGCATATTCCCAAAAACTTAAAGGTAGAGACCGGCTCCACGCACACGCCTTTAACCACTTAAGCCCCGGACCATTTGGTAGCTAAAGGACCAGAGGTGAATTCAGAATTTTGCACTGCGCTGCTTTAACTGTAAATTGTGCGGACATGCAATGTTGTACCCAAACGAAATTTGCGTCCTTTTCTTCCCACAAATAGAGCTTTCTTTTAATGGTATTTGATTGCCTCTGTGATTTTTATTTTTTGCGCTATAAACGGAAAAAGACCAAAAATTTTGAAAAAAAATGATATTTTCTATTTTGTTATAAGAAAAATCGAATAAACTCAATTTTAGTCATACATTTAGGCCAAAATGTATTCAGCCACATGTCTTTAGTAAAAAAAATGTCAATAAGCGTATATTTATTGGTTTGCGCAAAAGTTATAGCGTTTACAAACTAGGGTACATTTTCTGGAATTTACACAGCTTTAAATTTATGACTGCCTATCTCATTTCTTGAGGTGCTAAAATGGCAGGGCAGTACAAACCCCCCCAAATGACCCCATTTTAGAAAGTAGACACCCCAAGGAAATTGAGGCATGTTGAGCCCATTGAATATTTTTTTTTTGTCCCAAGTGATTGAATAATGACAAAAAAAAAAAAAAATACAAAAAGTTGTCACTAAATGATATATTGCTCACACATGCCATGGTTATATGTGAAATTGCACCCCAAAATACATTCTGCTGCTTCTCCTGAGTACGGGGATACCACATGTGTGGGACTTTTTAGGAGCCTAGCCACGTATGGGACCCCGGAAACCAAGCACCGCCTTCAGGATTTCTAAGGGCGCAAATTTTTGATTTCACTCCTCACTACCTATCACAGTTTTGAACGCCATAAAATGCCAAAATAGCACAAAACCCCCCCAAATTACCCCATTTCAGAAAGTAGACACCCCAAGGAAATTGCTGAGAGGCCTGTTGAGCCCATTGAATATTTTTTTTTGTCCCAAGTGATTGAATAATGACAAAAAAAAAAAATTACAAAAAGTTGTCACTAAATGATATATTGCTCACACATGCCATGGTTATATGTGGAATTGCACCCCAAAATACATTTTGCTGCTTCTCCTGAGTACGGGGATACCACATGTGTGGGACTTTTTAGGAGCCTAGCCGCGTACGGGGCCCCGAAAACCAAGCACCGCCTTCAGGATTTCTAGGCACAAATTTTTGATTTGACTCCTCACTACCTATCACAGTTTCGAAGGCCATAAAATGCCAAAATAGCACAAAACCCCCCCAAATGACCCCATTTTGGAAAGTAGACACCCCAAGCTGTTTGCTGAGAGGCATGGTGAGTATTTTACAGCTCTCATTTGTTTTTGAAAATGAAGAAAATAGGATTTTTATAACAGCTTACCTGTAAAATCCTTTTCTTGGAGTACATCACGGGACACAGAGCGACATAGTCATTACTAATGGGTTATATAGTTACCGTCAGGTGCTGGCACTGGCAACTTCCAAAACCGGAAGTACCCTCCCCTATATAAGCCCCTCCCATCCGGGAGCACCTCAGTTTTGTAGCAAAGCAATAAGTGTCCCCAAAGAGGGGCGGGAGCTCTGTGTCCCGTGATGTACTCCAAGAAAAGGATTTTACAGGTAAGCTGTTATAAAAATCCTATTTTCTTTCTCGTACATCACGGGACACAGAGCGACATAGTCATTACTAATGGGATGTCCTAAAGCAATGCCAAATGAGGGGGGGGATACACCATATATAAGCTGAGCGCTATCAGACATGAGGATCTTTTGCGGCCTGCAACACACTGCGCCCAAAGGCGACATCCTCCTGACTTCTAACGTCCACCTGGTAGAACCTAGTAAACGTGTGTACTGAAGACCATGTTGCGGCCTTACAGACTTGAGCCAGGGAGGCCTGGTGATGCACTGCCCATGAAGTTCCAACTGATCTCGTGGAGTGCGCCCTAACTTTGAACGGAGGCGGTCTACTTCTCAAGCTATAGGCTTGTATTATGACCTGTCGAATCCACTTGGCTAAAGTAGATTTTGACGCTGCCTGACCCTTTCTGGGGCCTTCCGGCAGAATAAACAAAGTATCCGTTCTGCGAATCTGAGCAGTGGCTTTTAGATAAGCTTTAACTGCTCTTACTACATCCAAAGAATGCAATAACTTTTCCTCTACCGAAGTAGGCTTGGGGAAAAAAGAAGGAAGAACCACATCTTGGTTCAAATGAAAACTCGATACCACCTTAGGAAGAAAGGCTGGATGAGGACGTAACACTACTCTGTCCTTATGGATAACCAGATATGGCTCCCTACAGGACATAGCTGCTAATTCCGATACTCTTTTAGCCGAACAAATGGCTACTAGAAAAATCAATTTCCTGGTGAGAAGCACCAAGGAAATATGCTGTAATGGTTCAAATGGTTGTTTCTGTAGAACCGACAGAACCAAGTTTAGATCCCATGGACATATGGGAATATTAACCGGAGGACTAATACACATCACTCCTTGTATAAAGGCTTTGACTAGTGAATGCGAAGCCAAGGGCCTTTGAAAAAATATTGACAAGGCCGAAATCTGACCCTTGATAGTACTCAAGGCAAGCTTCCTATCTACAGCCCACTGTAGGAAGTCCAGAATCCTACCTATTACGTACTTATGTGGATGCCATTTCTTGGCCTCACACCACGCGATGTACGCCTTCCAGATTCTATAGTAGATCTGCCTGGATACCGGCTTCCTGGCATTGATCATGGTAGATACCACAGCATTAGAGAGCCCTCTCTTTTTTAGAATGTGGGCTTCAATAGCCAGGCCGTCAAACCTAGGGCTGGTAAGGAAGGGTGGTATATCGGTCCTTGCGAAAGCCGGACGACGTGGGAGAGTCCAAGGACTCCCCACTGATATTTTACAATCTCCGCGTACCACGCTCTTCGGGGCCACGCTGGAGCCACCGGAATCACCGGTTTCTTTTCTACCCTGATTCTGCGGAGTAATCGAGGTAACCATTGTGGCGGTGTGAATGCATATATCAGCTTGAACTGATCCCAAGGGAACACTAGGGCATCCGAGCTGCAAGCTAGGGGATCCCTTGTCCGAGAGACAAACCTGTCCCCCTTTGTGTTGAATCTGGATGCTAGAAGATCTACATCCGATGTTCCCCACCGCTGACATATTGTCCAGAAAACCTCGGGGTGAAGGGACCCTTCCTCTGGGCCTAATTGCTGGCGACTTAGAAAGTCCGCCTTCCAATTCTCCACTCCTGGAATGAATACCGCAGATATGGCTGGGACATATTTTTCTGCCCATTTCAGGATGTAATTTACTTCCCTCTGGGCTGCACGACTCCTGGTGCCCCCCTGATGATTGATATATGCCACTGCTGTGGCATTGTCTGATTGCATTCTGACAGGGGACCCTTGGAGTTTGGATGTCCATGCTACTAGGGCATACCGGGCTGCTCGTATCTCTAAGAGATTGATGGGCAGGGCCTTTTCTGCATCCGACCATCTGCCCTGTAGAGACTATTGCTCCAGTACTGCTCCCCAGCCTATAAGGCTGGCATCTGTAGTGACCACCTTCCAAGAAATCGGACTGAAGGATTTCCTTTTTTCCAGATTCTGGGGAACCAACCACCAACGGAGGCTCTTGCGAACGGAAGGGGACAAGGACATTGTAAGTCTAGGGCCTGAACTTTTTTGTTCCAGGCTGACAGTATGGCCCCTTGCAAATTCCTTGAATGGAATTGACCGTAGGGTACTGCTTCGAATGATGCCACCATTTTTCCCAGCAGCCTCATATACAGGCGTATGGACGGCTGTCTTTTTTGTACCCACTAAGTGGATCAAATCTTTCAAAGACAACCAACACCTTTTCTCGAGGCAAGAATATTTTTCTCTGGCCTGAATCCAACCTTAGCCCCAAGTATTCCAGACTTTTGACTGGTTTTTAGGGCTGACTTGTCTCGGTTGATAATCCAACCGTGAGATTCCAGATACTTGATCGTCTTGTGAACGACCACGTCTAGTTTTTTCACTGAGTGGTCTATCAGCAACAAGTCATCCAGATATGCCATTATCATTACACCTTGTGTTCTTAGATTGGCCAATAAAGGGCCAGAATTTTTGTAAACACTCGTGGTGCTGTGGCCAAACCGAAGGGTAAGGCTCTGAACTGAAAATGGCGCCCTTCTACTGCAAAGCGTAGAAATTTTTGGTGGACTGGAAAGATGGGAATGTGCAAATAAGCATCTTTGATGTCGATCGTGGCTAACCAATCCTCCCCTTGTAGGGCAGTGGCCACCGATCGGATCGACTCCATCGGAAAGTCCTGATATACAGGAATTTGTATAGCCCTTTTAGAATTAATATGGGCCTCCCGTCCGCGTTTGCTTCGGGACTGTAAAGAGGTTTGAGTAAAACCCGAACCCTCATTCTTCCAGGGGAACCTCCATAATTACTCCTTGGAGCAATAGTTGTTCTAGTGCCAACAGGAGGGACTCTCTCTTCCGGGGATCCCTTGGCACGTTTGACCTCAAAAATGGGAAGGAGGAGAGTCTTTTAACTCCAAACTGTATCCCGAACCTACTGCGGAGAGCACCTATCTGTCTTGATCGTGTCCCGCCAGGTCTCTTGCGAACAACTGGAGTCCTCCCCCCACCCGACTGAGTGGGGGCTTCATGAATTTAACTTTGGGGGAGGTTTTGTACCTCCCCTGACCCAGGGTTTCTCATTACCCTGCTACTGTCCCTGTTTTTTACCCCTGGGATTTGACCGAGGAGGCCGTCGGAACTGTTACACAGCCGATGCCCCAGGGACTGGAGAAGCAGGCCTCTTAAAGAGGGACCTCTAACTCTGCTTTTAACCGGCAAGAGCGTATTTTTACCGCTGGAAATTTTCTGGATATTTGTCCAGGTTTTCCCTGAATAAGCGTTCACCATGAAATGGGACGCTAACCAGCCATTCTTTACAGGGAGCTTCAGCAGACCAGTTTTTGAGCCATAGGAGCCTACGCATATGTACTATAGACAGCGTAAGGCGGGAGGCCTGATGGACTGAATCCTCTATGGCGTCAACCGCAAAGCCTAAGGCTCTAGGTAGATCAGCTAGGGCAAAGCCTGCTGATCTGTCAAGTCCCTCAAGACCTGTTTCAACTGATCCTTCACTGCTTAGCAGACCCCAATAGCTGCTACTGCTGGTTGTATCACCAAGCAGATTTTCATAAGGACTCCAATCTTTTATCTATTGGGTTCTTGAACATTTGGACATTATCCACTGGACATGTCAGTGATTTATACATACAAGAGATGGCTGCGTCCACTGTAGGGACCTTCCATTTTTTTTTTTTTTTTTTTGATGAACTTATCCTCCATGGGATAGACCACCGGAAATCTCTTGGGGGAATAAATATTTTCTCAGGACGTTCCCAATCCTGGTAAATGAGCCCTTTCAGTAAAGGGTGAAGTGGAAAAGAACAAACAGTCTGGGGGCTTCTAGCGACCCCAACGAGGATACAGTAGTGGTTGATGGTTCCGCAAGGTGCATTTTTAAATGCTGATCGGACCATGTTAGTCAGAGACTGAACCCATAATCTTTCAGCTTGAGATGCTGAGAAAGGGTTCCCCCACTGTTGATTCCTCTATAACAGAATCAACCTTATCCTGATCCCCTTCAGGCAGGTCGATCCCTGTATGGGACTGTTGCTCTGCTAACAGGCACTCTGAAGGAGGAGACGGAGATCGGGCGTGCTTTCCCTGACAGGGAGGCAGCGATAAATTTTGACAATCTCTCTCTAATCCTCCCAGAGCTGAGGAAAAAACCTCCTCTGTTACATACACAGGAGCAGGTGACTGAGGACAGCCACAGTACCAAGTACCCCTGCGGGGTCTCTACGGTCACTTACCTCTGAACTTCAGGGGAGACTGGTGCAGCAGGAGTATGCCCAAGATCCTCAGAGCCCGATGAGACCCCCTTCGCTTCCTGGAAGATTCAGTTCCGGAGCTACTGGACGGCATATTCCTAAGCCTAAAGCTGAGGTATTCCAGCCGTAATACACCTCTTTTACTGAGAATAGTCTAGCACAATTGCTGCTATATCACAGTTGGTGTCTACTAATGTGCCTTTCTAGGGGATGCCTGTATCAACCGCTTGCTGTATGCCTTTAAATGTTGCCAGCTCTGTCTCTGTACTTCATAGCCAGCTTACTGCAATAATGTGGCTTTTTAAAAACCTGCTGGGACGCCCGCACATGCGCAGAAGCGCTGCGGCGCGCACAGAGCGTCATCCCCCAGGCCCCGCCCCTTTTTCCGGCCACCTCTATATATAGAGGCGCATGCACGCGCACGCGCGCGGCCACGTGCGCCTCGGCGCTAATTTTCAAACATGGAAACCAGGGACAGGAGCCAGGGCCCCCTTTGCCGCAGGCCGGGGGATAGACGAACACTGCAACATGGCAGAGGAAACAGTTTCCTGTAGGAGAACTCACCAGCTGCCTGGACTTTGCTCTCTGAGAAGAAACTAGTCCATATGACAAGAAAAACATTCCACAGCGGCCTCTAGTGGACAAACACAGGTACCGCAGTTTAATATACTAAACATATATAAAAAAAACATTCTTTTTTTTTTTTTTTTTTCTTGACCACCATTAAAAATTATTACATTTTTTTAGTAGTTACAGGCATGCACAGATATTAGCGGGAATACCGTTAGGTAACAGACAGAAAGACAAATTAGGCTTGGGGGTCCCCCAATAGAACCAAGTTCCTGGGGGCCCCCACTTACCTGTTCCCCGCCGCAGGACTTTGTTTGGTCCACAAAAGCCCAAACTTCACCTATCACGGCAGGCATTGTAATCAAACCTTCAGGGACCGGGTTCCCAAGGATTCCACTCCCCTGGACCTGTATAGCACCCTGCACAGAAAACATCTTGGTCGTGGGTATGACCAGAGCTCTGGATCCCAGGGTCCAGCTCTCCTAAGAGAAGCATTACAGGCAGAACCTTGCTCTTCTCTGCAAGGCCCGGGTACCGACCGTTTAGCTATGAAGCTTTTTTGGTCGGATCCGGAATAGCTTACTGAGGCCCAAAAGAACCTGTACGCAAGCTCAGTGAAAAACACATGTTTCTTCTTGGCCAACACCTTAGACACTGGCAAAAAACTGAGGTGCTCCCGGATGGGAGGGGCTTATATAGGGGAGGGTACTTCCGGTTTTGGAAGTTGCCAGTGCCAGCACCTGACGGTAACTATATAACCCATTAGTAATGACTATGTCGCTCTGTGTCCCGTGATGTACGAGAAAGAAAGAACATTTTTTTTTCTTTTTTTTTTTCAATTTTCAAAACTTTGTGACAAAAAGCGAGATCTGCAAAATACTCACAATACCTCTCAGCAAATAGCTTGGGGTGTCTACTTTCCAAAATGGGGTCATTTGGGGGGGGTTTTGTGCCATCTGGGCATTCCATGGCCTCCGAAACTGTGATAGGCAGTGAGAAGTGAAATCAAAAATTTACACCCTTTAGAAAGCCTGAAGGCGGTGATTGGTTTTTGGGGTCCCGTACGCGGCTAGGCTCCCAAAAAGTCTCACACATGTGGTATCCCTGTACTTTGGAGAAGCAACAGAATGTATTTTGGGGTGTAATTCCACATATGCCCATGGCATGTTTGAGCAATATATCATTTAGTGACAACTTGTGTCAACATATAAAATATTCCATGGACTCGACATGCCTCTCAGTATATAGCTTGGGGTGTCTACTTTCCAAAATGGGGTCATTTGGGGGGGGGGTTTGAACTGTTCTGGCAATTTATACACAACATTAGGAAGCTTACATCCACTCTTCTAACCACTTGAAGACAAAGCCCTTTTTGACACTTTTTGTTTACATGAAAACATATTTTTTTTTGCAAGAAAATTATGTTGAACCCCCAAACATTATATATATTTTTAAAGCAAAGGCCCTACAGAATAAAATGGTGGGTGTTGCATTTTTTTTTTCTACACAGTATTTGCGCAGCGATTTTTCAAACGCATTTTTGGGGAAAAAAATACACTTTTTTTAATTTTAATGCACTAAAACACACTATATTGCCCAAATGTTTGATGAAATAAAAAAGATGATCTTAGGCCGAGTACATAGATACCAAACACGACATGCTTTAAAATTTCACACAAACGCGCATTGGCGACAAACTACATACATTTTTAAAAGCGTTTAAAAGCCTTTACAGGTTACCCCGTTAGATTTACAGAGGAGGTCTACTGCTAAAATTACTGCCCTCGATCTGACCTTCGTGGTGAAACCTCACATGCATGGTGCAATTGCTGTTTACATATGACGCCAGACCGACGCTTGCGTTCGCCATTGGGCAAGAGCAGGGCAGGACAGGGGTGCTTTTTCTTTTTTTTTTTATTATTAATTTTGCTTTTTTATTTTATTTTTAAATTGTTCCTTCCATATTTTTTTTTTATCATTTTTATTGTTATCTCAGGGAATGTAAATATCCCCTATGATAGCAATAGGTAGTGACAGGTACTCTTTTTTTGAAAAAACTGGGGTCTAGACCCTAGATCTTTCCTCTGCCCTCAAAGCATCTGACCACACCAAGATCGGTGTGATAAAATGCTTTCCCAATTTCCCAATGGCGCTTTTTATATCCGGGGGGGGGGGACATTCCCTCCCACTGCTTGTAAAAGCAGTCCAGAGGCTAATTAGCCACTAGGATTGCTTTTACATGAAAGCCGGCCGCTGGCTGAAAAGAATGATACCAAGATGATACCTAAACCCGCAGGCATCAATCTGGTATATTCAAAGTCCAGCAACATACCAGTACGTTGCTGGTCCTTGTTGGACATGTATTGTAATCTTTTTTTTTCATGCAGCCAGGTGGCTGAACGAAAAAAGAGATTGATCGGTGGGTATGCCCACCATTAGAATACCGCCCTTCATCCACCCACTTCTAATGATGGGCATACATGCACCATTTATATATGCCGAAGCATGGGGGCATCCTCCCGCAAAAAAGTTATGCCGCACACACATGGTCGGACTTTTCCACGGGCAAGCCTCCGTCGGAATTTCGATCGTATGTACGCGGCATTAGGAGCAAAAATCACTCCTCCGCCCCTGCTGCCCCAATGCTTCGGCATATTTGCTTTTTTTTTAACTGTGGTGGTGAAATCACCTCCTACAGCACTGGAGTCGCAGGGATCAGGCCTGTCTCTGCGAACGCTGCAGTTATGTGTGTTGTGTTTTGTAAGTGACAGTGATCGATCGATACTGCACTTGGGTGGCCTGGGCTGGACGGAGGGGCAAAACGCAGGTGCTAGCAGGTATCTGGGCTGATCCCGCTAACACTGCGTTTTTGGGAACCCTAAACTGCTGGGGACGCTAGTATAGATCTGATCAGATCAGATATTGATCTGTTCAGATACTATACCACTAAGGGAGGTGTATGCTTCACGTGTGGGTGTTAGCGTTACTGCCACTAACCTGACGCTGCCTGAGGTGTGACGCAGACCCTCTCTCACACTAAAACCTAATTGATATCACCCGCCGGGCGATCAGGGGGTTAAACCTTTATTGGGTTATATACGGCGGGTGCCCTGACACTATAAAAAGCAAACTAACTAACCAGCATCACCCGTAACACTTATATGATGATCACTGGTGAAAGGGTTAACTAGGGGCAATTAGGGGGTTAAAACCTTTATTAGATAATATATGGGGGTACCTGACGCTATAAAAACCTGCGGAGAACCTAAAAAAAATTACTGGCTACCGATCTGCATCACCGACGCTAAGACAGCGATCAGAAAAATGATCGCTTAGCGACAGTGGTGATAGGGGGTGAAAGGGTTACCTGGGGGGCAATCAAGGGGGTTAAACCTTTATTAGATAATTTATGGGGGTACCTGACGCTATAAAAACCTGCGGCGAACCTAAAAAAAATTACTGGCTACCGATCTGCATCACCGACGCTAAGACAGCGATCAGAAAAATGATCGCTTAGCGACAGTGGTGATAGGGGGTGAAAGGGTTACCTGGGGGGCGATCAAGGGGGTTAAACCTTTATTAGATAATTTATGGGGGTACCTGACGCTATAAAAACCTGCGGCGAACCTAAAAAAAATTACTGGCTACCGATCTGCATCACCGACGCTAAGACAGCGATCAGAAAAATTATCGCTTAGCGACAGTGGTGATAGGGGGTGAAAGGGTTACCTGGGGGGTGATCAAGGGGGTTAAACCTTTATTAGATAATTTATGGGGGTACCTGACGCTATAAAAACCTGCGGCGAACCTAAAAAAAAAATACTGGCTACCGATCTGCATCACCGACGCTAAGACATCGATCAGAAAAATGATCGCTTAGCGACAGTGGTGATAGGGGGTAAAAGGGTTACCTGGGGGGCGATCAAGGGGGTTAAACCTTTATTAGATAATTTATGGGGGTACCTGACGCTATAAAAACCTGCGGCGAACCTAAAAAAAATTACTGGCTACCGATCTGCATCACCGACACTAAGACAGCGATCAGAAAAATGATCGCTTAGCGACGGCGGTGCTAGGGGGTGAAAGGGTTATCTGGGGGGTGATCAAGGGGTTAAACCTTTATTAGGGGGGGTTAGGGTGCTACACTGGACCTAAAACTAAATGTAGTGACACTTGTACAGTCACAAATGTCACTGATTGCAGTGATCAGTAAATAAATGGTCACTGCAATCAGTGACACTGTGACTGGGGGCTGGGGGGTGATCTGGGGGGGCCTGGGGGGGGCGATTTATGTGCCTATGTGTGCTGGTGTTAGTGTAGTGTTTGTGCACTAACCTTGATGTCTTCTCTTGTACGGCGCTCGGTATATGTGAGCGCCGCACAGGAGATGACATCACTTCCTCCTGCTTCCTCTGTCTGTGTGTACATTCGACAGACAGAGGGGGCATTTCCATTCGCCGGGAGCGATCGCGGGGGGTGGCCGGAATCGAACGGCCGTCCCCTCATGTCGGATCGCTCCCAGACGAATTCCGACCACTCACTGTACAGAAGGGGGGTCCGATCGGATCCCCCAACTGTACAAAGGCAATCACGTATGCTCTACGTGATTGTGCCTGTCGGTGCCATTGTGCCGACGTATATATACAGTGAGCGGTCGTTAAGTGGTTAATAAAAATCGGTGCTGGTTCGGGCCTGTTCCTTCTGAAATCTACAATCAGTTCCTTTGTTTTCCCTGTGTTTAGGATCAGGTTATTTGCTGTACACCATTCCACTATCCTATCAACCTCTCTCCGGTACCGGCAATATGGATGAAAATCATTGAGAAAAATGGCATGGGTACCCCCCCAGCCCATAACCAGCCCCTTTGGGTCTTGTATGGATATTAAGGGGAATCCCACACCCAAATTAAAAAAAGGAAAGGCGTGGGGCCCCCAGGCCCTATATACTCTGAACTGCAGTATACAGGCAGTGCAAACAAGACAGGGACTGTAGGTTTGTTGTTACGTTGAATGTGTTTGGAATTTTTAACTGGTACATTTTTAAAGTGTAGCTCCAGCCAAAAAATCTATTTTTAAGCTTTTTGGAAAACATAGGGAAGGGTTATCACCCCTGTAACATTTGTTTGGCTGTCTGTGCACCTGTTCAGAAGATTTCACCTCACTTTCCGTCCCAATGACAAATGTTTTTTGAATTTTTTTTTGGTTTTTAGTGAAACAGGAATTGGTGATAAAGCATCAGTGGAGAGGAGACACCTTTTTTCCCAGATTGACTCCTACAGGAGAGAATTTCCCTTCCTAGGGGTAGATTTCCTCTCACTTCCTGTTGTCTCCTTCTGTTTGCAAGTAGGAATCATTTGTAAGTTGGATGTTTGAAAGTAGGGGCCTGCCGTTTATACTCTGCAGAAATTTGGGCCTTAGGTGTTGGTGTTGCCACAACACTGTAAGCCTTCACAGTTACTCTTGGTGGGCCCTGGAATGTCCTGCTTTGAACTATTATATCAAGAATTGTAATTACATGCCATTGTTGAACAGTAGTAGGAAAAATTGGGCTTTTGGTGGTGGTGGTAGTGCTGGTGCCACAACACTTTCCTCACAGTTACTCTTGGTGGGCGCAGGAATGGGCCCAGCTGTGAAATATTAGATCAAGAATTGTAATTACATACCCTTGTTGAACAGGGGCATAAAAATTGGGCCTTAGGCACTGGTGCCACAACACTGCAACCCCTCACAGTTACTCTTGGTGGGCGCAAGAATGGGCCCTGCTGCAAAGTATTGCATCAAAAATTGTAATTACTGTACACGCCCCTGTTAAAATGGGGCTGAAAAATTGGTGCCCAGAACCCAAAATGTTCTTACAAGCTATCGGCATGATCATTGAGGAGGAAGAGGATAGTCACTCAGCATCAGCATAGGCAGTCTTAAAGGGATCTGACATTTAAAAAAAAATGCTGTTACATCAGCATCAGGTATCTATCAGAACACCAGCAATTGTATTGAGGTAAGCTTTAGGTGCACACTGTGCAAAGGACACTAAAGCAAAATACTGCAGCACCCTGCCTGTATTTGTATCAGAACACCAGCAATTGTATTGAGGTAAGCTTTAGGTGCACACTGTGCAAAGGACACTAAAGCAAAATACTGCAGCTCCCTGCCTGTATTAGTATCTATCAGAACACCAGCAATTGTATTGAGGTAAGCTTTAGGTGCACACTGTGCAAATGACACTAAAGCAAAATACTGCAGCTCCCTGCCTGTATTAGTATCTATCAGAACACCAGCAATTGTATTAAGGTAAGCTTTAGGTGCACACTGTGCAAAGGACACAGTACACTAAGTGAAAATACTGCAGCTAGCACAATCACCTGCCTGCCTGTCAGTAAAGAGAATAACAGGAACGGATCTAGCTAAACTGAATACAGTGTGTAAATATATATATAACACCTAGGATCCATATATATCCTCTACACACTGTAACTGCAGCTAACTGACTTGCCTGCCTGCTCTATCTAACTCAAATCAAATTACACTGTCTCTCTCTCTGTCTTTAACCACCACCGCAACACACTACAAAAGGCCGCCAAGCCTTATATAGTGTGGGGTGTGTACCTACTCCTCTGAGCCATGATTGGCCAAAGCCACCCTGGCTTTGACCAATTACGGCTCTCTGTACTTACGGCGCTGTGATTGGCCAAGCATGCGGGTCATAGTGCATGCTTGGCCAATCATCAGCCAGCAATGCACTGCGATGCCGCAGTGAATTATGGGCCGTGACGCGCCACTCGAATTTGGCGTGAACGGCCCATAATGTTCGAAATTCGGCAAACAGGCGATGTTCGAGTCGAACATGGGTTTGACTCGAAAGCCTAGTACACACGGCCGAGAATCTCGTCAGGAAAAAAACAGTCGTTTTTCCTGATGAGATTCTTGACAAGAATCTTGTCCCGGCCGAGTGTACACACACTCCATTCAAAAGAACCACCGTCCAACGAAAAAATAGAGAGCAGGTTCTCTATTTTTCTCATCGAGATTCTGGGCAGTTTTCTTGACGAGAAACCTGAAAGCCTCATACACACGCACGGTTTTCTCGGCAAGAAAGCTCTGCCAGAAGTTTTCTTGTCGTTTCTTGCCGAGAAAACCGGTCATGTGTAAGAGGCTGAACTCGAAGCTCATCCCTAATCATCATTAAATACACTTGCTCCTTTAACCACACGCAGAATCAGGCCCCGACCGTTACACCCCTGGCAAACTGACAACACTAGAAATCTCAAGAGACATTGCCGTGCTCTTGAACGACTGTGGCGTAAAACCAAATGCCTGCAAGACTTTACCCTATATAAAACTGCCCTTCAAAAATATAATTCCTCCCTCCATGCTGCCAAACAAGCCTACTTTGTCTCTCTTATTAATACCTTGTCATCCAATCCCCGTCGGCTCTTCTCAACCTTTAACTATGCTTCGTCCCCCACCCCCTCTACCCACTAACTCACTCACTGCCCAAGAGATTGCCAATCACTTCAAAGACAAGATTGATGCAATTCGTGAGGACACCTCCACTGTGCGTACATCTTCACCACCCAACATAACTTGCCTAACAGCACTTTCAACACTCTCCTCTTTTGAATTGGCTACTATTGAAGAGGTTACAAAACTTTTCTCAGATGCCTACCTAACCAAATGTCCCTTGGACCCTGTTCCCTCACAACTACTACGGTCACCCTCTTCTTCTATCCTATGCTCTTCAATCTCTCCCTCTCTAGTGGCACCTTCCCCTCTAAAACATGCGCAGATCACTCCCATACTTAAAAAGCCCTCACTGGACCCCACCAACCTGAACAACTTAAGGCTCATCTCATTGCTCCCATTCACCTCTAAACTTCTAGAATGCCTAGTCTACAACCGTCTTGGCTCCTACCTCAGTGAAAATAACCTTCTTGACCCCTTACAGTCTGGCTTTCGTTCTCAGCACTCTATGGAAACTACCTTACTAAAACTCACTAACGATTTACTAACTGCTAAAACCAACAGCCAGTACTCCATACTCCTTCTACTTGACCTCTCTGCAGCCTTTGATACCGTTGACCACCCACTCCTTCTCAAACTACATTCCCTTGGCCTCCAAGATTCTGCTCTATCCTGGTTATCTGCCTATCTATCACAGGCTTCTATTGTGGCTTCTTATGCCCTGATTATTATGTTATCTATCACTTCAAATATTTGATATAGGGAAATGCTGCCCCAACACATAATTAACGCATATGTTTAAACATCATTAAATATTGCTACATTTCACATTTTGAGGTTATTTACATACACATTTTTATTTTTATTTTTATATATTTTATTTTCATTCGCTTATCTCACTATTTCTATAATATCTTAGTTTTTAAGAATTTATAAAAATGATCCACTGTTATAATATTCATGAGGGTGCCACACTTATTTTCAATATCAATTATTATTAGAGGTCGACCGATATGGGTTTTCTCTGGCCGATGCCGATATTTAGAAATCGCGGTGGCCGATGGCCGATATATGATGCCGATTTTTTTGGGCCGATATGTTAGGCCGATTTTTTTTGGGATTTTTTTTCCCCTTCATCTCATAAAATCTAACAGTTTGACCCCTTTTACACTGGGGTGTTTTTTCAGGCACTCCTGCCCATTGAAATTAATGGGCACTGCTGCCGAAAGCGCCTGCAAAGCGCTTCTGCAGCGGTGCTACACGGGCGCATTTAACCTCTTCATCTGCCGCTAGCTGGGTTACAAGCGCCCCGCCAGCAGCCGAATAGCGCCGCTAAAATGATGGAATAGCGCCGCTAAAATTATGGTAAAGCGCCGCTAAAACTAGCAGCGTTTTACCGTCAACGCCTGCCCACTCCAGTGTGAAAGCAGCAGAGCACTTACTTGTCCTGGGCGCCCGCGATGTCAGCACCTGAAGCCGATCTCTCCCTCGGCTCTCGGGTGCTGCCGCCGCCATCTTCGGTAAGGGAATCAGGAAGCAGGCACAAAAACAGGTAATCAAAACTTTTAGACGAAAAAAACAAACAAAAACGGGCTAACTTTACTGTTTAGTTTTATTTAAAATTAATTAAAGTGTATTTTTTCCCAAAAAATTGCGTTTGAAAGACCGCTGCGCAAATACCGTGTGACGTAAAATATTGCAACAACTGCCATTTTATTCCCTAGAGTCTCTGCTAAAAAAAATATTTAATGTTTAAGGAATCCAAGTGATTTTCTAGCAGAAAATACAGGATTTTTACTTGTAAACTACAAGTGTCAGAAAAGATTTAGTCTTTAAATGGTTAAACTGAGAACTTCTACACACGGAGTTCAGTTCATTGATAAGAAGAAACATTGTATCTTTTCTCACACTTGGCAGGCTGCCCAGAGACACATCGCTCCACGGGAAACTTCAGGCAACTTGCATTGACTTCTATGAAAGAAGTTATTTGCAAGTCGCGCTGAAGTTTTTTTAATCTGCTTTTTTTTTCAGCACAATCGGCCGATGCCGATTAATTAAAAAGTGCCAAAAATAGGCCGATATATCGGTCGACCTCCAATTTTTACCCCCACTCTCATACATGACACAGTTGACTTCTGTGTCTTTTTCTCTCCTTCCCCCTTTTTCTTTTTCTCTTTTTTCTCCTTTCCCCCTTCCCCCTTTTCTTTCTTATTATCAGCACCATACAACAGAGTTACGATCATGATATCCTTGCACTATTAATATTCTCACTATAGTTTTTGAGTTTTTTCACCAACTCATTATTAATATTTTCATTATTATTGATTTTTTATTATTCATTTTTTTTTACCTATTGATTAATTGTATCTAGTTATTTAAACTATTTACAAATATAATTAGATAATCGACCTTGTCTTCCTTAACCCTTCCCTTTAATATTTCTGGCACTGTACAATTAGCCCTACCCTTATGCAAAATTGGATCCATCAGAAAATGATATCTGACTAGTTCTTACTTTTTATTTTTATTATTTTTTAATTTGCTAGGGATTACTGGATTTGTGTCTGTATATATTGTTAATGTGTAACAATTTGATGCAATGCTGCATCGGTCTTACTGAATCTTTGTAAGCTTTATATGTATTGTCTTTTGTTGTCTGTGTGTGGCCAGATGCTGCATACTGCTCCGTCCCACCTCCGGTGGTAATTCGGGCAATCTGCTTCCCATGCTTGGCCGCATAGCGCCGCAATTCCTGTCTCATCCTGACTGGAAGCGCGGCGATTGGCGGTTCCTGGAGCGCATTGTCGCCCCCATGGACTCCGCCTCTTCTACCGCTGCATTGGTTGGTTCCTGCCACGTCAGCAGCGCCCCTAGCACATGCGCGCTAGCCAGCGGCCATACGGAACGGCGTCATTTCCGGCTGGAATGACGTGGTTCCGTTAGAGACACATAAAAACGGAGCTCACCACTCTGTAATGGCAGATTACTGATGGGGATTCACACGGTTCACCGACCATACACCAACACCAAGACCGGAAGGTAAATACCACAATCGGTTCTGCAATATACCCCTGCTGCAGTTGGTCATGCTGCCACTGCAACATATTTTCACTATATATATTTTTTTTTCTTGCCTAGGTCTTGTTGTGATAATACTTCTGGGCAATACCCCGGACAGGCTGTCCGTGCCTATAACCCACACTGGTTCCAACTACCAGATTGTGCATACCTACCTTGGTGGGTCGGTCGAACCTCTTTTGAGAACCCCTTCTTTGCTTACCAGCAAACAGTGCTTTTATCCTACCCTTATTACTACAACCTTTGGCAAGCATTACTATTTATTTGTTATACATCCATTTTTTTGCGAAAATATTTTTTCTTATGCTCTGCCCACCCCGTTGCATCATTGCATTAGCCACTAAGTGACTGTAGAGGAATATATAAGGTGTTCTGTGTTATTACTCCTAGATTATACAACCCTGACTGGCTGTCTGTCTCAAATATACCACCATTGTCTCGGTATCCAGGCTAGTGTTATAACATTCAACACGGCCTCTTGTAAGTATTGTTAGTTTTCTATCAGTTCCTTTCCTCTTCTTAAGCCAATTTGCAATAAGGGAGTTATGTAGTTGGCACTTATTTTACATATGTATACAATATTATCCATCCATGTGTCTCAGCTGGGGGGTTAGCCCTTCTGCCCCTGGATTATGAGGACGGCTACCTATGTAGTCTTTTTGGCCACACGCTGACAACTATTAATACAATACTGTTTTTATTTTATTTCATTCCATGTATTAAAATATGTATACTTATTATGTTATGTTATCTTTTTGTTTGTTTATATATGTTATAATAGACCTTCATGCTCCTGAAGAAGCGTAATCGTACACGTAACATGTAGAGCAAGAAAGTTTTTCTGCATCTGGACCCACCTCAAGGCTATACTCTTCACGCTTGTATCTTCAACCTTTTTTACGTTTTTTTGGATTTGTATCATACTCATTCGAGTTTACCCAAACAACTGTAGCTGTTGGAAGTGATATGATATTATTAACAGTAAATGTCCCACGAAAATGCTATGTACTGTCTTAAATGCACTACTGTTTTTATATATTTCTACAATAAAAACCTCTAGATTTTTACATTAACTATTATGTGCCTTTAAAGTCCAAATTCTTTAGTTTAATTAGTATCTATCTATCACAGCGCTCCTTCAGTGTTACCTACAACTCTTTTTCCTCCTCTCCATTGCCCTTTCTGTGGGGGTCCCTCAAGGCTCTGTTCTTGGACACCTTCTCTTCTCTATCTACACCTCCTCCCTTGGTCACTTGATAACCGCCCACGGTTTCCAATACCACTTATACGCAGACGACACCCAAATCTATCTGTCTACTCCTCACCTCACTCCTTAAGTCTCCTCTCGCATTACTAACTTACTAACTGATGTCGCACCACTTCCTTAAACTAAATCTCTCTAAAGCTGAGTTACTAATATTCCCCCCTGCCCGTGCCCCCCTCCATGACTTTTCCATCAAAATCAACAATGCAACCATCAGTCCCTCCCCTCACGCCAGGGTACTAGGTGTAGTCCTAAACTCTGACTTGTCATTTCAGCCTCAAGTCCAATCGTTGTCAAAAGTTTGTAGAATTCACCTCTGTAACATCTCTAAAATTCGCCCCTTTTTAACAAATGAAACCACCAAGCTCCTCATTCACTCCCTTGTTATCTCTCGCCTTGACTATTGCAACTCCCTTCTCATTGGCCTGCCTCTCCATAGGCTATCCCCTCTTCAGTCTATCATGAATGCTGCTGCCAGACTTATCCACCTTACCAACTGCTCAGTGTCTGCCAACCATCTCCTCCAATCCCTACACTGGCTCCCGATAACCTAGCGAATTTAATAAAAAATACTAACCATTACCTACAAAGCCATCCACAACTCTGCCCCGAGCTACATCACCAATCTTGTCTCCAAACATATCCCAAACCGTCCTCTCCGCTCTTCTCAAGACCCTTTACTGTCAAGCTCTCTCGTCTCCTCCTCCCATGTTCGTCTCCAGGATTTCTCCAGAGCCTCTCCCATCCTCTGGAACTCGCTACCTCAACCTGTCCGGCTATCCCCTACTCTTGCTACTTTTAGGCGATCCCTGAAAACTCATCTCTTCGGGGAAGAATATCACATCTCCAACTAATCTTTTACCACTTCCATCAGCTCATTCCCCACAGTTACAACCTTTTGTACCACCTGCCCCACCCTATTAGATTGTAAGCTCTTTTGAGCAGGGCCCGCTTCATCCCCTGTTATTTTATTGTATTATAACTGTATCGTCTCCCTTTTATATTGTAAAGCGCTGCGTAAACTGTTGGCGCTATATAAATCCTGTATAATAATAATAATAAAATAATAATGAGCTGGTCTGATTTGGGATGAGATCTGTAGGAGTTTCTTTCTGATGGTAGCTTTATGGGCCGCCCAAAGAGTTTTGGGGTTTACCCCTTCCGTGTAATTTAGGGAGAAATAGTCATTGATGACCTTTTCAATTTCAATAGTTCTTACCGGGTTACTAAGTATTGATTCATTAAGACTCCAGTGACTTTTTCCTTTAGGGCCCTGAGGTCTTTGTATAAGAACAAAAACTATAGGAGTGGTCTGACCATACTGTATCTCTTATGAATTATTTGTGTGCTAGGGGTATATGCGTGGTTGACAGGAAGATGTGGTCGATTCTGGAAAAGGATTGGTGCAGGTGTGGAAAGTGGGTATAGTCCTGTGTTTGGGGATTGAGTTCTCTCCAGATGTCTGTTAAGTATGTTGGTGAATGAGTCTTGCTATTCGTAGGCTTTGTTTGGGAGGGCGGGTTGCTTGAATACCTAGCGGACGCTTTTTGTCAAGACCCGAGTTAAATTGTGCCCTTAAGCAAGGGACACAGTTTCTGGAGCATGTACTCAAAGAATTTTGCTTGGCCACGATTGGGTGCATAGTAAGAAATGAAGGCGTAAAGCTAGTCATCCAGCACTCCTTTGATCAGGATGAATCTACCTTCCTGGTACTTATGTTCCAGTTGAAGTGTGAATTTGGATTTGTGCAAGAAGAGAATTGCTACACCCTTTGTTTTATCTTCCACATTAGCTAGGAAGAAGTAAGTGGGGAATCTAAAATATGGGTGGGTTTTAGGGGATTAGCAGGGTAAAAAAGTGGGGTGGATGGGGGGGGGGGATAGGGAGATTCTCATGACAGTAATTCAATCTTGTTGGCACCTCATTGGGAATATGCTGATTGCTAATTATACTTTAGGTGTCCCAGATGGGTCTTTCCCAAAAATTCGGTTATCTTGATGGCCCATGTGTCCCTCCCGCCTCCCCCTCTGAAGGATATCCTAAGGGGAAGTCAATTTCAGAGATGGGATGTCAAGGCTTTGCAGCCTATATGTAGGGACATGCTATTCCCTGTTACCGGAGTAGATTCTATTGTGTGGCCTGTCCTGCTTAAAGTGGACAGAACTTGCGATACAATAGAGTCTATAGTCAACAAGTATTATAACCCGTCCTCAAGGGTGATTGGGGAATACATAAAAGCACCTTAACGATAAATCAACAAACTTGATGTATTAAAGAGTCCAAAGCAGATGCGATGCCTCAATAGGCCCTTGAGCAGAAAAAAAAAAAAAAGAGGGGACAAGTGGGGGGTAAAAACCTCCTCGCAAAATCCCCCACCTTCTTTCGAATAGGGGGGAAACCAGAGAAGAGAGGGGGAATCCAATGCCCCCAAAGAGTCCAAGTTGGGCTAATTCCAAAAAATAAGGACCCAGAGAAAAAATAGGCTTGACTTGTAGTAGTTACTCAATGTCCATCAAGTCAGGTAGGTGCAGACTCCTTGGATCTCTTGGTTTTGGGTTTCTGCCATATTGGTGTGAGAGGGCTCATGGGCATCTGTCGTTTAGAGGTTCCGGCGATGAGTCCAGCTGGAGGGGACGACGGGGTCTGAGTGATGAGTTCCAGGTGGAGGAGGAGTTTTTCTCCGTCTTGAAGTTCGGAGAAAGTATACGACTTATTCTTGTACAAAAATTTGAGATTACATGGGAATAGCCACCAATATTTTATGTCCTTTTGAGCAGGAACTGAGAGAAGCGGTTTTAGCGATCTTCTTTTGTGAGTGGTAGATGGGGACAAGTCCGTGAAGATTTGCATAGGATGATCCTGAATCGTAAACAATTTTGCAGGGCGGGCCCGCTGCAGGACTTCCTCCATAACTTAACAGTAGTGAGGTTTCACCACTATGTCTCTCGGGAGACCGTCTGAACAGGGGGGGATTCTTGAGCTCTGTGAGCCCTGTCCAGCCCTGTAATTTTAGCGGAAGTTTGTGACAGTCCAAGGCTCAACATGCATATATGCTATATTAGTGGGTAGTGCAGTCTGGGGTGTGTGATAGGCTTCCCTCAGCTGTGGGAGTATGGAGCTTTCTTCCATAGAGGATAACAGGAAATCCTCCATTGTGTGTCCTATTTAGGATTCTGTGGATGCCGGTGAGGCAGCCCCTAGTTGGTGAATTGCAGGGAATCCGGGGCTGTGCTGTGTGTATGATTACCCTGTTTATCCTGTGTCAGGTGCTGGGTCGCAGATGCTATCTTAGATCCTGGAGGAGAATCCACAACTCGGGATATCTGTGCCTTTATGGACCTACGAACGGGTCCCGCTGACATGGGGCGATGCCCGCACTTGTTGTCCCTCCGGGGCTGTTATTTTCGTGGGTGACACTGCCGGTTGTGTGCCCGTATGGGCGCTTATCTGTCGGAGCAGAGCGGAACTCCCGGTCTAAGCGGCCATCTTAGGAGCCTCCGCGCATGCGCTGGGACATTTTATTTTATGCACTTTTCTGATATACATGTGTGTGTATATATATATATATATATATATATATATATATTGTGACAGCAGGAAGGTAAAGTCACCTGGTTGCATCCAGGGGGGTAGGTATATTTCTCCCAGATTCAGGCTTTATGCCGACTTATACAACTAGGGAGAGAGTTGATGAAGCCCAGCTGAGGCTAGTGGGCTCATGGATGATTCATACCTCTAGGGAGAGTGCTGGGCGTCGTGCAGGCAGGGAGTTGATGAGACCAGCTGAAGCTTGTCAGCTCGTTTAAGGCCTCTATAAAAACTCCCAGCTTCATTAGGTGTTTGCTCATGCCTGGAACCAGACCTGTGTGGACTGTCTAGGGAGAGTGAACCCCTGTGCGGTGAGACAAAGCCTGTGTGGCTATTTGTTTGGACATTTACTAAACCAGGGACTTAGGGACTAGGACAGCACCAGGCTGATCCCAGTTGTTAGTTTAGGAAACCTGCATGTTTAGTCAGAGGTCAAGCTGACCAGGGTTTATTTTGTGTATGTTTCTTTTTGCTTTGCTGTGTTTTTGTCACTGTAAATAGAGAAATAAACCGCACCCTTTTTGATCTTGAAAACCACAACCTCCGTCTGCTGGGCCTGTTTTTGTGTGGGGAGCCCATCCAGGGGGTCACACACACCCGCTGCCGAGCTAACCCCCTCACAGTTGGTGGAGAATACAGGCAGTTTTTTTTAAGCCAGCATGGAGGAGATACTGAAACAGCTGGCTCTAGCAAATGCCAATCAACAGCAGACAAATGCAGGTTTGCAAAAGAGCCTTGCAGCTCAACAACAGAGCTTCGCAGCTCAGCAACAAGCCCAGCAGCAATCTGAGGCCCGCTTCATAGACCTGTTGCAGAAGCAAGAGCAGAGACTACAACAACAGATGGAAGCAGTAATGCAGCAACGTCCGCAGACCAGTGAGGAAAGCCGTCCCACTAATACCGCGTCCTTTGGGGTGAGTCGTTTATTGACAAAAATGACTGGAGAGGATGATCCAGAGGTATTTTTGACCACATTTGAAAGGACTGCTGAAAGAGAAAAGTGGCCTGAGGAGCAGTGGGCTGGACTGGTGGCTCCTCTGTTAACTGGTGAATCGCAGAAAGCTTACTATGACCCAGAGCCTGACCAAGCAAAAGACTATGTGATGCTAAAAGCTGAAATATTGGCAAGGCTGGGTGTCACCCTGGCTGTCCGGGCTCAGTGTGTGCATAACTGGACTTTCCAGCTTGGAAAACCCCCCAGGTCTCAAATGTATGATCTCATTCACCTGAGCAGGAAGTGGCTACAGCCAGAGACTTTGTCCGCACCGGAGATTGTGGAACGTGTTGTGATGGATCGTTTCTTGAGAGCTCTTCCTACCGCCATTCAAAAGTGGGTAAGCCATGGAGACCCAGAAACGGCCGGTAAACTTGTGGATCGTGTAGAGAGATACTTGGCTGCAGAGAACCTGACGGCCTCTTCCAGAGACTCTCGGACTTTCCACCCTAAGACCAGACCATCCCCAGGGGCGGATAAGATGATTCCAAGGGGTGAGGGTGGAGAGAGTGAGAGGGTGGGAGCTCTGCCCAGGGTTTGGCGAGAACAGCCTGGGAAGTCGGGGGCTCAAGAGGCAGCCAAAAGGATTGTTTGCTACCGCTGCCGGCAAGCGGGACATATTGCAGCAAATTGCCCGGTTGTGGAGGAACCCATGCAATGTGACTTCCTGACGGACAGACGTCAGTCGCTGTGTGCGACAGTCGCATGCACTGCCAGGCGGGGAACTGAGAAACATTTATGCAAAATGTGTATTAATGGTAGAAATGTTGTGGTATTACTGGATTCAGGTAGCCTTGTGACCCTGATAAAGGCTGAATTAGTTAAAACAGAGGTCTCTGGGAATAGCAAGGTAGCTGTTATTTGTGTGCATGGGGACACCCGAGAGTATCCAGTGACTACAGTGTGTTTCAAGACCCCCAAAGGTACCCTCTCTCATCCAGTGGGGTTAGTATCTCAACTACCGCATGATGCCATTGTGGGAAGGGATTTTCCGAAGTTCTGGGAACTGTGGGATGATCCTGAGCCCCCCACTGGTGCCCCTATGTACCAGGAAGGTGATAGCCAGAACTCCTCTGAGAGTGGTGAGGACTCTCCAGAATTTCCCTTGTCAGTATTGGCAGGCGAGACTCAAGAAACTGGAGAGGAGCCCACCTCCTCAGACGAAAACCTACCGTCTGTGGAGTTTTCTGATCTTGAGGTTCACAGGGAAAATTTTGCCACAGAACAGTTAAAAGACCCCGCCCTAATAAAGGCACGGGAAAACGTAGTGGAAATAGATGGCGAGTTAGTGAACCCAGATAATACCTGCACTTACCCATACTTCAGCGTAGAGAAGGACCTACTGTATCGGGTGGCAAAAAGGGCAGAAGAAACCGTTGAGCAGCTTGTGGTGCCCAAACCTTACAGGAAGTTGGTGTTGGAGTTGGCCCATGGGCACATTCTTGGAGGTCATCTGGGGACAGAGAAAACCCGAGAGAGGGTATTACAGAGATTCTATTGGCCTGGGGTGATGAAGGACATAGAAAATTATTGTTCCTCCTGCCCTGTGTGTCAGAGGTCGGCCCCGATGCCACATTTCCGTAGCCCGCTGGTCCCTCTACCCATCATTGAGGTCCCGTTTGAGAGGATCGCAATGGATTTGGTAGGTCCTATAATCAAGTCCGCTAGGGGGCACCAGTACATATTAGTTATAATGGACTATGCCACCCGTTATCCAGAAGCGATCCCTCTCCGAAATACCTCGGCCAAAACCATAGCCAAAGAGCTATCTTTTGTTTTTAGCCGGGTGGGTATTTGTAAAGAACTGCTTACGGACCAAGGTACACCCTTTATGTCCCGGGTTATGAAAAAGCTGTGTAAATTGTTCAAAGTGACGCAATTGCGTACGTCTGTGTATCACCCCCAAACCGATAGGGTTTTGTTGAATCTTTCAACCAGCCCAAAACAAATGTTGAAGAAAGTGGTGGATAGAGATGGAAAGGATTGGGACTGTCTACTTCCTTATTTGATGTTTGCTATTAGGGAGGTGCCCCAATCCTCTACGGGATTCTCCCCCTTTGAGTTACTGTATGGGAGACACCCAAGAGGGCTGTTGGATATTGCCAAGGAAACTTGGGAAAGTGAGAGTTCTCCCCACAGGAGTGTGATTGAGCATGTCGCCCTGATGCAAGATCGAATTGCACAGGTAATGCCCATCGTGAAGGAACATTTGGCCCAAGCGCAGTTGGCACAGCAGAGAGTGTACAACCGTGGAGCCAAGACCCGTACCTTTTCCCCGGGGGATAGGATATTGGTACTTGTCCCTACGGTTGAAAGTAAATTCCTTGCCAAATGGCAAGGCCCCTACGAGATAATGGAAAAAGTGAGCGAAGTGAATTACAAGGTCAGACAACCAGGAAGGCGAAAGCCCGAACAGATCTATCACGTTAATCTGTTGAAAGCCTGGAGGGATAGAGAGTCCCTAGTCGCAGAAACTTGGTCACCAGCTCAAACTGGTTGCGTGATTCCGGAGGTTGGAATAGCAGCCACCTTGTCACAACCCCAACAACAGGAGGTTAAGGAGTTTGTGCTTCGCAACAAGGAGGTGTTCTCTGAGCTGCCGGGACAAACATCTGGGGTAGAGCATGATATTATTACCCCGCCCGGTGAAAGGGTGAAGTTAAAACCCTATCGGATCCCAGAGGCCCGACGGGAGGCAATACGGGAGGAAGTACAGAAAATGCTGAACTTAGGGGTGATAGAGGAGTCCCAAAGTGATTGGTCTAGTCCCATTGTGTTGGTGCCTAAACCGGATGGGAGCTGGCGATTTTGTAACGATTTTCGTCAGTTGAACAAAGTTACAAAATTTGACACCTACCCCATGCCACGTATAGATGAGTTGATCGACCGGCTGGGAACAGCCCGATACATGACGACTCTTGACCTCACAAAAGGGTATTGGCAAATTCCCCTGGCCAAGTCGGCCAAAGAGAAAACCGCATTTGTAACCCCAGACGGGGCGTTCCAATATAAGAGAATGCCGTTCGGGTTACAGAATGCGCCGGCCACATTCCAGCGGAAAATGGACCAGATACTGAGGCCCCATCGGAAGTATGCTGCGGCTTACCTGGATGACGTAATTGTCCATAGCACAGATTGGGCCTCACATCTGCCAAAAGTGCAAGCAGTCCTAGACTCTATCCAGGAAGCGGGGTTTACGGCTAACCCCAAGAAGTGTACCATTGGGCAGGAGGAGGCCAAATATCTTGGGTACACCATTGGCAGGGGAGTAATAAAACCCCAACTCAACAAAGTCGAGGCCATCCAGAGTTGGCCACGTCCCAACAGCAAGAAGCAGGTACGAGCCTTTCTGGGAATCGCGGGTTATTATCGGCGCTTCATTCCCCACTTTGCTTCTAAGGCTGTGCCCCTAACCAACCTGACGAAAGGGAAAGGGTCGGTCATGATTAAATGGACCCCCGAGGCTGAGGCAGCATTCCAATTCTTGAAACAAGCCTTATGTAGCCAGCCAGTGTTGTACTCACCCGACTTCTCTAAAGACTTTGTCGTACAAAGTGATGCGTCAGATGTGGGGTTAGGAGCAGTATTGTCCCAGGTCTGGAACGGGGAAGAGCACCCAGTCATTTACCTCAGCAGGAAGTTGAAGTCCCATGAGGTAAATTACGCCACGGTTGAAAAGGAGTGTTTAGCGGTGAAGTGGGCTCTAGATTCCCTTCGGTACTATCTGCTAGGTAGGCACTTTGACATGGTTACAGATCACGCTCCGTTAAAGTGGATGGCTCAAAACAAGGAGACAAATAGAAGAGTAAATAGGTGGTTCCTGGCCCTACAGGAATTCAACTTCACAGTAAAGCATCGCCCTGGCGTTCAAATGGGGAATGTGGATGCTTTGTCTCGAGTACATGAATGCCTGATTGCTGGTGTTCCAACCCCAAGGTTAAAACAAGAGGGGGGGTATGTGACAGCAGGAAGGTAAAGTCACCTGGTTGCATCCAGTGGGGTAGGTATATTTCTCCCAGATTCAGGCTTTATGCCGACTTATACAACTAGGGAGAGAGTTGATGAAGCCCAGCTGAGGCTAGTGGGCTCATGGATGATTCATACCTCTAGGGAGAGTGCTGGGCGTCGTGCAGGCAGGGAGTTGATGAGACCAGATGAAGCTTGTCAGCTCGTTTAAGGCCTCTATAAAAACTCCCAGCTTCATTAGGTGTTTGCTCATGCCTGGAACCAGACCTGTGTGGACTGTCTAGGGAGAGTGAACCCCTGTGCGGTGAGACAAAGCCTGTGTGGCTATTTGTTTGGACATTTACTAAACCAGGGACTTAGGGACTAGGACAGCACCAGGCTGATCCCAGTTGTTAGTTTAGGAAACCTGCATGTTTAGTCAGAGGTCAAGCTGACCAGGGTTTATTTTGTTTTGCTGTGTTTTTGTCACTGTAAATAGAGAAATAAACCGCACCCTTTTTGATCTTGAAAACCACAACCTCCGTCTGCTGGGCCTGTTTTTGTGTGGGGAGCCCATCCAGGGGGTCACACACACCCACTGCCGAGCTAACCCCCTCACAATATATATATATATATATATATATATATATATATATATATATATTGTGAGGGGGTTGGCTCGGCAGCGGGTGTGTGTGACCCCCGAGCTGGGCTCCCCACACAAAAACAGGCCCAGCAAACGGAGGTTGTGGTTTTCAAAATCAAAAAGGTGCGGTTTATTTTCTATTTACAGTGACAAAACACAGCAAAGAAAAAGAAACATAAACAAAATAAATCCTGGTCAACTTGACCTCTGACTAAACATACAGGTTTCCTAACTAACAACTGGGATCAGCCTAGTGCTGTCCTAGTCCCTAAGTCCCTGGTTTTAAATGTCCAAGCAAATAGCCACACAGGCTTTGTCTCACCGCACAGGGGTTCACTCTCCCTAGACAGTCCACACAGGTCTGGGTCCAGGCATGAGCTAACATCTAATGAAGCTGGGAGTTCTTATAGAGGCCTAAATGAGCTGACAAGCTTCAGCTGGTCTCATCAACTCCCTGTCTGCACGACGCCCCACACTCTCCCTAGAGGTATGAGTCATCCATGAGCCCACTAGCCTTATACAACTCTCCACCTAGTTGTATAAGTCGGCGTAAAGCCTGAATCTGGGCGAAATATATCTACCCCCCTGGATGCAACCAGGTGACTTTACCTTCCTGCTGTTACAATATATATATATATATATATATATATATATATATATATATATATATACACACACACACACACACACACACACACACACACACACATACATTATATATATATATATATATAGCACACAGACCTTTTTCCTGCCTGGCTCACTCGCAAGTTAAGGCACACCGTGCTATATGCCCGTACCCTCCTGTTTGAAGAGGTTAAGCGGTGTTCACAAATTTTGGGTCCTGCAGCGAGTTACCTTCCTCCACTGGTTCTCGTCTTCAGTGTATGGGGACAAGTCTCTATTTCTCCCCCCAAGAAGGCCAATGTCCAGAAACGCTTTAACTCCAACAGAGAGTTTATTTTTTCTATTTGCTGCGTAGTAGACAGGAAAGATTGATGAGAGAAAGAATAGGTTTTAGGGATTAGGTCCAAGCAAAACTAGTAACTTTGTCACCACTCGATCCAGAGTGGGTTTAGCTCACCCGGATAGTCCTCTCTCACAGTCCTAGCAGCCGGTGTGAAGCTCGAACAGTTCTGCCACCCTATCCCATTCAGGGACGGGTTCAGGAAATCCTTTAACCTCTGTAGAATTTGGAGAACAGAACAATGCCAACGGACACTCTACAAGGTTAGCTTTGCGGAGTGAATAATCCTTCCCTCTGACAGGTCACCAGGCCTCTCCCGAGACAGCGATCTTCCATCACTCATCTCCTTAATGGGACCGCTCCTTCCCTTCGGTCAGAGCGGGTACCCTCACCTGGGCACCCTGGGACTCTTCTTTCGGGGTAGGCCCTAGCTAAAGGTGCTGGGCCTACTAGTAGAGCTGCAGCCCCAGGCTAAAGGTGCCTGGGTCTGATCACACCCACACGTACCCCTGGCCATGAGGGCCACCGAAGGTGGGGTAAATGTCTCCTTCTGCTCCTACTCCTCTCCGCAACTCCTCTCTCAACACCCCTTAATAATGGCGTCTGCCCCTTAAGTACCCTCTCCCGGCATGCACAACAGGTTAACCACACCCACTATACCGCTGCCGAGAGAGAACACCCCAAGACGTAGCAATGTCACCCACGTTTCAACCCTGACCTGATATGGCAGTGCCACCTACAGGCCACAGGGAACTATGCACAGGCAGCATCACATAGGTAGAAGCAAATACCTGTCTAGCCTGGCTACTAACTCAGACCAACCCCTAAATTTAGGCACATAGCACCCCTGAAAAGTGAAGGGGCTATATATATATATATATATATATATATATATATATAAAAAAAAAATGGATAATTTTTTGGTCAAACATCATATTTTTTATTTAGATTTTAGCACAGTGCACTGTTTATTATTTATTTGTTGCTGTGAAAAGTATCTCACTGCGTGCTGGCAGCTCTCATAATCACTATTTATGTATGATTTTTTTAATGGTGGTTAAAATGTCACATGCAATATAGATATATAAATTTTGGAGTTTAAATAAAAAAAATCCTCAGTGGGGAAAATTTTCTTTTTCTCAAAGAAGTTTATTAAAGAAAAATAAGAACAGAAAGACAACCAGTCATAAATTCTGATTCCAGATAATATAGTATTACAGTCATTATAAACAGCAATCACTTTGCACCATTCAGTAACATGAATCCGTTAAATCCTATGTACATCTTTACCATAGTTCAGCAGGTCCATCTAAGTAGCGACTACATTTATACATTTTTATATTTTGATATGAACATACTATATGCATATTTACTTGGATATACCTGGTTTAAGAGGCTAATAATACACTGGACACCAAGTTTAGAGCATTAAATCTTACAGTGGAACAACAGATATTAAACAACCTGGGCTCAGAAAGCCAAATTATCAGGAGTAGTATTATTTCAAAATGTGAAAGTTATTTACAGCTGTGTCCAATGAGAATAAAAAAGACAGTCCCGTGGCTGAAAATAAAGATCCTTATCCTTGTGTAAAGCTTTATGGATTTTATTAATATATTAGATATTTTGCAGGCACTAGGTAGAATAATTCAATAGATTCTGACAGAAAAAAAAATCAAAGTTGTTTGGAAATATTTTTAACTAAACATGTGTGCTTGGCAGTTTAATTGAGAATATTGCTGAAATATAAAAGATAGTTAAGCCTGATGATGGGGAGATCCTACCTGAACAGATAGAATGGGAGACAAAGAATAAACTTTGAAGGTTTTCTAATAATAATTTCATTAATAATTTTATTCCATGAACTAATTCATATTTAGATTTAGTGGTTTCCACCAGTGTTAATTTTGTTGACTAAAACATTTTAGTTGACTAAATTAATACCATTTTAGTTGACTAAAACAATTGAGATGACTAAAATACGACTAAAACTAAAAATGGCATTTTAGTCAAAAGACTAAAAACTAAATTGAAATTTGACTTCAAAATTTACACTGGTGTGTAGTGCATGTTCATACCTCAATACCATAAATAATGACATATGAGATTTTTCACTCCAGCAGTATATGAAGAGTTTGGAAATTGTAGAAAAATGTTCACTAATGCATTACAATTTAACTACACCCATTAGATTTTAGACGACTAAAATGAGTTTTAGTTGACTAATGCCGCATACACACGATCTGATTTTCCGTCAGAAAAACCTTGGATGGTTTTTCCGATTGAATTCCGCTCAAGCTTGGCTTGCATACACACGGTCACACAAAATTTCTCTGAACTTTCGCCCGTCAAGAACACAGTGCCGTACAACACTACGACAAGCCGAGAAAATGAAGTTCAATGCTTCCGAGCATACGTCGGAATTGCTACAGACGATCTGAATTTTTTCTGTCTGAAAATTTGAGAACCAGCTCTCAAATTTTTGTTGGCGGAAATCCCGACAGGAAAAGTCAGATGGAACCTACACAATTTCTGACCAAAAGCTCACATCGGACTTTTCTTGTCGGAAAATCCGACCGTGTGTACAGGGCATAAAACTAAGGACATATTAGTCAACTGAAATGTACTGGAAATTTAGTCAACTAAATACGACTAAAACAATTGCAGAAGACTAAATGGGACTAAAACTAAAATGCCATTTTAGTCCTAAGAATTCCGCTTAAGCTGTCTTGCATACACACGGTCACACTAAAATCTGGCCGCCAAGAACGCGTGATGTACAACACTACCACGAGCCGAGAAAATTAAGTTCTATGCTTCCGAGCATGCGTCAAATTGTTTCAGAGCATGCGTGGTTTTTAGTCAGTCAGAATTGCATCCAGACGAACGGAAATTCCGATAGAATTTTTTTTCATCGGAAGAATTGAGAACATGTTCTCTATCTAATTCCGTCGGAAAAGTCCGATGGGGCATACACACAGACGGAATATCCGATGAAAAGCTTCCGTCTGACTTTTTCCATTGGAAAGTCCGCTCGTGTGTAACAAGGCATAAGACTAAAACTAAATCGAAATTTGCTGCCAAAAGTAACACTGGTTTCCACCAGGAAAAGTAGAGGGCACGAATCTCCTTAGTGAGGATATAAACATCAATGGATTCTAATCCTTGTACACTTAATCCAAAACAAAACTAACTGCATAGGAAAAAGATAGCAACATGGAAACCAAAAAGCTGAAAAAACTAAATATTTTAATCTTTATTGAAATACATTAATCTAGTAAATCCTCAAATCACCATCTGAGAGTTAAAAAAGGAGCAAATGCAATGATTCTACCTGATGTGGTTTAGTATTGGGATCCTTCAGCTTCTCCTTGTTCTCTTTATCTGCTTATAATCATTCTACTTTCCATTCTGCATTGGTTCTGCCTCAATTTATATTCACATCAACCCCATTCACTAAAATATGGAGTCTCTGATACGAAATAATCTGTTCCTTTTTTTTCATTTTTATGTGAAACAACATATGAACATGACATTCAAGTCTTACTACAATCCAGTTTGTGGAAATCTGTTGACAGTATTGTTACTACTAAAACAATTTAAAGAATGTTTAAAAAATAAGAAGGTTCTACATTGGCTAAAAAGGATTTATTTACTACAACAAAAAGGTTTGTTTGCAAAATTTTTAAAAGGTCATTTAAATATAAATGTTTAGTTAAGATTTTTCTCCAGTCATATGACTATATGAATGTGCATGTAAAATCCATGGGTAGTACTTATCATTAGCATTTATAAATTATGATACAATGATTAAAACACAAGTAACAGTAGAAGCTGTAGGGGATATACAAAAAAATAATAAAATACTAGTTGAGTAATGTTGAAATAAAAGTAACATATACAGTATGTGTACTGCATGTGTGTATATACAAATGGAACTATTTAAATTAAACAAAATTCATAATGTTAAAATACAATAAATAGGTTGTTCTAACTAATGAAATTCATATATACAGTATGTATTATATATACATTTTCATATAAATACATAACTGGATATACCTTTTATGTAAATATATTGTTGATGTTAAGATACTGTTGGCAAACTGGACAACAAGAACTGAGTAATATGTCTTACATTGGACCAACATAGTTAAGGTAATATATTTTCGATATTCTCACTGACGGTATACGTACTGTATGTTAGCAATTTTTCACAGAAGACTATATATAATTTTTGAAAAATTGGATTGAGCCAATCCGAGCCTTCACTGAGCATACTAATCTCTCTTTTCCCTCCTCCACAGTCACTGAGATAAACATGTACGCTACAGTGTATCACTATGGAACTGAGTGCTGCTTTAAATAAACTTTCAGTATCCAATTACCATATTCAAAATATGCACAGATGTCTCATTTAAATATTTATTCAAAATGCAAGGTTTCTCTTTCAAGTGGCTCCGATTTTAATCTTTTTCTGTTGCATTAGATGTGTGTGCTGTGAAGAGCTCAAATTAGATTTGAAACATTAAGTCCCTTCTTCTATGTACAAGTTAAACAATTGGCTCATATTCTGTTCTGTAAATCTTTATTGATCAAGAACATTTTCCATTTGTACCAAGCACTTTCTGAATATCTAAATAACTTCCTTATGTTTTTTCAGGTGTTTCTTCAGATCTGCCTTTTGTGAGAAGCACTTTGCACATATTGAACATGTAAATGGCTTCTCTCCTGTGTGAACGCTCTGATGGACAGTAAGATTATACATTCGTGAGAAGCACTTGTCACATTCTGGACATCTAAAAGGCTTCTCTCCTGTGTGGATCATCTTGTGTTTAGTAAGAGTAGATAGATGTGAGAAGCACTTGTTACATTCTAAACATGTGAAAGGCTTCTCTCCTGTGTGGACCCTCTTGTGATTGAGCATCTCTGATTTACTACTAAAACCTTTGTTACATTCAGAACACAGATATGGATATTTTTCTGAATGAGTCGTCCAATGACGGTCAAAATATTCTTTTAATCTGAAGCATAGATTACATTCAGAGCATTGATATGGCTTCTCTCCTGTGTGAATCGTCTGGTGTCGAGTAAGACCAGACATTTTTGAGAAGCACTTGTTACATTCTGAACATTTGAAAGGCTCCTCCCCTTTGTGAATCCATTGGTGTTTCATGAGCATTGCTTTTTTGCTGAAACATTGATCACATTCAGTACACTGATATGGCTTCTTTCTTTTGTGAATCTCCTGGTGTTCAATCAGTGAACTATTGCGTGTAAACTTTTTATCACATTCATAACAATGGTATGGCTTCTCTCCTGTGTGACGTCTCTGGTGCTGAATAAGATGACCCCTTTGTCTGAAGCTCTTGTCACATTCTGAACACATAAATGGCTTCTCTCCTGTGTGAATCCTTTGGTGTTGAATAAGTAGGTCCTTTCCTGAGAAGTTCTTGTCACATTGTGAACGCTTAGATGGTCTTTCCTCTGTGTGACGCCTCTGATGATGTATGAAATCAGATTTTACTCCAAAGGATTTGTCACAATCAGTACAAGAAATTAGCTTTTCACCTGCACCATTCATCATATTTTGCTGTAAAGACCTTTCCCAATTCAGCTCTTTAATCCACCTGAAATGAAATTTTAAATTAATGTTTATATGTATTGAATTTTAAAATAATAAAAAACATTTCTACTGTACTAAAACCGGTGTTTACAGAGTTGAGGATTGAAAGCACAAAACGTGTATAAAAAAAAATAAAAAAATTAAAAAAAAAACACAACATGCACATGCATACACAAAGTGCACACACAAATATTTCCATAAGCCAGACATATAACTAATATTCCTGAGTCCAAAAATCTTTACAAGATGAAAATAATGGAAATGATAATTCTGCAAAACTTCCACCAACTCAACTACATGTCAAGTTGCAGAATCAAGAAGGGTTAAAAGCATTGCTCTTTCTGCAGCTCCTCTCAAGATTAAGATAATCTTAAGCTGACACAAACGGTTAAACAAGGGGGAAAACAAAGTGAAGTACAGTGGAACCTCGGATTGCGAGTAACGTGGTTAACGAGTGTTTCGCAATACAAGCACTGTATTCAAAAAAATCCTAACTCGGTTTGCAAGTGTTGTTTCGCAAAACGAGCAGGATTCAGGCCAAATCAGTGTGCAGTGCCGCGTACCATTTCCATTGACTTCGATGGGGAAACTCGCTTTGATATATGAGTACTTTGGATTACGAGCATTCTCCTGGAATGGATTATGCTCGTAATCTGAGGTTCCACTGTAGTATGAAACCCTTAATAAAATATAAATATAAAAAGTGGCCACTCACATGACTCTCAGATCAAAGAGGCATGTAAGGAATCATCCCCCATGTCACTACATTTCACACTGTAACCTAACCTAAGGCAGCGCTTGTGAGAAAAAGAAAATTGCCAATGCCTCAGGGAAAACTGTCAGATTTCATAGCACTGCTGTGGATCATGAGAAAGACTTGTCTGTGATGTCACATGCTATGAGAGGAAAATTCTGTGTGGCAATTCATTTTCTGGGCTCTGCACCCCTTATCAATCCTGCCAAGGGAGGATGTACTTTGGCTTATAAGCCCAACATAGCAGGACCAGGGTAGAGGCACTGAAGTAAAGGCTTAATGTTCAGAGAATTAAAATGGCATCCTCACTAAATACACATTATTAAATAAACAATAGACAATAAACAATAAACAAAAAGGAACATCTGACTCACTGCACTGACTCATCCGATAGCTTAAGGTGGTTGTAGATCTTAGACATGAAATATGAAGAAAGCATATCCCCCTATAGTGTGTACTTGTCTCAATTGAATGAATGAACGAATGAATGACTTGTACCTGTATAGCGCTACACATGCAAACTAAAATCGCCTGTAGGTGCTTTTTGCAGCCAGTGTCTTCCTGGCTGGTGCGGTCATTTACCCCGTAGGATCTCGACACGCTTGGGACACACAGTCGTACACACATATATACATATATACTGGGCCAATTTGGACAGGATCCAATTAACCTACCAGCATGTCTTTTGGAGTGTGGGAGGAAACCGGAGTACCAGGAGGAAACCCATGCAGACACAGGGAGGACATGCAAACTCCAGGCAGATGGTGTCGTGGTCAGGATTCGAACCAGCGACCCTTTTGCTGCTAGGTGAAAGTGCTAACCACTACACCACTGTGCTGCCTTAAGAGCACTAAGTGTAGGAGGCGCATGCGCGGCGGGCAAGATGGCGGACGCTTGAGTGTTTAGCTTCGGTCCCCGTTCCTCCATCCCGGGTTCCTGCTCCGCGTCTACAGCAACCACAGCTCCAGGAACCAGACCATTCGCCTCTGGATCTCTCCTAGCACTTCATGGGCAAGGTCGGGTTCCAAAAACATACATATCAAGTGTAGCGCACGGACCCTTTTCCTGCCTTTTGGCTCACTTGCAGGTCAAGGCACACCGCGCCACATGCCCCTACCCTCCTGTTTTAAGAGGTTGAGCGGTGTTAACAGTTTTTGGGTCTTGCAGCGGGTTACCCCCTTCAACTGGTTCTCGTCTCCTAGAGTGTAGGGACAAGTCTCTATTTCTCCCCAGGAAGGCCAATGTCCACACCACTTTAACTCCAACGCGGAGTTTATTTTATGAGCAAAGTTCAAGTTCAGCAGACAGGAAAGGTAGATGAGAGAAAGGATAGTAAGGTTTGGGAGATAGGTCCAGGCACAAACTGATACAATCGTCCACACTCAATCACGAGTGGGTTTAGCTCACCCAGGATAGTCCCCTGTAAAGAGCGGATCCTAGCATCTGGCGTGATGCTCAAACATTCACTTAGGTTTCCTAGAGATACGATCGGGAGATCCTCTGCCACAGAATCTTTAAGTCCCAAACTTCTCAGCACTTGCAACACAAGGACAGGTGCCAGCGACAGCACCTACAAAGGCCTGTAAAGGATCTTTGAATCCCTCTAGAAGGAAACCAGGCCTCTCTTTCACAGTGAACTCTCACCGGTCCATCAGAAAGGTCCTCCCCTGGTCTCCTCTTCTTAGAGCGGGCCACCCTCTCCCGGGCACCCTGGGATTCCTCTTTTGGAGGTAGGCCCCAGCTAAAAGGTGCTGGGCCTACTAGTGTAGTTGCAGCCCCAGGCTAAAGGTGCCCGAGACTGGTACACATGCGCACCCCTGGCCTGGAGGGCCGGGTGGCGCGAACGGCTCACTCTCCAGTGCTCCCCAAAAGATAATGTCTGCCCCTTATGTATCCTCTCCCAGCATGCACAGCAGGTTAACCACGCCCACCGTACCACTGCCGAGAGAGGACACCCTAAGGCATAGCAATACCACCCATGGTTCAACCCTGACCTGATATGACAGTGCCACCTACAGGCCACAGGGAACTGTACACCAGGTTGCATCACATAGGCAAAAGCGAGTACTAAACGATCAAAGTGGTCTGAGCCTGGCTACTAGCTCAGACCAACCCCTAAATTTAGGTACATAGCACCCCTTAAAAGTAAAGGGGTGCTACACAAGGCTTTAATCCACCTCAGGAGTCGCGGCCCTCACAGGACATGGAACGTTTTCTGATTAGGCCGCAATCCCCGGCCTCGAGTGACATCGTGGACCCGCCGGACCAGATCGCTGCAACTCCAGGTATTTCCCTTGCGGATTCCACCCCCCAGCAGTCAGGTCCTGATGCCTCAGTTACTGTAGCAGTCCTAGACCTGAAACTACAGGCCCTGCTGCAAGACCTGACTCAATATATCAAAAGAAGTGGGCAAATTAGCACAGGAGCTTAGAGGGGAAATAGACCAGCTGGGATATCGTTAGAAAACAAGTTTGATGAAACCATACAATACAAAACATACATGCCCTGGAGGAGGACAATGTGGCCCTCAAACATGCGGTCTCACAGATACAATTACAGCAAGAAGACTTGGAGAACCGTGAACGTCGCCAAAACGTGAGGATCCGTGGGATTCCTGAGACCGTCTCAATTAAAGATTTGCACTCTTATCTTCTGGGCCTGTTCGTTACCATAGCACCCCAGACACCGGACATTGATTGGCGCCTAGACAGGGCCCATCGATCCCTGGCTCCGAAATCCCCCCCCTGGTTCCAATACCAGAGATGTTGTAGTGCGCTTCCACTACTATGATAGTAAAGAGGCCCTCACAGTTGCTGCTCGAAACAAAAAACGCATAGACTTTAAAGGAGCCAAGATTCAAATCTACAGTGACTTGTCCCCTATTACCTTGGCCAAAAGATGAAATTTGCGCCCTATTACGATGCACCTGCAACTTTATCAAGTCCCATATAGGTGGGGGGTTCACTTCGGTCTTTCAGTCACTAAAGATGGCACACAATTCTCAATCAGGGACTTGCATGAATGTGATGCTTTTATCCGCAACCTAGGACTGCCACCTATTCCTGAAGAAGAACTCCCTGGTGTCTACAGGGGAGGTTCCCCCCCCATCCTTTTTTTTTCTTCTCCCACACCCCTGGAAACCCGATCTTCAATCTCCTGGATTCGGACTTCTGGACTCCCTTGATGCCTTTGAAGATCCGGTTTGTTGTTTCCTAATATGACTTATCCGCTCCCTAATATGTTTTCTTTGCTTCCTATTTAGGTACAACTTTCTTTTATTTTGCTTTTCTCTTGGGGGAACGGGACCTGTTCTGTCCACCTTGCTGACTGTCATGTGCCTCTTTATGTCCATGGCTTTCGCCCATGGTCCCCTGAAGGTTTTTCCACCTTCAGGCTTTCAAAATAATTTTGTTTTTAGTTTTTTCTTTTATAGAATTTTTTCTTTTTTTGTCAGATCAATTTTTGATCTGCTATGGTACCTATTTTTGTACCTAGTTATGATATACCTGCTCACTGTCTCTTTTTTGTTTCTGATGGACTCTTGTATGTTCTTTCCCAGATCTTTTGCACCGCAATCCCCCCTCCCTGCTTTTTCTTTTAAGATGTCATTGCATTTTTTTTTTTTATTGATGACTTATGGCTTTAAAAGTATACTCATGCAATGTTAAGGGCTTGAATTCCTTGCGTAAATACTGGATAGCTTTGAGGGAATTCAAATCCTCTGGGGCTGACGTGGTCATGGTCCAGGAGACACACTTCCGCCCGTCGGGTTCTTTTAAATTTACCTCTAAAATGTTCCCTATGGCATATATGGCCTCAGACTCCTCAGGAAAACCTGGAGTAGCAATACTGATTAGACGTTCCTGTTCTTTTACGTGTTATTTCCTCAATTCTAGACCCTCATGGTCGGTATGTGATCCTGAACTGTGTCCACCTAAATACGCCCTTTGTACTGGCTATTGTTTATCCCCCCAACGTGGGACAAATAGGTTTTCTCACCCAAGTCTTTGAAAAATTACATACTCTCACAGCCCTTCAAGATTGTTGGAGGTGATTTCAATATATGTATGTCTCCTACTAGAGACAGATATGCCCTCTTCCAGCAATCCCCCCCAACACTTAAATTGTCCACTTCCTTTCAGAAATTAGTCCGCTCTCATAACCTGTTCGACGCATGGAGAGTAAAACATCCAACACATAGGCAATACACTTTCTACTCTCCACCGCATAAGATGTATTCCCGTTTGGATCATTTTTTGCTATCTGCCCCTTTATTACCGTATCTTGTTGCTTCTGAAATTGACCCTATCACCTGGTCTGACCATGTCCCTATTACCTTAGGCTTGCTTCTACACTCTGCCCGATCTAAAACTTGTCACTGGAGGCTTAATGAAACTTTCCTACGTATAGGTATACGAAGGTTCTGTTTCGGACACATCGGTTTTGTGGGAGGCCCATAAAGCCTTTTTTAGAGGGGAATGCATCTCTGCTGGAACACACAGGAAACGGGAGTCTAATACGCAGCGGTCAGAGCTTCTGACCCAACTGCATACAGCAGAAACGCACATACTTCGCTCTCCCATGATGGCCGGCTTGCGGACAGTGGTGGCGACCGAAACAGACTCAAGTCCTTAGATCTCGGTAAAATTTCTAAGACAATGATGTGGTCTAGACAGAAGTTTTACGAGTTTGCAAATAAACCACATGGGATGTTGGTCAATAAACTTAAGCCCCGCCCATCTTTAACGATTCCTGATCACATATTGCAAACAGATGGTACTCCTACCTATTGCCCCCAGGCTATGTCTAGGGTTTTCGGGGACTAAAGAAGACTTTACAACTGCTTGGTATCAGATCCTGCGACCCAATTTACACATGAGAAATTAGATTCCTTTCTGTGATGTTTGTGCTGGAACACTGACCCTTCACCCTTTTTCCTTATGCATGCTGGGGAAGGGTCTGTACCAGGAAGTAGAGAGGGTGTGTGTGTGAGACTGGAAGCAGCAGCAGCAGCAGGCATGGATGCATAGATCTGGTAATGACAGAAGCCTGTTGTATTAAGACTCCTCCATGTAACAAGTCATCATGTTTCTGAGTGAGTAATAAACCCTCTCCATGGTTAAGAAGTTCATCCGGCCTGTGTGTGTAACTTGCTGAGCAGATACTGGCAGCATTGCTAGCACCCCGTGTCTAAGGGACATAACACTTTCTTACCTCATTGCAACTCCCGAAATTTTCTCCTAATCAAAACTCCTCCCTTAACTTACCTATCTCCTCTGAAGAATTAGTTGATGTTATCAAAAAGCTTCCGACACACAAGACTCGAGGTCCCGATGGTCTTCCCTACTCTTATTACAAGACCTTCTCCTCAACCCTAGTCCCACATATGCTATCTTTGTTCTCTTTACTTAGAGGTTCCTTGCCCCACTCTTCTTTTCTACATGCTTTTATATCTGATATCCCCAAACCTGGCAAAGACCCATCTATACCGGATAATTGCCGCCCTATTGCCCTGCTCAATTCAGACTACAAAATAAAAAAAAAATTCTAGCGAATAGACTATCAGTACTGCTACCATCATTGATACACAAAGACCAGATGGGCTTCGTCCCCACGAGACATGCAGGGGACAATACGAGGCGGACTATTGACTTAATTGATTTATTGACCAGAACTAAACGCCCCGCCCTGTTGCTAAGTCTAGATGCCCAGAAAGCATTTGATAGGCTTAGCTGGCCTTTCATGTTTGCAATTTTAGAGAAATATGGCTTTTCTGGCCCCTTCATACAAGCTCTCCGGGCTCTATACTCCATCCCCACTTCTCAGGTTCAGCATTCTTCGAATTTTTCGCCCATCTTTTCCCTTAGCAATGGTACTAGGCAGGGGTGCCCTTTATCCCCCCTACTTTTTATTCTCAGTCTAGAACCTTTAGCTATAGCCATTTAAACGTGTCCTGATGTTAAAGGGGTGTATCTACGCCAACGAGAATATAAACTATCCCTATTTGCGGACAATGTCCTTCTGACGCTAACCTGCCCACATACATTCCTCCCCTCCCACCATAATATCCTAACCTCCTTCAGTACCCCGTCTGGTTTTAAAATCAATGCTGCTAAAACTGAAGCCCTTCCTATAAATATTCCCTCTGCCCAATTAGAGGTACTTAGACAAAAATATACTTATCATTGGTGTTCCCACTCCCTGAAATATCTGGGTATCCAGCTTACGCCCTCATACTCTACTCTATTCCAGGCCAACTATCCCCCCCCCCTCTTCTCGAAAATCAATCGTTTATTGACCCATTGGACCACCCTCCCCCTTTCCCTTCTGGGACGTATTAATGTCCTTAAAATGTCCATTCTCCCCAAACTGCTGTATCTCTTTGAGACGCTCCCGGTGGCAATACCACTATCTCAACTGAAAGCTCTGCAGAGAAAAAGCCTTCCCTTTATTTGGAACAACGCCTCCCATTAGGATAGTGGGGTTGGTGGTCATGGCTCGTAAAACTAGAGGAGGACTAGGTGCTCCTGACTTTATAAAATACTACTATGCCTCCCATTTGAGAATTCTTACCTCATGGACTGCTCGGAAAGCTCCGAACAGATGGGCTGAAATTGAGATGAACATTACAGCACCTGTGCATCCATGTTACATGCTCTGGCCTTCCAATAACAAATACTTGCCTCACCTGAGAACTATATGTTTAGCTCCTATGCTTTTCACTTTGTCCATATGGAAGAAATGCTCTGGAAAATTTGCCCTATCCTCCCCGTGCCCGCCACTTCCTAATGTTCTCTTTAACCCAGACATACCAGATAGTTTATCTTTTGACCGTATGCTTCCTTGGACCCAAGCGGGAATTTTTCAACTACGCCAACTTGTCAATCCAGTTTCTAGACACCTTCTTTCCCTTTCTGAATTACAACGCCGTCATCATATACCCACTACTCTCTTTTACTCCTATCTCCAATTTCGGCACTTTTTTTCTTCTAGATCCCCTACCTTAACTCTAGAGAGACCATTGGACTTTGAATTGATCTGTGCTAAAAGGCCCTTATGAACCCAACCTGATCTCTAGCATTTATAAAATATTACATGACTCCATCCCCTTGACTGTTAATAGCCATCGTTATATGCGGAAATGGTCGACGATTCTTCAACATGACATTTCCTTGCTAGATTGGAGTAGAATCTGGGAATTCGCCTCCAAAGTCTCCCGATGTGTATCTCACAAGGAGACGGCGTATAAAGTTTTGCTGTTCTGGTATAGGACCCCAGATATTTTGCATACACACAAACCGACAGTTCCTAACCAATGCTGGCGGTGCAAAACTGCGATAGGATCCCTCTTCCACATATTCTGGGAGTGCTCTCTGGTTAACCAGTTCTGGTCCCGGATCGGAACACTCCCTGAGGAGTTGTTTGGAATCTCGGTCCCACTGAACCCTATGCACTACTTACTAGGCCTCCCCTTTATTGGTTTGCCTAAACATAACTAGACATGTGCATTCGTTTTCGTCCGAATGCATTTTCGTCCGAATTTCAGCTATTTTTGTTATCGTTTTAACAAACGAAAACGAAAGCACAGAATCCGAAAACCGAAAGATCCGACATAAACAAATGCTTTATTTTCGTTTTCGTTGCTACAACAGTTCGATATAGATAGGAGATTCGACGTGACGCTGACAATAACAATCTGTGTCTATCGAACCTATGGTCGAATGTGCCTAACCTTAACTCTATTAGTCCAAGATTATTCTACATAGGAGAGAAAAGATTCGACATAGAGAGAAAAGATCACTGCTGGAATTGGGTGGGGGAAGTAAAACAAAAATAAAGTTGATGATGAATGTTATTGGCTGATTGTAACCAAAGAGGCGGAGCAGTAAAATAGCTAGAATGACGAAGATTCGACAAAGCATCGAAAGTTAGAAGATTCGACGGTGCAGCAAAACTGTACGACGCTGCAATCGTACATTTCTGGTCAAATGCATCCACCCATAGGCTATAGAAGAATTCTAATGTTGGTTGACTAGTAATAGTAATGAATAAATATAATTATTACTAGTCATACAACATTAGAATTCTTCTATAGCTTGTAGGCAGAACATTCGACCGGAAATGTATGATTGCAGCGTCGTACAGTTTCACTGCTCCGTCGAATCTTCTTTGAACATTTGACAGACACCATAAGCCTTCAATGACAGATTCGACCTTAATTAATTCAGATTTTCGGACGAATGCAATTTCTAACGAAAAACGAAATAAATAAAAACTAATTTCGGGAGTAACTAAATAAATTTATTTTTCGGACAAAAACGAAATTCCGAAACGAAATATTTCAGTGTGCACATGTCTAAACATAACCGAAGATTAATGTCTTATATATTATTAGCAGCTAAGCGAGCTATTCCTAAGCTCTGGCTCTCTACCTCTCCCCCCTCGTTCACGTTGTTCCTTTCTATTATGGCGGAAATCCGCAGAATGATACATTTAACTGCGTTAGTTGATGACTCTCCCCAGAAATGTTATAAGGTTTGGCAATTATGGGATGATTTCGCGTCTGACTCAGATGTAAATAGTTCCAGCCGATTGTCCATTGATATATAGGACTTACTCATATTGGTTTTGCTATTAGGTCAAGTGATGCTTCTATAGTGTGTATATGTTCTACCATCACTTCACAGTGCTTACCCTATTTTATTGTCCATCAATATCATATTCTCTTCTATTCAGAAATTTTACGGCGCTCTGTTTGTAACATAGACAGTTAGTTAGTATTGCCAGACACACCTGGACTATGTTTTTCTTTTATGTTTTACGCTTATGTGTGTGCATTTTTGTTCTTTACTTCTTATTTGTATGTCATCATACGAATGTTGTATGCTATTAAAATCCTTTAAATAAACAATAAAAATAAATAAAAAATAAGAGCACTAAGTGTAATTTATGTCTGCTGGTTCGTTCCTCTGCTATCAGCATGAGTCACTTTTGACAAGTTTTCCTGACACCAAGAGAAAAAAGGTGGCAGGGGAAGGAACTTGAAGCAGATTGACAGCATCAGCTCTGTTCCTGTGTTTTTTGTGAACGGGGGATGTCTATTCCCCCCAATCTGTGGAATGTAATTTCAGATCTCTGTCCCCTTTTTTTCTGAACTCTCAGGCAAACTTTACAAATTCAGCTCTTTGAATGCACGTAGAGAAGAGAAAATTGCACATAAACAAGTACAACTTACAGTATCTCACATAAGTGAGTACACCCCTCACATTTTTGTAAATATTTTATTCTATCTTTTCATGTGACAACACTGAAGAAATTACACTTTGCTACAATGTAAAGTAGTGAGTGTACAGCTTGTATAACAGTGTAAATTTGCTATCCCCTCAAAATAACACACACAGCCATTAATTGCTAAGTCACTGGCAGCAAAAGTGAGTACACCCCTAAGTGAAAATGTCCAAATTGGGCCTAATTTGCAATTTTCCCTCCCCGGTGTCATTTGGCTCAGTGTTACAAGGTCTCAGGGGTGAATGGGGAGCAGGTGTGTTAAATTTGGTGTTATCGCTCTCACTCTCTCATACTGATCACTGGAAGTTCAACATGGCACCTCATGGCAAAGAACTCTCTGAGGATCTGAAAAAAAGAATTGTTGCTCTACAGAAAGATGGTCTAGGCTATAGGAAGATTGCAAAGACCCTGAAACTGAGCCTCAGCACAGTGGCAAAGACCATTCAGTGGTTTAACAGGACAGGACAGGTTCCACTCAGAACAGGCCTCGCCATGGTCAAACAAAGAAGTTGAGCGCACGTGCTTAGAGTCATATCTAGAGGTTGTCTTTGGGAAATAGACGTATGAGTGCTGCCATCATTTCTGTAGAGGTTGAAGTGGTGGGGGGGGGGGGTCAGCCTGTCAGTCCTCAGACCATACGCCGCACACTGCATCAAATTGGTCTGCATGGCTATCGTCCCAGAAGGAAGCCTCTTCTAAAGATGATGCACAAGAAATCCCGCAGTTTGCTGAAGACAAGCAGACTAAGGACGTGGATTACTGGAACCATGTCCTGTGGTCTGATGAGACCAAGATACATTTATTTGGTTCAGATGGTGTCAAGCGTGTGTGACGGCAACCAGGTGAGGAGTACAAATACAAGTGTGTCTTTCCTACAGTCAAGCATGGTGGTGGGAGTGTCATGGTCTGGGGTTGCATGAGTGTAACTGGGGAGCTGCACTGGGGAGCTACAGTTCATTGAGGGGACCATGAATGCCAACATGTACTGTGACATACTGAAGCAGAGCATGATCCCCTCCCTTTGGGCCGCAGGGCAGTATTCCAACATAACGACCCCAAACACACCTCCAAAATGACCACTACCTTGCTAAAGAAGCTGAGGGTAAAGGTGATGGACTGGCCAATTATGTCTCCAGACCTAAACCCTATTGAGCATCTGTGGGGTATCCACAAAAGGAAGATGGGGAAGCGCAAGGTCTCTAACATTCACCAGCTCTGTGATGTCATCATGGAGAAGTGGAAGAGGACTCCAGTGGCAACCTGTGAAGCTCTGGTGAACTCCATGCCCAAGAGGGTTAGGGCAGTGCTGGAAAATAAATGGTGGCCACACAAAATATTGACACTTTGGGCCCGGTTTGGACATTTTCACTTAGGGGTGTACTCACTTTTGTTGCCAGCGGTTTAGACATTAATGGCTGTGCATTGAGTTATTTTGTGGGGACAAATTTACACTGTTATACAAGCTTTACATTGTAGCAAAGTGTAATTTCTTCAGTGTTGTCACATGAAAAGATAGAATAAAATATTTACAAAAATGTGAGGGGTGTACTAAGTTTTGTGAGATACTGTATGTAGGAGGATTTGTGTCATCTCTGTGTATCACCTGAGGCCAGTAACTTTACTGGGTATATGTAAGGGTTTACAACCACTTTAAGGTCAAACAATAATGAGAAAGGAATAGTGAACTACAAGACCTAGCAATACCAGACATGATTTTATAACACCATAACAATACTGAATAGTCAGTAAGATGAATGCAATATTAAAAGACCATTTTAAAAAACAGAAGAAACAAGAAGAAAGGTGTATATAGACAAAAAGATACATAAAATATACACAATTTTGTCAAAAGTATTGTGACGTCTGCCTTTACAAGCACATGAACTTTAATGGCACCCCAGACTTAGTCCATAGGGTTCAATATTGAGTTGACCCACCCACAAAAATGTCATCTTACCTGCTCTGTGGAGTGGTTTTGCACAGAGAATCCCCAATCCTTCTCTTCTAGGGTCCCTCCCTCCTGCCAAGTAGCTTGCTATGGGGGCACCCAAGCAGGTTCGTTCCTGAGCCACTGCTCTGTGTGTCCACACACACTGGACATGGCTAGGCCCCACCCCCATTCTCTATTTATTGGCTCACTGGCCTTGTTTTAAAGTAGTAGGAGCCAGTGGCTCCTGCTGCTGTCTCAGCCAATGAGGAGGCAGAGAGCTGCTGCTTAGCGTTTCCAACCACTTAAACTGCTTGCCGACCAGGGAGAGAAAAATACTACCAGAGCTCATGTCTAATGCCGCGTACGGAAATTCAGATGGAATGTTGGCTCAAACTTGTGTTGCATACACACGGTCACACAAAATTCAGACCGTCAAGAGCACAGTGATGTACAACACTACAACGAGCCGAGAAAAATTAAGTTCAATGATTTCGAGCATGCGTCATATTGATTCCGAGCATGCGTGTTTTTTTGCGCATCGCAATTGCATACAGACGATCAAAATTTCCGACAAGAACTTTTGCCGGAAAAATTGAGAACCAGCTCTCAAATTTTTGCTGTCAGAAATTCCGACAGAAAAAGTCCGATGGAGCCTACACACGGTCGGAATTTCCGACCAAAAGCTCACATCGAACTTTTCTTGTTGGAATTTCCGATCGTGTGTACGCGGCATAACTCCAAACTGATAACCTGTAAAGACTTTTAAAGCATTGCCTATGGATAATTTCAGTTTTGCTTTGTTGTTCACAGGCATGCACAATTTAAAATCTTGACATGTTTGGCATCTATTTGCTCAACACAACATTATCTTTTATATTTTACCAAACAGTTTGTTTTTGTGTACTAAAATTTATTTAAATCATTTTTTCCCTAAAATTTGCTTCTGATAAAGGACTGTGTATACATTGTGCAACATAAAAATTTGCAACAACCATCATTTTATTTTCCAGGCCTCTGCATTCAGAAAATGTATATATACTTTTGGGTTATATGCCATTTTCTAGCATAAATGCAGAATTTAACATGTTTGTGAAAAACGTCAAGACTGGCCCTGAACAGCAAGTGGTTAAAAAAAATGTTGGCTTCAGATATACTTTAAATTTCAGTTTATATATAACTACTTATATTCACAGATGGTCAAATAAACCAATTGCACCTCAGGTTTGTTATGTTCTATAATATAATAACAGAATGGTAATGCGATAAGACAACTCCCAGTAACAAACTAAAGAGATTATTCAACCCGATAAAAGTGTATGACAACCAAAATAAAGTAAATGTAAAGTATTATATCATACCTGGTAAGAAGTAGTATTGGGATCCTTTAGCTGCTCCTCGTTCTCTTCCTCAGCCTGCAATCCTTCTAGCCTGATCTCTGCTTCACCTCATACTCACCTCACCCTCATTCACCAACATGAGGAAGCTTTGGATTTGCGGAAAGGATTTACTAGGACAATAAAAAGGTGTGTTTACAGTTGTTTAAAGGCCTTTTTGTCTCTTTATTTGCATTCAAATTACTTCTGCAGTCAGGTGACAGGTTCATTAACATTTGAAGCTTTGTAGGGAAGACAATAGCAGGGAATATAAATGTAAAATCCATGGTTTGGCCTTTTTAATTAACATTTATAAGAGATGATACTGTGATTGTAATATCAATAACAGAGGAGGCTGTAGAGGGTATACAGATACTTGTAGAAATTAGTGATTTTATAGTTTCACGTTATACTATACTTGGTACTTTGAGCCCTGGTTCACACTGGTGTGATTCGACATGTGATTTGACATGTCAAATCGCATGTCAAATCGGCGGCATTTGCCGGCAATGGCACTGTCCAAAATGGTGTGACGCCTCATCTGCGGCGCTGCACTGATATCAAAAAATAGTTTCTGTACTACTTTTTGCAATTTCGGCCCACGATTTACATTAACCACTTAACGACCGCTCACTGTATATATACGTCGGCAGAATGGCACCGACAGGCACAATCACGTTGAGTGTACGTGATTGCCTTTGTATAGTTGGGGGGTCCAATCGGACCCCCCTCCTATACAGTGAGCGGTGGCTAAGTGTCCGGGAGCGTTCCGGGATGAGGGGGCAGCCATTCGTTTCCGGCCACCCCCTCGCGATCGCTCCTGGCGAATGGAAATGCCCCCTCTGTCTGTGTCAGGCAGAGGAAGCAGGAGGAAGTGATGTCATCTCTGGTGCGGCGCTCACATATACCGAGCGCTGTACAAGAGAAGACATCAGGTCAGTGCACAACACTACACTGACACCAGGACACATAGGGACATAAATCGCCCCCCCAGATCACCCCCCCAGATCACCCCCCCAGCCCCCAGTGACCATTTATTTACTGATCACTGCAATCAGTGACATTTGTGACTGTAAAAGTGTCAGTACATTCAGTTTTAGGTCCAGTGCAGCCCCCTAACCCCCCCTAATAAAGGTTTAACCCCCTGATCACCCCCCAGATAACCCTTTCACCCCCTATCACCACTGTCGCTAAGCGATCATTTTTTTGATCGCTGTCTTAGCATCAGTGATGCCGATCGGCAGCCAGTAATTTTTTTTAGGTTCGCCGCATGTTTTTATAGCGTCAGGTACCCCAATATATTATCTAATAAAGGTTTAACCCCCTTGATCGCCCCCCAGGTAACCCTTTCACCCCCTATCACCACTGTCGCTAAGCGAACGTTTTTCTAAACGCTGTCTTAGTGACGGTGATGCAGATCGGTAGCCAGTAATTTTTTTTAGGTTCGCCGCAGGTTTTTATAGCGTCAGGTACCCCAATATATTATCTAGTAAAGGTTTAACCCCCTTGATTGCCCCCCAGGTAACCCTTTCACCCCCTATCACCACTGTCGCTAAGCGATCATTTTTTTGATCGCTGTCTTAGCATCAGTGATGCCGATCGGCAGCCAGTCATTTTTTTTAGGTTCGCCGCAGGTTTTTATAGCGTCAGGTACCCCAATATATTATCTAGTAAAGGTTTAACCCCCTTGATCGCCCCCAGGTAACCCTTTCACCCCCTATCACCACTGTCGCTAAGCGATCGTTTTTCTGATCGCTGTCTTAGTGTCGGTGATGCAGATCGATAGCCAGTAATTTTTTTTAGGTTCGCCGCAGGTTTTTATAGCGTCAGGTACCCCCATATATTATCTAATAAAGGTTTTAACCCCCTGATTGCCCCTAGTTAACCCTTTCACCAGTGATCACCATATAAGTGTTACGGGTGACGCTGGTTAGTTAGTTTGCTTTTTATAGTGTCAGGGCACCCGCCATATATAACCCAATAAAGGTTTAACCCCCTGATCGCCCGGCAGGTGATATCAATTAGGTTTTAGCGTCAGAGAGGGTCTGCGTCACACCCCAGGCAGCGTCAGGTTAGTGCCAGTAACGCTAACACCCACGCGTGAAGCATACACCCCCCTTAGTGGTATAGTATCTGAACAGATCAATATCTGATCTGATCTATACTAGCGTCCCCAGCAGTTTAGGGTTCCCAAAAACGCAGTGTTAGCGGGATCAGCCCAGATATCTGCTGGCACCTGCGTTTTGCCCCTCCGTCCAGCCCAGGCCACCCAAGTGCAGTATCGATCGATCACTGTCACTTACAAAACAAAAACACACATAACTGCAGCGTTCGCAGAGACAGGCCTGATCCCTGCGACTCCAGTGCTGTAGGAGGTGATTTCACCACCACAGTTAAATAAAAAAAGCATATATGCCGAAGCATTGGGGCAGCAGGAGCGGAGGAGCGATTTTGCTCCTAATGCCGCGTACATACGGTCGAAATTCCGACAGAGGCTTGCCCGTGGAAAAGTCCGACCATGTGTGTGCGGCATAACTTTTTGCGGGAGGATGCCCCCATGCTTCGGCATATATAAATGGTGCATGTATGCCCATCATTGGAAGTGGGTGGATGAAGGGCGGTATTCTATTGGCGGGCATACCCACCGATCAATCTCTTTTTTCGTTCAGCCAACTGGCTGCATGAAAAAAAAAGATTACAATACATGTCCAACAAGGACCAGCAACGTACTGGTATGTTGCTGGACTTTGAATGTTTATACCAGAATGATGCCTGCGGGTTTAGGTATCATCTTGGTATCATTCTTTTCAGCCTGCGGCCGGCTTTCATGTAAAAGCAATCCTAGCGGCTAATTAGCCTCTGGACTGCTTTTACAAGCAGTGGGAGGGAATGCCCCCCCCGGATATAAAAAGCGCCATTGGGAAAGCATTTTATCACACCGATCTTGGTGTGGTCAGATGCTTTGAGGGCAGAGGAAAAATCTAGGGTCTAGAAGACGCCAGTTTTTTCAAAAAAAGAGTACCTGTCACTACCTATTGCTATCATAGGGGATATTTACATTCCCTGAGATAACAATAAAAAAAAAAAAAAAAATACTTGGAAGGAACAAATTTAAAAATAAAATAGCAAAATTAATAATAATAAAAAAAAAAAAAATAAAAAAAAAATAAAAAAAGCACCCCTGTCCTGCCCTGCTCTTGCCCAATGGCGAATGGAAGCGTCGGTCTGGCGTCATATGTAAACAGCAATTGCACCATGCATGTGAGGTATCACCGTGAAGGTCAGATCGAGGGCAGTCATTTTAGCAGTAGATCTCCTCTGTAAATCTACTGGGGTAACCTGTAAAAGCTTTTAAAAATGTATGTAGTTTGTCGCCAATGCGCGTTTGTGCGAAATTTTAAAGCATGTCGTGTTTGGTATCTATGTACTCGGCCTAAGATCATCTTTTTTATTTCATCAAACATTTGGGCAATATAGTGTGTTTTAGTGCATTAAAATTAAAAAAAGGGTATTTTTTAACCCAAAAAATGCGTTTGAAAAATCGCTGCGCAAATACTGTGTAGAAAAAAAAATGCAACACCCACCATTTTAATCCGTCGGGCCTTTGCTTTAAAAATATATATAATGTTTGGGGGTTCAACATAATTTTCTTGCAAAAAATAAATAAATAATGTTTTCATGTAAACAAAAAGTGTCAAAAAGGGCTTTGTCTTCAAGTGGTTAGAAGAGTGGATGTAAGCTTCCTAATGTTGTGTATAAAATGCCAGAACAGTTCAAAACCCCCCCAAATGACCCCATTTTGGAAAGTAGACACCCCAAGCTATATACTGAGAGGCATGTCGAGTCCATGGAATATTTTATATGTTGACACAAGTTGCGGAAAAACGAAAATTTTTTTTTTTTTTTGTTTTTTTGCACAAAGTTGTCACTAAATGATATATTGCTCAAACATGCCATGGGCATATGTGGAATTACACCCCAAAATACATTCTGTTGCTTCTCCTGAGTACAGGGATACCACATGTGTGAGACTTTTTGGGAGCCTAGCCGCGTACGGGACCCCAAAAACCAAGCACCGCCTTCAGGCTTTCTAAGGGTGTAAATTTTTGATTTCACTTCTCACTGCCTATCACAGTTTCGGAGGCCATGGAATGCCCAGATGGCACAAACCCCCCCAAATGACCCCATTTTGGAAAGTAGACACCCCAAGCTATTTGCTGAGAGGTATTGTGAGTATTTTGCAGATCTCGCTTTTTGTCACAAAGTTTTGAAAATTGAAATATATATATATATATATATATATATATATATATATATATATATATATATATATATTTATTTATTTTCTTTCTTAATTTTCAAAAACAAATGAGAGCTGTAAAATACTCGCCATGCCTCTCAGCAAATAGCTTGGGGTGTCTATATTCCAAAATGGGGTCATTTGGGGGGGTTTTGTTCTATTTTTGGCATTTTATGGCCTTCGAAACTGTGATCGGTAGTGAGGAGTGAAATCAAAAATTTGTGCCTAGAAATCCTGAAGGCGGTGCTTGGTTTTCGGGGTCCCGTACACGGCTAGGCTCCTAAAAAGTCCCACACATGTGGTATCCCCGTACTCAGGAGAAGCAGAAAAATTTATTTTGGGGTGTAATTCCACATATAACCATGGCATGTGTGAGCAATATATCATTTAGTGACAACTTTTTGTAATTTTTTTTTTTTTTTTTAGTCATTATTCAATCACTTAAGTAAAAAAAAAAAAAAAAAAAAAAAAAAAAAAATCAATGGGCTCAACATGCCTCTCAGCAATTTCCTTGGGGTGTCTACTTTCCAAAATGGGGTTATTTGGGGGGGTTTTGTACTGCCCTGTCATTTTAGCACCTCAAGAAATGAGATAGGCAGTCATAAATTTAAAGCTGTGTAAATTTCAGAAAATGTACCCTAGTTTGTAAACTCTATAACTTTTGCGCAAACCAATAAATATACGCTTATTGACATTTTTTTTACTAAAAACATGTGGCTTAATACATTTTGGCCTAAATGTATGACTAAAATTGAGTTTATTAGATTTTTCTTATAACAAAAAGCAGAAAATATCATTTTTTTTAAAAATTTTCGGTCTTTTTCCATTTATATCGCAAAAAAGTAAAATCGCAGAGGCAATCAAATACCATTAAAAGAAATCTCTATTTGTGGGAAGAAAAGGACGCAAATTTCGTTTGGGTACAACATTGGATGTCCGCACAATTTACAGTTAAAGCAGCGCAGTGCAAAATTCTGAATTCACCTCTGGTCCTTTAGCTACCAAATGGTCCCGGGCTTAAGTGGTTAACATCTGCAGAAATTGCACAGATGTCTCTGTAATTGCGGCCGAAATCGGGACTGACAAGCGGGAGTGAAATCAGCTGAACTCGCACGACTTCATTCCCACAGCCCAGTGTGAACCTGGGCTCATCCTGTGTTTTTTTTTTTCCTTTGCTTAATTTCCAACTCAAGGCTGCTGATACATAAATCCATGCGGAAGGCCCCCCCCCCCCATCTTGTATGGGTTAAATGCTTTCTGAGGCTGGGTTCACACTGGTACGACAAACGCTCCGACATTGGGAGCTCATGTCGCATGATGTGTAAAAATCGATGTTTCCCTATGAGAGCCGTCTTAACTGGTCCAACACAAGTCGGTCCGACTTTGAAAATGCTCCCTGTACTACTCTGGTCCGACTTCAGCCCATTGAATATCATTGAAGTCGGATCAAAGTATGATCCTTGTCCTAACCATCGGACCTTTGACATCCGACATGGTGATTTACAGCAGCAGTAAAAGGAATTTTTCTCACACTGGGATTGTTTTGATTGGTCAAATGAAAAGTCACACTATCACAAAGTTGGATCAAAGTAGTATCCTGTTCATTCAAGTCGGATGGATGTAGGACTGATGTCGCAAAGCAAAGTAGGATAAAAGTTGTATGAGTGTCGTGTCGTATCAGGGTGAACCCAGCCTCAACAGTGAAATTCTTGTGAGCTACCATATGATGCCTATTAATCAATCAAGTCAGCTGCTCACACTGATCACGTCTCAAATGATCATGCACAACAAATTGAAATATAGGAGGAGAGTGCCATGCTGTTTTAGGCCGGGTTCACACTGGGGCGACAAACGCTCCGACATTGGGAGCTCATGTCGCATGACGTGTGAAAATCAATGTTTCCCTATGGGAGCCGTCTTAACTGGCCCGACACATGTCGGTCTGACTTTGAAAATGCTCCCTGTACTACTTTGGTCTGACTTTGATCCGACTTCAGCCCATTGACTATCATCGAAGTCGGATCAAAGTCGGACCGCAGTCTTGCATGATCCGACTTTGGCATGCGACTTGTGCTATGCTGCTCGAGGGGGAACTCCAGGCCAAATTTTAAATAAAAAACCAGCATTGGTTCCCCCTCCAAGGGCATACCAGGCCCTTGGGTCTGGTATGGATTTTAAGGGGAACCCCTACGCAGAAAAAACGGCGTGGGGTCCCCCCAAAATCCAAACCAGACCCTTAACCGAGCACGCAACCTGGCAGGCCACAGGGGAAGAGGGGGGACGAGAGAGCGGCCCCCCCTCCCTCCTGAACTGTACCAGGCCGCATGCCCTCAACATGGGGGGTTTGGTGCTTTGGGGCAGGGGGCGACCTGTGGCCCCCCCACCCCAAAGCACCCTTCCCCCATGTTGATGACAGGGCCTCTTCCCAACAACCCTGGCCGTTGGTTGTCGGGGTCTGCGGGCGGGGGGCTTATCGGAATCCGGGAGCCCCCCTTTAATAAGGGGGCCCCCAGATCCTGGCCCCCCACCCTATGTGAATGAGTATTAGGGAACATCGTACCCCTACCCATTCACCTGGTGGAAAAAAAAGTCAATAAAAAAAACCACACACAGGTTGTTAAAGTAATTTATTGCACAGCTCCGGGGGTCTCTTCCATCTTCGGGGGGTCTCCAGTGTCGTCTCTGGGTCTTCCTTCCTTCTGCCGGGCCTCCGCTTTCTTCTTCCAGCTCTTTTGCTAGTGGAGGGGCCGGTCTTCTCCGTCGCCGTCTTCTTCCCTCTTCTTCTTCTCGATGTTGACACGTCGCTTCCTCCCGCTGTAATTCTTGGCTGTTCACTCCGCAGCGATTTATAATAGGCTTGTCATGACGTCACAGTCACATGCTCCCATGACGTCACAGTCACATGCTCCGGGGCCACCCAGGGCATGTGACTGACTTCATGAGAAGCCTATATAAATCGTTGATGAGCGAATAGCCAAGCATTACAGCGGGAGGAAGCGACGTGTCAACATCGAGAAGGAGAACAGGGAAGAAGACGCCGACGGTGACGGGAAGACTGGCCCCTCCAATAGCAAAAGAGCTGGAAGAAGATAGTGGAGGGGCCGGCAGAAGGAAGAAAGAAAGAACCGGAGAGCGAGGGAAGAAGGCAGCGGAGAAGACCGGGCCCGCTAGCAAAAGAGCTGGAAGAAGATAGCGGAGGCCCGCCAGAAGGAAGGAAGAACCGGAGACGACACCGGAGACCCCCCGAAGACAGAAGAGACCCCCCGGAGTCGGAAGAGACCCCCTGGAGCTGTGCAATAAATTACTTTAACAACCTGTGTGTGTTTTTTTTATTGACATTTTTTTCCACCAGGTGAATGGGTAGGGGTACGATATACCCCATACTCATAGGGTGGGGGGCCGGGATCTGGGGCCCCCTTATTAAAGGGGGGTCTCCTGGATTCCAATAAGCCCCCCGCCCGCAGACCCTGACAACCAACGGCCAGGGTTGTCGGGAAGAGGCCCTGTCCTCATCAACATGGGGCAGGGTGCTTTGGGGTGGGGGGGCCGCAGGTTGCTCCCCTGCCCCAAACCCCCATGTTAAGGGCATGCGGCCTGGTATGGTTCAGGAGGGAGGGGGGCCGCCCTCTCGTCCCCCCTCTTCCCCTGCGGCCTGCCAGGTTGCGTGCTCGGATAAGGGTCTGGTTTGGATTTTGGGGGGACCCCCACGCCGTTTTTTCGGCGTAGGGGTTCCCCTTCAAATCCAGACCCAAGGGCCTGGTATGCTCTTGGAGGGGGAACCCATGCCGGTTTTTTTTATTTAAAATTTGGCCTGGAGTTCCCCCTCAAGATTCATACCAAACACAGTGCCTGCTATTGGCGGGGATCCAAGTCGGATGCCCGTTCATTGAAAGTCGGACATATGTCTGCTTCATGTCGCAGGGCAAAGTCGGATCCAAAGTAGGTTGGCTGTCGTGTCGCACAAGTGTGAACCCGGCCTTAGGCTGGGTTCACACTGACACGACACGACAGTCATACTACTTTTTATCCTACTTTGCTCTGCGACATCAGTCCTACATCGATCCTACATTGGTCCTATATCCATCTGACTTGAATGAGCAGGATACTACTTTGATCCGACTTGTTCTTTGACCAATCAAAACAATCCCAGAGTGAGATAAATTCCTTTTACTGCTGCTGTAATCACATGTCGGATGTCAAAATTCGGATGGTAAGGACAAGGATCCTACTTTGATCCGACTTCAATGATATTCAATGGGCTGAAGTAGGATCAAAATCGGTCCAAAGTAGTACAGATAGCATTTTCAAAGTCGGACCAGTTAAGACAGCTGTCATAGGGAAACATTGATTTTCACACGTCATGCGACATGAGCTCCCAATGTCGGAGCGTTTGTCGGACCAGTGTGAACCCAGCCTCAACCTAAAACTGTGATACCTAATTAAATAATAAAATGCTCATATTGCAAATCATACAACTATTGCCTTAGGCCGGGTTCACACTTGTGCGACATGACAGCCGTCCTACTTTGGATCCGACTTTATCCTGTGACATGAAGCCGACATACGTCCGACTTTCAATGAACGGGCATCCGACTTGGATCCCCGCCAATACGTCATGAGAGGCCTATATAAATTATTGCGCACTGCACACCCGGCATTACAGCGGGAGAAAGCGACGTGTCAACATCGAAGAGGAGAAGAGGGAAGAAGACGGGAAGACCGGGCCCCTCCACTAGCAAAAGAGCTAAAGGGAAGATAGTGGAGCAGCCCGGCAGAAGGACAACGGAGAGCGGGAGGAGACGACAGGGAAGACCGGGCCTCTCCGCTAGCAAAAGAGCTGGAAGAAGTTAGCGGAAAAGCCCAGCAGAAGGAAAAAGGCACCGGAGAGCAAAAGAAGACCCCCGAAGTCGGAAGAAGAGACCCCCGAAGTCAGAAGAGACCCCCGGAGTCAGAAGAAGACCACCGGAGCTGTGTAATAAATTACTTAAAAACCTGTGTAGTGTTTTTTTAATGACATTTTTTTCCACCAGGTGAATGGGTAGGGGTACGATGTACCCCTACTCATTCACATAGGGTGGGGGGCCGGGATCTGGGGGCCCCCTTATTAAAGGGGGCTCCTGGATTCCGATAAGCTCCCCACCCGCAGACCCTGACAACCAACGGCCAGGGTTGTCGGGAAGAGGCCCTTGTCCCCATCAACATGGGGGCAGGGTGCTTTGGGGTGGGGGGGCCGCAGGTCGCCCCCCTGCCCCAAAGCACCAAACCCCCCATGTTGAGGGCATGTGGCCTGGTACGGTTCATGAGGGAGGGGGGGCGCCATCTCTCGTTGCCCCCTGTTTTTCCTGCGGCCTGCCAGGTTGCGTGCTCGGATAAGGGTCTGGTTTGGATTTTGAGGGGGACCCCCCACTCCGTTTTTTCGGCTTAAGGGGTTCCCCTTAAAATCCATACCAGACCGAAGGGCCTGGTATGCTCCTGGAGGGGAACCCATGACGTTTTTTTATTTAAAATTTGGCGTGGAGTTCCCCCTCAAGATCAGCAGAGCACAAGTCGCATGCCAAAGTCGGATCATGCAAGACGGCGGTGGGACTTTGATCCGACTTCAATGATAGTCAATGGGCTGAAGTAGGATCAAAGTCGGACCAAAGTAGTACAGGGAGCATCTTCAAAGTCGGACTGACATGTGTCGGACCAGTCAAGACGGCTCCCATAGGGAAACATTGATTTTCACACATCATGCGACATGAGCTCCTAACAAGCTCCGGACAAGTGTGAACCCAGCCTTATCCATTATTTAAAGTGTCCACATGATGAAAAGTGCTAAAGTGCAAAAATATATTGCAATGTGTATATTTGTAAACAAAGTCCTTATTAAAAAGTGCTTCAAGAATATATTGCAATGTGTATATTTGTAAACAAAGTCTTTATAAAAAGTGCTTCAATGATATCACAAAAAATGTGTTCCAGTGCACTAAAGTGCTGCGTGCGATTTTCTTCATGCGATACCATGCGTTAATGTACATATAAAGTCTATTTCAATTCCATCAAATCCATAAATTCAGGTGATAAATATCAAAACGTGCATATGTGTCCACTCTATGGTGCTCCCCCTTCAGTTATCCGCTCACCTTAGAGCGTGCGACCTTGTGGCTAAGCTTGGTCAAAACACGCTTCTGAACCACCTCTGGGTTCAATGTGTATGCTGGGATCCTGGGCTGGTTTATGGTACGTTTTTCCACATATTGGTCATAATAGAGGAAACTTGATAGTGTATTATAGTTTAACCACTTAAAAGAGGACGTAAACCCTCAGTAATTTTTTTTTTTTTTTTTTTTTTTTAAAAGAACCCTGCAAGAGAATGTCATAATGAGCCAGTATGCATAGCATACTAGCTCATTATGATCGACTTACCTGAGATCGAAGCCCCCGAAGTTCTCCTCCGTGCCCTCACCGCCGCCGCCATGTCTCCGAGATCTTCTTTCTGCTATCGCCGCTCGGGCGCTGTGATTGGCCCGGAGCGGCGATGATGTCACACGCATGCACGCTCGGCCCGGCAAGATCCATTTAGAAAACCGTCAACGATGCGGGCCCGCTAGTGCACATGCGCGTGATGTCATCGGCGCTATTTTTAAAAGCAAATATCTCCTTAACCGTGTGGTTAAGGAGATATTTCATGCACCTACAGGTAAGCCTTAATCTAGGCTTACCTGTAGGTGCATGTTGTCAAAGTGGGTTTACAACCACTTTAAGGACCGAGGCTCTTTCTGAGATTTGTTGTTTACAAGTTAAAAACATTTTTTTTTGGTAGAAAATTACTTTTACACTTTTTTCTAACACCCAAGGAATAAAATGGCGGTTGTTGCAATACTTTGTTACACCATATTTGTGCAGCGGTCTTACAAGCGCACTTTTTTTTGGAAAAAATAAGTTTTGAGTTAAAAAACCGGAGTTAGACTTACTGGTAACTTTTTCTAGGAGTCTTCCAGGACAGCCTCTGAGACATAGGGCTCCTCCCTCCGGGACAGGAAACACACACACCCATTATCTTTAAAGGTGGTCCTCCAGGCCTCCCTCTTCAGTTTACCAAAGAACTACCGGAAGGCTCTGAAAGATATAACACACTAACACATCGTTAGTACATAACGCCAACACCTAGTCAATAGCAAACACCGGGTGGGAAAACCAGGCTGTCCTGGAAGACTCCTAGAAAAAGAGTTACCGGTAAGTCTAACTCCGGTTTTCTCCGTTCGTCTTCCAGGACAGCCTCTGAGATAAGCAAGGAACTTACTTTGTCAGGGCGGGACCACTGCCTGGAGGACCTTTCGTCCAAATGTCTGCTCCTTGTCAGACAACAAATCCAGACGGTAATGTCTTGCAAAAGTCGAATATGATGACCATGTTGCTGCCTTGTAGATGTCCTCCGGGGAGGCTCTGGCCCTCTCTGCCCAAGATGCTGAGACTGCCCTGGTAGAATGTGCCTTAACCAATGGTGCTTGTCTACCTTCTAACTGATAAGTTTCTAAAATCGCCATCCTTATCCATCGGGCAATGGTCGATTTAGATGCTCTATAACCTTTGCGGACCTCCGCAAAATTAACAAAAAGTGACTCTGAGATTCTGAAGCTCTTAGTGACTTCTAAATAAATTAAAAAAAAAGACATCTTTTGACGTCTAACAAACTTAGAGATTCCTCCTCCTCTTCCTCTGAGGTGGGGCGAAACGTAGGTAGGACAATGTCCTGCGTTCTATGAAACATAGATGCTACTTTGGGGAGGAAACTAGGATCTGTCTCAAGTATAATCCTGTCCTCCAAAATTAACAAAAAAGGCTCTCGTATGGATAGAGCCTGTAGATCACTCACTCGTCTTGCTGATGTTATCGCTATCAAAAAAACAGTCTTGAGTACAATCCATTTCAGAAATGATTTCTCCAGGGGTTCAAAAGGACTACCCGTAAGAGCCCTGAGAACCAAAGATAAATCCCAAGTGGGGCAGGTTGTAACCTTCACCGGCCTAGATCTCGCTAGAGCCTTGCAAAAATTTCTAAACAAATTGATTTTGCTGTAGTGAAGTCTGGAGGAAAATACTTAAGGCAGCGGTCTGAACCTTTAGGGTACTAATAGACAGGCCTAGTTCCACACCTGCCTGGAGGAAATACAGTACCTCTGGTATCCCAGGATGATCTAGTCCTTGCTCTCCCAGCCAGGAAAGAAATCTCTTCCATACCTTGGCATAGATAGCCCTGGTTACTGGCTTACGGCACTCCAGCAGAGTTCTAATCACTCTGTCTGACAAGCCTTGAGCTTTTAGCAGTTGTTCCTCAGATACCAGGCTGTTAACTTTAGATTTTTTATCTGTGGGTAGAGAACCGGACCTTGGGATATCAGATCTTCCCTGACCGGAAGAGTCAATGGGGGATAAATGGCCAGTCTCTTTAGGTTGGCAAACCACGGCCTCTTTGGCCAGTATGGAGTAATTAGGATCAGGTCCGTAGATTCTGACAGGAATCTTTGAAGAACCGTGGCTATCAGCCTCACTGGAGGGAAGGCATAACACAGGTTGAACTGCCAAGGATTGGCGAAGGCGTCTATTCCTGTGGCCTGGTCCAACGGGTGGATAGAAAAGAACTGAGGCACCTTTTTGTTGTCCTCCGAGGCGAAGAGGTCCACCTCTGGCTGTCCCCAATGCTGCACAATCTCCATGAAGACCTCCCTGTTGAGGGACCATTCGTCTTGTCCTATGTGCTGACGACTTAGGAAGTCCGCCAGAGAATTCTGCGAGCCTTTTAGGTGAACTGCTGACAGAGAAGGCAGGTTCACCTCGGCCCAACATAGGATTCTGTTCGCTATGGCCTGCAAAGCTGGGCTCTTTGTGCCCCCCTGTCTGTTTATGTACGCGACAGCTGCCGCATTGTCGGTTCGCACCTGAAGGTGCTGGCCAACTATCTGGGACTGAAAGGTCTCTATAGCTCTGAGGATCGCCAGAAGTTCCCTCTGGTTTGAGGAATGCTGGGCCTCTATAGGAGACCAGGACCCCTGGGCTAGGTTTTCTTCCAGATGGGCCCCCAACCCCATGCACTGGCATCGGTAGTTATTACTATGGCCGTATGCCTGGCCCATGACAGACCCTTCTCCAGGTTGTGATGGGCTCGCCACCACCATAATGTCCTTTTGACCTTGGTGGAAAGGGGCATATTTGAATCCAGGCTCTTTTTTGCCATCTCAGTGGCTCAACATGAGATCCTGTAGAGGGCGCTGGTGCAGCCTTGCCCACGGAACAGCTGGGAAGCAGGACGACATCAACCCCAGAACTCTCATAACCTCCCTTATTGAGGCTGACAGGATAGAAGCGGGGCTACTGCCTGATCCACCTTCAGAATCTTCTCCCTGGGAAGAAAGACTTCCATCTCCACCGAAGAGATTCTGTGTCCCAAGTAAAGGACCTCCTGGGACGGGGTCAGCCGAGATTTGTCTCGGTTGATCAACCACCCCAGAGACAGTAGGAAACTCTGGGCCTCCTGTAGGTCTTTCTCCAGTTGTTGAAAAGATGGGGCGACAAACAGGAGGTCATCCAGGTAGGGGATCACTGTGATGGCTTTGACTCTCAGTGGAGCCAGGGCCTCTGCCAGAACCTTTGTAAAGATTCTCGGCGAGGAGGACAGACCGAAAGGGAGAGCTCGAAACTGGTAGTGCAGAACCTTTGTATCGATCTGCACTGCCAGCCTCAGGAATTTTTGAAATTTCTGATGTATGGGGATATGTAGATAGGCATCCCTGAGATCTACTATGGCCATGAAACAGCCTGGGAACAGGAGGTTGGTCACAGAGAATATTGACTCCATCCTGAACCTCTTGTATGTTATAAATTTGTTCAGAGGACGAAGATTCATAATTAACCTGAACTTCCCGGAAGGTTTCTTCACGACAAACACGTGTGAATACACTCCCTTCCCTTGCTCCTCCAGGGGCACCTGAATAAGGACTCTTTGATCCATTAGATCCCCTAATAATAGACCCAAAGCCTTTGCTTTTTCCCAGTCTCTTGGCAGCTGGGTAAGCTGGAACATTGAAGGGGGAACAGAATCAAACTCCAATCTGTAACCGTTTCTTATTATGTCCAAAATGAACGGACTTGGAGTCGAATTGACCCATTGTGGGAGGAACTCCCCTAATCTCCCTCCCACTGGGACACAGGAGTCACTGGGGTTTAGGGGTGGTTTGAGGAGGATTAAATAGGATTCCTCCTCTTCCACGTCCCTTATGGCCCGTCCAATGCTTCTTGGGACGGCCATCCCTTTCCTGTTGCCTGGGGCCACGAAAAAAACGTTTGTTCTCGTTTTTCTTTTTCTTTTCAGGAAAGGCCTTCTTCCTATCCTGGGTTCTTTCCAGAGCCTCATGTAGACCTGGTCCGAACAGATGGTCACCGGAAAAGGGTAACCCACACAGTTTAAGCTTAGAGGCAGGATCGCCAGACCATGTTTTTAGCCATACAGCCCTTCTGGCTGCGTTAACCAAAGCGGCAGATCTGGCTGCCAATTTTACCGACTCCGCGGAGGCATCTGCCAGAAAGCCTACTGCCTTAAATAGTAGGGGAAAAGATTTTAACAGCTGCTGTCTAGGTGTACCAGCAGCAATGTGAGATTGTAATTGTGTGAGCCAGCACTCCAGATTTCTGGCCACACAAGTGGCTGCTAGGGCCGGTTTCAACTCTATGGCAGAGGCATCCCAAGCCCTCTTTAGCAGCACATCTCCCCTCTTATCCATGGGATCCTTGAGCGACCCCAGATCATCGAAGGCCAAGTCTGTCCTTTTAGAGACCTTGGCTAACGGTGCATCCAACTTTGGAATCTTATTCCATGGATGAGAAGCATCTGCTTCAAAGGGGAACCTCCGCTTGAGGTTACCAGAAAAGAAGGGCCTCTTTTCCGGCTGCTCCCACTCCAGCAAAATCGACTCAGAGTTTTATGAACAGGAAACACCCTGGCTTTCTGTGCACCAGACCCCTGATACATTAGGTCGTGCTTTGAAAGTTGGACTTGCTCCTCACGAATTTCTAACGTGTCGTAAATCGCCTTCAACAAATCTCTCACATCATCCAGGGATAGCTTGTATTTGGCCCCCCTGGAGGAATCATCCTCCTCGTCAGAGCTGGACGCTGAATCCGCCTGAGAAGAGGCAAGCGATCTAGGTACCCTCTCCCTAACCATCACCTCCTCCTCCTGACTAGGCTCAGACAGGGAGGGTGTAGTGGCTGCTCTATATAGGGAAGAAGAAGAGGGACCCTGCACCCTATCCATGATTCCTTTAAATGATTGGAATGTGGATGCTAGCTCGTCTTTAACCGAAGCCAGGATCTTGGGACACTCTGCCACAGAATTATCCTTAACGAGACTGCTGACACAATCAGGGCATAGAGGCTTCTCCCAGTTAGAGCCTAACTTAGCCCCTCAAACGGCACACTTTTTCCTAGGCGGCTGCATACGAGTCTTGTCCTGGGATTTGACCTGAAAGTCAAACAAAAGAAAAAAGGACAAGAAATTTCCATCAATATGCTACCCTGACCCACACCACCACTGTGCTCGAGTCAGCCTAGGAAGTGCCCCCCCCTCACCAGAAGGTTCTCCACCCAGGGAGGGGAATATAGGGTCCAATACCCTGGCCCCCCAGTGTAAGGAATGGTCCACCCTCACCACCTTACCTGATAGGCACCGGAGCCTGATGAACCGGAGTCTACGACCTGAACAGGTGTCTCCATGGTCCCGGGTGCTTTGCGCGGCCTCGCCGAGTCTATCACCGCTCCGGTAACGCCTGGCAATCCTCCGCTGCGCCTAAGAGACTGGAACCATGTCTCCAGGCGCCCCTTGATGACGCGGTTCCGCCGGAAGTCTCGTCACTTCCGCCCGCTGGAATGCAGAAGCCCCGCCCCCCGCTGTACCCGGAAGTGTCGGCCGAATCGACGTGGCCAGCCGAGCGTCTCTCGCCCGTCCGCCAGGACACAACCTCGTTCAGGTACAGGCAGACAGGGGGACTGGGTCCAAGCCATCCAGGGTCCAGCTCTCTCCGAGCTTAATGGCAGCGGTGGAGCCGGCAACCACGCTCTTCCCCGATAGGACAGAGGGGTGCCCAGGCAGAGGAGAGTCCCTGCCAGGGGCTCTTCCCAGGACAGTCCCGAGACATGGAGCTCCTTAGGTTCCTTATGCGTGCTCCTTCCCGTCCGGCAGGAAACACAATAACTGAAGAGGGAGGCCTGGAGGACCACCTTTAAAGATAATGGGTGTGTGTGTTTCCTGTCCCGGAGGGAGGAGCCCCATGTCTTAGAGGCTGTCCTGGAAGACGAAAAGGAGAAAAATAAAAAACAGTAAAAACTTTGCCCAATTTTTTTTATATTGTGAAAGATAATGTTACACCGAGTAAAATTGATACCCAACATGTCACGCTTCAAAATTGTGCCCACTCGTGGAATGGCGACAAACTTTTACCCTTAAAAATCTCCATAGGTGACATTTAAAAAATTCTACAAGTTGCATGTTTTGAGTTACAGAGGAGATCTATGGCTAGAATTATTGCCCTCGCTCTACCGATCGCGGTGATACCTCACATGTGTGGTTTGAACATCGTTTTCATATGTGGGGAACTGCTCATGTATTCATTTGCTTCTGCATGCAAGCTCGGCGGGACGGGGTGCGTTAAAAATTTATTTTTTCTTATTTTACCTTTTATTTTCATTTTTTTTACACTGTTCTTTAAAAAAAAAAAAAGTGTCACTTTTATTCCTATTACAATGCATGGCACATGTCTTGAACTTGGTCGTGCAGCGATTCGTTGTCAAATACCCTGGGGTCCAGGACGTCTTGCGGCAGGCAAGGAAAATCTCGGCCCATTTCAGATCTTACACGGCCATGGCTCACCTTGCTGACATTCAGCGGCGACACAATCTGCCGGTCAGACGTCTTATTTGTGTATATGCTTGATAACTGCACGACGACTACCTGTACGGACTCTGCAGCAGGACAGGTTCTGGGGAGCTTGTTTTTTTTTCACTGCGTCAGTGGCTGCTCATGCGCAACGCATGCAGACTTCTGCGGCCATTTGATGAGATCACCAAACTGGTCAGTCGCAGCCATGGCGCCATCAGTGACATCGTACCTTACGCCTTCTTTATGGAGCGTGCATTGCGTCGTGTCATTGATCAAGCCGTCGAGGAGCAGGAATATGAGGAAGTCACAATGCTGGATGAATTCCCAGGGGGGGCTACTCTGAGACAAGTCAACAACAGGATTTTAAAGAGGAGCAGAGGAGGATGGTGCCGGGGCGGATGAGGAGGAGCAAGAAGAGCATGCTTTAAACCTTTCTGAGATCCCTGTTGTTGTCCGTGGATGGGGGAGGAGAACGAGGACGACATTATCCTGGATGATGAGCAGGAGCCAAGCCACCACACCGCTTCCAGTTTAGTGCAAATGGGGGCAAGGACCAGTACTGGGTGGCAACTTACTTAGACCCCCGGTACAAACAAAAAATGCCGGAAATGATACCACCATCACAGAGGGCTGTCAGAATGGAGCAGGCCTTGCTTAGAGAAATGCTGCATTGTGCTTTTGTGTGCGCTAGCAGAGGAATTTCCACTCACAGAGAAACAGTTGCGGGTACCAATCCAACAGCGCCTGCAAAAAGAGGGCGGTTTGAAGATGTGTTGGTCACTTCTGATATGAGATCATTCTTTTAGCCGACCCATCGACAGCTGTCATCCGGATCCAGCATCAGGGAATGCCTAGACCGACAGGTGTCCGACTACATCGGGTTAACGGCCGATGTGGACGCTCTGAGAAGTGATGAACCCCTGGACTACTGGGTGGGCAGGCTTGACCTCTGGCCAGAGCTTGTACAATTTGCAATGGAACTGTTGGCTTGCCCCTCGTCCAGTCCGAAAGGGCGTTTTCACGTACCTAGTGGACGAGCCCGAATTGCAGGGGATGGCCTCTCTTGCGGCTCCGACTCGAGGCCCCTGGTAGGGTGAACAGGAAGCACAGGAGTCAGGAGTTGCATGAGTGCCTGGCAGGATCAACAGCAGGAGGTTTGTCTGAAGTCCAGGTGAAGCTGTACAGAAGGACCGTAGGTGCGACTGAGCAGAAGCAGAAACCGGCTGGATCGGCAGGCAGATGCAGCAGACTGGAACTGGATAGCAGACCGGAGCTGGACAGCTGGCTGGAAAGGACAGCAGACAGGAACCTGGGACAGGCTGGATCAGCAGACAGGTGCAGCAGGCTGGGACTGGATGGGTCAAGCAAGCCGGGTCAGTTATTAGGCGGACAGCAGAAGGACCAGAGGAGCAGGCAGAAGAGAGGTCAGACAGGCCGGGATCAGATACAGGCAGATGGCAGGTATGGTCAGGAGCAAGCCGGGTTCAACACTGGAAGGGACTGGAACAGAGTTCAGAAGTCAGGAACACACGTAACGCTGTAGATCAGACAGCAAGGACCCAGTGTGTCAGTCTGGTTTAAATAGCCCGTCTGGTGTTAGTGGGCGCGCGCATGCGCATTGGTGCCCACGATCGTGCACCAGGAAGTTCAGAGCGCCTGTTACTGGCAGGATCTTCCTGACAGATGTTCAGCGCAGCAGGGGGGATCGTGACCGATAAGCACACTCGCCTAGCTCATGACAGTTTTGACTACCTCACATTTCTAAAAATGAATGAGGCATGGATCCCGGAGGAATTTAAACACATGTGACCAGTAGACCATGTTTGATTCAAATTCCTCATGACAGGCCACAAATATCCGCCACCACCCATAACAATTCATGGTCCCTGTCTTAGGTAAATACAGTGGCATAAAAGGCCTTTTATGTCATGTCTCAGTTGAATGCCTAATTTTTGGGGCCTGTAATGGCCGAAACGTATTTATCCTGTGAATGCCTAATGTACCTCCAGCCACAGAATACAAAGTTCTTTGCTGTCAGGTGAACGCCTGTTGGCTAATTTTTGGGGCCTGTACTGGCTGACACTTACTTCTTTATCCAGGCTGTGAATGCCTAATTTTTCAGACTGGAATTGAAAATCAATGGGTCTGTAAACATTCCGCTAAATTGTGGAACGAATGCGGACCCATTTTACAGACGTGTGAATGGACCCTATATGTATTTGACATGTATTTACCAGCTGCTGTCAGTTCTGGCTGATTTAGGCCGAGCTATTACACTAAAATCGAGCAATATTACAAAAAACAAAATACACGTTATAACTGTATAAACGATTTATATAAAACATAAAAAAAAAAATGTTATGGCAACTTTTCCAATAGCAGGATCATCTCCTTCACCCCCTTCATAGCCTGGCCTTGCCTCTCCTCCATGGCCTTCATGCGCTCCTGAATTAACAAAATTTTGCAGATAAAAAAAAAAAAAAAAAAAAAAAGAAGAAGAATGCTTATCGATCGCATATTCGCTTAATACTTCCGGTATGTCAGTGTCCATGTTGTGGGACTATGTGTGCACAGCTAATTTTGTGGCTGCAAATATGACCTGGAAGTTTTTCATGTTCGCCTGCCATTAAAATGAATAGGACCCGCCGCAAACCTGCGGTTCGCGAACATTTGCGCGCGATCGATTTCGCGAACCGTCCCATCAGATGTTCGTCCATCACTACATATAAGCCTTTAAAATTAGCACTTTTGTTTTTTCATGTTCACGTCCCATAAACTTTAAACGGTGTTCGAACAAATTTTTTGCCTGTTCGCATGTTCTGCTTTGAACCAAACCGGGGGGGTGTTCGGCTCATCCCTAATCCTGAGTTTGGCTTGCATGGGAGACAATCAAATATACCAGGAAAGAAGAGTAAAACAAGGACACATCCAATTTTTATTCATGATCTTAAAATGTTAATAAACAGTATTCCGAGGATTGATGTTGCTGTTCGGTCACCAAGTGGTCCCTCTTGCAGTGATGGGCATTTCAGGCATGTTGGTTAAGATGAATAGAGGATTGCAGCTGTACTTTTGGCCAAGGTTGTAGGATCAGGCATTTTAGTCTTTGGAGACACATGCAAGGCAATTTTTTCTGGGATGTACTGAAGAGTGGATACTCTGATGTTGCTGGACAAGGGGACTAAAATAACAAAATTTGTATTTCTACTCTCCAGCCTCAATTAACCATGTCTCTTGAATTAACAAGGAACCATTATGTAAACCAGTAAAAGGTAATACATTATCCCAATTTTTACTAGACATGTGCAAAAGGAAAAAATTTGTTTAGTTTTGTTTTAATTCGTTATTAATTTCGTTAAATTTGTTTTAGGATTTTGTTTGACCGAATTCGAAAAATCGGTAGCATTCGAAAATATTTCGACATGTCGATAATAGAAATGATTAGAATAGAAATAGAAAATAGACTAGAAAAACAATAGAATACATTATATTTTATTCTGTTCTATTTTTTTCTAATCTATTCTTTTATATTCTATTCAAATCGAAATCATTATATATTAAATTTGAATTTCGGAAGATGGAGTTATAGATATATAAATATTTTTTTTTTCCCCGACATTCAAATTTAGTATAGAATGAATTCGAATTTGAATAGAAAAGATTAGAATAGAAATTTAAATAGACCAGAATAGAATATATTATATTTCATTCTATTATGTTCTATGCTATTCTTTTCTATTTTCTATTCAATTCTAATTATAATCTTTTTCTTTTTTAATTCAAATTCATTCTATATGAAATTCGAATGTTGGAAAATGGTTCTGTTTGTATGTTTATACATCTACACACAGATTAGAAATATTTTCCAAAATTCAAATCTCATATAGAATGAATTAGAATAAAAAAGAATAGCATTGAGAAAAAAAAGTTTAAAACAGAAAAGAATATTATATATATATATATATATATATATATATATATATATATATATATATATATATATATATAACACACGCACCCTAACTTCAAGAGGGAAGTTTCAGGAAAAAATAAAAAACTTTCCACAGCCCCCTGCGTATAACATGCAGGCACAGTTTACCCCCTTTTTTCGAGGTAAAAAAAGTGAGTGCTATACGCCAATAAATACAGTAATTATATATATAATTCTCGAAATTCAAATTTAGTATAGAACTATTTAGATTAGAAAAGATTTGAGGAGGGCGTGGTTTGCCGTGAGAGGAAATGGCCACTTAAACCCTGAGCTCCGTCAAACCAGTGCCTATACTAAACTAAAATAGGGGTCTACTGACATCTTGACTCCCATGATGGGGACTTCATCCCGCTCGAACTCTGAGTCTCGATCCCGCTCACCAAGGGATGAAAGCAACCGGGTAAGCCCAAATATCCCAGAGATTTTCAGATCTCAACGCACTCAGAGGACAAACATGGCGGCCCCTCTTCCCGCCTCAACTCGGGGCCCTAGTTCTAGTGAGATAGTACTGACTCCCACGAATCCAATCCAAAATCTGGCAGGAACCACCCGATCTGAACCCCAGCAGCTCAGTCTCACTGACCTCAGAATGGTGGCTGCGGATATTAAAGACACGCTCTCCGCGTCCATATCCGACCTCCGCCATGAACTCCAAGCCATATCGGGACGCGTACAAAACATTCAACATACAACGGCTCAACAACAGACAGCAATCCGGAGGATCCACGGCCGAGTGGATACCCACACCTTGCAGCTCCGTGACATCCAGCGTCACGTCGAGGATTTGGATAACAGGGGACGGAGGCATAACCTCCGAGTAAGAGGCCTCCCGGAATCGGTCGACCAGGACCAGATACTCCCCGCTGTTACCTCCATCTTCAATAGCCTCCTGGATCGCGCTCCCCAAACCCCTATAGAGATGGAGCGCATACACAGGGCTCTGAGACCCAGAGGCAAGGAAACGGACCCTCCGAGAGACATCATTTGCTTCCTTAATGACTACTCTCTCAAGGAAACTATCCTTAAGAAAGCCCGCGACAAGGAGGGCCTAGAGTTTGAAGGCCGCATGATACACATCTTCCAGGACCTGTCGGCAATCACGCTGAAACAATCGCAAGGATTTGCGACCCCTGCTTGAAGTCCTGCGTGACAGAGGCATTCGCTACCGTTGGAAGTTCCCATTCGGTCTCCTAGCCACCCACCAGAGCCGCTCCGCTTTACTGAGGGTCCCAGAGGAAATGGATGATTTCTGCCGAGCCCTGGACATACCGTACGTGGATGTGCCGAACTGGTACGCGGACTTTGATCTCCTCAACCCCCACCTCCACTCATCCAGTGAAGAACCGATGGAGGCACAGGACACAAAAGGTACCGGAGACGCCGCTCCCCTTCGGCCATCAGACCCAGCTCAACGGCACAACGTAGGCTTCAACCTACGAGCCCCACAACCGCCCCCTTGCCTCGGAGAGCGCGCCGGGACCGCTAACTTGGCTCCCGCGGACGGGACACACCACCACATCCAGGTGAATACACTTGCTATGCTCTCTGCCACCTCTCCCTTCACTATCAGGGTCTGTCTGACTGGTGCGGTAACATCCATACCCACGACTGCATGATGTACCGCAAAGTATATCTACCACCCTTCTATGGCACCCTGGGAGCCTTCTCGTCCCACGTAGGGGGAATACTGAACTGCTATGGTCCCTGAGTCTCCACGCCTGCCAAGAGGACTTTATGCGGACACGAGGCTGTCTCCTTTTGCAGCAAGCATCTCACCGACTCCACCGCTGTTGCGGATGCCATCGGAGGATAGCAAGCAAGGACAACCAAACAACTAACTTGACTGAATCACCGCACGGCTTCCTTGTCATTGGGACCTCTCCTTCACTGCGCCCTACAGGACAATGTGCGGACCTTCCCCGGCCCCTGGGACGTTATCAGATTCCGACACCCCAACTTCTCTCACCCGATTCAGTGATGCCGCTCAATCCAGTTGAAGGGACTCTCTCTACTTCTTATATCCCTACAGGTTTACCCATATCGTGATGGACGGAGGTTATACAAAGGCACCCGCATCACATCTGAACTGTTCACGTGAACTATCCCCTTCGAATACCTGCCTGCTGGTAAAGCTTTAGGGACCATGTTCCCCCTTTATATGCTGTGTGAACATATGCCCCTTCCCTTAGAAGTCATATAGAGAAGTCTTCATTTCCAAAAAAAAATTAAATCTCTTTGATTTCCTTGCTTTCCTGTCTAGACTGCTCTCCCTGTGTAGTATCCCAAGCACCCCTCGCGACATGATCGTTTTTGCCACTGCTCCTAGTATTACCTTCTCAAGCGGTCCTATAGCGCCACCTAGTGTAATTTCGAGATGTCTGCCAAGCTAACCTATGGCCTTAATAATAGTTGCTACCCTAGATAACCCTCTGACACATATACTGCAACGGTGGCTTATTTCCTTAAACCAAGCTATGTACACATTGCCCATCTGAATTCTCCACACTGATGCTGGTACGAACCCTACCATACACCATACTCCACGCACCTAACGCATCTCCTACCTACTCCCAGGGTGTGAGCAAAACTTTGCCTTGACATCCGTTCAGACGACCCATGCCTCCCCTTCCCATAGCTCTCTGCACCTGCTGCACCTGTTGTAGCTGCTATCCTGTTCACGGGATCCAGATGTCCAGTTGACAATCGTCCCTTTCTACCTACTGCAGGGTTTCATCTTACAGGGATTCTTCTACACCTTGACTATAGGACAAGGATGCTATAAGTTTGAACTGGTACAAAGTCTCAGATTTCATGTTTTATGTTTTAGATTTATCTATTATGTTTCCTCCCAAATAGTTATGCTTATTGTAGATGTTATACGGAGCTGCTGCCTGTTACTGAGCCTATAGGATACAGATACCATATGAATGTGAACTATTCCAAGCTACCCTGTTTACTGAATCCCTGACAACAGACCTCACCAGGATTGCCCCATACACACTAACTCACACTAGACTAATCCTCCAACCCGACACATACTCTATTCATCCCCTTCTGCCTTCCCACTACCCCACCCGCTACCACTCTTGCACAAATAGGTCACTGGTTGGACGGATCACATGGTATCTCTATAACATTCTAACGTACCCCTTTCTGTACATCTCTTTCATATCTTGCTGCTCTTCATCGCTCTCTCTCGACAGACCAACTCCCACACAGTGGCATTTAATATAGCCCTTCTTTCTGGAACTTATCGTAAATAGATCCTGCCACTGACTCTTTTCGGACTGCCCACGTCGACGGGCCACACCCTTTAAAGCAGGTGAGCAGGTACTCCCTGCCGCCGGAACTCCCCCCACCCCTTATATCCCACCTTTCCCTCTACCCTTTACGGCCCACCACCCACCCTACCTTTAACATTTTGCCTGGGGACGCCCCTCGACTACACATACTCATTTATAACAGGCAACCTATATTTTGACCCCACTCCCTCCCCTTCGGCCTCCTTGCCACAGCTCTAGAAATTTACTTGATCAACCAACCAGAAACCACAGCGACTGACGTCAATCATGCCACCAGTAACACCAACTACCGCCACACCTCCTCTAAAAATTGTCTCACTTAACGTAAAGGGACTTAATGTCCCAGAAAAACGGTCTCGACTCCTCTTAACCATGCAACGCTCCAAAGCGGACATTATATTTCTGCAGGAAACACATTTCCGCACTGATGCTACACCCAAATTCCAAACCCATCACTTTCCTACAGTATACCATGCAACCAACCCCCTAGCCAAAATGAAAGGGGTCTCCATTCTCCTACGGAACAACTGCCCTTTCCAACTGACAGACAAACTGTGTGATGTTAAAAGAAGATTCATATTCCTTAAGGGATCCTACCTCGGTAGGACATTTACATTGGCTAATATTTATGCCCCAAACGTAGGTCAGGTGCCCTTTTTCCGTGCTATCACAGACACGCTGACCACTTTTCATGAAGGTACTCTTATACTAGGGGGAGACTTCAATGTTCCGCTCAGCCCCGTTCAGGATACCTCCAAAGGAACTTCTGCTCTTCCTTATGCAGCTCTACGTAAGATTAGAAACTGCGTACAAAACCTGTTACTACATGACACCTGGCGTACACTGAACCCGAATGGCAAGGACTATACCTTCTACTCGGCCCCTCACGGGAGGTACTCCAGAATAGACTATTTATCTCCCAAAAGGACCTCCCCCTGCTCCATAACGCCTCCATCGACCCCATGTTCATGTCAGATCACCATCCCATTTCTGTAACATTGACTATCCCAGAAACGATCCCACGCTCGCAGACCTGGAAACTGGACCCCTCCCTACTTACTGACCCAACTATCGCTGAAGAAGTCAGGACACATATTAAACATTTATTTTCAGAAAATGACCCCGCGGACACCTCTACCATTGTTACGTGGGAAGCCCACAAATGTGTGGTACGCGGTATCCTTATAGCGGCGGCAGCTAAACGCAATAGGGAGAGACGGAAACTATACACAACGCTGTACGGAAAAATACGTAAGCTAGAGAGTACACACAAACATACGCAGGCCCTGGACACTTTGACGGACCTTATCCAAACTAGAAACGAACTGCTGGACCTACTGGGCAAACAGGTGAGACGTAAATATATTCTGACAAAGAAAACTTTCTATGAATATGGCAACAAAGCCAGTAAGTGGCTCGCCAGAGCTCTTCAAACTCGGAAAGCTACCACGACAATACATGCCTTATTTGACGCCCAATCGGGCCGCAAACTCAATGCAACCCCTGACATTGCCAAACAGTTTGTTCAGTACTACTCTAACCTTTATAACCTCCCCCCGACGGATCCCTCGATAACGGAATCCACGAGGAAACAAATGATTGTAGATTTCTTGGGTCAATATAGCCCTGCCCCTATCTCAGCCTCTGTGGCTCAGGATCTAGATGTCCCTTTACAAAAAGAAGAAGTAGACCTTGCGCTTAAACAGCTGAAAATAGGCAAATGTCCCGGACCTGACGGCCTGAGTGTAGGATACTACAAATCATATGCTGACATCCTTACTCCCTTTTTGCTCACGGCCTTTAACTCCTTCGAACTCCCATCGAACTCCCATCGAAACCCCCACGTGACCTACTCACTGCACACATTGCGGTTATCCCAAAGCCGGGTAAGGACCCTTCTACGGTTGCCAGCTATAGGCCTATCTCGTTACTCAACGTCGACCTCAAATGGTACGCCAAAACGATTGCAAACCGGCTTCTACCACTCCTACCCCAACTTATCGACCTCGACCAAGTCGGCTTTGTACCAGGTAGGGAGGCGAGGGATAATACCTTAAAGCTATCAATATACACCATTGGCTTACGTACACTAGTCAGCAAGGATTTTTTCTTTCCCTCGATGCGGAGAAGGCATTTGACAGGGTGGCCTGGGACTACATGAAAGACACCTTGGAGGTCATAGGCCTACCTACCAGGATGCTGAACTTTATTGCAGCACTCTAATCTAATCCTACCGCCAGAGTCCGAGTGAACGGCCACCTGTCGGATGCCTTCTCCATTTCGAATGGAACTCGCCAGGGCTGCCCCCTCTCCCCAATAATTTTCATCCTCATGCTCGAACCTTTACTGAGACGCCTCAGGGGTGCGCAGGACATTAAAAGGTATAGAAGTCAAACAACGTATGTATAAACTAGCCGCATTTGCGGATGATATCCTCCTTTTCCTTCGAGACCCACTGACGACACTCCCTAATCTTCTTAAAGAGTTCCATTCCTTTAAGATCCTCACCAACCTTCAAATAAATTTTGCAAAATCCAACGCCCTAAACATCACTCTACCCCCTAACATTTGTCGACAATGCCAAGAAAATTTTCCGTTCACATGGCAACGCACTGCGATCACATACCTGGGCATCCAACTCCCTACCTCCCTAACTGACTTATACTCCAAAAATCATGCGCCGCTACTACGGTCTATCATAACAGATCTAGGAAAATGGTCCTCTGGAACGTTTTCATGGTTCGGGAGGGCCTCTATCGTCAAAAATGACTATCCTGCCTAAGATCCTGTACCTCCTACAGACGATACCTATCGCACTTCCGCAAAACATTCTTCTCGACCTATCGGAGAATTTGCACTAACTTTATATGGGGAGCAATTCATCCACGATTAGGCTACCTTAGACTCACCACTCCCAAACCCAAGGGGGGGGATAGGCCTTCCTGACATTCGTAAGTATCAGCAGGCCTGTCATCTCACCAGAATATTAGATTGGAACATACACGCCAACCGGAAAGATTGGGTCCGATTAGAACATGCTTTATCTGCCCTCCCACTGGCGCAACTCCCCTGGATAGCCCCTCAACACACTCCTGCGGAAAGCAAACTTCACCCACTCATCTACCCTACTCTTACATCCTTCCAAGATGCGTGCACCAAGCACAAGATTTCCTCGATACATGGGCCGATGACCCCACTTAAACACAATCCTGAGTTCTCCCCGGGGACACAACTCCTTTTTAGCAGAGGGATGGCCGCACCCGACTATTAGGGCAGAACACTTCTTCGAGGACAACCGTTTTCTATCCCACACAGACTTATCCTCCAAAATGACCACAGCCTCATTCCCCTTCTGGACTTACGTCCAACTCAGACATTATTTTGACCATCCCAAACCCAGACCCGAGTGGTTTCGCTGTACCACCCCGTTTGAATCTCTTTGTTTAAAAGAAGAACCCCAGAGGCATCTGGTATCGTACACATATGCCTTACTATTTTCAGATCATAATCCCAAACTACACTGGGTCAATCAGACATGGGAGCGAGACCTGTCAATTGACCTCACGGAAACGGAATGGGAAAAAATCTACACGCATATACACAAGGGAACGGTCAACGTGAATGCACAAGAGAATGCATTTAAAATCTTTTCCAGGTGGTACAGAACACCTCTCCAAATACACCGCATTTACCCCTCCCATCCCCAACAGTGCTGGAGATGCCAGACCGAGATAGGGTCTCTCTTGCATATCTGGTGGACTTGCCCCAAACTTCAACCCTTCTGGTCTGAGGTTCACAGGCTCATTGCTCAAATTTCCGCGTACACACTAGATTATACGCCAGCACAATTTCTGCTCCACCACTCTCCGACGCTACCCCGTTCCTACCTATGCTCACTGGCCATGCACATGGTGAATGTGGCAAGAATGTGTATACCATCTAAATGGCGCTCCCCTGACCCGCCATCGTTAACAGATTGGTTTAGACGTATACATAAAACGTCGGAAATGGAGGACTTAATACATCAGGCACGCGATACCCCAGCCAAATTTACCGAAACATGGTCATGCTGGGTTCACTTTACTACCACGGATGAATACAAAAAAGTCCCGATCTAATTGAATCACAAGAGCTGTGGCGGGGAGGTAAAAGTGGGCTGGTTCCCCTCCCTCTCCCCTCACCCCCCCCAGTATCACCCTGTCCCTGTCAATCACCAAGTACTTTGACCTACAATATGTTCTACTTTCTTTTATTCTACTCTATTCTATCCTGACCATACATCTTGTACCTGATCTCGACTTGAGTACGATCAACCCCAAATTAGACGAATGCGTGATCCAAACATGTTCTTTAATATTTGATCATAATCCATTTCATAGTTTTACGTACCGTAATGTTTTTAGGACAAGCTGCTACAGTGAATATTGATACTTTTTTATAGGTTTTATTCTGTCTTTATTCATTTGAGCTTCACCTTCTGAAATGGCCTATTACCACATGTTTGTTATTCTCAGCTGCTGCGCCCGCACTTTTCTGTCACCTGTCAACTTCCTTGTGACTGTATGACTCGGTTTCTTATTTTCCAAATAAAAGTTTTACCCAAAAAAAAAAAAAAAAGGAAAAGATTTGAAAAGAATAGACTAGAAAAACAATATAACATAATAAAATTAAATATATTTTATTTTATTCTGTTCCATTGTTTTTCTAGTCTATTCTTTTCTATTCAATTTTTTTCTTTTCAAAATCATTCTATACGAAAATCGAATTTCAGAAGATGGTTAGAGATAGATAGAGAGAGAGATAGATATATATATATATATCTATCTCTCTATCCATATATATTATATTTTTGTTTTATAGGGTTAGGGATTAGGGATTCCCCTTGAAGAATAAGGCTTGGACTCAGTGATTGGAATAGAATAAAATAATATTTTATACTATTCTGTATAATTGTTTTTCTAGTCTATTCAAATCTTTTCTATTCTAATTCATTCTATAGGAAATTTGAATTTCGGAAGATGGATGGAGATAGATACATACACATACGATTGGTTCTATTTTTTTTTATTTTTTTATATTAGTTTCGAATATTTTCTATTAAAATTCGATTTAATGCTATATGAAATTTGAATTTCGAGAGATAGAGATATAAAACCATCTTCTGAAATTCAAAATTTTGTATAAAAATTTGGATCAAATTTGAATAGAAAATATTAGAATATAAAATAAATAGAAAAGAATAGACTAAGAATAGACTATAATAAAATATAATATATATTATTTTAGTTTCCACTATTTTGAGTTATTTTCCCAATCTATTCTCAAATTCAAATTTATACAATTCGAAATTTGAATTTCAGAAGAAGGTCATATTCTTCTATTGTATTTTATTACACTCTATTAAAAATTCTATTATGTTCTTTACTATTCTTTTATTTTCATTCTATGGTGTTATTATTTTATATTCTATTTTATTGTATTTTTTAGAAATCTATTTATATTTTTTCTATTTCGATTTGAATTGTTTTCAAATTCTATGCGAGTGGAATTTGTTCTAATTCGATTCGAATTTCATCCGTGGTTTTTCGATTCGGAACGTTATTTTGGATTCGGTTAAATTAAATAGTATTGCAATTTGGTAATACGGATGCATCCGAATAATGAAAAATTCGTACGAATTTCGATTTGAAACGAAATGCACAATTTTTACCACGGATATGGACAAATTTCTTTAACATTGTCTTAAATTAGCTCTTTCAACCTGACCTGAACATTTTGGGCGATATGGAATGTGAAATTTTTGCTCCACCCTTAACATCTCTAGGCAAGCGGTCATCACCTTTCCAATAAAATGGGACCCCTGATCTGACTCCATTGATGGGAGCCTCCATCTACTGAACACCCATTCCACCAAAATCTTAGCAGTATTCTGCACAGTGTTACTTTTGGTTGGGAAGATCTCTACCCATTTCGAAAACAGATCTGTGACTACCAATATGTATTTGTTGTTTGTAGAGGTGACTGGAAAGGGTCCCATGTAATCCATTTGCAAGGAAGCCCATGACCTTTTTTTCAATCATATTCTTAAAGGGGCATTGATCTTCCTTGGTGTGAGGTTAACCTATGCACAGACAATACAATGGTCACAATGCTAATTCACAGTTATCATAGAAGGTCACTATCCTATGTTCTTGAGTCTCTCAAATGTTTTCTCTGACCCTTGACAACCACCAGTAGGCAGGTCATGCACAAAGCAAATCACTTCTGTAATTTTCCAGAACCACCCACGGTTATTTCATCTGAACCAACACATCCATGGAACCATCTCATCCATCTCCTAAATCTGGTGAATCTCATCCAGGAATGGACAATTTCCCCATCCCCTATATTTAGCATAACTGAGCCCCCCACTAGCATCTCCTCTCCTGGGGAGAAAATTAATTGTGCCAGGTCATAACCTTCTCTTGAAGGGGTATTAGGTATGCAAGGTCAAGGCAGGCCTGAGCAAATTGTGCTTTCCTGAACAGATGGCTATCCTCTCTGCATATCTAAAGAGAGGGTCTTTTGAAGTGGATATAGTGATAGTGACATCCAACAAAAGGATGTTTACAGGGCCTGGTCTAGATAATAACTTCAGACCCGTAAAGTTACTTAAAGGGTAACTCCACTTTCATGGGTAAGGAAAAAAAAAAAAATGTATAGCGTATACAAATTTTAACAAAAGTCATTGTGATTGAATGTTATTAAAAATTACCTTTTTCAATCTGCAGCTCTATAATTTTTCTGCAAAATGCGATATGGCTACAGAGAAGGGGTACAGAACACCCCCAGAAACACTATTTGCTGCTTGTGCGTTTGGCTTACTGATTTCCCCAAAAGTCTGCACTTAGATACAAGTCAGATTTTAGGCATCCCCTGCAACAAAAATTTAATTTTTGGTGAGATACTCCCAGTCGGAAATCGCATCTAAAGGGAAGCAGACCCTGCAAGTTTCTCAGTAGACCCCTGTAGGTTCAGCAGCTGATTGATAATTATAAAACCACTCCCATACAGATTCACTTTGAACATGGACACAAACAGACATGTTTCTCCAGAATAACAAAAAAGGTAGGAATCTGCAGCAAAGTTTTTTAAAATCCCTGCAATGTACATTGAACACCCAGAGGCAATTTTTCACAACAAAAGTGGAGTTGCTCTGTAATTTAAGCACTTGTTCACGTACATATACGTCGGCAGAATGGCACTGGCAGGCAAAGCAAAGTACAGGTATGTTGCTTTGAATCTGCCGCCTAGCGGGTGGGCGCCCGCAGCAAGCTCAGTGACTGTGCCCGCAGGACCCGATGTCTGCTGGTGTCCCATGATCGTGTCACAGAATGGCAGAATGGAGAGATGCCTATGTAAACAAGGCATTTCCTTGTTCTGCCTAGTGGCAGGACAGTGATCTACTGCTCCCCGTAATTGGGAGCAGTGATCACTGTCGTGTCACTGGTAGCCCAGCTCCCTCACAGTTAGAATCACTCCCTAGGACACACTTAATCCCTTCCTCGCCCCCTAGTGGTTAACCCCTTCCCTGCCAGTGTCACACAGTAATCAGTGCATTTTTATAGCACTGATCGCTGTATAAATTACAATGGTCCCAAAATAGCGTCCGCCGCAATATTGCAATCACGATATTAAAAAAAAAAAAAAAAAAAAAAAAAAGCTATAAAATGATCCCTTATTTTGTAGACGCTATAAGTTTTGCGCAAACCAATCATACGCTTATTGCGATTTTTTTTCAAAAAATATGTACAAGAATACATATCGGCCTAAACTGAGGGAAAAAAAAACAAAACGGTTTTATGTATTTTTTGGGGATATTTATTATAGCAAAAAAAGTTAAAAATATTGCTTTTTTCCCCCAAAACTGTCGCTCTTTTTTTTGTTTATAGCGCAAAAAATAAAAACCGCAGAGGTGATCAAATACCACCAAAAGAAAGCTCCATTTCTGGGGAAAAAAAAAAAAAACGTTAATTTTGTGCAACATCGCACAATGGTCAGTTAAAGCGACGCAGTGCCCAATCGCAAAAAAAGGCCAGCCAATTCTTTCGGGGCTGAGGTGGTTAAATGTTGTTCCTTCTCGCATAGAGAATTATGACTAGTAAATAATAGAGCATTCTCTGTGACACACACACGTTCAGCACATCATAACATTCCTGTGCTTTCCATGTAACTTGCTCACAAATACATTTTATTCGTTTTCATTTTTCACATAACTTTATTACCATCACAAGGAGGCCAACAAGCCACCAATGGGATAGCACTGGGCAGGTGACAGTTACTATTTATTGAGACATTAGGAGGTTTATGAGACCTCCAATGTCTCCCCTTCTTTTTCTCCAGCTAATCAAGCACAGACTGTGCTTGATACTTGGATTTTGACAGTTCTGAACCAAGAAACCACTCCTTCAGTTAAAGCTGGTATACTATCTATTATTAAATGAACTGGTGTGCATACCACTTCAAGAAAAAATAAATAAATCTGTAATTGCAAACAAAAGTTAATAAATTAGAAACAAATATTACTGAAATTTTATTTGCCCACATGACCAAATTTATCCACGTGACAACGATAAAGCACTAACATTTATATTGAAATTGTATTTGTCCACATGACCAAATTCATTCATGTGACAAATGTGATATCGGCGTGCGTAGTGACATCACCAAGCCGCTCTACTTCGAGGGGGGAGTCCCGTATGTTTGTTTGTACATGCTAGAATTCTTCTGTGCTTGTAAGTATTTTTACTTTTAAATTAGGGCTGTGGAAATTAACTATTAATTCCTCGATTAATCGATACATTTTTTTGATCGATCAAAATTTTTTTGATCGGTACTCACCTCTCCGCCGGCTTCCGGGTCTTCAGGGAGTTCCGTCGGAGATCCGGTGACGCCACGGACACCGGCGGAGCTTGCCGTGTCCCTCTGAAGGGCTCCTTTGCTGTGCCTTCATATCTGCATGCCGGCGGGACCTTACTATCTGCCACACATAAGGGCTGTTACACTTCCCTCTATCACTTCCCTCTATCAACCTGGGATTCTACAGCCATCCACTGGGAGTTGTGATAGTTCAATTCACGGGACATCTACATGCCGACGGACTGATGTTAACCCCTCCTCATCTGGATTCAGCAGTGGTATCATCGTACACATTTTTATACCAATATCATACTTGGCTACATGTATTTTTTACTGCTTTTGCTACCGTTTGGTATTACTCGCACCATTTTTAAAGTTTATGTAGCTACATCGATTTTAACTCTAGTGCAATATTTATTTTGTTAACTACATGCTATTCCCATCGAGCGCTGCCTTTGTGTGTTTTTTGTATCCTGCTAATCATTTTTCCAGTGGTTGGTAGCTGCACTGGGAATCAGCCTGCAAGGAGATCAGCTAAAAGTAGTTGGATCTGTATGTGTGTTATAATTAATCGAAATTAGTTGATTAATCGATTAAAAAAAAAAAATCGATTAATCGAACACGAAAATTTTAATCAGTAACAGCCCTATTTTAAATAAATGATAATGTGTGGACTCATATGGCTGTGGATATCTGATTACCAGCAGTGAATCAATCCTGTGGAGACAGAGTTCCTGGTGGCAGACTGGGAAGCTATTTGCTATTAAACAACTCAAACGATTTTTTGATCTATATGACTTGAGATCATTTCCTTCTGGTAAGAGGCTTTGCATGAAAGGAGACACAGAGCACTGCAACACTTTAATATTTGAAGCACTGGAAGCAACTTTTTATCACTGAGATCAGTGGCGGCTGGTGCTCAAAATTTTTTGGGGGGGGCGCAAACAAACTGAAAAAAATAAAAATAAATCATCAATCGCTGCCACTGTGCCCATTAAACGCAGCCACTGTGCCCAAACGCCACCAGTTTGCCCCCTCAAATGCAGCCAGTTTGTCCCCAAATGCAGCCAATTTCCCCCCAGCCCTGCACTTACCTTCCTCGGGTCAGCGCCGTCCTTCTTCTGTCCTCGATGTCGCTTCAGCCAATCAGGTTACCGGTAACCAGACCCGGTGGACCTGATTGGCTGAAACGCCTGTCAGTGTTAACCAGGGAACGCACCCCGTGCGTCCTCTGGTTATCTATTTGGAAGCCGATTACAGCCCTCAGGCTTGCTCTGATAGGCACTTCCAAAAACCAAACAGCCGCTGTTATTCAGATGGCCGGCGCTCAACAGGGGGCTGGCCATCTGAATAGTGGGCGGCAGCAGCAGCGACAATACATAGGTTCATGCATTGCATGAACCTATGTATTGTTGTGAGTGACGGGTGCAGGAGCAAAAGGGGGCGGTGCTCCTGCACCCACTATGGACGCACCGCCACTGACTGAGATCATTTTGGTGGGTGCATACTAAACTTTTTGCAAGCATTATATGAATTGTGGATTGGCTGTATATGCGTACATTTTTTCTGATTTTTTTTTTCATAAAAGCCAGCAGCTACAAATACAGCAGCTGCTGACTTTTAATAAATGGACACTTACCTGTCCAGCGTGCCCGCCATGTCCGCAGCTGAGGCCGAGCAATCACTCGTCTCTCGGCTGCCCCCGCTGCCATCCTCGGTGAGGGAATCAGGAAGTGAAGCGTTGCGGCTTCACTGCCCGGTTTCCTACTGTGCATGCACAGCATTACTGGTCCCCGCTGTCTCCTGGGACCAGTGTGTTTCCCAGAAGACAGCGGGCGGTGACGCGAGGGGGCTTGACTCCCGCGGGATTCTATTCCCGGAAGTAGGTGCAAATACCTGTATTAGACCACGTTCACACTGAGGCTGCGGGAGTGAAGCCTGCGAGTTCAGCTGAACTCGCACAATTTCACTCCCGCTGGCAGTCCCGATTTCAAAGACATCTGACACAGATGTCAATGTAAACCGCGGCTGAAATCGCAAAAAGTAGTACAGAAACTACTTTTTGTAATCGGTGCAGCGCCGCAGATGCGGCGTCGAACCGATTAGGACGGTGCCATTGCAGGCAATTTGCGGCAAATTTCGCCCATTTGACATGTCAAATCGCATGTCAAATTGCACCAGTGTGAACCAGGGCTAATACAGGTATCTGCACCCTCTCCCCCCTGAAAGGGGCCAAATGTGTGGACCTCCGCTTTAATCATGAATATGGATTCACTTTAAGATATCACATGGATGAATTTGGCCACATGAACAAATTACATTTCGGTATTGATTTAGGGTTTTATTGTTGTCACGTGGAAAGATTTTGGGTCACGTGGATTTATGGAATTTCAGTAATTTGTTTTTAATTTATAAATATTTTGTTTGTAATCACTGATTTATTTTTCTTAAAGTGGTATGCGCAACAAATTATATAATTTTTGTTTTGAGGTCCTGTATTCAGGCACGTTTTGGTGCAGCAGACCCAACTTTTTTGGCTTAGCGTGAGTTTTCTGTAAATATATTTTTAGATGGTATACGAGTAGCCGTTAGGAAATACAATATATAAATATTGTAAGGTATCTTTGCTGGCTAATAGCTTATCACATTTGTTACCAAACTCAAAGAAGATTCTTTTGTCAATAATAGCAATATTTTTTCAATTTAAACCCTTGTTTTATTATTTTTAAAATTGATAACCCCTGGTATTATACATAGCAAAAAAGATAAATAGATGTATGTATATATATATATATATATATATATATATATATATATATATATATATATATATATATATATATATATATATATATATACACACACACACACACACACACATACATACATACATACATACATACATACACACTTATTATATATTGACAAATATATTTTAAGTTAAAGTGGAAGTAAACCCTTGTAACTTTTTTTTTTTAAACTAACCTGCAAGAGAAAGGCATAATGAGCTAGTATGCACAGCATACTAGCTCATTATGTGTCACTTTCCTATAATCGAAGCCCCCGAAGTCCGCCTCGGTCCATCCACCATGTCCCCTTGTCGCTAGTTCCGCCGCTCTGATTGGCCGGAGCGGCGATGACGTCACAGGCAGGCCGGCAAGGTCCCATTCATAAAACCGGCAATGACCCCGGACCGCTAGTGCGTATGCATGTGACATCATCTGCGCTATTTTTAAAAGCAAATATCTACTTAACCGTGTAGGTTAAGGAGATATTTCATGCACCTACAGGTAAGCCTTAATCTAGGCTTACCTATAGGTGCATGTTGTCAAAGTGGGTTTACAACCACTTTAAGTAAACAGCATGGTGTCCATTGAAAATCCTTGGGGAAGACAATATACTTTATATTTATTAAAGCACAATTGCTGTAAAATTTAGACATGCAGCGGGATCCCCCCACCCCACCATGAATACATGGGTTAAATGTTTGTTTAATTTGGGGGCATATACTTACTTTATTTCTCACTCCACTGCAGCTGGCGCTGTCCAATAGTTTGTAATGGAGGACACAATGCAGGACCAGCTGGGCATTAAAGTGAAAGAAGCTTCACAGAGAGAAGGAAGTCTGAAGGAGTCAGGTGTAAGGTAAGTTTTCCCCCTTATTTCTATTCCACATGACCAAAAAAACGAATGCAGTGCCCCACCCCACTGCATGGGTAAATGAAAAAACAGACTGAAAGTTCTACAAGTAACTGTGGGGTTGCGTTACCTATGCAAAAATACTGGTGCAGCTGTGCATGGTAGACAATCAGCTTCTAACTTCAGCTTGTTCAATTAAGCTTTGAGAAAAAAAAAACTGTAAGCTGATTGGTATGCAGAGCTTCACCAGATTTTACACTCTACAGCTTTAGTAAATCAACCCCTCTAAACCATCTACAGCTTCCTCTGTCGTTGATATTATAATCACAGAATCATCTCTTATAGCTGCTAATGATAAGTGGAAACCATGGATTTTACATTTACATTCTCTCCTATTGTCTTCCTTCAAATGTTAATGAACTTACCAGTAAGGATGAGCTCAGACGTGTTCGCATTGAACACGTGCAGAGCCCACCAAGGAAGTCGGCACCGCGCTGCGCTAATCACAGGCAGGGAGACATTGTCCCGATGCTCGGCTGCTGAGATCGGGAAATGTCTCCCTGCCTGTGATTAGCGCAGTGCGGTGCCGACTTCCTTGGCGGGCTCTGCACGTGTTCAATGCGAACACGCCTGAGCTCATCCCTACTCACCAGCTGACTGCAGCAATAAAAGTGAAAAGGCAAATGGACCTTTAAACAATTGGAAACACACCTTATGATGTTCTGAGTGAATCTTTTTTGCCAATCCAAAGCTGCCTCATGTTTGTGAATGTTAGTGAAGTGAATATAAGGTGAAGCAGAACTCAAGCAGATTGAAGGATTACAGGCAGAAGAAAAGAACAAGGAGTAGCTGAAGCATCCAAATACTACACCATACCAGGTAAGATAACTAAACAATACAAAAAGGTGCGCTCAGCTGCAAATAGGCAAAATCAAACTGCTGCAATCAAACACTCCTTGAGGCCTGGTTCACACTGGGGCGACAAACGCTCCGACATTGGGAGCTCATGTCGCATGACGTGTGAAAATCAATGTTTCCCTATGGGAGCCGTCTTAACTGGTCCGACACATGTCGGTCCGACTTTGAGAATGCTCCCTGTACTACTTTGGTCCGACTTTGATCCGACTTCAGCCCATTGACTATCATTGATTCGGATCAAAGTCGGACCGCAGTCTTGCATGATCCGACTTTGGCATGCGACTTGTGCTCTTCTGCTCTTGAGGGGGAACTCCAGGCCACATTTTAAATAAAAAACCGGCATGGGTTCCCCCTCCAGGAGCATACCAGGCCCTTGGGTCTGGTCTAGATTTGAAGGGGAACCCCTACGCCGAAAAAACGGCGTGGGGGTCCCCCCAAAATCCAAACCAGACCCTTATCCGAGCACGCAACCTGGCAGGCCGCAGGGGAAGAGGGGGGGACGAGAGAGCGGCCCCCCTCCCTCCTGAACCGTACCAGGCCACATGCCCTCAACATGGGGGGTTTGGTGCTCTGGGGCAGGGGGGTGACCTGCGGCCCCCCCACCCCAGAGCACCCTGCCCCCATGTTGATGAGGACAGGGCCTCTTCCCGACAACCCTGGCCGTTGGTTGTCGGGGTCTGCGGGCGGGGGGGCTTATCGGAATCTGGGAGCCCCCTTAAATAAAGGGGCCCCCGGATCCCGGCCCCCCACCCTATGTGAATGAGTATGGGGTACATCGTACCCCTACCCATTCACCTGGTGGAAAAAAATTGCAATAAAAAAACCACACAGCTTTTAAAAGTATTTTATTGCACAGCTCCGGGGGTCTTCTTCCGACTTCGGGGGTCTCCGGTCTCGTCGCCGCGCTCTCCGGTTCTTTCTTCTGCCGGGCCACCGCTAACTTCTTTAGCTCTTTTGCTAGCGGGGCCCGGTCTTCTCCGTCGCCTTCTCCCCTCTTCTCCTCTCCGGTTCTTCCTTTCTTCTGCCGGCCCCTCCACTAACTTCTTTAGCTCTTTTGCTAGTGGAGGGGCCGGTCTTCCCGTCGCCGTCTTCTTCTCTCCCCCCACATAGGGTGGGGGGGCCGGGATCCGGGGGCTCCTTTATTGAAGGGGGCTCCCGGATTCCGATAAGCCCCCCGCCCGCAGACCCCGAAACCAACGGCCAGGGTTGTCGGGAAGAGGCCCTGTCCTCATCAACATGGGGGCAGGGTGCTCTGGGGTGGGGGGGCCGCAGGTCGCCCCCCTGCCCCAGAGCACCAAACCCCCATGTTGAGGGCATGCGGCCTGGTACGGTTCAGGAGGGAGGGGGGGCTGCTCTCTCGTCCCCCCCTCTTCCCCTGCGGCCTGCCAGGTTGCGTGCTCGGATAAGGGTCTGGTTTGGATTTTGGGGGGGACCCCCACGCCGTTTTTTCGGCGTAGGGGTTCCCCTTCAAATCCAGACCAGACCCAAGGGCCTGGTATGCTCCTGGAGGGGGAACCCATGCCGGTTTTTTATTTAAAATTTGGCCTGGAGTTCCCCCTCAAGATTCATACCAAACACAGTGCCTGGTATTGGCGGGGATCCAAGTCGGATCCCCGTTCATTGAAAGTCGGACATATGTCGGCTTCATGTCGCAGGGCAAAGTCGGATCCAAAGTAGGACAGATGTCGTGTCGCACAAGTGTGAACCCAGCCTGAATAGTGAGGAGGAAAAAATAACTGTGTATCAGATACACCATTCTAGGCAACAAGAGTTTCACTTTCCCATTTGAACATTCACTATTGTTTCATTTTGCTTGTTGCACATTGCTTGTTGCATCTGTTAAAGCGGTTGTATAGTCAAAAATGTCACTTTACATTTATTAGTCCATGTCATTATTGTAAATCGTTTGCAAGTAGCCTTTTTTTTTTTTTACCTGTATACTTCTTAAGTTATCGCTGCATTCTCGAGTGCGGACGTGCACCGCGCATGCGTCGGATCCCCATTCAATCCGGCAGGCTGAGCCTCTGCCGGAAAAATTCCTTTGTTAATGTCGGGGCTGCGTCCTTTCCTCATGTGGACATCAGCCCCGGCATCCCGCGAGGCTTCGGCCACATTTCTCACCTACAGCATGATGGTCATCACGTGAAGAAGAGGCTTGAATATTGTGACCGCAGTGCGGAAGGAACTGTGGGCGGAAATTATCACTGTATAAGACGCGGAAGACCACAACAGAGATGGCGCGGGCTTACTAAAGAAATGACACTTCACAAAATCAACGATTGGTATAGTAAGACTAGTAATGTGATTTATCATATAGCGATCAATCGATGTAGAACTACAAGGTCTTTAAGAATATGTAAATAGCTAGGATAGTACTGGAGGGTTTACTACCGCTTTAACTAATTATTTTTAGGATAATACCCCAGTCACAAACCGTGCATTCTATTTATTTGATACCAGGTAAGATGTAGCACTTTCCATTTTACATTTTTATTTTATTTTTTTAGTTCTCACCCATGATTATCAGGCTGAATTAATCCCTTTCCTTTGTAACTGGGTGTTATATTATCAAATATCAAGCTGCATTAGGTTGTTGTATTAATATATTCCTCTAAACATTAAAACGGTTGTTAACCGCGCAATGACCGCCGCACGACGATAAACGTCGACAGAATGGCACGGCTGGGCACAAGGGCGTACAGGTACGTCTCCTTTAAGATCCCAGCCGTGGGTCGCATATGCCACCGGCGGCGCACTCGCGACCCGGTCCTGAGCTCCGTGACCGCGCCCGCAGACCCGTTCGCCACCCGTGTCCCACAATCGGGTCACAGAGCTGAAGAACAGGGAGAGGTAAGTGTAAACAAACCTCTCCCTGTGCTTCCTAGTGTGACTGTCACTGATCATCTGTTCCCTGTTATAAGGAATGATGATCAGTGATGTCACAAGCCAAGCCACGCCCCCCACACAGTAAGAATCACACATTAGGTCACACTTAACCCCTTCAGTGCCCCCTACAGGTTAACCCCTTCACTGCCAGTGTCATTTTCACAGTTATCCGTGAATTTTTATAACTCTGATCGCTGTAAAAATGACAATAGTCCCAAAATTGTGTCAAAAGTGTCCGATGTGTCCGCCATAATGTTGCAGTCACGATAAATTTGCTGATTGCCGCCATTACCAGTAAAAAAAAATGCTATAAAACTATCCTCTATTTTGCTCTATAACTTTTGCGCAAACCAATCAATAAACGCTTATTGCGTTTTTTTTTCTATTTTACCAAAAATATGTAGAAGAATACGTATCAGCCTAAACTGAGGAAAAAAAATATTTTCGATATTTTTGGGGGATATTTATTATGGCAAAAAGTAAAAAATATTGCATTTTTTTCAAAATTGTCACTCTACTTTTGTTTATAGCGCAAAAAATAAAAACCACAGAGGTGATCAAATACCACCAAAAAGAAAGCTCTATTTGTGGGAAAAAAAGGATGCCAATGTCTGGGAGTCACGTCGCACGACCGCGCAATTGTCAGTTAAAGCGACGTAGTGCCGAATCGCAAAAAGGGGCCTGGTCTTTTAGCAACAAAATGGTCCGGGGCTTAAGTGGTTAAGCTATTATCTCATCTTTATACCATCCCCTCTGTCAGACTGTATCCCAGTGCCTGTGCTTTATTAGAAATCCCTTTTTTTTTTATCTGTTTTCACAGCATACCCCAGTGATCACATGACTGCAGGCTCTCTGTTCTCCCTGCCTGATAGCTCCAGCAGGCGGGGCCGAGGTTCCCCTGCTGGCGTTAGCTAGGGAAGCGAGGAGGAGAGAGCCTGGAGTAGTGTGATCACTGGGAGATGCTGTGAAAACAGGTAGAAATCATTTTTTTTTAAATAAAGCACAGGCACTAGGATACAGCTTTTTATCTGACCGAGGGGGTGATATAAAGATGAGATCGCTTTTGCAAGGCGAGGTGCAGAACAGTGCTAGTGAGAGATGACAGGCAGGCAGGGAGGGGAGGAGGAGGACAGAGGGAGACACAGACACAGGAGAGCTGCAGATAGCAGCATATGATGGAGGCACGTATGCTGATCACGGTGTCAGGGCTCAGCAGCCCTGATATATCATAATTAGCGTACAGAGGGTAGGGTAAAACCTGGCAGGATTAGCCAGGTATTTCAGGTGTTACAAGGGGCTAAATTACACAGCACAGCTTTAAAGAAATGGGGTCCGTTTTTTTTTTTTCGGGTTAACAAACACTTTAACTCCCACCTTTCAAAGCCTAAGAAAGGTTACATTACTCAAAATATAATTTTTATTTTATACTGAAAAATATATTGCCTCTCAAAAATTTGCCTAGTAGTTCATTGCAACACATTTTTTTTTTTAATATTGATATTAAGTAGTATACATAATGGAACTTTGGAATGGAGTTTCAATATTTTTGACAATAAATAGGACATAACAAATAACAATGGTATTTTATTACCACTGAGTTTTTTATTATATAAACAAAAAAGACTGACATTTTTTGAAAGAAATTCTTTCTATCTTAAAACATATCCCCCAAAAAAACGCATTTCTTCATAAATTTAGGCCAACATTTATTTTGCTACATGTCTGGTAAAAAATAAAATCCCCATAAGTGTTATATATATATATATATATATATATATCTCTATCTCTATCTATATCTATATCTATCTATTAATGTACTGGAATTTATGCAACTATAAACGCTGTACTGGTAATGGCAATTTTTTTATCAGATCTATATATATATATATATATATATATATATATATATATATATTTTTAGTCCATAATTTTTTGTTGAAGAAAAAAAAACTGTTTGTGTCAATTAAATGGATAACCAATAAGTCAAAACTATGCGCACCTGCAAAAGAGTGAAAATCATGATAACCGAAATTATGATTAGGTGATGCTTTAAATGCCTTTGCAAATGCATCAGTTTAGTTTTACATAAAAGAAGGACTTTGCCCTGGTTCACACTGCGGCAATTTGACATGTCAAATCGGCGGCATATGCCGGCAATGGCACCGTCCTAATCAGTGCAACGCTGCATCTGCATCTAGTTTCTGTACTACTTTTTGTGATTTCGGGCAGCGATTTACATTGACATCTGTGCAGAAACCTGCACAAATGTCTCTGTAATCACGGCCAAAATCGGGACTGACAGGCGGGAGTGAAATTGTGCGAGTTCAGCTGAACACGCGCGGCTTTACTCCCTCAGCCCAGTGTGAACCCGGGCTTTATTTTTCTTACTCTGCCATGCACAGTGATACCTAACATGTTGCGCAGCGTAATCATTTACATACACACCCTACATTCATGTTTGTGTGCGCAGGGTGATCATTAGGGATGGGACGAACACCCTCCTGTTCGGTTTACACAAGAACATTTCGAACAGGGAAATAGTTCTAGCAAACTCTTTTAGAGTCTATGTGACAGGAACATGAAAAAATCTAAGTCCTAATTTTAAAGGCTTATTTGCAGTTATTGGCATAAAAAGTGTATGGGGACCTAGGTACTGCCCTAGGGTGACATGTATCAATGCAATTTTTTTCTTAAAATGATCATTTTTAAAGGAGCAATGATTTTAATGATGCTTAAAGTGAAACAATAATAATTAAAAATTCCTTTAAATGTAGTGCCTGGGGGGTACCCTTAGTCTGCCTGTTAAAGTGGAGCTCCACCCTAAATAGCAACTTTTGCTATTTGGAACCCTCCCCCCCTCCGGTGTCACAATTGACACCTTTCAGGGGGGAGGGGGGTGAAGATACCTGTCTAAGACAGGTATTTTCACCCACATCCGGGAGTCCTCTCTCCGGGAATCTGCGGGAGTTACGTCACTTCCCGCAGACTTCCCTTGGTGTTCTGGGAGACACTCGGCTCCCAGAACACAGGAGCACCAATCAGAACGGCGCAGCGCGAGGATGGCGGAGGGAGCAGCAGAGCGACGAGCGGTCGCTCGTCCTCTGCTGCGGACGTCGCTGGACTCCAGGACAGGTAAGTGTCCAAATATTAAAAGCCAGCAGCTGCTGTAGCTGTAGCTGCTGGCTTTTAATATTTTTTTTTCCGGCGGAGCTCCGCTTTAAGTGGCACATCTGTACGATGTATATAGTCTGCTGCAATATTCTGCAATTTCTATAAGAAAAAAATTAATTTACCGTATATACTCGAGTATAAGCCGAGATTTTCAGCCCTTTTTTTGGGGCTGAAAGTCCCCCCCTCGGCTTATACTCGAGTCATATAAATTTTACATTGTAAATATTACCTGTAAAGAAGTTGCGGCTGCGGCGTCCATCGTTCGAATTCCGCGGCGTCCATCGTTCAAAATTCCGTGGTCTCTTCCTGTTCCTTCCTTGATAGGCGAGTCTCAGCAGACACTTTCCACCTATCACGATTGTTCTCTCATCCTCAGTTTTCCAGCAGACGTCTGTGATTGGCGGAATACCCAACACAGTGTCTGCTGGGAAAACTAAGGATGAGAGAATGATCGTGATAGGCGGAGAGTGTCTGCTGAGACTCGCCTATCAAGTAAGGAACAGGAAGAGACCGTGGAATTCGAACGATGGACGCCGCGGAATTCGAACGATGGACGCCGCAGCCGCAACTTCTTTACAGGTAATAATTACAATGTAAAAAATTCTATTTACAGGGAACAGCGAGCTAGGGAACAGTGGGGCATCGGCTTATACTCGGGTCAGTGAGGTTTCCCAGTTTTTTGGGCAACATTAGGTACCTCGGCTTATACTCGAGTCGGCTTATACTCGAGTATATATGGTAACCACTTCAGCCCCAGAAGGTTTTGCCCCCTTAATGGCCATTTTTTGCGATATGGCACTGCGTCGCTTTAACTGACAATTGCGCAGGCAATTTTAACAAGGGGCCCCCAGATCCCGGCCCCTCCCCCCATGTGAATGGGTATCGGGTACATTGTACCCCAACTCATTTATCAAAAAAAGTGTCAAAAAGTAAAACACAGGAAACAGTTACGTCACTCGGTGGCACCACCCCCTTATGACATCACATGACTCCAGAAGGGGGCAGTGCAATTGGGTGATGTAGTCAGGTGTCCCCGCCCCTTGCCTATATAAGAACTGTCAAAGCAGAGAGGAGGCAGATGGCCAGAGGCCTCCCAAGAGGTGACAGTGTTGTGTGTGTTTGTTTGTTTTTTTATTAACAGCCCAGGGTTGTCGGGAAGAGGCTCTTGTCCCCATCAACATGGCAAGAAGGTGCTTTGGGGGGCACCCCCAAAGCACCCTCTACATGTTGAGGGCAAGCGGCCTGGTATGGTTCAGGAGGGGGCGCTCGCTAGGCCCCCCTTATCTGGCCTGCCAGGCTGCATGCTCGGATAAGGGTCTTGTATATATTTTGGGGGACCTCTTGCCATTTTTTTTATTTTGGTGTAGAATTCCCCTTAAAATCTATACCAGACCCAAATGGCCTGGTATGGATTTTGGGGGGACCCCACGCAATTTTTTTTCTTCTGTCATGGGGTTCTCCTTAACCACTTCAATACAGGGCACTTTCACCCTCTTTCTGCCCAGACCAATTTCAATTACCGGCAAATGCCGCCGATTTGACATGTCATGACATGTCATGTCAAATCGCATGTCAAATTGCACCAGTGTGAACCAGGGCTAATGGATATTATTTAGTCTGTGTGAAATTTGGAAGTGCAGTCGCTATAAATCTGAGGGGTAGATCTGAAATGAGGGGAAGCTCTGCTGATTTTATTATCCAATCGTGTGCAAGCTAAAATGCTGTTTTTTATTTTCCTTGCATGTCCCCCTCGGATCTACAGCGACTTTCGGTGCACTTTCGGTACAATTTAAAGTGCATTTTTCACTTGTAGTTTGCACTTGTAGTGCAAAGTGGATTTGCCTTTAGCAAATAACCCCCTTATGCCGCGTACACACGGCCGTTTTTCATGACGAGAAAAATGCTATTTTTTAAATTGGTCATTAAAAACGATCGTGTGTGGGCTCCAGAGCATTTTTCGCGACGTGAAAAATGGGCATTAAAAAATTTGAACATGCTCCTATTTTTTGTCGTCGTTTTTCACGTCGTCGTTTTTCTCGTCATGAAAAATGGTCATGTGTAGGCTTTAACGACGTGAAAAAAATGCGCATGCTCAGAAGCAAGTTATAAGATGGGAGCGCTCGTTCTGGTAAACTAGCGTTCATAATAGAGATGGCACATTCTTCACACTGTAACGGACTGAAGAGCACGAGGCTGAAAAGCGTGAATCGGCTCTCACCAAACTTTACTAACACGAGGATCAGAAAAAGCAGCCCAAAGGGTGGCACCATCCGAATGGAACTTCCCCTTTATAGTGCCGTCATACGTGTTGTACGTCACCGCGCTTTGCTCGAGCATTTTTTTTCACAATAGTGTGTAGGCAAGGCAGGCTTGAGAAGAATCACGTCGAGAAAAACATCGTTTTTTTCAATGACATTAAAAACGGCCGTGTGTACGCGGCATTAGAGTGTACAAGCTATGGTGCAAATCATAAAAATGTATCACACCTGATGTACTGATGGCCTATCTAACTTCTTGAGGCCCTGAAATGTAAGGACAGTACAAACTCCCCCTAAATGACCCCTTTTTGGAAAGTAGACAGTCCATGTAAGAGACATGATGAGTTTTTTGAAGTTGTAATTTTTTTCCCACACTTCTTGGGGACAATAAATGTTTTTTTTCCCCCACAAAATTGGCACAATAACACGTTATTTCTCACACACAGCATATGCATACTTCCAATTACACCCCAAAATACATTCCTCTTGAGTATGGAGATACCACATATGTGAGGCTTTTTCACAGCCTGGCCACACAGAGGCCCAACATGCAGGAAGAACCATCAGGCATTCTAGGAGCATAAATGAAACCTCTAATTTCATTCCACACTTTTAAAGGTCCTGGAGCACCAGGAGAGTGGAATTACCCACAAACATACCAGATTGCGGGGAATAGGATAGTCAGCATAAGCAGTCTTCAAGGGATCCCACATCCATAGCAAATTCAATCAGTTACATCAGCATCAGGTGCTTGATAGCTGCTGATCCAAGACAGGCTCACATTCATAAAAATTAATCAATAAACAGGGTCTGCAGACAGGCACACTCTTTGATCCGTTACAAACCCTCCAGCAGCACCCAATGTGCGTTCAGAAAGCACACTGGATGCAGGACAGGCCAGTAGCTCAATTGCATATTGAGCAAGTTCTGGTCAGTGGTCCATCCTCAAGACCCAGTAACCCAGTGGATGCTCTGTTGGAAATGTCTCCAAGTCTGCTCCTAGATATTCCTGCAGCATATAATGCAGACGCTGGCAATGGTTGCTTGAACCAATCAGACCTTTTGCACTGAGGACTGAAAAATAGTTTAAAGGCATCGGTCAGAGGGCCACCTTCTCCACCGCTCTTCCTCTGACTGAATGAAGCCCTAGCAACATGTGATCCAATAAAAAAAAATCCCCTTCCTCCTCGTCACTGGAGCAAACTTGGCAGTATGCTGCAGCTGGGGGAACATGACTGCTAGTTTCCTGTCCATCATTGGCACCCCCCCCTCTCTAGGCTCACGTTACCAACATCTGAGCATTCAAATTGCTGCGCATCCTCCAGCAGCATGTAAATGACACTATGACTGAATAATTCAGGTGACTCCTCTGTGCATGATGGTGGGGCTGTGGACAAGGAGCCGGTGGAATAGGTCATAGCTGCAGTGGAAGGAAAACTAGTATTAGCCTAGATGACGGAGAATGAGGAGGTTTTCTGCATATTGTGGCTCAATAACACGGGCAGCAGCAAAAAAAAAAAAAGAGACGAGCGTGCCCCTGCAGAAGATGCACCATGTCTGCGACCACCAATGTAGACACATAGGCCACTTGCTCTCTTTTAGTAGCCTGTGAGCGTCTGCCTCTCCTTGTTGACCTTTCGGACATGATGGTGATTTTTTTGGGGGGGGGGATTTTTATAACTTTTTATTATAGAGCGTGAGGTGGGAATATGGTGCTTGGGTGCAATACTTTTGTGCTTGGTGCACTAGAAACCATTTTATTATAGTTTTTTTTTTCTTGTTTTTGTTTTTAATAAAGTAAATAAGGGTGAAGCAATTGTGGAGATTTTTATTTATACATTTTTTAAATAAAATAAATGTAAAAAAAATGAAGGGACCAAAAAAACACAAACAGTGGTGTTGCAGAAGGAAGACCACCTGCGACTCAGGAAAAGGAACAGAAATTATGTGTGTCTGTGTGTGTGTGTTATATATATATATATATATATATATATATATATATACCGTGTTTCCCCGAAAATAAGCCCGGGTCTTATATAAATTTTTTCCACAATCCTTCTCCCTGCCTGTAAACTCATAAAATGCACTGCAATACAGCCCTATACAATATAAAGTGTGCACATACCTTCCTACAGCGCCTTCCTCTGCGTTTCCGTGACCCGCCGGATCAGGCTTTCTATGCTCCAAGCACTACAGAGGGAGGGGGGCCCCGAGATCCCCGGCTGACAACTGGCAGAAGGAGAGCAGCGGGGGATCAGCTGAGCACCGCTCGGCACTTCCATGACACACTGATCAGTCTTTTCCCGCTCCGAGCACTGCAGAGGAAGGGGGGCCCGAGATCTCCCACTGACAGCTGACAGAAGGAGAGCAGCGGGGAATCAGCTGAGCGCCACTCGGCGCTTCCATGTACCAATAAAAAGAAATAAATGCGCTACCCAAAAACACATAAAAAATAACAACCCTAGAAAGGGAGGTGAAGCACCTGTACTGGAATGTGACAAATTCAAACAAAATGGAAGGTGATAGTGCAGCGCTACATATAGACCAGTAAAAACTGGACTGTACTGTAACTCAAATGTGACCATAAAAAGAAACACAAACAAGAAAGGGCAGGCTGAACGCCCAACCCAATGTATAACGTGTACACAGTACTAAACAAAGTGATGAGTGTCCAAAAAGGTGAATAAATGGCATGGAATGGCTGGAGTATTTCTTGCACAATTCTTTACGTGAATGATGACATACATGTGTGCTTACCAGAAACGTTGGACCCGAATGTCGTACGACAGCGGATCAACGGAGCTTAAGAGTATCCCCAACGGCTGTCCACAGGAACGTCACCGGATCGCTGATGGATGATGAAGTATACCAGCTGGGCAATCAGATGACCTCAATCCTAGATGGAACCGATGGATCGGAAACTTCTCAAATCTCCAATACCCTCAAGGCTGGAGGTCTCACCGGAAAGTTGACTTTCTGGATCCTGGTACTCAACTGGACAATGGGATACAATCAGGCTTGAATAAAAAAATACCCCGACAAGGGTATTGCAGAAGGACCAACTGGAGAAAACAGAAAAAAAATCCTCGCCGAATTCATGCAAAGAGAAGAAATAAATAGGATGCTCCACTGGTGTAGGTCAAAAAATGGGCTTTTAATCAAAAAAACACCACATACAGAAATAAAAAGTGATCACGATTCATACATTAAAAGGCAATATGGGAAGCAAAATGCATAGCTTCCATGTACCGCCGTGATCCCCCACTGACAGAAGAGGAGGAGAGCAGCGGGGATCAGCTGAGCAGCGCCGCAACAAAGGTATTCTCCACAGAAACATACAGAGTCTAGACCACACAACACAACCCTTCCAAACTAGGGCTTATTTTTGGGGTAGGGCTTATCCTGCAGCCTTCCCCGAAGATCACACTAGGCCTTACTTTCGGGGTAGGTCTTATTTTTGGGGAAACACGGTATATATATATATATATATATATATATATATATATATATAATTTTTTTTTTTTTTTTATATCCCCCCCCCCCCCAAAAAAAAGGAAGCCACTGCTGACACAGAAAGAGGAACACCTGCAACGCAGATGGGGGGGGGGAACAGCAATTAAACCCTAAATATTCTTAGTACTGCTGTGCCATAAAAAAAGTATACCACTGCTGTGCTGACGAAGGACTAACACCTGCAACACAGAATGGGGAGTATTAACCTCCCTGGCGGGATTCTGTCTGGAATTATGTACCAAAAGCGGTACAATTATTTTGTATGAAAATTTGGTGTTATGTATTGTAGGCCTGCAATTCTTAGTAATTACTTAAACCTGACCAAACAAGAGTCTAGTAGACATCCCGGGTATGATAAAGTTTGAAACACAAAATCATAAATTATTATATAATAAATAATTATAACATAGTAATGTAATTATAATAAAAATTATTCACTAATGTAATCAAATCAAAAACACTGAAATTTGCTCAGTTGCAGAATTGTCGCTGTCATTATATTTAGTGTTTGATGACGAATTTCCCCACAAATCACTATCGCTCAATTCTGCGAGTGATTCTAATTTATTATCGCTGTTTTCTAGCTGGTCTAAAACCACTTTTGACATAAAGGGACACTTTTTGGTTGCTATGGACAATCTCCAGTTTTCAGGCAGAAAGAACAGTTTTTATAATATAAAACTACATGCATGACACTGGACAGGCCACTGGGGACAAAGGGGGTGTGTAATTATTTGATACAGTACTGTAATCAGTAAGATTACAGTATACTGTATGCAGTGCTGGGACAAGGTCATACAGCGCCCAGGGCGAACATTCCAAGGTGCGCCCCCCCCCCTCCTTTTTATGCATGACCAATCATCTTTCCCACACCTGATTGTTATACCTATGTATAGAGTGCAGCAGCCAGGAGCAGATAAAGTACAGAGTGCAGAGGGAAGGTGTATGTAATATACAATGTGCAGAAGTCAGGAGTGGGTAAACTACAGAGAAGAGACCAGGAGTATATACACCCTAGTGCCCAGCAGTACCCCCTAAGAGTCATTTCACACCTATAGTATATACTTCTAGATTGTAAGCTCTAACAAACAGGGCCCTCTGATCCCTCCTGTATTAAATTGTATTGTGACTGTACTGTCTTCCCTGATGTAAAGCGCTGCGCAAACTGTTGGCGCTATATAAATCCTGTATAATAATAATAATAACAATATTATACACACACACACAAACACTCACATATATAGCCACCCATTTGTTCCTGCCTAACCCAAGTGACATTCTGGTTCATAATAAAGGTTTAAGTCCCAGGAAAATAAACAAAATCCACCCTTGCAGTAGGGCCCCCATACTGCATGGGTTAAATGCTCATTTAGTCCAGAGGCAGAGGATTAAGGTATAAATACTTGAAGGCTAGGTTCACCTTTAATAATAATATTAATAAAAATAAAAGAAAATGCACATATTTTTGCCAGTAAAAAATGTGCATTTATTTATTTTTTTAAACGGGAACCTGCAAAGTGTTTCACCTGTGATCAGGTGCCTAAGGCTGGATTCACACCTATGCATTTTTAGTGCTTTTTGCATTTTGCAGATTTGCACTACAGCCCATTTAACATGGTTTCCTATGGAACATGTTCTGTAGTGCAAATCTGAAAAATGCAATAAGCTCAAAAAACATGCAATGATGTGAATCCAGCCTAAAGCTCTGTGTCCATACCTCTGTTTCTCCCCCTCCCCCAAACACATACACTGAAAGGATAGACTTTTGTTTACTTTCCTGGAGTTGGCTCCATTATGCAATCACATTCATTAATGCTCATGTTGAGATTTTTTTATAGGTTAGGAATATACTGGGACTTCTGAGGTGATACATAGATGTACATATACACACACACATACGTGTATATATCTCCTATTAAAAACGATGTGTATGAGGAATACATCTATGTATCACCTCAGAAGTCCCAGTATATTCCTAACCCAATCAAGAAAGTTACAGTACAGCTTACAGTTAAGGTTTACAGCACAGTACAGTACAGTACAAGGTGGAAGGCAGAGAAAGTCGGGACTCACATATGTAGAAGATGCATTCTGACATCTCTTATCTGAGATCTTCTTCTTTCTGCCCCAATGTGCGCTGCAACGTCGCAGGGAACGGAGCTCTGCACTCGGCAGCATGGATCGAGCGAGGAGACAGCTCGCAGACACTGCGGGAGGACTTTGCAGGATCCAGGGAACAAGGTAAGTAACTTCCCTGTATCCTGCAATGCAATCCAGAGTCAGGCTCGGGGTTACCGCTCTTAGCATGAAAAACTCACCCCGAGCCTGACTCGGGAATACCGCTAAGGGGGTTAATAATACAGCAACAGAACCTGGGAAAAAAAATAAAACTATTAATAATAAAAAAAAAAAATGGGATCAGTGGTGACACAGAAGTGTTGTACACACTAACACTTCAGTGGCACCACTACACTACACGGTGTTATTCCCACTACACTACACACTGTTATTCCCGCTATGCTACAATGTGTTAAAAAAAAAAACAGTTTCAGATAAGCCTGGTATACTGTCTATTATTATGTAAACTGGTGCACATACTGCTTTAAGAAAAAAATCTGGGGTTCCCCTGGGATGGACCCTTCAGCTCTCTGGTTTATCCATGTGGGCGGTTGGAATGATTTGCATTCATTCTAAGTGGTTTCCTAATGAAGCGATAGAGCAAAATATGTTGAAACCACCAATGATGGTCATTTATATACAGGAAATATAACAAATTAATGTTGATATATAACACATAACATGCCTTTGTTTTGGGGTACAAATATATCATATTTATCCTATTGTTAATGGTTTTAACAATGTCTGAGTTGTAATCTCAACAGTATGTAGAGTATTAAAAGTGATTTATAAGTGCAAACCATGGATTTTACATTCCCTTCTATTGTCTTCCCTCCAATCTTTTAAATGTTAACCACCTCAATAGAGGGCACATTCACCCCCTTCCTGCCCAGGCCATTTTCAATCTTTCAGCGCTGTCACACTTTTGAATGACAATTGCACATTCATGTAACACTGTACCCAAACAAAATTTTTATAATTTTGTTTAAAAAAAATAGAGCTTTCTTTTGGTGGTATTTGATCACTGCCAGTTTTTTTTTTTTTTTTTACTAAAACCAAAAAAAGGCCGATAATTTAGAGTTTTCATTAGTTCCTCTCAGTAAATTTTGTAAATAAGTAATTCTTCTCCTTCGCTGATGAGATGGCACTTATGGGCAGTGATAAGGAGACAATAATATGCAGCACTCATGAGCATTGGTGGGCATCACTTATAAGCGGCACTGAAAGCCAGAACTGACTGCCATCACTAATGGGCACTGATTGCTGCACTGGTGGGATCTGATTGCACTTTTTTTGTAATTTGGGCACTGATCAGTGTCCTGATAACCTGTTCTGATGTCCCCTGTGAAGAGATGTTCTATCAGTTTGAGGCGTTGACAGACGATTACAGGCATTGCCTGTATTTACCTGTGACCGGCTGTGATTGGATACAGCCGATCACATGGTTAAAGAGCTGCATCAGCAGCTCTTTACAGAGATTGAGGTCGTGCTGTGTCCTAGAAATACGGCGCAGCCACGATCACCGCACTGCACACCCCCTGCTTACACGACCATTTGGGTAAGCCGTTATATATGATGTCAACCCAGAACGAGAGCCACACTGTCCCTCTGTCATTTGACGGTGGGCGGGCAACAAGTGGTTATTGAACATGTCTCCTGACTGCAGCAATAACGTGAATACAAATGAAAATGCAAATAGATCTTTAAACAATATGTAACACACCTTACGTTTTTCTGAATTATTCCTTACAGCCAATCCAAAGTCATCTCATATTAGTGAATGGGGGTGGAATGAATATAAGGTGAAGCAGTGCTCAACCAAGTAGAAGGTTTACAGTCTTTTTTTACATTTTTATCAGGTTGAATAGATTGTTTCATGTGTAACTGAGTGGTGTACTATTGTATTTTCATGGTGTACTAACTGATTTTATTTAATATATTCCTCTAATCCCTGTGTCCCACCTTTCCAATATCTACAGCACTTAAAAATATTTACATATAATTACATTATATATATATATATATTTTTTTATCCTTCAGAATTTTTATTTTCATTAAAAAAAAAGAGTCATTACAGGATAGGAAACATACAGTAATTATTACAATAAACGTCCTGTATAATGCAGAGATCATTACAGTAAACTTAAATAAATATATAGTATCACTGTAACTAGACCATGGCCGTCTAGTTGACAAATAAAATATATGACTTTGTGATAGACCATTATATAATTTATGGAATAAACTACATATTACATTTCCACCAGGAAAGGCTAACTCCAATTAAAGCTGAATAACAGAGAAGATTCCTGCCCCGACACCCCTAAAGGTATAAAACTGTGTCCGATGAGGAGAGAGTGTCCTCCCTCCCATCTTCCTGTATCCCTCAGGAGTTACCTGCATAGATAAGAAGGTATATAATATTAAGATTCCCTTTTTTTTCCCATAAATGAAAAGGATCTAAAGCTCTTAACGATAGCAAAAACCTGTTGTCATCCTGACAGAGCAACATCTGACTACCTGACTCTATTACCGGTATCTAGAGTCAATACATGAAAATCTAATACATTTTTTTAAATAAAATTATACCTAAAAAAGAAGGGAAAAAAAAAACATGAAAAGAGAAACTTCAAGAAATAGAAAGCCTACCTGCCAGATAAAAAAATACAAAGATCAGTGACTGGTATTGCTGCCAACACAAGGTACCAGCGATATTCCTAAGAATCAAGCCTAGGGATCCCAAATAGCTTCAAATTGTGATGATTTGTCTAATAAAGAACTGACCATTTTTTCTTGTTCCATCATCCAAGAAACTTTTCTTTTCATGGACAATAGAGACCAATGTTTTTTTCCATGCCATAGCAATGGTCATCTTGGCTCCCGTCAAAATTAACAGAATCAGTTTACGGGTTATCTTAGGAATATGAGGTAAAAATCCATTGAGCAAAGCAATCGCTGGTGTTTGATGTATAGTACAACCTGTAACTTTTCGTAAAATGTGAAACACTTTATTCCAAAAACCTTGAATCTTGGGACACTCCCACCATATGTGAATCATAGAGCCAAAACTCTGACAGCCTCTAAAACATAGAGGTGAGGTGGAGGGATACATTACCGCCAGTCTCGCAGGAACCATGTACCATCTCGTAATTTTTTTTAAATTGGCCTCTATGAGAGAGGTATTAAAACAACCTGCTATCGAGCAGGAATAGTTTACATGACAGTCCTCAATATCCCTTTCCCAGGCTATCATGTGTGGTAGCTTCACTAGATTGGATGCTAGTGACTTGTAGATTACAGAGATCCCCCCCCCTTCCGCTCTATGGCCTGCCCACACCAGACTTCATATGTTGTGAAGCTGCGTAAAGAAGGTTCACAATCCCACAGGGCCTGGACAAAACTAAAAATCTGATGAAATCTAGAATTTTCAGTGGAGGGGAGTTTCAATACATCATGAAAGTTTTTCAGTGGTAGAGGGCCTGTGGGGGACAGGAATTGGCCAATACGGTACACCCCCTTGTCCTGCCACCATTTGAAGGCTTTAATTTCCATGCCCTGCTGGAAAATGGGATTCTTGAACAGAGGCTAGTGGTTGGATCCTAGAGACCAGAGAAGGAAGCTTACGAAGAGAGTCCCACAAAGAGAGAGACTGAGAGAGGGTTGGTGAAAGGATAGGAGGTCTGCTTTTGGGAGGGTACCACATTAAATGTTCCAGAGAGAAAGAGGGGGACGCGTGACCCTCGATTGACATCCAGTCAGGTCGCTCCGAATTAAAGTATATAACGGACATTTGCGCCAGTCGCGCAGCTTGGTAATACCATAGGAGATTTCTTATTCCAAATAAATTTAGTGAGTTTACCTTGAAATGATTTTAGATGGTCCCTTTTAATCGGAATAGGAAGAGAACGAAATAAGTACAAAAGTCTGGGCAAAAGGGTCATCTTGACCGAGTTAGTTCTGCCAATCCAAGAAATACTGTGTGTCCCTGAGATCAGCCTCTAGTTTCTTGTACATAGGAGGGTAGTTAGCTTGGTATAAAATCTCTATCTTTGAGGTAACATTAATACCCAAATACTTAATAGATGAGCTATTCCAACAAAATTTGTAGGTTTCTTGTAAGCGGGAGACCACAGAATCTGGGAGAGACACATTGAGAGCCTGTGACTGATGCCACAAACACACGACCGTTTTTCATAACGAGAAAAATGCAATTTTTTAAATTGTTAATTAAAAACGATCGTGTGTAGGCTCCAGAGCATTTTTTGTGACGTGAAAAATGGCCATTAAAAATTTCGAACATGCTCTATTTTTTCTCGTCGTTTTTCACGTCGACGTTTTTTCTCGTCCTGAAAAACGTCCGTGTGTAGGCTTTAACGACGTGAAAAAAATGCACATGCTCAGAAGCAAGTTATGAGACAGGAGCGCTCGTTCTGGTAAAACTAGCGTTCATAATGGAGATGGCACATTCCTCACGCTGTAACGGACTGAAGAGCACGAGGCTGAAAAGCGCGAATTGGCTCTCACCAGACTTTACAAACACGAGGATCAGCAAAAGCAGCCCAAAGGGTGGCGCCATCCGAATGGAACTTCCCCTTTTAAAGTGCCGTCGTACGTGTTGTACGTCACCGCGCTTTGCTCAAGCATTTTTTTTTTCACGATAGTGTGTAGGCAAGGCAGGCTTGAGAAGAATCACGTTGAGAAAAACGTCATTTTTTTCAATGACATTAAAAACGGCCGTGTGTACGCGGAATTAGACATATTAACTTTGAGTCCTGATAGCACTGAAAATTTATCGAGTAATGAGCATATCTCAGATAAGGAGAATAAAGGATAAGTAATGAATAATAAGAGGTCATCTGCAAATAGAGCGCATTTATGAGTAATTTGGCCACACTGAACCCCCCCCCCGATATTTGGGTTACCACATATGTCAATTGCCAAAGATTCCATAATAATAGCAAATATCAGGGGGAGAGGGGGCAACCTTGGCGTGTAACCCTGCTAATCTTAATTGTATCTGAGAAGATTCCCTGTTGTCTAATTTTAGCTTGAGGGGTAGAATAAAGGGCTTCTAAAATTCCAAGGAAATTCTGACCAAATCTCCAACGCTTAAGAATCGCAAACAGATAGGACCACGAAACTGAATCGAAGGCCTTCTGGAGGTCCAACGATAATGGCATACCCTCTTGCTTGCACCCTCCTGCCCATCCTGATTGCAAAATGGATATGAGATCTATTGTTCGACGTACTTGGTCAGGCCCTTGCCTACCAGGTATAAACCCGACCTGATCCGTATGAATATAATGTCCTATAAAAGTAGCCATTCTGTTAGCTAATAATTTGGTCAAAATTTTGAGGTCATTATTGATTAATGAAATTGGTCTATAATTTTCAATCCTGACTGATATCTTTATCTGGTTTTGGGATTACAGAGATATAAGCCATATTGAGTTGATTACCTATTGGGGAACCCTTAGTCATGGAATTAAAAAACCGAGTAAGATAGGTAGATAAAATATCTGTGAGTTTTATAGTATAGTGAGGAGAAACCATCAGGACCTGGAGCCGTACCCCCCTTTAAAGCTTTGATGACTTCCGATACTTCCTCAACTGAGAAGGGAGCATCCAATTCTGCTCTGTGTGTCTGATAAAGTCAGTAAATGTAAGCTGTCCAGAAATTCATCTAGCCCGTTAGAGGTAGATAGATCCTCCTTGTATAGCGAAGAATAGAACTCCTGGAAAGCCCCCATTATATGTTAGAAATTCAAGGTGGAAGAACCATCAGCTAGTTTGATTTTGGGAAGCGCATGTGATTGGAGCCTGGGTGATAATCGATGTGCCAACATGGGTCCCACTCTCTCATCTGATAAAATTTAGCTCCAGACCATTTAATAGACTGTTCAGCTTTTACTGTGAGGGCTAAATTAAGGGCAACCCTTGCCGCATCCAAGCTGGAAACAGGGACACTGGAAGGATTTATTTGATGCTTTTTGCTTAAATCAACAAAATCTCTCTCCAGTCTCTCTACTTCCAAAGCCCTCTCTTTATTCCTATTAGCTGCTATTTGTATCAGTTTACCCCTGATAGTTACTTTATGGGCTGCCCATAAGGATTCTGAAGAAATATCATCTGTATCATTAAAGCATAAGTAATCCTTCAAAGCATCCTGAATATCAGCAACTACCATAGGATCTTTCAAGAGAGATTGATTGAGAGTCCAATGGGACACCTGTGCGCTAAGAACATCTCTTCTAATCCTCAATAAGACCATCGAATGGTCTGACCAGGCAGCCTCAACAATAGAGGAAGATAGTGTCAATGGAATATGTTTTTAGTAGAGACCAAAATGTGGTCTATGCGGGAAAAGGACTGGTGCGGATTAGAGTAGTGTGTAAAAGCTTGCTTTGTTTGGCCTAACTAATTGTGCCCGTAAAGGTTTAGATTTTTCTAGACTTAAATCAAAAGCTGTATTGGAGTCGCCTCCCATAATTATGATACCCTCCATATATGGACTAAATACCTGAAATAATTTCTGAAAAAACTGTTTTTGTCTCTTGTTGGGAGCATAATAAGATATGAAAGTATACAATCTATCATCAATTGTTCCTTTAACCAACAAGAACCTTCCTTCCTGGTCCCTATATTCCATCTTAAAACTAAATCTGCATTTTTTAGTGAATAGTATTGCCACCCCCCTTGTCTTATTTTCTGCATTAGCCAAATAAAACACCGGGAAGTGGGCATGTATGAACGAGGGGGTGTACCGCAGTGGAAAATGGGTTTCCTGTAAAAGCACCACGTCAATATGACGAGATCGGTAGTCCTGAAAAGCTTTCCTTCTCTTGACTGGGGAGTTCAATCCCTGGGTGTTGTGTGAGACAACAGGCAAGGGTGAATTATTAGAATTAGTACCAGCCATGGAGCAAAAAGGGGAGAGAAGCCTCCCAATCCACAGTCACTTACCTTTCCTCTCGAAGAACAGGGATTAAACAAGATAGAAACACACAACCATCCTGGGGGCTACCATGTAAAACCCACTTCATACTGATATTTCACTGGCAGGTAGGCTATAAGAAAGAGAAAGAAGAACAAAAAGAGAGAAAAAAGGCAAAAAAGACAGACAACCAAGTAAAAAAAAAAACAGATAGAAACAATTTCAATATGTAGGAGAACATCAGGCCGAAAATCAGCCCAGAATGAGACGAGATTAAAGGCTCCCTCCTCCCATTCAAAAGGAAAACATTAGAGCAGCCCTTATGAAGGGCCAAGTACCCACTACTCCGAGCGGCAAACAACCGGACTGAGAAGTGGGTGGAGGCACAATGCAACAGCACCGGCCAGGGACAGCACTCATCAAAATGAAAGCAAAAACAGTGTGGATCCAGCTTACCAGTGAAACCCAATGAATTAAAAATATAGATTATTTGAGCTGTTGCTAAAAAAAAAAAAAAAAACTTAAAGGGCTAGGCAACCCGCAGCCATAGGAAAAAAAAGGAAAAAAAAGGCTGCAAAAGGACAAAACATATCTCAGCATAGCAAAAAATATGAAAACTACTACTTAGAGTCCCCGCTAGGGATGAGCCGAACACCCCCGGGTTCGGTTCGCACCAGAACCTTCGAACGGACCGAAAGTTCGCGCGAATTTTCGAACCCTATTCGTTATAATGGACGCGAACGTTCGAAATCAAAATTGCTAATTACAACGGCCAATATGCATGTTAATGTTATAAAACAGGTTTGGGGACCCGGGTCCTGCCCCAGGGGACATATATCAATGCAAAAAGAAATTTTAAAAACTAAAGTTTTTTCGGGAGCAGTCATTTTAATGATGCATAAAGTGAAAAAAAAAAAGTGAAATTTTCCTTTAAATATGGTACCTGGGGGGTGTCTAAAGTATGCCTGTGAAGTGGCATGTGTTTCCCGTGTTTAGAACTGTCCTTGCACAAAATGACATTTGTAAAGGAAAAAAAGAAGCCATTTAAAACCACTTGCGGCTTTAATGTCATGTCTTGTCCTGGCCGCCATATGGCTGAAAATCCTTGAGAAAAATGGCATGGCTACCCCATCACCCCCCCCCCCACCCCAGCCCCTTTGGGTCTTGTATGGATACTAAGGGGGACCCCGCACCCAAAATAAAACCCTATACCTACAACCCTATATACTCTGAACAGCAGTATATAGGTGGTGCAAACAAGACATGGACTGTAGGTTTGTTCTTAAGTAGAATCTGAACAGGTACATTATGAAGTGTAGCTACATCCCAAAAAAATCAATTTTTAAGCTTTTTGGAGAACATAGGGAGGGGTTATCACCCCTGTAACATTTGCTGTCTTTGCACATCTGTTCAGAACATGTCACCTCACTTTCCGTCCCAATGACAAATGTTTTTGGAAAAGTGGGGTTTTAATTGAAACAAGGATTGGTGATAAAGCATCAGTAGAGAGGAGATACCTTTTTCCCAAATTAAATCTAACAGGATAGAATTTTCCTTCCTAGGGGTAGATTTCCTCTCACTTCCTGTTTTCTCTTGCCGTTTGCAAGTAGGAGTCGTTTGTAAGTTGGATGTTTGAAAGTAGGGGCCTGCCGTATATACTCTGCAGAAATTTGCCCTATTAGATGTTGGTGTAGCCACAAGACTGGTGGGCACAGGAATGGGCCCTGCTGTGAGTTAATAGATCAAGATTTGTACTTGCATGCACCTGTTGAACCGGGCAGAAAAATTGGGCCTTTGGTGGTGGTGGTGGTGGTGGTGGACGGTGTTGCCACAAGACTGTAAGCCCTCACAGTTACTCTTGGTGGGTGCAGGAATGGGCCCTGCTGTGAGTTATTAGATCAAGATTTGTAATTGCATGCACCTGTTGAACAGGGCAGAAAAATTGGGCCTTTGGTGGTGGTGGTGGTGGTGGTGGACGGTGTTGCCACAAGACTGTAGGCCCTCATAGTTACTCTTGGTGGGCGCAGGAATGGGCCCTGCTGTGAACTATTAGATCAAGATTTGTAATTACACGCCCCTGTTAAACAGGGGCTGAAAAATTGTGCCTTAGGCATTGGTGCTGGTGCCACAACACTGCAACCCCTCACAGATACTGTACTTGGAGCACAGCAGTCACACCTGTTGCGAAGCATCTTTTTAAAAAATTGTAATTACACGCCCCTGTTATACAGGGGCTGAAAAATTGTGCCTTAGGCACTGGTGCTGGTGCCACAACACTGCAACCCCTCACAGATACTGTACTCTGAGCACAGCAATGAGACCTGTTGCAAAGCATTGCCTAAAAATTGTAATTACACGCCCCAACAGGGGCTGAAAAATTGTGCCTTAGGCACTGGTGCTGGTGCCACAACACTGCAACCCCTCACAGATACTGTACTCTGAGCACAGCAGTCACACCTGTTGCGAAGCATCTTTTTAAAAAAATTTAATTACATGCCCCTGTTATACAGGGGCTGAAAAATTGTGCCTTAGGCACTGGTGCTGGTGCCACAACACTGCAACCCCTCACAGATACTGTACTCTGAGCACAGCAATGAGACCTGTTGCAAAGCATTGCCTAAAAATTTTAATTACACGCCCCAACAGGGGCTGAAAAATTGTGCCTTAGGCACTGGTGCTGGTGCCACAACACTGCAACCCCTCACAGATACTGTACTCTGAGCACAGCAGTCACACCTGTTGCGAAGCATCTTTTTAAAAAATTGTAATTACACGCCCCTGTTATACAGGGGCTGAAAAATTGTGCCTTAGGCACTGGTGTGGTGGCATGGATCATTGAGGAGGAGGAAGAGGATAGTCAGTGAACATAACAGGACAGTCACTCAGCATCAGCATAGGCAGTCTTGAAGGGATGTGACATTATAAATTATTCCGTTATATCCGCTTCAGGTGTCTGGTAGCTGGTGGTGATCCAAGACTGATTCATTTTTATGAAGGTCAGTCGATCAACCGAGTCGGTGGACAGGCGCACCCTATGATCGGTGACAAATCCTCCAGCAGCACTGAATGTGCGTTCGGAAAGAACGCTGGATGCAGGACAGGCCAGTAGCTCAATTGCATACTGTGCAAGCTCTGGCCAGTGATCCATCCTCAGGACCCAGTAAGCCAGAGGATTTTCGGTGGGAAAGGTGTCCAAGTCTGACCTTGCCCCTAGGTATTCCTGCACCATGTATATCAGACGCTGGCGATGGTTGCTGGAACCGATCATACCTTGGGGCTGCGGACTAAAAAATTGTCTGAACGCATCGGTCAGACGTCCACCTTCCCCACCGCTCCTTCTGCTACTGACCGAAGCCTCAGCAACTTGTCGTCCAGGACCAGGAGTTTGTAACCTCCCAGTTTCTGGGAACGCGTTGCACAGACCTTTCTGCAAGGCCTCCCTGAGATGTCTCATCCTCTGCTCCCTCTGCGACGGCAAGATAAGGTCCGCAACCTTACCCTTGTACCGTGGATCAAGGAGAGTGGCCAGCCAGTAATGGTCACTCTCCTTGATCCGAAGAACACGAGGATCCTTCCGCAGGCTTTGCAGGATCAGGGAGGCCATGCAGCGTAGGTTAGCTGAGGCATTCGGTCCGGAGTCTTCTGGGTCACTGAGGATGACATGATCGCCAGCCACCTCCTCCCAGCCACGTACAAGTCCACTGGTTTGTTGGGACTGTACATCATCCCTAAAAGACTGCTGCTGCTGATGCTGAGTGCCAGGCTCCACCTCCATGCTCACACAATCCTCCTCCTCCTCCTCCTCCTCCTCTTCCTGTGTGATGGGTGGGACAGAAGGAACATTGTCTGGATAAAGGGGGCCTTGAGAGACAAGGAAGTCCTCCTCTTCCTGCCTCTGTTCTGCCTCAAGTGCCCTGTCCATTATCCCACGCAGCGTATGCTCCAACAGGTGGACAAGAGGTACAGTGTCACTGATGCATGCACTGTCACTGCTCACCATCCTCGTGGCCTCCTCAAATGGTGAGAGGACAGTGCATGCATCCCTGATCATGCTCCACTGGCGTGGGGAAAAAAAGCCAAGCTCCCCTGACCCTGTCCTGGTGCCGTAGTCGCAAAGGTACTCATTGATGGCCCTCTGCTGCGTGTGCAGTCGCTGCAGCATGGCCAACGTTGAGTTCCACCTGGTGGGCATGTCACATATTAGGCGGTTCTTGGGCAGGTTCAGCTCCTTTTGCAGCTCAGTCAGCCGAGCACTGGCATTATAAGATCGGCGGAAATGCACACAGACTTTCCTGGCCTGCCTCAGGACATCCTGTAAGCCTGGGAACCTGCCCAAGAACCGCTGCACCACCAGGTTGAGGACGTGAGCCATACAGGGCACATGGGTGAGCTGCCCCTGTCGCAGGGCGGAGAGGAGGTTGGTGCCATTATCAGAAACGACCATTCCTGGCTTAAGCTGGCGTGGCGTCAACCACCTCTCGGCCTGCCCCTGCAGAGCTGCCAGAACCTCTGGCCCAGTGTGGCTCCTGTCCCCCAAACACACCAGCGCAAGCACGGCATGGCATCTTTTTGCCTGCGTACTCGCGTAGCCCCTTGTACGCCTACGGAGCACCGCTGGTTCCGAGGACAGAGCACTCGAAGAGGACATGGAGGAAGAAGAAGAGGAGGGGGTGGAGGAGAGAGGTGTGTCACAACCAGTAGTAGCATTTTGGAGGCGTGGTGGCGGAACAACCTCCAACACTACTGCACCTTGTCCTGCATCCCTCCCAGCTACCAATAGAGTGACCCAATGGGCCGTGAAAGAAAGCTAACGTCCCTGTCCATGCCTGCTGGACCATGAGTCAGCGGTAATATGCACCTTACCGCTGACCGCCCTGTCCAGCGAGGCATGGACATTGCCTTCCACATGCCAGTAGAGAGACGGAATCGCCTTCCGTGAGAAAAAGTGGCGTTTGGGAACCTGCCACTGAGGAACCGCACATTGAACAAACTCACGGAAGGGGGCCGAGTCTATCAACTGAAAAGGCAGCAGTTGAAGTGCTAGCAATTTAGCCAAGCTAGCATTCAACCGCTGGGCATGTGGATGGCTGGGAGTATACTTCTTTCGACGGTCCAGCAGCTGGGGCAGGGAAATTTGCCTGCTACAATCGGACGTCGGTGTACTGCAAGTACTTGGTTGTGACACACCTAATTCTACACCTTCAGTCCTCTCAGAGCAGCTTTCAGAGAGGACTGAAGATATAGTGGGGATGGAGATCCCAGCTGATGAGGAGCAAGGAGAGGTCCGCTTTGTTCTTTGGTGTGGGTCTTTTATGTGTGCTTGCCAACGAGCTGCATGGCAGGTCGACATATGTCTGCTCATGCTTGTGGTGCCCAAGCGGCTGATGTTTTGGCCACGCGAGATACGCTTGAGACAAATATTGCAAATAGCAGTGGTGCGATCTGATGCACTCGTCTCAAAAAAGGCCCACACCAAAGAACTTTTGTGATAACGTGCAGAGGCAGCGCCCTGCACAGGCGGAGCTCTGCGGTGTGGTACAGTTGCTGTGCTGGCCTCTAGCTGGCCTCCAGGGGGCATCCTGCCTCGTTGGACATGTGACGCTGCATCCTCCTCCTCCTCCTCCTCTCTCCCTTCAGGCACCCACGTGGAGTCAGTGACCTCATCATCCCCTCCCTCTTCACCACTAGAGCAAACCTGGCAGTAAGCTGCAGCTGGTGGAACACTACTGCCAGATTGCTGTCCTTCAGCATCCCCTCTCTCTGCGCGCACACTACTGACTTCCTCAAGCTGGGTATCATCATCCGAGCCTTCGAATCGTTGGGCATCCTCCTGGAGCATGTACCCAACACTGTGCTCAAACAGTTCGGGGGACTCCTCAGGAGGACATGGTGGGTCTAGGGAAGGGGTGGCTGATGATGCCATTGAGTACGCGTTGGCAGCTGCTCTGCCAGTACCCTGAGCCTGGGTGAGAGAGGATGAGGAGGATGAGGAGGGCTTGGTCATCCATTCTACCAAGCCTTCGGCATGATGCGGCTCCACATGTCCAGCTGCCGAAAACAAAGACAAGCGTGTCCCATGGCCACGTGCTGATGACGATGCACGACCACGTCCACGGCCAGCACTGTTGTCTCTAGAAACAGAGCCTGCCTGCCCTGTGTTCTTGCCTCGGCACGCTCTGCCTCTCCTTGGCGGTCTTCCAGCCATTGTAGTCGGTAGTGTATATAGTATAAAAAATAGAACTCCTATGTGTGCTCACAACACACTGTAGGTCCTATGGGTGCTGACACTAACACACTATAGGTACTATGTGTGCTGCTGACAAGAAAATATAGGAGCTCTGTTTGCTGCCACTAACACACTAGAAGTCCTATGGGTGCTGCTGAGAAGAAAATATAGGAGCTCTGTTTGCTGCCACTAACACACTAGAAGTCCTATGGGTGCTGCTGAGAAGAAAATATAGGAGCTCTGTTTGCTGCCACTAACACACTAGAAGTCCTATGGGTGCTGCTGAGAAGAAAATATAGGAGCTCTGTGTGATGCCACTAACACACTAGAAGTCCTATGGGTGCTGCTGAGAAGAAAATATAGGAGCTCTGTTTGCTGCCACTAACACACTAGAAGTCCTATGGGTGCTGCTGAGAAGAAAATATAGGAGCTCTGTTTGCTGCCACTAACACACTAGAAGTCCTATGGGTGCTGCTGAGAAGAAAATATAGGAGCTCTGTTTGCTGCCACTAACACACTAGAAGTCCTATGGGTGCTGCTGAGAAGAAAATATAGGAGCTCTGTGTGATGCCACTAACACACTAGAAGTCCTATGGGTGCTGCTGAGAAGAAAATATAGGAGCTCTGTTTGCTGCCACTAACACACTAGAAGTCCTATGGGTGCTGCTGAGAAGAAAATATAGGAGCTCTGTTTGCTGCCACTAACACACTAGAAGTCCTATGGGTGCTGCTGAGAAGAAAATATAGGAGCTCTGTTTGCTGCCACTAACACACTAGAAGTCCTATGGGTGCTGCTGAGAAGAAAATATAGGAGCTCTGTGTGATGCCACTAACACACTAGAAGTCCTATGGGTGCTGCTGAGAAGAAAATATAGGAGCTCTGTTTGCTGCCACTAACACACTAGAAGTCCTATGGGTGCTGCTGAGAAGAAAATATAGGAGCTCTGTGTGATGCCACTAACACACTAGAAGTCCTATGGGTGCTGCTGAGAAGAAAATATAGGAGCTCTGTTTGCTGCCACTAACACACTAGAAGTCCTATGGGTGCTGCTGAGAAGAAAATATAGGAGCTCTGTTTGCTGCCACTAACACACTAGAAGTCCTATGGGTGCTGCTGAGAAGAAAATATAGGAGCTCTGTTTGCTGCCACTAACACACTAGAAGTCCTATGGGTGCTGTTGGGGTGCAATGCTGTGCTAACAGCACTGCGGTTGGTACTACTGCAATACTGTACTAACAGTAAGCACGCACCAGACTAATCCCCAGCAGCAGCTAATAACACACTAACTGTGCAATCAGCAGCAATGAACGATCAATGACTTAGGTAGCAATGGTTTAGCAAAGAAATAGCCAATGGTTTAGCAAAGAAGAGCAAATCTTTCAGTATCAAGCAAAGACAGAATCAGCAGACTAATCTCTCCTAAAGCCGGAACTCATGTGACCGGGGCCGATGGCGTGGCGGCCTTTTAAATGGTGGGGCGTGTACTAAAGCCCCTGAGCTGTAATTGGCTACAGCCGTCCTGCCTGTAGCCAATTATTGCTCTCCGAGTTTCGGGCGCTGTGATTGGCCAAGCATGCGGGGTCACAGTGCATGCTTGGCCAATCATCAGCCAGCAATGCACTGCGCCGGCCGCGCCGGCCGCAATGCATTGCGGGGCCGCTCGCATCACACGAATGTGATGCGAACGGCCCAAATAGTTCTGGGCTCGACGAGCGAGCGAACGCCCGATGCTCGATTCGAACATGGGTTCGAATCGAGCACCGGGCCCATCCCTAGTCCCCGCTATAGTCTCATATGACAAGGCACATTTGTAGATACAACGTTAGTTCATGGTAAACCATTTCCACCTCAAAGAAAGATTAGGGTGAAAGAGGAAGCAATGGAGAGAAAAAAAATAAAAAAAATGTTTCCCCCTTTGTTCTTCATTGCAAAGAAAATTAAATCTATCCCACTTCAGGGTGGGAGGCTATCCTTAACTCTCCTATGTTTGGTTTTGTTCCAAAGAGAAGAGGTGGGGCTAGGAGGAGATTGGCATTTAGCAGAGCCCTGTTGTGCTGGTGAAATGTCCATGTCTGTGTCCAGAGAAATGAACTTTAGCCCTGGTTCACACTGGTGCGATTTGACATGCGATTTGACATGATTGACAAATCGGCGAAATTTGCCGCAAATTGCGGGCAATGGCACGTCCTAATCGGTGCGAAGCCGCATCTGCGGCGCTGCACCGATTACAAAAAGTAGTTTCTGTACTACTTTTTGCGATTTCAGCCGCGATTTACATTGACATCTGTGTCAGATGTCTTTGAAATCGTGGCTGAAATCGGGACTGCCAGCGGGAGTGAAATCGTGCGAGTTCAGCTGAACTCGCAGGCTTCACTCCCGCAGCCCCAGTGTGAACGTGGGCTTAGATCAAGTAACAAACGTTCGCCTTCTGGAAAATTATGGAAAGCATATTGTCTACCGTTGTATGTAAATTTCAGGGCAAATGGGAAGGCCCATCTGTATTTAATATCTTTCTTGGAAAGAACAGCCAGTAGTGGTTTCAAAGATCTCCTTTTTTGTATAGTATAGGGAGAGATATCATGAAAGATTTGTATAGATGTGCCCATGTACTGTATCTGTTCCTGTTGGCGGGATCGCTTCATCACTTCCTCCTTAACAGAGTAATAGTGCGGTTTCACCACAATGTCCCTTAGAAAACCATCCTTCCTAAGAGGGCCCAGAGACCTATGTGCTCTATCCCACTTTAATTTCTGAACCGGAATAGTAGGGATCAGGATTTTAATAACATCTTGTACAGCAGCGTGTACCTCAGTTATGGACTCCGGCAGTCCTCTGAGCCGAAAATTGTCCCTTCTCGAACGATTCTCAGGGTCATCGATCCTTGCCTGAGCAGTATCAAGCTGATCCTGTAAAAATTCTAAATGGTCAGAATTCTGGTTTGCTTTAGTAATGGTAATGTCAAATTTTTGTTCAATGTGTTCAATCCTATTTCCCAGGCTTTGGAAGTCCCTTTATCCAGCATTTCAGATATTCTGGTAAATAATTCAGAGACATTAAATGTTACCTCAGGAGCCTGTTCTATTTGTGCAGTAAAAGCACCAGTGTCAGGAGGAACTCCTTCCAGAGGCGGGAGTCCCATAGACCCCATAGAGTTATCTAAATTGTTCTCAGTAGGCTCTGGAGGCAATGTTTTAGGAGAGGGAGCAGAACCCTGTAGTTTTGAGGCATAATAAGCATAAGAGAGGGTCGCTGGGTATACAACCTGCTTGCTTGCTGAAGTGCCCTCAGCTGCAGTCTGTGCTCTTGTCTGAGGCGCGGCCGCCATTTTGGAAAACTCCCGTTTTTCCACAGGCTTGTATTGAATCCCCAGGGCTTTTTATGTCTTTTCCCCGGCATAGAAAGGTGCCCGGATGCCTCTGCTGTCACTCGAGAAATTTGGGTCTCTGGGGAGCCGCTGCCCGCTGTTGTGGGCGCTGTATGGCCAACGCTGTGCGGAGCTCCGGTCCTAAGCGGCCATCTTAGGAGCCCTCGCGCATGCGCCTTCATTATATTAATTTTTATTTACTTCTATAATATATTCCACACTTATTATGCTCAAATTCCCTGTGCACTGCAAGCTCACCAAAGGACTTAGTTAAAAAGCAGTGAAATTACCATACCACAGCCATACTGTAGCTTTTAAAAAAAGAGAGATACTGTACATTTAGTCCCCCTCATAATTCCACTCGCAATGTTTCTAGTGAGATTTACACATGTTTCCAGAGCAGCCCTATGTGCATTTGTCAGATTTGAGCACAGGTATATCTTGTCTCTGTCATGCAAAAGAAGCTCATGCACCTTTTTAGTTAGGGCGCTTTGTGCGATTTTTAAACTTGATATGATATTTCAATATTTCACAGCAGGGCCCGTTCCAGCACCCACCAAGAGTAACTGTGAGGACTTAGAGTGTTGTGACACCAGCACCACCACCACCAAAGGCCCAATTTTTCTACCACTGTTCAACAATGGCATGTAATTACAATTCTTTATATAATAGTTCACAGCAGGGCGTTCCAGCACCCACCAAGACTAACTGTGAGGGCTTACAGTGTTGTGGCAACACCAACACCTAAGGCCCAAATTTCTGCAGCGTATATATGGCAGGCCCCTACTTTCAAACATCCAACTTACAAACAACTCCTACTTGCAAACGGAAGGAGACAACAGGAAGTGAGAGGAAAATCTACCCCTAGGAAGGGAAATTCTCTCCTGTAAGTTAATATGGGAAAAAGGTGTCTCCTCTCCTCTCCACTGATGCTTTATCACCAATCCTTGTTTCACTAAAAAACCCAAATTTTCAAAAAAAACATTGGGACAGAAAGTGAGGTGAAATCTTCTGAACAGGTGCACAGACAGCAAAACAAATGTTTTCCAAAAAGCTTAAAAATAGATTTTTTGGCTGGAGCTACACTTTAAAAATGTACCAGTTCAAAATTACAAACAGATTCTACTTAACAACAAACCTACAGTCCCTGTCTTGTTTGCACCACCTGTATACTGCTGTTCAGAGTATATAGGGCCTGGGGGCCCCACGCCTTTCCTATTTTGAATTTTGGTGCAGGTTCTCCTTAATATCCATACAAGGCCCAAAGGGGCTGGTAGTGGCCTGGGGGGGGGGACCCATGCCATTTTGCTCAATGATTTTCATCCATATTGCAGGGACCAGACATTACATTAAAGCCGCAAGCAGTTTTAAATGACTTTTTTTCCTATAGAAATGTCATTTTGTGCAGGGACAGTTCTAAACATGGGAAACGCGTGCCACTTAACAGGCATACTATAGACACCCAGCAGGTATGATATTTAAAGGAATATTTCACCTTTTTTTTCACTTTAAGCATCATTAAAATCACTGCTCCTGAAAAAACTGCAGTTTTAAAAACTTTTTTCTCCTATCACTTTCCAGGACGGCACACCTGAGAGATGAGGGCTCCTCCCCACAGGAAACACAATCAATTGACAGCTTGTTATAAGTCCCCACCCTTCCCCTTGATCCCCAGTATTGATTGTGTTTCTCCCGAACACAGCGACATGTTTGTTTTGTTTTAAGACCAAATGATCGGGGAGGGTCTGATGGTACCCCTGTTGAGACAGGTTTTAGGGAGGCCGGGGTGGTCTGAACTAACCTGTAGGCTCGGTCCTTCTCACAGGTCGCCCCAAGTGTGCAACAGCGCTCTGGCTGCAGGGAGTGTGCGCCATCGCTGTATTGCATAAAACCACCGCCTTCGGCCGCTCTCTTCACTTCCGGGTTCCCTATTGCAGGAAGTACTGCACTCCAAGCCTTGTTCTGGAAATGACTGCATCGCAGGAAGCGGGCGGCGGCGGAGGTACAGCACAACCCGGAAGTGTTAGAAACGCAGAGAGACAGCGTTGAGAGCGGCATGGAACAGAGCAAGGCGTTGGAGTGGTCGGCTCACTGTACTAGCCCCTCTAGCAGTACCAGCAGCCCAGGACCCAGCCAACCTCCTCATGGAACAAGAGGAAGGGAAGGCGACTACAACTGCGGGCAGATCCAGGTCGGGGCCCGGTGAGTACAAACCCCCTTGGAAAGGGAGAAGGAAAAGGGGGTGAGAGGTCTGGCTTCCAGGGGTCTGAGAATTCCTTGGCCAGCCAGAACAGGACTGGGATTCACCATTCACCATTCACCTTACCCTTTCCTCCTCCCCAGTACAAACCCGCAGTTAAGGGGAAGACAGAGTAAGGTCATGTACATGTGTTATATCTCTTGTCTTACAGAGTCCCCAGCGGAGCCCAGGAGGCATTAGATAAACAACCTCCTGCCGCTACAGGGCATAGCTCCTCAAAAAAAAAAAGCCATTTTACTATAAATGCATTAATAATTTAGCAGGGAAGGAGGCTTCTGTAATGAGAAAATGTCTCATCTATGCAGAAGGAAATGCTGGCAACAGTCAAAGCTTTCCTTGAAGCCGCCGGGCAGTCAGTAGCCCAAGGTCCTGACATAGAGGAGCTTACCCCTAGAGAAGACCCATCCTCCCAGGAAAGCCTCTTCGGAGTGAGACCTAGTGTCCTTCTACCACCCTCACAGTCACTCCCTCTAGCCCAGGTAGAGGAAGAAAAGGAGGACGGGGAGGATATGGAAAGCCAGGCAAGGTCAGAACACAGCTCAGAGGGGGAGTTGGATCTAGACCTGTTAAACCAGATTCAGGAGGATGCAAGGTTAAGAGGATCTGGATGGACTCCTGCAGGCAATATAGGCCACTGAGGAGATTACAGAAGCCCCTAGAATAACCTCAGCATATAGGTATATAGGGGGCTGAACAAGGCTCAATACGGGGTGTTCCCACTCCATCAATCCCGAAAGGATCAGGGCCAGCTGCTATGAATCTAGCAGGTAGCTCACGATGGTGCATTTAGAGGTTTTTAGCGCTTTAAAGCCTGCCTCCTTAATTTTTACCCATAGGATGGGGTGGCACAGTAAGGGGCACCCTTGTGAACATATTATCCTTGAGGGGGTTGCTTATTATGTGCAACATCTCCAAAAGTTCCAACCTATTATTTCCTCCTTGCACTGCTGCTATATCTATCAGTGTGTAAGAGTTAATCAAGACCTCTTGTGGCTTGGGCTACAAACCACCTGTGGGCTGTATGAGAAGCATAAAATGCTACCCTGCAACCCTTAATTGAGGGGTTTCTGGTGCAAACCTCTATGCTAAAGCTACATAAACTAGCCTGTATTTAGTGTGAAGCCCTACAGATGTCTGATTGCCTCCAGGCTAAGATTGTGATCACCGCTTCCTGAGAGACTTAATTGATCTCTGGGTCTGTGCTCGTTAAGACCTTAGATGCTTGGTAGGCTTAAGCCTCGTATACACGGTCGGACTTCCATTGGACTTTTTTGTGGATTTTTGTCCGAAGGCAGTTGGCCGGGCACACCCATAGCATACACACCACAGGACTTTTCTGCAAACTTTCCCAAAACTTTTCCAACATCACGTGGTTTTTCTGCTCTTTACCGCCACCCTTTGGTCAACTTCTGCTATTGTTGGTTGATTTTAACATTGGTTCTGGGCATGCTTATTTGTCCATCGGACAAAAGTCCGATGGATTTCTGTACACATGGTTGGACTTTGCTCCATCGGACTTTTGTTGGCGAAAAGTTTGTCCGTTTGCAGACCGAACATTTGTCCGATGAAAACCAAAAAAAGTTTGTCTGATTTGAGCGTACACACGGTCGGATTTTTTGTCAGACTTGCTCAAAATGAAGTTTGTTGGCAAAAAGTCAGACTGTGTGTACGGGGCTTTAGACTCGCTCCCACCTGTGTGTGGGCTAGCTACACCTACTCAGACTTATGCAGTAGTAGAATAGCAGCTACCACTACTGTGGTGTAGTCACACACCTCAGACTTCCATTATTTGGAACTACCATCTTCCTTCACTGGTGGGTGAAGGATTAATATCTGGAGTTCAGGCTATGCCTAGGATAGATTGTTGGTCTGACCACGCATCAGAAATGCACAACATTGGAAGTTTGTTTTGTGTCTTTTCTGTTTATATAACTTTCTTATGGCTCACTACTTGACGTAATTGTAGCCGTATGAGCTGGAGCGTGGTGACGTCAGAGATGATTGCTCCGCCCGACGCTGCGTTTCTCCTATACAAGGCTCCTTCCCTGTTGATGCCTTGTATAGGAGAAACGCAGCGTCGGGCGGAGCAATCATCTCTGACGTCACCACGCTCCAGCTCAGTAGTCTGAGCCGCGGCTGGTTGTCTTATTTACACCGCGTTTTTTAAAATACTTTTGTTCAGAGACTCTGGATGTTAGCTCCTGTTGTTTTAATAAAGGGACCTTTTGTTGATATACTGCACCATGAGTCTCCCCCTATCTCTTTTTTGATATCCATACTGAATCATTGGGGAATCGATCCTGACTACAAGGAAACTGTGTCCCTGAACGATCCAAGGGAGAGAGCGGACCAGCTTCAGGACGGATGCTTTTGATGTGCTGAGCCTGTATGATCTCCGTAATAGAGATCCACCGGAGTCGGTAAGCCCCCACTCTTTCCATTTTTATGTCATCTGGCTGGAAAACTGTCGGAGGAAGATTCCAATCCTTCCCTGCTACAATTTCCTTTTTCATGCAGTTTTGAATGCAGCGAGTCATCTCACAACCTATTTACAGTCACTTCACAGTTTTTACTTGTAGAGGAAGACTTCAACCCTTCCCTGCTACAATTTCTTTTTTATGAAATTTTGAATGCAGCGAGTCACCTCACAACCTATTTACAGTCACTTCAAAAAAATGTTTTTCTTTTTGTGTTTATTGGGACACTAATTGATAATTTTTCTTGGGACATTTTTTTGCATTAATTGTATTCCAGTTTGCACTTTGATTTTTGCACATATTTGTTGGTAGCGCATTTTTTTTATTATTTGTGAATAACAGTATTTCTATGAACCTTCCAGGACGGCAGGCCTACTTCCCGCCCTATGTGGAGGGAAAGATAAGCTAAACGCTAGGTGGTAAGTACCTATGTGGAACGATGTCCCTTGTGAACCACTTTACTTTACTTTACTACATACTGGGGATCAAAGGGAAGGGTGGGGACTTATTACAAGCTGTCAATTGATTGTGTTTCCTGTGGGGAGGATCCCTCATCTCTCAGGTGTGCCGTCCTGGAAGGTTTGTAGAAATACCGTTACCAGTAAGTCTAACGTAGGTTTTTGCATTCATACATGTCCCCTGGGGAAGGACCCGGGTCCCCAGACCCTTTTTAGGACAATAACTTGCATATTGGCCTTTAAAATTAGCACTTTTGATTTGGAAAGTTCGAGTCCCATAGACTTTAATGGGGTTCTAAAGTTTGTGCAAACTTTCGGTCCGTTCGCAGGTTCTGGTGCGAACCGAACCGGGGGGTGTTCGGCTCATCCCTACTTTTGAGCGTTTCTGCAGTGCTTTTTGCTGTTATTACTGCGATTTTATTTATTTTATTTTTTTTACCATGATTTTGCTGCGATTTGCGTGTGTGGTGTTTTTATTTTATTTTATTTTTTACATTCACTTTATATAGCTGGCTGCTAAGGAGGGGACCCGGAAGCCAGCCGCCGCCTCTATAACAACCAAAGAGTCAGCGGCTTCCCCGCTGACAGCTTAATGTAAAAATATTGCCGGCTAAAAAATTCACAAAAAAAACAGCGTGGGGGTCACCCCCTAAAGACTATACCAGACACTTTGGTCTGGTATGGATTTGGAGGAGACACCCCTATGTCACAATTAAACAAAAAAAATGGCATGGGAATTTTCACTATATTTGCTAAATTAAAATACAATTTTTTACTAAAGTGCAAATTGTCCTCCAGAGTGAGCAGCATATTTGTCTTTAGTGAATCAACCCATGACATTTTTACTACATGGCCAATGGTTTCAGCCCTAGGCAAACCTCTTTTTTTCTTATTCTGTAATTATAGCTATGGATTTTATTTATTGGAAACTATTAAACGTGAAATCTTGTTTCGACCAGATAACTATTCTCAGAAACCTCTAATAAAGGATAAAACTTAGAAAGGTTAAGGGGTCTATTTATCAGGAATTCACTGTTCAATTAAACCAATATTTTTTTATTTTTTTACAGATTTTTATCCCAAATGAGATTCAGTGTCAGTCACATACACACTACTTGCAGTAGGATAAATGTACAACACACAAATGCAACATCAGATAGAAAAGGCATAAAATCTTGCATTTACAGTAGTTATGAACAATAGCATATACCATGTATGTGAATCTGCCAGCAATAGCTCTTGATGGTTTTTATATACAGTTTAACTAAAATGTTTAACTGTCACTTTTATAATGTACGCCAGGCATGTGTGCTGTATCCCCATATTAAAAGAACAGTGATTGCTGAACTGGACAAGATTAAACTATATACAGGCAGGCTGAATGTTCCCAGGTTTATTGATTGAACAAGTTGGGTACAACCAGCCTGCTGGATTTTACATGTGATTTATTGCAAGTGGCTGTTATAGCCGTTAACAATAATCACTGTCTTCTCCCAGCTTCCCCTGCCCACTCTCCCACCAGGAGAACACAATAGAAATTCCTTTCCTGAAACACGCAATCACACGAAAAAAATTGTTATATCTATGGCTGGCCTAAAAGGTTAATTTTTTTAAATGTACATCAGAATATAAAACAAATGAAATGTACCTGATCATACTGATCCATATCTGATAATGGTCAGAAATTAACATAATACAACTGATAACAATGGAAACACAACAAAGAGCAACACCCAAGCACAGAGCATGTACACAATCCTGTTAAGTGGCCCTTCTGTATTTACATTTCCTTTTTGATTGAAGAAGCTGTTGGGGCATCTGACATGAAAATACAAATTTGTATTGGTAATATGGGGACTTTGGTGGTTCTTTGTCCACACCAAAAATACAGGGCCACTAAATATAATTAGAAATTCATTCACAGAATACAATGATTAGTGAAATTATTATTGAAAAACATTCATCATCAGTTGTTATTTTCTATCTCTCATGCAATATAAGTAGACACATCCACCCATCAACAAGCCAAACTATCTTCAGATTCCTGCGAAGTTCTATATAACCTGCCAAGCATGCATTTAGACAACCTGCTACTTCAAGTAGGTCCACGTCACTGTCCTCCACAATTATTAAGTATTCAGGTGCTAGCCTAGTTCATCCAACTGTGCACAATATACCATCCAAAAATCTTTATTGAGGTAGTGAAAGCATTCCAATATAGGACTTTGAACATTAATGTGTTCCATGCTATCTCATGGCATTTTTTTGGATGTTATATTGCGCTAAGCATACAAGTTTAATTCAAGCTAATTTTCAAACTGACTTCTTTTTCTGTGGGAAAATATTGAAGTATTCTGCATAGTGCCTACAAGACAATCGAATATATTAAGTTAACCACTTACTGACCGCCACACGCACTTTTACGTCGGCAGAATGGCATGGACAGGCAAATGGGGGTGTGTATGTATGTATATATATATATATATATATATATATATATATATATATATATATATTAGTGACAGCAGGCAGGTAAAATCACCAGGTTGCATCCAGGATGGAAGATATATATGTCCTAGATTCAGGCTTTATGCCAATTTATACCACTAGGGGGAGTGCTGGGAGTCTTGCAGGGGAAGAGTTAATGAGCCCAGCTGAAGTAAGTGGGCTCATTAGGGCCTCTAAAAGAACTCCCAGCATGCTAAGGGAGAGGCTCCAACCTGGAACCAGATCTGTTTGGATAGTCTGGGGGAGTATGATCTGTGTGGTGAGCCAAAGCCTGTGTGGTTATTGCTAAGAACTTCTAAAAGCAGGGAGCTAGGGACTGGGACAGCACAAGGCTGTACCCAGTTGTTAGTTAGGGACACCAACGTGTGTAGTGAGCGGTCAAGTTGACCAGGATTTATTTTCCTGTTTCTTTTGTTTTCTGCTATATTTTTTGTCTGTATATAGTTGAAATAAAACCACACCCTTTTGTTTTCTCCTACCACTGTCTGTTGTGCCTAATTTTGTGTGGTGAACCCTTCCAGGGGGTCTCACACACCCGCTGCCGAGCTAACCCCCCCACAATAAATATAAATAAATATATATATATATATATATATATATATATATCTTTAAATTTATATAAAGTGACTCAAGCGCTGATAAATAGTCTAAAAAAAACCCAGATGAAATGTGTAAAAATAATTAATAGATGATAAAAGCTGCAGCTACATAAATGTATTACATACACTGTGACATATAAATTAAAAATGGTGTAGTTGCGCTAAAATCAACCTACTAAATACAAATCACACCTGGAATAAATACAAAAGTGCTGGTGCAATAAATAACTAAAGCCTCATACACACGATCGGATATCCTATGGATTCTGACTTGATGGTTTTGTCCATCGGAAATCCGATGAAGCTGACTTCCATCAGTCTTGCCTACGCACCATCAGTCAAAAAACCAACCGTTCCAAACGCGGTGACGTAAAACACTCCGATGAGCCGAGAAAAATGAATCGTCTTGATTCTGAGCATGCGTGGGTTTTTTATCCAATGGACTTGCCCATAGACGATTGGAATTTGCTATCGGTTTTTGATCCATCGAAAAAATTTAAAACATGTTCTATTTTTTAAAACCGATGGAAAAAAGACAGATGGGTCCCATACACGATCGGGTTGTCCGATGAAAAAAGTCCATCGGACTGTTTTCATCAGTAAAACCGATCGTGTGTACAGGGCTTAAGATCAAAGAGATTGTATGAAAATGTCCACAAAACAGGTGCAGATGGACTTGTCTGGTGGTTAAACAGTCACTGCAAGTAGTTTCTGATATGCAGCAATCACTGCTAATCACAAACCAATTTGATAGCGATTTCAGATGCTTGCTATAAATATTCCAAGATTGCTTCGAATATCAAGGCTTTCAAATAAATCAGAAAGAAAAATACATAGCGCAATATGCTGACTTCTAAAGCGCTGAAGTGTATATACAACTCCCATGCAATCAGCCAAATTACAGCGAATAGTACGATCAGATACAATACTGGACTCCTCGGTCTCCTGGGTCTCGTCACTAGGCTTCCTCCCCTATGCATTACGTCACTTGTCACGTGACTTTTTCAAGGTATCTGCACCTGTTTTGTGGACATTTTCATACAATCTCTTTTATCTTAGTAATTTATTGCACCAGCACAATTGTATTTATTCCAGGTGTGATTTGTATTTAGTAGGTTGCTTTTAGCGCAACAACACTATTTTAAATTTAAAAATCCCTTTAAATTTTCCGCTTTGTGGGTGCGCGCCCCTGCCGCGAGCTCCGTGACCATACCCGTGGACTCCATGTTCGCCGGTGTCCCACGATCGTGGCACGGAGCTGCAGATTGGGGTAATGCCTGTGTAAACAAGGCATCTCCCTGTTCTGCCTAGTGACAGGACACTGATCATCTGCTCCCTGTCATCGGGAGCAGCGATCAGTGTCGTGTCACAGTAAGCCCAGCCCCCACACAGTTGGAATCACTCCCTAGGACTCACTTAACCCCTTCCTTGCCCCCTAGTGGTTAACCCCTTCCCTGCCAGTGTCATTTACACAGTAATCAGTGCATTTTTATAGCACTGATCGCTGTATAAATGACAATGGTCCCAAAATAGCGTCAAGTGTCCGCCATAATGTCGCAGTCACGATTAAAAATCGCTGATCGCTGCCATTACTAGTAAAAAAAATATATTAATAAAAATGCCATAAAACTATCCCCCAATTTTGTAGACGTTATAACTTTCAAAAATATATATTGTGTTTTAAGTAAACAGCATAGTTTTTATTAAAAATCCTCAGCGAAGCAAAATATATATTTATTAAAGTCTTATTCTGTGTTGCTGGTAAATTTACTAATGAAGTGGGGCCCCTTCCTACCACTCCACCTGCAATGCATAAGTATGTCATATGGAGGTGACCGCACAGGATTAAACGCATTCCCTATGCCCCCCCCCCACCATGTAACCTGGGTTTTTGGCGCCCATTGTAGGACAGGCATCGTAGGTGTGACCGCAGTTTACATACGCGTGCTCACCCTGGGCTTGCACTTGCATTTGCGCAGGTTTGCGGGGCAATGTGTTTCGGCTTTTTTTTTAATATAGTTTATTTTTTTTTACTTTTTTCTTTTAATTTTTACTTGATTGATACCACAAGGGGTTGTGATAGCATTTGACTGGAGACAGTAGGGGTCTAATGGATCCCAATGTCTCCCATTCCCACCATCCAACCAAGCACAGATTGTCTTGGTTAGATGTGCCATCTGGCTGTACTGGTCAGGAAAGGGTGCATAAGAACCTGGAAGTGATATCACTTTGTTATCATTCATTGTTTGCATGTGAGATTGAGGCATGGATTTGCCCTGGTTTCACTGCAATCTCTCTCCCCCCAAAGGCAGTTATGTTCCCAACACTGGTCAGGGTGGGACAACCTGGGAACCATGGGAGGAGGGAGGCCACTGGCAGAAGGGGGAGGCACCGCGCTGCCGGCTGTTTGAAAGTGATCGGCAGCTATGGAGCTTCCACATCACTTTTCACTTTGAAGCCGGTCGCTGGCTAAACAAAACCTGCACAAACTGGTGGCTGCTAAGGTAGCCATCAGCTTGTGATTAAATGTTCACTCTTTGGATGTACATAGTACGCCCAAAGAGCTTAACTGGTTATAGACAAAGTATAATATCAACCCAGATTGGGAAAATAAGAGAAGAAAAAACACAGAATGAAAGTACCAAGTATACTATATAACATAAAAATTGTAAAATCATAAATGTCTACAAGTATCTGTATAACTTCTACAGCTTCCTCTGTCATTGATATTACAATCACAGTATTGTCTCTTATAAATGCTAATGATATGTACAAACCATGGATTTTATATTTACATTCCCTCCTATTGTCTTCCCTCCAAACATTCAAATGATAATGAACTTATCATCTGACTGGAGCAAAAACTTGAATACAAATAAAAAGACAAATAGACCCTTTAAGCAATTGGACACACACCTTCCATTGTTTAGCCAATCCAAAGCTGTCTCATGTTAATGAATGGGGGTGAAGTGAATATAAGGTGAAGCAGAACTCGGACAGGTAAAAGATTACTGGCAGATAAGGAGAACAAGGAGCAGCTGACGGATCCCAATATTACACCATACCAGGTAAGATATAGAACTTTCCATTTACGATTTGTTTTGTTCTTGTACATTTGTATCACAATTTATAGCCCTTGTCATTTGCATCTCGGTGTTGCGTTTTTTTATTATATTTAATAATACATTACCCTAATCATGAAGTCTCACCTTTCAAAAGGAAAGATATAATATTCAAAATCTGTTTTTTTTATTTATTTTTTCTATGCAGAAAAATATATTGCCCTTTGATAACTTGTCCAATAGTTCGTTGTAAGCTCATATTTTTTAATGTAGATAATATATATATTTAAATACCTGATGTGCAATTGGTTTATTTGACTATCTGTGACTAGAGATTTTTATGTGCAAATTTTTATAAAAAGCCAAAACATTTATTTTCATGTTAGATATAATGTGGAAGGGTAGAACCTCCTATCAGTTTTGATTGCTGTCAGTGAGAGATCATCGCAATAAAAAATGAGAAAATAGTGGGAAATCCAAAATGTATGGTAATATTGGAACAGGGGGTCAGGAGAAATCTTCCGATGGGGACAGCTGACAGTGACAATGAAAGTGGCAACTATCTAAGACTCTGAAGATATTTGATCTTACTTATTGTTGTATTTTCAATACAGGAAGTGATTAAACTGTATGTAATAAATATACCTTTTGGAAATCAGACCAGATAAAAATAAGGGTTCTAGTATTCTCTACTCTATCCAAAGTGAAAAAAATATATAGGTTGGAGTTATGAGGGGACACTCATACATTGACAATCATCTAATGCTAATAAAGTTCCATTGGTTTTGGCATTTAGTAGACACCTTTTGAGTACCCTTGTGTGATTTTGGTTGTACACCCCCCCCCCCCCCGTTTTTGAAAGTGGACACCTCTCTATTATCTCCTCCTGTGGTCCACTCTGTGCGTCCCTTTGGGTGTGGCACATGGGATCCATGAATTAATTTGGGGTTCCCCAAGGGTTGGACCCTTGAGCTCTCTGGTTTATCCATGTGGGTGGTTGGAATGGTTTGCATTAACGCTAAGTGGTTTCCTGATGAAGCGCTAGAGTGAAACATGTTGAAATCACCAATAATGGTCATTTATATATACAGGAAATATGACAAATGAAATGTTGACCACTTCAGCCCCAGAAGATTTGGCTGCCCAATGACCGGGCCATATTTTGTGATTCAGCACTGCGTCGCTTTAACTGACAATTGCGCGGTCGTGTGACATTGTACCCAAACAGAGTTGACGTATTTTTTTTCCCCACAAATAGATTTCTTTTGGTGGTATTTGATCATCTCTGCGGTTTTTATTTTTTGCACTATAAACAAAGCGACAATTTTGCAAAAAAAGCAATATTTTTTACTTTTTGCTATAATTAATATCCCCAAAAAATATATAAAAACATTTTTTTTCCTCAGTTTAGGCCGATATGTATTCTTCTACATATTTTTGGTAAAAAAAAAAATCGCAATAAGCGTATATTGATTGGTTTGCGCAAAAGTTATCGCGCCTACAAAATAGGGGATATTTTAATGGCATTTTTATTATAATTTTTTTTTACTAGTAATGGTGGCGATCTGCGATTTTTATTTTTTATTGTGACTGCGATATTATGGCGGACACATCGGACACTTTTGACACCATTGTCATTTATAGAGCGATCAGTGCTATAAAAATGCACTGATTACTGTGTAAATGACACTGGCAGGGAAGGGGTTAACCACTAGAGGGCGAGGAAGGGGTTTAGTGTGTCCTAGGGAGTGATTCTAACGGTGGGGGGCTGGGCTACGAGTGACATGACAGTGGTCACTGCTCCCGATCACAGGGAGCAGTAGTTCACTGTCCTGTCACTACGAAGAACAGGGAAATGCTTTTTTTACATAGGCATCTCCCTGTTCTGCAGCTCCGTGACACGATCACGGGACACCGGTGGACATTGAGTCCGCTCGTCCCGCGGGCACGGCCACGGAGCTCACAGCGGGTGCACGTGCGCGCTGCCGGCGTCGCACACCCGCATGGCGGCAAGTTCAAACCTATGTACAGGCACGTTGCTTTGCGCAGACGTGCCATTCTGCCGACGTATATAGTCGTTAGGCAGTCGGCAAGTGGTTAATGTAAATTACATGCCTTTGTTTTAAGGTACAAATGTATCATATTTATCAAATTTGTCATTGGTTTTAACAATGTCTGAACTGTAAATTCAACTATGTATTAAAAGTGTTTTTTTTTTATAATACACACACCTAACAAATGTCTAGAAGTATCTGTATACCCTCTACAGCTTCCTCTGTCATTGATATTACAATCACAGTATCAACTCTCATAATTGCTAATAAGTTCAAACCATGGATTTTACTTTTAAATTCCTTCCTATTGTCTTCCCTCCAATCCTTTAAATGTTAATTAACATGTCACCTGACTGCAGCAATAGCTTGAATGCAAATGAAAACGCAAATAGAGCTTTAAACAATGTGAAACACACCTTTATATTGTTCTGGATAATTCCCTACAGCCAATCCAAACTCATGTTAGTGAATGGGGGTGGAATGAATATAAGGTGAAACAGAGCTCAGCCAACTAGAAGGTTTACAGTCAAAGAGAACAGGGAGCATCTGAAGGATCCCAATACTACATCACACCACGTAAGACTTTCCATTAAAATTATTTTGGTTCTCATACATTTTTATCAGATTGAATAGTTTTATTTCATGTGTAACTGAGTAATGTACTCTTGTATTTTCATGGTGCATTAGCTGATTATATTTAACCACTTACAGACCGCCCGCTGTTGTTATACGTCGGCACTTTGAAGAAAATACCCCGGTATACTCTTCTTCAGCAGCCGGTCCGCTTTATGAATAACAGTGGTCTCTGTGGCAAATTCGCAGCGAGATCACTTTTATCGGCAGCGGGAGAGGTGGCCCCCCTCCCGTTGCGCTCCGGTGCCCTTCGCCGCTTACCGGAGCTGTCGATAACGGCGGAGGCGATCGGATCCTTTTTGGTCTGTGGTATGGAGCTGACTGAGGGGAAGATGGTCCCCGCTCGGCTCCATACCATTGCAGGGTAGAAGCAATGTCAAAACTTCACTTCCGCCCATAGCTTTTAACCACTTGCCGGCCACCGCATGCCGATGTATGTCGGCAGAATGACATGGGTGCGCAAATGGGTGTACCCATACGTCCCTCCGTAATCACAGGCTAGTGGGAGTGCGCCCACAGGTCCCGCAGACTCAATGTCCTCCGGTGGCCTGCAAACGTGACACGGAGAGACAGAATAAGGAGGTGCCTATGTAAACAAGGCATTTCCCTGTTCTGCCTAGAAACATGACAGATCTACTGCTCCCAGTGATCGGAAGCCGCGATCTCTGTCATGTTCTAGTGAGCCCACCCCCCCTACAGTTGGAACACACTGAGGGAACACATTTAACCCCTTGATCGCCCCATAGTGTTTAACCCCTTCCCTGCCAGTGACATTTACTGCACTGATCGCTGTATAAATGTCAATGGTCCCAAAATAGTGTCAAAAGTGTCTGATCTGTCTGCCGCAATGTCGCAGTCATGATAAAACTCGCAGATCGCCTCCATTACTAGTAAAAGGAAATGAATAATAAAAATGCCATAAATCTATCCCCTATTTTGTAGACACTATAACTTTTGCGCAAATCAATCAATATACACTTATTGCGATTATATATATTATCAGAACATTTGGGGTTAAAAGAATACATATAAAGTCGCATATTGTATATTGTTCATATTGTTTTTATTCATATATATTATGAACAATACTAAAGCCATTATGGATCTTATTTTCTCTCTAAGAGGTTAAAATCAAATTCACTATCTCTACAACAGTTTTCTGCCTTACAAGTAGGGCTGGGCGATTTTCCCCCCAAAAAAAATCTGCGATTTTTTTATAAAAAACTCGATTTACGATTCGATTCGATTTTTTTTATTTTTTTATTATATTAATTAAAGTGCATCAACAAACAAAATTGCAAAGGCAAACCCTTTCTCTAACTGCAAAGTCAGTGTGCAACAAACACACAATATATTCCAGCGCTCATGGAACATACATTATTAACTATTAAACTCTTGAAACTCTGTGTGTGATTCCTTCTGTCCCAGCCTTGCTGCGATCCTGGCTCTGCATCCTTTTGGGTTGGAGGGCCCTCCACACGCTGGTCTGCCTGTTGTCCATCATTCAAGGTACTGTGCTCACACTGAGACCATGCCACAGGCTTTGTTTTGACTTTTTTAACCCCTCCTTGCTCCACGGATGTCACTGCAAGTTTAACAAGTTTGTCACCACTGGCAACTGGAGAGTTAAGATTCATTTGCCCTCTGCACATTTGGGATTGGATCCCTCTCTTTATTGTGATTAATAAATGGACTAAGCTTTTTTATCAATTCTTCAAGAGTTTTCAATAGTTAATAATGTATGTTCCATGAGCGCTGGATTATATTGTGTGCATGTTGTGTATTTTGTACTTCTGGGTACGGATTTTTTCTTGCTGCGCTGGATCCTGTTTTTTCCCCCCTTTTGGATACTTTGTACTTCCCAAAATATTTGGGATTTTTTTCTTATTATTATTATCATCCATTATATTTTTTTCTTTATCCACCAATTTAGCGCTTGTGACCTTTTGTTGTTTTTTGCAGTGTGCAACAAAGATTGTTAAACATCCAAATTATTAATACCGTATTTGGATTTAGCTAATAAAACAACAAAAAATCCTGAGGTTACTCTTAGTTGAATTGAACTGTGCCCAATGTCTCACTGTGCCCAATGTCTCACTGTGCCCAATGTCTCACTGTGCCCGTGTCTCACTGTGCCCATGCTTCAATCACTGTGCCCGTACCTGATGCAGATTTTCATGGTATACGGATTTTACTGCTACACCGGTGGCCATTCCAGTATTCAAAAGCCGCGCCTCCTTCTCGTCTGTGATAGGCGGAACACTCAATTTCCCAGCATTCAGTGTTCCACCTATCATGGTCATCCTCATAACACAGACGAGGATGAGAGGATGTCCGTGATAGGCTGAATACTGCCTGCTGTGAAATTGAGTGTTCCGCCTATCACAGACGACGAGGACTCGGGAGGCGCGGCTTTTGAACACTGCACTGAATGGCCGCCGTCTGTCTGCATGACACGCTGATCAGGTAGGCAGATGGCGGCTGCAGCGAGTAGATGTAATTGGGGTAACGCTGCCCAGTGCCATTCCGGATACGCCCCCTGCAGTCCTGCTACGGAAACTTTGAAGGGAAGGAAAAAAAAAATTTTTTTATTTTTTTTTTTTTCCAAAAAAAAAAAAAAAATCTAAAAAAATCGATTTTCTTCAAAACTGAATCGATTTGAGCTCAAAACTCGATTCAAGATTAAAATCGATTTTTTTCCCAGCCCTACTTACAAGAAGGCATTGTTTTTCTGTATCTTTATCCCAGACCATAAATTTGAAGGTTTGACATCTGTAGATAAGGGGGGACTGGTACAGGCTGTTACAGACTGTGTAGTGTTGTCTCTGTATTATGAGACCAGAGGGCTCATCCACAAATAAGCTATCGTATAGTATATCTGAAATAATGTTTCTTTTATAGTATATCTATGTATTGGTTATATGTATGTATAAACCCATTTATACATATATATATTTATTATTACAAAATGTGAGATCCTAACTGTATTGCCATTAGAACCTGTATTTGTAAAGTAATTGTTTTGCTTAGAGTTACTTTTCAAATTTTCTCACTTTCCTAGGAATTTAACTAATGGTCTCAGCTAATGTGTGGGTAGATTTTCCCAATACATTAATCTGAGCCATTCACCGAGATGGCTGGTATACTTGACGTGTGTCATGGATATGCAGTAGTGTTTGTCTGTCAGCTTACCTTCCTTCCCATGTGTTCATCTTAGAGGCCTGAGCCCTTTCACCTGGCTTCCTTTATAATCTCCTCCCAGCCTGACTCCACCCCAGGCCCTATCACTGAACACTATATTAACCTGTGCACTGCAAGCCTGCTTTGCTGATCAACGTGTTTGTTAGGCATTGTGTGTTTGGGTTCCTGCCTGCCGTGTGCTACGTCTGTCTCTCTGTTACGTTATTGGCTTGTCCCCGACCATCCCTGTCTGCTCGTGACCCTTGACCTTCGGCTCGTTCTTCGTTATCCTTGTCTGCTTGTGGCCCCTGACCTTCGGCTTGTTATTCGGTTCTCTCTATCGTGTGCTGCTGCTTCCCCTTATCCTACGGGGCGTGAGCTAGGAAACTCCAGGGGCCGCGACCTGGTCCCAGCCTGCAGCGTAACATCCTCACCACTAGAGGCCCTGGAGAAGACCAGCTGGGTCTTAGACTCCGCGCCCTGGGGAATCTTGGCTCTCGCTTCCGTTGGGATCCCGGTTGTGCTCCTCTGGTCCCGCTTTCCACAACCACCCAGTTTCCTATCCACAGAAGCCAGCCATAGGGTTCACTACCTCGCGGTGCACTCCTGTCCCCCTACGGTGTGCATCTGTCACCTGGCCACAGGTGACCCTGACAGTTTGATCAGCCATGAACCCGGCTGACATCCCGCTTCCCGCGGATGATCCATTGCAGGGCATAGTTCGCAGACTTGAGACCCAGGAATCAAATCAGACCCAGGCGATGCGATTCCTCCAGGATCTGGCTTCTCGCTTCGAGCAGCTTCAGGCCTCCTTGGGAACCCTGAATCCACAACCTCAAATACAATCAGCGGCTGCACCTATTGCACCAGTCGCAGCCACACACTCACTACAACTGCCAGCTCCGTCCCGTTTCTCTGGGGACTCCAAGGCTTGCAGGGGGTTCCTTAGCCAATGCACGATTCATTTTGAGCTCCAGCCCCAAAACTTCCTGTCTGATCGGGCTAAGGTAGCCTATATCATTTCCCTCCTCTCTGGTGAAGCTTTAGCCTGGGCAGCCCCTCTGTGGGAACTGAATGATCCAGTGGTTTCTAGCCTGTCTGGCTTCTTGAAACTTTTTCGGAATATCTTCGAAGAACCGGCTCGTGTCTCTTCAGCGGCCAGCGCCCTTTTACGTCTCCGCCAAGAGTCTGCTTCTGTGGGACAGTATGCCCTTCATTTCCGCATACTGTCGGCTGAGTTGAGCTGGAACAATGAGGCCTTAGTCGCAACCTTTTTGCATGGCCTGTCTGATAGAGTGAAGGATGAATTAGCAGGAAGAACCATCCCCACTGATCTGGCCGGCGTTATCTCCTTGTGTAACCAGATCGATATTCGCTTTCAGGAGAGGACCTTAGAAAAGCAACGCCAGCACTCCTTGGTTCTTAGTCAGCCTGAGCTCCCCTCTCTTCGACCCGTAGAGCATCTCCTACCAGCTGAGGAACCCATGCAGCTGGGTCGGACCAGGTTATCCCCCGAGGAACGTGCTAGGCGCAGAACTCTTGGTCTGTGTCTTTACTGTGGGGGCAAAGGTCATTTTCGTGACACTTGCTCTCTTTGTCCAGAAAAACGTTCGGGTCCACTTCATCTGGAAAGTGGAGTATTGGACCCAGAAATATCACCTTCCCCTTCTCGTCTTATGCTTTCTGTGTTCCTTCATGTTGGTGCTTCTTCTCATTCGGTCTCAGCATATCTGGATTCCGGAGCCGCTGGTAATTTCATGGACTGGGAAATCGCATCGTCCATGAGACTTACTCTTTTGCCCCTCACCACGCCATTGGTGGTCTTGGCGATTGATGGTACTGTTCTCCCAGGGGGACCTATCCGCTTCCAGACCCTCCCTGTTAAGATGTCGGTAGGGACACTCCACCAGGAGTGGATATCCTTCCTTATCTTACCCAAGGCCTCAACGCCTATCATTTTGGGTCTCCCATGGTTACAGCTCCATTCTCCTCATGTGGACTGGACTACTGGACAGATCCTGGCTTGGGGTCCCTCCTGTTCCTCGTCCTGCCTACCCAAGGTTGCCCCCTGTGAATCTGAGCCGGTCATTCATTCCAGGTTGCATAACCATTTACATTTCTCTGTCCCTAACCACCCTTGGACGCACAGCCAGGCTAGCTTGTCTACAAGTCCTGCAGTCGCTACGTCTTGCGATGCGATTCAGGTAGTCGCTACACCTGACTCAGCTATTCACTCTGCCTCTGTACTAGTTATGCCAGTCCAGCCCATGCCCAGTGAGCCTCCTACTTTTTCTTGTTTGGGACATTCTGCTTGTCCTTCAGCTATTCAGCTTGACTCCGGCGACATGTCACCTTCTAACCAACCTGACTTCAGGGTTCCACTGACATCTGCCCAGTCTGATGGTCCTGTGCAAGATGACCAGTTCCCCTTTAAGGGTCTAGGGGACCCTCCTCAGATTCCTGTTGATCCTCTCATGCCCTTGCTTATTCCTAGAGAGCCTTTGGTCCTCAATAGATCTTCTTGTCATCTCCCTACCTCGTTTTCGGTCTCTGAGGATAATCTTAAGTACGAGGTTAGACAAGTTCTGGATTCTCGGCTCTGCAGAGGCATTCTTCAGTACCTTGTGCATTGGAGAGGTTTTGGTCCTGAGGAGGCGTCTTGGATCGCTGCATCTGATGTCGCTGCACCTCATCTGTTGAGAAGGTTTTATCAGAGATTTCCCTTTAAGCCTGGGTCCAGGCGGGGGAGGGCCCATAAGAGGGAGGGTACTGTCATGGATATGCAGTAGTGTTTGTCTGTCAGCTTACCTTCCTTCCCATGTGTTCATCTTAGAGGCCTGAGCCCTTTCACCTGGCTTCCTTTATAATCTCCTCCCAGCCTGACTCCACCCCAGGCCCTATCACTGAACACTATATTAACCTGTGCACTGCAAGCCTGCTTTGCTGATCAACGTGTTTGTTAGGCATTGTGTGTTTGGGTTCCTGCCTGCCGTGTGCTACGTCTGTCTCTCTGTTACGTTATTGGCTTGTCCCCGACCATCCCTGTCTGCTCGTGACCCTTGACCTTCGGCTCGTTCTTCGTTATCCTTGTCTGCTTGTGGCCCCTGACCTTCGGCTTGTTATTCGGTTCTCTCTATCGTGTGCTGCTGCTTCCCCTTATCCTACGGGGCGTGAGCTAGGAAACTCCAGGGGCCGCGACCTGGTCCCAGCCTGCAGCGTAACATCCTCACCACTAGAGGCCCTGGAGAAGACCAGCTGGGTCTTAGACTCCGCGCCCTGGGGAATCTTGGCTCTCGCTTCCGTTGGGATCCCGGTTGTGCTCCTCTGGTCCCGCTTTCCACAACCACCCAGTTTCCTATCCACAGAAGCCAGCCATAGGGTTCACTACCTCGCGGTGCACTCCTGTCCCCCTACGGTGTGCATCTGTCACCTGGCCACAGGTGACCCTGACAACGTGTCTGACAGTTTTTGACAATTAATGGTGTTTTGTGAAGCTTAAATCACAGGATGTCGTAAATTATCTGTGGCTCAAGTGGAACTATTAGAAATTATTTCTAATACGCTACTGCCCTCTGGTGGTAAAAATAGTTAATTGTTCAAGATGATGTGATATTTCATTGCTATGGCAACCATCAAAACACATTGTCATTTGATGTCGTTAGTTACGTAGCTGTGACACACACACACACACTCACTTTTGGGAGTGAGATAAAATTAGCAGCTGATATGACAAGAGGGGACACTTTCTCTCTGGGGGATCTCTCACATTATCTCTGAGGACTCTCTCTCTCTGAAAGGATCTCTGAAGGAACACCTCGCTATCTCTCTCGGGAGACTGAAGCTGGAAGGAGGAGATCTTGAACGCAGAAATGTAGCAATGGTAAAATAAGTCCTTCTTGGGACTTTGCTTCTCAAATAGACAGAACTCTTAACTACCGTATTCTCCGGCGTATAAGACGACCTTTTACACCTTAATTACACTGCTAAAGAGCGGGGGTCGTCTTATACGCCGGGTGCAGAGGCCGTCAGATGGATGTGAAGCCTGCCGGGTGCTTAGTATACTGTTAAATACAGTATGCGCCGCTCAGCCAATCACGGCGGGTGATGCACTCTGTTGCTGAATACAGAGCTTGTTAAGCATGCTCGGATTGGAGCGGCGCGGGCTGATGATGTCACAAGCCTCTGCCAATCCGAGCAGGCTTAACAAGCTCTGTATTCAGCAACAGAGTGCATCGCCCGCCGGGATTGGCTCAGTGCATACTGCAGTGAATGTAACCCTTTTCTGCACTGTACTTGCCAATGGAGGCTAATAGACTGTGGACTTTTTAATACCAAAAGTGGCTGCACCTAGAGGAGGAAGTGTCACTGTTTTATGGGCAAACTGAGCCAGGAGAGAGGAGAGTGCAGACCTATTGATGGGGTCTGAGCTCTCAGCCTGCCGGGACCAGAGCCACCAGGAGAGAAGCTAAGGGGATTTGCTGCGGTGCCTGCTTACCTCTAGCATGAAGAGAGGATAGACCTGCATCTAAGACTTCCATAGCTGCCTTCAGACATTGGGCTTGGATCGGAGCTACGAGACTGCATCCCTGTGTGAGGTAGGGGGTAGTCTTATACGACGAGTATAGCCCAAAACAATATTTTTATTGGAAAATTAGGGGGGTCGTCTTATACGACCGGTCGTCTTATACGCCGGAAAATAGACCTGCATCTAAGCCTTCCATAGCTCCCTTCAGACATTGGGCTTGGATCGGAGCTACGAGACTGCATCCCTGTGTGAGGTAGGGGGTAGACTTATACGACGAGTATAGCCCAAAACAATGTTTTTATTGGAAAATTAGGGGGGTCGTCTTATACGACCGGTCGTCTTATACGCCGGAAAATACAGTACTGATCAGGGCCGATCCTAGGGTCACAGAGGCCTGGGTGCAGAAATATTTCTGGCGCCCCCACGTGGGCGTGGTCATCTTACAAACTCCTCCCCTTTAAACATGTTTCTATGGCAACGACTCAAACACAGAGATGCTCCCCTAAGTTGTCGTTACCCTGGGATCATCCCATGATCCTTTAACAATAAAGAAAATACAGGAAGAGCGTACACTAATGAGACCTGGAGGAGAGTCTCTCTCATGCACACAGAGAGGGCTTCTGTTAGAGAGTCTGTTAGGAAGAGCCCCCAGACATAATACAAGAGATGGTCAGAGGCTGCAGACATATTACAGGAGACGGTCAGAGAGTGCTGACATATTACAGGAGACGGTCCGAGACTGCAGAGATAGTACAGGAGATGGTCAGAGACTGCACATATACTACAGGAGATGATCAGGGAGTGCAGACATATTACAGGAGACGGTCAGAGACTGGAGATATAATACAGGAGATGGTCAGAAACTGCAGATATAATACAGGAGATCGTCAGAGACTGCAGACATAGCACAGGAGACGGTCAGAGACTGCAGACATAGCACAGGAGATGGTCAGAGACTGCAGATATAGCACAGAAGGTAGTCCGAGACTGCAGACATACTACAGAAGATAATGGCTGATCGGTTCTCTCACCTGACCTAGCGATACAGCAACAACGGTTCCTCTGATCAGGAGTCGGCTCACTCTGAATTGCCCATAGTGAGTCCAGATCTGTATTAAGTATAGAGTCCCTACTAAGTATAAACCCCTCTCAATACAGACCCCCCTCCATTAGTACAGACCCCCCAGGAGAAACCACCCCCTCCATTAGTACAGACCCCCCTAAGGACAAACCACCCCCCCTCCATTAGTAGAGACCCCCCACAAACCACCCCCCATTAGTACAGACCACCCCCCTCCATTAGTAGAGACCCCCCCACAAACCACCCTCCTCCATTAGTACAGACCCCCCTCCATTAGTACAGACCCCTCCACAAACCACCCCCCTCCATTAGCACAGACCCCTTCACAAACCACCCCCCCATTAGTACAGTCCACTCCCCTCCATTAGTAGAGACCCCCACAAACCACCCCCCCAATAGTAGAGACCCCCCCACAAACCACCCCCCCCTCCATTAGTACAGACCACCCCCCTCCATTAGTAGAGACCCCCACAAACCAACCCCCCATTAGTACAGACCACCCCCTCCATTAGTACAGACCCCCACAAACCACCCTCCTCCATTAGTACAGACCCCTTCACAAACCAGCCCCCCATTAGTACAGACCACCCCCTACATTAGTAGAGACCCCCCCCACAAACCACCCCCCAATAGTACAGAGCCCCCCACAACCCCACCCCCTCCATTAGTACAGACCCCCCACAAACCACCCCCCTCCATTAGTACAGACCCGCCCCTCTTTAGTACAGACCACCCCACAAACCATACCCCCTCCATTAGTACAGACCCCCCAGGACAACCACCCCCTCCATTAGTACAGACCCCCTCAGGACAAACCACCCCCCTCCATTAGTACAGACCCCCCTCAGGACAAACCACCCCCCCTTCATTAGTAGAGACCCCCCACAAACCACCCCCCTCCATTAGTACAGACCCCCCTCCATTAGTACAGACCCCTCCACAAACCACCCTCCCATTAGTACAGACCACCCCCCTCCATTAGTAGAGACCCCCACAAACCACCCCCCCCTCCATTAGTACAGACACCCCCTCAGGACAAACCACCCACCCTCCATTAGTAGAGACCACCCACAAACCACCCCCCTCCATTAGTACAGACCACCCCCCTCCATTAGTAGAGACCACCCCCCATTAGTACAGACCCCCTCAGGACAAACCACCCCCTCAGGACAAACCACCCCCCCATTAGTACAAACCACCCACCCTCCATTAGTACAGACCCCCCTCAGGACAAACCACCCCCCCCATTAGTACAGACCACCCCCCTCCATTAGTAGAGACCACCCCCCTCCATTAGTACAGACCCCCCTCAGGACAAACCACCCCCCATTAGTACAGACCCCCACAAACCACCCGCCCATTAGTACAGACCCCCCCACAAACCATCCCCCCTCCATTAGTACAGAGCCCCCTCTGTACAAACCCCACCCGGGCGGCAGCTGTGGAGGAGAGGACAGTGTGCAGCCACGCCGCCCAGGTGGAGAAGATCGTGACAGTGGGAGGAAGAAATGTCATGCACTACACCGCACGGACCGCCCCGCTCAATGACATCACTGCGCAGGTCTCTCTCCGAGCAGCCGCTCCGACCTTCGATCTCCTCTGACAGGAGGATGGAGGCAGGAGACAGGCTTGGGCAAGAAATAGCGGCAGTGGTGAGCGGCAGAGAGAGCGGCCGCTGGATACCAACAAGGAGGAGGAGGGAGGGTGGCGCTTGAGCACCCCCACCTCTGTGGCGCCTGGGTGAACTGCACCCCTCGCACCCCGTCTAGGATCGGCCCTGCTACTGGTAACGTATAAATCTTTTAGTTATACCTTTTGGTAATTGAATTGTTTTTACATGTCCATTACTAAAACCATTTAAATATATGGCAGAGCAAGTGTTGGAGTTATATTATTTTTAACTGCAGTATGAAATAATTATTATATTCCAAATATTAAGAGACATACACAATTTTTGTTTGTCTTTAAAAATCTAAATGCCAACAGTTGTACAATGATTTTAGGGTGATGCCTGTGTAATATAGATTCTCTCTAAATTTATCATAAGCCTTGATTGTATTGTCAAGCCGTGTGCCTAATATGACACTTGGTCTGGACACGTTTAAGAAGTGTAATCAGGAGATCTGTTTGTTTTGAGAAAGATAACATAGTGTTAAAGTAAACAGAATTTGTTTACACCTTCCATGAAGCGCACGGAAAGACATTTCGCAAGTTACCAGGTTTAAAATATACCTAGTTACCATTTAAGTATTGAAATGTGGTATCTTGTAATATAGAGTTTGCATAGAAATGTAAATAATATTATCTGAACATTAACCATCATTTATCTCTGATTGTAGAAGTATATCATTTATTTGTTTTATCACAAAATATACCTGATTTTAATTTGCACTGTATTTTAGTTAATAAATATCATTAAATATAATATAGTTTTAAATATTCATTTGTGTTACTTGTCTTCAAACTAGCACGGGTAAAGAACTTTGGATTTGATTGATATTGTAGAAAATTGTTAATCTCCCAAATCACAGATTTGCATATTTTCATAAATACAATAATATTTTAATATTTCAGTATAAACATTCTGAATATTTTATATATATAATTTAAACAAAAATATGTAGAGGAATACATATCGGCCTAAACTGAGGAAGAAATGTTTTTTTTGTTTGTTTGTTTTTTTATATATATGTAGCACTACCCCCGAAGGAGCTGCTGGTTATATTTTGGGTTTGCACGCTACCTCGAAAGCTCCGTTGTCAGGGTAGGAAAGTCCATAATAAATGCAATGTCCAGACCGATGTAAAACCTTCAACAGTCGGTTTTATTTTCACTGCAGGGTAACTTGAAGAGAGAAAGTAGAATGGAGTAGAAGAGTAGGGGAAGTTCAGGCACGCAGTACAGAATGCACAAAAATAGTCAATCGGTCACCACTCGCAACTATTGTGTGGTATTGCTCACCCGGATAGTCCCCACTCACGTGGCCTAGCAGCCGGGCTGATGCACGAACTAATGTCCAGCCAGTCTCTGCCACAGACTGTTGGAGAATGAACTTGGTCTCTGCCACAGACCTTTTGAAATGAACAAAGTCTCTGCCATAGACTATTGTGAAGTAAACTTGGTCTCTGCCAAAGACCTTTTAGATGATCTTGGATGCGTCCAGGAATCCTCTGCCACAGGATTTTAAAGTCCCGAACCTCCAGCCGTGCAGTAGAAGAGCCTTTAAGCCGAAACGGCGAACTGCAGGACTTTCAATGTAGTGGATCCCTTCTTAACAAGGTCACCAGGCCTCACCCGAGACACTAGCAGTTTTGCTGGTCTCCTCCTGGGCAGGTCCTCCCCCGGTTTCCTTCATTAAGACAGCTTCCTCCCTCGTGGACAGACAGCTTGGGATCCCCTCTTTGGATTGCAGGCCCCAGCCAGCATCGCTGGGCCTACTCGACAGCGAAGCAACCTCGGGCCAACGTGGTCCCGAAGTCGGACTCACACACGCACACCTCGCGCCAGGAGGGCCATGAGGCAAAGGAACCTGATCAATGGCGTCTGCCCCTTAAGTACCCCTTCCCAGCATGCACAGCGGGACACAACCCCCACCGTACCGCTGCCGAGAAGGGACACTCAACACACCATGGTACACATGCGTTCCAACATGGGCCCTAGATGGCAACGCCACCTACAGGCAACAAGGGAAAACTACCAGGCAGTACCACAGCCAAAACAGAGGCAAATCTGTATTAAACAGGTCTGGGTCTAAGTATTGGCCCAGACATCCCTTTAAATTTGGAATAGCGCCCCACTAAATTTGGGGTGGGCGCTACATATATAGCGCCCACAAAAAGTATTGCAAAGACCGCCATTTTATTCTCTAGGGTGTTAGAACCCCCAAACATTATAATTTAAAATCATTTTTTTGCTAGAAAATTACTTAACTTGTAAACAACAAGTTTGAAAAATAGGCCCGGTCCTTAAGTGGTTAATAATATATTTTATTTACTTCTATAATATTCTCCACGCTTAATATGCTTAAATTCCCTGTGCACTGCAAGATCACTCAGTTAAAAAGCTGTGAAATGACCATACCACAGCCATACTGTTGCTTTTAAAAAAACAAGATGCTGCACATTTAGTCTCCTCGTGTTCCCACTAGCAATGTTTCTAGCAAGATTTACACATTTCCACGTGTTGTATATAGAGCAGCTCTATGTGCATTTGTCATACTTCAGCACAGGTATTTCTTATTTCTGTCATGCAAAAGAAGCTCATGCACCTTTTTGGTTAAGAAGCTTTGTGCGATTTTTTTAAATGTGAGTTTTGACAAGATTGCTGTGCAATTCTGTTGTGCGACAATCAAGGCAAAATCCCATTGTGTTTGGGGTGCCATTAACCACTTGATTTTAGCCCCTTTATAACCAGGCCATTTTATTCTATTTAGCGCTGTGCTACTAGAACTGGTGATTGCTAGACATGTGCATTCGTTTTCATCCGAATGCATTTTCATCCGAATTTTGGGGATTTTCGCGTTCGTTTTAACAAATAACGAACGCACAGATTCCAAAATCCGAGAGGGCCGACATAAAAAATGCTTTATTTTCGTTTTGTTGCGACAACAGTTCGATACATATAGAAGATTCGACATAACGGTGACAATAGCAATCTGTGTATCGAACCTGCGGTTGAATGTGCCTAACCTAACTCTATTAGTCCAGGATTATTTGACATAGAAAGAAAAGATTCAACATTATAGAGACATGAAGATTCGACGAAGCAGCTAAAAACATACGATTGCCACGAGCGGACATTTATGGTCAAATGCTCCGCCCATAGGCTATAGAAGAATTCTAATGTTGGTTGACTAGTAATAATTATTAATAAATATAATTATTACTAGTCATACAACATTAGAATTCTACTATAGCTTGTGGGCGGAGCATTCGATCGGAATTGTACGATTGCGTCGTCGTACAGTTTAGCTGCTTCGTCTAATCTTCTTAGAACATTCGACCGACACCATAAGCCTTCAATTGACAGATTCGACCTTAATTCGGATTTTCAGACGAATACATTTTTTAACGAAAGGAAATAAAAACGAATTTCGGGAGTAAATAAATGTATTTTTCGAACGAAAACGAAATTCCGATATGAAATATTTCAGTATGCACATGTCTAGTAATTGCTTAGTTATGCAATTTTGTAAGCAAACAAAATGTATAAAAAAAAAATCATACATAAGAGCTTTCTTTTGGTGGTATTTAATCACCACTGGGTTTTTTATTTTTGCAATATGAATAAAAAAGACTTAACATTTTGGAACAATATTTTCTTCAACAATTTTGGCCAAAATATAGTCTGCTACGTCTTTGATTAAAAAAATAAAAATAAATCCCATGTGTACATTAATTGGTTTCGTGAAAGCTATAGCGTCTACAAACTATGGTACAGATGGAATTTGTATTCCTTTTTTTTATACTAGTGTAGCGATACCTCCAACTAAGGAGGCCGCAGAATTAGATTTGGGCCCTGAGTGCAGCTCCGCCAACCCCCGGCAATAGGCTCTACCCCCTTCTGGCACAGCTAGTACTAACAATCAATGATATGTCCTATGCAATAGAATAACTAAGCAAGGACACAGTAATGAATTGTAATAGGTAAAGTGTTTTACTCATTAATTCTCAATATGGATAAAGGGGTAACAATAATCACAGTTCTAGACAATCACTCCTAAGGGCAGCGTCCTGCCACTCTAACACACTATATAGTAACACACGCTACAGGTGCGCCATACGGGCGACCGTTAACTAAGTGCCCTATGGCGCAGTAATCAAACACGCTAGAATCCCCACCAGGCCTGGTTCTAATATTTAGCTTAGTCCTTCTTTCTTCACCGGCAGGTCTGTAATGGTGGTGCACTTTAAACAGAGTATAACTTTGTAATCCAAGGGGTATGAAAATAACTTGCAGGCCACGGCAGTCTATAGGCCTATACACAGCAACAGTATCTTAGCTGGGCTTACGCCCTCTCACCCGCCGGACTACGAATCCAGTCCGGGAAACCTCCACCGGTCGTGTCGCACACACTCGATCTCTCCAACGATCGGGTCCCCGATCCGACAAGGCTGTAGCTCACAAAGTCAGATGCCACCCAGGCTCGCAGAGGGGAGGGTGGAAGGCTCTTTGGTGCAGAGCAAGGCCTCAGGCTTCAGGCCTTGCACTCCGACACATCCGCACAGGAGGATCCGTCTGTGAAGTCTCGTGTCCCAAAAGAGGCCAAGCCCGGCCTCGCCTCCTCCTTTTATAACCCCTCCCATGAGTCTCTGCGGTGGAACATCACAAGAATGGGGTTATGGGTAATGTAGTTTCTTCCCAATATAGGGGAATACCCCGCTACACACTCCCCCCACTTAAACTCTTTGGTCCCCAAAGATAAATTTTAGCAACAACTATACACAACATTGGACAATTCTGAAAACGATGTTGGGATAGGGGATTCCCACCATAACTGAGGGGTTGAATTCCCTTGCCCACAGGTCACATTATCATAGGTGGCCTGCCTAACTGTGCCAGAGATGGACTGTACCAAATGGACAGTGGAGGGATCCGGAATCTCAGCATTTCTCCTAGCAGTGACCACAGAGTCTTCCGAACTGTTCCCCATCTGGGGGTAGGTCAGCTTCCTAGGAGGTCGAATGACTCTTCAAGCTCTTTGCTCTCCTGGAATCTCTGGCTCTGGCGCCACAGGCTCCTCTTCCTCGGAGCAACTATCATGGGCATCTTCCCAGTAATCTGCTGAAGGACTGAAAGGGATGAATTCTGTAGCCTCTGGGTTCAGCGTTTCATCTGTGGTATCTTGGGTGACTGGAAGATCTATGATAGAAGTTCCTGGAGTTGGGGAAGACCACAGCCAATCAAGCTCTCCTTCTTCATCTCCACTAAGTTGGGAGGCTTCTCCATTTCCAGCTCGGGAGGTCTGTGACCGAGTGTGCGGCCTAGGAGTATCCAAGATAGAGGCCGGTGCAGGGGAGTCTCCCACGGAAGGTATTCTAACTGCCTCCGCCAGTGGGAGCAGGTGGTTTCGATGCCATGTCTTCAGTGGGCCTACCTTTCTCTCTGGCTTCACCTTGTAGACAGGTAGGCCCGGCAACTTCCTGCAGATGACATAGGGTTCAGATCTCCATCTGTCTGCAAGTTTGTGCTTTCCGGGGACTCCCAGATTGCGCAACAGTACTCGATCCCCGGGCTGTAGGTCTTGTACCCGGACCTTCAAGTCGTAATTTTTTTTATTCCGAGCTCCCCTTTGATCTGAGGCCGCTTGAGCTTGTTCATAGGCTACTTTCAGGCTGTGTCTGAGCCTGTCCACATATCCTTTGTGAGAGGTGACGGAGGAATGGTCCAGTGAGGTGCCAAAAGCCAGGTCCACCGGTAGTCTCGCTTCTCTCCCAAACATGAGTCGATATGGGGAATAGCCTGTAGCATCACTGATGGTGCAGTTGTAAGCATGTACCATGGCTGCTATGTGTTTGCTCCAATGTTGCTTTTTCTCGCTTTCCAGAGTCCCCAACATGTTGAGCAGGGTTCGGTTGAACCTTTCCGGCTGAGCATCTCCCTGAGGATGGTAAGGTGTAGTTCGAGTCTTCTTGATTCCCAACGAATCCAAGAGCTTCCGGATCAGCTTACTCTCGAAGTCCCTCCCTTGGTCTGAATGGAGTCTCTGTGGCAGCCCATAATGGACAAAATACTTCTCCATAAGTACCTTGGCCACGGTGGAGGCCTTCTGATCTTTGGTGGGGAAGGCCTGGGCATACCGGGTGAAATGGTCGGTTATCGCCAGAACATTTCCTAGTCCACTCAGGTCGGGTTCGAGGCAGAGAAAGTCAATGCACACCAGGTCCATAGGCCCTTGGCTCTGTAGATGGCCCATTGGGGCAGCTTGATGGGGCAAAGTCTTCCTCTGGATGCATCGCGCACATGAGTGACAGTACTCCTCTACCTCTGCCCTCATGCAGGGCCAATAGAACCGACTTCTGACAAGTTGAAAAGTCCTTTCAGCCCCTAGGTGGCCATGATTGTCATGCAAGGCCATCAGAACAGTCTCCCGATGTTTCTCTGGGAGGAACATCTGCCACTTATCTTCTGAGTCATCAGAGGGGCCCCTTCGGTAGACCACTCCCTGATGTAACTGCAACCTATCCCACTCTTTCCTCAGTAGGCGAGCTTCTTTTGAAGGTTGACGCATGAGTATATTTGGATCCTGACTTTTCAAGGCCTCCAGGACCAATCTCCCCATGGGGTCATCCAGTTGGTCACACCTCAGTTCCTTCTTGGACAGTCTTGGTAGGTTGTCCTCTTCCAATTGAGCTACTCCACAGTAGTGTTTGGGGACTCCCACCGTGGTAACTCCTATTTCCTCTGCTCTGGAGCACCCTTGGGCTTGGAATGCAGCTCCTTGACAAAGGGCCTGCACCCCGTCCGGTGCCACTTGGGTCCAATCTTCTATTTCAATGGTCGGGGAATGAGATCTTCTGGACAGGGTGTCTGCGTCTCGATTCCCCACTCCTGGTCTATACTTAAGGCTGAAGTTGAATCCAGACAGTGCGGCCAGCCACCTGTGTCCAGTGGCATCCAGCTTGGCCGTGGTGAACAGGTAGGTAAGGGGGTTGTTGTCGGTCTTCACAGTGAACTCTGCTCCATACAGGTAGTCTTTGAGCTTGTCTACTACCGCCCACTTGAGGGCCAGGAACTCCAGCTTGTGAGTGGGGTAGTTCTTCTCAGAGGGGGTCAGGCTCCTACTCACATAGGCAACAGGCCGCAATTGCCCCTCATGTTCTTGGTAAAGTACTCCTCCCAGACCGTCATGACTAGCATCCACGTGCAGTTCATAGGGTTTGGTTGGGTCTGCATAGGCCAAGACTGGTGCAGTGGTCAGGCTCCTCTTCAATTCCTGGAAAGCCTCTTCACACTTCTGATTCCACTGATCTCTGATGGACTCTCCTGGCCTCCTGGGCCCCGATCCATCCTCCTCTCCTTCAGTCTTGAGCAACTCATTCAATGGTCTAGCAATTCGGGCAAATCCCTCCACAAACCTCCTGTAGTAGGAGCAGAAGCCCAAGAAGGATCTGAGTTCTGTTACTGTGGTGGGCTGTGGCCAGGAGGTAACTGCCTCCAATTTCTCAGGGTCTGTGGCCACCCCTTCTTCAGATACTATGTGCCCCAGATAGTTCACAGAAGACTGGTAGAACCGACACTTCTCAGGCGAAAGCTTAAGTCCTTCCTCACTGAGTCTTCTCAACACTTTCTCCAGCCTCTCTTCATGTTCCTCCAAGGTTCTCCCAAAGACAATGACATCGTCTAGGTATACAAGGACTTCAATCAAGTTCATGTCCCCTACTGTCTTCTCCATGAGGCGTTGGAAAGTAGCGGGGGCTCCAGACAGACCTTGGGGCATCCGGTCGAATTCAAAGAACCCCACTGGGGTTATGAAAGCTGTCTTCTCCTTGTCTGCTGGGTGCATCGGAATCTGATAGTACCCACTCTTGAGATCCATAACGCTGAACCATTTGGCTCCGGACAAGCTCTGTAGGGCATCCTCTATCCTCGGAGTGGTGTATTGGTCAGGTATGGTTCTCCTGTTGAGAGTCCTGTAGTCTATACAGAGCCTCAATGATCCATTCTTCTTTCGGACCACCACTATGGGAGAGGCATAGGGGCTTCTGGACTCCCGTATCACACCAGTCCTCTTGAGTTCTGCAAGTTGTTCCCTCAGATCCTCCAGATCTGCTAGCGGGACCCGCCTGACCCTCTCTCGGAAGGGCTTATCTTCCTGGAGGCGGATCCGATGGGTGGCACTCCTTGCACACCCCACATCAAACTCATCCTTAGAGAAGATCTTCTCCCATCTATTCAACTGGGCCTTGGCTCTCTCTTTCCAAGCCCTGGACAGATTCGGGTTTTCCATGGTCAGCTTCTCCCAAACATCCCCTTCTTCACCTGTCCTCTTCACTTCTGACAGGGTAACAGGGGCCGCCGGGCTCACCTGGCCTAGCAACATTCTGGCTGGGATGTCCATGGGGTCTTTGGTAGTATTCCTAACACTCACTGGAACTCTATAATGGGCCTTCTTCAGGACCTTCAGCGGAATCACTTCCGGTATCACCTCCAGGCCTGAGGATTCACCCCTTGGGTCTGACTCCAGCATGACAAAGGGACCAGGCTGCTCCCAAGTAAGCTTCACAGTGGCCCTGAGACAGGTTACTTCACCAGGCTGCAACACTACCCCTTCTCTTCCAAGTCTCCACACCTTCCCTATCTCCTCTCCAGGGGTCTCCCGCTCTTGGACCAGCCGTTGGTAGGCTGTCTTCAGCATGGGATGGATCTTGGTAGCTGCTTGTCTTTCTTCTGTCACGAGAGGGGTCAGGAGTCTTCGGACCAGGTCCGTGTTTGTCCCTATTATAAGGGAATTCTTGTTGGCTCCAGGCGGCCTAGGACACACAACTGCCAGGGTGTCAAACACTTCGGCCTTCCCAGCCACGGATGGGTCAAAGGTTATTTGGATGGGAAGGTAGCCGTCGTAAGGGAAACTCTGGGTTCCAATTCCCCATATTTCCAGCTCCTCTATCTTCTGGATAGGCAGATGACTCAGGTGCCTGTCGTAGAAGTCCCGGTATAGTAGGGTCACTTGTGCCCCGGTATCCAGGAGGCCCCTGGTGTAGACTCCCTCCACTTGAATGGGCACTATAGGGGATGGGCCTACCAGCTTCTCCGGATATGGTCCGGCAGGAGCTGCCTTCTTCAGACCTTTTCCCTTTGGACTCTCTCTTGTCCTATTCCCTTTGGACTTGAACTTTTCTTGAGCCTGGTATGCACTGACTTCCCTCCTTTTAATGGGTGTAGGAATCCGCTGAGGTGTACTATTATTTTTCTTGGGTGGGCACCCCCTTTGGGGGGTGCCGTGCCTCTCCTGAGGGGTCTCCCCCCTTCTTCTTGGAGTATAGCTTTGTTGAGGGGTATTGCGTTTCCCCTTTGGTGTTCTATCTCTCTTTTTGTTTTTCTTCGCATTCAGCTTGGAGTTTACTGAAGATGGTGGGCACCCGGTTGACTCCTTCACCGGGGCCCTCTGAAGTTTCCCGCCGGCTTGCGGTTGTCTGGTCTCTTCTTCTTCGGAATAGAACATGTGGCTGCAATGTGGCCAACTCCCCCACAGTTGAAGCAGACTATATCTCCCCATTCTTGTAAAGGTTCGGGTGCTGAGGCAATCGGGAACAATTCCTTCCTTGGACTTTCCTTCTTCTTGGGACACTCTGTGTCTTTTGCTATCAGAGAGGTCAATATCTCTAATACCTTGGACATCTGAGTTTTTAGGGTGTCTATCTCCGCCTCTCTTTCAGGGGTCATCACTGGATTGACCAGCACCTGTGCGGGTACAACACTTGTCTTATCCTTCTGCTGGTCCTGTTGCAGCGCCTCCTCATCTCTGATAATTTTTATTAAATCAGCATAAGTCAGCAACATTCCTCCTCCCAAGGTTTTCAGGTGCAGCCAGACTGGATCGGAGCGTAGCGCTCCCTTTAAGACTTGCTTCATTCTTGCCGCATCGGCATCTTGGGGCTTCATCCCTTTCTTTAACACAATCTTGCACAGCAGCCTGTTTAGCCTTCTGACATACTCGGAAAGTTTCTCCTCCGGTTTTTGGAAAGTGTGTTCAAACTGGTAGACCGTCTCTGTCACCTTGTCTAATTGACCAAACTCTTCCTGCAGCATAGCTAGACAATCCTGCGCCGTGCACCCTGCATTCCCAAACCGAAAACTTTTCACTGCTTCTGCTGCTGCACCTTTAAGGCTTTCTAACACTCGCTGCCTCTTCTGTGCCTCCGGCACCTCCCATGCCTCCACTGCCTGTAATGCCTGTTCCACCCAAGTATCAAAATCTTCTTCCCCTGCCGGGACAGGGAGCTTCCCTGAGAATATTTTTAGTCTCCGGTAGCTAGTTTCCACATGCACCGTACTTGTCTTCTGACATTTGGCTAGCAAATCCCCTATTGCATTTATCAGTTCTGGTGATATAGCATTGGCCGATGCAGGTGCCACCGGAGGTGGCGCCCTGTCTTCTCTTTCAGGTGTAGTTCGGGCCGCAGCCTGTGGCGATCCCGTAGGGGATGGTTCCCTTTCTACAGTTATTGCGTGCGCCAGCCTAAATGTTCTGTTGTCTGGCATCCGCAGACACTTGTGCTTACAGGCCTCTGGCATCCCGTCCCAATATTCCACTAATGCGTATTGATATGAGATGTTTGGGTCTGTCTTCATGTCTATCACCCACGGTGTGTGATCTGGGGACACTGAACTCAGCAGTTCCTCTACCGTCTCACTTGACCATTTCTCGCCAGGAAGGCTAATGGCTATTGACTGTTTTGGCTCTGTATTAGCGGCTTTGCACCACTCTTCTACCGCTCTTGGATCCATGGGGTCCATGCCGGCACTTCTGGCGTTCGCTTGCTGCATCAGGATCCCGGACGAGAACCCCCACGTGTAGCGATACCTCCAACTAAGGAGGCCGCAGAATTAGATTTGGGCCCTGAGTGCAGCTCCGCCAACCCCCGGCAATAGGCTCTACCCCCTTCTGGCACAGCTAGTACTAACAATCAATGATATGTCCTATGCAATAGAATAACTAAGCAAGGACACAGTAATGAATTGTAATAGGTAAAGTGTTTTACTCATTAATTCTCAATATGGATAAAGGGGTAACAATAATCACAGTTCTAGACAATCACTCCTAAGGGCAGCGTCCTGCCACTCTAACACACTATATAGTAACACACGCTACAGGTGCGCCATACGGGCGACCGTTAACTAAGTGCCCTATGGCGCAGTAATCAAACACGCTAGAATCCCCACCAGGCCTGGTTCTAATATTTAGCTTAGTCCTTCTTTCTTCACCGGTAGGTCTGTAATGGTGGTGCACTTTAAACAGAGTATAACTTTGTAATCCAAGGGGTATGAAAATAACTTGCAGGCCACGGCAGTCTATAGGCCTATACACAGCAACAGTATCTTAGCTGGGCTTACGCCCTCTCACCCGCCGGACTACGAATCCAGTCCGGGAAACCTCCACCGGTCGTGTCGCACACACTCGATCTCTCCAACGATCGGGTCCCCGATCCGACAAGGCTGTAGCTCACAAAGTCAGATGCCACCCAGGCTCGCAGAGGGGAGGGTGGAAGGCTCTTTGGTGCAGAGCAAGGCCTCAGGCTTCAGGCCTTGCACTCCGACACATCTGCACAGGAGGATCCGTCTGTGAAGTCTCGTGTCCCAAAAGAGGCCGAGCCCGGCCTCGCCTCCTCCTTTTATAACCCCTCCCATGAGTCTCTGCGGTGGAACATCACAAGAATGGGGTTATGGGTAATGTAGTTTCTTCCCATAATAGGGGAATACCCCGCTACACTAGTAATGGCGGTGATCAGCAAATTATAGTGGGCAGTGATAGTTAGTGCAGCGGACAATCTGACACTAACGCTGAGGGGAACTGATTAACTGCCATCCCCAGTGACACTAATAAAGTGATCAGTGCTAAAAATATACACTGTTCTAATGACACTGGTTGGGAGGGGGTTAACATTTAGAGTGATAAAGGGGTTAAATGCGTGCCTAACAATGTTTAGCGTGTGTACTGTGTGCTCTTTTACTTAGCAATGTGCCGGTTTTTACTCCCTGCTCTGCAGAGAGAAGAAAAACGGCACATCTCTGCTGTTTGAAGAGGGTCCTGTGTTGTTTACCAACACAGGGGTATCTTCTGTCATTCTCTCAGCTGATCAGCGGGTCCTGGATTTAATATCAATGGCCGGGACCCACTGATTGGCTTGTGCTGCAGCGAATGACAGCATGGTCTTCTATGTGTGCATGCGCAAGTGTAACCTGATAAAAGACGCAATGTACAGGTATGTTATGGGGCCTGTATGAGCCAAACTGTCGCAGTAAATGTACTGTGGTGGGTTGGCAAAGTGGTTATGAATGCCATTCAAAAACATGTTGAGGTTTTTGCAGTGATTGCCATGTGATTTGGGATTGTGGACAGAATTACTGGCAATTCTGCCAGCGATTCCAAGTTGCCAAGTGTGAATGGAGCCTTATAATGTGCTGACCTGCCAAAGTCATGTATACCAATGTTCTCTGTGCTGCTTTGAGCAGAGAAAAGTCTATAAGCTACAGCAGCCTCCAAGTTGCAGCCTGCATTTTATTATTGAGCCACAACATACAGTTTATAATGGGGTGTAACCTAGCCATTTCAGAATTTTAAAGAAAAGTGGATAGCAAAATTGATTTACCATTTTTAAATTGGCTATAAAGTCGCCACATGAAACAAACTATATTTCTGAAATTGCACCTTTCTCAACACCGTGAATACTTTCAAATTTCTACCCTACTAGTATTCCAATCATTTATATAAATTATATTTATTTTCAATTTCATTGCAGGCAGATTAAAGAGAAGAAATTGTGAAAGGGCTTTACAGCAAAGTATGATGGATGGAGCAGGTGAAAAGCCATTTCCTTGCACTGAATGTGACAAATCATTTACAGCAAAAAAATATTTAATTTATCATCAGAGGACTCACACAGGGGAAAAGCCATTTATGTGTTCAGAATGTGACAAGAACTTCTCACGAAAGGATCATCTTATTCAGCATCTGAGGATTCACACAGGAGAGAAGCCATACCATTGTTCTGAATGTGATCAAAAATTTTCACACCAAATTTCATTGACTGAACACAAAATGATTCACACAGGAGTGAAGCCACATCAGTGTACTGAATGTGATAAATATTTTTACAACAAATCAAATCTCACAAAACATCAGAGGATTCACACAGGAGAGAAGCCTTTCAGATGTTCAGAATGTAACAAATGCTTCTCAGAAATATCCAGTCTTTATATACATAAGAGGATTCACACTGGAGAGAAGCCTTTCAGATGTTCAGAATGTAATAAATGTTTTACAAATAAATCAAATCTGATCGATCACCAGAGGATCCACACAGGAGAGAAGCCATTTAGATGTTCAAAATGTGAAAAGTGCTTCTCACAAAAATCAAATCTGACTCAACACCTAAAAAGACATACATAGGAAGTCATTTAGATGTTCAGAAAGTGCTTAATACAAAAAGAAAAAATGTTCTTCTGATCAGAAGACTAAAACCGTGCACACACGATCGGCTTTCCTATGGATTCTAATCCTAATCCTATGGATTTTTCCATCGGAAATCCGATGAAGCTGACTTTCATCAGTCTTGCCTACACACCATCAGTCAAAAATCCGACCGTCCCAAACGCGGTGACGTAAAACACTCAGATGAGCCGAGAAAAATTAAGTTCAATGCTTCTGAGCATGCGTTGACTTGATTCTGAGCATGCGTGGGTTTTTTATTTGTTGGAGTTCCACACAGACGATCAATATTTGCTATCGTTTTTTTTCCATCGGATAAATTTAAAACATGTTCTATTTTTAATCACCGATGGAAAAAAGACCGATGGGGCCCATACACGATCGGTTTGTCCGATGAAAAAAGTCCATCGGACTGTTTTCATTGGTAAAACCGATCGTGTGTACACGGCTTTACAGGAAAGAGGCTGTATCTTGACCACTTGACCTCTGGAAGATTTACCCCTTCATGACCAGGCCATTTTTATTTTTTTGCAATATGGCACTGCGTTACTTTAACTTACAAATTGTGCTTTTGTGCGACGCTATATCAAAACAAAATGTATGTCTCTTTTTTCTCACAAATAGAGATTTCTATGGTTTTTATTTTTTGCATTACAAACAAACACAGACCGACAATTGTGAAAAAGGAAAACAATATATGTTACTTTCTGCCAAAAAAACATATCTAATAAAAAAATGAAAAAAATCATTTTTTTTCCATTCAAATTCCAAACAGCGTTTATTGATTGGTTAATGCAAAAGTTATAGCATCTGCAAACCTATGGGATGTTTTTTACATTTAATTTTTTTTGTTGTTGATTTGTTTTTAGTTTTTCCTTTTGAATAGTAATAACGATGATCAGCGATTTATAATAGGAGTGTGATATTGCAGCAGGGAGTCGGGACCCTTTTGACACTTTTTGGGGACCAATGACACTAATACAGTGATCCGTGCTAAAAATATGCACGGTCACTGTACTAATGACACTGGCTGGGAATGGGTTAAACATTAGGGGTGATCAAAGGGTTAACTGTGTGCCTTGCCAGAGTTTGTGCACAGTGTGGAAGGTGTTTTTACTAAGAAAAGGCATGGATCCATGTTCCTGCTTTACAGGAACACAGGATCCATGTCTTCTGTACAGACAGAACGGCAATCTGCCTTGTTTACATAACCTGACTCTCTGCCTAATGATCGTCAGGTGCTGGTGAACATCAATTATACGGTACCCGCAGATCAGCTTCTGCTGTGTCTACGGGCAATGGTTTGTGCCTCGGGCAATTATAGCTATGGATTTTATTTACTGGAAACTATTAATTCTGAAATCTTGTTTCAACCAGAAACCTCAAATAAAAGATGAAACTTAGGAAGGCTAGGGGGTCTATTTATCAAGGATTCACTGTTCAATGAAACCAATTAATTATTTACTGATTTTAACCCACATGAGATTCAGTGTAATTGATTCTGCACAGTCACACTCATGCAACATCAGATGGAAAAGCATAAAATCTCACATGTAAAACGGCTATTATCGTGTATGTGAATCGGTCAGCAATATCTCTTGATGGTTTTATACAGAGTTTAAGCACTAGAAGGGTTAACTGTCACTTTTTTAAGGAAAGCCAGGCAAGTGGGATGTATCCCCATATTTATTTTTGGAAACAAAACAAAAAGAGCAACACCCAAGCACAGAGCCTGTACACAATGTGAATGACCTCCTTTAAGTGGCCCTTCTGAATTTACATTTCCTTTGTTTGAAGAACTTGTTTGGCCATCTGACATGAATAATACAAATTTGTTTTGGTACAATGGGGACTTTGGTGGTTCTTTGTCCAAACCACAAATACAGGGGCACTAAATTATAAATAGACATTCATTCACACAATACAATGATTAGTGAAATTATTAGAAAACATTCATCATAGTTTTTATTTTCTATCTCTCATGCAATATAAGTGGACACATCCACCCATCAACAAGCCAAACTATCTTCAGATTCCTGCTGAGTTCTATATTAAACAGCCAAGCATGCATTTAGACAAACTGCTACTCCAAGTGGGTCCACGTCACTGTCCTCCACAATTATTAAGTATTCAGGTACTAGCCTAGTTCATCCAACTGTGCACAATATACCATCCAAAAATCTTTATTGAGGTAGTGAAAGCATTCCAATATAGGACTTTGAACCCGTGAGGACACAGAAAATTAATGTGTTCCATGCTATCTCAGGGCATTTTTTGGGATGTTATATTGCGCTAAGCATACATGTTTAGTTCAAACTAATTTTCAAACAAACGTCTTTTTCTGCAGGAAAATATTAAAGTATTCTGCATAGTGCCTACAAGACCATCTAATATATTAAGTTAAATTCATAAAGCTTTAAACAAGGGTGAGAATATTTATTTTCAGCCTTGTGACTGTCATTTTGACTTCCCATTTGTCACAGGTGAAAATAACTTTTTGAAAATCAGGATCCTTCTCCTGGTTTTTTTTGTTTTTATTTTCTCTCTGATTTGAACCTATATTGTTGAGCATCTAATGTTCCATTGTAAAATATATTGCTCTGTCCTTTGTGTCCATTGTGTCACTAGAAGCCTTGCCCCTGTAAATCCCCAGTTACTTTACACATGAACATATCAAAAATATATATTGTGTTTTACGTAAACAGCATTGTTTTTATTAAAAATCCTCAGCGGAGGAAAATATATTTTTATTAAAGTCTTATTCTGTGTTGCTGGTAAATTTACTAATGAAGTGGGGCCCCTTCCTGCCACTCCACCTGCAATGCATAAGTATGTCATATGGAGGTGAGAGCACAGGATTAAATGTATTCCCTGTGCCCCCCCCCACCATGTAACCTGGGTTTTCTGCGCCCATTGTAGCACCCAGGACAGGCATTGTAGGTGTGAACATGGTTTACATCTGCGTGCACACCCTGGGCTTGTATTTGCATTTGTGCAGGTGTGCGGGGCAACGGGTTTCGACTATTTTTTTATTTTAATATAGTTTATTATGTTTTTTTCTTTTAATTTTTACTTGATTGCTATCACAGGGGGTTAATAAAGCGCTATGTGATAGCATTTGGCAGGTGACAGGTACTCTTCATGGAGACAGAAGGGGTCTAATAGATCCCAATGTCTCCCCTTCCCACCATCTAACCAAGCACAGATTGGCTTGGTTAGATGTGTCCCCTGGCTGTACTGGTCAGGAAAGGGTGCATAAGAACCTGGAAGTGATATCACTTCCCGTTTCATTGTTTGCATGTGAGATCGAGGCATAGGATTTGCCCTGGTTTCACTGCAATCTCTCTCCCCCCAACGGCAGTTATGTTCCCAGGTCTGGTAAGCGCGGGACAGCCTGGGAACCATGGGAGGAGGGGGACGGCTGGCAGAAGGGGGAGGCACCGCACTGCCGGCTGTGTGAAAGTGATCGGCAGCTATGGCGCTTCCAGATCACTTTCACTTTGAAGCCGGTCGTTGGCTAAACAAAAACTGCACAAGCTGGTGGCTGCTTAAGTAGCCATCAGCTTGTGATTAAATGTTCACTCTCTGGATGTACATAGTACGCCCAAAGAGCTGAACTGGTTATATAGAAGGAAAATGCTAAGTTGTGCATCACCACAGGGTGACACTGTGGATGCACCTAGTATAAATGTGCCAACGTCCCGATATTCAATGGAAAGATGTATATTTAGACTAAAGATGGACTTTAAATGGCACACAGATAAATATTGTAAAAATTCTAAGGGTTTTATTGTTGGTAGAAAAATATAATTGAATTTAGGTAAAAAGTACATTAATATAGGACACTGACATTATATAACAGTTATCTATAATTGATAGAGGGTCCCATTTACAAGACTCGACACATCTCCCAAAAATTACATTTACATGTAAAGTATACAAGGTAAATTAGAATATTGTATAGCCAACAAACAAAAATGAGGAGTTGGACGGTATGCACGAGAGATGGCTGGTTTTGTTGATGGGTCCAATAAATTCAAAGATAAAGATCTTGCTTTCGCTCGACTAGTTTCGCGTTCCAAAACGCTTCGTCGGGAGCATAGTATTCTGTCAAGATTATACATAAACAGTTCAAAAAGAGATACTTCAGTTAATACAATATAATTTTAATACTTGTATCTAGAATAGAACTGATAAAAAACACATTATAAAGAAAAAGCTAATATACATTAATTAAAAGTTTTCGACTGACCACAGGGGGATAAAACACCCACCACCTATAGACTGCCACCACCGAGACTAGTCAGACAGCAGATGGAGCATGAAAGTAGCTGTGCAAAGTTGTAAGGAAGTGGGACATGAGAGAAGGGGGTGGTGGGGGGGGGGAGGGGAAAAAGGAAAGAAACAGGGGATGGGAAGAGGGGAGGGAAGGGGGGAGGGGGGGGGGAGGGGGATGATAAAGGAAAAAGGAAAGAAAAAAAGAAAGGACTGGAATATGGAATAGTTCATATCCATGGGTACTATTAAAAAATTACTTTAAAAATTATACAAAATTTAGATAACGGGTGCAAAAATTCTTATAAAAACGTAGGTGAAATGAATTAGTGTGTCAATGATCACCGTCGAGGCAGACCAGAAACAAGGAGGTGAAAGCGGGGAAAAAAGGAAAAGAGTATATATATGTATAATAATTTCTATACTTACGAACAAGGCCGTGTTAGGTAGTGAAACCAGCCTAGGTATTCCTACCTGGCAGTCCGTGTATCACAGGGTGCCAGTAATATCTAAACACATTCTAAAAGTAAAACACATGACGTGACCCATAAGTGTCAAAAATGGGTGTTTTGAGACAAATTAGAGAATGAAAAGTAAAGGTGGTAAAGGGGGAGGGGAAAAGAGGAAGGAGGGAAGAGGGAGGGGGAAGAAAGGGAAGTTTGTTCATGTATGTATAATTATCCAAAGGCTCACCGTGGTAAACATTCATGCGTGATTTGAGTAAAAAAATATATATAACTATGCACAGGCTACTGGTAGGTAGGGAACGTGAATCCAGGTGTAGCAGACCAAACGATACTGTAAAGATGTGTGTCAATCAAGAGCAATTGCTCGAGCCACACTATGGTACTCTGTTAGGGTAACCCCTAATGATAGACTGACCCAGCTGAAAAACATAATTGCAGAAAAGAAATTTTAGGGAGGACCCGCTTCCCTAGATCTAACTGCTAATATCCCAGATGGAAAGTTCTTACCTTATAGTTTGTCAGAGATTGTAAGTCAGTAGGCCTGGACGGAACCTCTCCTGTGGACAGCTTCACAGTGCATAGTGCACCGTTTTTATGTGTCCCTACAGGAAGGCGTCATCACACCCGGAAATGACGCTGGTGCGCGAGTTCGAACGGTCATGCGCATGCGCCGTAGGCGCTGCTCACGCAGCAGCCTGGGGCCAATGAGCGAATGACAGGGCGGAACCCGGGAAGTATTCCGGGAGCCTGCATACGTCATGTCGCTCTAGCTGGCAAACACGTCATCATGGGGAATCAAGCAGTTCATGTTTGTGCGCCGTATTCACTGCCACCGTAAAGACCATGACCAGTGCGGCAGTGAAAGAGCATACCATAGGGGAAGCCGATTGCTCCCTTAAAGCAGGTCAAAGGGTCATTTTCTAAATATCAGCGATGGTCAATAAGTCCACCCATCATTGCAGCCATCAATGTGGGCACATAGGCTTCGGGACACAGCAGGAACAGGGGGTGAAAGAGGGGTGAATACACCCACCTGTGGTCATCGAAAAGAAAATCAGACATAATATACAGAGCTAAATAAAAATGCAGAAGGCATATAAATAACCAAAAATACATAGTTTACATATATATATATATACATCCAGGAATAGTACCTTTAAACTGGTAAACAGTAACTAATTTAAATACAGGGATTCCAATACAGCAGCTTAACCACTTAGGAGCATGATTTAGAGTGTATATTCTGTGTGTCTATTTTGTAACATATTCGGTCTGTCGGCTGTAGTAGGGGGGGTAAAGTTAACATACAACACAAGTTTAGTGACACTGATGAAACTAACATACAGCATTCCTTGTGCAACTTATCCTAAAGAAGGATTATTTTTATAGTATTATACAACTGGATGAAACATCCAATCGAGATGCGATCAGAATTTAAATGAGATAAACATAAAATGATACAAAAGGAAGGGGGGGGAAAGAAATGGGGATGTTAACGTGAGTAGACACATAGCATATATGGAAAAGTATGTATGGCATTAGTGTGACAATAGATATTCACCCTCATCCACAGCCCGTAAGATGTTCTAATGTCGGTCAAAGTGGTATATATGACAGTGACAAAAATCATGTTCCAAATGGTTAGAGGTAGTGGAGATCAGTCATTTACAGAAATGGTCTGTATGACTGGGTTTCGTTTAAACCCGGGGGGTGTGTGGCATTCAACCTCTCAACCCAGTCATACAGACCATTTCTGTAAATGACTGATCTCCACTACCTCTAACCATTTGGAACATGATTTTTGTCACTGTCATATATACCACTTTGACCGACATTAGAACATCTTACGGGCTGTGGATGAGGGTGAATATCTATTGTCACACTAATGCCATACATACTTTTCCATATATGCTATGTGTCTACTCACGTTAACATCCCCATTTCTTTCCCCCCCCTTCCTTTTGTATCATTTTATGTTTATCTCATTTAAATTCTGATCGCATCTCGATTGGATGTTTCATCCAGTTGTATAATACTATAAAAATAATCCTTCTTTAGGATAAGTTGCACAAGGAATGCTGTATGTTAGTTTCATCAGTGTCACTAAACTTGTGTTGTATGTTAACTTTACCCCCCCTACTACAGCCGACAGACCGAATATGTTACAAAATAGACACACAGAATATACACTCTAAATCATGCTCCTAAGTGGTTAAGCTGCTGTATTGGAATCCCTGTATTTAAATTAGTTACTGTTTACCAGTTTAAAGGTACTATTCCTGGATGTATATATATATATGTAAACTATGTATTTTTGGTTATTTATATGCCTTCTGCATTTTTATTTAGCTCTGTATATTATGTCTGATTTTCTTTTCGATGACCACAGGTGGGTGTATTCACCCCTCTTTCACCCCCTGTTCCTGCTGTGTCCCGAAGCCTATGTGCCCACATTGATGGCTGCAATGATGGGTGGACTTATTGACCATCGCTGATATTTAGAAAATGACCCTTTGACCTGCTTTAAGGGAGCAATCGGCTTCCCCTATGGTATGCTCTTTCACTGCCGCACTGGTCATGGTCTTTACGGTGGCAGTGAATACGGCGCACAAACATGAACTGCTTGATTCCCCATGATGACGTGTTTGCCAGCTAGAGCGACATGACGTATGCAGGCTCCCGGAATACTTCCCGGGTTCCGCCCTGTCATTCGCTCATTGGCCCCAGGCTGCTGCGTGAGCAGCGCCTACGGCGCATGCGCATGACCGTTCGAACTCGCGCACCAGCGTCATTTCCGGGTGTGATGACGCCTTCCTGTAGGGACACATAAAAACGGTGCACTATGCACTGTGAAGCTGTCCACAGGAGAGGTTCCGTCCAGGCCTACTGACTTACAATCTCTGACAAACTATAAGGTAAGAACTTTCCATCTGGGATATTAGCAGTTAGATCTAGGGAAGCGGGTCCTCCCTAAAATTTCTTTTCTGCAATTATGTTTTTCAGCTGGGTCAGTCTATCATTAGGGGTTACCCTAACAGAGTACCATAGTGTGGCTCGAGCAATTGCTCTTGATTGACACACATCTTTACAGTATCGTTTGGTCTGCTACACCTGGATTCACGTTCCCTACCTACCAGTAGCCTGTGCATAGTTATATATATTTTTTTACTCAAATCACGCATGAATGTTTACCACGGTGAGCCTTTGGATAATTATACATACATGAACAAACTTCCCTTTCTTCCCCCTCCCTCTTCCCTCCTTCCTCTTTTCCCCTCCCCCTTTACCACCTTTACTTTTCATTCTCTAATTTGTCTCAAAACACCCATTTTTGACACTTATGGGTCACGTCATGTGTTTTACTTTTAGAATGTGTTTAGATATTACTGGCACCCTGTGATACACGGACTGCCAGGTAGGAATACCTAGGCTGGTTTCACTACCTAACACGGCCTTGTTCGTAAGTATAGAAATTATTATACATATATATACTCTTTTCCTTTTTTCCCCGCTTTCACCTCCTTGTTTCTGGTCTGCCTCGACGGTGATCATTGACACACTAATTCATTTCACCTACGTTTTTATAAGAATTTTTGCACCCGTTATCTAAATTTTGTATAATTTTTAAAGTAATTTTTTAATAGTACCCATGGATATGAACTATTCCATATTCCAGTCCTTTCTTTTTTTCTTTCCTTTTTCCTTTATCATCCCCCTCCCCCCCCCCCCCTTCCCTCCCCTCTTCCCATCCCCTGTTTCTTTCCTTTCCCCCCCCCACCCCCCCTTCTCTCATGTCCCACTTCCTTACAACTTTGCACAGCTACTTTCATGCTCCATCTGCTGTCTGACTAGTCTCGGTGGTGGCAGTCTATAGGTGGTGGGTGTTTTATCCCCCTGTGGTCAGTCGAAAACTTTTAATTAATGTATATTAGCTTTTTCTTTATAATGTGTTTTTTATCAGTTCTATTCTAGATACAAGTATTAAAATTATATTGTATTAACTGAAGTATCTCTTTTTGAACTGTTTATGTATAATCTTGACAGAATACTATGCTCCCGACGAAGCGTTTTGGAACGCGAAACTAGTCGAGCGAAAGCAAGATCTTTATCTTTGAATTTATTGGACCCATCAACAAAACCAGCCATCTCTCGTGCATACCGTCCAACTCCTCATTTTTGTTTGTTGGCTATACAATATTCTAATTTACCTTGTATACTTTACATGTAAATGTAATTTTTGGGAGATGTGTCGAGTCTTGTAAATGGGACCCTCTATCAATTATAGATAACTGTTATATAATGTCAGTGTCCTATATTAATGTACTTTTTACCTAAATTCAATTATATTTTTCTACCAACAATAAAACCCTTAGAATTTTTACAATATTTATCTGTGTGCCGTTTAAAGTCCATCTTTAGTCTAAATATACATCTTTCCACTGAACTGGTTATAGACAAAGTATAATAGCAGCCCGGAGTGGGAATATAAGAGAAGAAAAAACATAGAATGAAAGTACCAAATATACTATATAACATAAAAATTGTAAAATCCTAAATGTTTACAAGTATCTGTATAACCTCTACAGCTTCCTCTGTCATTGATATTACAATCACAGTATCGTCTCTTATAAATGCTAATGATATGTACAAACCATGAATTTTATATTTACATTCCCTTCTATTGTCTTCCCTCCAAACATTCAAATGTTAATGAACTTGTCATCTGACTGGAACAAAAACTTGAATACAAATAAAAAGACAAGTAGACCTTTTAAGCAATTGGACACACACCTTCCATTGTTCTGAATAGATCCTTTTAGCCAATCCAAAACTGTCTCATGTTAGTGAATTGGTGTCCCGGAGCTCACAGCGGGCGCACGTGCGCGCTGCCGGCATCGCACACCTGCACGGCGGCAAATTTAAAGCTATGTACAGGTACGTTGCTTTGCGCAGCCGTGTCATTCTGCCGATGTATATAGTCGTTAGGCGGTCGGCAAGTGGTTAATGTTAATTACATGTATTTTGATATCTAAATGATATCTAAATGAATAAATAGTAGCGCTATGTTTATAAACAAATATAAACAAAATCTAAAATCTATAACACTACACTACACTACATGAAAAATGAATACCACTAAGTGAATAAATAAAAAAAAACAGAATATTGCAAACACAAAATATTACTATTGTGACAATAAAAAATTATTGCTTAAAAGTCCATCAAAAAATTGTGTAAATATTAAGCAAATCAAAAATCATCAATGATCAAGTCCTAGTGACGAAACATGTCTGGGCGTGGTCTGCACGGCAATTACCTGTGACTCCTGATGTTCCATACCACCGGCTGTTTAAGCGTACACTGGATAGAGCAGCGAGTGGAGGGTGAGATCTGAAAGCAGCTTTGGGGTCCGCCGTGACCGCAATTCACTGCACTCCACTGCAAAATCTTTACCTGATGTGCTTGTTCCTGTGTGTGATTTTGTAGTGCTGTTTTTTACTTTGAAGTGATGTAAGTGCAATGGTTGAAGAGTTTGCTGCTATTTTTAAATAAATTGGTTTTACATACTTCACTATTGGAAGCACTTTTTCATTTTACATGTGGAATTCATGATTGGATCAGCACCGTTGGAGCAAGTCTATTAACCCTGGTGGATTCACTAAGCTTTTCTGCCGAGCATGAGAATGCAAGACATATATTTTTGGTGAGTTTATTTCTTATGGGAGAGGAATCACGAATGGTGTGGTGGAAGATATAGTTTAAGTTTATTTAAGGAAGATTTTATTCAATCACTTGGATTTATTCAGTCACTTGGATATACACAATCACTTAATGGACTTGAACCTTTTTGATTTGCTTAATATTTACACAATTTTTTCATGGACCTTTAAAGCCTCGTACACACGGTCGGACTTTCATCGGACTTTTCCGTGGATTTTTGTCCGAACGGAGTTGGTTGGGAACACCCATAGCATACACACGCTTGGACTTTTCTGCAAACTTTCTTAAAACTTCTTACAACATCGCGGGTTTTTTCTGCTCTTTTCTGCTCTTTACTGCCACCCTTTGGTCAACTTCTGCTATTGTTGGTTGATTTTAACATTAGTTGTTTTGTCCATCGGACTAAAGTCCGATGGTTATCTGTACACACGGTCGGACTTTGCTCCATCGGACTTTTGTTGGGCAAAAGTTTGTCCGTTTGCAGACCCAACTTTTGTCCGATGAAATCCAAAACCAAACGAAAAAAGTTTGTCCGATGGAGCGTACACACGGTCGGATTGTTGGTCCAACTTGCTCAAAACGAGTTTGTTGGGCAAAAGTCCGACCGTGTGTACGGGGCTTAAAGCGGAGCTCCGCCGGAAAAAAAAATATTAAAAGCCAGCAGCTACAGCTACAGCAGCTGCTGGCTTTTAATATTTGGACACTTACCTGTCCTGGAGTCCAGCGACGTCCGCAGCAGAGGACGAGCGATCGCTCGTCACTCTGCTGCTCCCTCCGCCATCCTCGCTGAGGGAACCAGGAAGTGAAGCCCTGCGGCTTCATGCCCGGTTCCCTACGGCGCATGCGCGAGTCGCGCTGCGCCGTTCTGATTTGTCCTCCTGTGTTCTGGGAGCCGAGTGTCTCCCAGAACACTACAGGAAGTCTGGGGGAAGTGACGTCACTCCCGCAGATTCCCGGAGAGAGGACTCCCGGATGTGGGTGAAAATACCTGTCCTAGACAGGTATCTTCACCCCCTCCCCCCTAAAAGGTGTCAATTGTGACACCGGAGGGGGGGAGGGTTCCAAATAGCAAAAGTTGCTATTTAGGGTGGAGCTCCACTTTAAGCAATAATTTTTTATTGTCACAATAGTTATATTTTGTGTTTGCAATATTTTGTGTTTTTTATATATATTCACTTAGTGGTATTCATTTTTCACGTAGTGTTATAAATTTTAGATTTTGTTTATATTTGTTTATAAACATAGCGCTACTATTTATTCATTTAGATATCACAATACATGCTTCATTTTTTCTAAGTAGCAGCTTTAGGCACACACACATATTCTTTGTGCGCAGTGGTGGTTTGAGGGAATTTTTTGGGGGGCGCAATTTTTTCTTACCTATTGTTAAATGTTAATTACATGCCTTTGTTTTAAGGTACAAATGTATCATATTTATCCAATTTGTCATTGGTTTTAACAATGTCTGAGTTGTAAATTCAACTATGTATTAAAAGTGTTTTTTTTTTTATAATACATACACCTAACAAATGTCTAGAAGTATCTGTATACCCTCTACAGCTTCCTCTGTCATTGATATTACAATCACAGTATCAACTCTTATAATTGCTAATAAGTTCAAACCATGGATTTTACTTTTAAATTCCTTCCTATTGTCTTCCCTCCAATCCTTTAAATGTTAATTAACATGTCATCTGACTGCAGCAATAGCTTGAATGCAAATGAAAACGCAAATAAAGGGATTTTTATAACAGCTTACCTGTAAAATCCTTTTCTTGGAGTACATCACGGGACACAGAGCGACTTAGTCATTACTAATGGGTTATATAGATACCTTCAGGTGCTGGCACTGGCAACTTCCAAAACCGGAAGTACCCTCCCCTATATAAGCCCCTCCCATCCGGGAGCACCTCAGTTTTGTAGCAAAGCAATAAGTGTCCCAAAAAGAGGGGTGGGAGCTCTGTGTCCCGTGATGTACTCCAAGAAAAGGATTTTACAGGTAAGCTGTTATAAAAATCCCTTTTTCTTTTTCGTACATCACGGGACACAGAGCGACTTAGTCATTACTAATGGGACGTCCCAAAGCAATGCCAAATGAGGGGAGGGATACACTATATATAAGCTGGGCGCCATCAGGCATGAGGATCTTTTGCGGCCTGCAACACACTGCGCCCAAAGGCGACATCCTCCTGATTTCTAACGTCTACCTGGTAGAATCTAGTAAACGTGTGTACTGAAGACCATGTTGCGGCCTTACAGACTTGAGCCAGGGAGGCCTGGTGATGCACTGCCCATGAAGTTCCAACTGCTCTTGTGGAGTGCGCCCTAACTTTGAACGGAGGCAGTCTCCTTCTCAAGCCATAGGCTTGTAGTATGACCTGTCGAATCCACTTGGCTAAAGTAGATTTTGATGCTGCCTGACCCTTTCTGGGGCCTTCCGGCAGAACAAACAAAGTATCCGTTCTACGAATCTGAGCAGTGGCTTTTAGATAAGCTTTAACTGCTCTTACTACATCCAAAGAATGCAATAACTTTTCCTCTACCGAACTAGGTTTGGGGAAAAAGGAAGGAAGAACCACATCTTGGTTCAAATGAAACCTCGATACCACCTTAGGAAGAAAGGCTGGATGAGGACGTAATACTACTCTGTCCTTATGGACAACCAGATATGGCTCCTTACAGGACAAGGCGGCTAATTCCGATACTCTTTTAACCGAACAAATGGCTACTAAGAAAATCAATTTCCTGGTGAGAAGAACCAAGGAAATGTGCTGCAATGGTTCAAATGGTTGTTTCTGTAGAACCGACAGAACCAGGTTTAAGTCCCATGGACATATGGGAATACTAACCGGAGGGCTAATACGCATCACTCCTTGTATGAAAGCTTTGACTAGTGAATGCGACGCCAAGGGCCTTTGAAAAAATATTGACAAGGCCGAAATCTGACCCTTGATAGTACTCAAGGCAAGCTTCCTATCCACATCCCACTGTAGGAAGTCCAGAATCCTACCTATTACGTACTTACGTGGATGCCATTTCTTGGCCTCACACCACGCGATGTACGCCTTCCAGATCCTATAATAGATCTGCCTGGATACCGGCTTCCTGGCATTGATCATGGTAGATACCACAGGATTAGAGAGACCTCTCTTTTTTAGAATGTGGGCTTCAATAGCCAGGCCGTCAAACCTAGGGCTGGTAAGGAAGGGTGGTATATTGGTCCTTGCGAAAGCAGGTCCGGACAATGTGGGAGGGTCCAAGGACTCCCCACAGACATCTTTACAATCTCCGCGTACCATGCTCTTCGGGGCCACGCTGGAGCCACCAGAATCACTGGTTTCTTTTCTACCCTGATTCTGCGGAGTAATCGAGGTAACAATTGTGGCGGTGGAAATGCATATATCAGCTTGAACTGATCCCAAGGGAACACTAGGGCATCCGAGCCGCAAGCTAGGGGATCCCTTGTGCGAGACACAAACCTGTCCACCTTTGCGTTGAATCTGGATGCTAGCAGATCTACATCCGGTGTTCCCCACCGCTGGCATATTGCCTGGAAAACCTCGGGGTGAAGAGACAATTCCCCCGGGCATAATTGCTGGCGACTTAGAAAGTCCGCTCTCCAATTTTCCACTCCTGGGATGAAAACCGCGGATATGGCTGGGACATATCTTTCTGCCCATTCCAGGATGCAATTCGCTTCCCTCTGGGCTGCACGACTCCTGGTGCCACCCTGGTGATTGATATATGCCACTGCTGTGGCATTGTCTGATTGAATTCTGACAGGGGACCCTTGGAGTTTGGATGTCCATGCTACTAGGGCATACCGGGCTGCTCGTATCTCTAAGAGATTGATGGGCAGGGCCTTCTCTGCTTCTGACCACTTGCCCTGGAGAGACCATTGCTCCAGTACTGCCCCCCAGCCTATGAGGCTGGCATCTGTAGTGACCACCTTCCAAGAAACCGGACTGAAGGGTTTCCCTTTTTCCAGATTCTGGGGCACCAACCACCAATGGAGGCTCTTGCGAACGGAAGGGGACAGGGACATTGGTAAGTCTAAAGCCTGAACTTTTTTGTTCCAGGCTGACAGTATGGCCCTCTGCAAGTTCCTTGAATGGAATTGACCGTAGGGTACTGCTTCGAATGAAGCCACCATTTTTCCCAGCAGCCTCATGCACAGGCGTATGGATGGTTTTCTTTTTGTACCCACTAAGTGGGTCAAATCTTTCAAAGACGACACCTTCTCTGGAGGTAAGAAAATCTTTCTCTGATTTGAATCCAGCCTTAGCCCCAAGTATTCCAGACTTTTGACTGGTCTTAGAGCTGACTTGTCTCGGTTGATAATCCAACCGTGATATTCCAGATACTTGATTGTCTCGTGAATAGCTACTTCCAGTTTTTCCACTGAGTGGTCTATTAGTAGCAGGTCGTCTAAATATGCCATTATCGTTACACCCTGTGTTCTTAGATTGGCCAATAGTGGGGCCAGAATTTTTGTGAACACTCGTGGTGCTGTGGCCAGACCGAAAGGTAAGGCTCTGAACTGAAAATGGTGCCCTTCTACTACAAAGCGTAGAAATTTCTGGTGGGCCGGAAAGATGGGAATATGCAGATAAGCATCCTTTATGTCGATCGAGGCTAACCATTCCTGCCCTTGTAGGGCGGTGGCCACCGATCGGATCGACTCCATCCGAAAAGTCCTGATATGTAGGAACTTGTTTAGCCCTTTTAGATTTAATATGGGCCTCACGTCCCCATTTGGTTTGGGGACTGTGAAAAGGTTCGAGTAAAACCCGAACCCGCTTTCTTCCAAGGGAACCTTCATGATTACACCTTGGAGCAAAAGTTGTTCTAGTGCCAGAAGGAGGGATCCTCTCTTCTGGGGATCGCTTGGCACGTTTGACCTCATAAAATGGGCAGGAGGAGTGTCTTTTAACTCCAGCTTGTATCCCAGACTTACTGCGGAGATCACCCATCTGTCTCTGATGGTGTCCCGCCAGGTCTCTGTGAACAACTGAAGTCTTCCCCCCACCCGATTGAGTGGGGGCAACCCTTCATGACTTGGGGGGAGGTTTTGTACCTCTCTTGACCCAGGGTTTCTTGTTACCCTGTGATTGTCCCTGATTTCTGCCCCCTGGATTTGACCAAGGAGGCCGTCGGAACTGTTTCACAGCCGATGTGCCAGGGACTGGAGAAGTAGGCCTCTTGAAAGAAGGACTTCTACCCTTGTTCTTAACCGGCAAGAGTGTACTTTTACCGGCAGAAATTTTCTGGATATACTTGTCCAGATCTTCTCCAAATAAGCGTTCTCCATTAAATGGGAAGCTAATCAGCAATTTCTTACAGGGAGCTTCAGCAGACCAGTTTTTGAGCCATAGAAGCCTACGCATATGTACTACAGACAGCGTAAAGCGGGAGGCCTGTTGGATTGTATCCTTTATGGCGTCCACCGCAAAACACAAGGCTCTAGGTAGGTCAGCTAGGGCAAGAGCCTGCTGATCTGGTAAGTCCCTTAAGACTTGTTTCAACTGATCTTTCACTGCTTGGCAGACTCCAATCGCTGCTACTGCAGGTTGTGTCACCATGCTTGCTGTAGAGAAAGCAGATTTTAGTAAAGACTCCAATTTTTTATCTATTGGGTCTTTGAACATTGGAACATTATCTACTGGACATGTCAGTGATTTATTCACACAAGAGATGGCTGCGTCCAATGTAGGGACCCTCCATTTTTTTATGAACTTATCCTCCATGGGATAGATCACTGGAAATCTCTTGGGGGGAGTAAATATTTTATCAGGATGCTCCCAATCCTGGTAAATAAGCCCTTCCAATAAAGGGTGGATTGGGAAGGAACAGACAGTCTGGGGAGCTTTCAGCGACCCCAGCGAGGAAACAGTAGTGGTTGATGGTTCCGCCAGAGGCATTTTAAATGCTGATCGGACCATGTTAGTCAGAGACTGATCCCATAATCTTTCAGCCTGAGATGCTGAGAAAGGTTCTTCCACTGTTGATTCCTCTATAACCGAATCAACCTCATCCTGATCCCCTTCAGGCAGGTCGATCTCTGTGTGGGACTGTTCCTCCACTAACAGGCACTCTGAAGGAGGAGACGGAGATCGGACGTGCTTTCCCTGTGACAGGGAAGCAGCGATCAATGCTGTTAATCTCTCTTCCAATCCTCCCAGAGTTGAGGAAAAAACCTCCTCTGTTATATATACAGGAGCAGGTGGACTGGGGACAGCCGCAGCACCAGGTACTCCTGCGGGGTTCCCACGGCTACTGACCTCTGAATTTTCAGGGGAGATTGGTGCAATACAAGCATGCCCAAAATCCTCAGAGCCCGATGGAGACCCCTTTGGCTTCCTGGAAGACTTATTTCCGGAGCGTCTGGACGACATATCCTTTAAGCACAAAGCTGAGGTATTCCCGTCGTCATACACCAATTTTACTGGTAATAGTCTAACACAGTTGCTGCTATATACCAGCTGGTGTCCACTAAAGTGTCTTTCTATGGGGATGCCTGCATCAACCGCCTCTGTGTGCCACCGTTTGTTGCTAGCTCTGCTTGCATCCAGCTGACACTTGTACTGTGTCTTTTATCCATGCTGGGATGCCTGCACATGCGCAGAAGCGCCGCGGCGCGCATCGAGCGTCATCCTCCCGCCCCGCCCCTTTCCTTTCATAGGAGGCGCGTGCACGCGCCCGCGCGCGCGCCCGTGCGCCTTCGGCGCCTTTTTTGAAAACAAGCAGGGACTAGGAGCCAGGGCCCTTTTTGCCGGAGGGCCTGTGCGGTGGATGAGCGCAGCAACAGGGCAGAGGAAGTGGATTCCCACAGAGAAACTTACCAACTGCCTGGATCTTTTGACTTGAAAAAGCCAAAGATCCACATGACAAGAAAAATGGACCACAGCGGCCTCTAGTGGTTTAACACAGGTACCGCGGTCTCCTTTTTTTTTTTTTTTTTTTTCTTGACTACTATTAAAATTTTACATTTTCCAGTAGTTACAGGCATACACAGATATCAGCGGGAATACCGTTAGGTAACAGACAGACAAATTAGGCTTGGGGGTCCCCCAATAGAACCAAGTTCCTGGGGGCCCCCACTTACCTGTTCCCCGCCGCAGGACTTTGTTTGGTCCACAGAAGCCTATCACGGCAGGCATTGTATTTAAACTTTCAGGGACCGAGTTCCCAAGGATTCCACTCCCCTGGACCTGTATAGCACCCTGCACAGACAACATCTTGGTCGTGGGTATGACCAGAGCTCTGGATCCCAGGGTCCAGCCCTCCTAAGAGAGGCATTACAGGCAAAACCTTGCTCTTCTGTTGCAAGGCCCGGGTACCGACCGTTTAGCTATGAAGCTTTTTTGTTCGGATCCGGAACAGCTTACTAAGGCCCGTAAAAGAACCTGTATGCAAGCCCAGTGAAAACACATGTTACTCTTTGGCCAACACCTTAGACACTGGCAAAAAACTGAGGTGCTCCCGGATGGGAGGGGCTTATATAGGGGAGGGTACTTCCGGTTTTGGAAGTTGCCAGTGCCAGCACCTGAAGGTATCTATATAACCCATTAGTAATGACTAAGTCACTCTGTGTCCCGTGATGTACGAAAAAGAAAGACCTTTAAACAATGTGAATCACACCTTATATTGTTCTGAATAATTCCCTACAGCCAATCCAAACTCATGTTAGTGAATGGGGGTGGAATGAATATAAGGTGAAGCAGAGCTCAGCCAACTAGAAGGTTTACAGTCGAAGAGAACAAGGAGCATCTGAAGGATCCCAGTACTACATCATACCAGGTAAGACTTTCCATTAAAATTATTTTGGTTCTCATACATTTTTATCAGATTGAATAGTTTTATTTCATGTGTAACTAAGTAATGTACTATTGTATTTTCATGGTGCATTAGCTGATTATATTTAACCACTTACGGACCGCCCGCCGTCGTTATACGTCGGCACTTTCAAGAAAATACCCCGGTATCCTCTTCAGCGGGCAAATTCGCAGCAAGATCACTTTTATTGGCAACGGGAGATGGGGGGGGCCCCCTCCCGCTGCGCTCCGGTGCCCTTCGCCGCTTACCGGAGCTGTCGATAGCGGCGGAGGCGATCGGATCCTTTTTGGTCTGTGGTATGGAGCTGACTGAGGGGGAAGATGGTCCCCGCTCGGCTCCATACCATTGCAGGGTAGAAGCAATGTCAAAACTTCACTTCCGCCCATAGATTTTAACCACTTGCCGACCACCGCATGCCGATGTATGTCGGCAGAATGACATGGGTGTGCAAATGGGTGTACCCATACGTCCCTCCGTAATCGCAGGCTAGTGGGAGTGCGCCCATGGGTCCCGCGGACTCGATGACCGCCGGTGGCCTGCAGTCGTGACACGGAGAGGCAGAATAAGGAGATGCCTATGTAAAAAAGGCATTTCCCTGTTCTGCCTAGAAACATGACAGATTTACTGCTCCCAGTGATCGGAAGCAGTGATCTCTGTCATGTTCTAGTGAGCCCACCGCCCCCCTACAGTTAGAACACACTGAGGGAATACATTTAATCCCTTGATCGCCCCCTAGTATTTAACCCCTTCCCTATCAGTGACATTTACTGCACGGATTGCTGTATAAATGTCAATGGTCCCAAAATAGTGTCAAAAGTGTCCGATCTGTCTGCCGCAATGTCGCAGTCATGATAAAACTCGCAGATCGCCTCCATTACTAGTAAAAGGAAATGAATAATAAAAATGCCATAAATCTATCCCCTATTTTGTAGACGCTATAACTTTTGCGCAAACCAATCAATATACGCTTATTGCGAATATATATATATATAAATATATAAAAAAATGTAAACAAAAATATGTAGAGGAATACATATCGGCCTAAACTGATGAAGAAATATATATATATTTATGGTTGGAGCCCTATGGCCGATAGGACGTGGGTAAGATACATAGACACCGACTTACAACATAGATAGACCTGAAGTGTGCCCTGGCCTAACGGACGGTATGCCAAAATAAGGGGGCATACCCAAGATTAGTGGTAGATATTGTGGAGAGAAATGATTCCCTGAGGATGCTTTTAATAGGGGATGGGAGGGTGGGTGACGTTGCGCCGGAAACCATGTGGTGCGCACAGGACTACCTATGAGGCTTGTGGAGGAGTGGGCTGGCTATATAGCCGCCGGGCTCCTCCCATAAATTCAGGCCACCATGCTGGCCCAACAACTTATGGTTGGAGCCCTATGGCCGATAGGACATGGGTAAGATACATAGACGCGGACTTACAACATAGATAGACCTGAAGTGTGCCCTGGCCTAACGGACGGTATGCCAAAATAAGGGGGCAAAAACATTCAGGTAGGGATATCATTTTATTTGGATTGTTTACTGAGCAAGTTTGGAAAAAGCTTGTGCGATCTCCAGCTGAGGGTTAGGAATGTACCGGGCAAAGCAGGCGGACTTCCACCTGCCTAGCTTCTTAATGACATGATCTGGCACCCCATGGCGGGAGGCAGCCGAGGCTGCCCCAATACGAAACGAGTGAGCTGTATAGTGGGCTGGGTTGAGATGTAGACTGCGTAGAAGGATCCTTGCATGCTTGACGAACTGGCAGGTGCTTAAAGGTTTGGTCGGGAAAGGAAGTAGGGGAGTAGAGTCTGTTTGTGCTGGTAGGTATGACAGTAGGCGATCCAATACGGCCACTGGGCACCAGGCATTGTTTGTTCTATATATGCAGATATCCACGCCGGCGCCCAACTGTTGAGTTTTGGACACTGCAAGGTGGAGTGTAAAGTGAGTCGGATGGCGAACTAAGTGACGTCTGCGCAAGACTTGGCCGGTGGGATTATTGCAGGTGAACTCGCTTGATCGAAGAAACCCATAATAAGCTAAATAGATGGCCGCTTGTATGACCAAGCTAGGGAGGAGGCCAAACGGAGATGTGGCGAGGATGTCGGACATGTCCCTAAAGATGGCACCGGTTATAGGTAGACGTTTGGGGTTGACAATGGGTTGTAGTTTCTGGACTCCGCGTAGGACAGCTCTGACTGCGTGGGACGTGAATAACGAGGGTTTTGCGGGATCTTGTAAGGCCAGAAAGTGCTGAATGCCTGCTAAGTACAGTCGGATGGTGTTGTGGGATAAGGCAAAGCTATTATGGCAGTACGAGATAAAGGCCAGTATGTGCTTGACGTCTACGGCCGTATTATCGGAGCGGGGTGCCAGAAACTTGCTGAAAACGTCCCAGGCTGCGCGGTAGGCTTTTAAGGTGTTGTAAGACAGGGACTGATTGATGAGCTGTGACGCTTGCTGTAGGTGGTGTCCTAGTCCAGGGTCAGCTGAGACCAAGGAGGGATAGGGGCTGAGGTTTGGTCGGCTTCGGGTCTCTGCTGAAAAAAGGATGTATAATTAAAGCGGGACAGAGCGTCTGCGGCAAGATTATACTTGCCTGGGAGGAAGGTGCAGTGAACATTGAATTGATGTTGTAACGAGAGTTGTACCAGCCTACGTAGGAAGGACATCGTGGTGAGCGACTTGGACCTGCCTTTGTTGACAATGTCGGCAGTGGCCTGGTTGTTAGTGGTGAAGCCTACGGTTTGTCCTGTCCAATCGTGGCCCCATAACCGGGCGGCTGCTACCACAGGGTATAACTCAAACAGGGAGGAAGTCTGAGTAAAGCCTGGGATTGCTAGTATCTCTGGCGGCCATGATCCTGCGAACCAGTGGTGGCCAAAAATTGCCACAAAGCCTTTGGAGGCTGCGGCGTCTGTGGTTACCTGCGGGGAGAGGGGAGACATCGTGGGTATGAACATGGATATCCCGTTCCAACTGGTGAGAAACTCTTCCCACATCAACAAGTCCGCTACTGCTGCGGTGTCCAGATTAAGGATCTGATCGGGATCCTGTGACTGGGAAAGAAAAACTAGGAGACGTGAGACGAAGGACCGTCCCGGGGGGGATGATCTTTATTGCGAAATTAAGCATTCCCAGAAGAGATTGCAACTATTTCTTAGTACACCCCCGTGTGCGGGTGAAAGTTTGGAGTACTTGTCTAATGCGGGCCAGTTTGTCGGGGGGGAGGCTGGCTTGCATGGTGGTGGTATTTAGATTGATACCGAGGAAGGTGACCGAGTGTGCTGGACCATCTACTTTATGCTCCGCGATGGGAACATTGAGATTTCCGAAGACGACTCTTAACTTGTCGAGGTCTTTCGGAGGCGTATCGGGCTGTTCAATCAGCAAAAAGTCGTCCAAGTAGTGGATGACTTCTTGACACTCGGCTTGGTGCAACAGTATCCAGGTGAGAGACCGTGCGAAAGTGTCGAAGAGCCAGGGGCTACTCTTGGAGCCGAAAGTCAGCTTGGTAGGAAAGTAGTAAGAGTCTCTCCATTTCATGCCGTGCCAGCACCAGAGGGACGGATGGATAGGTAGGAGCTTAAAGGCATCCGAGATATCGGCTTTGGAGAGCCAGGCGCCTGTCCGGGTTTTGATTATGGCTTGGATTGCCATGTCTACGGAGGCGTATTTAAGGGAGAACTCTTCCGAGGGGATTAAGGAATTCAGGCTGGGGATGGGGGAAGAATGAGGCGCAGACAGGTCGTACACCAAGCAAACTTTATTTGAGAACTTGCCCTTGACAAGCCTAATAGTGCTGACTCTCCAGGTGTTGAAAGGGGGCTGAGTAAAGGGGCCTATGACAAAACCTCGCTGCAGCTCGGTGTACAACAGCTGATCTATGGCCTGTTCGTCTGTGGCGGCTGAACGCAGATTCTTGCATTCGTGAGATGTGTGGGGTAGGGAGATGAGGCCTGTGTGGAAACCGGTTGTGAACCCTTGGACGAGGAAGGTGGTGAGAGAGGGGGTGGGGTGTGAAGTGAGGTAGTGTTCCAGCCACAGAACGTTTACTTGGCCTAGTCAAGATTTTTTCTGTTGCTTGACCTGGCACAGGGTCTTGGGGTGTGCCCTGTGGAATACGAGGCAAACATGCAGCAGGCGACACTGGCTAAAGTTGCAGGATTCGAAGTTGAAGTTATTGCAGATGGCTGCTCCCCCTGCTGTCAGTACCGGGCGTCCGAACTTGTCCACCTGGGTCGTCTGCTGGGAGGCCGGTAAGCCTAGAGCTGCCCTTGAGGTGGAGGGGACTTCGTGGGGGTGAACATTGGGGGTGTTGGAGCACCAAGTGGCAGTATGGGTAGAGGGCTGGCAGTTCGTGCATAGAGGTGAGCGTAGGCCAGCGAAGTGGCGGCAGAACAGCTCGGTATCCATGAGACTCCAGTCTGTGGCTGTTTGGAACTGCAACAGCCTGGCAGCTGCTTTGGCTGAGAAGGAGCGGTGATAGTCGTAGAACGAAAATCCTCCGTATTTGTAACCTAGATCCACCAAAGTGTGGAGATATAGGTCCAACTCTTCCCGGACTGCGATGAGTAGGGAGGCGAGGTTAATGTCCTTGCCATCCAGGATGTCCTTCCTAATGCTGGCTGGGACCAAATGTGCTGGGAGGACTACGGGGCACTTGCCTGTAGGGATAGCTGGAGGGGGTGTCGGGACCTGGACTGCTGGTAGGTCAGGAGCGACGGTCGGTGGGAGGACCTCCAGGAGCGTCACTCTGGCCTGCATGGCTGTGACTGAGGTAGACAAGGACGCTACCAGGGTGTGGAGTTGAGCGACGGCAGCGGCAAAAGAGTGCAGGGATGCCCGCTGTGTGCTTGGTCCAGGTGAAGCTGGCATGGGGAGGTCGGTTGAGGCTGGTGGCGGAAATAGGAGCCTAAAGAGCTCTTCCTTCCTGGCTGTGGCCGGCAAGGGCACCTGCGGGCGTCTCAGTTCTGCGGTCAACTTGGGGATGGTCCATCCCCTGAGAGAACGTGTGCTGCCGCTCTCTGAGGCGGGAGAAGGTGAAGGAGGGGCGGTGAGATCTTCACTGCCGGCCTGAGACATGGCTCTGAGTAAATCGGGCCTGGATAGGATATCCTGTCTTCCGAGTTTGGGGTGGTGACCGGAACCTGTAAGGAATGACACGACAATCGGGGTTGTTTCTGTTTCTATGGGGGATTTTTCCCTCCTAATATATATATATATATATATATATATATATATATATATATATATATATATATATTTTTTTTTTTTACCTGTAGAAATGACGTCCAACCTAGTGCAGGATGGATCTGGATTTGACTGACCTGGGGGAGAAACAACAGATAATACATGACGAGGGGGTATTGACTGTACCTAATAGAGCGAACCGGATGCGGTAACAGTGGTGAAAGGGAGTGACAGAAATGTCCCATGACATTTGCTATGCGGCTAAAACTACCAGGCTCTGGAGCATGTACCGAAATGGGGCCGTGTGGAACTGGTGCGTGTTTAGGGCGAAGCTGCTGCTGAGAATGCGCGTGAAACTCCAACAGCTGTGTCCCCGCTAAATGAGTGGCAGAAATGACCCATGGCAGAGACATGAATCGGTGCGTTTTGCAGTAGCGACTGAAAAACTACCGGGCTCTGGAGCATGTACAGAAATGGGGGCTGAAAACAACTGGGGTCTTGCTCTAAGGTGGGCATGCTCATGTGTGGGCTTTGAACCAGGGTGTGAGAATTTGTGTTACCCCCTCCCCCCTGTGTTTGTGTACATACTACCGCCCCCCCCCTTTTTTTTTTTTTATACAAAGTGTTTGCGCATTTGATGACAATGAGGTATCTGGCTATACATGTTTTTTGTTTTTTTTTTATTTTATTTTTTTTACATGTTACTAAATAATTTTGTATAAACAAAACAAAAACATAACAAAACAACAAAACGAAAAAAATAAAAATGGCTATAATCAATTAAATGTAATAAATGAATGGTGGCATCATCACAAACTCCTGCTGTACCTCAGAGCACTAGGGAACTAAAGAAATTTGGCAGCATGGTACTGAGCAGCTGGTCCTTATTTTTGACATGTACTGTAAAAGTGGGACTGCTGATGCACTGCAGGTGCAATTATCAGCGATAGGGCAGTTCAAAATTGGACAGGCTAAGTGGGGCGCGGGGGTGCGAGTCGGTGCACGGATGCAGCCTGGACTAGCACCTGATGCTGTGAGGAATGAACGAAACCACAGTGAGGAGAGGGGGGGGCGGTGCGGGTACAGCGGTAGCAAGTACCGGGTGCCCGGAAATGCGGTGAGGTGCGGCCGTGAAGGTGGAATTACAGCGCCTGGTGACACTGGGGGTCTGAGGGGAGATTTCGCTGGATTGGGAGCAAAATCTCCGGCATGACATCTACATAAAAACATGAGAAGCGGAGCCTACCTGTGGCCGAGTCGTGCGTGCGTACGGCGCTGAGTCCCGGGACGAGAGTGTTTGAATTGTGCCGCGCTCGCTGACGGTCGCCCAGAAATGACATAATGACGTGATGTTGCGCCAGAAACCATGTGGTGCGCACAGGAATACCGACGAGGCTTATGGAGGAGTGGGCTGGCTATATAGCCGCCGGGCTCCTCCCATAAATTCAGGCCACCATGCTGGCCTTCCAACATTATATATATATATATATATATATATATATATATATATATATATATATATATAAATTATTATTATTAATATTATTATTTTTTTTTTATATATATGTAGCACTACCCCCGAAGGAGCTGCTGGTTATATTTTGGGTTTGCACGCTACCTCTAAAGCTCCGTTTTCAGGGTAGGAAAGTCCATAATAAATGCAATCTCCAGACAGATGTTACTAAGGGTAACTTGAAGAGAGAAAGTAGAATGGAGAAGAGTTCAGGCACGCAGTACAGAATGCACAAAAATAGTCAGTCAGTCACCACTCGCAACTATTGAGTGGGTATTGCTCACCCGGATAGTCCCCACTCACATGGCCTAGCAGCCGGGCTGATGCACAAACTAATGTTTAGCCAGTCTCTGCCACAGACTGTTGGAGAAAGAACTTGGTCTCTGCCACAGACCTTTTGAAATGGACAAAGTCTCTGCCACAGACCATTGTGAAGTAAACTTGGTCTCTGCCACAGACCTTTTAGATGATCTTGGATGCGTCCAGGAATCTTCTGCCGCAGGATTTTAAAGTCCCGAACCTCCAGCCGTGCAGTAGAAGAGCCTTTAAGCCAAAACGGCGAACTGCAGGCCTTTCAATATAGTGGATCCCTCCTTAACAAGGTCACCAGGCCTCACCCGAGACACTAGCACTTTGCTGGTCTCCTCCTGGGCAGGTCCTCCCCCAGGTTCCTTCATTAAGACGGCTTCCTCCCTTGTGGACAGACAGCTTGGGATCCCCTCTTTGGATTGCAGGCCCCAGCCAGCATCGCTGGGCCTACTCCACAGCAAAGCATCGCCGGGCCTGAGTGCAGGGGGAGTGGAGCAGACGGAAGGGGATGGCGGGTGCACGGAAACTTGCTGCCCCCCTGAAAGTGCCGCCTGGTACAATGGTACCATCGGGTCCCATGGTAGGGCCGGCCCTGGGAGGAGGTCCAGGCACAAACTTGAATCAACTCTTTGACTGTTTAGGATTTCACAAACAGTTTTGGCGCACGATCTCTGCCACAGATCGTGAGGTTGGTCTCTGCCACAGACCGAGTGAATAAAAGTCACTGCCACTGACTTTGAGAACGGGTCACTGCCACTGGCCAGGTGAATAGGGCCTAGCCCTATGAGACCACTGACCTGATGTGCGTAGGGTCACTGCCACTGACCTTGTGAACATGCACTTCCTTCTTAGAGAACCTGGCCCATGTCAAGGAGAAAAACATCCCTCCAGAGAGTTACCAGAGGCCCCCACCGTCACCACGACTCTGCGCTGGGTCTTCGGAAGGGGTCACCTCCCTGGCCTCCTCAATCCTAGATACGGGTCCCCTCGCAAGGCGGCACCCTGGGAGTCCTCGATCCCTAGCGGACCCCAGCCGAAGGTTGCTGGGCCCCGGGCCTTCAAAATAGTACCTCACCCCAGACTGAAGGTGTCTGGGATGGAACAGTAACTCCACCTCCGAGCCTAGGGCACCCGGAGACGACCCTCCCTCACCCCCAGGCCGAAGGTGCCTGGGCGTGGAACGACGACCCCAAACGGAAGATGTCTTCCCCTTTTATACCCTCTCCCGGCAGGCACAGCAGGTTCCCCACCCCGCTGTACTGCTGCCGCGAGGGGACACAAAGGGTACAGCCCTCCACTGGTGGTTCAACCCTGGCCTATGGCGACAGCTCCACCTGTAGGCCACAGGGCACTGGACACCAATGTTATCCTCCTGAGCTAAAATGGTCCATGAATCCTAACAATCAGTGTGTCTGAGCCTAATTTCCACTCAAACACTCCCCCTAAATAGAGCACCCCGCTACACTAGTAATGGCGGTGATCAGCAAATTATAGTGGGCAGAGATAGTTAGTGCAGCGGACAATCTGACACGAACGCTGATGGGAACTGATTAACGGACACTGACATCCCCAGTGACACTAATACAGTGATCAGTGCTAAAAAATATACACTGTCCTAATGACACTGGTTGGGAGGGGGTTAACATATAGAGTGATCAAGGGGTTAAATGCATGCCTAATAATGTTTAGCGTGTGTACTGTGTGCTCTTTTACTTGGCAATGTGCCGGTTTTTACTCCCTGCTCTGCATTCAGCTGATCAGCGGGTCCTGGACTTAAGAATCAATGGCCGGGACCCACTGATTGGCTTGTGCTGCAATGACAGCATGGTCTTCTATGCGTGCATGCGCAAGTGTAACCTGATAAAAGACGCAATGTACAGGTATGTTATGGGGCCTGTATGAGCCAAACTGTCACAGTAAATATACTGTGGTGGGTTGGCAAAGTGGTTATGAATGCCATTCAAAACATGTTGAGGTTTTTGCAGTGATTGCCATGTGATTTGGGATTGTGGACAGAATTACTGGCAATTCTGCCAGCGATTCCAAGTTGCCAAGTGTGAATGGAGCCTTATAATGTGCTGACCTGCTAAAGTCATGTATACCAATGTTCTCTGTGCTGCTTTGAGCAGAGAAAAGTCTATAAGCTACAGCAGCCTCCAAACTGCAGCCTGCATTTTATTATTGAGCCACAACATACAGTTTATAATGGGATGTAACCTAGCCATTTCAGAATTTTTAAAGAAAAGTGGATAGCAAAATTGATTTACCATTTTTAAATTGGCTATAACGTCGCCACATGAAACAAACTATATTTCTGAAATTGCACATTTCTCAACACCGTGAATACTTTCAAATTTCTACCCTACTAGTATTCCAATCATTTATATAAATTATATTTATTTTCAATTTCATTGCAGGCGGATTAAAGAGAAGAAATCGTGAAAGGGCTTTACAGCAAAGTATGATGGATGGAGCAGATGAAAAGCCATTTCCTTGCACTGAATGTGACAAATCATTTACAGCAAAAAAATATTTAATTTATCATCAGAGGATTCATACAGGGGAAAAGCCATTCAGGTGTTCAGAATGTGACAAGAGCTTCTCACGAAAGGATCATCTTATTCAGCATCTGAGGATTCACACAGGAGAGAAGCCATACCATTGTTGTGATCAAAAATTTTCACACCAAAGTTCATTGACTGAACACAAGATGATTCACACAGGAGAGAAGCCGTATCAGTGTACTGAATGTGATAAATCTTTTTACAACAAATCAAATCTCACAAAACATCAGAGGATTCACACAGGAGAGAAGCCATTTAGATGTTCAAAATGTGAAAAGTGCTTCTCACAAAAATCAAATCTGACTCAACACCTAAAAAGACATACATAGGAAGTCATTTAGATGTTCAGAAAGTGCTTTAATACAAAAAGAAAAAATGTCCTTGTGATCAGAAGACTTACAGGTAAGAGACTGTCACTTGACCTCTGGAAGATTTACCCCCCCTTCATGACCAGGCCATTTTTATTTTATTTTTTGCAATATGGCATTGCGTTACTTTAACTTACAAATTGTGCTTTCGTGCGACGCTGTGCCCAAACAAAATGTATGTCCTTTTTTCTCACAAATAGAGATTTCTATGGTTTTTATTTTTTGCATTATAAACAAACACAGACCGACAATTTTGAAAAGGGAAAACAATATATTTTACTTTCTGCCAAAAAACATATCTAATAAAAAAAAAAAGAAAAAATCTATTTTTTTTTTTTCATTCAAATTCATATAAGCGTTTATTGATTGGTTAATGCAAAAGTTATAGCATCTGCAAACTATGGGATGTTTTTTACGTTTTATTTTTTTTGTTGTTGATTTTTTGTTTTGTTGTTTTGTTTTGTTTTGTTTTTAGTTTTTCCTTTTGAATAGTAATAACGACGATCAGCGATTTCTAATAGGAGTGTGATATTGCAGCAGGCAGTCGGGACCCTTTTGACCTTTTGACACTTTTTGGGGTCCAATGACACTAATACAGTGATCAGTGCTAAAAATATGAACTGTCACTGTACTAATGACCATGGCTGGGAAAGGGTTAAACATTAGGGATGATCAAAGGGTTAACTGTGTGCCTTGCCAGTGTTTGTGCACAGTGTGGAAGGTGCTTTTACTAGGAAAAGGCATGGATCCATGTTCCTGCTTTACAGGAACACAGGATCCATGCCTTCTGTACAGACAGAACGGCAATCTGCCTTGTTTACATAACCAGATCGCTGTTCTGGCTTTCTGCCTAATGATCATCAGGTGCTGGTGAACATCGATTACGTGGTACCCGCAGATCAGTTTCCGCTGTGTCTACTCACAGCAGCGAGTCACCGGTGGCGGGCATGCACACCCCAGACCCAGAAGTGTTGTATCACGTACCTAGAACGTGATATGGTGCAGCAGTGCAACCTTGCTGCCGTAAATCTATGTCATACTTGCAGCAAGTGGTATAAAACTAAAATGTGTTCAAGGAGAATAGAGCAATAAAACTCACACGTAACAATTGGAACATTTAGTTCCCTTTTCTTATCAGTGCTTTAGACAGCAGACACATCTGATTCAACACAAAAGGGTTTATCAGATCCGCTGTGAAAATAAACTGTAATTGATGTATATTATGAATAAACATTTGGCTAACCAATGTAATGATTTATGTAAATATGTTGAATGTGGGAAATGTATACTGAAAGATTATTTAAGTTTTTCACTGCAAAGTATGAGTCCCTCTCCAAGATGGCTGAGAATGTAATTGTCATGACAATCCAAAAGTGACTTTACTTAAATGTATCTGCCAGCTTTGGGTTAATATCAGGTAAAATCATTGATAAATATGCACCCAAAATAAAAACGGTCAATAGTCCTTGAATTTATGTTTCAAAAAGTTGAATTCACACAGGAACAGAACACGGTGAATCAGCTGTTTGATTATGCAGCCAGCTGTTTTTGGAGCTACCGGCTGCTCCATGCAGGAAGCTCATGTACATCTATGGAGGAGAAGCAGCTGTACAGCCTCCTCCTAATATAACAGATAGGGATGAGCCAAACTGGTCCTGGGTTTGGTTCAAGCAGTGTTTTGATGCTGAACCTGAACCCCACTGAAATCAATTAGTTGAATCAGATAAATCAAAAATGCCCATTTTCTTGGCTAACTTGGCAAAAGGTTGTAAAAGAATAAGTAGCATGGAGGTGGGCACTGCCCTTGGGAACATGTACCAGTACATAAAGAAAATGAAAGAATTATATTTTCAGGGGCAGTGATGATTTTTTTTTTTAAGCACTTTCCAAAGAAACATTGGTTTTAAATTGCCAGCAAATTAAATCTCCCTTCTGGCTTCTATTTAACCACTTCAATACAGGGCATTTTCACCCTCTTCCTGCCCAGGCCAATTTTTAGCTTTCAGCGCTGTAACATTTTGAATGACAATTGAGCGGTCATGCAACACTGTACCCATATAAAATTTTGATAATTTTTTTCCCCCCACAAATAGAGATTCCTTTTGGCGGTATTTGATCACCTCTGCGGTTTTTATTTTTTGCGCTATAAACAAAAGTAGAGCGACAATTTTGAAAAAAAAACACCAATATTTTTTACTTTTTGCTATAATAAATCTCCCATTTAAAAAAATAAATAAATAATAATAAATTCTTCCTCAGTTTAGGCCGATATGTATTCTCCATATTTTTGGTAAAAAAAAAAAATCGCAATAAGCGTATATTGGTTTGTGCAAAAGTTATAGCGCCTACAAAATAGGGGATAGATTTATGGCATTTTTATTGATGAGGTTTTATTTTCACTAGTAGTGGCGGCGATCTGCGATTTTTATCATGACTCTGACATTGCAGCGGACATATCGGACACTTTTGACACTATTTTTGGACCATTCACATTTATACAGCCATCAGTGCTATAAAAATGCACTGATTACTGTATAAATGTCACTGGCAGGGAAGGGGTTAACACTAGGGGGCGATCAAGGGGTTAATTGTGTTACCTAGGGAGTGATTCTAACTGTAGGCGGAGAGGACTCACAAGGGGAGGAGACCGATTGGTGTTCCTCTGTATTGGGAACACACCATCGGTCAGATCTACATCCCTGCTGTGTGACAGGCAATCGCGGGTGCCCGGCGGACATCGCGGCCGCCAGGCACGAGCATCGCCACCCGAGTGACGTGGCGCGTGTGCCCCCTAGAGGCCTGGCAAGCCAAAGATGTCATATGAGGGCGGCCCGGAGGGACAGAGGGTTCCTGCCGCCGTCATATGACTATACCTTAGAAGGTCCCCCCGGGAGTTATTTTAACGGAAAAGGAAAAAAATTAATGCAATGCAACATTTAGTGATCACGGAATCCCTTTAACATAATATAATCTAAATGTTTGACTCATCAAACTGGTGTACACGGTTTGCAGATATTAAAACTGAACAAACTCCTGGCATTCTTTCTACAATGGAAATCAAATATTTTTTAGAAAGTTCTACCCCATATGGCTGCAGATGTTCCCACCGCTGCATTGCACTTGTAGGCTGCTTTGGTTTTACAATTCAGTTCATCCCAATTCAGCTTGATGGGGTGTAAGTCTGGAGACAGACAGTACTTGTCATTTTTATGATTTGAAGCCTACTCTCATCTCCTTTTCTTCTAAGGTAGTTCGGAAATAGCTTGTTAGTATGGTTTGGGTCATTGACTTGCTGTGGAATTAACCTCTGACCACCTAGGTATAGATCAAAGGGTATTGCATAGAGACTGCACAATTCTTTTTTGGGCCTTATTTTCAGAGTACCAGTCAATGACTCTGGAATCCGCAAAAGATCCCCAGGCCATCACACTTCCTCCTAACTGTTTGACATTTATTGTCGCACACTTAGAAACTACCACTTGCCCTACTTGTTGGTATACATAAATCCTGTGTGAACTATCCTTTATCCTACTTGATGGCATACATAAACCCTGTTGGATTAATTTACTAAAGGCAAAACGGCTGTTCACTAGGGATTAGCTCGGTGTTCGAGTCGAACATAAGTTTGACTCGAACATCGGCTGTTCGACCGTTCGGCGAACATCGAACGATTTGGGCCGTTCGCGCCAAATTCGAGTGACGCGAACGGCCCACAATACACTGCTCCATCGCAGTGCAATCCCGGCGCTGTGATTGGCCAAGCATGCACTGTGACCCCGCATGCTTGGCCAATCACAGCGCCGGCAGCTAGGAGAGCCATAATTGGCCACAGGCAAGTTGCCTGTGGCCAATTATAGCTCAGGGGGTTTAGCACACGCCCCACACTATAAAAGGCCGCCAGCGCGGCGGCCTTGTGTAGTGTGTTCCGGCGTGTGCAGGGAAAGAGAAGGATAGGCAGGGGACAGTGTCAGTGTCACATTCTTTGCTAAACCTTGTGTGCAGGGAGAGAGAGAAGGATAGGCAGGGAGAGTGTCAGTGTCATATTCTTTGATAAACCTTGTGTGCAGGGAGAGAGAAGGATAGGCAGGGGACAGTGTCAAGCCTCGTACACACGAACGAGTTTCTCTGCAAAAACCAGCAAGAAACTTGCTGGCAGAGATTTCTTGCCGAGAAATTTGTTCGTGTGTATGGTTTCTCATCAAGAAAAGCGACAAGAATCTCGACGAGAAAATAGAGTACCTGCTCTCTATTTTCTCGTCGAGATTCTCATCAGCCTGTTTCTCGACGAGAAAATTGTGTGTGTGTGTACACTTACCTTTTCGCCGGGAAGCCCGCGCATGCTCGAAATGACTTTGACGCATGCGCGGTAGCTTCCTAGGCATAGGTAGGGTGAACAAAGATGGCGGCGACGGCATCGAATGTGACTAGCGCATGCTCGTCGTATTCGATAACGTCACCGCGTTCGCTCCATTCAAAGAACCGCGGGTTCTTTGAAAGGAGCATGTGTACACTCGGCCGGGAAAAGTTTCTTGTCCAAGAATCTCGTCGAAAAAACGACATGTTTTTTTCGACGAGAATCTCGGCCGTGTGTACGAGGCATCAGTGTCATTGTTGCTAAGCCTCCTGCACATTATACACATGAAGTTAGCCCGTATTGCTGTGTTTTCCTGGTGTGTTACACCAACAGGCATTTGCAGCACTTACAGCGGGCGGAGTGTGCCTCCTGATCATATTACACCTGAACTTAGCCCGTATTGCTGTGTTTTCCTGGTGTGTTACACCAACAGGCATTTGCAGCACTTACAGCGGGCGGAGTGTGCCTCCTGCACATTATACACCTGAAGTTAGCCTGTATTGCTGTGTTTTCCTGATGTGTTACACCAACAGGCATTTGCAGCACTTATAGCGGGCGGAGTGTGCCTCCTGATCATATTACACCTAAAGTTAGCCTGTATTGCTGTGTTTTCCTGGTGTGTTAAACCAACAGGCATTTGCAGCACTTACAGCGGGCGGAGTGTGCCTCCTGCTCATTATACACCTGAAGTTAGCCTGTATTGCTGTGTTTTCCTGGTGTGTTACACCAACAGGCATTTGCAGCACTTACAGCAGGCGTAGTGTGATTCCTGCAAAATATACTCCTGAAGCTAGGCCTTATTGCTGGTTTTCCCATCTCCCTGCAGGCCATTAGAATGTCTGGAAGGCAAACAAGGAGAGGCAGACAGTCAGGAGCCAATAAAAGAGGGCAAGCAGGCTCTGTGTCTAGAGACAACAGTGCTGGTCTTGGACGCGGTGCATCGCCATCAGCACGTGGCCATGGGACACGCTTGTCCTTCTTTTCGGCAGCTGGACGTGTTGAGCCGCATCATGCCGAAGACTTGGTAGAGTGGATGACCAAGCCCTCCTCATCCTCCTCATACTCTCTCACCCAGGCTCAGGGTACTGGCAAAGCAGCTGCCAAAGTGTCCTCTTCCCTGGTATCAATGTCATCATCAGTCACTCCTTCCCTAGACCAACCATGTCCTCCTGAGGAGTCCCCCGAACTGTTTGAGCACAGTGTTGGGTACATGCTCCAGGAGGATGCCCAGCGTTTCGAAGGGTCTGATGATGATACCCAGCTAGAGGAAGGCAGTAGCGTGAGAGCAGAGAGAGGGGATGCTCAAGAAGGACACCAATCTGGCAGTCATGTTCCAGCAGCTGCAGCATACTGCCAGATTGGCTCCAGTGATGAGGAGGGAGGGGATGATGAGGTCGCTGACTCCACGTGGGTGACTAATAGGAGAGAGGAGGAGGAGGAGGAGGATGAGGAGGAGGCACATCTCCAACATGGCAGGATGCTCTCGGGGGGACAGCGTAAGGGCAGCACACTGACGGAATCACACCGCAGAGCTCCGCCTGTGCAGGGCGCTGCCTCTGCCCGTTATTCAAAAAGTTCTTTGGTGTGGGCCTTTTTTGAGTCGAGTGCATCGGATCGCACAGCTGCTGTTTGCAACATATGTCTCAAGCGTATATCGCGTGGCCAAAACATCAGCCGCTTGGGCACCACATGCTTGACCAGACATATGTTGACCTGCCATGCAGCTCATTGCCAAGCCTACCTTAAAGACCCACACCAAAGAACAAAGCGGACCTCTCCTTGCACCGTATCATCTGGGATCTCCAACCCCACTATACCTTCAGTCCTCTCTGAAACCTGCACTGAGAGGAATGAAGGTGTAGAATTAGGTATGTCACAGCCAAGTACACTCTGCTAGCAGTACACCGACGTCCGATTCTAGCAGGCAAATTTCCCTGCCCCAGCTGCTGGACCGTCGAAAGAAGTTCACTCCCAGCCATCCACATGCCCAGCGGTTAAATGCTAGCTTGGCTAAATTGCTAGCGCTTCAACTGCTGCCTTTTCAGTTGGTAGACTCGGCCCCCTTCCGTGAGTTTGTGCAATGTGCTGTTCCTCAGTGGCAGGTTCCCAAACGCCACTTTTTCTCACGGAAGGCGATTCCGGCTCTCTACCGGCATGTGGAAGGCAATGTCTTGGCCTCGCTGGACAGGGCGGTCAGCGGTAAGGTGCATATTACCGCTGACTCATGGTCCAGCAGGCATGGACAGGGACGTTGCCTTTCTTTCACGGCCCATTGGGTCACTCTTTTGGCAGCTGGGAAGGATGCAGGACAAGGTGCAGTAGTGTTGGAGGTTGTTCCGTCGCCACGCCTCCAAAATGCTACTACTGGTTGTTACACACCTCTCTCCTCCACCCCCTCTTCTTCTTCTTCCTCCATGGCCTCTTCCTGTGCTTTGTCCTCGGAACCAGCGGTGCTCCGTAGGCGTTCAAGGGGCTACGCAAGTACGCAGGCAAAAAGATGCCATGCCGTGCTTGCGCTCGTGTGTTTGGGGGACAGGAGCCACACTGGGGCAGAGGTTCTGTCTGCTCTGCAGGGGCAGGCCAAGAGATGGTTGACGCCACGCCAGCTTAAGCCAGGAATGGTGGTTTGCGACAATGGCACCAACCTCCTCTCCGCCCTCCGACAGGGACAACTGACCCATGTGCCCTGTGTGGCTCACGTCCTTAACCTGGTGGTGCAGCGGTTCTTGGGCAGGTACCCGGGCTTACAGGATGTCCTGAGGCAGGCCAGGAAAGTCTGTGTGCATTTCCGCAGATCTTATAATGCCAGTGCTCGCCTGGCTGAGCTGCAAAAGGAGTTGAACCTGCCCAAGAACCGCCTTATATGTGACATGCCCACCAGGTGGAACTCAACGTTGGCCATGCTGCAGTGGCTGCACACGCAGCAGAGGGCCATCTTAGAGTACCTGTGCGACTACGGCACCAGGACAGGGTCAGGGGAGCTCGGGTTTTTTTCACCACGCCAGTGGAGCATGATCAGGGATGCATGCACTGTCCTGGCACCATTTGAGGAGGCCACGAGGATGGTGAGCAGTGACAGTGCATGCATCAGTGACACTGTACCTCTTGTCCACCTGTTGGAACATACGCTGCGTGGAATAATGGACAGGGCACTTGAGGCAGAACAGAGGCAGGAAGAGGAGGACTTCCTTGCCTCTCAAGGCCCCCTTTACCCAGACAGTGTTCCTTCTGTCCCACCCATCGCACAGGAAGAGGAGGAGGAGGAGGATTGTGTCAGCATGGAGGTGGAGCCTGGCACTCAGCATCATCAGCAGCAGTCTTTTAGGGATGATTTACAGTCCCAAGAAACCAGTGGACTTGTACGTGGCTGGGAGGAGGTGGCTGCGGATCATGTCGTCCTTAGTGACCCAGAGGACTCCGGACCGAATGCCTCAGCTAACCTACGCTGCATGGCCTCCCTGATCCTGCAAAGTCTGCGGAAGGATCCTCGTATTCTTCGGATCAGGGAGAGGGACCATTACTGGCTGGCCACTCTCCTTGATCCACGGTACAAGGGTAAGGTTGCGGACCTTATCTTACCGTCGCAGAGGGAGCAGAGGATGAGACAACTCCGGGAGGCCTTGCAGAAAGGTCTGTGCAACGCGTTCCCAGAGACTGGGAGGTTACAAACTCCTGGTCCTGGACAACGAGTTGCTGAGGCTTCGGTCAGTCAAAGAAGGAGCGGTGGGGAAGGTGGCCGTCTGACCGATGCGTTCAGACAATTCTTTAGTCCGCAGCCCCAAGGTATAATCGGTTCCAGCAACCATCGCCAGCGTCTGATATACATGGTGCAGGAATACCTAGGGGCAAGGTCAGACTTGGACACCTTCCCCACCGAAAATCCTCTGGCTTACTGGGTCTTGAGGATGGATCACTGGCCAGAGCTTGCACAGTATGCAATTGAGCTACTGGCCTGTCCTGCATCCAGCGTTCTTTCAGAACGCACATTCAGTGCTGCTGGAGGATTTGTCACGGATCACAGGGTGCGCCTGTCCACCGACTCGGTTGATCGACTGACCTTCATAAAGATGAACCAGTCTTGGATCACCACCAGCTACCAAACACCTGAAGCTGATATAACAGACTAATTTATTTTCAAATGTCACATCCCTTCAAGACTGATGCTGATGCTGAGAGACTCTATCCTCCTCCTCAATGATCTGATTGATGATGATAGCTTGGAAGAACATTTTTGTTTCTGGGTGCCGCCACCAGTGGCTAAGGCCCAATTTTTCAGCCCCTGTTTAACAGGGGCATGAAATTACAATTTTTTATGCAATGCTTTGCAGCAGGGCTCATTCCTGCACTCCAACTAGAGTATCTGGGAGAGGTTGCAGTGTCGTGGCACCAGCACCAGTGGCTAAGGCCCAAATTTTCAGCCCCTGTTTAACAGCCCCTGTTTGCTGTGCTCCAAGTACAGTATCTGTGAGGGGTTGCAGTGTTGTGGCACCAGTGCCTAAGGCCCAATTTTTCTGCCCCTGTTTAACAGGGGCATGTAATTACAATTCTTGATCTAATAATTCACAGCAGGGCCCATTCCTGCGCCCACCAAGAGTAACTGTGAGGCCTTACAGTGTTGTGTCAACACCACCACCACCACCACCAAAGGCCCAATTTTTCAGCCCCTGTTCAACAGGGGCATGCAATTACAATTCTTGATCTAATAATTCACAGCAGGGCCCATTCATGCGCCCACCAGGAGTAACTGTGAGGGCTCACAGTGTTGTGGCAACACCAACATGTAAGGGGCAAATTTCAGCTGAGTATATACGGCAGGCCCCTACTTTCAAACATCCAACTTACAAACGACTCCTCCTTGCAAACGGAAGGATACAACAGGAAGTGAGAGGAAATCTACCCCTAGGAAGGCAAATTCTCTCCTGTAAGAGTTAATATGGGAAAAAAGTGTCTCCTCTCCACTGATGCTTTATCACCAATTCTTGTTTCAATAAAAACCCCAAATTTTCAAAAAACATTTGTCATTAGGACGGAAAGTGAGGTGAACTGTTCTGAACAGGTGCACACTGCACAGACAGCAAAACAAATGTTACAGGGGTAATAACCCTTCCCTATGTTTTCCAAAAAGCTTAAAAATAGATTTTTTGGCTGGAGCTACACTTAAACAATGTACCTGTTCAAAATTACGAACAGATTCTACATAAGAACAAACCTACAGTCCCTGTCTTGTATGCACCGCCTGTATACGGCTGTTCAGAGTATATAGTGCCTTTTTTATTTTGTGTGCGGGGTTCCCCTTAATATCCATACAAGACCCAAAGGGGCTGGTAATGGGCTGGGGTAGGGGGGGCTGTGATGGGGTAGCTATGCCATTTTTCTTAAAGATTTTCATTCATATTACCGGGACCAGACATTACATTAAAGCCGCAAGCAGTTTTAAATGGCTTTTTTTCTTTAGAAATGTAATTTTGTGCAGGGACAGTTCTAAACACGGGAAACACGTGGCACTTCACAGGCATACTTTAGACACCCCCCAGGTACGATATTTAAAGGACTATTTGACTTTTTTTTTTCACTTTATGCATCATTAAAATGACTGCTCCCGAAAAACGGCCGTTTTTAAAACTTCTTTTTGCATTGATACATGTCCCCTGGTGCAGAACCCGGGTTCCCAAACCCTTTTTAGGACAATAACATGCATAATAGTCGTTATAATTAGCACTTTAGATTTTGAACGTTCGCATCCATTGTATTTAATAGGGTTCTAAAGTTCGTGCGAACTTTCGGTCCGTTCGCGGGTTCTGGTGCGAACCGAACCCAGGGGGTGTTCGGCTCATCACTACTGTTCACTTTGCAAGGGAATTTTCTCTTAGCTTGTGAATGAGGTGAAGTACTGCTGCCTTCCATTATCCCATGGTGTGTAAGCATACCGTATATACTGTTTTTTTTTTTCCTGCCATTGTGTGTGTTTTGCAAAGGAAATTTTTATTATTTTCACTAAGTTAAATGAAATGTTCTTTCTAAAGTGCAAATTGTCCTCCAGAGTCAGCAGACTATTTGCCTTCAGTGAATAAACCCCTTTGTGTAATTTTACTACATGGGCGATGGTTTGTGCCTCGGGCAATTATAGCTATGGATTTTATTTACTGGAAACTATTAATTCTGAAATCTTGTTTCAACCAGAAACCTCAAATAAAAGATCAAACTTAGGAAGGCTAGGGGGTCTATTTATCAAGGATTCACTGTTCAATGAAACCAATTAATTCTTTACTGATTTTAACCCAAATGAGATTCAGTGTCATTAATTCTGCACAGTCACACTCATGCAACATCAGATGGAAAGGCATAAAATCTCACATGTAAAACGGCTATTATCGTGTATGTGAATCGGTCAATAATATTTCTTGATGGTTTTATACAGAGTTTAACCACTAGAAGGGTTAACTGTCACTTTTTTAAGGAAAGCCAGGCAAGTGGGATGTATCCCCATAGTTAAAAAAAAAAACAGTGACAGCCGAAATTCAAACTACTAGTATGTATGGGAAGTCTGAATGTACCCAGGTTTATTGATCAATCAATTTGGGTACAACTAGCCTGCTGGATTTTACATGCGATTTATTGCAAGCAGCTGTTATAGCCTTTAGCAATAATCGCAATGTGTAACGGAGAAACTACTGCGCAAGTCAGATTAAAGAATATTGGAGAATACCACCAATGATCAAATAGTGGCCGCTGCTGCGACTGAAAAATGTGGATATGCACAAATAAAACAATATAAGAAAATTACCAGTAGCGCTGCGTGGCAGTAACACACTAGTGACAATAAGACATAACGCCTTATATGGGAAATAAAAATGTGATACACTGTATGCAAAAAAAAAATTAGATCCAGTAGAAGTGATCGTAAACCAAATATAACATAAACGCTGTGTGGCTAGTAGTGTTGTGGAGATTTTTATGGAGATGTATTTAATATGTATTGTCATAGTGTCACCCAGTGTTAGTACTTCCGCAACCCACTCTAAAAGAGCTGATTGGGGTAGTCTGAGGCTGGTTGAATCCCGTCTGATAGGGGAAAACGTCTTGAGGTTGGAGTGTTATGTTTGCAGGGTGCGGATATGTCCGCCAACGGGGGCCCTCTGTGCATTAGCACGGACGATCGTTGAGGAGGGGGTATGCTCGCTCTGCAACGACATCATTGGTTATGGGCAGATGCATGCTCTTGTCTCTGATGTGTCTGATCAACATTGATTGGGATTCGTAGCGCACGTCTGCAGATGGCCTCCCTCCCCCATTCAATAATAGTATAATCTGAATATGCGTTATTCTATGGAATAGCGCAGAATAAGGATTCCTATCAACGGTAACTTTAGCCATCATACGTTATTGTATTCATTGTATGTATTATTGTATTGAATCCTTTAAGCTATATTTCTTGAGTGGGATTCATGTACGGCATTTCCTGTTGGAAGGGATGTCCTTGTATTGCCATTTTCCTGTGTGGAAGGGACATCCTGTGATGTCCCCTCCCATTGGGGAGGGGATTGGTTGCTGCAGCCAATCACCTCCTGTCAGATCTTTTGAGGTTAATAAAAGTCCTTGAGTGGGCGTCGGCTAGGGACTCTGCTCTGAGTTGACTTGACGATAAGACCTGTGTTGGTGCTTTCCTTGAATGAATGATGGAATGAACGGTGAGTGGATCTTAGCAAACTTAAAGATAGCATTATTGCAAAAAGATGAATCTGAAGTGTGCTTAGATAGCACAGGAATTATAGGCTGTGTGCTCTGTAAGCAACAGCCTAGAAATTCCACAACAGTTTATGGCGGGCCAGGAGCTTTGGGAATAGATGGCGTCCCTTTGGACATCGGATCGAGATGGGGGGAGAGTGGATCTACGTTCCGATGTGTGGGGGCTCTACTCTGTAAAAGAACAATTTTTTTTGTCTTTTTGAAATAATGCTGTATGTCTGAGAGATGTGTGTGTGTGTGTGTGTGATTTTGTTGGGAGAGAGATCGTATGCCTGTGAATCCGATCAAGTGGGCCTGTGTCCGTGAATCCGATCGTATGTTTGTCATGGATCGTATGCCTATGAATTTGATTGTGTGTGCCTGTGTGGGTATGCCTGCATGTGCCTGGGTGTTTGTGTGGGTAAGCTGTTTGCTGTAAGAGTGTTTGGCTGCATTGAGCCATAAGCCATGTGCTTTAGTGGGGGAGGGGCAGGCAGCATGGCTATCACTGCCAACATGTTTGAAAGTTGTGTATCTATTGACTTTCCAATTTTCAGAACAATGTTGTGTGTAGTGTTTGTGCCTGTGTGAATGCTGATGGAAACTGTATATTGTGTATGAAATGAGAAATATAGACTGTATGTGATTAGATTGTTTGGCTGCATTGTTATTGATGGCCGCTGCATTGAGCCATAAGCCATGTGTTTTAGTGGGGGTGGGGCAGCCAGCATCTATCAGTTACAATGGTGGAAGTTGGTGACTCTCTGTAAATAGCATGCAGGGGCTACGCCCTGAGAGATAATCTAATGTTACAAGCAACAATATACTGTATGTGTGTAGTGTTTGTGATTTCTATGAAAAATAGAAATGGATAGATTGTGATTTTTGCCTTTATAGGGGACAAAGACACATGTCCCCATAAGTGTAAAAATATTTTAACGAAAGTGTTTGGTTTTTGAGTTGAAAGTTCCCGCCGCATATTCAAGTGGCCAGGCATTGCTAGAAGCCAGATAATAGTATGTCTGTGCGACGGCTTGTTATGCAAGCTGAGGCCACTGTGTGTGTGAACTTTAGGTAGAGAAAAGTGTTGAATAATGTTGTGCATGTAACTTACATTTATTGAATGTGCTGTTTAGTGGCCAAAGGGTCTTAAAATGTTTTAGTGGTCATGTGGTGTCTCAGGTGTGAGGCTTTGTGGAGATGGCATGAGCCTTGTGGAGTGTAGGTGACTCAAGACACAAATTTTTCAGTGGATTTTGATGATCATTTAAAAAATCTCAATGGTGTAGTATGTCTTTGTGGAGAAAAACATTTTTGATTTTCTTTTAACCACTTGACCACTGGGCACTTAAACCCCCTTAATAACCAGACCAATTTTCAGCTTTCGGTGCTCTCACATTTTGAATGACAATTACTCAGTCATACAACACTGTACCCATATGAAATTTTTGTCCTTTTTTTCACACAAATAGAGCTTTCTTTTGGTGGTATTTAATCACTGTTGGGTTTTTTATTTTTTGCGCTATAAGAGAAAAAAGACTGAAAATTTTGTAAAAAAATGATTTTTTTTTCGTTTCTGTTATAAAATTTTGCAAATTACTATTTTTTCTTCATAAATTTTGGCCAAAATTTATACTGCTACATATCTTTGGTAAAAATAAGTACAAATTGGTGGATATTATTTGGTCTTTGTGAAAGTTATAGAGTCCACAAGCTATGGTGCCAATATCTGAAAATTGATCACACCTGAAGTACTGACGGCCTATCTCAATTCTTGAGACCCTAACATGCCAGAAAAGTACAAATACCCCCCAAATGACCCCTTTTTGGAAAGAAGACATTCCAAGGTATTCAGAAAGAGGCATTGTGAGTTTTTTGAAGTTGTCATTTTTTCCCACAATTCTTTGCAAAATCAAGATTTTTTTTTTCTCTTTTTTTTTTTTCACAAAATTGTCATATTAGCAGGTTATTTCTCACACACAGCATATGCATTCCACAAATTACACCCCAAAACACATTCTGCTATTACTCCCGAGTATGGCGATACCACATGTGTGAGACTTTTACACAGCGTGGCCACATACAGAGGCCCAACATGCAGGGAGCACCTTCAGGCGTTCTGGAGCACCCAGGCCAATTCTGACATTTCTCTCCTACATGTAAAAATCATCATTTGTTTGCTAGAAAATTACATAGAACCCCAAAACATTATATATGTTTTTTTAGCAAAGACCTTAGAGAATATAATGGTGGTTGTTGCAACTTTTTATCTCGCACGATATTTGCGCAGCAATTTTTTTAACGCGTTTTTTACGGAAAAAAAATGTTTTGTGCTTAAAAAAAAAAAAAAAACAGTAAAGTTAGCCCAATGTTTTTGCATAATGTGAAAGATGAAGTTACGCCGAGTAAATAGATACCTAACATGTCGCCCTTAAAAATTGCACACACTCGTGGAATGGCGCCAAACTTCGCTACTTAAAAAATCCCCACAGGCGACGCTTTAAATATTTTTACTGGTTACATGTTTTGAGTTACAGAGGAGGTCTAGGGCCAAAATGATTGCTCTCGCTCTAACGTTCGCAGAGATACCTCACATGTGTGGTTTGAAAACCGTTTTCATATGTGGGCGGGACTTACGTATACGTTCGCTTCTGTATGCGAGCTCACGGGGACAGGGGCGCTTTAAAAAAAAAAAAAATATTTTATTCTTCATTTTACTTTATTTATTTTAGTTTGACATGTTTTTCCGCCCTAAACATTTTTTTGATCACTTTTATACCTATTACAAGGAACGTAAACATCCCTTGTAATAGGAATATGGCATGACAGGTCCTCTTTACAGTGAGATATGGGGGGGGGGTGTCAATAAGACCCCACATCTCACCTCTAGGCTGGGAAGCCTGGAAAAAAAAAAAAAAAAAAAAAACAACAATCCTGGCTTTGATCGTAGCGGTGAGTCGGTGGAAGCACCGGAGGGCGGCGGGGGGGGGGGGGACACACATCCCCTCTCGCCTCCCGTAAGAATGATCAAGCGGCGGAACAGCCGCTATGATTGTTCTTATGGTGTAGGGAATCGCCGGCTGAAAAAGCTAATATCTGAATGATGCCTGTAGCTGCTCCCATCATTCAGATATCCCCGCACAAAGTCAAGGACGTCATATGACGGCCGGAGGGCGGGAAGTGGTTATTGCAGAGTATTGCCGGGCATTGCGGAGTATTGCCGGGCATTGCGGAGTATTGCCGGGCATTGCGGAGTATTGCCGGGCATTGCGGAGTATTGCGGACTATGGCAGGGTATTGCGGACTATGGCAGGGTATTGCGGACTATGGCAGGGTATTGCGGTGTATGGCAGGGTATTGCGGTGTATGGCAGGGTATTGCGGTGTATGGCAGGGTATTGCACAGGGTATTGCACAGGGTATTGCGGAGGGTATTGCACAGGGTATTGCGGAGGGTATTGCACAGGGTATTGTGGAGGGTATTGCACAGGGTATTGTGGCGGGTATTGCAGAGTATTGTGGCGGGTATTGCAGAGTATTGTGGCGGGTATTGCAGAGTATTGTGGCGGGTATTGCAGAGTATTGTGGCGGGTATTGCAGAGTATTGTGGCGGGTATTGCAGAGTATTGTGGAGGGTATTGCAGAGTATTGTGGAGGGTATTGCAGAGTATTGTGGAGGGTATTGCAGAGTATTGTGGAGGGTATTGCAGAGTATTGTGGAGGGTATTGTGGAGGGTATTGCAGAGTATTGTGGAGGGTATTGCAGAGTATTGTGGAGGGTATTGCAGAGTATTGTGGAGGGTATTGCAGAGTATTGTGGAGGGTATTGCAGAGTATTGTGGAGGGTATTGCAGAGTATTGTGGAGGGTATTGCACCAGGGTATTTTGCAGAGTATTGCACCAGGGTATTTTGCAGAGTATTGCACCAGGGTATTTTGCAGAGTATTGCACCAGGGTATTTTGCAGAGTATTGCACCAGGGTATTTTGCAGAGTATTGCACCAGGGTATTTTGCAGAGTATTGCACCAGGGTATTGCAGAGTATTGCACCAGGGTATTTTGCAGAGTATTGGCAGGGTGTATTGCAGAGTATTGGCAGGGTATAGCACAGGGATGGCTGAGCAGGGATGGATGGATGGATCTGTGACTGCAATTGTCACAGATCCAGCCCACAGTGCTGCTGCTGCCATCCGCTCCCTCCCCCTCCCCTCTCACACTGTACCGATCGGTACAGAGAGGGGAGGGAGGAACCGGCGTCATCAAATGACGCCGGTCTGTTTACAAGTGATTGCTCCGTCATTTGACGGAGCGATCACATGGTAAACGGCCGCTATCAGCGGCGATTTACCGCGATTCGTGATCCGCCGGGTCCTCTGGACCCGGCGGTCACGGAGTTTCCCGTGTGCGCGCCCCAGGGGGCGCGCGGGAGCGCGATTTTGGGAGGACGTTATATAACGTCCTCCCAGAGTTAAGCAACCACCCTGCCGCCGTTATTTGTCGGCAGGTGGTTGTTAAGTGGTTAAAGACATGCTGGTTTTGGCGGAAAAGAAATAGATGCGTTAATGGCGTCATTCTTGGCTTTTGTCAGCCTTGTGGTTTGTCTGCCATTTTGAGGCACAGTTTTTCCTTAGCCTGTGGGTATCCTATAAGGGAAGGTACAGCCACCTTTCCTTTGGGTGTGATATCATGTGACCATGCTTTGGCATTCGTCAGCTATGTTGCTGGTGGAATTTCTCAGTTTTTGATGTTTGGTGTGAATGTAGTGCGGTCTTTTCTGTGTTGGAACCTGGTGGAGGCCATTTGTGTTTTTCTTTGTGTGGGGGAACCCATGTGGTGTTCATTGTGACGTTCCATGCTGGTTTTGGCGGGAAAAATTGCATGCGTTAATGGCGCCATTGTTGTTGTTGTCCATGAGGCTTGCGATGGTTCATCCACCATTCATGGGCTTGCCTCTGGTAAGCTGTTACCTTACCTTTGTTTGCTGATGTCACTGGGTGTTGCATAATCATCTACTGATCTCAGCTTGTGATTTTGCAGGATTTATGCCTTTGCAATGGGACTATTAATCCATCATTTTTAGTTCTATAACTCAGTATTGTGGTTTAATTTTTGGGGTTTTTATTGCATCATCTGGGCATTCATCTGGACTTTTGTCAAATGTTTTATAATCATTGGCCATTGTTTTTTTTTTGGTATCTAGTGGTTGGTACTTTTGTTGCACATCCGTCCCTGGATGCTGTATTGGCATTTGTTGATTGGCGCAGTTTTGTCCTGTTTTATGCGTTTGCAGTTTGACCTGTGCACTGCTGGGGAGAGTAGTGAGACACCAGGGTGACATACTGAGAGGCTGTTTCTGTTTGTTTAATGTTGAATTCGCTGGTTTAAATAGTTTTTCTAAGCATCACCTGTTGAGGTGAGTAGAGTGGCATCTTGATATAGCACGGTCTTACCCCGAGGGGTCCCGACGCGCTTGCGGACACACTCACATGCTGGGGCCTATTTATGGCTGGGATCTGGTTGACCTACCAGCATTTGGAGTGTGGGAGGAGGCCAACGCAGACACAGGGAGGACATGCAAACTCCATGCAGGTGGTGTTAGGATGGGGATTTCTCTGTTTTCATTTAAAGTGAATGTAAGCTATTGCCGGATCGGCTGACCTTGCAGTATATGAGTGGCGGTTTTTGTATTGAATCCCATGGATTTTTTTGGTGTCTTAATAAGACACAGCAATGTGGCTGGGCTCCCCCCCCCTCCCTCTTCCTGAACAATCGATATGTAAATAAACCAGTTTGTTTTTTTTGAGAGCTGAGCATAACCGGAAGTTTCTTTTCAGCATTTTATATATCAGAGGGAAGTTGGTGGGAGGAGTTTGGGGTTGTCTGAAAGGTTGGCCAATGAGATTTGTGTTTGGAAGGAAAATGGAAAGCATTTTTGCGTTTAAAAGTCTTTTATATTTTGTTCCAGTTTTGTGAAGTTTTGTACTGTAATACAGTTTGGGTAGAGGGCAAAACAGGGGGGCATCACCATTGTTTTATCATCTAGATACAGAGAGAAGCCACATTGTTCTGCAGGTGGTAAACTGGCGTAAGTGTTCTGTGTGGTTTAGTCTGACAACGCAGTGTATGGGTGTATAGCGGAAAATGCTTGTGTATGCATGCACTGTGAGGGGTAGAGGCCTAATTCGGGGGTTGATCTGTGGTTGTTGCTGTAGTTCCAAAAGTGTTGGGACAACAAGCCATAGAGTTGACGCCTCGGTTAGGGTTTCTAGTTGGAGGACTTGACCATATAGTGGTTGTAGTTCTTCAATCCACCGTATAAGAAGACACCGGGCGGTGATCTCCAAAATGGGTGCAACGGTTTAACCTGGACGCAGGTTTAAGACGATAAGCCGATTCGAATCGCCATGGACACAAGGAGGTCTGTGAAAAGGGAAGGAATGGAGGCTTCCCACAGTCAGACGGTCACACAGTGCACGAAGCCTAGTTTTGATGGCAAAGACCTTTGAACCCCAAAAAGATTAACATAGGTGGTCCAAGGATACTATTTTGGGTATCCCTCTGGAGTGGATGTAGTTGAGCTGCGGCTTCAGAAATCTGTAATGATGAGTGTTGATGGAGGTGTAGTACACGCTTTCGTGATTCTCAGAGGAGGAACAGTGGTTAAATTCTCATGCCCGTTTGTTTGAACTTTGTATGGCTGGTCCATGCAAGGTTCTCGAGCTGCTCTCATGTTTTTCCCCTTGTATTTTTTTCTATTGCTGAAAGAGTGAAGGGAGAATTCTGTTTTTGTTTTTTTTCATTTGTGGTTTTGGAGACTATGAAGTATCTCCCCCACGTTTGTATCTGAATGTTTGTATGTAGTAACGTGAATATGTTCTAACTTACCGCGGCGATCCTTTGATGCGTCGCGGCTGTTGTATTTTTGTAGGAACGGGAAAAGTAAGGGTTACAGAGGGTTTTGTTTGAATCGGTTTTGAAAGAATGTCATTGACAATTTACCAATGTACAGGAATGTCATTATTGTTTTACCATTCTTTGCAGGTTATATATGAAGAATAGAGTAATGATTTTGCTTATAAGTATTTTTCAGGTCAAAGGAGTTTGTACACAGAGAGTAGGTGTATGTAGACAGCTGTACATATGGATAAATACGAGTCTAAGGAGGTAAAAGTATCATAGGCTATTTCATTGTTTCTTTTTTCCTGCACCACGCATTTCTTCCTTCAGTCTGTAATGAGGAAGAAAAGGGGGGAGAAGTGATAAATGTAAGAGTGACAGTTTTTTTTTAAAACTAATAATAACCTCTGTAATTCTAACCAAGTTTGTGCCAAGACTGTCTTTCTTTTTTTTTTTTATAAATTGTTTTTATTGAATTTTCTAACACGTACAAAACATACAGCTTAAGCACCTACAGTCATAAAAAAGAACATGTACAGATGAGAATATAATTGCAATGTGAACCCAACGATACAATGCACAGCCATGGAAGGGTACAGCAGCACCGCCCAAATAAATCAAGGAGGGCACCCAATATGGTAAGACCCACTAGTCAATGAACACATATCAGAGGTCATCGGAGGAAGAGGGAGGTAGAAGAGCAAGGCAAGACCTTGACACGATAATCTGGTTCACCCCCAACTCCCTAGGCTGTTTCGGGCTCATCTAACCAATTGAGCCAGACCCTGTCATATTTCAGTGGGCAGCCCCGATTGGCATAGGTATCTTTGTATAAAGGAAGGCTGCCGTTTACCAAGTGTTTCCATTGCGCCAAAGTGGGGGGGGGGTAGGCCTCTTCCACTGCATAGCAATATTCTTTCGGGCATAAAAGAGCAGCAAGGAAATTAGCGTGCGTTTGGCAGAGGATGGTACAATGGTCTCAATGAGCCCCAAAAGGCACACCTCCATTGCCAAAGGCACAGCGACTGAAGCAACTCTGTTAAGTAGATCCAGCACCATTTCCCAATACTGTTGGACCCCTGAACACCGCCAGAAGATATGGGAGAAGTCGACCGGTGAGGCGCCGCATCTCCAACACCCCGAGGAGTGGGCAGGGTCCATCCTATGCAGTCTGTGTGGGGTAAAATAAGCTCTATGAACTATTTTGTACTGCACTAACCTGTCTCGCATGGAAACTAAGGAGTTGAAGGGGAGGTCCCACACGTCGTCCAGTCATCCCTATCTAATGTGGGGATATCAGTCTGCCATTTATTCCAGAGTTTATCCAGAGGTGGAAGAGACACAAAGATCAAGTACGAATAAAGATGTGAGGTGGGTTTGTCTTCACAGCTAAATCTAAGTGTCCTCTCTAGTTCCGACTGGGCCACGATGCACAAAGATTGTGGAAATTGCGCCGTAAATGCGTGGGACAGTTGCAGATATCTAAATAGGAAATGGTCGGGTAAGTTGTATTGGAAGGAAAGGTGCGAGAAGGGGAGTAGGGAATTTTGAGATATTATGTGAGACACAAGTTTGATACCGTATTTTGTCCACGCGTAAGGGTCAGGGATCTTGTAGATGTGAGATAGACTAGGGTTCAGCCAGATAGGGGCATTGGGGGAGATTTCAGACTGTTTACATTTCTCAATAGCTAATCCTGTCCGCCATGCCCGCAGGGTGGTAAGCATAGAAGGGGTCAGAGGATACGGGGCACGAGGGCCCCTAAAAAGTAGTAATTGAAGAGCTTCCCACGAACCGACCACTGTTGCTTCCAGCACAGTCGACGAGTTTGTTCTGTCCGGCTGCAGCCACCACGCCGCAGTCACCAACTGCGCGGAGAGGTAATACTTAAGACAGTCCGGGAATGCCATGCCACCCTGCGTTCGTGGCCTCATTAGAGTAGTCAATCTATATCTGGGAGGATAGGGGCCCCATAAGAAGGAAGAAAAGATGCAGTTTAATTTTTTTAAAAAGGACTTGGGCACCCATTGTGGGGAGTGGCGGAAAAGATATGTCAGTTTGGGAATAATCTTCATTTTTATGAGATTAACTCGCCCCCATAATGACAGGGGCAGGTTACTCCAGGATTTGAGCTTCGCCTGGGACTCCAACAGTACCGGGGCTAGATTTAAGGATATATAGTCTGAGGCTGAACCAGAGACATGTACCCCCAAGTATGTAAAGGAGTCTACCCACAGGAGGGGGCTATCAGGAGGGGATGTGGACCTAGCCGCTGGATCAATTGGGAACAGGAGGGATTTAGACCAATTTACCCTAAGACCGGTGACCTCTGCAAAGGTGTCCAAAATATTTAGCGCTCCCTGCAAGGACGGGCCGGCATCATTTAGGAAGAGTAGCATGTCATCGGCGTACAGGGCCACCCTCTCCTCCAGCAACCCGAGTCGGAGACCCCTAATGTGCGGTGAGGTGCGAAGTGCCTCCGCCACCGGTTCGATAGCGAGGGCAAACAAAGCCGGCGAGAGAGGGCAGCCCTGCCTCGTTCCCCTGGTAAGCCCGAAGGGGGCCGATAGTCCACCTCCCAAGCGCACCGAGGAAGTGGGGCATTTGTAGATCACCTGGAGCCACCTGATAAACTGCAGAGGAAACCCCATCCTGCGCAAAGTTTCCCACAAGAAGGGCCACTCGACCGTATCAAAGGCCTTTTCCACGTCCAGAGAGGCCACAGTACGAGATCCCTTATTGAGGTGGTGAGCGTGTATGTTGGTGAATAGTCTTCTGAGATTCACATCCGTGGACCTACGGGGCATGAAACCTGTCTGGTCTGGGTCTATCACTGAGGGTAGCATGGGGTATAACCGAAGGGCCAGAAGCTTAGTCAGAATTTTAAAGTCAGAATTAAGCAATGCAATAGGACGATATGAAGCACAGGAAGTGGGGTCTTTGGGAGCCTTATATATCAGTGTCAAGTATGCGTGATACATTGAAACAGGCAGACTACCGTCTGCCAGGCATACAGTATACAGTTGTGCCAGCAGGGGTGCTAGAAGTTCCACATGAGCCCTATAAAAGTCTATTGGAAGCCCATCCGGCCCCGGCGCCTTGCCGGGGGGGAAGGATCGGATAGCCTTTAGACCTCCGAGACCGCAAAAGGTTGGACCAAAATCTCTCTTTCGTGGTCCGAGAGCCAGCCAAGCGCCAACGGGTCTAACAGACCATTCAGCGACTCCGGCCGAAACTCTGAGGACAGACCGGACGAGTATAACTTGCCATAAAAGGAGTTAAACGTCTGTAGAATATCAGAGGGGGAGGACACCGTCCCGCCCCCCGGGGTCTGCAGGGTGGATACAAGGGTAAGGGGTTGGTCGTGTTGTGCCATCATGGCTAGTAGGCGGCCATTCCGGTCACCCTGTTCAAAGGCCCTCTGTTTACCTCTATACGACTCGAGTCGCGTGACCTCAGCCAGGTGCAACTGCAGTTCCCTCCGAGCCACCATTAGTAGGTCAAAGTGAACTGGGGTGGGGTCATTGCTATACTTAGCAGTGTGATCTTCAACAGCCTTCTGTAGCGCCAGCGCTGCAGCCGATTGTTGTTTTTTGATGCTAGCAATAGAAGAAATATACTGTCCCCTCGTGAAACCTTTAAAGGCATCCCATACAATATCGGGAGAAGAGGAGTCTTTATTATTTTCCCAGAACTCAGACAGCAGGGGTGGCAGCTGGCCAGCGAGGTCAGGATGAGAGACCCATTGTGTGCCCAACCTCCAGAGCGAAGCGCTCCGGGAAGCCGGGGAGCGAAGCACCACCACTAAGGGATTATGATCGGACAGACTGCTAGGCAGATAGGACGTCTCCAGAACATCCGCTAACAGTGCAGGGTTGGAGAAGGCTAGGTCTATCCGCGACGCAGTCTTATATGATGCCGAAAAACATGAATAGGCCCTTGTGGTAGGGTGCTTCCACCTCCAGATCTCCACCAGCCCCACCGCCTGAGCCCAGGCAGAGAGGTCCATACACTGTTTCTTAGTCGGGGCAGGTCTATCTAGCTCAGGTGATAAGATGGCATTAAAGTCGCCCATTACCAGAACCTTCCCCGGGCAGAAAGGTGAAATTTTTTCTAGAACCTCATATAATAATGCGGAGGAAAACGGGGGAGGGATGTATACATTAAGAACAATATACCTGACAGACCATAGCGTGAACACCACTATCACAAATTTCCCCTGGGGATCAGTACGGATCTCCTCAATTACACAGGGGAAATTCTTATGGACAAGAACCGATACACCTCTGGCGTATGTAGAATAGGTGGCATGTATCGCCCGCTGTATCCACGGTTTCTTGAGAGTCAAAATCTTGCTGCCCGTGAGGTGAGTCTCCTGAAGGAGAATAATCTGGGGGGAGTGAGATTTTAAGTATTTGAATAAAAGGGCTCGCTTAAATTTGGAGTTAAGACCCCTGACATTCCAGGAGAGAACGGTGAAGGAGTCTACTACTTGACTAGCCATTGGATGAAGGGGAAAAACAGTTAAGGAGATACTCTAGAGGGCATGTACCGGTGCACCCCACAGGCAGCAAGATCCCGGTCACACTGCATAAAATGCTGACACAAAACAAAAGCATACAGATAAGAAATATAAAACCATAAGAACAAGGGATGACTAAATCCCTAATCAACTTCCCAGGCACGGTGCCTATCCTACTATACCCAGCCTACCTCCTAACAGGGGGGGAAGGTCTGGGAACAGTTTTTACCCAAACGAAAAACTTTTATAAAGAGTGTTAGTGAACCCTTACACTGGGGGCCCTACACTTCTTGTAGCAGTTCATCCACTCTGTCGACGGGCGACTGTCTTTCTTTAATAGAATTTGAATTGGCAAGCAGCAGTCTGGTGAAGTAGGTTCCCATCCCAGATGCTAAGAACCTTTTGTCAATGGTTCCAGGTATTGTAAGCCACGCACAGGTTATGCAGTGACCACAGTCCCGATGTCTGGGTTATTGCCATATGAGGGTTGTTTGGAGGTCAATCAAAACCAGAGTCATACTTTCCTCATTAGCTGTCACTTATATTCTCGGCTGATGGGGGAGGTGCTATCGCTGTGACATGAACTTCAAAATGTCCACCACAGGGTTCACGAGTCCCTCCTGGACCCTGACTCAATAATCAGTTTACATTCTTTCTAACCAGGTGACTGGGTCGTTGTAAAGAAGCTTGAGGGATGAGACCACGCCAGCCACTGCAAGAAGCGGCTCAACCACACCAAAGAATGAGGAGTATCTTTGTTTATTTATATTTTTGTTGTTTAGTAAATTTTAGCAAGGGTAACGATAAAGCATCCCAAGTTATTATTTAAAGTGTATTTCCTGACTAGCTCAGAAAGCGAACAGGACCGATTGCTGGGTCTGTTCTGAGTCTTCACAGAGTTTTAGTCTCCAGCGATGACAGCGGTACATGCCATTTATGATGTTATTATGGGTATGAGGAGTTTTGACAAACTAGTGAAGACTCCAAACGGACACTTGTCAATGGAATCTAACAATGTATTTTTAGAGGGTAAAACTGGTTATAGTTTTAATGGCTCTGTCTCTTGTCGGTTTGGGTATCTAGGCAGCCCACAAGTGTGTTTGAACTTTAGTTTGGTGTTTATGTGGATCTGCAGCTTATAAAGGTAATTCCCCCAAAGCAAGAGGTTCATGCGTGATGGTGAAGCTGTCCCAGCATCTTATGACACGGCCGATCGCGAGGATCTGATGATGCGAGAAATTAAGAATGGCAGGGACAGCTAGAAGGGATTTGTTCACCAACCCCGACCAGGTCTGGGCATGGGGTCCTGCATGTACAAGGTGGGGGGGGCTCGGGCTTAGGATACGATTGAACAATTCTCATCCGTTAAGGATAGGGTTCTTCATGTAATTGTTGAAGCCAGAGCTGTAGCTAAGTGAAGGTTGGGAGTCTATTTTAAGGGTCTGGGAATCTTTGGGGATCTAATTTTTATTTTACAGCGGATCGTGCTTAAAGGAAATGGGAATATATATACTCATGTCGTTTTTATTTCTATTCTTTCTATGTTGTGACGAGGTGCTCCTGTTGCCTGATTTGACGCGTGACCAGAGTTTCCTTGATGAGACGCCCCGAAGCCTGGACCCACATACAAGACACAGAGGATCACAGACCGATCGGCGATTACTACAGCTCACCATGTTGTGTCCTCCTTTAGAAGTCATGCTCCTGAAGAGTAGAGTCTACATGTCAAGCCGTGTTTTCCTTTTTATGGACTAAGGACTGATTCATTTACAGGTGTAAGAAGCATATCAAATTTCATCGATGGACACATGGGGTGCATATGACAAAAGGGAGGACTGTTGTGGATATTTTTATGGAGATGTATTTAATATGTATTGTCATAGTGTCACCCAGTGTTAGTACTTCTGCAACCCGCTCTAAAAGAGCTGATTGGGGTAGTCTGAGGCTGATTGAATCCCATCTGATAGGGGAAAACGTCTTGAGGTTGGAGTGTGATGTTTGCAGGGTGTGGATATGTCCGCCAACAGGGGCCCTCTGTGCATTAGCACGAACGATCGTTGAGGAGGGGGTATGCTCGCTCTGCAACGACATCATTGGTTATGGGCAGATGCGTGCTCTTGTTTCTGCTGTGTCTGATCAACATTGATTGGGATTCGTAGCGCGCGTCTGCAGATGGCCTCCCTCCCCCATTCAATAATAGTATAATCTGAATATGCGTTATTCTATGAAATAGCGCAGAATAAGGATTCCTATCAACGGTAACTTTAGCCATCATACGTTATTGTATTCATTGTATGTATTATTGTATTGATTCCTTTAAGCTATATTTCTTGAGTGGGATTCATGTACGGCATCTCCTGTTGGAAGGGATGTCCTTGTATTGCCATTTTCCTGTGTGGAAGGGACATCCTGTGATGTCCCCTTCCATGGGGGAGGGGATTGGTTGCTGCAGCCAATCACCTCCTGTCTGAGATCTTTTGAGGTTAATAAAAGTCCTTGAGGGGGCGTCGGCTAGGGACTCTGCTCTGAGATGACGATAAGACCTGTGTTGGTGCTTTCCTTGAATGAATGATGGAATGAACGGTGAGTGGATCTTAGCAAACTTAAAGATAGCATTATTGCAAAAAGATGAATCTGAAGTGTGCTTAGATAGCACAGGAATTATAGGCTGTGTGCTCTGTAAGCAACAGCCTAGAAATTCCACAACAGTAGCCATATCAAAAATTCATGTTAATAATCAAATTAAACTCGGTAAACGTACAGTTCCTCTAATTATTGTCCATAAAAGAACTAAGAAATGTAATTTCTCATAATATAAAATGTTCCAAGATGACGTTGGTTCAGGAATATTCTATCAGGTGAGTGAATATTGGTGACTTCACGCTTAAACACCCAAGGAAAAGGTGTTTAAGCGTGTTTAAGCTGATTCTTGTTTGATTGGCCACTGGAAAGCCTCCTGTCCTGGAGGCGAATTCAGTCGTGTTAGTTTGGTAATCGTTTTGGCCATCTTAGAGATTGCCCTTGGCATTATATCTATCTTCATTGGAAAATATAATATAATCACATTTTACAGTTTTACTTCATTCTGGTGTCCTGTGTTTTATATCATTGCGGGATCACTGACAGTCGCAGCACAGCCTAAACCCAACATATGTTTGAATTATGTATCCGGGGACCATACTGAGGAGCCTGGAGTGTGGAGGAAGATAATCTATAGAAAGACCCTAGGCGGGAGAAATAGCCACAGGTGTTTTTGATCTCTCTTGCCAGGGATCCATATTAGCTGGTAAGGAGATTTGATATTGAAGGTGGAGGATCTTTGTCTACATTTGCACTTCACTTTTCCTTGGGTGTTTAAGCGTGAAGTCACCAATATTCACTCACCTGATAGAATATTCCTGAACCAACATCATCTTGGAACACTTTATATTATGAGAAATTACATTTCTTAGTTCTTTTATGGACAATAATTAGAGGAACTGTATGTTTACCGAGTTTAATTTGATTATTAACATGAATTTTTGATATGGCTACTAGCCACACAGCGTTTATGTTATATTTGGTTTACGATCACTTCTACTGGATCTAATTTTTTTTTTTTGCATACGGTGTATCACATTTTTATTTCCCATATAAGGCGTTATGTCTTATTGTCACTAGTGTGTTACTGCCATGCAGCCTTACTTTAGCAATAATCACCTGGTCTTCTCCTGGTAGGGATGGCTTCTGATGCCCCTCCACCAGGAGAACACAATATAAATTTCTTTCCTGAAACCCATGGTTGAAAGAAAAAAAAAATGTAATGTCTATAGCCAGCCTAAAGTTTTCTTTTTTTTCTAAATGTACATCAGAATATAAAACAAATGAAATGTACGTGGTCATACTGATCCACATCTGATAATGGTCAGAGAGTAACATAATAAAACAGATTATAACAATGGAAACAAAACAAAGAGCAACACCCAAGCACAGAGCCTGTACACAATGTGAATGACATCCTTTACGTGGCCCTTCTGTATTTACATTTCCCTTGTTTGAAGAACCTGTTTTGGCATCTGACATGAATAATACAAATTTGTTTTGGTACAATGGGGACTTTGGTGGTTCTTTGTCCACACCACAAATACAGGGCCACTAAATATAAATAGACATTCATTCACAGAATACAATGATTAGTGAAATTATTATTAGAAAACATTCATTGTAGTTTTTATTTTCTATCTCTCATGCAATTATAAGTAGACACATCCACCCATCAACAAGCCAAACTATCTTCTACTATATTAAACAGCCAAGCATGCATTTAGACAAACTGCTACTCCAAGTGGGTCCACGTCGCTGTCCTCCACAATAATTAAGTATTCAGGTGCTAGCCTAGTTCACCCAACTGTGCACAATATACCATCCAAAAATCTTTATTGAGGTAGTGAAAGCATTCCAATATATGACTTTGAACCCGTGAGGACACAGAAAATAAATGTGTTCCATGCTATCTCAGCACATTTTTTTGGATGTTATATTGCACTAAGCATACATGTTTAGTTCAAACAAATTTCAAACAGACTTCTTTTTCTGTGGGAAAATAATAAATGATTCTGCATAGTGCCTACAAGACCATCTAATATATTAAGTTAAATTCATAAATCTTTAAACAAGGGTGAGAATATTAACTTTAAATAACTTTTTGAAAATCGGGATCCTTCTGTTTTTTTTCTCTCTCTGATTTGAACCTATATTGTTGAGCATCTAATGTCCCATTGTAAAATATATTGCTCTGTCCTTGGTGTCCATTGTATCACTAGAAGCTTTGCCCCTGCAAATCCCAGTTACTTTACACATGAACATATCAAAAATATATATTGTGTTTTACGTAAACAGCATTGTTTTTATTAAAAATCCTCAGCGAAGGAAAATAAATATTTTATTAAATTAATTATTAATGAAGTGGGACTCCTTCCTGCCACTCCACCTGCAATGCATGAGTATTTCATATGTAGGTGACAGCACAGGATTAAATGTATTACCTTTGCCCACCCCCCCCACCATGTAACCTGGGTTTTCTGCGCCCATTGTAGCACCCTGGACAGGCATTGTAGGTGTGAACGCGGTTTACATCCGCGTGCACACCCTGGGCTTGTATTTGCATTTGTGCAGGTGTGCGGGGCAACGGGTTTCGACTATTTTTTTTTAATATCGTTTATTATGTTTTTTTACTTTTTTCTTTTAATTTTTACTTGATTGCTATAACAAGGGGTTAATAAACCCCTATGTGATAGCATTTGGCAGGTGACAGGTACTCTTTATGGAGACAGTTGGGGTCTAATAGATCCCAATTTCTCCCCTTCCCACCATCTAACCAAGCACAGATTGGCTTGGTTAGATGTGTCCCCTGGCTGTACTGGTCAGGAAAGGGTGCGTAAGAACCTGGAAGTGATATCACTTCTGGTTTCATTGTTTGCATGTGAGATAGAGGCATAGATTTGCCCTGGTTTTACTGCAATCTCTCTCCCCCAATGGCAGCTATGTTCCCAGCTCTGGTAAGCGCGGGACAGCCTGGGAACCATGGGAGGAGGGGGACCGCTGGCAGAAGGGGGAGGCACCGTGCTGCAGGCTGTGTGAAAGTGATCGGTAGCTATGGAGCTTCCACATCACTTTTCACTTTGAAGCCAGTGGTTGGCTAAACCAAACCTGCACAAGCTGGTGGCTGCTTAAAACCCATCGGCTTGTGATTAAATGTTCACTTTTTGGATGTACATAGTAAACCCAAAGAGCTGAACTGGTTATAGGCAAAGTATAATTACAGCCCGGAGTGGGAATTTAAGAGAAGGAAACTAGGGATGAGCCGAACACCCCCCCGGTTCGGTTCGCGCCAGAACCTGCGAACTGATCGAAAGTTTGCGCGAACTTTAGAACCCTATTAAATATAATGGACTCGAATGTTCAAAATTAAAGTGCTAATTATAAAGGCTAATATGCAAGTTATTGTCCTAAAAAGGGTTTGGGGACCGGGTCCTGCCCAAGGGGACATGTATCAATGCAAAAACAGTTTTAAAAACGGCCGTTTTTTCGGGAGCAGTGATTTTAATGATGCTTAAAGTGAAAAAAAAAGTGAAATATTCCTTTAAATATCGTACCTGGGGGGTGTCTAAAGTATGCCTGTGAAGTGGCACGTGTTTCCCGTGTTTAGAACTGTCCCTGCACAAAATGACATTTCTAAAGGAAAAAAGGTCATTTAAAACTGCTTGCGGCTTTAATGTAATGTCTGTTCCCGGCAATACGGATGAAAATTATTGAGAAAAATGGCATGGGTACCCCCCCCCCAGCCCATTACCAGCCCCTTTTGGTCTTGTATGGATATTAAAGGGAACCCCGCACCCAAATTAAAAAATACTCTGAACAGCAGTATACAGGCGGTTGTTAAGTAGATTATTTTTGTAATTTTGAACTGGTACATTTTTAAAGTGTAGCTCCAGCCAAAAAAACGATTTTAAGATTTTTGGAAAACATAGGGAAGGGTTATCACCCCTGTAACATTTGTTTTGCTATCTGTGCACCTGTTCAGAGCATTTCACCTCACTTTCCGTCCCAATGACAATTTTTCCAGTAACCCAGAGGATTTTCGGTGGGAAAGGTGTCCAAGTCTGATCTTGCCCCTAGGTATTCCTGCACCATGTAAACCATACGCTGGCGATGGTTGCTGGAACCGATAAAACCTTGGGGCTGCGGACTAAAAAATTGTCTGAACGCATTGGTCAGACGGCCACCTTTTCCACCGCTCCTTCTTTGACCGAAGCCTCAGCAACACGTTGTCCAGGACCAGGAATTTGTAACCTCCCTGTCTCTGGGAACCCGTTGCACAGACCTTTCTGCAAGGCCTCCCGAAGATGCTTCATCCTCTGCTCCCTCTGCGACGGCAAGATAAGGTCCGCAACCTTACCCTTGAATCGTGGATCAAGGAGGGTTGCCAGCCAGTAATGATCCCTCTCCTTGATAGCACGAATACGAGGATCCTTCCGCAGGCTTTGCAGGATCAGGGAGGCCATGTAGCGTATGTTTACTGAAGCATTTGGTCCGGAGTCCTCTGGGTCACTTAGGACGATATGATCCGCAGCCACCTCCTCCCAGCCACATACAAGTCCATGGGTGTCTTGGGACTGTAATTGATCCCTTGAAGACTGCTGCTAATGCTGAGTGCTAGGCTCCACCTCCATGCTAACACAATCCTCCTCCTTCTCCTCCTCCTCGTCCTCTTCCTGTGTGATAGGAGGGCCAGAAGGAACACCGTCTGGATAAAGGGGGCCGTGAGAGGTAAGGAAGTCCTCTTTCTCCCTCTGTTCTGCCTCATGTGCCCTGTCCATTATTCCACGCAGCGTGTGCTCCAACAGGTGGACAAGAGGGACAGTGTCACTGATGCATGCACTGTCACTGCTCACCATCCTTGTGGCCTCCTCAAATGGGGACAGGACAGTGCATGCATCCCTGATCATGGCCCACTGACGTGGAGAAAAAATCCAAGCTCCCCTGACCCTGTCCTGGTGCCATATTGCAACAGATACTCATTAATGGCCCTCTGCTGCATGTGCAGCCGCTGCAGCATGGCCAACGTAGAGTTCCACCTGGTGGGCATGTCACAGATTAGGCGGTTCTTGGGCAGGTTGTATTCCTTTTGGAGGTCAGCCAGCCGAGCACTGGCATTATATGACTGGCGGAAATGCTCACAGAGTTTCCTGGCCTGCTTCAGGACCTCCGGTAAGCCCAGGTACCTGCCCAAGAACCGCTGCACCATCAAGTTAAGGACGTGAGCAAAACAGGGCACATGGGTCAGTTGTCCATGTCAGAGGGCAAAGAGGAGGTTGGTGCCATTGTCGCAAACCACCTTTCCTGGCTTAAGCTGGCTTAGTGTCAACCACCTCTGAGCCTGCCCCTGCAGAGCTGACAGAATCTCTGCCCCAGTGTGGCTCCTGTCCCCCAAGCACACCAGCTCAAGCACCGCATGGCATCTCTTTGCCTGCGTACTTGCGTAGCCCCTTGAACGCCTACGGAGCACCGCTAGTTCCGAGGACAAAGCACAGGTAGAGGCCATGGAGGAAGAAGAAGAGGAGGGGGTGGAGGAGAGAGGGGTGTCAGAATCACCAGTAGTAGCATTTTGGAGGCGTGGTGGCGGAACAATCTCCAACACTACTGCACCTTGTCCTGCATCCTTCCCAGCTGCCAGCAGAGTCACCCAATGCGCCGTGAAAGATGGGTAACATCCCTGTCCGTGCCTGCTGGACCATGTGTCAGCGGTAATATGCACCTTACCGCTGACCGCCCTGTCCAGCGAGGCCAAGACATTGCCTTCCACATGCTGGTAGGGAGCTGAAATCGCCTTCCGTGAGAAAAAGTGGCGTTTGGGAACCTGCCACTGAGGAACCGCACATTCCACAAACTCATGGAAGGGGGCAGAGTCTACCAACTGAAAAGGCAGCAGTTGAAGTGCTAGCAATTTAGCCAAGCTAGCGTTCAACCACTGGGCATGTGGATGGCTGGGAGCGAACTTCTTTCGATGGTGGAGCAGCTGGGGCAGGTAAATTTGCCTGGTACAATCTTACGTCGGTGTACCGATAGCAGATTGCCGCCAAGTACTTGGCTGTGACACACCTAATTCTACACCTTTATTCCTCTCAGTGCAGATTTCAGAGAGGACTGAAGGTATAGTGGGGTTGGAGATCCCAGCTGATGAGAAGCAAGGAGAGGTCCGCTTTGTTTTTTGGTGTTGGTCTTTTTTGTATGCTTGCCAACGGATTGCATGGCAGGTCAACATATGTCTGGTCAAGCACGTGGTGCCCAAGCGGCTCATGTTTTGGCCATGCAAGATACGCTTCAGACATATGTTTCAAATATAACGGTGCGATCTGCTGCACACGTCTCAAAAAAAGCCCACACCAAAGAACTTTTGGAATAACGCGCAGAGACAGCAGTGCCCTGATCATGCGGAACACTGCGGTGTGATGCATTCGGTTGGCTGCCCTTAAGCTGGCCCCTGGAGGTCATCCTGCCTTGTTGGAGATGTGCCTCCTCCTTCTCCTTTCTCCTATCAGGCACATACGTGGAGTCAGTGACCTCATCATCCCCTCCCTCCTCATCACTGGAGCAAATCTGGCACTATGCTGCAGCTGGGGGAACATGAGTGCCAGATTGCTGTCCTTGTTGGGCACCCCCTCTCTCTGGGCTCACATTACTGCCTTCCTCTAGCTGGGTACCATCATCGGAGCCTTCAAAACGCTGGGCATCCTCTTGGAGAATGTACCCAACACTGTGGTCAAACAGTTCAGGAGACCCCTCAGGAGGACATGGTGGGGCAAGGGATGGAGTGACTGATGCCATTGAGCCGAGGGAAGAGGCTGCGTTGGCAGCTGCTTTGCCAGACAAAGTACCCTGAGCCTGGGTGAGAGAGGATGAGGAGGATGAGGATGGCTTGGTCATCCACTCTACCAAGTCTTCGGCATGTTGCGGCTCAACATGGCCAGCTGCCGAAAAGAAGGACAAGCGTGTTCCACGACCTTGTGCTGATAAGGATGCACCGTGTCCACGACCAGCACTGTTGCCTCTAGACACAGAGCCGGCTTGCCCTCTTTTATTGGCTCGTGACCAGGGCCGTTTGAAGGAATTTGGGGGCCCCAAGCAAAATGGACATGGAGGCCCCCCAACCCCCACCCCCCGCACGCACGCAAAGCCTACAGGAACCACAGCATAGCGATACAGTTTAAGTTCACCCACACTTTATATAAATAAAAAATGTTTACAGTGCAAATACTGCTGTTGCATATAATGTGCATATAATTTGAATATTTTCAACAATTGAACATTTGCAAAAAACACCACTGTACCATAAAATCAATTAATATACATAAAAAAGTGCACAATAACTAAATCCAACATACTTCTTACTCCCCCCTCCCACCCCACAGCAGGTGTCCCCATTAGTGCCTCCCCATCAGAGTCCCCCCACAGCAGGTGTCCCCATCAGAGCCTCCCCATCAGAGTCCCCCCACAGCAGGTGTCCCCATCAGAGCCCACCCCACAGCAGGTGTCCCCATCAGAGTCCACCCCACAGCAGGTGTCCCCATCAGAGTCCACCCCACAGCAGGTGTCCCCATCAGAGCCCCCCACAGCAGGTGTCCCCATCAGAGTCACCCCACATCAGGTGGTGTCCCCATCAGAGCCCCCCCACAGCAGGTGGTGTCCCCATCAGAGCCCCCCCACAGCAGGTGTCCCCATCAGAGTCACCCCACAGCAGGTGTCCCCAGCAGAGCCACCCCAAATCAGGTGGTGTCCCCATCAGAGCCCCCCACAGCAGGTGTCCCCATCAGAGTCCACCCCACAGCAGGTGTCCCCATCAGAGTCACCCCACATCAGGTGGTGTCCCCATCAGAGCCCCCCCACAGCAGGTGGTGTCCCTATCAGAGCCCCCCCACAGCAGGTGGTGTCCCTATCAGAGCCCCCCCACAACAGGTGTCCCCATCAGAGTCATCCCACAGCAGGTGTCCCCAGCAGAGCCACCCCAAATCAGGTGGTGTCCCCATCAGAGCCCCCCACAGCGGTTGTCCCCATTAGAGCCCCCCACAGCAGGTGTCCCCATCAGAGTCACCCCACAGCAGGTGTCCCCATCAGAGCCCCCCCACAGCAGGTGGTGTCCCCATCAGAGCCCCCCCCACGGCAGGTGTCCCCATAAGAGTCACCCCACAGCAGGTGTCCCCAGCAGAGTCACCCCAAATCAGGTGGTGTCCCCATCAGAGCCCCCCACAGAAGTTGTCCCCATCAGAGCCCCCCACAGCAGGTGTCCCCATCAGAGTCACCCCACAGCAGGTGTCCCCATCAGAGTCACACCACAGCAGGTGTCCCCATCAGAGTCACCCCACAGCAGATAGTGTCCCCATCAAAGCCCCCCCTCACAGCAGGTGTCCCCATCAGAGTCACCCCACAGCAGGTGTTCCCATCAGAGCCCCCCCCCCACAGCAGGTGTCCCCAGCAGAGTCACCCCACATCAGGTGGTGTCCCCATCAGAGCCCCCCCACAGCAGGTGTCCCCATCAGAGTCACCCCACAGCAGGTGTCCCCATCAGAGCCCCCACAGCAGGTGTCCACAGCAGAGTCACCCCACATCAGGGCGTGTCCCCATCAGAGCCCCCCCACAGCAGGTGTCCCCAGCAGAGTCACCCCACATCAGGTGGTGTCCCCATCAGAGCCCCCTCACAGCAGTTGTCCCAAGATCATTAGAGCTGTACCTGTCCAATAGGTCCCTGAAGCTCAGGCGCGCTGGAAGCAGAAGCACGTTGCAGGGGTGGGGCATACGTGACATCTTCAGTTGCTAGGAGGGTGGGACTTGGAGGGCATTTCTGGGACTGTGCAGGGGATGATTGGTAGCAGCTCTGGTCAACCAGAAGCCTCCCATCAGCTGCCTATGTCTGTGAGAGGAGCCGACACACACAGAGGGGGCGGGGGGCAGACAGGGGACTGCTACAGTACGGGCGGCCGTTCCACGCCCACAGTACTGGAGGATTAGTGGACACAGCGCGGCAAGGCAAGGGCCCTGCTTGGGGGCCCCAGGCCAGCTCGGGGCCCCAAGCAGTTGCTTGTTTTGCCTGTCTTATTCCGACTGGCCTGCTCGTGACTGTCTGCCTTTCCTTGTTTGCCTTCCAGACATACTAATGGCCTGCAGTGAGATGTAGTTGCACAAAGCTGGGATGTATATATATATATACTGATTATACTGCAGCTAGCAGAATCAACTGCCTGCCTGTAGTATTATTAGTATGAGAACACCAGCAATTGACTTCAGGTAGCTTTTGGTGCACACTGTGCAAAGGACAGAGTACACTACCTGTAAATACTGAAGCTGACTGCCTGTGGTATTAATATGATTAGAACAGCAGCAATTGACTTCAGGTAGCTATGGTGCACACTGTGCAAAGCACACAGTACACTATCTGTAAATACTGAGGCTGACTGCCTGTGGTATTAATATGATCAGAACACCAGCAATTGACTTCAGGTAGCTAAAGGTGTACACTGTGCAAAGGACACAGTACACTAAGTGAAACACTGCAGCTAGCACAATCACCTGCCTGCCTGTCAGTATAGAGAATAACGGGAACGGATCTAGCTAAACTTAATACAGTGTATAAATATATATACAACACCTGGGATGCATATATATCCTCTACACACTGCAGCTAACTGACTCGCCTGCCTGCTCTATCTAACTCAATATAAATTGAGTTCCAGGTAGCTAAAGGTGCACACTGTGCAAAGGACACAGTACACTATCTTTAACCACTCCCCCCCCCGCCTATAGCAAAATGACGGCCTGGCGGTGGTTGCGTTATGCTGACTGGGTGTCATATGACGTCCTGCAGGATAACAGCCGCCGCGCGGCCGGGGGGGGGGGCGCGCATCGCAGCGATCGGTGGTGAGGTGTGTCAGTCTGACACATCGCTACACCGATCTCGGTAAAGAGCCTCCAATAACGGCTGACCACGATGTAAACAGGAAGAGCCGTTTATCGGCTCTTCCTCACTCGCGTCTGACAGACACGAGTAGAGGAGAGCCGATCGACGGCTCTCCTGACAGGGGGGGTTTGCGCTGATTGTTTATCAGCGCAGCCCCCCGCGGATGCCCACACTGGACCAACAGAGAAGCCACTAGGACCACCAGGGAAGCGGGCAACATGTGGATGGCCAGGTATGTACCCCATGGCCATCCACATATAAAAAAAAAGTGCAATAGTTTGGCAACATTATGGATGAAAAAAAAAATGTAATGTCCAGCAATGCCACCCATCAGTGTCCATCATTTTCCATCAGTGCCACCTCTCAGTGCCCATCCATGCCCATCAGTGCCCATCAGTGCCACCTATTAGTGCCACCCATAAGTACCCATCAGTGCTGCCTATGAGTGCCCATCAGTGCCGCCTATGAGTGCCCATCAGTGCTGCATACCAGTGCCACCTATCAGTGCCCATCAGTGCCACCTATCAGTGACCATCATCAGTACCCATCAGTGTCACCTCATTGGTGCCACCTCATTGTGCCCATCAGTGCCCGTCATTGAAGAAGAAAACTTACTTATTTACAAAAAAAATGAACAGAAACAAAGAAAAACGTAATTTTTTTCTAAATTTTCGGTCTTTTTTTATTTGTTGCGCAAAAAATAAAAATCGCAGAGGTGATCAAATGTTACCAAAAGAAAGCTCTATTTGTGGGAACAAAATGATAAAAAATTTGTTTGGGTACAATGTAGCATGACCGCGCAATTGTCATTCAAATTGCGACAGCGCTCAAAGCTGAAAATTGGCCTGGGCAGGAAGGTGCGTAAGTGCCTTGTATTGAAGTGGCTAAATACTGAAACTGACTGCCTGTGGTATTAATATGATCAGAACACCAGCAATTTACTTCAGGTAGCTAAAGGTGCACACTGTGCAAAGCACACAGTACACTATCTGTAAATACTGAAGCTGACTGCCAGTGGTATTAATATGATCAGAACACCAGCAATTGACTTCAGGTAGCTAAAGGTGTACACTGTGCAAAGGACACAGTACACTAAGTGAAACACTGCAGCTAGCACAATCACCTGCCTGCCTGTCAGTATAGAGAATAACGGGAACGGATCTAGCTAAACTTAATACATTGTATAAATATATATACAACACCTGGGATGCATATATATCCTCTACACACTGCAGCTAACTGACTCGCCTGCCTGCTCTATCTAACTCAATATAAATGACACTGTCTCTCTCTCTTTAACCTCTCGCTTTAACCACGGCAACACACTACACAAGGCCGCCACGAAGGCGGCCTTATATAGTGTGGGGCGTGTACTAAACCCCCTGAGCCATAATTGGCCAAAGCCACCCTGGCTTTGGCCAATTGTGGCTCTCCGTTTTTTCCGCGCTGTGATTGGCCAAAGCATGCGGGTCATAGTGCATGCTTGGCCAATTATTAGCCAGCAATGCACTGCGATGCTGCAGTGAATTATGGGCCGTGACGCGCCACTCGAATTTGGCGCGAACGGCCCATAATGTTCGAAATTTGGCGAACAGCTGATGTTTGAGTCGAACATGGGTTCGACTCGAACTCAAAGGTCATCCCTATATATTACTGAGGATGAGCTTCGACTTCGAGTCAAACTCATGTTCGACTCGAACATTGCCTGTTCGCACGTTCGCCGAAAAGCGAACAATTTGGGGTGTTCGCGGCAAATTCGAAAAGCCGCGGAACACCCTGTAAAAGTCTATGGGAGAAATCTAAAGTGCTAATTTTAAAGGCTTATATGCAAGTTATTGTCATAAAAAGTGTTTGGGGACCCGGGTCCTGCCCCAGGGGACATGTATCAATACAAAAAAAGTTTTAAAAACTGAAGTTTTTTCGGGAGCAGTAATTTAATAATGCTTAAAGTGAAACAATAGAAGTGAAATATTCCTTTAAATTTCATTCCTGGGGGGGTGTATAGTATGCCTGTAAAGCAGCGCTTGTTTCTCGTGCTTAGAACTGTCCCTGCACAAAGTGTAATTTCTGAAGGAAAAAAGTCATTTAAAAGCACTCGCGGCTATAATGAATTGCCGGCTCCTGGCAATACAGAGAAAAGTCATTGATAAAAAAAAAAAGAAATGCGTGGGGGTCCCCCCAAATTCAATTACCAGGCCCTTCAGGTCTGGTATGGATATTAAGGGGAACCCTGCGTCAAATAAAAAAAAAATGACGTGGGGGTCCCCCCAAATATTAATACTAGACCCCTTCAGGTCTGGTATGGATTTTAAGGGGAACTCCAGCCCAAATTTTAAAAAAATGGCGTGGGGTTCCCCCAAATATCCATACCAGACCCTTTATCCGAGCACACAACCTGGCAGGTCGCAGGAAAAGAGGGGGGATGAGAGAGCACCCCCCCTTCTGAACCATACCAGGCCACATGCCCTCAACATGGGGAGGATGTCCCCATGTTGATGGGGACAAGAGCCTCATCCCCAAAACCCTTGCCCGATGTTTGTTGGGGGTCTGCGGGCAGGGGGCTTATCAGAATCTGGAAGACCCCATTTAACAAAGGGGACCCCCAGATCCCGCCCCCCCTATGTGAATTGGTAAGGGGTACATTGTACCCCTACCAATTCATGAAGAAAGTGTAAAAAAAAAAAAACACACAGACACCTTGGAAAAGTCCTTTATTAAAAATAAAAAAATTACAAATAAAAAACCCATTCCAGCGATGTAATCCAGTGTCCCGCGGCGATCCGATGTCCAGCGCTGCAGTCTCCACTCCACACGAAACGTCATTGGCTGAGCGAACCTACACTGCGGAGGAAGTTCCCCATCAGGTCCGCTCAGCCAATGACGTAGGCGGGGTCTGAGGTACGAGGGGGCGGGGGCGCCCTCGTATCTTAGACCCCGCCTTCGTCATTGGCTGAGCGGACTTGATGGGGAACTTCCTCCGCAGTGTAAAAAAATGAATAGACCCGCCCCTTCTCACGTTCCCCATCAGGTCCGCTCAGCCTTGCACCTACGTCATTGGCTGAGCGGACCTGATGGGGAACGTGAGAAGGGGCGGGTCTATTGTGTTTTAAAAAAAAAAAATTACACTTTCTTCATGAAATGGTAGGGGTACAAGGTACCCCTTACCAATTCACATAGGGGGGGCCCGGGATCTAGGGGTCCCCTTTGTTAAAGGGGTCTTCCAGATTCCAATAAGCCCCCTGCCCGCAGACCCCCAACCACCGGGCAAGGGTTGTGGGGATGAATCCCCATGTTGAGGGCATGTGGCCTGGTACGGTTCAGGAGGGGGGGGCGCTCTCTCGTTCCCCCTATTTTCCTGTGGCCTGCCAGGTTGCGTGCTCGGATAAAGGGTCTGGTGTGGATTTTTGGGGGAACTCCACACCATTTTTTTTTAAATTTGGGGTGGAGTTCCCCTTAAAATCCATACCAGACCTGAAGGGTCTAGTATGGATATTTGGGGGAACCCCACGTCATTTTTTTTTATTTGACCTAGGGTTCCCCTTAACCACTTAAGCCCCGGACTATTACACAGCTTAATGACCAGAGGTGTTTTTACAATTTGGCACTGCGCTGCTTTAACTGGAAATTGTGTGGACATGCAATGTTGTACCCAAACAAAATTTGCGTCCTTTTCTTCCCACAAATAAAAAAATTATATTTTCTACTTTTTGTTATAAGAAAAATCGAAAAAACTAAAATTTTAGTCATACATTGAGGCCAAAATTTATTCAGCCACACATGTTTAGTAAAAAAAATGTCAATAAGCGTATATTTATTGGTTTGCGCAAAAGTTATAGCGTCTACAAACTAGGGTACATTTTCTGGAATTTACACAGCTTTTAATTTATGACTACCTATCTCATTTCTTGAGGTGCTAAAATGGCAGGGCAGTACAAACCCCCCCCCCCAAATGACCTCATTTTGGAAAGTAGACACCCCAAGGAAATTGCTAAGAGGCATGTTGAGCCCATTGAATATTTTTTTTTTTTTGTCCCAAGTGATTGAATAATGACAAAAATAAATAAAAATTACAAAAAGTTGTCACTAAAGGATACATTGCTCACACATGCCATGATTATATGTGGAATTGCACCCCAAAATACATTCTGCTGCTTCTCCTGAGTATGGGGATACCACATGTGTGGGAGTTTTTAGGAGCCTAGCCGCGTACGGGACCCCGAAACCCAAGCACCGCCTTCAGGATTTCTAAGGGCGCAAATTTTTGATTTCACTCCTCACTACCTATCAGTATTGAAGGCCATAAAATGCCAAAATAGCACAAAACCCCCCCCAAATGACCCCATTTTGGAAAGTAGACACCCTAAGCTATTTTCTGAGAGGCATGGTGAGTATTTAACAGCTCTCATTTGTTTTTGAAAATGAAAAAAGAAAATATATATTTTTTTTTTCTTTTTTCAATTTTCAAAACTTTGTGACAAAAAGTGAGATCTGCAAAATACTCACCATACCTCTCAGCAAATAGCTTGGGGTGTCTACTTTCCGAAATTGGGTCATTTGGGGGGGTTTTGTGCCATCTGGGCATTCCATGGCCTCCGAAACTGTGATAGGCAGTGAGGAGTGAAATCCAAAATTTACACCCTTAGAAAGCATGAAGGCGGTGCTTGGTTTTTGGGGTCCTGTACACGGCAAGGCTCCCAAAAAGTCTCACACATGTGGTATTCCCGTACTCAGGAGAATCAACAGAATGTATTTTGGGGTGTAATTTCACATATGCCCATGGCATGTTTGAGCAATATATCATTTAGTGACAACTTTGTGCAAAAAAAATAAAAATAAAAAAGAAATTGTCTTTTTTCCGCAACTTGTGTCAACATATTAAATATTCCATGGACTCGACATGCCTCTCAGCAAATAGCTTCGGGTGTCTACTTTCCAAAATGGGGTCATTGGGGGGGTTTAGAACTGTCCTGGCATTTTATACACAACATTAGGAAGCTTATGTCACACATCATCCACTCTTCTAACCAATTGAAGACAAAGCCCTTTCTGACACTTTTTGTTTACATAAAAACATTTTTTTTTTGCAAGAAAATTATGTTGAACTCCCAAACATTATATATATTTTTTAAAGCAAAGGCCCTACAGATTAAAATGGTGGGTGTTGCATTTTTTTTCCACTCAGTATTTGCGCAGCGATTTTTCAAACGCATTTTTTTGGGAAAAAAAAAACTTTTTTCATTTTAATGCACTAAAACACACTATATTGCCCAAATGTTTGATTAAATAAAAAAGATGATCTTAGGCCGAGTACATGGATACCAAACACGACATGCTTTAAAATTTTGCACAAACGCGCAGTGGCGACAAACTACATACATTTTTAAAAGCCTTTACAGGTTACCACATTAGATTTTCAGAGGAGGTCTACTGCTAAAATTACTGTCCTCGATCTGACCTTCGCGTGACACCTCACATGCATGATGCAATTGCGGTTTACATATGATGCCAGACCGACGCTTGCATTCGCCTTTGCGCAATTTAATTATTAATTTTGCTTTTTTATTTTATTTTTAAACTGTTCCTTCCATATTTGTTTTTTTTACCATTTTTATTGTTATCTTAGGGAATGTAAATGTCCCCTATGATAGCAATAGGTAGTGACAGGTACCCTTTTTTTGAAAAAAATTGGGTCTATTAGACCCTAGATCTTTCCTCTGCCCTCAAAGCATCTGACCACACCAAGATCGGTGTGATAAAATGCTTTCCCATTGGCGCTTTTTATATGCGGGGGGGGGACATTCCCTCCCACTGCTTGTAAAAGCAGTCCAGAGGCTAATTAGCCACTAGGATTGCTTTTGCATGAAAGCCGACCGCTGGCTGAAAAGAATGATACCAAGATGATACCTAAACCCGCAGGCATCATTCTGGTATAACCATTTAAAGTCCAGCAACATACCAGTACGTTGCTGGTCCTTGTTGGACATGTATTGTAATCTTTTTTTTTCATGCAGCCTGTTGGCTGAACGAAAAAAAGAGATTGATCGGTGGGTATGCCCACCATTAGAATACCTCCCTTCATTCACCCACTTCTAATGATGGGCATACATGCATCATTTATATATGCCGAAGCATGGGGGCATCATCCCGCAAAAGTTATGCCGCGTACACACGGTCTGACTTTTCCACGGGCAAGCCTTCGTCGGAATTTCGACCGTATGTACGCGGCATTAGGAGCAAAATCGCTCCTCCGCCCCTGCTGCCCCCATGCTTCGGCATATATGCTCTTTTTTTTAACTGTGGTGGTGAAATCACCTCCTACAGCTGTCACGTACCTGATGGAAGAGTCTGATTATGCAGAGGGAGGCCTCCCTTACACCTCTCACTCGCGACCCCTGGTAGTGAAGACAGGGGGCGCAGGAGTGTAGAGTCGCACGAGAGCCTGGTAAAGGTCGCTGGTGGTGTGCTGGACCGGAACTGGGACGGAGACTGGAATAGATCCGGAAACAACTGACGGCCTAACAACTGGAGCTCAGGCAGGTGCGGTCAGATGGGCTGGAAGCGTGGGTACACCAGTCCCAAGCAGGTAGGTACTGGAGCGGGATCAGGTATGAGCAGGTTCAGGCAACTGGCAGGTCTCAGGTTCAGGTAAGTACTGGAGCGGGATCAGGTATGCGCGGGTTTAGGCAGCTGGCAGGTCTCAGGTACAGGCAGGTTCGGCAACGGGCAGGTAACGAGGTAGCAGAAGGGACAGGCAGGAACGTAGTCAACACAGGCCGGGGGTCAGGTACAGGCAGATCAGCAAGGATGGTCAAACAAACCAGGAAGGGTCAGCTGGAGCAGGATTCAGGTAAACAGGGGTCAGAGGTCTCAGGTAATGCTGTAGACCGAACAGCACAGAGCCCAGCCATCAGCCCCTTCAAATAACCTCATCTGGCGCCATGAGCCGCCGCTGCGCGCTCCCGCGCGTGCCCGCACGCGCACCGCAATCGCGCGTGCCCGCGCGCGTGCGCGCGCCCGCACCGCTACCGCGCATGCGCGAAGGGGCGCCGATATCGTCAATGACATTTCTGGTTTGCCCTTCCTGACAACAGCACTGGAGTCGCAGGGATCAGGCCTGTCTCTGTGAACGCTGCAGTTATGTGTGTTGTTTTTTGTAAGTGACAGTGATCAATCGATACTGCACTTGGGTGGCCTGGGCTGGACAGAGGGGAAAAATGCAGGTGCTAGCAGGTATCTGGGCTGATCCCGCTAACACTGCGTTTTTGGGAACCCTAAACCGCTGGGGACGCTAGTATAGATCTGATCAGATACTATACCACTAAGGGAGGTGTATGCTTCACGCGTGGGTGTTAGCGCTACTGGCACTAACCTGACGCTGCCTGGGGCGACCCAAACCCTCTCTGATGGTTAAACCTTTATTGGGTTATATACGGTGGGTGCCCTGACACTATAAAAAGCAAACTAACTAACCAGTGTCACCAGTAACACTTATACGGTGATCACTGGTGAAAGGGTTAACTAGGGGCAATCAGGGGGTTAAAAACGTTATTAGGTAATATTTGGGGGTACCTGACGCTATATAAAAACCTGACGGGGAACCTGAATAACAAAATAACTAACTGGCTAACCAGTGTCACCAGTGACACTTACGCGGTGATCACTGGTGAAAGGGTTAACTCTAGGGGCAATCAGGGGGTTAAAACCTTTATTATATAATATATGGGGGTACCTGGCGCTATAAAAACCTGGCGGCGAACCTAAAAAAATAACTGACTACCTAGCTGAACCAGCATAACTAATACAGCGATCAGAAAAACGATTGCTTAGTGACACTGGCAAAAGGGGGTGAAAAGGTTACCTGGGGGGCGATTAAGGGGTTAAACCTTTATTAGTATATGGGGGTACCTGACGCTATAAAAACCTGGCGGCGAACATAAAAAAATAACTGACTACCTAGCGGCATCACCCACACTAATACAGAGATCAGAAAAACGATCGCTTAGTGACATTGGTGCTAGGGGCTGAAAGGGTTACCTGGGGGGCAATCAAGGGGTTAAACCTTCATTCGGTAATATATGGGGGTACCTAACGCTATAAAAACCTGGCGGCGAACATAAAAAAAATAACTGACTACCTAGCGGCATCACCGACACTAATACACAGATCAGAAAAACGATTGATTAGTGACAGTGGTGCTAGGGGCTGAAAGGGTTACCTGGGGGCGATCAAGGGGTTAAACCTTTATTAGGGGGGGTTAAGGGGCTACCCTGGACCTAAGGGACCTAACACTAACTGCCCTGACACTTTTAAAGTTACAAATGTCACTGATTGCAGTGATCAGTAAATAAATGATCACTGCAATTGGTGACACTGTGACGGGGGGCTGGGGGGTGATCTGGGGGTGGGCGATCATGTGCCTATGTGTGCCTATGTGTCAGTGTACTGCTTGTGCACTAACCTGATGTCTTCTCTCCACGGCTCTCCGGCATATGTGGAAGCCACAGGAGAGATGACATCACTTCCTGCTGCTTCCTCCTGCCTATGTTTACATTACACAGGCAGAGGAAGCATTTGATTCGCCGGGAGCGATCACGAGGGGGTGGCCAGAAACCAATGGCCGCCCCCTCATCACGGATCGCTCCCAGAGCGATACTGACCGCTCACTGTACCGGAGTGGGGGTCCGATCGGACCCCCCACCCATACGAAGGCAGTCACGTACAGGTACGTGATTGTGCCTGTCCGTGCCATTTTGCCGACGCATATATACAGTGGGCGGTCGTTAAGTGGTTAATATCCATACCAGACCTGAAGGGCCTGGTAATTGAATTTGGGGGGACCCCCACACATTTTTTTTATTTTTATCAATGACTTTTCTCTGTATTGCCGGGAGCCGACAATTCATTATAGCCGCGAGTGCTTTTAAATTACTTTTTTTCCTTCAGAAATTACATTTTGTGCAGGGACAGTTCTAAGCAAGGGAAACAAGCGCTGCTTTACAGGCATACTATACACCCCCCCCCCCCCCCAGGTACAAAATTTAAAGGATTATTTCACTTTTATTGTTTCACTTTAAGCATAATTAAAATCACTGCTCCCGAAAAAACAGCCGTTTTTAAAACTTATTTTTGTATTGATACATGTCCCCTGGGGTAGGACCGGGGTCCCCAAACCCTTTTTAGGACAATAACTTGCATATTAGCCTTTATAATTAGCACTTTTGATTTTGAACGTTTGAATCCATTGTATTTAATAGGGTCCTAAAGTTCACGCGAAGTTCACGCGTGCTCATTATGAGGGGCTCCCACCATCCCTGTGCTGTGCTGACTTCCTCCTGGGGCTGTACCCTTGCTGTTCTCATTATGAGGGGCTCCCATCCCCCCTGTGCTGTGCTGACTTCCTGGGTTTGTAGTAGCTCGTTAATTCGTATTTCGTAATTCGTGTCCGAAATTCAATTTGGATTTGTACGAAATATGAAAGTTCATTAGCAGGCAAAAACTGAAGCAGCTGTGCATGGCAGCCATGTGCTCATTATGAGGGGTTCCCACCATCCCTGTGCTGTGCTAACTTCCTACTGGGGCTGTACCCCTACTTTGCTTATTACGAGGGGCTCCCACCATCCCTGTGTGGTGCTGACTTCCTCCGAGGAAAAATAGGCCCAGTCCTTAAGTGGTTAATAATATATTCCTCTAATCATTGTGTCCCACCTTTTCAATATCTACAGAAATTTTAAATATTTACATATGATTACATTATGTTAATTTCTTTTTATTTATTTATATTACTAATATTCACCACCCTTATTATGCTCAAATTCCCTGTGCACTGCAAGCTCACTCAGTTAAAAAGCTGTGAAATGAAGATACCACAGTCATACTGTTGCTTTTAAAAAAAAGAGAGAGATACTGCACATTTAGGCCCCTTGTGTTCCCACTAGCAATGTTTCTAGCGAGATTTACACGTTTCCACGTGTTGCATATAGAGCAGCCCTATGTGCATTTGTCAGATTTTTTTTTTTTCAAAGCAAAAGGGTGTTTATTGAACAAATAGATAAACAACAACAATTTCCAATGCACAAGCATATAATCGACTCCGTCAACTGCTCATCATACAAATATACACATTTGCCTTTCATGTATCGGTTAAGCATGGTCTTCCATACACTACTCCATCCCCCCCCCCCCGACCCTTAACATGTCATACCAGGCATACATACAGTACATATTTCAATATCCCTTACAAACATTGCAAAAGTCTGGTCATCACCAGCTCTTTTGGGCTTAGACCCGGTGTGTCCAGCCATCGTGACCATATCCGCTCAAACCTGCCTTGGCATCCCCTATGTTGGTAAATATATTTCTCCATAATGAGTGTATTCCCCATATGGGTAATCCACGAAGAGTGGGCGGGAGGTGCCGCTGATTTCCAAACCATTAAAATTAGCTTCCTAGCTTGGAACAGCGCTCTAGAGGCTGCCACCCTGATCAGTTCCTCAGGGATCACCACACCCAGCACCCCCAATATACAACACATGGGATCAAGAGGGATCTCAATTTGGAACACAGAGTTCAGTGTCCTCACCACCTCTCTCCAGTATCTATGCAGCTTTGGACACCGCCACAGAAGGTGTATAAGGTCCCCGTCGTGTTGCTGGCAACGGCAACACAGCGGGTCTGGAAGTCTACCCATTCTATGGAGTTTCACCGGAGTATAGTGTACTCTTAGCGTCAGGTACAGTTGGGAAACTTTTTGTGCCACGTTCAGGGAGCAAGTGGTTATGGATAGTAGAGCTTCTTCCCACTGGTCACCCATAATCTGTCCAAGGTCCTGTTCCCACAAAGACCTTGCCCTACAAGGATACGCCCTCAAGTGTCCAGATAGTAATATCTGATAACATTGGGATATAATCCCCTTGGTCTCAGTGGCAGAGTACAGTACATGGAATACCGGAGTGGGCGACAAAGTCCACTCCCCCGCATTTCCCTGCGCCGCTACTGCGTGCCGGAGCTGGAGGTACAAGAACCACATACTTGCTGGCAATTGAAAGTTGGTTTGTAGTTCAGAGAAGGAAAGCAGCCTACCATTTTCAAATATGTGTGATAGCATGGTCACACCACGGGCACCCCATTGGGGCCCGTGATGTAACTTAGCCAGCTCAACATAGGAGCGGTTGCCCCAAATTGGGCTAAATTCTGTGAACCCCTGCACCCCCTGGAGTTGCCTACCCTTGTTCCATATCTTTTGTGTTAAAGCCAGAGTTGGGGTCTGCTTATTGGACCTCAGAAACATCTGTGCCTCCAGGCCCAGGGGAATGGTCTCAGCTCCTGAAGCAAACAGCATCAGCTGTGCCGCCGAGCCCGCCGGATCCCGAGCCATAGAGCCCACCAAATGCTGCAGCTGGGCAGCCACATAATACAGCAAAGGGTTGGGGACCGCCAACCCTCCGCTATCCTTAGAGCGCTGTAACTGCTCCAGCCTAATTCTGGGGGTCCTAACATTCCACAACAACCTCCGGAAGAGAGTGTTCACGACTCTGAAAACTTTCAGGTGTATGACCACCGGTGAGTTGTGTAGGAAGTATAGTAATTGGGGCATCAGAATCATTTTGATTAGATTGGCCCTACCTGCCAGGGACATTTTAAGGTTATTCCAGGTGTTGATCTTATCTCGAAAACGGGACAGCAAGGGGTACACATTCAGAGAGCAGTATTCCGATATCTTGGGTGAAATCTGCACACCCAAGTACTTGAAGCCAGTAACCACCGGAATGGGACAAGAGGTCGGGAGGTCCACCTCCCGGTCTTCATCCAGCATCATCAGGGCAGACATAGACCAGTTTATGGTCAGACCTGAAAAGTGACCAAACTGCGTTATTATGGACATAACCCCTGGCACTGATAGACTGGGATCTTCCAAAAAGAGTAACATGTCATCCGCATATAACATAATTTTTTCATGTATAGTGCCGTACCTAAATCCACATATCTGTTCACTTGACCTCACAAGGGCTGCCAGTGGTTCTATAGCGATCGCAAAGAGCAGGGGGGACAGCGGGCAACCCTGTCACGTTCCCCTGCCCAGAGCAAAAGCCGGAGACATTTTGTCTGCCATCTTAATGGTCGCCTGCGGGGCCGCATAAAGTAACCTAACCCACGCCACAAACTGAGTCCCAAAGCCAAACTTGTCTAGCACTGCCCACAGGTACCTCCAGCTTACACTATCAAATGCTTTATTGGCATCAAGGGACAAAAGTGCCCTACGACCCCCACTCTCTGCTTGAATTTGCATATTCAGGTACAGTCTCCTAAGGTTAGTAGCAGTGGATTTTTGAGGCATAAAGCCAGCCTGATCTTGGTGAATAATGGAGGAAACTATCCCATTGACCCGAAGCGCCAGGACCTTAGCGAGTATCTTCACGTCGCTCTGGAGCAATGAGATAGGCCTATAGGATCCCGGGTCCACCGGGTCCTTCCCCGGCTTCAGTAAGAGTATCACATTTGCTCTAGTCATAGAATCAGGGAGACTACTTACCTCCAACGAGGCATTAAAGACTTTCAATAATTCTGGCAGTAATTGCTCACCGTATTGAGTGAACACTTCCATCGGTAAGCCATCCTCACCAGGCGCCTTGCATGTGGGGAAAGAGCAGGCCGCCGCCTGCAGTTCCTCTATAGTAATCGGGGCATCTAGTTGTTTCCTAGCCTCAACAGACAGCGAGGGCAGATCAATGTGGGACATGTAAGTAGCCAATTCGTCATCCGAGTAGGTCTCCCTCGCCCCACAGAGGTCCATATAGAAGGAAGCCAGCTCGGATATAATGGCATCGGGGGAACTAACCAGTTTTCCACTAGAAGCGCGAATGGCACCTATAACCGGGGACTGTTGTTGGGATTGTTCAATTTTTGCCAGAAGGCGACCTGTCTTCTCCCCCTCCTCGTAGAATGCCAATTTCGTAAAGAACCGCTTGCGCTCTGCGGTGGAGGATCTCAGCCGGTCCAGAGAATCCTGGGCCGACATCCATGCCTCCCTTGCAGAGTCAGTAGGGCTAGTCACATATGCCAGTTCCAGCTGTCTCATGTGGTCTCCCACCCGCTCCAACAATGCCGAAGAATTATGTTTAACAATTTGAATTTCATGAATGAACACCCCCCTAATGTAGGCTTTAAAGGTTTCCCACTTCTGCAAGCTACTAGTGTGTCTTTGGTGCGTCCAAAAAAAGTCCTGTATCTGAGAGACTATTCTTTCTTGCGAGGTGAACAGTTTAAGCCAAAAAGCATTAAGCTTCCACGGTGCCCTAGGCATCGAGCTGGGCGGCTGGGTATTTAACCATAGAGCCAATGGGGAGTGATCTGACACTCCCCGTGGGAAATATTCCACTTTAGAGGTGCTGCTCACCAGGTTCGGGGTACCCACACAGAGGTCAATCCGGGAGAGCGACCCATGAGTTTTGGAAAAGCATGAGAATTGTTTACTATCAGGGTTACGTATACGCCATATGTCTGTCCACCCCACCTCCGCCAGCAGCCGGCTGAGGGCAGTACCCCGGCCTCCCCCAGGGGGTGCTATCGGCGGGTGTCTATCCAATCTGGGATCTAAATAACAGTTAAAATCTCCCATAATCAGGACCGGAGTGTCAGGTTTAGTAGCCAGGTAAGACAGCAGCAACTGCAACACCTCCCGCGAGAATGGGGGGGGTATATACACAAAAGCCAAGATCATTGTTACCATGTATAACTTACAGTACAGGAACACAAATCTACCAGATATATCAATTAGGGAGTCCAGCTCCTGGTAGGCCAATGCCTTGTGTATCAGTACACTCACTCCGCGTGAAAAAGCAGAGTAGGTGGAATGATAGGCCTTTCCCACCCATGCATATTGTAAAAACCCAGTTGTATCCCTCTGCAGGTGAGTCTCTTGTAGGCCAATTATAGCCGGATGGAACTTTCTCAAACCCGCAGAGATCATAGTTCTTTTCAGGGGATCATTCACCCCTCGGATATTCCACGACACTATAGGTGTAGCAGACATGTTATGTATACAGTTAGCCATTTGCGTGTACAAGGGGGCCTCTCAGGCCAAGAAGGTAGCTTCATGCACCACCAGCATCTGGTCGGTGGGCAGTCTGGAGCAGCCATGAAGGATTTCAATACATGAACAGCAGTCTTAAAGGAATCCGCACATTGGAAAAACTTTGAAAAAATGAAGTGTAGCATCTTGCGCAACTGCGCACCAAGGAGTACAGGGAAACAGATACTTTGGCAGCACGCCACCCATGGCCCGCATCCCCACATGGGGACAGAACAGATACCTTTCATATTCTGTGAGGCATGGGAAGTATGCGTCCAGCCTGTGCCAACCGGGCACCGAGGCCGGAACCAAGTCATCCAAAACAGAAGGCCCCATACAAAAGATGTAAATAGTCTCATATCTCCCGTATTCCGGGACTTAAACTGATAGGGCACCGAAAAGGACTGAAACAGAGTCCCAACAGGGAACAAAAGAAAAATGGTTTTCTTACGTGGTGGAAATCCACTCGCTGAGCTATGGAATCAGGTATAGGCCCTCATTTAGCCAAATGAAAGCTGCAGAAGGGAGAATGGGCGCCCTTCATGCCCGATGCGTGTGCCCATCCTGCGACATCAACCTTCTCCCTCTTCACGACCCCGGCGGCGTAGGGCCTGTTCATTATGGTCTAGCCACCCTGCTGCGTCCTGTGCGGACTCAAAAAAGTGGGTCTGATCTCTAGCTGTTATGCGGAGCTTTGCAGGGAATAGCATAGCGTAGGGAAGCTGCAGCTTTTGTAGACGTTTTTTGACCTCAGCAAACTTAGAACGTTTGCGCTGTACTTCTGCCGAGAAGTCAGGATAAAAGGATACTTTGGCACCGTTGTGATGCACTGCTCCCCTCTCCCTTGCAAGTCGTAGCACCACCTCACGGTCTCTATAGTTCAGGAGCCTTTCTAGCATCGCTCTCGGGGGGTTGCCTGGCGGGAGGGGACGTGGCGGCACCCTGTGTGCCCGCTCAATCGCGTATAAGGTGGAGAATGCTTCCTTGCCGAACACTTCTTGCAGCCATCCTTCAATATATGTCGTGGGGTCCCTGCCCTCCACTTTCTCAGGAAGCCCCACTATGCGGATGTTATTGCGTCTGATGCGATTTTCGATGTCGTCTGTCTTATCATATGCCTGGCGGGCATGCTGAGCTGCTACTCGCACCTCTCTAGTCACATGTGGCATCTGATCTTTAATGTCACTCACTCTGCCCTCCACAGCGGTGGTTCTCTCCCTAATTTTCTGGATATCATGGCGGAGGAGTGACACCTTCTCTTCCAGCCCCCCGAATCGCTCCTTCAATGCATTTATAGAGGCAGTGCATCCATGGACAGCATGCAGTATTTCACTGAGTGTGGGCTGTGGGCTGTCCTCTGATTGTGCATCAACTAATGCTGGCATTGGATCAGGGACTGACTCCATAATGTCAGGGTCATCCATCCTATCTGGGCTGTCCCTGTCTGTCTGCTCCATGGGTTCTGCATGTTGCTGTACCCTGACCTGCAAGGAGTCTGTGGGGCCTGCCAGCTTCTGTGCATAGTAGAGCATGTCTCTGGCCTGGTCTTTAGGCTTAGGGGGTTTTGCAAACTTACCCCCCAGCTCTGTCTTCTTGTCCTGGCCTCGTGGTGTCCTCTGTGGCTGAGATGACCAGGCGCCATCTTGCGAATCCTGGCAGGCCACAGCCGCGGCATCTCCGCGATTTCCGCGGGTCATCATACCCGGTTTTCGGTCGGTTATTAATCCGGGAGTGTCCTGGTATCAGCGGGCACCGGATCGAGGCACAAACGGGCGTTAATAGCGGCGAGGGAAGGATCGGTACAGGATGATCAGCGGGAGCTCCGTGGAACACTTCTGCTCACATGCCTCGTCAGGCCACGCCCCGCATTTGTCAGATTTGAGCACAGGTATATCTTGTCTCTGTCATGCAAAAGAAGCTCATGCATCTTTTTGTTTAAGGAGCTTTGTGCGATTTTTTGAAATGTGAGTTTTGACAAGATTGCTGTGCAATTCTATTGTGCGGCAATCAAGGCAAAATCCCATTGTGTTTGGCGTGCCATTAACCACTTGATTTTACCCCCTTCATAACCAGACCATTTTATTCTATTTAGCACTCTGCTACTATAACTGGTAATTGCTCAGTTATGCAATGTTGTAAGCAAACCAAATGTATATGTAGCACACAGATCTTTTTCCCCCTCTTACCTTCTCAAGCAGGAGGATAAGACACACCATGCCCGTGTCCTCTAGCTTATAAAGGTCTGGCGGTGTTACATACTTGGGTCCCGCAGCGAGTTGCTCCCTTTTTCTGGTTCTCCCCTCTAGGTTATAGAGGCGAGTCTTTACCTTTCCCAATTGAGCAAATTAGGTCAATGTCCACACAACACGTCAACTCCAACAAGAGTTTATTTTATCTTGCTTTCAGTAACCAGAGAGTTGAAGTGAGAAAAAGGGTTAGCAGATAGAAATGGATTCAGGCATACTCTTGGCTTCGTCGCCCCTCGATCCCGAGTGGGTACAGCTCATCCGGATAGTCACTCAATAGCACTATCAGCCGGCATGAAGCTGGAACAATGACTCAGTCCCCTCCAAGGACCAAGTCAAGGAGATCCCTCCTGAACTTGCAACACTCCGCAGAGGCAGTCTGCAAAGCAAGGAATCCTTCACTCCGACAGGTCACCAGGCCTTTCCCGAGACAGCAATACTTTATCACTCGCCTCCTGTTATGGGACCGATCCTCCCCTGGCTTCCTCTATGTCAGAGCGGTCACCCTCCCGTGGGTTCCCTGGGACTCCTCTTTGGTTGTAGACCCAGGTAAAGGTACCGGGCCTACCTGGAACTCTGCAGCCTCGGGCCGAAGGTGCCCGAAACTCCTCGGCCAAAATTGAGTGCACCTCCCTCTAAGGGGCAGCTCCCTCCGGGCATGGGCCCCGGGTATCTCTCCCTGAACAATGGCGTCTGCCCCTTATATACCCTCTCCCGGCATGCACAGCAGGCCAGAACAGCCCACCAACGGCAGCCGAGAGAGGACATCCAATACCCACTCCATCACCTGTGGTTCAACCCCGGGTATAAGTGATAGCACCACCTATACGCCTAAAGGGGAACTGCACACCAGATGACACAGCAGTAAGGCAGAGTCCAAAAAACTAGAAGACCTGAGCCAACTATTGCTCTGATCAGCCCTAAATTTAGGTATAGCGGGGTTTGAATTTGGGGACCCTGCTACATATAAAAAAAAATCATACATAAAAGCTTTATTTTGGTGATATTTGATCACCACTGGGTTTTTTATTTTTTGTGATATGAATGAAAAAAAAAAGACTTGACATTTTGGAACAATATTTTCTGTTATAAAACAAACCCCAAATTTCTTAAAAAATTTTGGCCAAAATGTGTTCTGCTACGTCTTTGATTTAAAAAATAAAAATAGAATATTACTTTCAATATAACTCTACACCAGAGATAGACGCAGGGATAACATGGGAGGCGCATAAAACCGTAATAAGAGGGATCCTTATTAAGCATGGATCCAGAATAAAGAAGGACAGGGAAAAGCAACTGAATAAACTACTCACAGATATACAAGTACTGGAGACCAAACATAAACATGATTCGGGAGGAGCAGGAGAGAGGGAACTTTTAGCCCTACGCAGACAAGTGACTGATTTATTGCATTATAGAGCTAAGGCAGCAGTACAGAGATGTCGGAGATACTATTATGAATCAGGAGACAAATGTGGCCGCACATTGGCTAGAGCTATACAAGAACAGAAAACCAAATCATATATCTCTTATTTGGTGGATTCGAAGGGGAACAAGATATATCTCCCTACTCAGATTGCTATGACTTTTCGTAAGTTTTACCAGTCTCTGTACAATTTACCTATTATAATGCAACCCCCAAATAATAAAAATAAGATAGAGGAATATATAGCCTCGTCAGGTATCCCCCAATTATCAGAACAGATAAGAAAGGACATGGAAGCGCCTATTACAGTAGAGGAATTGCAAGAGGCCATTAAGTCAGCCAAACCAGGTAAAGCCCCGGGTCCAGACGGATTTACATATAAATATTATCAGAAATTTTTTCCCCTTCTGGGTAAGAAGATGGTACAAATATTTAATGTAATAGGACAGGGGACAAGGTTTACATCAGAAATGTTGAAATCACATATCACTCTTATACCGAAGGAGGATAAGGATCCATCAGTATGTGGTAGTTATCGCCCTATCTCTCTACTAAATGTAGACTTAAAAATATTTACTAAAATATTGGCCACCCGTATTCAACCACATCTAACAGATTAAATACACCCAGACCAGGTAGGTTTTATTCCTAGTTGAGAGGCTCGAGATAATACCATTAAAACCTTGAACCTTATCCATGTAGCCGACCACTCCAACATGCCTACTGTGTTCTTAGGAACAGATGCCGAAAAGGCATTTGATCGGGTTAGCTGGCCTTCTGTGTTCTCAGTTTTACGATATGTTGGTATGGGGAGAGGATGGTTGGATGGATATCGAGTCTATACACAAGACTAGAGGCACAAATTAAAGTAAATGGATTCATATCCGATCCCTTTTCTATCTCTAATGGTACCCGATAGGGGTGCCCCCTATCACCCCTCCTTTTTGTGCTTTCGCTTGAACCCCTACTTTGTAAAGTAAGGCAAAACCCTGATATATCGGGGGTAAGAACTGGAGATACGGACTATAAGGTCTCCGCTTATGCGGATGACCTTATGTTTTCTTTGACAAAACCAACAATATCAATGCCGAATCTGGTGGGAGAATTGGATCGATATGGTGCCATATCTAATTTTAAAATTAATATGACAAAATCAGAAGTAATGGGGGTATCTATGTCATCATCACAAACTAGTACCTTGAAAGCAAATTTTAAATTTAGATGGTCCTCGACGGCTATTAAATACCTGGGTACCTATATGTCACCTAAATTGAATAACATTTTTGAGTTGAATTTTTTACCACTATTAAGTAAAATTAAAACTCTATTGGCTAAATGGGATAAGGGTACCTTCTCGTGGTTTGGCAGATGTAACATAATTAAAATGTCAATCTTGCCTAAATTAGTATACCTACTTCAAACATTGCCAATCCATGTACCTTCAGAATTTTTTAAACGGACGAATGCTTTGATAATAGATTTTGTATGGGGGGCATAAGAGGCCAAGATTACAACGTCGAATATTGACTATGCCCAAACAATTTGGGGGAGTAGCAGTTCCTGATATTCAGAAATATTATCAAGCGGCCCATATGGTGAGATTAATAGACTGGTGTAGGCATTCAAGTCTTAAAATATGGCCAAAGATCGAGCAATCACAGTGCAGAGTCCCATTGCGTCGAGCGGCTTGGTGCTTTAGAGACCTTAGTTCTGACCTCAAAAAGCACCCAACCTTGGGCCCTACCCTGCGGATTTGCTCTCGAATATGCACCACTACCGGACTATCATCAGCCAACTCCCCCCTGTACCCCATTGTGGGGAACCCACGTTTCCCTATGGGACTACAGGATGGACCATGGAGAAGACTTTTAGACTCACAGATATTTCAGGCTTCGCATTTTGCGCAAGGAATGACGCGTAAGTGGCCCTCATTGATGGAATTAACGTCATCTAATGATCGTTTTTGCCTTGATTTCTGGAGTGGAGCACAACTGAGACATTTTTTTAATACTTTACCACCCTTGGAGGGTTTTCTAAGATCATTGACCCCTTAGAAAAGTTGTGCGAAGAAACAGGCCCTTGTCACCATACACTTTCGAAAATATATGGATTATTGATTGCACCCTCAGAAGACTATGTCCCCCCATACATAAGGAAGTGGGAAACAATACTAGACAGGACATTTACTCAGGTACAACATAAGCAGATTATAAACTTTGCGTTAAATTCCTCTATTTGTACGAGGGCCCAAGAAACGAACTTTTAAATTATGACAAGCTGGTACCAAACACCCTCATTGCTTAATAAATATTTGCCGGAGATTCCGGATAAATGTTGGAGATGTCAAGAAGAAAGAGGGACATTATTCCATGTGTTTTGGTCATGCTCGAAGCTAGTACATTTTTGGAGGGAGGTACGTCAGATAGCACAAAAATTTACCGATTATAATATCCCAGAAGATCCGGCCTTATTTTTGCTGCACGTATCGGAAATACCATGGGAACATACAGTAAATCAATTGTACGGCATTTAATTAACGGAGCTAGAGCATGTATTGCTCGGCAGTGGAGAGATACGAATCCCCCAACAATTTTCTCCTGGTTTAACAGAATTTAAGAAGTTAATAAGATGGAGGATTTGACACTTTCACGTCAAAACCGACATGAGACCTATTCTAAAACTTGGGCACAATGGAACACATTTAAATATTCGGAAGAAGGGAAGTCCCTCTTTTGTAACTTAAGAAGAGGAGGGGGGAGCTAGGGCTCCTCTATCTCCCTGTCCGATCCGAGATAATTTTTTTTTCTTTTTTTTGGGGGGGGGGTTAAGGTGAGGTAACTGAAGTTTTTCAGAAGGTGTAGGGAAAATGGAGGGGTTTGGGGTCTTAGGAGGGGAAGAATTAAAGGAAAAGGAGAAGGAACATTTCAATAGAATTAGATTTATGATGTATTTAAGGCTACAAGAATGTGGTATATGGTTTGGACCCGTGGGGTATCTATTGGTTTAAACTGAAACAGTAAACGTGTTATTTTGATTATTTCCCCTGTATGTTGGATAAAATAGATAAATAAAGAAATTAAAAAAATAAAAATAAATAAATCCCATGTGTATATTAATTGGTTTTGTGAAAGCTATAGCGTCTACAAACTATGGTACAGATAGAATTTGTAATACATTTTTTATACTAGTAATGGCGGTGATCAGCAACTTATAGTGGGCAGCGATTGTTAGTGCGGCGAACAATCTGACACTAAAGCTGAGGGGAACTGATTAACTGACACTGACATCCCCAGTGACACTAATACAGTGATCAGTGCTAAAAATATACACTGTCCTAATGACACTGGTTGGGAGGGGGTTAACATTTAGAGTGATCAAGGGGTTAAATGCATGCCTAACAATGTTTAGCGTGTGTACACTTTTACTTAGCAATGTGCCGGTTTTTACTCCCTGCTCTGCAGAGAGAAGAAAAAACGGCACATCGCTGCTGTATGAAGAAAGTCCTGTGTTGTTTACCAACAAAGGGGTCTCTTCTGTCATTCTCTCAGCTGATCAGCGGGTCCTGGACTTAATATCAATGGCCGGGACCCACTGATTGGATTGTGCTGCAGCAAATGACAGCATGGTCTTCTATGCGTGCATGCGCAAGTGTAACCGGATAAAAGACGCAATATAAAGGTGTTTTATGGGGCCTGTATGAGCCAAACTGTCGCAGTAAATGTACTGTGGTGGGTTGACAAAGTGGTTATGAATGTCATTCAAAAACATGTTGAGGTTTTTGCAGTGATTGCCATGTGATTTGGGATTGTGGACAGAATTACTGGCAATTCTGCCAGCGATTCCAAGTTGCCAAATGTGAATGGAGCCTTATAATGTGCTGACCTGCCAAAGTCATGTATACCAATGTTCTCTGTACTGCTTTGAGCAGAGAAAAGTCTATAAGCTACAGCAGCCTCCAAGCTGCAGCCTGCATTTTATTACTGAGCCACAACATACAGTTTATTATGGGATGTAACCTAGCCATTTCGGAATTGTAAAGAAAAGTGGATAGCAAAATCGATTTTCCATTTTAAATTGGCTATAAAGTCGCCACATGAAACAAACTATATTTCTAAAATTGCACCTTTCTCAACACCGTGAATACTTTCAAATTTCTACCCTACTAGTATTCCAATCATTTATATTAATTATATTCATTTTCAATTTCATTGCAGGCAGATTAAAGAGAAGACATTTTGAAAGGGCTTTACAGCAAAGTATGATGGATGGAGCAGGTGAAAAGCCATTTCCTTGCACTGGATGTGACAAATCCTTTACAGCAAAGATTTGTTTAATTAATCAAGTGAGGATTCACACAGGGGAAAAGCCATTTATGTGTTCAGAATGTGACAAGAGCTTCTCACAAAAGAGTAATCTTATTCAGCATCTGAGGATTCACACAGGAGAGAAGCCATACCATTGTTCTGAATGTGATCAAAATTTTTCACAACAAAATTCATTGACTTTACACAAGATGGTTCACACAGGAGAGAAGCCGTATCAGTGTACTGAATGTGATAAATATTTCAACAACAAAGCAAACCTCACAAAACATCTGAGGATTCACACAGGAGAGAAGCCTTTCAGATGTTCAGAATGTAACAAGTGCTTCTCAATAATATCCAGTCTTTATATACATCAGAGGATTCACACAGGAGAGAAGCCTTTCAGATGTTCAGAATGTAACAAGTGCTTCTCAGAAATATCCAGTCTTTCTAGACATCAGAGGATTCACACAGGAGAGAAGCCTTTCAGATGTTCAGAATGTAATAAATGTTTTAGAAATAAATCCAACCTGTATGATCACCAGAGGATCCACACGGGAGAGAAGCCATTTAGATGTTCAAAATGTGCAAAGTGCTTCTCTACAAAGTCCAATCTGACACAACACCTAAAAAGACATACATAGAGAAGTCATTTAGATGTTCAGAAAGTGCTTAATACAAAAAGAAAAAATGTTCTTGTGATCAGAAGACTTACAGGAAAGAGGCTGTGTCCTTGTTCTTAACCACTTGACCTCTGGAAGATTTACCCCTCCCCCTTCATGACCAGGCCATTTTTTTTCAATATGGCACTGCGTTACTTTAACTTACAATTTTTGCTTTTTGTGTGACGCTGTACCAAAAAAAATAAATGTCCTTTTTTCTCACAAATAGAGATTTCTATGGTTTTTATTTTTTGCACTACAAACAAACACAGACCTACAATTTTGAAAAAAGAAAATAATATATTTCACTTTTTGCCAAAAAAACATATCTAATAAGAAAAAATGAAAAAAAAATGTCATTCAAATTCCAATAAGCGTTTATTGATTGGTTAATGCAAAAGTTAAAGCATCTGCAAACTATGGGATGTTATTTACATTATTTGTTTATTGTTTTTTTTTGTATTGTTTTTAGTTTTTCCTTTTTAATAGTAATAAGCGATCAGTGATTTATAATAGGACTGTTATATTGCGGCAGGCAGTCGTGAACCTTTTGACACTTTTTGGGGACCAATGTCACTAATATAGTGATCAGTGCTAAAAATATGCACTGTCACTGTACTAATGACACTGGCTGGGAATGGGTTAAACGTCAGGGGTGATCAAAGACAGTGTTTGTGCACAGTGTGGAAGGTGCTTTTACTAGGTAAAGGCATGGATTCATGTTCCTGCTTTACAAGAACACAGGATCCATGCCTTCTGTACAGACAGAACGGCAATCTGCCTTGTTTACATAACCAGATCACCATTCTGGCTCTCTGCCTAATGATCGTCAGGTGCTGGTGAACATCGATTACGTGGTACCCGCAGATCAGCTTCCGCTGTGTCTACTCACAGCAGCAAGTCACTGGTGGCGGGTATGCACACTAGACTTGTGCACAACGGAAAAATTCGTTCCGTTTCGGTTCGTTTCTTTCCGGTCCTGTTGATTCGTAATCATTCGTAATTTTGCTAGACGGGATTTTTCGTGTTCGGACTCATTCGTATTTTTGCAAGCGACATTTTTCGTTGAATTTTTTGTTGCTTTATAATTCGTACTTTCGGTAGAGTACGTTGTTTTTCGTTGATTCTGGACACAACTCCTACTTTCGTAACTTTTTTTGGGTTCGTACTTTCGGTAGAGTACGTTGTTTTTCGTTGATTCTGGACACAACTCCTACTTTCGTAACTTTTTTTGAGTTCGTTGATTCGTAATTTTCCGTGTCTCTCTCACAACGACGCTGCCTATTATGCCTAATGTGCTTCGAATGGATTTGTACTTTTCTAAATACATTGCGGTTATTTGTAACGATTCGAAATCTCGTATTTTACTTTCGTTTTTAACATGCGGCTATAGGCTCCGCCCCTGTACACCATTTTGAGAGGGTTCAGCACGGTGAGGGAGAAGCAGAGAGCAGAGCAGAGTGAGTGTTATTGTGCTTCGAATGGATTCGAAATCTCGTATTTTACTTTCGTTTTTTACATGCGGCTATAACCTCCGCCCCTGTACACCATTTTGAGAGGGAGTTCAGCACGGTGTGGGAGAAGCAGAGAGCAGAGCAGAGTGAGTGTTATTGTGCTTCGTATGGATTCGTACATTCGTAACTTTTTCATAACGAATTATGCCGAAGACATTCGGGCATTCGCTATTTGCGGTATAATTTATTTCGGATTCGGTCTTATTCGTAATTGCTTTGTTCGGAAATTCGAATGCTGCCGAATGTCCGAAAGTTGCTAAATTCGGACGAATTTCAATTCGTTACGAAACGAATTGCACAAGCCTAATGCACACCCCAGACCCAGAAGTGTTGGATCACGTACCTAGAACGTGATATGGTGCAGCAGTGCAACCTTGCTGCCGTATATCTATGTTATACTGGCAGCAAGTGGTATAAAACGAAAATGTTTTACAATCAAGGAGAATAGAGCAATAAAACTCACACGTAAGAAAAGGGAACTAAATGTTCCAAATGTTATCAATGCTTTAGACCAGTGGTTCTCAACCTGGAGGTCGGGACCCCCTCGGGGGTCGAATGATGATTTTCCAGGGGTCACCGAATCCTGGGCTGTTCCTGAAGCTCGCACCGCTCTCCCAGCCTCGTTGCGGCTGGCCAGCAGGGCTGTCCCTGGAGCCTGTGGCCACCCAGCTGGGCTTTTTCTGGAGCCCGCGGCCGCTCCCACTCAGTCTCTTTGCAGCCACCCATTCAGTTCACGGCATGGCTGGGGGACAGAGACTAGAGGTCAGCTGACTGGTGAGGAATGGGAAGTGGGAGGTGAGACCCTATCTCCTGATTTTGGCATAGGTGTCACTGCTACGAGACATCACAAAATCAGAAACACAGTGAGTAACACTATCTGTGATTATAGTTGCCATTAAAAATCCCCACTACAGTTCTCAGATCAGCAGATGACCTTGATCAAGAGCACCTAAGTTGGCTGATCAGAACTCCCCCCAGCACTGCCACTGATCCCATTTCCCCCACCAAGGAGTAAGAGAAGGAATAAAAATAAAGAATACATGGAAGGGAGAGGAAAAGAGGGGGAGGATCAGAGAGAAAGGATAAAAAAGACGGCTATAAAGAGGAATGGGGGGGGGGACAAGAAATTAGGATAGAGAGAGATACAAGGGAAAGAAAGGAGAACAAAGAAAAAGAGTGCTGCATCCTAAAATGTACCATCAGGGGTTTTGATACGGTATGAGTGGAAGGGACTCAGGGAGCGCTAAATGTCTGTGGGTTAAGAGCGCAAATTACTTGTCTTGCCTTGGGTGCTGACAACCCACGCTACGAAAATAATTTTACTGTTAGACGTCCCCACAACTTGGGAAATTTTATCAAGGGGTCACGGCACAAGAAAGGTTGAGAACCACTGCTTTAGACAGCAAACACATCTGATTCAACACAAAAGGGTTCATCAGAGCCACTGTGAAAATAAACTGTAGTTACTGTATATTATGAATAAACATTTGGGTAACCGATGTAATGATTTAAGTAAATATGTTGAATGTGGGAAATGTATACTGAAAGATTATTTAAGTTTTTTACTGCAAAGTATGAGTCCCTCTCCAAGATGGTTGAGAATGTAATTGTCATGACAATCCAAAAGTGACTTTACTTAAATGTATCTGCCAGCTTTGGGTTAATATCGGGCAAAATCATTGATAAATATGCACCTAAAATAAAAACCGTCAATAGTCCTTGAATTTATGTTTCAAAAAGTTGAATTACAAACTAAGGTCTCATTCACATGGGACCAGAACACGGTGAATCAGCTGTTTGATTATGCAGACAGCTGTTTTTGGAGCTGCCGGCTGCTGCATGCAGGCAGCCCATGTAAGTCTATGGAGGGGCATCAGCTGTACAAACACAGCCACTCCTCCAGGTAGGGATGAGCCAAACTGGTCCTGGGTTTGGTTCAAGCAGTGTTTTGATGCTGAACCTGAACCCCACTGAAATCAATTTGTTGAATCAGATAAATCAAAAATGCCCATTTTCTTGGCTAACTTGGCAAAAGGTTGTAAAAAAAAATAAGTAGCATGGAGGAGGGCACTGCCCTTGGGAACATGTACCAGTACAAAAACAAAATTAAAGAATTACATTTGCAGGGACAGTGATTTTTTTTTTCTTTTTACATTTTTTAAGCACTTTCCAAAAAAAAAAATGGTTTTAAATTCCAGCAAATGAAATCTCCCTTCTGGCTTCTATTTAACCACTTCAATCCAGGGCATTTTCACCCCCTTCCTGCCCAGGCCAATTTTCAGCTTTCAGTGCTGTAACATTTTGAATGACAATTGCGCGGTCATGCAACACTGTACCCATATGAAATTTTGATAATTTTTTCCCCCCACAAATAGAGCTTTCTTTTGGTGGTATTTGAACACCTCTGCGGGTTTTATTTTTTGCGCTATAAACAAAAAAAGAGCGTCAATTTAGGAAAAAAAACACATTTTTTTTACTTTTTGCTATAATAAATATCCCATTTAACCACTTAACGACCGCCTCCAGTAGATATACGTCGGCAGAATAGCATGGACAGGCACATACACATACCTGTACGCCCCCTTTAACAACCCGACGTGGGGGTCGCGCGCACGCCGGCGGCGGCGCACTCGTGACCCCGCTACCTTCCCCATGAGTCGGACCGCGGGTCCCGCGGACTCGATTGCCGCAGGGATCCCCGAGATCGTCTCACGGAGGGATGGAGCGGGGAGATGTTAGTGTAAACACAACATCTCCCCGCTCGTCTACTGACACTGTCAGCGATCTCCGCTCTGTGTAATCAGAGCGGAGATCGGTAATGTGTCACTCGTAGCCACGCCCCCTAACAGTAGTAATCACTCCCTTAGGCACACTTAACCCCTTCAGCGCCCCTAGTGGTTAACCCCTTCACTGCCAGTGTCATTTGTACAGTAACCAGTGCATTTTTATAGCGCTGATCGCTGTAAAAATGACAAAGTTCCTAAAAATGTGTCAAAATTGTCCGATGTGTCTGCCATAATGTCGCAGTCACGAAAAAAATCGCTGATCGCCACCATTACTAGTAAAAAAAAATATTAATAAAAATGCCATAAAACTATCCTCTATTTTGTAAACGCTATAACTTTTGCGCAAAACTATGTAGAAGAATACGTATCGGCCTAAACTGAAAAAAAAAATGTTTTTTATATATATTTTTTGGGGATATTTATTATAGCAAAAAGTAGAAAAATATTGTTTTTTTTTCAAAATTGTCGCTCTATTTTTGTTTATAGCGCAAAAAATGTAAACCGCAGAGGTGATTAAATAGCACCAAAAGAAAGCTCTATTTGTGGGAAAAAAAGGACGTCAATTTTGTTTGGGAGCCACGTCGCACGTGCAATTGTCAGTTAAAGCAACGCAGAGCCGAATCGCAAAAAGGGGCTTGGTCTTTATGCTGCATATTGGTCCGGGGCATAAGTGGTTAAAAAAATAAAATAATAATTTCTTCCTCAGTTTAGGCCAATATGTATTCTACTTCATATTTTTGGTAAAAAAAAATCGCAATAAGCGTATATTGGTTTGCGCAAAAGTTATAGCCCCTCCAAAATAAGGGATAGATTTATGACATGTTTATTTTTTTTTACTAGTAGTGGCGGCGATCTGCGATTTTTATCATGACTGTGACATTGCAGTGGACATATCGGACACCTTTGACACTATTTTGGGACCATACAGTGATCAGTGCTATAAAAATACACTTATTACGGGGCCTGACAGTATCCACAGCCATCCTGGGTCAGCACCCTAAATCCGGCTCACTAAGTCCTCCATCCTGACTCCTGGGTCTCCCCCGAGCAGGTTCTTACCTGAATTGAGCCTCAAAGACGACCGGCCACTCTGTAATCCAGGACGCGGCCGGCGCCATTCCCTGATGATCCGCCGCCATCTTGCGGCCTTGTGAGACCTCTGAATCCTCCGCGCTCGAGTGGCTCGGCCGCGGGACCTACGGCAACCTTCCCCGAATCCACCTGAGGCAGCTTCCCAGTCCGGGAGAGGAGCTGGGGAGACACGAAAGCCTGCGGAAGCACCCTGCAGAGGACGGTGCTCTGTGAATGGAGGTGAGCGGTGGCCATCTTGATACACCCACAGCCCCTCAGTAGCCTCCCCGTCCCTCCAGGGCAAATAATTAACCACCACGTCCTCCATCCCGATTACCGGGTTTCCCCTGAGCAGATCCCTACCTGAACTGGGACTCTAGATTGGCACTCTGTATGGCCAGGCTGCAACTCGGCCTACTGTACGGCGGCCATCTTGCTCCACCCTACTAATAGGACATTGCTGCCTGTTTCAGCTTCTCAGGACTCGCCACGCACCTAACTCTCTCAAGACACGGCCACTGGTGCACACTCATATGCCTCCCACTATCCACAATACTTAGTGGCACCCCCTGTCTGCGGCCTGCAGGTTGTGGATCGGATACAACACTGTGCTAGACGGCCATCTTGCTGCACCATAGTGCCCATTATTCAGACTTTTCTCATTTAACAAGTTGCCCCTGGAAGCCTAGGTGCTTTGGCCGGCCAGGCTATGGCCCCTAAACCAGATAGCTATATATACTAACTTTTGCTCTGTACTGAACCTACAGCCCTGGGGGGCAACTACAATGAGTCGGGGAGGATGACAGCTTGATCTCCCTGCTCTGCGCCGTCGGACCGCTCAGTCTCGGCGAATAAGGCACATCCTGAATCCCTGACACCACCGCGCATGCTCCCTGAGTGACGGACATCGCCTAACATTACCTATGCACAATACTTCCCGAAACCGACAGTGCTACCGCTCCCAGCAGAAGGCCTCTCCCACCGTGGGGAAGGGGAGGAGCATAATGGCGCCCGAGCCTCCGGAACCGGATGACACCACTCAGCATTCTGAGGACAGCTTGCTTCAGTTCCCCTCCAACCTGGCAAGCCCCACTGACGCTGGCTCTGATGCCATGCTCCAGAAGTTCCGCAGTATAGTGCGGGATGAAATAAACGTTGCCTCCCGTAAGCTCTCAGCAGAACTGGTGAAGGGTCTCAAGGAGATAGGCCACCGCACCAACCAACTGGAACAGCGGATGGATTTAACAACAACAGTCCTAGAGGGTCATGAGGACGAAGTTGAAAGGCTGAATGCTGAACTGTTGAGCCTACAGGATAAATTAGAGGACTCTGAGAATAGGGCTCGCAGGGATAACCTCCGCATCCGTGGGCTCCCAGAGGCCATAACCGACCTGCAGGGGACGGCTACGGCTTTCTTTCAGGAGCTGGCGCCTGACGTCCCTTTGGAGCGCTTGGAATTTGATCGCATACACAGGTCCCTAGCTCTCAGGCCCACCGAGGGTCCCCCCAGAGACGTTATAATTAAATTTCACTTTTACAAGACCAAAGAGCGGCTCCTGCAGGCTGCACAGGATCTCCCGGATCTCTCTTACCAGGGTAATCCCCTCCAACTATTTGCAGACCTCTCTCCAGTCACCATAGCCAAAAGGCGGAGTCTGAAGCCTTATTTGCAGATTCTACAAGCTCAGGGCATTCGTTATAGATGGGGGTTCCCCTTCAAGCTCTCCTTCTATCACCTTGGCCGCCAGTTTCATGCCTCCTCCCTGCCTGACTTACGGCGACATTTTCAGGATCTGCAGTTTGATCTCCCTCCCTCCCAACCGGAGCCTTCTTCGGCCCAGCCACGATCATCCAGGCCACCCCACGGTTCCTCACAAATGTCTCAGCAGGGGTCCCAGGCGCTTTGATCACTGCAAGCACAGCGATTCCAGGATGTCCCTAAAGGATGACAGCACCGATTCTCATTTGTCACTCTGAGGAGCTAACCTGCCAGCACCCTGTTATTCTGAACTCTCAGCAGTATCTCACCTTGACCTATAAGTTTAAATCTAAATTTCACCTTTAGACTTCCCATTCTGTGGGCCCAATTGCAGTACATGAACATTTCTGCCTTTCAACCAAAATGATATCTGGACTGTTTTTTATTTATTTTTTGTTTTTTTTTGTTTTTTCCTGGGCCCGGTGGCCCCATTGTGTTCCCTCCTTCCCTGCTCCTGGAGGCCTTGTCATGTGGCTGACCCCTTGTCCGATGTTGCCCCAATTGAGTGATGGCGACATTGGGCCTCTGTGCTGTGGTTACGTTCGCAAGGTCATTTGGCCCACCTGGATTCTTGTCCCCTGTCCCCCCCCTTTTTTTTTTTCCTCAGGCGAAGGCTTTTGATCTCGAGAGGACTATCCTTGTACTGTGCTGCACACCCCCATTAAAGTTGTGGGTGTGCCCTGCCCATCACGGTCCACGGTTTGTGGCCTTCGCAGTTTTGGCCGTAGTATGTGTATGTTATTGTCCTTGTGTTTGCGGTGGGTCGGCTTCGTGTCCTGGACTCCCCGTACTTTGGTTGGGGGCTCTGGGACGCGAGGATGACCACGGCCCACAATAATTCGTTCACAGTTTAAAGTTGATATGTTACATAATTTTGATTGAGACTGCTTTAATCCTTATTTAGGTGGTGTCTATTGAACATGTTTTTTCTGCTTACCTTATGCTGATGTCGATTTGATCTCATTGTTCAGACTACTTTAAAAATATGCCGAGTGGTGTCCGACGGACCACTGCTCCCCCTTGGCTTGGAACTTGGCCCGAACAAAAGTTTTGGCCAACTTCCGACCTTTTAGTGGGATTCCAGCCCCACTACCAATTGCAACCTAGATGACTGGAATGTTTTTACTCCGAGTTTTACTCGGTCTGTTTGTTTTCCTTTATCTGATTCCTTTCACTGTCTCCCTACTTGACTCTCTGGTCTTTCACCTTTTTTTTCCCTCTACAAGGTCCGCGGGGTGTGTGCTTAGGGAAATGATCTTCTGCCGATTGCTAGTCCTACTATGACGCTTAATTGGCTGTCCCTGAATGTTCAGGGTATGAATTCTCCTCAGAAAAGGGTGAAGATTTTTAAGTATCTTAGGAAGCAGCGGATTGACATCGCCTGCTTACAGGAAACCCATTTTTCGGCGTCTTCCTGCCCTAAATACTTTGATGCTCAGTTTCCCCAGGTGTTTTTGGCCACGGCTCCAACCAAGCAAAAGGGGGTGCTCATAGCTTTCCGCAAGTCGGTTTCATTTAGTTGCACTAGACAGATCGCAGACCCTGATGGCAGATATCTATTGCTACAAGGCACTATCCAAGGAAAGGAGGTTACCATCATGACTTATTATGCGCCAAACTCCAACCCAGGACCCTTCTTGACTCACGTCTGCGCCCTGCTAGCATCCCATCACAAGGGTACTCTCTTTCTTTCGGGTGATTCAAATTTAGTTTTGAATCCTTCACTGGATAAATACCCCTCGGAGCGTATCGCTCCCTCGCCTGGCGCTAAAAAATTTGCTCGCTCTTTACAATTACATGATCTGGTCGATCTTTGGAGGGAATGCCATCCTCAGGGTGAGGACTTTACACATTATTCCCACCCTCATCACTCTCACTCCAGAATTGACCATATGTTCATGCTACGACGCCACCTTCCCATGGTGGTCAGGGCCTCTATCCTGGCTGTTCCATGGTCTGATCATGACCCTGTTTTGGTGGTCTGCCACTCCGTTTTGGACAGACCCCAATTCTCACCCTGGGCGATGAATGATTCGCTCTTATCGCTTAAAGAGGTCCGGGAAGGTATTTTTAGGGCCTCAGAGGACTACTTCCGTGAAAATCAGGGGTCGGTTACGTCGCCGGTAACGCTTTGGGAGGCTTATAAGGCGGTACTCCGTGGCCACATTATTCGGGTAGCGTCGGCTCGTAAGCGGGAAAGGGGTTTGAAACAAAAGGCCCTGGAGACCCGTCTGGAGGCATTATCTGCGGTTTTTAAACAATCCCCCACCTCTGGCAACCGTAAACTCTTGGAACAGGTCCGTTCGGAGTTGGATCTTTGTCTCACCGAGGGGGCTGAACGCGTCTTACGTTGGTCCCGCCAGAGGTGGTATACCAGGGTGAATAAACCTAATCGAATGTTAGCCAACAGACTCCGGACTTTCGCTCCTAAATTCACCCCCATCACTTTGCGCAACCGACACAATGTACTTACGGGTAATCCGTTGCGTGTATTGGAGGAGTTTCGATTCTGCCTTACTAAATTGTACTCAGACCCAGAGCAGTTTAACGCCCAGGACACTGCTGATTTCCTCGGCCGTCTCCCTCTCCCGACCCTGACGGAGGCGCATGTTACTCTTATGGACCGGGATATGCAAATTTCAGAGGTCCTCCAAGGTATAAAAGATCTTAAGGTGGGAAAGCGACCGGGGCCGGATGGCTTTACGGCGCTTTACTACAGGAAACTGGCAGTTATGGTAGCTCCGCATCTAACGGCAATGTATAACTCTGTTAAAAATGGATGCTCCTTTACCCTGGACCTCTTAACGGCAAACATAGTGATGATCCCTAAACCGGATCGCGATCATTCCTCCTGGGCTAATTTTAGGCCTATCTCCCTAATTAACGTTGACATGAAAATTTTGACCAAAATTCTGGCTAATCGCCCAAACTCTTTTCTTCCTCGATTAATCGGGAAGGACCAGGTCGGCTTTATACCTCAGAGACAGGCCGGTGACGCTATTCGGCGTATATTGCAACTCCAACACATAGCTCATACTCGCTCGCTAGAATCCATGCTCTTGTCTCTGGACGTAAACAAGGCCTTTGACACTTTGTCATGGCCTTACCTCATGTCTGTTCTTCGACATTATGGCTTCGGGTCTTCATTTATGCACTGGATATCTGTCTTATATGATTCCCCCCGGGCAAAAATTAAGTATTATGGATTCGAATCTCCTCTCTTTAATATCAAGAGGGGCACCCGTCAGGGTTGCCCCCTATCACCTCTTCTTTTTGTATTGGCTCTGGAACCCATGGCAGAGGCGATTCGCTCTCATCCGGATATACGAGGCATCGAATTAGCGGGTTGTCCCCATAAAATTTCCCTATTTGCCGATGATGTCCTTCTCACTTTGACCTCCCCCAGAAGTTCTTTACCAAATTTGCAAACCCTTTTGGATACCTTTGCTTCCCTTTCGGGGCTCCGGGTTAATCCCTCAAAATCGAAAGCGTTGTCGGTTAACCTCTCTCCTGGCCTGATGAGGGATTTACAGTCGGCATTCTCCTTTCAGTGGGTCTCCTCGCTGCCCTATCTGGGAATCCACCTTACCCCCACGTACTCCGGATTGTACCAGGCCAACTTTCCACCATTGTTCAAGAGACTAACGGATATGCTGTTGTCTTGGTCTCATTTGCCTTTGTCTTGGTTCGGCAGAATAACGGCTGTTCGTATGTCCTATCTCCCGAAACGATTATATTTTTTCCGTGTCTTGCCTGTTCAGGTTTCTTCGCATATCCTCCGCATACATCAGCGAAGAATTATGCAATTTATATGGGGTTCGACCCGCCCTCGAATCGCCAAACAGGTCTTGTTTGCTAAGCGAGTCAATGGTGGTCTTTCGGTTCCTAATTTACGGGCCTATTACATAGCTGCTAAAATAGCCCCACTTTCGTGCCTTCATGAAACCTATCAGCTCCCGCTCTGGGCTATGCTTGACCTGGTTGACATCGACCCTATTCCTATCTCCTCATTACCCTGGCTCCCACCTGTGCATCGTCCGGCGGTCATGGGGCCCTGCTTGGCCCACTCCTTGCGACTATGGGACTCAGTAAAGTACTCTGCAGGGCTGATCTCCCCACATCTCCCACTCTTACGACTCTTACACTGCCCGCTGTTCCCTCCAGGTTGTGATAATCCCTCCCAATTTCTATGGTGGACCATGAACGGGTTCACAGATGTTCACTCACTGCTACGGCCTACCAGGATTTTGGCATTTGACGCTTTACGCTCTTCTCACGGTATTCCCTTGCGTGAGCACTATCGCTATTTACAAATTTGCCACTTTCTTCAGAGCCTTATTAGGTTTCAATCTACCCCTTATACCTTGACCCCCTTTGAGAGCCTTTGTAGAGCCAGGCCCCATTCTCCGGGTCTAATATCACTGATATACTCGGCGGTGATATCAATAAAGAGACCCCCATTGAGGCCTTACCACCTTCAATGGGAGAAAGAGTTGGGGAGGCAGTTGGACCCTGAGGACTGGCAGACGATGACACTAACTCTGTCCAAATGCTCACGTAATGTGTCAATTTTGGAAAATGCCTATAAAGTATTGTATAGGTGGTACTACACACCGGCAAGATTGGCTCGCTTTATCCCAAATTATTCTCCACTTTGTTATAGGGGGTGTTCCCAGGAAGGCACCATGGCACATATTTGGTGGTCATGCCCGCGGGCGTGCAGACTGTGGATTAGGGTATATACTCTCCTCCGCAACCTTTTTCAGATTAATATCAAAAGAGACCCTTATGTAGCTCTCCTTGGTAAGCCCATCGTGGAACTACTGCGTCCAGAACAGCAACTAGCCCAACATCTTTTTACTGCAACTAGATTGACAATTGCGAGAGCATGGAAAACCCCTACACTAAGCTTTGAGGCAGTCAAGAACCGCCTGAACGATATCATGGTCAACGAGAAACTAACAGCTATTCTTTCTGATACGCATGACAAGTTTCTCAGAGTCTGGCAACCTTGGATCACATATTACCACCCTTCTAGATTCAACGCTGCATTGCTGTCACTATAGGACCCCTCTTGCGCGCACCCCGTGGACCTCCTACTTCCCTCTTCTCTTTCTCCCTCTTCTCCTTCTCCTCTTCTTCTTGTCCTGCCTCCTTTTTTTTCTTTTTCTCTTTTCTCTTTCCCCCTCTTTCTCTCTCTTTCTCCAATTTTTTTTATTTTTTTCTTCTTAGGCTCTTACTTGAGGTTTAACCATTCTATCTTTTCTAGAGGATGCCAACTTTCAGGTTTTATTGTTGTGTATTATACACCCATTCTACAGGTTTACACCCATCCGGGCATGGCCCAGGTTCTGGACCATCGGGTCCTGAGGACTTTTTAATTTATTTTTTATTTTTATCTTGAATATAACATAAGATCACGGCTCATGCTTCCTTACTGTTGGTGAGGGCTTTCGAGTCCAGATCTACTTTGTATACTGAATGCTATAACACTCTATTGCAAACCTGTACTGTTGATTTAAATGACAATAAACTTTTTTTTTGTAAAAAAAAAAAAAAAATACACTTATTACTGTATAAATGTCACTGGCAGGGAAGGGGTTAACACTAGGGGGCGATCAAGGGGTTAATAGTGTTACCTAGGGAGTGATTCTAACTGTAGGGGGAGGGGACTCACAAGGGTATGAGACCGATCGGTGTTCCTCTGTAATGGAAACACACCATCGGTCTCTTCTCACTTGACAGGTCGTGGATCCGTGTGTTTACACACACAGATCCACGTCCCTGCTGTGTGACAGGCAATAGCGGGTGCCCGGCGGACATCGCGGCCGCCGGGCACGCGCATCGGCTCCCGAATGACGTGGCGCGTGTGCGCCCCCTAGAGGCCCGGGAAGCCAAAGACGTCATAAGACGGCGGCCCGTAGGTTCAGAGGGTTCCTGTCATCGTCATATGACTATACCTTAGAAGGTTCCCCCAGGGAGTTATTTTAACGTAAAAGGAAAACTCCACGTTAATAAAAATTAATGCAATGCAACATTTAGTGATGATGAAATCATGGAATCCCTTTAACATAATATAATCTAAATGTTTGACTCATCAAACTGGTCTACACTGTTTACAGATATTAAAACTGAACACACTCCTGCCATTCTTTCTACAATGGAAATCAAATACTTTTTAGAAAGTTCTACCCCATATGGCTGAGGGGAGAAGCACAAAAGCGCCACTCTAAGTGCAGTAGTAACAGTAAATTTTAATGGATAAAATGAAGAGGGAGCATGTATATACTCACAAACGTGGAGTTAAAAGTGGACATATAAGATGGAGGAGTCCATATTCTTTCTCAGGCAGAACGGCGGTGCGGAACCGATGGCGCCGGTAGCAGCCGGCGCTTGCTGGGCCGCGATTCGACCGATGCAGGGAGGAACGGAGCCAGGGATGGAGAGATCCTCAGCGGGCGTAGAGGCCGTGCTGCGAGCCGGGACTCGCGGTGAACTTCCGGGTTGCTGGGAGATCAATGTGTTCCGGGTGACTGGAGAACCAATGGGTAAGCGCTTTCGGAGCATGCGCTCCTTCATCAGATCAGGTCATTCACTGTTCAATTAAACCAATTAATTATTTACTGATTTTAACCCAAATGAGATTCAGTGTCATTGATTCTGCACAGTCACACTCATGCAACATCAGATGGAAAGGCATAAAATCTCACATGTAAAACGGCTATTATCGTGTATGTGAATCGGTCAGCAATAACTCTTGATGGTTTTATACAGAGTTTAAGCACTAGAAGGGTTAACTGTCACTTTTTTAAGGAAAGCCAGGCAAGTGGGATGTATCCCCATATTAAAAAAAAAACTGTGACGGCCGAAATTCAAACTACCAGTATGTATGGGAAGGCTGAATGTACCCAGGTTTATTGATCAATCAATTTGGGTACAACTAGCCTGCTGGATTTTACATGTGATTATTGCAAGCAGCTGTTATAGCCTTTAGCAATAATCACCTGGTCTTCTCCCGGTATGGATGGCTTCTGATGCCCCTCCACCAGGAGAACACAATAGAAATTTATTTCCTGAAACCCATGGTTGAAAGAAAAAAAATTGTAATGTCTATAGCCAGCCTAAAGTTTCTTTTTTTTCTAAATGTACATCAGAATATAAAACAAATGAAATGAAACTGGTCATACTGATCCACATCTGATAATGGTCAGAGAATAACATAATAAAACAGATTATAACAATGGAAACAAAACAAAGAGCAACACCCAAGCACAGAGCCTGTACACAAGGTGAATGACATCCTTTACGTGGCCCTTCTGTATTTACATTTCCTTTGTTTGAAGAACCTATTTGGGCATCTGACATGAATAATACAAATTTATTTTGGTACAATGGGGACTTTGGTGGTTCTTTGTCAACACCACAAATACAGGGCCACTAAATATAAATAGACATTCATTCACACAATACAATAATTAGTGATATTATTATTAGAAAACATTCATCATAGTTTTTATTTTCTATCTTTCATGCAATATAAGTAGACACATCCACCCATCAACAAGCCAAACTATCTTCAGATTCCTGCTGAGTTCTATATTAAACAGCCAAGCATGCATTTAGACAAACTGCTACTCCAAGTGGGTCCACGTCGCTGTCCTCCACGATTATTAAGTATTCAGGTACTAGCCTAGTTCATCCTACTGTGCACAATATACTATCCAAAAATCTTTATTGAGGTAGTGAAAGCATTCCAATATAAGACTTTGAACCCGTGAGGACACAGAAAATTAATGTGTTCCATGCTATCTCAGTGCATTTTTTTGGATGTTATATTGCGCTAAGCATACCGTATATACTCAAATATAAGACAAGATTTTCAGCCCTTTTTTTTGGGCTGAAAGTCCCCCCCCCCCCCCCCTCGGCTTATACTCGAGTCAGCGAAATTTTTACATTGGAAATAGTACCTGTAAAGAAGTTGCGGCTGCGGCGTCCATCGTTCAAATTCCGCGGTCTCTTCCTGTTCCTTCCGTGATAGGCGATTCTCATCAGACACTCTCCGCCTATCACGAACGTTCTCTCATCCTCAGTTTCCCAGCAGACGTCTGTGATAGTACACCCAAAGAGCTGAACTGGTTATAGACAACGTATAATAGCAGCCCGGAGTGGGAATATAAGAGAAGAAATAACACAGAATGAAAGTACCAAGTATACTATATAACATAAAAATTGTAAAATCATAAATGTCTACAAGTATCTGTATAACTTCTACAGCTTCCTCTGTCATTGATATTAAAATCACAGTATTGTCTCTTATAAATGCTAATGATATGTACAAACCATGGATTTTATATTTACATTCCCTTCTATTGTCTTCCCTCCAAACATTAAAATGTTAATGAACTTGTCATCTCACTGGAGCAAAAACTTGAATACAAATAAAAAGACAAGTAGACCTTTTAAGCAATTGGACACACACCTTCCATTGTTCTGAATAGATCCTTTTAGCCAATCCAAAGCTGTCTCATGTTAGTGAATGGGGGTGAAGTGAATATAAGGTGAAGCAGAACTCAGACAGGTAAAAGATTACTGGCAGATAAGGAGAACAAGGAGCAGCTGACGGATCCCAATATTACACCATACCAGGTAAGATATAGAACTTTCCATTTACGATTTGTTTTGTTCTTGTACATTTGTATCACAATTTATAGCCCTTGTCATTTGCATCTCGGTGTTACGTTATTTTATTATGTTTAATAATACATTTCCCTAATCATGAAGTCTCACCTTTCAAAAGGAAAGATATAATATTCAAAATGTGTTTTTTTTTTCTATGCAGAAAAATATATTGCCTTTCGATAACTTGTCCAATAGTTCTTTGTAAGCTCATATTTTTTAATGTAGATAATTTATATAATTACATACCTGACGAGATTTTTATGTGCAAATTTTTATAAAAAGCCAAAACATTTCTTTTCATGTTAGATATAATGTGGAAGGGTAGAACCTCCTATCAATTTTGAATGCTGTCAATGAGAGACCATTGTCCAAAAAAAAATTGAAAATAGTGGGAAATCCAAAATGTATGGTAATATTGGAACAGGGGGTCAGGAGAAATCTTCCAATGGGGACAGCTGACAGTGACAATGAAAGTGGCAACTATCTAAGAGACTTTGAAGATATTTGATCTTACTTATTGTTGTATTTTCAATACAGGAAGTGAACAAATTGTATGTAACAAATATACCTTATGGAAATCAGACCAGATAAAAATAAGGGTTCTAGTATTCTCTACTCTATCCAAAGTGAATTGGCATTTAGTAGACACCTTTTGAGTACCCTTGTGTGATTTTGGTTGTACCCCCCCCCGTTTTGAAGTTGCACGCCTCCTTATTATCTCCTCCTGTGGTCCACTCTGTGCGTCCCTTTGGGTGTGGCACATGGGATCCATGGATTAATTTGGGGTTCCCCCGGGTTGGACCCTTGAGCTCTCTGGTTTATCCATGTGGGTGGTTGGAATGGTTTGCATTAACGCTAAGTGGTTTCCTGATGAAGCGTTGACCACTTCAGCCCCAGAAGATTTGGCTGCCCAATGACCGGGCCACTTTTTGCGATTCGGCACTTCGTCGCTTTAACTGACAATTGCGCGATCGTGTGACGTTGCACCCAAACAGAATTTCCTTTTTTTTTCCCACAAATAGAGATTTCTTTTGGTGGTATTTGATCATCTCTGAGGTTTTTATTTTTTGCACTATAAACAAAGAGCGAAATTTTGAAAAAAAAAAGCAATATTTTTTATTTTTTGCTATAATAAATATCCCCAAAAAATATATAAACAAACAATTTTTTTCCTCAGTTTAGGCGGATATGTATTCTTCTACATATTTTTGGTAAAAAAAATCGCAATAAGCGTATATTGATTGGTTTACGCAAAAGTTATAGCGTCTACAAAATAGGGGATATTTTTATGACGTTTTTATTATAATTTCTTTTTTTCTAGTAATGGCAGCGATCTGCGATTTATTTATTTTTTATTGTGGCTGCGACATTATGACGGACACTTTTGACACCATTGTCATTTATACAGCGATCAGTGCTATAAAAATGTACTGATTACTGTGTACATGACACTGGCAGGGAAGGGGTTAACCACTAGACGGCGAGGAAGGGGTTAAGTGTGTCCTAGGGAGTGAGTCTAACTGTGGGGGGGCTGGGCTACGAGTGACACAACAGTGATCACTGCTCCCAATCACAGGGAGCAGTAGATCACTGTCCTGTCACTAGGCAGAACAGGGAAATGCCTTGTTTACATAGGTATCTCCCTGTTCTGCAGCTCCGTGACTTGATCGCGGCACACCGCTGGTCACGGAGCTCGTGGCGCCTGCGCACTGCCGGCGGCGCGCACTAGCACGGTGGCAAATTCAGGTACATTGCTTTGCGCAGCTGTGCCATTCTGCCGACGTATATAGTCGTTAGGCGGTCGGCAAGTGGTTAATGTTAATTACATGCCTTTGTTTTGAGGTACAAATGTATCATATTTATACAATTTGTCATTGGTTTTAACAATGTCTGAGTTGTAAATTCAACTATGTATTAAAAGTGTTTTTTTTATAATACACACACCTAACAAATGTCTAGAAGTATCTGTATACCCTCTACAGCTTCCTCTGTCATTGATATTACAATCACAGTATCAACTCTTATAATTGCTAATAAGTTCAAACCATGGATTTTACTTTTAAATTCCTTCCTATTGTCTTCCCTCCAATCTTTTAAATGTTAATTAACATGTCACCTGACTGCAGCAATAACTTGAATGCAAATGAAAACGCAAATAGACCTTTAAACAATGTGAAACACACCTTATATTGTTCTGAATAATTCCCTACAGCCAATCCAAAGTCGTCTCATGAGTCATGTTAGTGAATTGGGGTGGAATGAATATAAGGTGAAGCAGAGCTCAGCCAACTAGAAGATTTACAGTTGAAGAGAACAAGGAGCATCTGAAGGATCCCAATACTACATCATACCAGGTAAGACTTTCCATTAAAATTATTTTGGTTCTCATACATTTTTATCAGATTGAATAGTTTTATTTCATGTGTAACTGAGTAATGTACTCTTGTATTTTCATGGTGCATTAGCTGATTATATTAAACCACTTACGGACTGTCCGCCGTCGTTATACGTCTGCACTTTGAAGAAAATACCCCGGTATCCTCTTCTTCAGCGGATGGTCCGCTATATGAATAACAGTGGTCTCTGTGGCAAATTAGCAGCGAGATCACTTTTATTAGCAGCGGGAGAGGTGGCCCCCCTCCCGTTGCGCTCCGGTGCCCTCCGCCGCTTACCGGAGCTGTTGATAGCAGCGGAGGCGATCGGATCCTTCTCGGTCTGTGGTATGGAACTGACTGAGGGGAAGATGGCCCCCGTTCGGCTCCATACCATTGCAGGGCAGAAGCAAAGTCAAAACGTCACTTCCGCCCATAGCTTTTAACCACTTGCTGATCGCCGCATGCCAATTAGACACGTGCAATTAGTTTCGTACGAATCGAAAATTCGTACGAATTTCCGAAAATTCGTACATTCGGAAGCATCCGAAATTCGAATTGCTATGCTTCCGAATTTTATACGAAATACGAAATTTCGTTGATGAGTGGGAGACTGCTCTCAGACTGGTACTGGTAGTCAATGGGAGATTCAGAATTGGACAAAATAAGAATGTTTGTTAATATCGTTTTATTATTGTCATAATAATTACGATTATTCGTTATGATGAAGTTACAAACCCAGGAAGTCAGCACAGCACAGGGATGATGGGAGCCCCTCATAATGAGCACAGCAGGGGTACAGCCCCAGGAGGAAGTCAGCACAGCACAGGGATGGTGGGAGCCCCTCATAATGAGCACAGCACAGGGATGGTGGGAGCCCCTCACAATTAGCACAGCAGGGGTACAGCCCCAAGAGGAAGTCAGCACAGCACAGGGATGGTGGGAGCCCCTCATAATGAGCACAGCACAGGGATGGTGGGAGCCCCTCACAATGAGCACAGCAGGGGTACAGCCCCAAGAGGAAGTCAGCACAGCATAGGGATGGTGGGAGCCCCTCATAATGTTACGAAAAGTTAACGAACCTAACGAACTTTTATATTTCGTACGAATCCAAATTGAATTTCGGACACGAATTACGAAATACGAATTAACGGGCTACTACAGTACAAACCCAGGAAGTCAGCACAGCACAGGGGTACTTCCTCCTGGGGCTGCTCCTGGGGCTGTACCCCTGCTGTGCTCCATTATAAGGGGCTCCCACCATCCCTGTGATGTGCACATTATGAGGGGCTCCCACCATCCCTGTGCTGTGCTGACTTCCTCCTGGGGCTGTACCCCTGCTGTTCTCATTATGAGGGGCTCCCATCATCCCTGTGCTGTGCTGACTTCCTGGGTTTGTAGTAGCTCGTTAATTCGTATTTCGTAATTCGTGTCCGGAATTCAATTTGGATTCGTACGAAATATGAAAGTTCATTAGCAGGCAAAAACTGAAGCAGCTGTGCATGGCAGCCATGTGCTCATTATGAGGGGCTCCTGGGGCTGTACCCCTGCTGTGCTTATTACGAGGGGCTCCCACCATCCCTGTGCTGTGCTGACTTCCTCCGAAGGAAAAATAGGCCCAGTCCTTAAGTGGTTAATAATATATTCCTCTAATCATTGTGTCCCACCTTTTCAATATCAACAGAAATTTTTAATATTTACATATGATTACATTATATTAACCTCCCTAGCGGTAATCCCGAGTCAGGCTCGGGGTGATTTTTTTTTATGCTAAAATCGGTAACCCCGAGCCAGACTCGGGCTGCATCGCAGTATCCAGGGGAAGTAACTTACCTTGTTCCCTGGATCCTGCGATGTCCTTCCGCAGTGTGTGCGAGTCGTGTCTCGCTCGATCCCCACTGCCGAGTGCCGAGCTTCGTTCCCTGCGACGTTGCGGCGCACGGGGGCGGAGTTCAGCGCCAAATTCAAAAAAGTTTGTCCCTAGTGGTCTGCCCAGTGTCCTGCATGTACTTTTATATAATAAAAACTGTTCTTTCTGCCTGGAAACTGGAGATTGTCCATAGCAACCAAAAAGTGTCCCTTTATGTCAAAAAAGTAAACACATAGTATACATACAGTATACTGTAATCTTACTGATTACAGTACTGTATGTAATAATAACACATCCCCCTTGTCCCTAGTGGTCTGCCCAGTGTCCTGCATGTACTTTTATAGAATAAAAACTGTTCTTTCTGCCTGGAAACTGGAGATTGTCCATAGCAACCAAAAAGTGTCCCTTTATGTCAAAAGTGATTTTAGACCAGCTAAAAAACAAATGAATTACAATCACTCGCAGAATTGAGCGATAGCGATTTGTGGGGAAATTCATCATCAAACAAAAAATCTAATGACAGCGACAATTCTGCAACTGAGCAAATTTCAGTGTTTTTGATTTGATTACATTATTGAATAATTTTTATTATAATTACATTATTATTTGTTATAATTATTTATAGTTATTTATTATATTGTAATTTATGATTTTGTGTTTCAAACTTTATCATACCCGGGATGTCTACTAGACTCTTGTTTGGTCAGGTTTAAGTAATTACTAAGAATTGCAGGCCTACAATACATAACACCAAATTTCCATGCAAAATAATTGTACCGCTTTTAGTACATAATTCCAGACAGAATCATACCGCCAGGGAGGTTAATTTATTTTTATTTATTAATATTACTAATATTCACCACGCTTATTATGTTCAAATTCCCTGTGCACTGTAAGCTCACTCAGTTAAAAAGCTGTGAAATGACGATACCACAGTCATACTGTTGCTTTAAAAAAAAAAGAGAGATACTGCACATTTAGGCCCCTCGTGTTCCCACTAGCAATGTTTCTAGCGAGATTTACTTCCACGTGTTGTATATAGAGCAGCCCTATGTGCATTTGTCAGATTTGAGCACAGCTTTATCTAGTCTCTGTCATGCAAAAGAAGCTCATGCATCTTTTTGGTTAAGGAGCTTTGTGCGATTTTTTTAAACGTGAGTTTTGACACGATTGCTGTGCAATTCTGTTGTGCGACAATCAAGGCAAAATCCCATTGTGTTTGGGGTGCCATTAACCACTTGATTTTACCCCCTTCATAACCAGGCCATTTTATTCTATTTAGCACTGTGCTACTATAACTGGTAATTGCTCAGTTATGTAATGTTGTAAGCAAACAAAATGTATATGTCGCACACAGATCTTTTTCCCCCTCTTACCTTCTCAAGCAGGAGGATAAGACACACCATGCCACATGCCCATGTCCTCTAGATTATAAAGGACAGACGGTGTTACATACTTGGGTCCCGCAGCGAGTTGCTCCCTTTTTCTGGTTCTCCCCTCTAGGTTATAGAGGCGAGTCTTTACCTTTCCCAATTGAGCAAATTAGGTCAATGTCCACACAACACGTCAACTCCAACGAGAGTTTATTTTATCTTGCTTTCAGTAACCAGAGAGTTGAAGTGAGAAAAAGGGTTAGCAGATAGAAATGGATTCAGGCATACTCTTGGCTTCGTCGCCCCTCGATCCCGAGTGGGTACAGCTCATCCGGATAGTCACTCAATAGCACTATCAGCCGGCATGAAGCTGGAACAATGACTCAGTCCCCTCCAAGGACCAAGTCAAGGAGATCCCTCCTGAACTTGCAACACTCTGCAGAGGCAGTCTGTGAAGCAAGGAATCCTTCCCTCCGACAGGTCACCAGGCCTTTCCCGAGACAGCAATACTTTATCACTCGCCTCCTGTTATGGGACCGATCCTCCCCTGGCTTCCTCTATGTCAGAGCGGTCACCCTCACGTGGGTTCCCCGGGACTCCTCTTCGGTTGTAGACCCAGTTAAAGGTACCGGGCCTACCTGGAACTCTGCAGCCTCGGGCCGAAGGTGCCCGAGACTCCTTGGTCAAGATTGAGCGCACCCCCCTCTAAGGGGCAGTTCCCTCCGGGCATGGGCCCTGGGTATCTCTCCCTGAACAATGGTGTCTGCCCCTTATATACCCTCTCCCAGCATGCACAGCAGGCCAGAACCGCCCACCAGCGGCAGCCGAGAGAGGACATCCAATACCCACTCCATCACCTGTGGTTCAACCCCGGGTATAAGTGATAGCACCACCTATACGCCTAAAGGGGAACTGCACACCAGATGACACAGCAGTAAGGCAGAGTCCAAATAATTAGAAGACCTGAGCCAACTATTGCTCTGGTCACCCCTAAATTTAGGTATAGCAGGGTTTGAATTTGGGGACCCTCTACATATAAAAAATAATAATCATACATAAGAGCTTTATTTTGGTGATATTTGATCACCACTGGGTTTTTTATTTTTTGTGATATGAATGGAAAAAAAAAAGACTTAACATTTTGGAACAATATTTTCTGTTATAAAAGAAACCCAAAATTTCTTAAAAAATTTGGGCCAAAATGTGTTCTGCTACATCTTTGATTTAAAAAATAAATCCCACGTGTATATTGATTGGTTTTGTGAAAGCTATAGCGTCTACAAACTATGGTACAGATGGAATTTGTATTACATTTTTTATACTAGTAATGGCGGTGATCAGCAACTTATAGTGGGCAGCGATCGTTAGTGCGGCAAACAATCTGACACTAAAGCTGAGGGGAACTGATTAACTGACACTGACATCCCCAGTGACACTAATACAGTGATCAGTGCTAAAAAATATACACTGTCCTAATGACACTGGTTGGGAGGGGGTTAACATTTAGTGTGATCAAGGGGTTAAATGCGTGCCTAACAATGTTTAGCGTGTGTACTGTGTGCTCTTTTACTTAGCAATGTGCCGGTTTTTAATCCCTGCTCTGCAAAGTGAAGAAAAAACGGCACATCGCTGCTGTATGAAGAAAGTCCTGTGTTGTTTACCAACAAAGGAGTCTCTTCTGTCATTCTCTCAGCTGATCAGCGGGTCCTGGACTTAATATCAATGGCTGGGACCCACTGATTGGATTGTGCTGCTGCAAATGATAGCATGGTCTTCTATGCGTGTGTTAGATATTGAATTTATTACTATTTTAAGTGATAAAAGTTTCTGTACTCTTTATTGAAACATGTTAAATTTGAAGATTGCTGAGGACAGACAAAAGGACATTTGCTGTGTATGTAATAGCTATTCTAAGGAACTATGTCAGGACAATGGGTGGAGTTATGTTACTAAATATACACAAGTGGGTGTTACTTCTGTAAGACAGTTAATGATACCTTCCTTGGAGCGATGCTAAATGTAAATAATGCTGACATAACATTAGTTAAACAGTATATCTACCCAAGGGTTTTGAACATGAGGAAGGGAATGTCGGGCGATGGGGCCTGAAGGAAGATGCTATGGAAGGTCAGGCGACCCTGCTCGAAGATATACCATCTTACGATCTGTCACCTCATTCCCCCTTCTGAAGCTACAAACTTACCATGTGTTACCAGCTGTCATTATGTAAGCATTGTCTTTTGCTTGTCTTTGGAAGAATAAAAGAACCTTTTTGAAGATAACCTGGCTCTATTGAATAATGGAACCAAACGCCTTGATGGAAGGGGACATTAATTGTTTTTACAAGTGTCCCCCACCCAACATTATGGCGAGCCTCCAGCTGTTCTTTTTCCTCACTACTTGACAACAGGAGGGAGTCAGATGAAGAGATAAGACGAAAACATTGTCAAGTCTTGGGAAAAAAACAACCAAAGAACTTAGAGAGAAAAAGTTGTTTGTGTTCCATCACACGTGGACAGAAGGTCAGAGAAACTGAGCCAGCAAAAGGCGAGAAGAATTGCGGCCGTGGAATAAAGCCAATTATTGATCTTGACTCCAAAACACAAACAACTGTGAGTTTTTTTCTGTCTGTTTTCTCACCCACAGATCGCTTGTAAACTTGCAAGCAGAAGAAAAAACAAAAAAAACAAAGACTCAGCTTACAAGGTTGATTGACAAGGCCTTATGGACAGTGTTACAAGATATTGAAGGAAATCCAGAGAGGACTTTCAGGTTGTGATGAAAAGCGTAAACGTTTACGTACGTGAAGATTTCTGCAGAGGGAGTTCAGTTCCTACAAAAGATGAGGAAAAGTCTCACAGAAGAAGTGTTGAAATGGGAACTAAGACTTCACGTTAAAAAAGGCCACCATTGTAGATACAACAGGCAGATGTACTCTTTGGGTGAGCTAATATGAAAAGTCAGGTTTTGATGTTTTGGACGGTCCAAGGATGAAGCCAAACACTTACACATTTCATTCCTTCAGCAAACACAGAAGGAGAAAGACATTTTTTCAATACACACGCATCTTTACATTGTGTTTACTTAGGCCTATTTACAGCCTACAGAAACATTACATTTACACGAGTCAAGGAACAAGGCAAAAGCTACAAGAAAACTATTCTTCAAAGAAAAAGATGAGGACAAATTCTTCCAAGAAAGAGCAACGAATAAAAGCAACGAACAAAGACAAAACAAATTAAAAGAAACGAACAACAAAGCTAAAGGACATTATTCATCTCTTGTTTTTTTTAAGTGTACACAGGACAATCATTCTAAACAAGGGGTAAATATGTTTGTTTATTTAAGTGAGTGGATAACATGGGATGGTTAACATCTCAAAGCTCAGAAGTATGTCCCTGTACTATCGGGAATTAATACATTCCATATATATGGAATACAGGCATGTAGCAGTAGTAGGGTAAATAATGAATTAATACCAGAGTGTAAAGAAGTTCTTTAATAAGAAAACTAAGTTTAATGCTGCGAAAAGAGAAAATTACCGCTCAGATGTACCTGATTGATTTTTCCGCTTCTATCCCAAGCCACGGGTGCAGGCAATGCATATAATAATGCGAAAAATGGAAGGAAACTATTGGACAGCCGCACTCCAAAAACAATTCCTTTATTGGAAAATCACGGAAATCCAAACCACAGCAAAGAATAAGAGCAGACAAGCTGACGCGTTTCGCACCGTAATTTCAGTGCTTACTCATAGCTTCTGAATTCCGTGATTTTCCAATAAAGGAATTGTTTTTGGAGTGCGGCTGTCCAATAGTTTCCTTCTAAGTTTAATGCTGCATGAAAATGTTTATGAATATTTAAGCCCTAAACAACAGAACATGTGTTATTACAAAATGTGGTCATTCAAAGCACAAGCAAGGGGCAGAATTAAGTTTTAAGAAAAACTATTGATTAAGATAATGGAAAACATGGTATTTAATGTTTAACAAAAATACTACAGTTTTGGTTGCAGGAAATAATAAGTTAAGGATTGAGCAATTTTTACAAAATATTCCAAACTAGGATTTGGTTATTAAAAAGAAAAGAATTGTTCTAATTTACTTAAGGCTACCCAGGAAAAATATTAAAATATGAAAGTTTTGTTCAATCTAAAAACTATCAAAAATTGTAAAAAAACTATTGTTAAAAGTTTTTGTAATTGAGTATTTCTGATAAAAGTAGAGACTTTAGTTGAGGGAGGAATTTTTCTCGGGGAAACGGCCAATCACAGTTCATGGGCAGGAACCAATCTGTGAGTTTCACGAGATTGTCCTCTAAACAATTTTTTGTCATTACTATAATCAGGAACATCATATAACCTAGTGTACATGATTTTTAGCAGATGTACAAATCAAATATGTTTAAAAAGTGGTAAAAAAGGTTAAAAATGATAAAAACGATAAAATTAAATTGTTACCGGATTGTACTGTGAAGGGGTGATGCAATTCATGGTAGCTAAGACCGACATGTGGCAGATCTTTTCTCTGGAGAGCTTGACATGTAAAGGAATGTACTGTGACAGTGTCAACAGAGAAATGCAGTTCAAGTTACACTGCCTAGTTAGACATGCCATCGGCATGACAGTTTTTCACTTCTATGATCAATACACATATTTGTGTTAAAACTTCCAGAAACTGGAAGAGGGTTCATAGATGAGAAAAATGTATTATTACTTACCAAAGTAATTGTTTTGAAAAAACATATGGGTTTTGCACCATTTGTTTAAGGTGTTATTTCAAGACAAACAGGAGGTGTTAATACAGACAGCTCTGATTAACCGTTATTTATGGACAACTGGGTGTTAAAAAGAAAGGTCAGTTGAAGTGAGATATAAATACATTGAGACTTAAAATAATGCAGTGTGACAAAGCCACAGTTGAAGTATGAGCAAATCATGCAAAAGTTATTTTATCAGCTTTAGTGAACATTTATTGGGAAGGAATCTCTTGTGCTTCTATAGAAAGGCGCCATATATTGGCACAATGGAACTTTCTGTATATTTGTCTGCACTGAAAGATGATTGAGACTGCCATGTGTTTTTGTTTAGCAGTCAGAGTGACGGAGCACGTGTGGTTCATTCAATCATACTGTATGAGAAACATGATTGGTTCTAAAAAAATGTACTTCAACATGATCAAGTTTTTTTCAGAAATATAATATTTAGGAAAGACCAACCTAAAATAATGTTCTTTTGCAAAATTAAAGCAGTTATAAGTGAAGTTTTAGTAAAAGAAAAATACAATAATCTGGTAAGATTATTACTTTTACAAAATTTTATTTAGTCACAGGATAAAGAGGGGGACGATGAAATTTTGTCTTAGTTAGAATCAGTACAGACTGATAATGGAGATAAAATTCATTGTAAAAATAATTGATTCCAACAATAATGGATAGAGTTATTTTTAAATGAAAATATTTATTTTTGCATATCCAGGTACCCGACTGACTGACTAATTGATTAATTGATTTTTGTTTAGGCTAATGAAAGAAATTCTGAACTACTCAATTTAGAGCACTTTGTCATCAAACTTCTGAATATTGTTTTATTTGTTTATAGAACAATTCAAAAGGAAAGAGTAACCTGATACTACAAAGTATTGAGAGATTTGTCAATCTATGAAGATTGATTATATTATTTTTTCACTTGCTAAAGGAGGATACAAGGATGTTTTTTTCCTTTAGTTAATATTTCTTTTGATAAATTAATTGAGGTAATTCTAGGAAAAAATAAATATTTTTAACAAAAGCTAAATTGTTGTGAACTGATGTCATATTCCATTGGGGTTGGATTTCAAACCATGGAATCAGATAATGATTTTTTTATTTTATAAGACAGGTAGTGAAGGACAAGTATGCAATTTTAATTATTTAATAAAGTTTTTATGTTTCTTATCATCTTTAATGCTCAGGTATTGTAGAACGTATGTATATTATGAATAGTATTACAAAGTCTAAATAGGGTAAGATGATTCAAGAAAAGGTAAAGATTAGGTGACTTATTTACCTGTTATATTTTTAGTTTAAAAACTTTAGTATTTTCTGAACATAAGGAGTTAATGACAGGATGAAGAATGTCTGTTCTTCTATGTCTTTTGAAATTAGCATACTAAGTTATTTACAATCTGTTGTATAGGAAAAAAGTACAGGTATAGGAATTTAAGAAGTTTGTTCACAAAACATGGCTAGGCCTTTGCTAAATTTAAATAGAAATGATGTTTTGAAATAAGATTTCTACTTCTTATGAGTATGTTTCATAATTTATTCCAGTAGCTAAAGTTATGATTAAGAATTATAGATCTGAAGGTACCAGGGATGCCAATAGAGTTGCAAACTGAGATATCAATTGGGAAGATTATTTGATTATTTTTAAGGTAATAGGGATTAAAATTATTTTTGTTTCAAAATAATTGGTAAAAATCAATAAAAATAGTAAAAATAAAAATAATGGGTAAAAATAAGAATAAAATGGGTAAACACAGAAAGGATTATGAGTCTAAAATAGTTAATATTGATTAATGAAATTATTCTATTCTATGGATTTTTATTTATTTTTTTGGATTTTTCCATGACCATGACACAAGCACAACTAAATTTCTGTTTGTTATTACTTCTTGTTTTTTCAAAATTATGTTTTTAATATGTTCTCAAGGACTATCATTTTTGGATGAACTTCAATGATTCATTCATATAGTCTTGCATCAAAAGCGACATATTGATCGGTCGATCATTATGTGAGGGGGAGTTAGGATGTAATTTTAGTATAGGAATGTTTTGAAATACAGAAAAAATAGTTGACTCTATGTTGACATTGAAATCTGATACTTTCTCCTACACAATCTTTGTTAGTTTAGTAGATCATGAAAGATTGATATCACAGTAATAACTAATAGTAATGATACTAGCTTAGTTTACATATAGTTTATATTTTTTTGGTTTTTAATAATTTTATAGGAACACATATTAATTCACATAGAATTATTTATTTTTTATTCATTTTTATAGAACACATAACTTGGAAAAGTTGGATGGATAGTTTGTTATTACAAGAATGTACAATAAAGTGTACATTTGAAGTATTAATATAGTTAGAGTACATACAGGCTTGTGTGGAAGAAAATAATTTTAATGTGTCTAAACAGAGTTACTGTTGAATTAAATAATATGAAACGTTGAAAAAAAGAAAATGGAAAGAGTTGCTTGTTGGTCATGGATAGATAAATAGATAAATAGAAAAATAATTAGAAAGATAAATAGAAAAATAAATAGAATATAGAAAAATATGACAATCAAATAATGGGAAAGTTATGTTTTTATGTATCCACATACGAGTGGATTACGTATTATGTTTATAATTGTTCAGTGTCAAGGATAATGTATAAAAACTTATATTGAAGAAATTATTTGGTTATTGAAATTTCAAAGACTGGAAGAAATTTTATTTATTAATTAATTAATAATTTATATTACAAAACAATATAATTTAATATATCAAAGATATTAATTTCTTCTTTATGTTAAAATAGCTATGTGATATGGTTAAAGTTATAAGAAGAAAAATCTATGAAGGTAAAGGAAGAACATTTTTAATATTACATAGTTTAGATGGAGAATAAATTAAAATTAATAAATAATATAATAATTTATAGTTTCTTGATGGAATAAATTGTTAAATATTTCACAGGAATATCTCAGAGTTTTGGAAAAAGCTTATGTACAATATCTGAAACACTAAATTGTATGAATGTTTATTGTATTGTATGTATTGGAAAAAAAGAGGATCAGAAACATTTATTATTTAAGATGAATGCACTTATTTTGTTTTTTAATAATAGTGCATTGAGGGGGAATTGTTAGATATTGAATTTATTACTATTTTAAGTGATAAAAGTTTCTGTACTCTTTATTGAAACATGTTAAATTTGAAGATTGCTGAGGACAGACAAAAGGACATTTGCTGTGTATGTAATAGCTATTCTAAGGAACTATGTCAGGACAATGGGTGGAGTTATGTTACTAAATATACACAAGTGGGTGTTACTTCTGTAAGACAGTTAATGATACCTTCCTTGGAGCGATGCTAAATGTAAATAATGCTGACATAACATTAGTTAAACAGTATATCTACCCAAGGGTTTTGAACATGAGGAAGGGAATGTCGGGCGATGGGGCCTGAAGGAAGATGCTATGGAAGGTCAGGCGACCCTGCTCGAAGATATACCATCTTACGATCTGTCACCTCATTCCCCCTTCTGAAGCTACAAACTTACCATGTGTTACCAGCTGTCATTATGTAAGCATTGTCTTTTGCTTGTCTTTGGAAGAATAAAAGAACCTTTTTGAAGATAACCTGGCTCTATTGAATAATGGAACCAAACGCCTTGATGGAAGGGGACATTAATTGTTTTTACAAGTGTCCCCCACCCAACATTAATATAATATCATATAATATAATATATAAATATAAATATCAATATAATATAATATCAGAGCCACTGTGAAAATAAACTGTAGTTACTGTATATTATGAATAAACATTTGGGTAACCGATGTAATGATTTATGTAAATATGTTGAATGTGGGAAATGTATACTGAAAGATTATTTAAGTTTTTCACTGCAAAGTATGAGTCCCTCTCCAAGATGGTTGAGAATGTAATTGTCATGACAATCCAAAAGTGACTTTACTTAAATGTATCTGCCAGCTTTGGGTTAATATCAGGCAAAATCATTGATAAATATGCACCTAAAATAAAAACCGTCAATAGTCCTTGAATTTATGTTTTAAAAAGTTGAATTACAAACTAAGGTCTCATTCACATGGGACCAGAACACGGTGAATCAGCTGTTTGATTATGCAGACAGCTGTTTTTGGAGCTGCCGGCTGCTGCATGCAGGCAGCCCATGTAAGTCTATGGAGGGGCAGCAGCTGTACAAACACAGCCACTCCTCCTAATATAACAGGTAGGGATGAGCCAAACTGGTCCTGGGTTTGGTTCAAGCAGTGTTTTGATGCTGAACCTGAACCCCACTGAAATCAATTTGTTGAATCAGATAAATCAAAAATGCCCATTTTCTTGGCTAACTTGGCAAAAGGTTGTAAAAAAAATAAGTAGCATGGAGGAGGGCACTGCCCTTGGGAACATGTACCAGTACAAAAACAAAATTAAAGAATTACATTTGCAGGGGCAGAGATTTTTTTTTTCTTTTTAAATTTTTTAAGCACTTTCGAAAAAAAAAATGGTTTTAAATTCCAGCAAATGAAATCTCCCTTCTGGCTTCTATTTAACCACTTCAATCCAGGGCATTTTCACCCCCTTCCTGCCCAGGCCAATTTTCAGCTTTCAGTGCTGTAACATTTTGAATGACAATTGCGCGGTCATGCAATACTGTACCCATATGAAATTTTGATAATTTTTTTCCCCCACAAATAGAGCTTTCTTTTGGTGGTATTTGAACACCTCTGCGGGTTTTATTTTTTGCGCTATAAACAAAAAAAGAGCGTCAATTTAGAAAAAAAAAACAATTTTTTAACTTTTTGCTATAATAAATATCCCATTTAACCACTTAACGACCACCTCCAGTAGATATACGTCGGCAGAATAGCATGGACAGGCACATACACATACCTGTACGCCCCCTTTAACAACCCGACCTGGGGGTCGCGCGCACGCCGGCGGCTGCGCACTCGTGACCCCGCTACCTTCCCCGTGAGTCGGACCGCGGGTCCTGCGGACTCGATTGCCGCAGGGATCCCCGAGATCGTCTCACGGAGGGGTGGAGCGGGGAGATGTTAGTGTAAACACAACATCTCCCCGCTCGCCTACTGACACTGTCAGCGATCTCCGCTCTGTGTAATCAGAGCAGGGATCGGTGATGTGTCACTCGTAGCCACGCCCCCTAACAGTAGTAATCACTCCCTTAGGCACACTTAACCCCTTCAGCGCCCCTAGTGGTTAACCCCTTCACTGCCAGTGTCATTTGTACAGTAACCAGTGCATTTTTATAGCGCTGATCGCTGTAAAAATGACAAAGTTCCCAAAAATGTGTCAAAATTGTCCGATGTGTCTGCTATAATGTCGCAGTCATGAAAAAAATCGCTGATCGCCACCATTACTAGTAAAAAAAAAATATTAATAAAAATGCCATAAAACTATCCTCTATTTTGTAAACGCTATAACTTTTGCGCAAACCAATCAATAAACGGCGATTGCGATTTTTTTTTTACAAAAAATATGTAGAAGAATACGTATCAGCCTAAACTGAGGAAAAAAAATGTTTTTTATATATTTTTTGGGGGATATTTATTATAGCAAAAAGTAAAAAATATTGTTTTTTTTTTCAAAATTGTCGCTCTATTTTTGTTTATAGCACAAAAAATGTAAACCGCAGAGGTGATTAAATAGCACCAAAAGAAAGCTCTATTTGTGGGAAAAAAAGGACGTCAATTTTGTTTGGGAGCCACGTCGCATGTGCAATTGTCAGTTAAAGCAATGCAGAGCCGAATCGCAAAAAGGGGCTTGGTCTTTATGCTGCATATTGGTCCGGGGCATAAGTGGTTAAAAAAAAAATATATTTATTCCTCAGTTTAGGCCAATATGTATTCTACTTCATATTTTTGGTAAAAAAAAATCGCAATAAGCGTATATTGGTTTGCGCAAAAGTTATAGCCCCTCCAAATTAAGGGATAGATTTATGACATGTTTATTTTTGTTACTAGTAGTGGCGGCGATCTGCGATTTTTATCATGACTGTGACATTGCAGCGGACATATCAGACACCTTTGACACTATTTTGGGACCATACAGCGATCAGTGCTATAAAAATGCACTTATTACTGTATAAATGTCACTGGCAGGGAAGGGGTTAACACTAGGGGGCGATCAAGGGGTTAATAGTGTTACCTAGGGAGTGATTCTAACTGTAGGGGGAGGGGACTCACAAGGGGATGAGACCGATCGGTGTTCCTCTGTAATGGGAACACACCATCGGTCTCTTCTCACTTGACAGGTCGTGGATCTGTGTGTTTACACACACAGATCCACGTCCCTGCTGTGTGACAGGCAATAGCGGGTGCCCAGCAGGCATTGCGGCCGACGGGCACGCGCATTGGCTCCCGAATGACGTGGCGCGTGTGCGCCCCCCTAGAGGCCCGGGAAGCCAAAGACGTCATATGACTGCGGCCCGTAGGTTCAGAGGGTTCCTGTCATCGTCATATGACTATACCTTACAAGGTTCCCCCAGGGAGTTATTTTAACGTAAAAGGAAAACTCCATGTTAATAAAAATGAATGCAATGCAACATTTAGTGATGATGAAATCATGGAATCCCTTTAACATAATATAATCTAAATGTTTGACTCATCAAACTGGTCTACACTGTTTACAGATATTAAAACTGAACACACTCCTGCCATTCTTTCTACAATGGAAATCAAATACTTTTTAGAAAGTTCTACCCCATATGGCTGAGGGGAGAAGCACAAAAGCGCCACTCTAAGTGCAGTAGTAACAGTAAATTTTAATGGATAAAATGAAGAGGGAGCATGTATGTACTCACAAACGTGGAGTTAAAAGTGGACATATAAGATGGAGGAGTCCATATTCTTTCTCAGGCAGAACGGTGGTGCGTAACCAATGGCGCCGGTAGCAGCCGGCGCTTGCTGGGCCGCTATTCGACCGATGCAGGGAGGAACGGAGCCAGGGATGGAGAGATCCTCAGCGGGCGTAGAGGCCGTGCTGCGAGCCGTGACTCGCGGTGAACTTCCGGGTTGCTGGGAGATCAATGTGTTCCGGGTGACTGGAGAACCAATGGGTAAGCGCTTTCGGAGCATGCGCTCCTTCATCAGACCAGGTCATTCACTGTTCAATTAAACCAATTTATTATTTACTGATTTTAACCCAAATGAGATTCAGTGTCATTGATTCTGCACAGTCACACTCATGCAACATCAGATGGAAAGGCATAAAATCTCACATGTAAAACGGCTATTATCGTGTATGTGAATCGGTCAGCAATAACTCTTGATGGTTTTATACAGTGTTTAAGCACTAGAAGGGTTAACTGTCACTTTTTTAAGGAAAGCCAGGCAAGTGGGATGTATCCCCATATTTAAAAAAAAAACTGTGACGGCTGAAATTCAAACTACCAGTATGTATGGGAAGGCTGAATGTACCCAGGTTTATTGATCAATCAATTTGGGTACAACTAGCCTGCTGGATTTTACATGCGATTATTGCAAGCAGCTGTTAAAGCCTTTAGCAATAATCACCTGGTCTTCTCCCGGTATGGATGGCTTCTGATGCCCCTCCACCAGGAGAACACAATAGAAATTTATTTCCTGAAACCCATGGTTGAAAGAAAAAAAATTGTAATGTCTATAGCCAGCCTAAAGTTTCTTTTTTTTCTAAATGTACATCAGAATATAAAACAAATGAAATGAAACTGGTCATACTGATCCACATCTGATAATGGTCAGAGAATAACATAATAAAACAGATTATAACAATGGAAACAAAACAAAGAGCAACACCCAAGCACAGAGCCTGTACACAAGGTGAATGACATCCTTTACGTGGCCCTTCTGTATTTACATTTCCTTTGTTTGAAGAACCTATTTGGGCATCTGACATGAATAATACAAATTTGTTTTGGTACAATGGGGACTTTGGTGGTTCTTTGTCCACACCACAAATACAGGGCCACTAAATATAAATAGACATTCATTCACAGAATACAATGATTAGTGAAATTATTATTAGAAAACATTCATCATAGTTTTTATTTTCTATCTCTCATGCAATATAAGTAGACAAATCCACCCATCAACAAGCCAAACTATCTTCAGATTCCTGCTGAGTTCTATATTAAACAGCCAAGCATGCATTTAGACAAACTGCTACTCCAAGTGGGTCCACGTCACTGTCCTCCACAATTATTAAGTATTCAGGTGCTAGCCTAGTTCATCCAACTGTGCAAAATATACCATCCAAAAATCTTTATTGAGGTAGTAAAAGCTTTCCAATATAAGACTTTGAACCCGTGAGGACACAGAAAATTAATGTGTTCCATGCTATCTCAGTGCATTTTTTTGGATGTTATATTGCGCTAAGCATACCGTACATACTCAAATATAAGACGAGATTTTCAGCACTTTTTTTGGGCTGAAAGTCGTCCCCCCCCCCCCCTCGGCTTATACTCGAGTCAGCGAACTTTTTACATTGGAAATAGTACCTGTAAAGAAGTTGCGGCTGCGGCGTCCATCGTTCAAATTCCGCGGTCTCTTCCTGTTCCTTCTGTGATAGGCGATTCTCATCAGACACTCTCCGCCTATCACGAACGTTCTCTCATCCTCAGTTTCCCAGCAGACGTCTGTGATTGGCGGAACACCCAACACAGGGTGTTAGGAAACAGTGAGGATAGGAAACAGTGAGCTAGGAAACAGTGAGCTAGGAAACAGTGAGGATAGGAACAGTAAGGATGGGAACAGTGAGGATAGGGAACAGTGAGGATAGGAACAGTAAGGATGGGAACAGTGAGGATAGGAACAGTAAGGATAGGAACAGTAAGGATGGGAACAGTGAGGATAGGAACAGTAAGGATGGGAACAGTAAGGATGGGAACAGTGAGGCATTGTTGACCCTCGGCTTATACTCGAGTCAGTAAGTTTTCCCAGGTTTTTGTGGCAACATTAGGTACCTCGGCTTATACTCAAGTTGGCTTATACTCGAGTATATACGGTACATGTTTAGTTCAAACAAATTTCAAACAGACTTCTTTTTCTGCGGGAAAATATTAAAGTATTCTGCATAGTGCCTACAAGACAATCTAATATATTAAGTTAAATTCATAAAGCTTTAAACAAGGGTGAGAATATTTATATTCAGCCTTGTGACTGTAATTTTGACTTCCCATTGGTCACAGCTGAAAATAACTTTTTGAAAATCAGGATCCTTCTCTTGTTTTTTTTCCCTCTGATTTGAACCTATATTTTTGAGCATCTAATGTTGCACTGTAAAATATATTGCTCTGTTCTTGGTGTCCATTGTGTCACTAGAAGCTTTGCCCCTGTAAATCCCAGTTACTTTACACATGAACATATCAAAAAAATATATTGTGTTTTACGTAAACAGCATAGTTTTTATTAAAAATCCTCAGCGGAGGAAAATATATTTTTATTAAAGTCTTATTCTGTGCTGCTGGTAAATTTACTAAAGAAGTGGGGCCCCTTCCTGCCACTCCACCTGCAATGCATAAGTATGTCATGTGGAGGTGACAGCACAGGATTAAATGTACTCCCTGTGCCCCCCCACCATGTAACCAGGGTTTTCTGCGCCCATTGTAGCACCCGGTAAACATCCGCGTGCACACCCTGGGCTTGTATTTGCATTTGTGCAGGTGTGCGGGGCAACGGGTTTCGACAATTTTTTTATTTTAATATAGTTTATTATGTTTTTTTTACTTTTTTCTTTTAATTTTTACTTGATTTCTATCACAGGGGGTTAATAAACCCCTATGTGATAGCATTTGGCAGGTGACAGGTACTCTTTATGGAGACAGAAGGGGTCTAATAGATCCCAATTTCTCCCCTTCCCACCATCTAACCAAGCACAGATTGGCTTGGTTAGGTGTGTCCCCTGGCTGTACTGGTCAGGAAAGGGTGCATAAGAACCTGGAAGTGATATCACTTTGTTATCATTCATTGTTTGCATGTGAGATCGAGGCATGGATTTGCCCTGGTTTCACTGCAATCTCTCCCCCCCCCCCCCACCAAGGGCAGTTATGTTCCCAGCTCTGGTAAGCGCGGGACAGCCTGGGAACCATGGGAGGAGGGGGACCGTTGGCAGAAGGGGGAGGCACCACGCTGCCAGCTGTGTGAAAGTGATCGGTAGCTATGGAGCTTCCACATCACTTTCAATATAAAGCCGGTCGTTGGCTAAACAAAACCTGCACAAGCTGGTTGCTCCTTAAGTACCCATCAGCTTGTGATTAAATGTTCACTCTTTGAATGTACATAGTACGCCCAAAGAGCTGAACTGGTTATAGACAAAGTATAATAGCAGCCCGGAGTGGGAATATAAGAGAAGAAATAACACAGAATGAAAGTACCAAGTATACTATATAACATAAAAATTGTAAAATCATAAATGTCTACAAGTATCTGTATAACTTCTACAGCTTCCTCTGTCATTGATATTAAAATCACAGTATTGTCTCTTATAAATGCTAATGATATGTACAAACCATGGATTTTATATTTACATTCCCTCCTATTGTCTTCCCTCCAAACATTAAAATGTTAATGAACTTGTCATCTGACTGGAGCAAAAACTTGAATACAAATAAAAAGACAAGTAGACCTTTTAAGCAATTGGACACACACCTTCCATTGTTCTGAATAGATCCTTTTAGCCAATCCAAAGCTGTCTCATGTTAGTGAATGGGTGTGAAGTGAATATAAGGTGAAGCAGAACTCAGACAGGTAAAAGATTACTGGCAGATAAGGAGAACAAGGAGCAGCTGACGGATCCCAATATTACACCATACCAGGTAAGATATAGAACTTTCCATTTACGATTTGTTTTGTTCTTGTACATTTGTATCACAATTTATAGCCCTTGTCATTTGCATCTCGGTGTTACGTTATTTTATTATGTTTAATAATACATTTCCCTAATCATGAAGTCTCACCTTTCAAAAGGAAAGATATAATATTCAAAATGTGTTTTTTTTTTCTATGCAGAAAAATATATTGCCTTTCGATAACTTGTCCAATAGTTCTTTGTAAGCTCATATTTTTTAATGTAGATAATTTATATAATTACATACCCGACGTGCAATTGGTTTATTTGACTATCTGTGAATAGAGATTTTTATGTGCAAATTTTTATAAAAAGCCAAAACATTTCTTTTCATGTTAGATATAATGTGGAAGGGTAGAACCTCCTATCAATTTTGATTGCTGTCAATGAGAGACCATTGTCAAAAAAGTTTTTGAAAATAGTGGGAAATCCAAAATGTATGGTAATATTGGAACAGGGGGTCAGGAGAAATCTTCCAATGGGGACAGCTGACAGTGACAATGAAAGTGGCAACTATCTAAGAGACTTTGAAGATATTTGATCTTACTTATTGTTGTATTTTCAATACAGGAAGTGAACAAATTGTATGTAATAAATATACCTTATGGAAATCAGACCAGATAAAAATAAGGGTTCTAGTATTCTCTACTCTATCCAAAGTGAAAAAAATATATAGGTTGGAGTTATGAGGGGACACTCATACATGGACAATCACCTAATGTTAATAAAGTTCCATAGGTTTTGGCATTTAGTAGACACCTTTTGAGTACCCTTGTGTGATTTTGGTTGTACCCCCCCCCTGTTTTGAAGTTGCACGCCTTCTTATTATCTCCTCCTGTGGTCCACTCTGTGCGTCCCTTTGGGTGTGGCACATGGGATCCACGGATTAATTTGGGGTTCCCCCGGGTTGGACCCTTGAGCTCTCTGGTTTATCCATGTGGGTGGTTGGAATGGTTTGCATTAACGCTAAGTGGTTTTCTGATGAAGCGTTGACCACTTCAGCCCCAGAAGATTTGGCTGCCCAATGACCGGGCCACTTTTTGCGATTCGGCACTTCGTCGCTTTAACTGACAATTGCACGATCGTGTGACGTTGCACCCAAACAGAATTTACGTTTTTTTTTCCCACAAATAGTGATTTCTTTTGGTGGTATTTGATCATCTCTGAGGTTTTTATTTTTTGCACTATAAACAAAGAGCGAAATTTTGAAAAAAAAAAGCAATATTTTTTATTTTTTGCTATAATAAATATCCCCAAAAAATATATAAACAAACTATTTTTTTCCTCAGTTTATGCCGATATGTATTCTTCTACATATTTTTGGTAAAAAAAATCGCAATAAGCGTATATTGATTGGTTTACGCAAAAGTTATAGCGTCTACAAAATAGGGGATATTTTTATGACGTTTTTATTATAATTTATTTTTTTCTAGTAATGGCAGCGATCTGCGATTTATTTATTTTTTATTGTGACTGCGACATTATGACGGACACTTTTGACACCATTGTCATTTATACAGCGATCAGTGCTATAAAAATGCACTGATTACTGTGTAAATGACACTGGCAGGGAAGGGGTTAACCACTAGACGGCAAGGAAGGGGTTAAGTGTGTCCTAGGAAGTGAGTCTAACTGTGGGGGGGCTGGGCTATGAGTGACACAACAGTGATCACTGCTCCCGATCACAGGGAGCAGTAGATCACTGTCCTGTCACTAGGCAGAACAGGGAAATGCCTTGTTTACATAGGTATCTCCCTGTTCTGCAGCTCCGTGACTCGATTGCGGCACACCGCTGATCACGGAGCTTGTGGTGCCTGTGCACTGCCGGCGGCGCGCACTGGCACGGTGGCAAATTCAGGTACATTGCTTTGCGCAGCTGTGCCATTCTGCCGAAGTATATAGTCGTTAGGCGGTCGGCAAGTGGTTAATGTTAATTACATATTTACATATGACTACATTATATTAACCTCCCTAGCGGTAATCCCGAGTCAGGCTCGGGGTGATTTTTTTTATGCTAAAATCGGTAACCCCGAGCCAGACTCGGGCTGCATCGCAGTATCCAGGGGAAGTAACTTACCTTGTTCCCTGGATCCTGCGATGTCCTTCCGCAGTGTGTGCGAGTCGTGTCTCGCTCGATCCTCACTGCCGAGTGCCGAGCTCCGTTCCCTGCGACGTTGCGGCGCACGGGGGCGGAGTTCAGCGCCAAATTCAAAAAAGTTTGTCCCTAGTGGTCTGCCCAGTGTCCTGCATGTACTTTTATATAATAAAAACTGTTCTTTCTGCCTGGAAACTGGAGATTGTCCATAGCAACCAAAAAGTGTCCCTTTATGTCAAAAAAGTAAACACATAGTATACATACAGTATACTGTAATCTTACTGATTACAGTACTGTATGTAATAATAACACATCCCCTTTGTCCCTAGTGGTCTGCCCAGTGTCCTGCATGTACTTTTATAGAATAAAAACTGTTCTTTCTGCCTGGAAACTGGAGATTGTCCATAGCAACCAAAAAGTGTCCCTTTATGTCAAAAGTGATTTTAGACCAGCTAAAAAACAAATGCATTACAATCACTCGCAGAATTGAGCGATAGCGATTTGTGGGGAAATTCATCATCAAACAAAAAATCTAATGACAGCGACAATTCTGCAACTGAGCAAATTTCAGTGTTTTTGATTTGATTACATTATTGAATCATTTTTATTATAATTACATTATTATTTGTTATAATTATTTATAGTTATTTATTATATTATAATTTATGATTTTGTGTTTCAAACTTTATCATACCCGGGATGTCTACTAGACTCTTGTTTGGTCAGGTTTAAGTAATTACTAAGAATTGCAGGCCTACAATACATAACACCAAATTTCCGTGCAAAATAATTGTACCGCTTTTGGTACATAATTCCAGACAGAATCATACCGCCAGGGAGGTTAATTTATTTTTATTTATTTATATTACTTATATTCACCACGCTTATTATGTTCAAATTCCCTGTGCACTGTAAGCTCACTCAGTTAAAAAGCTGTGAAATGACGATACCACAGTCATACTGTTGCTTTTAAAAAAAAGGAGAGAGATGCTGCACATTTAGGCCCCTCGTGTTCCCACTAGCAATGTTTCTAGCGAGATTTACTTCCACGTGTTGTATATAGAGCAGCCCTATGTGCATTTGTCAGATTTGAGCACAGCTTTATCTAGTCTCTGTCATGCAAAAGAAGCTCATGCATCTTTTTGGTTAAGGAGCTTTGTGCGATTTTTTTAAACGTAAGTTTTGACACAATTGCTGTGCAATTCTGTTGTGCGACAATCAAGGCAAAATCCCATTGTGTTTGGGGTGCCATTAACCACTTGATTTTACCCCCTTCATAACCAGGCCATTTTATTCTATTTAGCACTGTGCTACTATAACTGGTAATTGCTCAGTTATGTAATGTTGTAAGCAAACAAAATGTATATGTCGCACACAGATCTTTTTCCCCCTCTTACCTTCTCAAGCAGGAGGATAAGACACACCATGCCACATGCCCATGTCCTCTAGATTATAAAGGACAGACGGTGTTACATACTTGGGTCCCGCAGCGAGTTGCTCCCTTTTTCTGGTTCTCCCCTCTAGGTTATAGAGGCGAGTCTTTACCTTTCCCAATTGAGCAAATTAGGTCAATGTCCACACAACACGTCAACTCCAACGAGAGTTTATTTTATCTTGCTTTCAGTAACCAGAGAGTTGAAGTGAGAAAAAGGGTTAGCAGATAGAAATGGATTCAGGCACACTCTTGGCTTCATTGCCACTCGATCCCAAGTGGGTACAGCTCAATAGCACTATCAGCAGCAATGACTCAGTCCCCTCCAAGGATCAAGTCAAGGAGATCCCTCCTGAACTTGCAACACTCTGCAGAGGCAGTCTGCGAAGCAAGGAATCCTTCCCTCCGACAGGTCACCAGGCCTTTCCCGAGACAGCAATACTTTATCACTCGCCTCCTGTTATGGGACCGATCCTCCCCTGGCTTCCTCTATGTCAGAGCAGTCACCCTCACGCGGGTTCCCCGGGACTCCTCTTCGGTTGTAGACCCAGTTAAAGGTACCGGGCCTACCTGGAACTCTGCAGCCTCGGGCCGAAGGTGCCCGAGACTCCTCGGTCAAGATTGAGCGCACCAACCCTCTAAGGGGCAGCTCCCTCCGGGCATGGGCCCTGGGTATCTCTCCCTGAACAATGGCGTCTGCCCCTTATATACCCTCTCCCAGCATGCACAGCAGGCCGGAACCGCCCACCAGCGGCAGCCGAGAGAGGACATCCAATACCCACTCCATCACCTGTGGTTCAACCCCGGGTATAAGTGATAGCACCACCTATACGCCTAAAGGGGAACTGCACACCAGATGACACAGCAGTAAGGCAGAGTCCAAATAATTAGAAGACCTGAGCCAACTATTGCTCTGGTCACCCCTAAATTTAGGTATAGCAGGGTTTGAATTTGGGGACCCGCTACATATAAAAAAAAATAGGCATACATAAGAGCTTTATTTTGGTGATATTTGATCACCACTGGGTTTTTTATTTTTTGTGATATGAATGGAAAAAAAAAAGACTTAACATTTTGGAACAATATTTTCTGTTATAAAAGAAACCCAAAATTTCTTAAAAAATTTTGGCCAAAATGTGTTCTGCTACATCTTTGATTTAAAAAATAAATCCCACGTGTATATTGATTGGTTTTGTGAAAGCTATAGTGTCTACAAACTATGGTACAGATGGAATTTGTATTACATTTTTTATACTAGTAATGGCGGTGATCAGCAACTTATAGTGGGCAGCGATCGTTAGTGCGGCAAACAATCTGACACTAAAGCTGAGGGGAACTGATTAACTGACACTGACATCCCCAGTGACACTAATACAGTGATCAGTGCTAAAAAATATACACTGTCCTAATGACACTGGTTGGGAGGGGGTTAACATTTAGAGTGATCAAGGGGTTAAATGCGTGCCTAACAATGTTTAGCGTGTGTACTGTGTGCTCTTTTACTTAGCAATGTGCCGGTTTTTACTCCCTGCTCTGCAGAGAGAAGAAAAAACGGCACATCGCTGCTGTATGAAGAAAGTCCTGTGTTGTTTACCAACACAGGAGTCTCTTCTGTCATTCTCTCAGCTGATCAGCGGGTCCTGGACTTAATATCAATGGCTGGGACCCACTGATTGGATTGTGCTGCTGCAAATGACAGCATGGTCTTCTATGCGTGCATGCGCAAGTGTAACCGGATAAAAGACGCAATATAAAGGTGTTTTATGGGGCCTGTATGAGCCAAACTGTTGTAGTAAATTTACTGTGGTGGGTTGGCAAAGTGGTTATGAATGGCATTCAAAAACATGTTGAGGTTTTTGCAGTGATTGTCATGCGATTTGAGATCGTGGACAGAATTACGATTCCAAGTTGCCAAGTGTGAATGGAGCCTTATAATGTGCTGACCTGCCAAAGTCATGTATACCAATGTTCTCTGTACTGCTTTGAGCAGAGAAAAGTCTATAAGCTACAGCAGCCTCCAAGCTGCAGCCTGCATTTTATTAATGAGCCACAACATACAGTTTATAATGGGGTGTAACCTAGCCATTTCAGAATTTTAAAGAAAAGTGGATAGCAAAATCGATTTTCCATTTTAAATTGGCTATAAAGTCGCCACATGAAACAAACTATATTTCTGAAATTGCACCTTTCTCAACACCGTGAATACTTTCAAATTTCTACCCTACTAGTATTCCAATCATTTATATAAATTATATTTATTTTCAATTTCATTGCAGGCAGATTAACGAGAAGAAATTTTGAAAGGGCTTTACAGCAAAGTATGATGGATGGAGCAGGTGAAAAGCCATTTCCTTGCACTGGATGTGACAAATCCTTTACAGCAAAAATTTGTTTAATTAATCAAGTGAGGATTCACACAGGGGAAAAGCCATTTATGTGTTCAGAATGTGACAAGAGCTTCTCACGAAAGAATTATCTTATTCAGCATCTGAGGATTCACACAGGAGAGAAGCCATACCATTGTTCTGAATGTGATCAAAAGTTTTCACAACAAAATTCATTGACTTTACACAAGATGATTCACACAGGAGAGAAGCCGTATCAGTGTACTGAATGTGATAAATATTTCAACAACAAAGCAAACCTCACAAAACATCTGAGGATTCACACAGGAGAGAAGCCTTTCAGATGTTCAGAATGTAACAAGTCCTTCTCAATAATATCCAGTCTTTATACACATCAGAGGATTCACACAGGAGAGAAGCCTTTCAGATGTTCAGAATGTAACAAGTGCTTCTCAGAAATATCCAGTCTTTCTAGACATCAGAGGATTCACACAGGAGAGAAGCCTTTCAGATGTTCAGAATGTAATAAATGTTTTAGAAATAAATTCAACCTGTATGATCACCAGAGGATCCACACGGGAGAGAAGCCATTTAGATGTTCAAAATGTGCAAAGTGCTTCTCTACAAAGTCCAATCTGACACAACACCTAAAAAGACATACATAGAGAAGTCATTTAGATGTTCAGAAAGTGCTTAATACAAAAAGAAAAAATGTTCTTGTGATCAGAAGACTTACAGGAAAGAGGCTGTGTCCTTGTTCTTAACCACTTGACCTCTGGAAGATTTACCCCTCCCCCCTTCATGACCAGGCCATTTTTTTTTCAATATGGCACTGCGTTACTTTAACTTACAATTTGTGCTTTTTGTGTGACGCTGTACCAAAAAAAATAAATGTCCTTTTTTCTCACAAATAGAGATTTCTATGGTTTTTATTTTTGCACTACAAACAAACACAGACTGACAATTTTGAAAAAAGAAAATAATATATTTCACTTTTTGCCAAAAAAACATATCTAATAAGAAAAAATGAAAAAAAAAATGTCATTCAAATTCCAATAAGCGTTTATTGATTGGTTAATGCAAAAGTTAAAGCATCTGCAAACTATGGGATGTTATTTACATTATTTGTTTTTTGGTTTTTTTTGTTTTGTTTATAGTTTTTCCTTTTTAATAGTGTAGCGGGGTCTTCAGATTTAGTGGGATACACCTGGGGGTAGTGTGACCCAGGTGTGTAATTATGTCAGGGTTTAGACCCCTTTTTGTTATTCGTGGAGGATTGGGGGATGTAATATTCTCCTTTGCCTGTGGGTGGCAGAGTACCTACAGGCTTCAGGTAGAATCATCACCATAGTGCTACCCTTTTTTTGTTCCTTCCTGGAGATGGTACGGCTGGGGCGGGGAACCCGCCGTGGTGTTGATGGGAGGAGATAAAAGGGGGAGACGCCCTCGCCACGAGGTCTTCGGGGATCATCTCGTCACGCGCCCAGGCACCTTCGGCCTGGGTGCGGGCGGTTCAAGGTTCCGGCCTAGGCGCCCTAGGCCTGGCCGGAATGAAGCTGGGATTCCATCCCAGGCACCTTCAGCCTGGGATGAGGTACTATTGAGGAGGCCTGGGACCCAGTGACTCCGACTGGGTCCCGCAAGGGTGAAGTGATTCCAGGGTGCCCCTTGCGAGGGGACCCGCATCTGAGGTGAGGAGGCTGGGGGAGGTCACCCGTCCGAAGATTTCGGTGCAGCATCAACCCGGTTACGGATGGGCCTCCGGTAACTCTCTTGGAGGACATCTTCCCCTGATAAGGGCTGCAACGCAGCGGAGGTATTCAAATTAAGACTCCTGCAACCCTTGGTCATAGCACAGGGGGTGTAGGGACCCAGATCAGTATAGTGCCTCGACCTGCTCATCCCACCGTATCCTGCCATCGCATTGCCTGTATGTGGAGATACGAAATAAAACCAACAGTTGGACTGTGATCGGTGTATGGACTCTGTTAATGGGAACAAAGGGTAGTTTGGTGGTTTTCTGCACAACAGACTCGGTACATGCCCAAGACACACCGGCCCGAGGAAACATCAGATATTGGCCTTCACCTCACCCACAGTTATGGGGAGGACATGGGCCGTAGCGCACCTCACTCTGTCGCGTGACATACCCCTAGCTAAAGAGGACGGGGTGAGGGGGATGCTACACGTGGGGGCTCGTACGGGATGCGTGTGTGTCTCAACGATGGAACTGAGAACGTCTGTGTTTGAACTTTGCTGCCCGGAGGAGTTCCGAGCAGGTCGGCCATGTGATTGGCTAAAGTGCATCCCTGCTCGGAGTTGTGGACATGACCCTAAGTCGGGAAAGGCCCACGCGGAGGAGCGTAAAAAGGGAGAGGTCCAGCCGTGTGAAGTACTACATGTGGGGACTGTTAATGCACTGCGCCACGAGGCACCCCGTGACTGCGCGATTTGTGGACGGAGGCTGGCGAATGCCCGCGAAAACGTGCAAGTCATGGGAGGAGTCTGGCCACGTGTGGAGATACACGTGGAGACTCCGGCGCGTGGTCAGCGCGTGATGGAGCAGCAAGTGGTCGGAATGAATTCAAGCTCTCCGTGGATGCCGGTATCCTACCCTATGAAGATGACTGCATTTGCTGCTCCCCTGACAGACACGGGGATAAGGCTCAGGCCCCGAGGACAGTTGGCTCTGTATTCATGCAGAGACACAGAGGCCCTCGGTGTGATCTGTCCCGGATGCTCGGGACTGGTGGTCCAACTAAAGCCGTTCGGGCGATGTGAAGCGTGCAAAGAGTTTCTTTTTGAGGTCGAATCATCCACAGTAAGGCCCCGGGCCCTTCGCCTCAACTGCATCACAGGAACCGCCACTCCGGAGGGAGAGATCCAGGCCATTGAGGAGGTCCCCGTACGCGCTGACCAACCAGAGACGGAAAGAGAGAAATCCGAGGGCTCTGCTTCGGTCACCACAGATTCCCTGCTGCCACCTCCGAAGAGGAAAGTCGGCCTGGTACAGGCATCCTATGGTCGTGGTCGAGCTTCTCCCCGCCGCTTGCCTGGCCTAGATGGCGCCGGTAGAGCAGAGAGTCCCGGACATCCCAGTTCCTCAGAAGGTCCAGGTGAGCTAGGGGCTGGGACTGTGGTGTTGGTTGGAGGTGTCGGGAGTCCACAGTCGGTGGAGACCGCAAGGGAGGGTAGCCTTCCGTCTACTAGAGACTACCTTCCCGCCGAGATGTATGACACCTCCGACCTAGAGTCGTTGTCAGACTGTGGTGATGACAGAGAAATAGACGAACTGTTTCACCGGAAGGGCTGGGACAGACGCCCACTACCTGTGCTGTGTAAACCGCAGGATTCCCCCATGTCCATAGAAGACAGTACGCTCCGGGCGCAGGCCCCGGAGTTCCCGAGGAAATCTAGTCCTCCGACCGACCTTCCACTTTCAACCACATCACCCGCTCCGATAGTGGGGACGCAGCGTGCTTCGTTGCGGGCACCAAAGGCAAAGCAACTCGAGATGGTGAAGGTACCTCGGCACCCGGAGGCCATCGTACAGCCAGGAGAAGGCGAGCGAGATGTGATGCCACCTCTAGCCAGATTGCAGAGACTTTTCTCCCAAAGAGTCGCCCGTGAATATGGGTGGGAGTACCCCTACTTGCCTCGGGACTTATTGTATGAAGTCGAAGTTTTGCGACAAAGGTGGTACGACGAGTTTGTATGGGAAAAGCTCAAAGTGCCTCATGCCCGGCGATACCTGTCGTGTTCGCCGCCTGTATCTAAAAAGTTTAGAGACTGTAGAGCTGATTGGAGACTGGGGCGCCATATTCATGCCGATAAGGTGCTCATCTGCAGGAAAGGAGAGGATGTCGAATATTTGGTGGAAGTGTTTGACAAGCACCTGAAGCCCCTATTTTTGCCGGATCCAAGGTTTTACTTGTAGGAGAAGTGAGCTCCTATTTTGTTTGCTGTTGAACTTTCTGGAAGGAACATTCCCAGACGCTCAGAACTGCGCCCTACTTTTGTTTTGATTTGGGCTTTTCTTTCACTCACTGGAGACTTGGGAGCTGTTGTTTTTCTCCCTCTTCTTCATGTGCCAAAGGCAGAGACTCTGGGGGTAAAAGTTAGCATAGAAAAGCAGGAAGAGGGAGGATCTCGGCAAGTGTCATGACCGTGGCGCTGTCAACAGGTGGCAGTGTTGTGCAACGACTGTTTGAAAATTTTACACATGCATCACTTTGCTTATTGGAGTGAGTGGGTCTCTCGGCTGACAGACCTATTCATTCCAAGTTAACACAGATTGTTAGGATGTTGTTTTTGTTCCCCTTCTGCAGGAGATTCATCGGTCAAGACTACTGAGTATGGGGTGGTTCTTAGACAGTGATGGGAGGGATTGTACATGTGTACAGAATAGATGTTTTATGCAAAAGTTTATCGTTTTATATTTTTCCTTTCCCTTTTGAGCAGGTCTTGGCACACTTAGTATTCACAGATTTGGGGACAGCCTCAGGGGCTTGCTCCATGTCACCACTCCATGGGAGACATGGGTGTGCACCTGACGCTGGGGACCAGCGTCAAATCACAAGGGGGAGTGTGTAGCGGGGTCTTCAGATTTAGTGGGATACACCTGGGGGTAGTGTGACCCAGGTGTGTAATTATGTCAGGGTTTAGACCCCTTTTTGTTATTCGTGGAGGATTGGGGGATGTAATATTCTCCTTTGCCTGTGGGTGGCAGAGTACCTACAGGCTTCAGGTAGAATCATCACCATAGTGCTACTTTTTTTGTTCCTTCCTGGAGATGGTACGGCTGGGGCGGTGAACCCGCCGTGGTGTTGATGGGAGGAGATAAAAGGGGAGACGCCCTCGCCACAAGGTCTTCGGGGATCATCTCGTCACGCACCCAGGCACCTTCGGCTTGGGTGCGGGCGGTTCAAGGTTCTGGCCTAGGCGCCTTCAGCCTGGGATGAGGTACTATTGAGGAGGCCTGGGACCCAGTGGCTCCGACTGGATCCCGCAAGGGTGAAGTGATTCCAGGGTGCCCCTTGCGAGGGGACCCGCATCTGAGGTGAGGAGGCTGGGGGAGGTCACCCGTCCGAAGATTTCGGTGCAGCGTCAACCCGGTTACGGATGGGCCTCCGGTAACTCTCTTGGATGACATCTTCCCCTGATAAGGGCTGCAACGCAGCGGAGGTATTCGAATTAAGACTCCTGCAACCCTTGGTCATAGCACAGGGGGTGTAGGGACCCAGATCAGTATAGTGTCTCGACCTGCTCATCCCACCGTATCCTGCCATCGCATTGCCTGTATGTGGAGATACGAAATAAAACCAACAGTTGGACTGTGATCGGTGTATGGACTCTGTTAATGGGAGCAAAGGGTAGTTTGGTGGTTTTCTGCACAACAGACTCGGTACATGCCCAAGACACACCGGCCCGAGGAAACATCAGATATTGGCCTTCACCTCACCCACAGTTATGGGGAGGACATGGGCCGTAGCGCACCTCACTCTGTCGCGTGACATACCCCTAGCTAAAGAGGACGGGGTGAGGGGGATGCTACAATAGTAATAAGCGATCAGTGATTTATAATAGGACTGTTATATTGCGGCAGGCAGTCGTGAACCTTTTGACACTTTTTGGGGACCAATGTCACTAATACAGTGATCAGTGCTAAAAATATGCACTGTCACTGTACTAATGACACTGGCTGGGAATGGGTTAAACATCAGGGGTGATCAAAGCCAGTGTTTGTGCACAGTGTGGAAGGTGCTTTTACTAGGTAAAGGCATGGATTCATGCTTTACAGGAACACAGGATCCATGTCTTCTGTACAGACAGAACAGCAATCTGCCTTCTTTACATAACCAGATCGCCGTTCTGGCTCTCTGCCTAATGATCGTCAGGTGCTGGTGAACATCGATTACGTGGTACCCGCAGATCAGCTTCCGCTGTGTCTACTCACAGCAGCGAGTCACTGGTGGCGGGCATGCACACCCCAGACCCAGAAGTGTTGGATCTCGTACCTAGAACGTGATATGGTGCAGCAGTGCAACCTTGCTGCCGTATATCTATGTTATACTGGCAGCAAGTGGTATAAAACGAAAATGTTTTACAATCAAACTCACACGTAAGAAAAGGGAACTAAATGTTCCAAATGTTATCAATGCTTTAGACCAGTGGTTCTCAACCTGGGGGTCGGGACCCCCTCGGGGGTTGAATGATGATTTTCCAGTGGTCACCGAATCCTGGGCTGTTCCTGAAGCTCGCACCGCTCTCCCAGCCTCGTTGCGGCTGGCCAGCAGGGCTGTCCCTGGGGCCTGTGGCCACCCAGCTGGGCTTTTTCTGGAGCCCGCGGCCGCTCCCACTCAGTCTCTTTGCAGCCACCCATTCAGTTCACGGCATGGCTGGGGGACAGAGACTAGAGGTCAGCTGACTGGTGAGGAATGGGAAGTGGGAGGTGCTGGAGGAGACCCTATCTCCTGATTTTGGCATAGGTGTCACTGCTACGAGACACCACAAAATCAGAAACACAGTGAGTAACACTATCTGTGATTATAGTTGCCATTAAAAATCCCCACTACAGTTCTCAGATCAGCAGATGACCTTGATCAAGAGCACCTAAGTTGGCTGATCAGAACTCCCCCCAGCACTGCCACTGATCCCATTTCCCCCACCAAGGAGTAAGAGAAGGAATAAAAATAAAGAATACATGGAAGGGAGAGGAAAAGAGGGGGAGGATCAGAGAGAAAGGATAAAAAAGACGGCTATAAAGAGGAATGGGGGGGGACAAGAAATTAGGATAGAGAGAGATACAAGGGAAAGAAAGGAGAACAAAGAAAAAGAGTGCTGCATCCTAAAATGTACCATCAGGGGTTTTGATACGGTATGAGTGGAAGGGACTCAGGGAGCGCTAAATGTCTGTGGGTTAAGAGCGCAAATTACTTGTCTTGCCTTGGGTGTGACAACCCACGCTACGAAAATAATTTTACTGTTAGACGTCCCCACAACTTGGGAAATTTTATCAAGGGGTCACGGCACAAGAAAGGTTGAGAACCACTGCTTTAGACAGCAAACAAATCTGATTCAACACAAAAGAGTTCATCAGAGCCACTGTGAAAATAAACTGTAGTTACTGTATATTATGAATAAACATTTGGGTAACCGATGTAATGATTTAAGTAAATATGTTGAATGTGGGAAATGTATACTGAAAGATTATTTAAGTTTTTTACTGCAAAGTATAAGTCCCTCTCCAAGATGGTTGAGAATGTAATTGTCATGACAATCCAAAAGTGACTTTACTTAAATGTATCTGCCAGCTTTGGGTTAATATCGGGCAAAATCATTGATAAATATGCACCTAAAATAAAAACCGTCAATAGTCCTTGAATTTATGTTTCAAAAAGTTGAATTACAAACTAAGGTCTCATTCACATGGGACCAGAACACGGTGAATCAGCTGTTTGATTATGCAGACAGCTGTTTTTTGAGCTGCCGGCTGCTGCATGCAGGCAGCCCATGTAAGTCTATGGAGGGGCAGCAGCTGTACAAACACAGCCACTCCTCCTAATATAACAGGTAGGGATGAGCCAAACTGGTCCTGGGTTTGGTTCAAGCAGTGTTTTGATGCTGAACCTGAACCCCACTGAAATCAATTTGTTGAATCAGATAAATCAAAAATGTCCATTTTCTTGGCTAACTTGGCAAAAGGTTGTAAAAAAAAATAAGTAGCATGGAGGAGGGCACTGCCCTTGGGAACATGTACCAGTACAAAAACAAAATTAAAGAATTACATTTGCAGGGGCAGTGATTTTTTTTTCTTTTTAAAATTTTTAAGCACTTTCCAAAAAAAAATGGTTTTAAATTCCAGCAAATGAAATCTCCCTTCTGGCTTCTATTTAACCACTTCAATCCAGGGCATTTTTACCCCCTTCCTGCCCAGGCCAATTATAGGCTTTCAGTGCTGTAACATTTTGAATGACAATTGCGCGGTCATGCAACACTGTACCCATATGAAATTTTGATAATTTTTTTCCCCCACAAATAGAGCTTTCTTTTGGTGGTATTTGAACACCTCTGCGGGTTTTATTTTTTGCGCTATAAACAAAAAAATAGCGTCAATTTAGAAAAAAAAAACACAATTTTTTTACTTTTTGCTATAATAAATATCCCATTTAACCACTTAACGACCGCCTCCAGTAGATATACGTCGGCAGAATAGCATGGAGAGGCACATACACATACCTGTACGCCCCCTTTAACAACCCGACGTGGGGGTCGCGCGCACGCCGGCGGCGGCGCACTCGTGACCCCGCTACCTTCCCCATGAGTCGGACCGCGGGTCCCGTGGACTCGATTGCCGCAGGGATCCCCTAGATCATCTCACGGAGGGATGGAGCGGGGAGATGTTAGTGTAAACACAACATCTCCCCGCTCGCCTACTGACACTGTCAGCGTTCTCCGCTCTGTGTAATCAGAGCGGAGATCGGTGATGTGTCACTCGTAGCCACGCCCCCTAACAGTAGTAATCACTCCCTTAGGCACACTTAACCCCTTCAGCGCCCCTAGTGGTTAACCCCTTCACTGCCAGTGTCATTTGTACAGTAACCAGTGCATTTTTATAGCGCTGATCGCTGTAAAAATGACAAAGTTCCCAAAAATGTGTCAAAATTGTCCGATGTGTCTGCCATAATGTCGCAGTCATGAAAAAAATCGCTGATCGCCACCATTACTAGTAAAAAAAAATATTAATAAAAATGCCATAAAACTATCCTCTATTTTGTAAAGGCTATAACTTTTGCGCAAACCAATCAATAAACGGCGATTGCGATTTTTTTTTTTACCAAAAATATGTAGAAGAATACGTATCGGCCTAAGCTGAGGAAAAAAATGTTTTTTATATATATTTTTTGGGGATATTTATTATAGCAAAAAGTAAAAAATATTGTTTTATTTTCAAAATTGTCGCTCTATTTTTGTTTATAGCGCAAAAAATGTAAACCGCAGAGGTGATTAAATAGCACCAAAAGAAAGCTCTATTTGTGGGAAAAAAAGGACGTCAATTTTGTTTGGGAGCCACGTCGCACGTGCAATTGTTAGTTAAAGCAACGCAGAGCCGAATCGCAAAAAGGGGCTTGGTCTTTATGCTGCATATTGGTCCGGGGCATAAGTGGTTAAAAAAAAAAAAAAAAATTTCTTCCTCAGTTTAGGCCAATATGTATTCTACTTCATATTTTTGGTAAAAAAAATCGCAATAAGCGTATATTGGTTTGCGCAAAAGTTATAGCCCCTCCAAAATAAGGGATAGATTTATGACATGTTTATTTTTTTTACTAGTAGTGGCGGCGATCTGCGATTTTTATCATGACTGTGACATTGCAGCGGACATATCAGACACCTTTGACACTATTTTGGGACCATACAGCGATCAGTGCTATAAAAATGCACTTATTACTGTATAAATGTCACTGGCAGGGAAGGGGTTAACACTAGGGGGCAATCAAGGGGTTAATAGTGTTACCTAGGGAGTGATTCTAACTGTAGGGGGAGGGGACTCACAAGGGGATGAGACCGATCGGTGTTCCTCTGTAATGGGAACACACCATCGGTCTCTTCTCACTTGACAGGTCGTGGATCTGTGTGTTTACACACACAGAGCCACGTCCCTGCTGTGTGACAGGCAATAGCGGGTGCCCGGTGGACATCGCGGCCGCCGGGCACGCGCATCGGCTCCCGAATGACGTGGCGCGTGTGCGCCCCCTAGAGGCCCGGGAAGCCAAAGACGTCATATGACGGCGGCCCGTAGGTTCAGAGGGTTCCTGTCATCGTCATATGACTATACCTTAGAAGGTTCCCCCAGGGAGTTATTTTAACGTAAAAGGAAAACTCCACGTTAATAAAAATTAATGCAATGCAACATTTAGTGATGATGAAATCATGGAATCCCTTTAACATAATATAATCTAAATGTTTGACTCATCAAACTGGTCTACACTGTTTACAGATATTAAAACTGAACACACTCCTGCCATTCTTTCTACAATGGAAATCAAATACTTTTTAGAAAGTTCTACCCCATATGGCTGAGGGGAGAAGCACAAAAGCGCCACTCTAAGTGCAGTAGTAACAGTAAATTTTAATGGATAAAATGAAGAGGGAGCATGTATGTACTCACAAACGTGGAGTTAAAAGTGGACATATAAGATGGAGGAGTCCATATTCTTTCTCAGGAAGAACGGCGGTGCGGAACCGATGGCGCCGGTAGCAGCCGGCGCTTTCTGGGCCGCGATTCGACTGATGCAGGGAGGAACGGAGCCAGGGATGGAGAGATCCTCAGCGGGCGTAGAGGCCGTGCTGCGAGCCATGACTCGCGGTGAACTTCCGAGTTGCTGGGAGATCAATGTGTTCCGGGTGACTGGAGAACCAATGGGTAAGCGCTTTCGGAGCATGCACTCCTTCATCAGACCAGGTCATTCACTGTTCAATTAAACCAATTAATTATTTACTGATTTTAACCCAAATGAGATTCAGTGTCATTGATTCTGCACAGTCACACTCATGCAACATCAGATGGAAAGGCATAAAATCTCACATGTAAAACGGCTATTATCGTGTATGTGAATCGGTCAGCAATAACTCTTGATGGTTTTATACAGTGTTTAAGCACTAGAAGGGTTAACTGTCACTTTTTTAAGGAAAGCCAGGCAAGTGGGATGTATCCCCATATTTAAAAAAAAACTGTGACGGCTGAAATTCAAACTACCAGTATGTATGGGAAGGCTGAATGTACCCAGGTTTATTGATCAATCAATTTGGGTACAACTAGCCTGCTGGATTTTACATGCGATTATTGCAAGCAGCTGTTATAGCCTTTAGCAATAATCACCTGGTCTTCTCCCGGTATGGATGGCTTCTGATGCCCCTCCACCAGGAGAACACAATAGAAATTTCTTTCCTGAAACCCATGGTTGAAAGAAAAAAAATTGTAATGTCTATAGCCAGCCTAAAGTTTCTTTTTTTTCTAAATGTACATCAGAATATAAAACAAATGAAATGAAACTGGTCATACTGATCCACATCTGATAATGGTCAGAGAATAACATAATAAAACAGATTATAACAATGGAAACAAAACAAAGAGCAACACCCAAGCACAGAGCCTGTACACAAGGTGAATGACATCCTTTACGTGGCCCTTCTGTATTTACATTTCCTTTGTTTGAAGAACCTATTTGGGCATCTGACATGAATAATACAAATTTGTTTTGGTACAATGGGGACTTTGGTGGTTCTTTGTCCACACCACAAATACAGGGCCACTAAATATAAATAGACATTCATTCACAGAATACAATGATTAGTGAAATTATTATTAGAAAACATTCATCATAGTTTTTATTTTCTATCTCTCATGCAATATAAGTAGACAAATCCACCCATCAACAAGCCAAACTATCTTCAGATTCCTGCTGAGTTCTATATTAAACAGCCAAGCATGCATTTAGACAAACTGCTACTCCAAGTGGGTCCACGTCACTGTCCTCCACAATTATTAAGTATTCAGATGCTAGCCTAGTTCATCCAACTGTGCACAATATACCATCCAAAAATCTTTATTGAGGTAGTAAAAGCTTTCCAATATAAGACTTTGAACCCGTGAGGACACAGAAAATTAATGTGTTCCATGCTATCTCAGTGCATTTTTTTGGATGTTATATTGCGCTAAGCATATCGTACATACTCAAATATAAGACGAGATTTTCAGCCCTTTTTTTGGGCTGAAAGTCCCCCCCCCCTCGGCTTATACTCGAGTCAGCGAACTTTTTACATTGGAAATAGTACCTGTAAAGAAGTTGCGGCTGCGGCGTCCATCGTTCAAATTCCGCGGTCTCTTCCTGTTCCTTCTGTGATAGGCGATTCTCATCAGACACTCTCCGCCTATCACGAACGTTCTCTCATCCTCAGTTTCCCAGCAGACGTCTGTGATTGGCGGAACACCCAACACAGGGTGTTAGGAAACAGTGAGGATAGGAAACAGTGAGGATAGGAAACAGTGAGCTAGGAAACAGTGAGGATAGGAACAGTAAGGATGGGAACAGTGAGGATAGGGAACAGTGAGGATAGGAACAGTAAGGATGGGAACAGTGAGGATAGGGAACAGTGAGGATGGGAACAGTAAGGATGGGAACAGTGAGGATAGGAACAGTAAGGATAGGAACAGTAAGGATGGGAACAGTGAGGATAGGAACAGTAAGGATGGGAACAGTAAGGATGGGAACAGTGAGGCATTGTTGACCCTCGGCTTATACTCGAGTCAGTAAGTTTTCCCAGTTTTTTGTGGCAACATTAGGTACCTCGGCTTATACTCAAGTTGGCTTATACTCGAGTATATACGGTACATGTTTAGTTCAAACAAATTTCAAACAGACTTCTTTTTCTGCGGGAAAATATTAAAGTATTCTGCATAGTGCCTACAAGACAATCTAATATATTAAGTTAAATTCATAAAGCTTTAAACAAGGGTGAGAATATTTATATTCAGCCTTGTGACTGTAATTTTGACTTCCCATTGGTCACAGCTGAAAATAACTTTTTGAAAATCAGGATCCTTCTCTTGTTTTTTTTCCCTCTGATTTGAACCTATATTTTTGAGCATCTAATGTTGCACTGTAAAATATATTGCTCTGTTCTTGGTGTCCATTGTGTCACTAGAAGCTTTGCCCCTGTAAATCCCAGTTACTTTACACATGAACATATCAAAAAAATATATTGTGTTTTACGTAAACAGCATAGTTTTTATTAAAAATCCTCAGCGGAGGAAAATATATTTTTATTAAAGTCTTATTCTGTGCTGCTGGTAAATTTACTAAATAAGTGGGGCCCCTTCCTGCCACTCCACCTGCAATGCATAAGTATGTCATGTGGAGGTGACAGCACAGGATTAAATGTACTCCCTGTGCCCCCCCACCATGTAACCAGGGTTTTCTGCGCCCATTGTAGCACCCGGTACACATCCGCGTGCACACCCTGGGCTTGTATTTGCATTTGTGCAGGTGTGCGGGGCAACGGGTTTCGACAATTTTTTTATTTTAATATAGTTTATTATGTTTTTTTTACTTTTTTCATTTAATTTTTACTTGATTTCTATCACAGGGGGTTAATAAACCCCTATGTGATAGCATTTGGCAGGTGACAGGTACTCTTTATGGAGACAGAAGGGGTCTAATAGATCCCAATTTCTCCCCTTCCCACCATCTAACCAAGCACAGATTGGCTTGGTTAGATGTGTCCCCTGGCTGTACTGGTCAGGAAAGGGTGCATAAGAACCTGGAAGTGATATCACTTTGTTATCATTCATTGTTTGCATGTGAGATCGAGGCATGGATTTGCCCTGGTTTCACTGCAATCTCTCCCCCCCCACCAAGGGCAGTTATGTTCCCAGCTCTGGTAAGCGCGGGACAGCCTGGGAACCATGGGAGGAGGGGGACCGTTGGCAGAAGGGGGAGGCACCACGCTGCCAGCTGTGTGAAAGTGAAAGTGATCGGTAGCTATGGAGCTTCCACATCACTTTCAATATAAAGCCGGTTGTTGGCTAAACAAAACCTGCACAAGCTGGTTGCTCCTTAAGTACCCATCAGCTTGTGATTAAATGTTCACTCTTTGAATGTACATAGTACGCCCAAAGAGCTGAACTGGTTATAGACAAAGTATAATAGCAGCCCGGAGTGGGAATATAAGAGAAGAAATAACACAGAATGAAAGTACCAAGTATACTATATAACATAAAAATTGTAAAATCATAAATGTCTACAAGTATCTGTATAACTTCTACAGCTTCCTCTGTCATTGATATTAAAATCACAGTATTGTCTCTTATAAATGCTAATGATATGTACAAACCATGGATTTTATATTTACATTCCCTCCTATTGTCTTCCCTCCAAACATTAAAATGTTAATGAACTTGTCATCTGACTGGAGCAAAAACTTGAATACAAATAAAAAGACAAGTAGACCTTTTAAGCAATTGGACACACACCTTCCATTGTTCTGAATAGATCCTTTTAGCCAATCCAAAGCTGTCTCATGTTAGTGAATGGGGGTGAAGTGAATATAAGGTGAAGCAGAACTCAGACAGGTAAAAGATAACTGGCAGATAAGGAGAACAAGGAGCAGCTGACGGATCCCAATATTACACCATACCAGGTAAGATATAGAACTTTCCATTTACGATTTGTTTTGTTCTTGTACATTTGTATCACAATTTATAGCCCTTGTCATTTGCATCTCGGTGTTACGTTATTTTATTATGTTTAATAATACATTTCCCTAATCATGAAGTCTCACCTTTCAAAAGGAAAGATATAATATTCAAAATGTGTTTTTTTTTTCTATGCAGAAAAATATATTGCCTTTCGATAACTTGTCCAATAGTTCTTTGTAAGCTCATATTTTTTAATGTAGATAATTTATATAATTACATACCTGACGTGCAATTGGTTTATTTGACTATCTGTGAATAGAGATTTTTATGTGCAAATTTTTATAAAAAGCCAAAACATTTCTTTTCATGTTAGATATAATGTGGAAGGGTAGAACCTCCTATCAATTTTGATTGCTGTCAATGAGAGACCATTGTCAAAAAAAAATTTGAAAATAGTGGGAAATCCAAAATGTATGGTAATATTGGAACAGGGGGTCAGGAGAAATCTTCCAATGGGGACAGCTGACAGTGACAATGAAAGTGGCAACTATCTAAGAGACTTTGAAGATATTTGATCTTACTTATTGTTGTATTTTCAATACAGGAAGTGAACAAATTGTATGTAATAAATATACCTTATGGAAATCAGACCAGATAAAAATAAGGGTTCTAGTATTCTCTACTCTATCCAAAGTGAAAAAAATATATAGGTTGGAGTTATGAGGGGACACTCATACATGGACAATCACCTAATGTTAATAAAGTTCCATAGGTTTTGGCATTTAGTAGACACCTTTTGAGTACCCTTGTGTGATTTTGGTTGTACCCCCCCCCCCGTTTTGAAGTTGCACGCCTTCTTATTATCTCCTCCTGTGGTCTACTCTGTGCGTCCCTTTGGGTGTGGCACATGGGATCCACGGATTAATTTGGGGTTCCCCCGGGTTGGACCCTTGAGCTCTCTGGTTTATCCATGTGGGTGGTTGGAATGGTTTGCATTAACGCTAAGTGGTTTTCTGATGAAGCGTTGACCACTTCAGCCCCAGAAGATTTGGCTGCCCAATGACCGGGCCACTTTTTGCGATTCGGCACTTCGTCGCTTTAACTGACAATTGCGCGATCGTGTGACGTTGCACCCAAACAGAATTTACGTTTTTTTTTTACCACAAATAGTGATTTCTTTTGGTGGTATTTGATCATCTCTGAGGTTTTTATTTTTTGCACTATAAACAAAGAGCGAAATTTTGAAAAAAAAAAGCAATATTTTTTATTTTTTGCTATAATAAATATCCCCAAAAAATATATAAACAAACAATTTTTTTCCTCAGTTTATGCCGATATGTATTCTTCTACATATTTTTGGTAAAAAAATCGCAATAAGCGTATATTGATTGGTTTACGCAAAAGTTATAGCGTCTACAAAATAGGGGATATTTTTATGACGTTTTTATTATAATTTATTTTTTTCTAGTAATGGCAGCGATCTGCGATTTATTTATTTTTTATTGTGACTGCGACATTATGACGGACACTTTTGACACCATTGTCATTTATACAGCGATCAGCGCTATAAAAAGGCACTGATTACTGTGTAAATGACACTGGCAGGGAAGGGGTTAACCACTAGACGGCAAGGAAGGGGTTAAGTGTGTCCTAGGGAGTGAGTCTAACTGTGGGGGGGCTGGGCTACGAGTGACACAACAGTGATCACTGCTCCCGATCACAGGGAGCAGTAGATCACTGTCCTGTCACTAGGCAGAACAGGGAAATGCCTTGTTTACATAGGTATCTCCCTGTTCTGCAGCTCCGTGACTCGATTGCGGCACACCGCTGGTCACGGAGCTCGTGGTGCCTGTGCACTGCCGGCGGCGCGCACTGGCACGGTGGCAAATTCAGGTACATTGCTTTGCGCAGCTGTGCCATTCTGCCGACGTATATAGTCGTTAGGCGGTCGGCAAGTGGTTAATGTTAATTACATATTTACATATGACTACATTATATTAACCTCCCTAGCGGTAATCCCGAGTCAGGCTCGGGGTGATTTTTTTTATGCTAAAATCGGTAACCCCGAGCCAGACTCGGGCTGCATCGCAGTATCCAGGGGAAGTAACTTACCTTGTTCCCTGGATCCTGCGATGTCCTTCCGCAGTGTGTGCGAGTCGTGTCTCGCTCGATCCTCACTGCCGAGTGCCGAGCTCCGTTCCCTGCGACGTTGCGGCGCACGGGGGCGGAGTTCAGCGCCAAATTCAAAAAAGTTTGTCCCTAGTGGTCTGCCCAGTGTCCTGCATGTACTTTTATAGAATAAAAACTGTTCTTTCTGCCTGGAAACTGGAGATTGTCCATAGCAACCAAAAAGTGTCCCTTTATGTCAAAAGTGATTTTAGACCAGCTAAAAAACAAATGCATTACAATCACTCGCAGAATTGAGCGATAGCGATTTGTGGGGAAATTCATCATCAAACAAAAAATCTAATGACAGCGACAATTCTGCAACTGAGCAAATTTCAGTGTTTTTGATTTGATTACATTATTGAATCATTTTTATTATAATTACATTATTATTTGTTATAATTATTTATAGTTATTTATTATATTATAATTTATGATTTTGTGTTTCAAACTTTATCATACCCGGGATGTCTACTAGACTCTTGTTTGGTCAGGTTTAAGTAATTACTAAGAATTGCAGGCCTACAATACATAACACCAAATTTCCATGCAAAATAATTGTACCGCTTTTGGTACATAATTCCAGACAGAATCATACCGCCAGGGAGGTTAATTTATTTTTATTTATTTATATTACTTATATTCACCACGCTTATTATGTTCAAATTCCCTGTGCACTGTAAGCTCACTCAGTTAAAAAGCTGTGAAATGACGATACCACAGTCATACTGTTGCTTTTAAAAAAAAGGAGAGAGATGCTGCACATTTAGGCCCCTCGTGTTCCCACTAGCAATGTTTCTAGCGAGATTTACTTCCACGTGTTGTATATAGAGCAGCCCTATGTGCATTTGTCAGATTTGAGCACAGCTTTATCTAGTCTCTGTCATGCAAAAGAAGCTCATGCATCTTTTTGGTTAAGGAGCTTTGTGCGATTTTTTTAAACGTGAGTTTTGACACAATTGCTGTGCAATTCTGTTGTGCGACAATCAAGGCAAAATCCCATTGTGTTTGGGGTGCCATTAACCACTTGATTTTACCCCCTTCATAACCAGGCCATTTTATTCTATTTAGCACTGTGCTACTATAACTGGTAATTGCTCAGTTATGTAATGTTGTAAGCAAACAAAATGTATATGTCGCACACAGATCTTTTTCCCCCTCTTACCTTCTCAAGCAGGAGGATAAGACACACCATGCCACATGCCCATGTCCTCTAGATTATAAAGGACAGACGGTGTTACATACTTGGGTCCCGCAGCGAGTTGCTCCCTTTTTCTGGTTCTCCCCTCTAGGTTATAGAGGCGAGTCTTTACCTTTCCCAATTGAGCAAATTAGGTCAATGTCCACACAACACGTCAACTCCAACGAGAGTTTATTTTATCTTGCTTTCAGTAACCAGAGAGTTGAAGTGAGAAAAAGGGTTAGCAGATAGAAATGGATTCAGGCACACTCTTGGCTTCATTGCCACTCGATCCCGAGTGGGTACAGCTCAATAGCACTATCAGCAGCAATGACTCAGTCCCCTCCAAGGACCAAGTCAAGGAGATCCCTCCTGAACTTGCAACACTCTGCAGAGGCAGTCTGCGAAGCAAGGAATCCTTCCCTCCGACAGGTCACCAGGCCTTTCCCGAGACAGCAATACTTTATCACTCGCCTCCTGTTATGGGACCGATCCTCCCCTGGCTTCCTCTATGTCAGAGCTGTCACCCTCACGCGGGTTCCCCGGGACTCCTCTTCGGTTGTAGACCCAGTTAAAGGTACCGGGCCTACCTGGAACTCTGCAGCCTCGGGCCGAAGGTGCCCGAGACTCCTCGGTCAAGATTGAGCGCACCCCCCTCTAAGGGGCAGCTCCCTCCGGGCATGGGCCCTGGGTATCTCTCCCTGAACAATGGCGTCTGCCCCTTATATACCCTCTCCCAGCATGCACAGCAGGCCAGAACCGCCCACCAGCAGCAGCCGAGAGAGGACATCCAATACCCACTCCATCACCTGTGGTTCAACCGCGGGTATAAGTGATAGAACCACCTATACGCCTAAAGGGGAACTGCACACCAGATGACACAGCAGTAAGGCAGAGTCCAAATAATTAGAAGACCTGAGCCAACTATTGCTCTGGTCACCCCTAAATTTAGGTATAGCAGGGTTTGAATTTGGGGACCCGCTACATATAAAAAAAAAATAATCATACATAAGAGCTTTATTTTGGTGATATTTGATCACCACTGGGTTTTTTATCTTTTGTGATATGAATGGAAAAAAAAAGACTTAACATTTTGGAACAATATTTTCTGTTATAAAAGAAACCCAAAATTTCTTAAAAAATTTGGGCCAAAATGTGTTCTGCTACATCTTTGATTTAAAAAATAAATCCCACGTGTATATTGATTGGTTTTGTGAAAGCTATAGTGTCTACAAACTATGGTACAGATGAAATTTGTATTACATTTTTTATACTAGTAATGGCGGTGATCAGCAACTTATAGTGGGCAGCGATCGTTAGTGCGGCAAACAATCTGACACTAAAGCTGAGGGGAACTGATTAACTGACACTGACATCCCCAGTGACACTAATACAGTGATCAGTGCTAAAAAATATACACTGTCCTAATGACACTGGTTGGGAGGGGATTAACATTTAGAGTGATCAAGGGGTTAAATGCGTGCCTAACAATGTTTAGCGTGTGTACTGTGTGCTCTTTTACTTAGCAATGTGCCGGTTTTTAATCCCTGCTCTGCAAAGAGAAGAAAAAACGGCACATCGCTGCTGTATGAAGAAAGTCCTGTGTTGTTTACCAACACATGAGTCTCTTCTGTCATTCTCTCAGCTGATCAGCGGGTCCTGGACTTAATATCAATGGCCGGGACCCACTGATTGGCTTGTGCTGCTGCAAATGACAGCATGGTCTTCTATGCGTGCATGCGCAAGTGTAACCGGATAAAAGACGCAATATAAAGGTGTTTTATGGGGCCTGTATGAGCCAAACTGTCGTAGTAAATTTACTGTGGTGGGTTGGCAAAGTGGTTATGAATGGCATTCAAAAACATGTTGAGGTTTTTGCAGTGATTGCCATGTGATTTGGGATCGTGGACAGAATTACGATTCCAAGTTGTCAAGTGTGAATGGAGCCTTATAATGTGCTGACCTGCCAAAGTCATGTATACCAATGTTCTCTGTACTGCTTTGAGCAGAGAAAAGTCTATAAGCTACAGCAGCCTCCAAGCTGCAGCCTGCATTTTATTATTGAGCCACAACATACAGTTTATAATGGGGTGTAACCTAGCCATTTCAGAATTTTAAAGAAAAGTGGATAGCAAAATCGATTTTCCATTTTAAATTGGCTATAAAGTCGCCACATGAAACAAACTATATTTCTGAAATTGCACCTTTCTCAACACCGTGAATACTTTCAAATTTCTACCCTACTAGTATTCCAATCATTTATATAAATTATATTTATTTTCAATTTCATTGCAGGCAGATTAACGAGAAGAAATTTTGAAAGGGCTTTACAGCAAAGTATGATGGATGGAGCAGGTGAAAAGCCATTTCCTTGCACTGGATGTGACAAATCCTTTACAGCAAAAATTTGTTTAATTAATCAAGTGAGGATTCACACAGGGGAAAAGCCATTTATGTGTTCAGAATGTGACAAGAGCTTCTCACGAAAGGGTCATCTTATTCAGCATCTGAGGATTCACACAGGAGAGAAGCCATACCATTGTTCTGAATGTGATCAAAAGTATTCACAACAAAATTCATTGACTTTACACAAGATGATTCACACAGGAGAGAAGCCGTATCAGTGTACTGAATGTGATAAATATTTCAACAACAAAGCAAACCTCACAAAACATCTGAGGATTCACACAGGAGAGAAGCCTTTCAGATGTTTAGAATGTAACAAGTGCTTTTCAGAAATATCCAGTCTTTATATACATCAGAGGATTCACACAGGAGAGAAGCCTTTCAGATGTTCAGAATGTAACAAGTGCTTCTCAATAATATCCAGTCTTTCTAGACATCAGAGGATTCACACTGGAGAGAAGCCTTTCAGATGTTCAGAATGTAATAAATGTTTTAGAAACAAATCCAACCTGTATGATCACCAGAGGATCCACACGGGAGAGAAGCCATTTAGATGTTCAAAATGTGCAAAGTGCTTCTCACAAAAATCAAATCTGACTCAACACCTGAAAAGACATACATAGGGAAGTCATTTAGATGTTCAGAAAGTGCTTAATACAAAAAGAAAAAATGTTCTTGTGATCAGAAGACTTACAGGAAAGAGGCTTTGTCCTTGTTCTTAACCACTTGACCTCTGGAAGATTTACCCCTCCCCCTTCATGACCAGGCCATTTTTTTTTCAATATGGCACTGCGTTACTTTAACTTACAATTTGTGCTTTTTGTGTGACGCTGTACCAAAAAAAAAAAAAAATTTCCTTTTTTTCTCACAAATAGAGATTTCTATGGTTTTTATTTTTGCACTACAAACAAACACAGACCTACAATTTTGAAAAAAGAAAATAATATATTTCACTTTTTGCCAAAAAAACATATCTAATAAGAAAAAATGAAAAAAAAAATGTCATTCAAATTCCAATAAGCGTTTATTGATTGGTTAATGCAAAAGTTAAAGCATCTGCAAACTATGGGATGTTATTTACATTATTTGTTTTTTGTTTTTTTTTGTTTTGTTTATAGTTTTTCCTTTTTAATAGTGTAGCGGGGTCTTCAGATTTAGTGGGATACACCTGGGGGTAGTGTGACCCAGGTGTGTAATTATGTCAGGGTTTAGACCCCTTTTTGTTATTCGTGGAGGATTGGGGGATGTAATATTCTCCTTTGCCTGTGGGTGGCAGAGTACCTACAGGCTTCAGGTAGAATCATCACCATAGTGCTACCCTTTTTTTGTTCCTTCCTGGAGATGGTACGGCTGGGGCGGGGAACCCGCCGTGGTGTTGATGGGAGGAGATAAAAGGGGGAGACGCCCTCGCCACGAGGTCTTCGGGGATCATCTCGTCACGCGCCCAGGCACCTTCGGCCTGGGTGCGGGCGGTTCAAGGTTCCGGCCTAGGCGCCCTAGGCCTGGCCGGAATGAAGCTGGGATTCCATCCCAGGCACCTTCAGCCTGGGATGAGGTACTATTGAGGAGGCCTGGGACCCAGTGACTCAGACTGGGTCCCGCAAGGGTGAAGTGATTCCAGGGTGCCCCTTGCGAGGGGACCCGCATCTGAGGTGAGGAGGCTGGGGGAGGTCACCCGTCCGAAGATTTCGGTGCAGCATCAACCCGGTTACGGATGGGCCTCCGGTAACTCTCTTGGAGGACATCTTCCCCTGATAAGGGCTGCAACGCAGCGGAGGTATTCAAATTAAGACTCCTGCAACCCTTGGTCATAGCACAGGGGGTGTAGGGACCCAGATCAGTATAGTGCCTCGACCTGCTCATCCCACCGTATCCTGCCATCGCATTGCCTGTATGTGGAGATACGAAATAAAACCAACAGTTGGACTGTGATCGGTGTATGGACTCTGTTAATGGGAACAAAGGGTAGTTTGGTGGTTTTCTGCACAACAGACTCGGTACATGCCCAAGACACACCGGCCCGAGGAAACATCAGATATTGGCCTTCACCTCACCCACAGTTATGGGGAGGACATGGGCCGTAGCGCACCTCACTCTGTCGCGTGACATACCCCTAGCTAAAGAGGACGGGGTGAGGGGGATGCTACACGTGGGGGCTCGTACGGGATGCGTGTGTGTCTCAACGATGGAACTGAGAACGTCTGTGTTTGAACTTTGCTGCCCGGAGGAGTTCCGAGCAGGTCGGCCATGTGATTGGCTAAAGTGCATCCCTGCTCGGAGTTGTGGACATGACCCTAAGTCGGGAAAGGCCCACGCGGAGGAGCGTAAAAAGGGAGAGGTCCAGCCGTGTGAAGTACTACATGTGGGGACTGTTAATGCACTGCGCCACGAGGCACCCCGTGACTGCGCGATTTGTGGGCGGAGGCTGGCGAATGCCCGCGAAAACGTGCAAGTCGTGGGAGGAGTCTGGCCACGTGTGGAGATACATGTGGAGACTCCGGCGCGTGGTCAGCGCGTGATGGAGCAGCAAGTGGTCGGAATGAATTCAAGCTCTCCGTGGATGCCGGTATCCTACCCTATGAAGATGACTGCATTTGCTGCTCCCCTGACAGACACGGGGATAAGGCTCAGGCCCCGAGGACAGTTGGCTCTGTATTCATGCAGAGACACAGAGGCCCTCGGTGTGATCTGTCCCGGATGCTCGGGACTGGTGGTCCAACTAAAGTCGTTCGGGCGATGTGAAGCGTGCAAAGAGTTTCTTTTTGAGGTCGAATCATCCACAGTAAGGCCCCGGGCCCTTCGCCTCAACTGCATCACAGGAACCGCCACTCCGGAGGGAGAGATCCAGGCCATTGAGGAGGTCCCCGTACGCGCTGACCAACCAGAGACGGAAAGAGAGAAATCCGAGGGCTCTGCTTCGGTCACCACAGATTCCCTGCTGCCACCTCCGAAGAGGAAAGTCGGCCTGGTACAGGCATCCTATGGTCGTGGTCGAGCTTCTCCCCGCCGCTTGCCTGGCCTAGATGGCGCCGGTAGAGCAGAGAGTCCCGGACATCCCAGTTCTTCAGAAGGTCCAGGTGAGCTAGGGGCTGGGACTGTGGTGTTGGTTGGAGGTGTCGGGAGTCCACAGTCGGTGGAGACCGCAAGGGAGGGTAGCCTTCCGTCTACTAGAGACTACCTTCCCGCCGAGATGTATGACACCTCCGACCTAGAGTCGTTGTCAGACTGTGGTGATGACAGAGAAATAGACGAACTGTTTCACCGGAAGGGCTGGGACAGACGCCCACTACCTGTGCTGTGTAAACCGCAGGATTCCCCCATGTCCATAGAAGACAGTACGCTCCGGGCGCAGGCCCCGGAGTTCCCGAGGAAATCTAGTCCTCCGACCGACCTTCCACTTTCAACCACATCACCCGCTCCGATAGTGGGGACGCAGCGTGCTTCGTTGCGGGCACCAAAGGCAAAGCAACTCGAGATGGTGAAGGTACCTCGGCACCCGGAGGCCATCGTACAGCCAGGAGAAGGCGAGCGAGATGTGATGCCACCTCTAGCCAGATTGCAGAGACTTTTCTCCCAAAGAGTCGCCCGTGAATATGGGTGGGAGTACCCCTACTTGCCTCGGGACTTATTGTATGAAGTCGAAGTTTTGCGACAAAGGTGGTACGACGAGTTTGTATGGGAAAAGCTCAAAGTGCCTCATGCCCGGCGATACCTGTCGTGTTCGCCGCCTGTATCTAAAAAGTTTAGAGACTGTAGAGCTGATTGGAGACTGGGGCGCCATATTCATGCCGATAAGGTGCTCATCTGCAGGAAAGGAGAGGATGTCGAATATTTGGTGGAAGTGTTTGACAAGCACCTGAAGCCCCTATTTTTGCCGGATCCAAGGTTTTACTTGTAGGAGAAGTGAGCTCCTATTTTGTTTGCTGTTGAACTTTCTGGAAGGAACATTCCCAGACGCTCAGAACTGCGCCCTACTTTTGTTTTGATTTGGGCTTTTCTTTCACTCACTGGAGACTTGGGAGCTGTTGTTTTTCTCCCTCTTCTTCATGTGCCAAAGGCAGAGACTCTGGGGGTAAAAGTTAGCGTAGAAAAGCAGGAAGAGGGAGGATCTCGGCAAGTGTCATGACCGTGGCGCTGTCAACAGGTGGCAGTGTTGTGCAACGACTGTTTGAAAATTTTACACATGCATCACTTTGCTTATTGGAGTGAGTGGGTCTCTCGGCTGACAGACCTATTCATTCCAAGTTAACACAGATTGTTAGGATGTTGTTTTTGTTCCCCTTCTGCAGGAGATTCATCGGTCAAGACTACTGAGTATGGGGTGGTTCTTAGACAGTGATGGGAGGGATTGTACATGTGTACAGAATAGATGTTTTATGCAAAAGTTTATCGTTTTATATTTTTCCTTTCCCTTTTGAGCAGGTCTTGGCACACTTAGTATTCACAGATTTGGGGACAGCCTCAGGGGCTTGCTCCATGTCACCACTCCATGGGAGACATGGGTGTGCACCTGACGCTGGGGACCAGCGTCAAATCACAAGGGGGAGTGTGTAGCGGGGTCTTCAGATTTAGTGGGATACACCTGGGGGTAGTGTGACCCAGGTGTGTAATTATGTCAGGGTTTAGACCCCTTTTTGTTATTCGTGGAGGATTGGGGGATGTAATATTTTCCTTTGCCTGTGGGTGGCAGAGTACCTACAGGCTTCAGGTAGAATCATCACCATAGTGCTACCTTTTTTTGTTCCTTCCTGGAGATGGTACGGCTGGGGCGGTGAACCCGCCGTGGTGTTGATGGGAGGAGATAAAAGGGGAGACGCCCTCGCCACAAGGTCTTCGGGGATCATCTCGTCACGCACCCAGGCACCTTCGGCTTGGGTGCGGGCGGTTCAAGGTTCTGGCCTAGGCGCCTTCAGCCTGGGATGAGGTACTATTGAGGAGGCCTGGGACCCAGTGGCTCCGACTGGATCCCGCAAGGGTGAAGTGATTCCAGGGTGCCCCTTGCGAGGGGACCCGCATCTGAGGTGAGGAGGCTGGGGGAGGTCACCCGTCCGAAGATTTCGGTGCAGCGTCAACCCGGTTACGGATGGGCCTCCGGTAACTCTCTTGGATGACATCTTCCCCTGATAAGGGCTGCAACGCAGCGGAGGTATTCGAATTAAGACTCCTGCAACCCTTGGTCATAGCACAGGGGGTGTAGGGACCCAGATCAGTATAGTGCCTCGACCTGCTCATCCCACCGTATCCTGCCATCGCATTGCCTGTATGTGGAGATACGAAATAAAACCAACAGTTGGACTGTGATCGGTGTATGGACTCTGTTAATGGGAGCAAAGGGTAGTTTGGTGGTTTTCTGCACAACAGACTCGGTACATGCCCAAGACACACCGGCCCGAGGAAACATCAGATATTGGCCTTCACCTCACCCACAGTTATGGGGAGGACATGGGCCGTAGCGCACCTCACTCTGTCGCGTGACATACCCCTAGCTAAAGAGGACGGGGTGAGGGGGATGCTACAATAGTAATAAGCGATCAGTGATTTATAATAGGACTGTTATATTGCGGCAGGCAGTCGTGAACCTTTTGACACTTTTTGGGGACCAATGTCACTAATACAGTGATCAGTGCTAAAAATATGCACTGTCACTGTACTAATGACACTGGCTGGGAATGGGTTAAACATCAGGGGTGATCAAAGCCAGTGTTTGTGCACAGTGTGGAAGGTGCTTTTACTAGGTAAAGGCATGGATTCATGCTTTACAGGAACACAGGATCCATGTCTTCTGTACAGACAGAACAGCAATCTGCCTTCTTTACATAACCAGATCGCCGTTCTGGCTCTCTGCCTAATGATCGTCAGGTGCTGGTGAACATCGATTACGTGGTACCCGCAGATCAGCTTCCGCTGTGTCTACTCACAGCAGCGAGTCACTGGTGGCGGGCATGCACACCCCAGACCCAGAAGTGTTGGATCTCGTACCTAGAACGTGATATGGTGCAGCAGTGCAACCTTGCTGCCGTATATCTATGTTATACTGGCAGCAAGTGGTATAAAACGAAAATGTTTTACAATCAAACTCACACGTAAGAAAAGGGAACTAAATGTTCCAAATGTTATCAATGCTTTAGACCAGTGGTTCTCAACCTGGGGGTCGGGACCCCCTCGGGGGTTGAATGATGATTTTCCAGTGGTCACCGAATCCTGGGCTGTTCCTGAAGCTCGCACCGCTCTCCCAGCCTCGTTGCGGCTGGCCAGCAGGGCTGTCCCTGGGGCTTGTGGCCACCCAGCTGGGCTTTTTCTGGAGCCCGCGGCCGCTCCCACTCAGTCTCTTTGCAGCCACCCATTCAGTTCACGGCATGGCTGGGGGACAGAGACTAGAGGTCAGCTGACTGGTGAGGAATGGGAAGTGGGAGGTGCTGGAGGAGACCCTATCTCCTGATTTTGGCATAGGTGTCACTGCTACGAGACACCACAAAATCAGAAACACAGTGAGTAACACTATCTGTGATTATAGTTGCCATTAAAAATCCCCACTACAGTTCTCAGATCAGCAGATGACCTTGATCAAGAGCACCTAAGTTGGCTGATCAGAACTCCCCCCAGCACTGCCACTGATCCCATTTCCCCCACCAAGGAGTAAGAGAAGGAATAAAAATAAAGAATACATGGAAGGGAGAGGAAAAGAGGGGGAGGATCAGAGAGAAAGGATAAAAAAGACGGCTATAAAGAGGAATGGGGGGGGGACAAGAAATTAGGATAGAGAGAGATACAAGGGAAAGAAAGGAGAACAAAGAAAAAGAGTGCTGCATCCTAAAATGTACCATCAGGGGTTTTGATACGGTATGAGTGGAAGGGACTCAGGGAGCGCTAAATGTCTGTGGGTTAAGAGCGCAAATTACTTGTCTTGCCTTGGGTGTGACAACCCACGCTACGAAAATAATTTTACTGTTAGACGTCCCCACAACTTGGGAAATTTTATCAAGGGGTCACGGCACAAGAAAGGTTGAGAACCACTGCTTTAGACAGCAAACACATCTGATTCAACACAAAAGAGTTCATCAGAGCCACTGTGAAAATAAACTGTAGTTACTGTATATTATGAATAAACATTTGGGTAACCGATGTAATGATTTAAGTAAATATGTTGAATGTGGGAAATGTATACTGAAAGATTATTTAAGTTTTTTACTGCAAAGTATAAGTCCCTCTCCAAGATGGTTGAGAATGTAATTGTCATGACAATCCAAAAGTGACTTTACTTAAATGTATCTGCCAGCTTTGGGTTAATATCGGGCAAAATCATTGATAAATATGCACCTAAAATAAAAACCGTCAATAGTCCTTGAATTTATGTTTCAAAAAGTTGAATTACAAACTAAGGTCTCATTCACATGGGACCAGAACACGGTGAATCAGCTGTTTGATAATGCAGCCAGCTGTTTTTTGAGCTGCCGGCTGCTGCATGCAGGCAGCCCATGTAAGTCTATGGAGGGGCAGCAGCTGTACAAACACAGCCACTCCTCCTAATATAACAGGTAGGGATGAGCCAAACTGGTCCTGGGTTTGGTTCAAGCAGTGTTTTGATGCTGAACCTGAACCCCACTGAAATCAATTTGTTGAATCAGATAAATCAAAAATGTCCATTTTCTTGGCTAACTTGGCAAAAGGTTGTAAAAAAAAATAAGTAGCATGGAGGAGGGCACTGCCCTTGGGAACATGTACCAGTACAAAAACAAAATTCAAGAATTACATTTGCAGGGGCAGTGATTTTTTTTTCTTTTTAAAATTTTTAAGCACTTTCCAAAAAAAAATGGTTTTAAATTCCAGCAAATGAAATCTCCCTTCTGGCTTCTATTTAACCACTTCAATCCAGGGCATTTTTACCCCCTTCCTGCCCAGGCCAATTATAGGCTTTCAGTGCTGTAACATTTTGAATGACAATTGCGCTGTCATGCAACACTGTACCCATATGAAATTTTGATAATTTTTTTCCCCCACAAATAGAGCTTTCTTTTGGTGGTATTTGAACACCTCTGCGGGTTTTATTTTTTGCGCTATAAACAAAAAAATAGCGTCAATTTAGAAAAAAAAACACAATTTTTTTACTTTTTGCTATAATAAATATCCCATTTAACCACTTAACGACCGCCTCCAGTAGATATACGTCGGCAGAATAGCATGGAGAGGCACATACACATACCTGTACGCCCCCTTTAACAACCCGACGTGGGGGTCGCGCGCACGCCGGTGGCGGCGCACTCGTGACCCCGCTACCTTCCCCATGAGTCGGACCGCGGGTCCCGTGGACTCGATTGCCGCAGGGATCCCCTAGATCATCTCACGGAGGGATGGAGCGGGGAGATGTTAGTGTAAACACAACATCTCCCCGCTCGCCTACTGACACTGTCAGCGTTCTCCGCTCTGTGTAATCAGAGCGGAGATCGGTGATGTGTCACTCGTAGCCACGCCCCCTAACAGTAGTAATCACTCCCTTAGGCACACTTAACCCCTTCAGCGCCCCTAGTGGTTAACCCCTTCACTGCCAGTGTCATTTGTACAGTAACCAGTGCATTTTTATAGCGCTGATCGCTGTAAAAATGACAAAGTTCCCAAAAATGTGTCAAAATTGTCCGATGTGTCTGCCATAATGTCGCAGTCATGAAAAAAATCGCTGATCGCCACCATTACTAGTAAAAAAAAATATTAATAAAAATGCCATAAAACTATCCTCTATTTTGTAAACGCTATAACTTTTGCGCAAACCAATCAATAAACGGCGATTGCGATTTTTTTTTTTACCAAAAATATGTAGAAGAATACGTATCAGCCTAAGCTGAGGAAAAAAAATGTTTTTTATATATATTTTTTGGGGATATTTATTATAGCAAAAAGTAAAAAATATTGTTTTATTTTCAAAATTGTCGCTCTATTTTTGTTTATAGCGCAAAAAATGTAAACCGCAGAGGTGATTAAATAGCACCAAAAGAAAGCTCTATTTGTGGGAAAAAAAGGACGTCAATTTTGTTTGGGAGCCACGTCGCACGTGCAATTGTTAGTTAAAGCAACGCAGAGCCGAATCGCAAAAAGGGGCTTGGTCTTTATGCTGCATATTGGTCCGGGGCATAAGTGGTTAAAAAAAAAAAAAAAAAAATTCTTCCTCAGTTTAGGCCAATATGTATTCTACTTCATATTTTTGGTAAAAAAAATCGCAATAAGCGTATATTGGTTTGCGCAAAAGTTATAGCCCCTCCAAAATAAGGGATAGATTTATGACATGTTTATTTTTTTTACTAGTAGTGGCGGCGATCTGCGATTTTTATCATGACTGTGACATTGCAGCGGACATATCAGACACCTTTGACACTATTTTGGGACCATACAGCGATCAGTGCTATAAAAATGCACTTATTACTGTATAAATGTCACTGGCAGGGAAGGGGTTAACACTAGGGGGCGATCAAGGGGTTAATAGTGTTACCTAGGGAGTGATTCTAACTGTAGGGGGAGGGGACTCACAAGGGGATGAGACCGATCGGTGTTCCTCTGTAATGGGAACACACCATCGGTCTCTTCTCACTTGACAGGTCGTGGATCTGTGTGTTTACACACACAGAGCCACGTCCCTGCTGTGTGACAGGCAATAGCGGGTGCCCGGTGGACATCGCGGCCGCCGGGCACGCGCATCGGCTCCCGAATGACGTGGCGCGTGTGCGCCCCCTAGAGGCCCGGGAAGCCAAAGACGTCATATGACGGCGGCCCGTAGGTTCAGAGGGTTCCTGTCATCGTCATATGACTATACCTTAGAAGGTTCCCCCAGGGAGTTATTTTAACGTAAAAGGAAAACTCCACGTTAATAAAAATTAATGCAATGCAACATTTAGTGATGATGAAATCATGGAATCCCTTTAACATAATATAATCTAAATGTTTGACTCATCAAACTGGTCTACACTGTTTACAGATATTAAAACTGAACACACTCCTGCCATTCTTTCTACAATGGAAATCAAATACTTTTTAGAAAGTTCTACCCCATATGGCTGAGGGGAGAAGCACAAAAGCGCCACTCTAAGTGCAGTAGTAACAGTAAATTTTAATGGATAAAATGAAGAGGGAGCATGTATGTACTCACAAACGTGGAGTTAAAAGTGGACATATAAGATGGAGGAGTCCATATTCTTTCTCAGGAAGAACGGCGGTGCGGAACCGATGGCGCCGGTAGCAGCCGGCGCTTGCTGGGCCGCGATTCGACTGATGCAGGGAGGAACGGAGCCAGGGATGGAGAGATCCTCAGCGGGCGTAGAGGCCGTGCTGCGAGCCATGACTCGCGGTGAACTTCCGAGTTGCTGGGAGATCAATGTGTTCCGGGTGACTGGAGAACCAATGGGTAAGCGCTTTCGGAGCATGCGCTCCTTCATCAGACCAGGTCATTCACTGTTCAATTAAACCAATTAATTATTTACTGATTTTAACCCAAATGAGATTCAGTGTCATTGATTCTGCACAGTCACACTCATGCAACATCAGATGGAAAGGCATAAAATCTCACATGTAAAACGGCTATTATCGTGTATGTGAATCGGTCAGCAATAACTCTTGATGGTTTTATACAGTGTTTAAGCACTAGAAGGGTTAACTGTCACTTTTTTAAGGAAAGCCAGGCAAGTGGGATGTATCCCCATATTTAAAAAAAAACTGTGACGGCTGAAATTCAAACTACCAGTATGTATGGGAAGGCTGAATGTACCCAGGTTTATTGATCAATCAATTTGGGTACAACTAGCCTGCTGGATTTTACATGCGATTATTGCAAGCAGCTGTTATAGCCTTTAGCAATAATCACCTGGTCTTCTCCCGGTATGGATGGCTTCTGATGCCCCTCCACCAGGAGAACACAATAGAAATTTCTTTCCTGAAACCCATGGTTGAAAGAAAAAAAATTGTAATGTCTATAGCCAGCCTAAAGTTTCTTTTTTTTCTAAATGTACATCAGAATATAAAACAAATGAAATGAAACTGGTCATACTGATCCACATCTGATAATGGTCAGAGAATAACATAATAAAACAGATTATAACAATGGAAACAAAACAAAGAGCAACACCCAAGCACAGAGCCTGTACACAAGGTGAATGACATCCTTTACGTGGCCCTTCTGTATTTACATTTCCTTTGTTTGAAGAACCTATTTGGGCATCTGACATGAATAATACAAATTTGTTTTGGTACAATGGGGACTTTGGTGGTTCTTTGTCCACACCACAAATACAGGACCACTAAATATAAATAGACATTCATTCACAGAATACAATGATTAGTGAAATTATTATTAGAAAACATTCATCATAGTTTTTATTTTCTATCTCTCATGCAATATAAGTAGACAAATCCACCCATCAACAAGCCAAACTATCTTCAGATTCCTGCTGAGTTCTATATTAAACAGCCAAGCATGCATTTAGACAAACTGCTACTCCAAGTGGGTCCACGTCACTGTCCTCCACAATTATTAAGTATTCAGATGCTAGCCTAGTTCATCCAACTGTGCACAATATACCATCCAAAAATCTTTATTGAGGTAGTAAAAGCTTTCCAATATAAGACTTTGAACCCGTGAGGACACAGAAAATTAATGTGTTCCATGCTATCTCAGTGCATTTTTTTGGATGTTATATTGCGCTAAGCATACCGTACATACTCAAATATAAGACGAGATTTTCAGCTCTTTTTTTGGGCTGAAAGTCCCCCCCCCCTCGGCTTATACTCGAGTCAGCGAACTTTTTACATTGGAAATAGTACCTGTAAAGAAGTTGCGGCTGCGGCGTCCATCGTTCAAATTCCGCGGTCTCTTCCTGTTCCTTCTGTGATAGGCGATTCTCATCAGACACTCTCCGCCTATCACGAACGTTCTCTCATCCTCAGTTTCCCAGCAGACGTCTGTGATTGGCGGAACACCCAACACAGGGTGTTAGGAAACAGTGAGGATAGGAAACAGTGAGGATAGGAAACAGTGAGCTAGGAAACAGTGAGGATAGGAACAGTAAGGATGGGAACAGTGAGGATAGGGAACAGTGAGGATAGGAACAGTAAGGATGGGAACAGTGAGGATAGGGAACAGTGAGGATGGGAACAGTAAGGATGGGAACAGTGAGGATAGGAACAGTAAGGATAGGAACAGTAAGGATGGGAACAGTGAGGATAGGAACAGTAAGGATGGGAACAGTAAGGATGGGAACAGTGAGGCATTGTTGACCCTCGGCTTATACTCGAGTCAGTAAGTTTTCCCAGTTTTTTGTGGCAACATTAGGTACCTCGGCTTATACTCAAGTTGGCTTATACTCGAGTATATACGGTACATGTTTAGTTCAAACAAATTTCAAACAGACTTCTTTTTCTGCGGGAAAATATTAAACTATTCTGCATAGTGCCTACAAGACAATCTAATATATTAAGTTAAATTCATAAAGCTTTAAACAAGGGTGAGAATATTTATATTCAGCCTTGTGACTGTAATTTTGACTTCCCATTGGTCACAGCTGAAAATAACTTTTTGAAAATCAGGATCCTTCTCTTGTTTTTTTTCCCTCTGATTTGAACCTATATTTTTGAGCATCTAATGTTGCACTGTAAAATATATTGCTCTGTTCTTGGTGTCCATTGTGTCACTAGAAGCTTTGCCCCTGTAAATCCCAGTTACTTTACACATGAACATATCAAAAAAATATATTGTGTTTTACGTAAACAGCATAGTTTTTATTAAAAATCCTCAGCGGAGGAAAATATATTTTTATTAAAGTCTTATTCTGTGCTGCTGGTAAATTTACTAAATAAGTGGGGCCCCTTCCTGCCACTCCACCTGCAATGCATAAGTATGTCATGTGGAGGTGACAGCACAGGATTAAATGTACTCCCTGTGCCCCCCCCACCATGTAACCAGGGTTTTCTGCGCCCATTGTAGCACCCGGTACACATCCGCGTGCACACCCTGGGCTTGTATTTGCATTTGTGCAGGTGTGCGGGGCAACGGGTTTCGACAATTTTTTTATTTTAATATAGTTTATTATGTTTTTTTTACTTTTTTCTTTTAATTTTTACTTGATTTCTATCACAGGGGGTTAATAAACCCCTATGTGATAGCATTTGGCAGGTGACAGGTACTCTTTATGGAGACAGAAGGGGTCTAATAGATCCCAATTTCTCCCCTTCCCACCATCTAACCAAGCACAGATTGGCTTGGTTAGATGTGTCCCCTGGCTGTACTGGTCAGGAAAGGGTGCATAAGAACCTGGAAGTGATATCACTTTGTTATCATTCATTGTTTGCATGTGAGATCGAGGCATGGATTTGCCCTGGTTTCACTGCAATCTCTCCCCCCCCACCAAGGGCAGTTATGTTCCCAGCTCTGGTAAGCGCGGGACAGCCTGGGAACCATGGGAGGAGGGGGACCGTTGGCAGAAGGGGGAGGCACCACGCTGCCAGCTGTGTGAAAGTGATCGGTAGCTATGGAGCTTCCACATCACTTTCAATATAAAGCCGGTCGTTGGCTAAACAAAACCTGCACAAGCTGGTTGCTCCTTAAGTACCCATCAGCTTGTGATTAAATGTTCACTCTTTGAATGTACATAGTACGCCCAAAGAGCTGAACTGGTTATAGACAAAGTATAATAGCAGCCCGGAGTGGGAATATAAGAGAAGAAATAACACAGAATGAAAGTACCAAGTATACTATATAACATAAAAATTGTAAAATCATAAATGTCTACAAGTATCTGTATAACTTCTACAGCTTCCTCTGTCATTGATATTAAAATCACAGTATTGTCTCTTATAAATGCTAATGATATGTACAAACCATGGATTTTATATTTACATTCCCTCCTATTGTCTTCCCTCCAAACATTAAAATGTTAATGAACTTGTCATCTGACTGGAGCAAAAACTTGAATACAAATAAAAAGACAAGTAGACCTTTTAAGCAATTGGACACACACCTTCCATTGTTCTGAATAGATCCTTTTAGCCAATCCAAAGCTGTCTCATGTTAGTGAATGGGGGTGAAGTGAATATAAGGTGAAGCAGAACTCAGACAGGTAAAAGATTACTGGCAGATAAGGAGAACAAGGAGCAGCTGACGGATCCCAATATTACACCATACCAGGTAAGATATAGAACTTTCCATTTACGATTTGTTTTGTTCTTGTACATTTGTATCACAATTTATAGCCCTTGTCATTTGCATCTCGGTGTTACGTTATTTTATTATGTTTAATAATACATTTCCCTAATCATGAAGTCTCACCTTTCAAAAGGAAAGATATAATATTCAAAATGTGTTTTTTTTTTCTATGCAGAAAAATATATTGCCTTTCGATAACTTGTCCAATAGTTCTTTGTAAGCTCATATTTTTTAATGTAGATAATTTATATAATTACATACCTGACGTGCAATTGGTTTATTTGACTATCTGTGAATAGAGATTTTTATGTGCAAATTTTTATAAAAAGCCAAAACATTTCTTTTCATGTTAGATATAATGTGGAAGGGTAGAACCTCCTATCAATTTTGATTGCTGTCAATGAGAGACCATTGTCAAAAAAAAAATTTGAAAATAGTGGGAAATCCAAAATGTATGGTAATATTGGAACAGGGGGTCAGGAGAAATCTTCCAATGGGGACAGCTGACAGTGACAATGAAAGTGGCAACTATCTAAGAGACTTTGAAGATATTTGATCTTACTTATTGTTGTATTTTCAATACAGGAAGTGAACAAATTGTATGTAATAAATATACCTTATGGAAATCAGACCAGATAAAAATAAGGGTTCTAGTATTCTCTACTCTATCCAAAGTGAAAAAAATATATAGGTTGGAGTTATGAGGGGACACTCATACATGGACAATCACCTAATGTTAATAAAGTTCCATAGGTTTTGGCATTTAGTAGACACCTTTTGAGTACCCTTGTGTGATTTTGGTTGTACCCCCCCCCCCGTTTTGAAGTTGCACGCCTTCTTATTATCTCCTCCTGTGGTCTACTCTGTGCGTCCCTTTGGGTGTGGCACATGGGATCCACGGATTAATTTGGGGTTCCCCCGGGTTGGACCCTTGAGCTCTCTGGTTTATCCATGTGGGTGGTTGGAATGGTTTGCATTAACGCTAAGTGGTTTTCTGATGAAGCGTTGACCACTTCAGCCCCAGAAGATTTGGCTGCCCAATGACCGGGCCACTTTTTGCGATTCGGCACTTCGTCGCTTTAACTGACAATTGCGCGATCGTGTGACGTTGCACCCAAACAGAATTTACGTTTTTTTTTTACCACAAATAGTGATTTCTTTTGGTGGTATTTGATCATCTCTGAGGTTTTTATTTTTTGCACTATAAACAAAGAGCGAAATTTTGAAAAAAAAAAAGCAATATTTTTTATTTTTTGCTATAATAAATATCCCCAAAAAATATATAAACAAACAATTTTTTTCCTCAGTTTATGCCGATATGTATTCTTCTACATATTTTTGGTAAAAAAATCGCAATAAGCGTATATTGATTGGTTTACGCAAAAGTTATAGCGTCTACAAAATAGGGGATATTTTTATGACGTTTTTATTATAATTTATTTTTTTCTAGTAATGGCAGCGATCTGCGATTTATTTATTTTTTATTGTGACTGCGACATTATGACGGACACTTTTGACACCATTGTCATTTATACAGCGATCAGCGCTATAAAAATGCACTGATTACTGTGTAAATGACACTGGCAGGGAAGGGGTTAACCACTAGACGGCAAGGAAGGGGTTAAGTGTGTCCTAGGGAGTGAGTCTAACTGTGGGGGGGCTGGGCTACGAGTGACACAACAGTGATCACTGCTCCCGATCACAGGGAGCAGTAGATCACTGTCCTGTCACTAGGCAGAACAGGGAAATGCCTTGTTTACATAGGTATCTCCCTGTTCTGCAGCTCCGTGACTCGATTGCGGCACACCGCTGGTCACGGAGCTCATGGTGCCTGTGCACTGCCGGCGGCGCGCACTGGCACGGTGGCAAATTCAGGTACATTGCTTTGCGCAGCTGTGCCATTCTGCCGACGTATATAGTCGTTAGGCGGTCGGCAAGTGGTTAATGTTAATTACATATTTACATATGACTACATTATATTAACCTCCCTAGCGGTAATCCCGAGTCAGGCTCGGGGTGATTTTTTTTATGCTAAAATCGGTAACCCCGAGCCAGACTCGGCCTGCATCGCAGTATCCAGGGGAAGTAACTTACCTTGTTCCCTGGATCCTGCGATGTCCTTCCGCAGTGTGTGCGAGTCGTGTCTCGCTCGATCCTCACTGCCGAGTGCCGAGCTCCGTTCCCTGCGACGTTGCGGCGCACGGGGGCGGAGTTCAGCGCCAAATTCAAAAAAGTTTGTCCCTAGTGGTCTGCCCAGTGTCCTGCATGTACTTTTATAGAATAAAAACTGTTCTTTCTGCCTGGAAACTGGAGATTGTCCATAGCAACCAAAAAGTGTCCCTTAATGTCAAAAGTGATTTTAGACCAGCTAAAAAACAAATGCATTACAATCACTCGCAGAATTGAGCGATAGCGATTTGTGGGGAAATTCATCATCAAACAAAAAATCTAATGACAGCGACAATTCTGCAACTGAGCAAATTTCAGTGTTTTTGATTTGATTACATTATTGAATCATTTTTATTATAATTACATTATTATTTGTTATAATTATTTATAGTTATTTATTATATTATAATTTATGATTTTGTGTTTCAAACTTTATCATACCCGGGATGTCTACTAGACTCTTGTTTGGTCAGGTTTAAGTAATTACTAAGAATTGCAGGCCTACAATACATAACACCAAATTTCCATGCAAAATAATTGTACCGCTTTTGGTACATAATTCCAGACAGAATCATACCGCCAGGGAGGTTAATTTATTTTTATTTATTTATATTACTTATATTCACCACGCTTATTATGTTCAAATTCCCTGTGCACTGTAAGCTCACTCAGTTAAAAAGCTGTGAAATGACGATACCACAGTCATACTGTTGCTTTTAAAAAAAAGGAGAGAGATGCTGCACATTTAGGCCCCTCGTGTTCCCACTAGCAATGTTTCTAGCGAGATTTACTTCCACGTGTTGTATATAGAGCAGCCCTATGTGCATTTGTCAGATTTGAGCACAGCTTTATCTAGTCTCTGTCATGCAAAAGAAGCTCATGCATCTTTTTGGTTAAGGAGCTTTGTGCGATTTTTTTAAACGTGAGTTTTGACACAATTGCTGTGCAATTCTGTTGTGCGACAATCAAGGCAAAATCCCATTGTGTTTGGGGTGCCATTAACCACTTGATTTTACCCCCTTCATAACCAGGCCATTTTATTCTATTTAGCACTGTGCTACTATAACTGGTAATTGCTCAGTTATGTAATGTTGTAAGCAAACAAAATGTATATGTCGCACACAGATCTTTTTCCCCCTCTTACCTTCTCAAGCAGGAGGATAAGTCACACCATGCCACATGCCCATGTCCTCTAGATTATAAAGGACAGACGGTGTTACATACTTGGGTCCCGCAGCGAGTTGCTCCCTTTTTCTGGTTCTCCCCTCTAGGTTATAGAGGCGAGTCTTTACCTTTCCCAATTGAGCAAATTAGGTCAATGTCCACACAACACGTCAACTCAAACAAGAGTTTATTTTATCTTGCTTTCAGTAACCAGAGAGTTGAAGTGAGAAAAAGGGTTAGCAGATAGAAATGGATTCAGGCACACTCTTGGCTTCATTGCCACTCGATCCCGAGTGGGTACAGCTCAATAGCACTATCAGCAGCAATGACTCAGTCCCCTCCAAGGACCAAGTCAAGGAGATCCCTCCTGAACTTGCAACACTCTGCAGAGGCAGTCTGCGAAGCAAGGAATCCTTCCCTCCGACAGGTCACCAGGCCTTTCCCGAGACAGCAATACTTTATCACTCGCCTCCTGTTATGGGACCGATCCTCCCCTGGCTTCCTCTATGTCAGAACTGTCACCCTCACGCGGGTTCCCCGGGACTCCTCTTCGGTTGTAGACCCAGTTAAAGGTACCGGGCCTACCTGGAACTCTGCAGCCTCGGGCCGAAGGTGCCCGAGACTCCTCGGTCAAGATTGAGCGCACCCCCCTCTAAGGGGCAGCTCCCTCCGGGCATGGGCCCTGGGTATCTCTCCCTGAACAATGGCGTCTGCCCCTTATATACCCTCTCCCAGCATGCACAGCAGGCCAGAACCGCCCACCAGCAGCAGCCGAGAGAGGACATCCAATACCCACTCCATCACCTGTGGTTCAACCCCGGGTATAAGTGATAGCACCACCTATACGCCTAAAGGGGAACTGCACACCAGATGACACAGCAGTAAGGCAGAGTCCAAATAATTAGAAGACCTGAGCCAACTATTGCTCTGGTCACCCCTAAATTTAGGTATAGCAGGGTTTGAATTTGGGGACCCGCTACATATAAAAAAAAAATAATCATACATAAGAGCTTTATTTTGGTGATATTTGATCACCACTGGGTTTTTTATCTTTTGTGATATGAATGGAAAAAAAAAGACTTAACATTTTGGAACAATATTTTCTGTTATAAAAGAAACCCAAAATTTCTTAAAAAATTTGGGCCAAAATGTGTTCTGCTACATCTTTGATTTAAAAAATAAATCCCACGTGTATATTGATTGGTTTTGTGAAAGCTATAGTGTCTACAAACTATGGTACAGATGAAATTTGTATTACATTTTTTATACTAGTAATGGCGGTGATCAGCAACTTATAGTGGGCAGCGATCGTTAGTGCGGCAAACAATCTGACACTAAAGCTGAGGGGAACTGATTAACTGACACTGACATCCCCAGTGACACTAATACAGTGATCAGTGCTAAAAAATATACACTGTCCTAATGACACTGGTTGGGAGGGGATTAACATTTAGAGTGATCAAGGGGTTAAATGCGTGCCTAACAATGTTTAGCGTGTGTACTGTGTGCTCTTTTACTTAGCAATGTGCCGGTTTTTAATCCCTGCTCTGCAAAGAGAAGAAAAAACGGCACATCGCTGCTGTATGAAGAAAGTCCTGTGTTGTTTACCAACACATGAGTCTCTTCTGTCATTCTCTCAGCTGATCAGCGGGTCCTGGACTTAATATCAATGGCCGGGACCCACTGATTGGCTTGTGCTGCTGCAAATGACAGCATGGTCTTCTATGCGTGCATGCGCAAGTGTAACCGGATAAAAGACGCAATATAAAGGTGTTTTATGGGGCCTGTATGAGCCAAACTGTCGTAGTAAATTTACTGTGGTGGGTTGGCAAAGTGGTTATGAATGGCATTCAAAAACATGTTGAGGTTTTTGCAGTGATTGCCATGTGATTTGGGATCGTGGACAGAATTACGATTCCAAGTTGTCAAGTGTGAATGGAGCCTTATAATGTGCTGACCTGCCAAAGTCATGTATACCAATGTTCTCTGTACTGCTTTGAGCAGAGAAAAGTCTATAAGCTACAGCAGCCTCCAAGCTGCAGCCTGCATTTTATTATTGAGCCACAACATACAGTTTATAATGGGGTGTAACCTAGCCATTTCAGAATTTTAAAGAAAAGTGGATAGCAAAATCGATTTTCCATTTTAAATTGGCTATAAAGTCGCCACATGAAACAAACTATATTTCTGAAATTGCACCTTTCTCAACACCGTGAATACTTTCAAATTTCTACCCTACTAGTATTCCAATCATTTATATAAATTATATTTATTTTCAATTTCATTGCAGGCAGATTAACGAGAAGAAATTTTGAAAGGGCTTTACAGCAAAGTATGATGGATGGAGCAGGTGAAAAGCCATTTCCTTGCACTGGATGTGACAAATCCTTTACAGCAAAAATTTGTTTAATTAATCAAGTGAGGATTCACACAGGGGAAAAGCCATTTATGTGTTCAGAATGTGACAAGAGCTTCTCACGAAAGGGTCATCTTATTCAGCATCTGAGGATTCACACAGGAGAGAAGCCATACCATTGTTCTGAATGTGATCAAAAGTATTCACAACAAAATTCATTGACTTTACACAAGATGATTCACACAGGAGAGAAGCCGTATCAGTGTACTGAATGTGATAAATATTTCAACAACAAAGCAAACCTCACAAAACATCTGAGGATTCACACAGGAGAGAAGCCTTTCAGATGTTTAGAATGTAACAAGTGCTTTTCAGAAATATCCAGTCTTTATATACATCAGAGGATTCACACAGGAGAGAAGCCTTTCAGATGTTCAGAATGTAACAAGTGCTTCTCAATAATATCCAGTCTTTCTAGACATCAGAGGATTCACACTGGAGAGAAGCCTTTCAGATGTTCAGAATGTAATAAATGTTTTAGAAACAAATCCAACCTGTATGATCACCAGAGGATCCACACGGGAGAGAAGCCATTTAGATGTTCAAAATGTGCAAAGTGCTTCTCACAAAAATCAAATCTGACTCAACACCTGAAAAGACATACATAGGGAAGTCATTTAGATGTTCAGAAAGTGCTTAATACAAAAAGAAAAAATGTTCTTGTGATCAGAAGACTTACAGGAAAGAGGCTTTGTCCTTGTTCTTAACCACTTGACCTCTGGAAGATTTACCCCTCCCCCTTCATGACCAGGCCATATTTTTTTCAATATGGCACTGCGTTACTTTAACTTACAATTTGTGCTTTTTGTGTGACGCTGTACCAAAAAAAAAAAAATTTCCTTTTTTTCTCACAAATAGAGATTTCTATGGTTTTTATTTTTGCACTACAAACAAACACAGACCTACAATTTTGAAAAAAGAAAATAATATATTTCACTTTTTGCCAAAAAAACATATCTAATAAGAAAAAATGAAAAAAAAAATGTCATTCAAATTCCAATAAGCGTTTATTGATTGGTTAATGCAAAAGTTAAAGCATCTGCAAACTATGGGATGTTATTTACATTATTTGTTTTTTGTTTTTTTTTGTTTTGTTTATAGTTTTTCCTTTTTAATAGTGTAGCGGGGTCTTCAGATTTAGTGGGATACACCTGGGGGTAGTGTGACCCAGGTGTGTAATTATGTCAGGGTTTAGACCCCTTTTTGTTATTCGTGGAGGATTGGGGGATGTAATATTCTCCTTTGCCTGTGGGTGGCAGAGTACCTACAGGCTTCAGGTAGAATCATCACCATAGTGCTACCCTTTTTTTGTTCCTTCCTGGAGATGGTACGGCTGGGGCGGGGAACCCGCCGTGGTGTTGATGGGAGGAGATAAAAGGGGGAGACGCCCTCGCCACGAGGTCTTCGGGGATCATCTCGTCACGCGCCCAGGCACCTTCGGCCTGGGTGCGGGCGGTTCAAGGTTCCGGCCTAGGCGCCCTAGGCCTGGCCGGAATGAAGCTGGGATTCCATCCCAGGCACCTTCAGCCTGGGATGAGGTACTATTGAGGAGGCCTGGGACCCAGTGACTCCGACTGGGTCCCGCAAGGGCGAAGTGATTCCAGGGTGCCCCTTGCGAGGGGACCCGCATCTGAGGTGAGGAGGCTGGGGGAGGTCACCCGTCCGAAGATTTCGGTGCAGCATCAACCCGGTTACGGATGGGCCTCTGGTAACTCTCTTGGAGGACATCTTCCCCTGATAAGGGCTGCAACGCAGCGGAGGTATTCAAATTAAGACTCCTGCAACCCTTGGTCATAGCACAGGGGGTGTAGGGACCCAGATCAGTATAGTGCCTCGACCTGCTCATCCCACCGTATCCTGCCATCGCATTGCCTGTATGTGGAGATACGAAATAAAACCAACAGTTGGACTGTGATCGGTGTATGGACTCTGTTAATGGGAACAAAGGGTAGTTTGGTGGTTTTCTGCACAACAGACTCGGTACATGCCCAAGACACACCGGCCCGAGGAAACATCAGATATTGGCCTTCACCTCACCCACAGTTATGGGGAGGACATGGGCCGTAGCGCACCTCACTCTGTCGCGTGACATACCCCTAGCTAAAGAGGACGGGGTGAGGGGGATGCTACAATAGTAATAAGCGATCAGTGATTTATAATAGGACTGTTATATTGCGGCAGGCAGTCGTGAACCTTTTGACACTTTTTGGGGACCAATGTCACTAATACAGTGATCAGTGCTAAAAATATGCACTGTCACTGTACTAATGACACTGGCTGGGAATGGGTTAAACATCAGGGGTGATCAAAGCCAGTGTTTGTGCACAGTGTGGAAGGTGCTTTTACTAGGTAAAGGCATGGATTCATGCTTTACAGGAACACAGGATCCATGTCTTCTGTACAGACAGAACAGCAATCTGCCTTGTTTACATAACCAGATCGCCGTTCTGGCTCTCTGCCTAATGATCGTCAGGTGCTGGTGAACATCGATTACGTGGTACCCGCAGATCAGCTTCCGCTGTGTCTACTCACAGCAGCGAGTCACTGGTGGCGGGCATGCACACCCCAGACCCAGAAGTGTTGGATCTCGTACCTAGAACGTGATATGGTGCAGCAGTGCAACCTTGCTGCCGTATATCTATGTTATACTGGCAGCAAGTGGTATAAAACGAAAATGTTTTACAATCAAACTCACACGTAAGAAAAGGGAACTAAATGTTCCAAATGTTATCAATGCTTTAGACCAGTGGTTCTCAACCTGGGGGTCGGGACCCCCTCGGGGGTTGAATGATGATTTTCCAGTGGTCACCGAATCCTGGGCTGTTCCTGAAGCTCGCACCGCTCTCCCAGCCTCGTTGCGGCTGGCCAGCAGGGCTGTCCCTGGGGCTTGTGGCCACCCAGCTGGGCTTTTTCTGGAGCCCGCGGCCGCTCCCACTCAGTCTCTTTGCAGCCACCCATTCAGTTCACGGCATGGCTGGGGGACAGAGACTAGAGGTCAGCTGACTGGTGAGGAATGGGAAGTGGGAGGTGCTGGAGGAGACCCTATCTCCTGATTTTGGCATAGGTGTCACTGCTACGAGACACCACAAAATCAGAAACACAGTGAGTAACACTATCTGTGATTATAGTTGCCATTAAAAATCCCCACTACAGTTCTCAGATCAGCAGATGACCTTGATCAAGAGCACCTAAGTTGGCTGATCAGAACTCCCCCCAGCACTGCCACTGATCCCATTTCCCCCACCAAGGAGTAAGAGAAGGAATAAAAATAAAGAATACATGGAAGGGAGAGGAAAAGAGGGGGAGGATCAGAGAGAAAGGATAAAAAAGACGGCTATAAAGAGGAATGGGGGGGGGGCAAGAAATTAGGATAGAGAGAGATACAAGGGAAAGAAAGGAGAACAAAGAAAAAGAGTGCTGCATCCTAAAATGTACCATCAGGGGTTTTGATACGGTATGAGTGGAAGGGACTCAGGGAGCGCTAAATGTCTGTGGGTTAAGAGCGCAAATTACTTGTCTTGCCTTGGGTGTGACAACCCACGCTACGAAAATAATTTTACTGTTAGACGTCCCCACAACTTGGGAAATTTTATCAAGGGGTCACGGCACAAGAAAGGTTGAGAACCACTGCTTTAGACAGCAAACACATCTGATTCAACACAAAAGAGTTCATCAGAGCCACTGTGAAAATAAACTGTAGTTACTGTATATTATGAATAAACATTTGGGTAACCGATGTAATGATTTAAGTAAATATGTTGAATGTGGGAAATGTATACTGAAAGATTATTTAAGTTTTTTACTGCAAAGTATAAGTCCCTCTCCAAGATGGTTGAGAATGTAATTGTCATGACAATCCAAAAGTGACTTTACTTAAATGTATCTGCCAGCTTTGGGTTAATATCGGGCAAAATCATTGATAAATATGCACCTAAAATAAAAACCGTCAATAGTCCTTGAATTTATGTTTCAAAAAGTTGAATTACAAACTAAGGTCTCATTCACATGGGACCAGAACACGGTGAATCAGCTGTTTGATTATGCAGACAGCTGTTTTTTGAGCTGCCGGCTGCTGCATGCAGGCAGCCCATGTAAGTCTATGGAGGGGCAGCAGCTGTACAAACACAGCCACTCCTCCTAATATAACAGGTAGGGATGAGCCAAACTGGTCCTGGGTTTGGTTCAAGCAGTGTTTTGATGCTGAACCTGAACCCCACTGAAATCAATTTGTTGAATCAGATAAATCAAAAATGTCCATTTTCTTGGCTAACTTGGCAAAAGGTTGTAAAAAAAAATAAGTAGCATGGAGGAGGGCACTGCCCTTGGGAACATGTACCAGTACAAAAACAAAATTAAAGAATTACATTTGCAGGGGCAGTGATTTTTTTTTCTTTTTAAAATTTTTAAGCACTTTCCAAAAAAAAAAATGGTTTTAAATTCCAGCAAATGAAATCTCCCTTCTGGCTTCTATTTAACCACTTCAATCCAGGGCATTTTTACCCCCTTCCTGCCCAGGCCAATTATAGGCTTTCAGTGCTGTAACATTTTGAATGACAATTGCGCGGTCATGCAACACTGTACCCATATGAAATTTTGATAATTTTTTTCCCCCACAAATAGAGCTTTCTTTTGGTGGTATTTGAACACCTCTGCGGGTTTTATTTTTTGCGCTATAAACAAAAAAATAGCGTCAATTTAGAAAAAAAAACACAATTTTTTTACTTTTTGCTATAATAAATATCCCATTTAACCACTTAACGACCGCCTCCAGTAGATATACGTCGGCAGAATAGCATGGAGAGGCACATACACATACCTGTACGCCCCCTTTAACAACCCGACGTGGGGGTCGCGCGCACGCCGGCGGCGGCGCACTCGTGACCCCGCTACCTTCCCCATGAGTCGGACCGCGGGTCCCGTGGACTCGATTGCCGCAGGGATCCCCTAGATCATCTCACGGAGGGATGGAGCGGGGAGATGTTAGTGTAAACACAACATCTCCCCGCTCGCCTACTGACACTGTCAGCGTTCTCCGCTCTGTGTAATCAGAGCGGAGATCGGTGATGTGTCACTCGTAGCCACGCCCCCTAACAGTAGTAATCACTCCCTTAGGCACACTTAACCCCTTCAGCGCCCCTAGTGGTTAACCCCTTCACTGCCAGTGTCATTTGTACAGTAACCAGTGCATTTTTATAGCGCTGATCGCTGTAAAAATGACAAAGTTCCCAAAAATGTGTCAAAATTGTCCGATGTGTCTGCCATAATGTCGCAGTCATGAAAAAAATCGCTGATCGCCACCATTACTAGTAAAAAAAAATATTAATAAAAATGCCATAAAACTATCCTCTATTTTGTAAACGCTATAACTTTTGCGCAAACCAATCAATAAACGGCGATTGCGATTTTTTTTTTTACCAAAAATATGTAGAAGAATACGTATCGGCCTAAGCTGAGGAAAAAAAATGTTTTTTATATATATTTTTTGGGGATATTTATTATAGCAAAAAGTAAAAAATATTGTTTTATTTTCAAAATTGTCGCTCTATTTTTGTTTATAGCGCAAAAAATGTAAACCGCAGAGGTGATTAAATAGCACCAAAAGAAAGCTCTATTTGTGGGAAAAAAAGGACGTCAATTTTGTTTGGGAGCCACGTCGCACGTGCAATTGTTAGTTAAAGCAACGCAGAGCCGAATCGCAAAAAGGGGCTTGGTCTTTATGCTGCATATTGGTCCGGGGCATAAGTGGTTAAAAAAAAAAAAAAAAAATTTCTTCCTCAGTTTAGGCCAATATGTATTCTACTTCATATTTTTGGTAAAAAAAATCGCAATAAGCGTATATTGGTTTGCGCAAAAGTTATAGCCCCTCCAAAATAAGGGATAGATTTATGACATGTTTATTTTTTTTACTAGTAGTGGCGGCGATCTGCGATTTTTATCATGACTGTGACATTGCAGCGGACATATCAGACACCTTTGACACTATTTTGGGACCATACAGCGATCAGTGCTATAAAAATGCACTTATTACTGTATAAATGTCACTGGCAGGGAAGGGGTTAACACTAGGGGGCGATCAAGGGGTTAATAGTGTTACCTAGGGAGTGATTCTAACTGTAGGGGGAGGGGACTCACAAGGGGATGAGACCGATCGGTGTTCCTCTGTAATGGGAACACACCATCGGTCTCTTCTCACTTGACAGGTCGTGGATCTGTGTGTTTACACACACAGAGCCACGTCCCTGCTGTGTGACAGGCAATAGCGGGTGCCCGGTGGACATCGCGGCCGCCGGGCACGCGCATCGGCTCCCGAATGACGTGGCGCGTGTGCGCCCCCTAGAGGCCCGGGAAGCCAAAGACGTCATATGACGGCGGCCCGTAGGTTCAGAGGGTTCCTGTCATCGTCATATGACTATACCTTAGAAGGTTCCCCCAGGGAGTTATTTTAACGTAAAAGGAAAACTCCACGTTAATAAAAATTAATGCAATGCAACATTTAGTGATGATGAAATCATGGAATCCCTTTAACATAATATAATCTAAATGTTTGACTCATCAAACTGGTCTACACTGTTTACAGATATTAAAACTGAACACACTCCTGCCATTCTTTCTACAATGGAAATCAAATACTTTTTAGAAAGTTCTACCCCATATGGCTGAGGGGAGAAGCACAAAAGCGCCACTCTAAGTGCAGTAGTAACAGTAAATTTTAATGGATAAAATGAAGAGGGAGCATGTATGTACTCACAAACGTGGAGTTAAAAGTGGACATATAAGATGGAGGAGTCCATATTCTTTCTCAGGAAGAACGGCGGTGCGGAACCGATGGCGCCGGTAGCAGCCGGCGCTTGCTGGGCCGCGATTCGACTGATGCAGGGAGGAACGGAGCCAGGGATGGAGAGATCCTCAGCGGGCGTAGAGGCCGTGCTGCGAGCCATGACTCGCGGTGAACTTCCGAGTTGCTGGGAGATCAATGTGTTCCGGGTGACTGGAGAACCAATGGGTAAGCGCTTTCAGAGCATGCGCTCCTTCATCAGACCAGGTCATTCACTGTTCAATTAAACCAATTAATTATTTACTGATTTTAACCCAAATGAGATTCAGTGTCATTGATTCTGCACAGTCACACTCATGCAACATCAGATGGAAAGGCATAAAATCTCACATGTAAAACGGCTATTATCGTGTATGTGAATCGGTCAGCAATAACTCTTGATGGTTTTATACAGTGTTTAAGCACTAGAAGGGTTAACTGTCACTTTTTTAAGGAAAGCCAGGCAAGTGGGATGTATCCCCATATTTAAAAAAAAACTGTGACGGCTGAAATTCAAACTACCAGTATGTATGGGAAGGCTGAATGTACCCAGGTTTATTGATCAATCAATTTGGGTACAACTAGCCTGCTGGATTTTACATGCGATTATTGCAAGCAGCTGTTATAGCCTTTAGCAATAATCACCTGGTCTTCTCCCGGTATGGATGGCTTCTGATGCCCCTCCACCAGGAGAACACAATAGAAATTTCTTTCCTGAAACCCATGGTTGAAAGAAAAAAAATTGTAATGTCTATAGCCAGCCTAAAGTTTCTTTTTTTTCTAAATGTACATCAGAATATAAAACAAATGAAATGAAACTGGTCATACTGATCCACATCTGATAATGGTCAGAGAATAACATAATAAAACAGATTATAACAATGGAAACAAAACAAAGAGCAACACCCAAGCACAGAGCCTGTACACAAGGTGAATGACATCCTTTACGTGGCCCTTCTGTATTTACATTTCCTTTGTTTGAAGAACCTATTTGGGCATCTGACATGAATAATACAAATTTGTTTTGGTACAATGGGGACTTTGGTGGTTCTTTGTCCACACCACAAATACAGGGCCACTAAATATAAATAGACATTCATTCACAGAATACAATGATTAGTGAAATTATTATTAGAAAACATTCATCATAGTTTTTATTTTCTATCTCTCATGCAATATAAGTAGACAAATCCACCCATCAACAAGCCAAACTATCTTCAGATTCCTGCTGAGTTCTATATTAAACAGCCAAGCATGCATTTAGACAAACTGCTACTCCAAGTGGGTCCACGTCACTGTCCTCCACAATTATTAAGTATTCAGATGCTAGCCTAGTTCATCCAACTGTGCACAATATACCATCCAAAAATCTTTATTGAGGTAGTAAAAGCTTTCCAATATAAGACTTTGAACCCGTGAGGACACAGAAAATTAATGTGTTCCATGCTATCTCAGTGCATTTTTTTGGATGTTATATTGCGCTAAGCATACCGTACATACTCAAATATAAGACGAGATTTTCAGCTCTTTTTTTGGGCTGAAAGTCCCCCCCCCCCTCGGCTTATACTCGAGTCAGCGAACTTTTTACATTGGAAATAGTACCTGTAAAGAAGTTGCGGCTGCGGCGTCCATCGTTCAAATTCCGCGGTCTCTTCCTGTTCCTTCTGTGATAGGCGATTCTCATCAGACACTCTCCGCCTATCACGAACGTTCTCTCATCCTCAGTTTCCCAGCAGACGTCTGTGATTGGCGGAACACCCAACACAGGGTGTTAGGAAACAGTGAGGATAGGAAACAGTGAGGATAGGAAACAGTGAGCTAGGAAACAGTGAGGATAGGAACAGTAAGGATGGGAACAGTGAGGATAGGGAACAGTGAGGATAGGAACAGTAAGGATGGGAACAGTGAGGATAGGGAACAGTGAGGATGGGAACAGTAAGGATGGGAACAGTGAGGATAGGAACAGTAAGGATAGGAACAGTAAGGATGGGAACAGTGAGGATAGGAACAGTAAGGATGGGAACAGTAAGGATGGGAACAGTGAGGCATTGTTGACCCTCGGCTTATACTCGAGTCAGTAAGTTTTCCCAGTTTTTTGTGGCAACATTAGGTACCTCGGCTTATACTCAAGTTGGCTTATACTCGAGTATATACGGTACATGTTTAGTTCAAACAAATTTCAAACAGACTTCTTTTTCTGCGGGAAAATATTAAAGTATTCTGCATAGTGCCTACAAGACAATCTAATATATTAAGTTAAATTCATAAAGCTTTAAACAAGGGTGAGAATATTTATATTCAGCCTTGTGACTGTAATTTTGACTTCCCATTGGTCACAGCTGAAAATAACTTTTTGAAAATCAGGATCCTTCTCTTGTTTTTTTTCCCTCTGATTTGAACCTATATTTTTGAGCATCTAATGTTGCACTGTAAAATATATTGCTCTGTTCTTGGTGTCCATTGTGTCACTAGAAGCTTTGCCCCTGTAAATCCCAGTTACTTTACACATGAACATATCAAAAAAATATATTGTGTTTTACGTAAACAGCATAGTTTTTATTAAAAATCCTCAGCGGAGGAAAATATATTTTTATTAAAGTCTTATTCTGTGCTGCTGGTAAATTTACTAAATAAGTGGGGCCCCTTCCTGCCACTCCACCTGCAATGCATAAGTATGTCATGTGGAGGTGACAGCACAGGATTAAATGTACTCCCTGTGCCCCCCCACCATGTAACCAGGGTTTTCTGCGCCCATTGTAGCACCCGGTACACATCCGCGTGCACACCCTGGGCTTGTATTTGCATTTGTGCAGGTGTGCGGGGCAACGGGTTTCGACAATTTTTTTATTTTAATATAGTTTATTATGTTTTTTTTACTTTTTTCTTTTAATTTTTACTTGATTTCTATCACAGGGGGTTAATAAACCCCTATGTGATAGCATTTGGCAGGTGACAGGTACTCTTTATGGAGACAGAAGGGGTCTAATAGATCCCAATTTCTCCCCTTCCCACCATCTAACCAAGCACAGATTGGCTTGGTTAGATGTGTCCCCTGGCTGTACTGGTCAGGAAAGAGTGCATAAGAACCTGGAAGTGATATCACTTTGTTATCATTCATTGTTTGCATGTGAGATCGAGGCATGGATTTGCCCTGGTTTCACTGCAATCTCTCCCCCCCCACCAAGGGCAGTTATGTTCCCAGCTCTGGTAAGCGCGGGACAGCCTGGGAACCATGGGAGGAGGGGGACCGTTGGCAGAAGGGGGAGGCACCACGCTGCCAGCTGTGTGAAAGTGATCGGTAGCTATGGAGCTTCCACATCACTTTCAATATAAAGCCGGTCGTTGGCTAAACAAAACCTGCACAAGCTGGTTGCTCCTTAAGTACCCATCAGCTTGTGATTAAATGTTCACTCTTTGAATGTACATAGTACGCCCAAAGAGCTGAACTGGTTATAGACAAAGTATAATAGCAGCCCGGAGTGGGAATATAAGAGAAGAAATAACACAGAATGAAAGTACCAAGTATACTATATAACATAAAAATTGTAAAATCATAAATGTCTACAAGTATCTGTATAACTTCTACAGCTTCCTCTGTCATTGATATTAAAATCACAGTATTGTCTCTTATAAATGCTAATGATATGTACAAACCATGGATTTTATATTTACATTCCCTCCTATTGTCTTCCCTCCAAACATTAAAATGTTAATGAACTTGTCATCTGACTGGAGCAAAAACTTGAATACAAATAAAAAGACAAGTAGACCTTTTAAGCAATTGGACACACACCTTCCATTGTTCTGAATAGATCCTTTTAGCCAATCCAAAGCTGTCTCATGTTAGTGAATGGGGGTGAAGTGAATATAAGGTGAAGCAGAACTCAGACAGGTAAAAGATTACTGGCAGATAAGGAGAACAAGGAGCAGCTGACGGATCCCAATATTACACCATACCAGGTAAGATATAGAACTTTCCATTTACGATTTGTTTTGTTCTTGTACATTTGTATCACAATTTATAGCCCTTGTCATTTGCATCTCGGTGTTACGTTATTTTATTATGTTTAATAATACATTTCCCTAATCATGAAGTCTCACCTTTCAAAAGGAAAGATATAATATTCAAAATGTGTTTTTTTTTTCTATGCAGAAAAATATATTGCCTTTCGATAACTTGTCCAATAGTTCTTTGTAAGCTCATATTTTTTAATGTAGATAATTTATATAATTACATACCTGACGTGCAATTGGTTTATTTGACTGTCTGTGAATAGAGATTTTTATGTGCAAATTTTTATAAAAAGCCAAAACATTTCTTTTCATGTTAGATATAATGTGGAAGGGTAGAACCTCCTATCAATTTTGATTGCTGTCAATGAGAGACCATTGTCAAAAAAAAATTTGAAAATAGTGGGAAATCCAAAATGTATGGTAATATTGGAACAGGGGGTCAGGAGAAATCTTCCAATGGGGACAGCTGACAGTGACAATGAAAGTGGCAACTATCTAAGAGACTTTGAAGATATTTGATCTTACTTATTGTTGTATTTTCAATACAGGAAGTGAACAAATTGTATGTAATAAATATACCTTATGGAAATCAGACCAGATAAAAATAAGGGTTCTAGTATTCTCTACTCTATCCAAAGTGAAAAAAATATATAGGTTGGAGTTATGAGGGGACACTCATACATGGACAATCACCTAATGTTAATAAAGTTCCATAGGTTTTGGCATTTAGTAGACACCTTTTGAGTACCCTTGTGTGATTTTGGTTGTACCCCCCCCCGTTTTGAAGTTGCACGCCTTCTTATTATCTCCTCCTGTGGTCTACTCTGTGCGTCCCTTTGGGTGTGGCACATGGGATCCATGGATTAATTTGGGGTTCCCCCGGGTTGGACCCTTGAGCTCTCTGGTTTATCCATGTGGGTGGTTGGAATGGTTTGCATTAACGCTAAGTGGTTTTCTGATGAAGCGTTGACCACTTCAGCCCCAGAAGATTTGGCTGCCCAATGACCGGGCCACTTTTTGCGATTCGGCACTTCGTCGCTTTAACTGACAATTGCGCGATCGTGTGACGTTGCACCCAAACAGAATTTACGTTTTTTTTTTACCACAAATAGTGATTTCTTTTGGTGGTATTTGATCATCTCTGAGGTTTTTATTTTTTGCACTATAAACAAAGAGCGAAATTTTGAAAAAAAAAAGCAATATTTTTTATTTTTTGCTATAATAAATATCCCCAAAAAATATATAAACAAACAATTTTTTTCCTCAGTTTATGCCGATATGTATTCTTCTACATATTTTTGGTAAAAAAATCGCAATAAGCGTATATTGATTGGTTTACGCAAAAGTTATAGCGTCTACAAAATAGGGGATATTTTTATGACGTTTTTATTATAATTTATTTTTTTCTAGTAATGGCAGCGATCTGCGATTTATTTATTTTTTATTGTGACTGCGACATTATGACGGACACTTTTGACACCATTGTCATTTATACAGCGATCAGCGCTATAAAAATGCACTGATTACTGTGTAAATGACACTGGCAGGGAAGGGGTTAACCACTAGATGGCAAGGAAGGGGTTAAGTGTGTCCTAGGGAGTGAGTCTAACTGTGGGGGGGCTGGGCTACGAGTGACACAACAGTGATCACTGCTCCCAATCACAGGGAGCAGTAGATCACTGTCCTGTCACTAGGCAGAACAGGGAAATGCCTTGTTTACATAGGTATCTCCCTGTTCTGCAGCTCCGTGACTCGATTGCGGCACACCGCTGGTCACGGAGCTCGTGGTGCCTGTGCACTGCCGGCGGCGCGCACTGGCACGGTGGCAAATTCAGGTACATTGCTTTGCGCAGCTGTGCCATTCTGCCGACGTATATAGTCGTTAGGCGGTCGGCAAGTGGTTAATGTTAATTACATATTTACATATGACTACATTATATTAACCTCCCTAGCGGTAATCCCGAGTCAGGCTCGGGGTGATTTTTTTTATGCTAAAATCGGTAACCCCGAGCCAGACTCGGGCTGCATCGCAGTATCCAGGGGAAGTAACTTACCTTGTTCCCTGGATCCTGCGATGTCCTTCCGCAGTGTGTGCGAGTCGTGTCTCGCTCGATCCTCACTGCCGAGTGCCGAGCTCCGTTCCCTGCGACGTTGCGGCGCACGGGGGCGGAGTTCAGCGCCAAATTCAAAAAAGTTTGTCCCTAGTGGTCTGCCCAGTGTCCTGCATGTACTTTTATAGAATAAAAACTGTTCTTTCTGCCTGGAAACTGGAGATTGTCCATAGCAACCAAAAAGTGTCCCTTTATGTCAAAAGTGATTTTAGACCAGCTAAAAAACAAATGCATTACAATCACTCGCAGAATTGAGCGATAGCGATTTGTGGGGAAATTCATCATCAAACAAAAAATCTAATGACAGCGACAATTCTGCAACTGAGCAAATTTCAGTGTTTTTGATTTGATTACATTATTGAATAATTTTTATTATAATTACATTATTATTTGTTATAATTATTTATAGTTATTTATTATATTATAATTTATGATTTTGTGTTTCAAACTTTATCATACCCGGGATGTCTACTAGACTCTTGTTTGGTCAGGTTTAAGTAATTACTAAGAATTGCAGGCCTACAATACATAACACCAAATTTCCATGCAAAATAATTGTACCGCTTTTGGTACATAATTCCAGACAGAATCATACCGCCAGGGAGGTTAATTTATTTTTATTTATTTATATTACTTATATTCACCACGCTTATTATGTTCAAATTCCCTGTGCACTGTAAGCTCACTCAGTTAAAAAGCTGTGAAATGACGATACCACAGTCATACTGTTGCTTTTAAAAAAAAGGAGAGAGATGCTGCACATTTAGGCCCCTCGTGTTCCCACTAGCAATGTTTCTAGCGAGATTTACTTCCACGTGTTGTATATAGAGCAGCCCTATGTGCATTTGTCAGATTTGAGCACAGCTTTATCTAGTCTCTGTCATGCAAAAGAAGCTCATGCATCTTTTTGGTTAAGGAGCTTTGTGCGATTTTTTTAAACGTGAGTTTTGACACAATTGCTGTGCAATTCTGTTGTGCGACAATCAAGGCAAAATCCCATTGTGTTTGGGGTGCCATTAACCACTTGATTTTACCCCCTTCATAACCAGGCCATTTTATTCTATTTAGCACTGTGCTACTATAACTGGTAATTGCTCAGTTATGTAATGTTGTAAGCAAACAAAATGTATATGTCGCACACAGATCTTTTTCCCCCTCTTACCTTCTCAAGCAGGAGGATAAGACACACCATGCCACATGCCCATGTCCTCTAGATTATAAAGGACAGACGGTGTTACATACTTGGGTCCCGCAGCGAGTTGCTCCCTTTTTCTGGTTCTCCCCTCTAGGTTATAGAGGCGAGTCTTTACCTTTCCCAATTGAGCAAATTAGGTCAATGTCCACACAACACGTCAACTCAAACGAGAGTTTATTTTATCTTGCTTTCAGTAACCAGAGAGTTGAAGTGAGAAAAAGGGTTAGCAGATAGAAATGGATTCAGGCACACTCTTGGCTTCATTGCCACTCGATCCCGAGTGGGTACAGCTCAATAGCACTATCAGCAGCAATGACTCAGTCCCCTCCAAGGACCAAGTCAAGGAGATCCCTCCTGAACTTGCAACACTCTGCAGAGGCAGTCTGCGAAGCAAGGAATCCTTCCCTCCGACAGGTCACCAGGCCTTTCCCGAGACAGCAATACTTTATCACTCGCCTCCTGTTATGGGACCGATCCTCCCCTGGCTTCCTCTATGTCAGAGCAGTCACCCTCACGCGGGTTCCCCGGGACTCCTCTTCGGTTGTAGACCCAGTTAAAGGTACCGGGCCTACCTGGAACTCTGCAGCCTCGGGCCGAAGGTGCCCGAGACTCCTCGGTCAAGATTGAGCGCACCAACCCTCTAAGGGGCAGCTCCCTCCGGGCATGGGCCCTGGGTATCTCTCCCTGAACAATGGCGTCTGCCCCTTATATACCCTCTCCCAGCATGCACAGCAGGCCGGAACCGCCCACCAGCGGCAGCCGAGAGAGGACATCCAATACCCACTCCATCACCTGTGGTTCAACCCCGGGTATAAGTGATAGCACCACCTATACGCCTAAAGGGGAACTGCACACCAGATGACACAGCAGTAAGGCAGAGTCCAAATAATTAGAAGACCTGAGCCAACTATTGCTCTGGTCACCCCTAAATTTAGGTATAGCAGGGTTTGAATTTGGGGACCCGCTACATATAAAAAAAAATAGGCATACATAAGAGCTTTATTTTGGTGATATTTGATCACCACTGGGTTTTTTATTTTTTGTGATATGAATGGAAAAAAAAAGACTTAACATTTTGGAACAATATTTTCTGTTATAAAAGAAACCCAAAATTTCTTAAAAAATTTTGGCCAAAATGTGTTCTGCTACATCTTTGATTTAAAAAATAAATCCCACGTGTATATTGATTGGTTTTGTGAAAGCTATAGTGTCTACAAACTATGGTACAGATGGAATTTGTATTACATTTTTTATACTAGTAATGGCGGTGATCAGCAACTTATAGTGGGCAGCGATCGTTAGTGCGGCAAACAATCTGACACTAAAGCTGAGGGGAACTGATTAACTGACACTGACATCCCCAGTGACACTAATACAGTGATCAGTGCTAAAAAATATACACTGTCCTAATGACACTGGTTGGGAGGGGGTTAACATTTAGAGTGATCAAGGGGTTAAATGCGTGCCTAACAATGTTTAGCGTGTGTACTGTGTGCTCTTTTACTTAGCAATGTGCCGGTTTTTACTCCCTGCTCTGCAGAGAGAAGAAAAAACGGCACATCGCTGCTGTATGAAGAAAGTCCTGTGTTGTTTACCAACACAGGAGTCTCTTCTGTCATTCTCTCAGCTGATCAGCGGGTCCTGGACTTAATATCAATGGCTGGGACCCACTGATTGGATTGTGCTGCTGCAAATGACAGCATGGTCTTCTATGCGTGCATGCGCAAGTGTAACCGGATAAAAGACGCAATATAAAGGTGTTTTATGGGGCCTGTATGAGCCAAACTGTTGTAGTAAATTTACTGTGGTGGGTTGGCAAAGTGGTTATGAATGGCATTCAAAAACATGTTGAGGTTTTTGCAGTGATTGTCATGCGATTTGAGATCGTGGACAGAATTACGATTCCAAGTTGCCAAGTGTGAATGGAGCCTTATAATGTGCTGACCTGCCAAAGTCATGTATACCAATGTTCTCTGTACTGCTTTGAGCAGAGAAAAGTCTATAAGCTACAGCAGCCTCCAAGCTGCAGCCTGCATTTTATTAATGAGCCACAACATACAGTTTATAATGGGGTGTAACCTAGCCATTTCAGAATTTTAAAGAAAAGTGGATAGCAAAATCGATTTTCCATTTTAAATTGGCTATAAAGTCGCCACATGAAACAAACTATATTTCTGAAATTGCACCTTTCTCAACACCGTGAATACTTTCAAATTTCTACCCTACTAGTATTCCAATCATTTATATAAATTATATTTATTTTCAATTTCATTGCAGGCAGATTAACGAGAAGAAATTTTGAAAGGGCTTTACAGCAAAGTATGATGGATGGAGCAGGTGAAAAGCCATTTCCTTGCACTGGATGTGACAAATCCTTTACAGCAAAAATTTGTTTAATTAATCAAGTGAGGATTCACACAGGGGAAAAGCCATTTATGTGTTCAGAATGTGACAAGAGCTTCTCACGAAAGAATTATCTTATTCAGCATCTGAGGATTCACACAGGAGAGAAGCCATACCATTGTTCTGAATGTGATCAAAAGTTTTCACAACAAAATTCATTGACTTTACACAAGATGATTCACACAGGAGAGAAGCCGTATCAGTGTACTGAATGTGATAAATATTTCAACAACAAAGCAAACCTCACAAAACATCTGAGGATTCACACAGGAGAGAAGCCTTTCAGATGTTCAGAATGTAACAAGTCCTTCTCAATAATATCCAGTCTTTATACACATCAGAGGATTCACACAGGAGAGAAGCCTTTCAGATGTTCAGAATGTAACAAGTGCTTCTCAGAAATATCCAGTCTTTCTAGACATCAGAGGATTCACACAGGAGAGAAGCCTTTCAGATGTTCAGAATGTAATAAATGTTTTAGAAATAAATTCAACCTGTATGATCACCAGAGGATCCACACGGGAGAGAAGCCATTTAGATGTTCAAAATGTGCAAAGTGCTTCTCTACAAAGTCCAATCTGACACAACACCTAAAAAGACATACATAGAGAAGTCATTTAGATGTTCAGAAAGTGCTTAATACAAAAAGAAAAAATGTTCTTGTGATCAGAAGACTTACAGGAAAGAGGCTGTGTCCTTGTTCTTAACCACTTGACCTCTGGAAGATTTACCCCTCCCCCCTTCATGACCAGGCCATTTTTTTTTCAATATGGCACTGCGTTACTTTAACTTACAATTTGTGCTTTTTGTGTGACGCTGTACCAAAAAAAATAAATGTCCTTTTTTCTCACAAATAGAGATTTCTATGGTTTTTATTTTTGCACTACAAACAAACACAGACTGACAATTTTGAAAAAAGAAAATAATATATTTCACTTTTTGCCAAAAAAACATATCTAATAAGAAAAAATGAAAAAAAAAATGTCATTCAAATTCCAATAAGCGTTTATTGATTGGTTAATGCAAAAGTTAAAGCATCTGCAAACTATGGGATGTTATTTACATTATTTGTTTTTTGGTTTTTTTTGTTTTGTTTATAGTTTTTCCTTTTTAATAGTGTAGCGGGGTCTTCAGATTTAGTGGGATACACCTGGGGGTAGTGTGACCCAGGTGTGTAATTATGTCAGGGTTTAGACCCCTTTTTGTTATTCGTGGAGGATTGGGGGATGTAATATTCTCCTTTGCCTGTGGGTGGCAGAGTACCTACAGGCTTCAGGTAGAATCATCACCATAGTGCTACCCTTTTTTTGTTCCTTCCTGGAGATGGTACGGCTGGGGCGGGGAACCCGCCGTGGTGTTGATGGGAGGAGATAAAAGGGGGAGACGCCCTCGCCACGAGGTCTTCGGGGATCATCTCGTCACGCGCCCAGGCACCTTCGGCCTGGGTGCGGGCGGTTCAAGGTTCCGGCCTAGGCGCCCTAGGCCTGGCCGGAATGAAGCTGGGATTCCATCCCAGGCACCTTCAGCCTGGGATGAGGTACTATTGAGGAGGCCTGGGACCCAGTGACTCCGACTGGGTCCCGCAAGGGTGAAGTGATTCCAGGGTGCCCCTTGCGAGGGGACCCGCATCTGAGGTGAGGAGGCTGGGGGAGGTCACCCGTCCGAAGATTTCGGTGCAGCATCAACCCGGTTACGGATGGGCCTCCGGTAACTCTCTTGGAGGACATCTTCCCCTGATAAGGGCTGCAACGCAGCGGAGGTATTCAAATTAAGACTCCTGCAACCCTTGGTCATAGCACAGGGGGTGTAGGGACCCAGATCAGTATAGTGCCTCGACCTGCTCATCCCACCGTATCCTGCCATCGCATTGCCTGTATGTGGAGATACGAAATAAAACCAACAGTTGGACTGTGATCGGTGTATGGACTCTGTTAATGGGAACAAAGGGTAGTTTGGTGGTTTTCTGCACAACAGACTCGGTACATGCCCAAGACACACCGGCCCGAGGAAACATCAGATATTGGCCTTCACCTCACCCACAGTTATGGGGAGGACATGGGCCGTAGCGCACCTCACTCTGTCGCGTGACATACCCCTAGCTAAAGAGGACGGGGTGAGGGGGATGCTACACGTGGGGGCTCGTACGGGATGCGTGTGTGTCTCAACGATGGAACTGAGAACGTCTGTGTTTGAACTTTGCTGCCCGGAGGAGTTCCGAGCAGGTCGGCCATGTGATTGGCTAAAGTGCATCCCTGCTCGGAGTTGTGGACATGACCCTAAGTCGGGAAAGGCCCACGCGGAGGAGCGTAAAAAGGGAGAGGTCCAGCCGTGTGAAGTACTACATGTGGGGACTGTTAATGCACTGCGCCACGAGGCACCCCGTGACTGCGCGATTTGTGGGCGGAGGCTGGCGAATGCCCGCGAAAACGTGCAAGTCATGGGAGGAGTCTGGCCACGTGTGGAGATACACGTGGAGACTCCGGCGCGTGGTCAGCGCGTGATGGAGCAGCAAGTGGTCGGAATGAATTCAAGCTCTCCGTGGATGCCGGTATCCTACCCTATGAAGATGACTGCATTTGCTGCTCCCCTGACAGACACGGGGATAAGGCTCAGGCCCCGAGGACAGTTGGCTCTGTATTCATGCAGAGACACAGAGGCCCTCGGTGTGATCTGTCCCGGATGCTCGGGACTGGTGGTCCAACTAAAGCCGTTCGGGCGATGTGAAGCGTGCAAAGAGTTTCTTTTTGAGGTCGAATCATCCACAGTAAGGCCCCGGGCCCTTCGCCTCAACTGCATCACAGGAACCGCCACTCCGGAGGGAGAGATCCAGGCCATTGAGGAGGTCCCCGTACGCGCTGACCAACCAGAGACGGAAAGAGAGAAATCCGAGGGCTCTGCTTCGGTCACCACAGATTCCCTGCTGCCACCTCCGAAGAGGAAAGTCGGCCTGGTACAGGCATCCTATGGTCGTGGTCGAGCTTCTCCCCGCCGCTTGCCTGGCCTAGATGGCGCCGGTAGAGCAGAGAGTCCCGGACATCCCAGTTCCTCAGAAGGTCCAGGTGAGCTAGGGGCTGGGACTGTGGTGTTGGTTGGAGGTGTCGGGAGTCCACAGTCGGTGGAGACCGCAAGGGAGGGTAGCCTTCCGTCTACTAGAGACTACCTTCCCGCCGAGATGTATGACACCTCCGACCTAGAGTCGTTGTCAGACTGTGGTGATGACAGAGAAATAGACGAACTGTTTCACCGGAAGGGCTGGGACAGACGCCCACTACCTGTGCTGTGTAAACCGCAGGATTCCCCCATGTCCATAGAAGACAGTACGCTCCGGGCGCAGGCCCCGGAGTTCCCGAGGAAATCTAGTCCTCCGACCGACCTTCCACTTTCAACCACATCACCCGCTCCGATAGTGGGGACGCAGCGTGCTTCGTTGCGGGCACCAAAGGCAAAGCAACTCGAGATGGTGAAGGTACCTCGGCACCCGGAGGCCATCGTACAGCCAGGAGAAGGCGAGCGAGATGTGATGCCACCTCTAGCCAGATTGCAGAGACTTTTCTCCCAAAGAGTCGCCCGTGAATATGGGTGGGAGTACCCCTACTTGCCTCGGGACTTATTGTATGAAGTCGAAGTTTTGCGACAAAGGTGGTACGACGAGTTTGTATGGGAAAAGCTCAAAGTGCCTCATGCCCGGCGATACCTGTCGTGTTCGCCGCCTGTATCTAAAAAGTTTAGAGACTGTAGAGCTGATTGGAGACTGGGGCGCCATATTCATGCCGATAAGGTGCTCATCTGCAGGAAAGGAGAGGATGTCGAATATTTGGTGGAAGTGTTTGACAAGCACCTGAAGCCCCTATTTTTGCCGGATCCAAGGTTTTACTTGTAGGAGAAGTGAGCTCCTATTTTGTTTGCTGTTGAACTTTCTGGAAGGAACATTCCCAGACGCTCAGAACTGCGCCCTACTTTTGTTTTGATTTGGGCTTTTCTTTCACTCACTGGAGACTTGGGAGCTGTTGTTTTTCTCCCTCTTCTTCATGTGCCAAAGGCAGAGACTCTGGGGGTAAAAGTTAGCGTAGAAAAGCAGGAAGAGGGAGGATCTCGGCAAGTGTCATGACCGTGGCGCTGTCAACAGGTGGCAGTGTTGTGCAACGACTGTTTGAAAATTTTACACATGCATCACTTTGCTTATTGGAGTGAGTGGGTCTCTCGGCTGACAGACCTATTCATTCCAAGTTAACACAGATTGTTAGGATGTTGTTTTTGTTCCCCTTCTGCAGGAGATTCATCGGTCAAGACTACTGAGTATGGGGTGGTTCTTAGACAGTGATGGGAGGGATTGTACATGTGTACAGAATAGATGTTTTATGCAAAAGTTTATCGTTTTATATTTTTCCTTTCCCTTTTGAGCAGGTCTTGGCACACTTAGTATTCACAGATTTGGGGACAGCCTCAGGGGCTTGCTCCATGTCACCACTCCATGGGAGACATGGGTGTGCACCTGACGCTGGGGACCAGCGTCAAATCACAAGGGGGAGTGTGTAGCGGGGTCTTCAGATTTAGTGGGATACACCTGGGGGTAGTGTGACCCAGGTGTGTAATTATGTCAGGGTTTAGACCCCTTTTTGTTATTCGTGGAGGATTGGGGGATGTAATATTCTCCTTTGCCTGTGGGTGGCAGAGTACCTACAGGCTTCAGGTAGAATCATCACCATAGTGCTACCTTTTTTTGTTCCTTCCTGGAGATGGTACGGCTGGGGCGGTGAACCCGCCGTGGTGTTGATGGGAGGAGATAAAAGGGGAGACGCCCTCGCCACAAGGTCTTCGGGGATCATCTCGTCACGCACCCAGGCACCTTCGGCTTGGGTGCGGGCGGTTCAAGGTTCTGGCCTAGGCGCCTTCAGCCTGGGATGAGGTACTATTGAGGAGGCCTGGGACCCAGTGGCTCCGACTGGATCCCGCAAGGGTGAAGTGATTCCAGGGTGCCCCTTGCGAGGGGACCCGCATCTGAGGTGAGGAGGCTGGGGGAGGTCACCCGTCCGAAGATTTCGGTGCAGCGTCAACCCGGTTACGGATGGGCCTCCGGTAACTCTCTTGGATGACATCTTCCCCTGATAAGGGCTGCAACGCAGCGGAGGTATTCGAATTAAGACTCCTGCAACCCTTGGTCATAGCACAGGGGGTGTAGGGACCCAGATCAGTATAGTGTCTCGACCTGCTCATCCCACCGTATCCTGCCATCGCATTGCCTGTATGTGGAGATACGAAATAAAACCAACAGTTGGACTGTGATCGGTGTATGGACTCTGTTAATGGGAGCAAAGGGTAGTTTGGTGGTTTTCTGCACAACAGACTCGGTACATGCCCAAGACACACCGGCCCGAGGAAACATCAGATATTGGCCTTCACCTCACCCACAGTTATGGGGAGGACATGGGCCGTAGCGCACCTCACTCTGTCGCGTGACATACCCCTAGCTAAAGAGGACGGGGTGAGGGGGATGCTACAATAGTAATAAGCGATCAGTGATTTATAATAGGACTGTTATATTGCGGCAGGCAGTCGTGAACCTTTTGACACTTTTTGGGGACCAATGTCACTAATACAGTGATCAGTGCTAAAAATATGCACTGTCACTGTACTAATGACACTGGCTGGGAATGGGTTAAACATCAGGGGTGATCAAAGCCAGTGTTTGTGCACAGTGTGGAAGGTGCTTTTACTAGGTAAAGGCATGGATTCATGCTTTACAGGAACACAGGATCCATGTCTTCTGTACAGACAGAACAGCAATCTGCCTTCTTTACATAACCAGATCGCCGTTCTGGCTCTCTGCCTAATGATCGTCAGGTGCTGGTGAACATCGATTACGTGGTACCCGCAGATCAGCTTCCGCTGTGTCTACTCACAGCAGCGAGTCACTGGTGGCGGGCATGCACACCCCAGACCCAGAAGTGTTGGATCTCGTACCTAGAACGTGATATGGTGCAGCAGTGCAACCTTGCTGCCGTATATCTATGTTATACTGGCAGCAAGTGGTATAAAACGAAAATGTTTTACAATCAAACTCACACGTAAGAAAAGGGAACTAAATGTTCCAAATGTTATCAATGCTTTAGACCAGTGGTTCTCAACCTGGGGGTCGGGACCCCCTCGGGGGTTGAATGATGATTTTCCAGTGGTCACCGAATCCTGGGCTGTTCCTGAAGCTCGCACCGCTCTCCCAGCCTCGTTGCGGCTGGCCAGCAGGGCTGTCCCTGGGGCCTGTGGCCACCCAGCTGGGCTTTTTCTGGAGCCCGCGGCCGCTCCCACTCAGTCTCTTTGCAGCCACCCATTCAGTTCACGGCATGGCTGGGGGACAGAGACTAGAGGTCAGCTGACTGGTGAGGAATGGGAAGTGGGAGGTGCTGGAGGAGACCCTATCTCCTGATTTTGGCATAGGTGTCACTGCTACGAGACACCACAAAATCAGAAACACAGTGAGTAACACTATCTGTGATTATAGTTGCCATTAAAAATCCCCACTACAGTTCTCAGATCAGCAGATGACCTTGATCAAGAGCACCTAAGTTGGCTGATCAGAACTCCCCCCAGCACTGCCACTGATCCCATTTCCCCCACCAAGGAGTAAGAGAAGGAATAAAAATAAAGAATACATGGAAGGGAGAGGAAAAGAGGGGGAGGATCAGAGAGAAAGGATAAAAAAGACGGCTATAAAGAGGAATGGGGGGGGGGACAAGAAATTAGGATAGAGAGAGATACAAGGGAAAGAAAGGAGAACAAAGAAAAAGAGTGCTGCATCCTAAAATGTACCATCAGGGGTTTTGATACGGTATGAGTGGAAGGGACTCAGGGAGCGCTAAATGTCTGTGGGTTAAGAGCGCAAATTACTTGTCTTGCCTTGGGTGTGACAACCCACGCTACGAAAATAATTTTACTGTTAGACGTCCCCACAACTTGGGAAATTTTATCAAGGGGTCACGGCACAAGAAAGGTTGAGAACCACTGCTTTAGACAGCAAACAAATCTGATTCAACACAAAAGAGTTCATCAGAGCCACTGTGAAAATAAACTGTAGTTACTGTATATTATGAATAAACATTTGGGTAACCGATGTAATGATTTAAGTAAATATGTTGAATGTGGGAAATGTATACTGAAAGATTATTTAAGTTTTTTACTGCAAAGTATAAGTCCCTCTCCAAGATGGTTGAGAATGTAATTGTCATGACAATCCAAAAGTGACTTTACTTAAATGTATCTGCCAGCTTTGGGTTAATATCGGGCAAAATCATTGATAAATATGCACCTAAAATAAAAACCGTCAATAGTCCTTGAATTTATGTTTCAAAAAGTTGAATTACAAACTAAGGTCTCATTCACATGGGACCAGAACACGGTGAATCAGCTGTTTGATTATGCAGACAGCTGTTTTTTGAGCTGCCGGCTGCTGCATGCAGGCAGCCCATGTAAGTCTATGGAGGGGCAGCAGCTGTACAAACACAGCCACTCCTCCTAATATAACAGGTAGGGATGAGCCAAACTGGTCCTGGGTTTGGTTCAAGCAGTGTTTTGATGCTGAACCTGAACCCCACTGAAATCAATTTGTTGAATCAGATAAATCAAAAATGTCCATTTTCTTGGCTAACTTGGCAAAAGGTTGTAAAAAAAAATAAGTAGCATGGAGGAGGGCACTGCCCTTGGGAACATGTACCAGTACAAAAACAAAATTAAAGAATTACATTTGCAGGGGCAGTGATTTTTTTTTCTTTTTAAAATTTTTAAGCACTTTCCAAAAAAAAATGGTTTTAAATTCCAGCAAATGAAATCTCCCTTCTGGCTTCTATTTAACCACTTCAATCCAGGGCATTTTTACCCCCTTCCTGCCCAGGCCAATTATAGGCTTTCAGTGCTGTAACATTTTGAATGACAATTGCGCGGTCATGCAACACTGTACCCATATGAAATTTTGATAATTTTTTTCCCCCACAAATAGAGCTTTCTTTTGGTGGTATTTGAACACCTCTGCGGGTTTTATTTTTTGCGCTATAAACAAAAAAATAGCGTCAATTTAGAAAAAAAAAACACAATTTTTTTACTTTTTGCTATAATAAATATCCCATTTAACCACTTAACGACCGCCTCCAGTAGATATACGTCGGCAGAATAGCATGGAGAGGCACATACACATACCTGTACGCCCCCTTTAACAACCCGACGTGGGGGTCGCGCGCACGCCGGCGGCGGCGCACTCGTGACCCCGCTACCTTCCCCATGAGTCGGACCGCGGGTCCCGCGGACTCGATTGCCGCAGGGATCCCCTAGATCATCTCACGGAGGGATGGAGCGGGGAGATGTTAGTGTAAACACAACATCTCCCCGCTCGCCTACTGACACTGTCAGCGTTCTCCGCTCTGTGTAATCAGAGCGGAGATCGGTGATGTGTCACTCGTAGCCACGCCCCCTAACAGTAGTAATCACTCCCTTAGGCACACTTAACCCCTTCAGCGCCCCTAGTGGTTAACCCCTTCACTGCCAGTGTCATTTGTACAGTAACCAGTGCATTTTTATAGCGCTGATCGCTGTAAAAATGACAAAGTTCCCAAAAATGTGTCAAAATTGTCCGATGTGTCTGCCATAATGTCGCAGTCATGAAAAAAATCGCTGATCGCCACCATTACTAGTAAAAAAAAATATTAATAAAAATGCCATAAAACTATCCTCTATTTTGTAAACGCTATAACTTTTGCGCAAACCAATCAATAAACGGCGATTGCGATTTTTTTTTTTACCAAAAATATGTAGAAGAATACGTATCGGCCTAAGCTGAGGAAAAAAATGTTTTTTATATATATTTTTTGGGGATATTTATTATAGCAAAAAGTAAAAAATATTGTTTTATTTTCAAAATTGTCGCTCTATTTTTGTTTATAGCGCAAAAAATGTAAACCGCAGAGGTGATTAAATAGCACCAAAAGAAAGCTCTATTTGTGGGAAAAAAAGGACGTCAATTTTGTTTGGGAGCCACGTCGCACGTGCAATTGTTAGTTAAAGCAACGCAGAACCGAATCGCAAAAAGGGGCTTGGTCTTTATGCTGCATATTGGTCCGGGGCATAAGTGGTTAAAAAAAAAAAAAAAAATTTCTTCCTCAGTTTAGGCCAATATGTATTCTACTTCATATTTTTGGTAAAAAAAATCGCAATAAGCGTATATTGGTTTGCGCAAAAGTTATAGCCCCTCCAAAATAAGGGATAGATTTATGACATGTTTATTTTTTTTACTAGTAGTGGCGGCGATCTGCGATTTTTATCATGACTGTGACATTGCAGCGGACATATCAGACACCTTTGACACTATTTTGGGACCATACAGCGATCAGTGCTATAAAAATGCACTTATTACTGTATAAATGTCACTGGCAGGGAAGGGGTTAACACTAGGGGGCAATCAAGGGGTTAATAGTGTTACCTAGGGAGTGATTCTAACTGTAGGGGGAGGGGACTCACAAGGGGATGAGACCGATCGGTGTTCCTCTGTAATGGGAACACACCATCGGTCTCTTCTCACTTGACAGGTCGTGGATCTGTGTGTTTACACACACAGAGCCACGTCCCTGCTGTGTGACAGGCAATAGCGGGTGCCCGGTGGACATCGCGGCCGCCGGGCACGCGCATCGGCTCCCGAATGACGTGGCGCGTGTGCGCCCCCTAGAGGCCCGGGAAGCCAAAGACGTCATATGACGGCGGCCCGTAGGTTCAGAGGGTTCCTGTCATCGTCATATGACTATACCTTAGAAGGTTCCCCCAGGGAGTTATTTTAACGTAAAAGGAAAACTCCACGTTAATAAAAATTAATGCAATGCAACATTTAGTGATGATGAAATCATGGAATCCCTTTAACATAATATAATCTAAATGTTTGACTCATCAAACTGGTCTACACTGTTTACAGATATTAAAACTGAACACACTCCTGCCATTCTTTCTACAATGGAAATCAAATACTTTTTAGAAAGTTCTACCCCATATGGCTGAGGGGAGAAGCACAAAAGCGCCACTCTAAGTGCAGTAGTAACAGTAAATTTTAATGGATAAAATGAAGAGGGAGCATGTATGTACTCACAAACGTGGAGTTAAAAGTGGACATATAAGATGGAGGAGTCCATATTCTTTCTCAGGAAGAACGGCGGTGCGGAACCGATGGCGCCGGTAGCAGCCGGCGCTTGCTGGGCCGCGATTCGACTGATGCAGGGAGGAACGGAGCCAGGGATGGAGAGATCCTCAGCGGGCGTAGAGGCCGTGCTGCGAGCCATGACTCGCGGTGAACTTCCGAGTTGCTGGGAGATCAATGTGTTCCGGGTGACTGGAGAACCAATGGGTAAGCGCTTTCGGAGCATGCGCTCCTTCATCAGACCAGGTCATTCACTGTTCAATTAAACCAATTAATTATTTACTGATTTTAACCCAAATGAGATTCAGTGTCATTGATTCTGCACAGTCACACTCATGCAACATCAGATGGAAAGGCATAAAATCTCACATGTAAAACGACTATTATCGTGTATGTGAATCGGTCAGCAATAACTCTTGATGGTTTTATACAGTGTTTAAGCACTAGAAGGGTTAACTGTCACTTTTTTAAGGAAAGCCAGGCAAGTGGGATGTATCCCCATATTTAAAAAAAAACTGTGACGGCTGAAATTCAAACTACCAGTATGTATGGGAAGGCTGAATGTACCCAGGTTTATTGATCAATCAATTTGGGTACAACTAGCCTGCTGGATTTTACATGCGATTATTGCAAGCAGCTGTTATAGCCTTTAGCAATAATCACCTGGTCTTCTCCCGGTATGGATGGCTTCTGATGCCCCTCCACCAGGAGAACACAATAGAAATTTCTTTCCTGAAACCCGTGGTTGAAAGAAAAAAAATTGTAATGTCTATAGCCAGCCTAAAGTTTCTTTTTTTTCTAAATGTACATCAGAATATAAAACAAATGAAATGAAACTGGTCATACTGATCCACATCTGATAATGGTCAGAGAATAACATAATAAAACAGATTATAACAATGGAAACAAAACAAAGAGCAACACCCAAGCACAGAGCCTGTACACAAGGTGAATGACATCCTTTACGTGGCCCTTCTGTATTTACATTTCCTTTGTTTGAAGAACCTATTTGGGCATCTGACATGAATAATACAAATTTGTTTTGGTACAATGGGGACTTTGGTGGTTCTTTGTCCACACCACAAATACAGGGCCACTAAATATAAATAGACATTCATTCACAGAATACAATGATTAGTGAAATTATTATTAGAAAACATTCATCATAGTTTTTATTTTCTATCTCTCATGCAATATAAGTAGACAAATCCACCCATCAACAAGCCAAACTATCTTCAGATTCCTGCTGAGTTCTATATTAAACAGCCAAGCATGCATTTAGACAAACTGCTACTCCAAGTGGGTCCACGTCACTGTCCTCCACAATTATTAAGTATTCAGATGCTAGCCTAGTTCATCCAACTGTGCACAATATACCATCCAAAAATCTTTATTGAGGTAGTAAAAGCTTTCCAATATAAGACTTTGAACCCGTGAGGACACAGAAAATTAATGTGTTCCATGCTATCTCAGTGCATTTTTTTGGATGTTATATTGCGCTAAGCATACCGTACATACTCAAATATAAGACGAGATTTTCAGCCCTTTTTTTGGGCTGAAAGTCCCCCCCCCCCCTCGGCTTATACTCGAGTCAGCGAACTTTTTACATTGGAAATAGTACCTGTAAAGAAGTTGCGGCTGCGGCGTCCATCGTTCAAATTCCGCGGTCTCTTCCTGTTCCTTCTGTGATAGGCGATTCTCATCAGACACTCTCCGCCTATCACGAACGTTCTCTCATCCTCAGTTTCCCAGCAGACGTCTGTGATTGGCGGAACACCCAACACAGGGTGTTAGGAAACAGTGAGGATAGGAAACAGTGAGGATAGGAAACAGTGAGCTAGGAAACAGTGAGGATAGGAACAGTAAGGATGGGAACAGTGAGGATAGGGAACAGTGAGGATAGGAACAGTAAGGATGGGAACAGTGAGGATAGGGAACAGTGAGGATGGGAACAGTAAGGATGGGAACAGTGAGGATAGGAACAGTAAGGATAGGAACAGTAAGGATGGGAACAGTGAGGATAGGAACAGTAAGGATGGGAACAGTAAGGATGGGAACAGTGAGGCATTGTTGACCCTCGGCTTATACTCGAGTCAGTAAGTTTTCCCAGTTTTTTGTGGCAACATTAGGTACCTCGGCTTATACTCAAGTTGGCTTATACTCGAGTATATACGGTACATGTTTAGTTCAAACAAATTTCAAACAGACTTCTTTTTCTGCGGGAAAATATTAAAGTATTCTGCATAGTGCCTACAAGACAATCTAATATATTAAGTTAAATTCATAAAGCTTTAAACAAGGGTGAGAATATTTATATTCAGCCTTGTGACTGTAATTTTGACTTCCCATTGGTCACAGCTGAAAATAACTTTTTGAAAATCAGGATCCTTCTCTTGTTTTTTTTCCCTCTGATTTGAACCTATATTTTTGAGCATCTAATGTTGCACTGTAAAATATATTGCTCTGTTCTTGGTGTCCATTGTGTCACTAGAAGCTTTGCCCCTGTAAATCCCAGTTACTTTACACATGAACATATCAAAAAAATATATTGTGTTTTACGTAAACAGCATAGTTTTTATTAAAAATCCTCAGCGGAGGAAAATATATTTTTATTAAAGTCTTATTCTGTGCTGCTGGTAAATTTACTAAATAAGTGGGGCCCCTTCCTGCCACTCCACCTGCAATGCATAAGTATGTCATGTGGAGGTGACAGCACAGGATTAAATGTACTCCCTGTGCCCCCCCCACCATGTAACCAGGGTTTTCTGCGCCCATTGTAGCACCCGGTACACATCCGCGTGCACACCCTGGGCTTGTATTTGCATTTGTGCAGGTGTGCGGGGCAACGGGTTTCGACAATTTTTTTATTTTAATATAGTTTATTATGTTTTTTTTACTTTTTTCTTTTAATTTTTACTTGATTTCTATCACAGGGGGTTAATAAACCCCTATGTGATAGCATTTGGCAGGTGACAGGTACTCTTTATGGAGACAGAAGGGGTCTAATAGATCCCAATTTCTCCCCTTCCCACCATCTAACCAAGCACAGATTGGCTTGGTTAGATGTGTCCCCTGGCTGTACTGGTCAGGAAAGGGTGCATAAGAACCTGGAAGTGATATCACTTTGTTATCATTCATTGTTTGCATGTGAGATCGAGGCATGGATTTGCCCTGGTTTCACTGCAATCTCTCCCCCCCCACCAAGGGCAGTTATGTTCCCAGCTCTGGTAAGCGCGGGACAGCCTGGGAACCATGGGAGGAGGGGGACCGTTGGCAGAAGGGGGAGGCACCACGCTGCCAGCTGTGTGAAAGTGAAAGTGATCGGTAGCTATGGAGCTTCCACATCACTTTCAATATAAAGCCGGTTGTTGGCTAAACAAAACCTGCACAAGCTGGTTGCTCCTTAAGTACCCATCAGCTTGTGATTAAATGTTCACTCTTTGAATGTACATAGTACGCCCAAAGAGCTGAACTGGTTATAGACAAAGTATAATAGCAGCCCGGAGTGGGAATATAAGAGAAGAAATAACACAGAATGAAAGTACCAAGTATACTATATAACATAAAAATTGTAAAATCATAAATGTCTACAAGTATCTGTATAACTTCTACAGCTTCCTCTGTCATTGATATTAAAATCACAGTATTGTCTCTTATAAATGCTAATGATATGTACAAACCATGGATTTTATATTTACATTCCCTCCTATTGTCTTCCCTCCAAACATTAAAATGTTAATGAACTTGTCATCTGACTGGAGCAAAAACTTGAATACAAATAAAAAGACAAGTAGACCTTTTAAGCAATTGGACACACACCTTCCATTGTTCTGAATAGATCCTTTTAGCCAATCCAAAGCTGTCTCATGTTAGTGAATGGGGGTGAAGTGAATATAAGGTGAAGCAGAACTCAGACAGGTAAAAGATAACTGGCAGATAAGGAGAACAAGGAGCAGCTGACGGATCCCAATATTACACCATACCAGGTAAGATATAGAACTTTCCATTTACGATTTGTTTTGTTCTTGTACATTTGTATCACAATTTATAGCCCTTGTCATTTGCATCTCGGTGTTACGTTATTTTATTATGTTTAATAATACATTTCCCTAATCATGAAGTCTCACCTTTCAAAAGGAAAGATATAATATTCAAAATGTGTTTTTTTTTTCTATGCAGAAAAATATATTGCCTTTCGATAACTTGTCCAATAGTTCTTTGTAAGCTCATATTTTTTAATGTAGATAATTTATATAATTACATACCTGACGTGCAATTGGTTTATTTGACTATCTGTGAATAGAGATTTTTATGTGCAAATTTTTATAAAAAGCCAAAACATTTCTTTTCATGTTAGATATAATGTGGAAGGGTAGAACCTCCTATCAATTTTGATTGCTGTCAATGAGAGACCATTGTCAAAAAAAAAATTGAAAATAGTGGGAAATCCAAAATGTATGGTAATATTGGAACAGGGGGTCAGGAGAAATCTTCCAATGGGGACAGCTGACAGTGACAATGAAAGTGGCAACTATCTAAGAGACTTTGAAGATATTTGATCTTACTTATTGTTGTATTTTCAATACAGGAAGTGAACAAATTGTATGTAATAAATATACCTTATGGAAATCAGACCAGATAAAAATAAGGGTTCTAGTATTCTCTACTCTATCCAAAGTGAAAAAAATATATAGGTTGGAGTTATGAGGGGACACTCATACATGGACAATCACCTAATGTTAATAAAGTTCCATAGGTTTTGGCATTTAGTAGACACCTTTTGAGTACCCTTGTGTGATTTTGGTTGTACCCCCCCCCCCCGTTTTGAAGTTGCACGCCTTCTTATTATCTCCTCCTGTGGTCTACTCTGTGCGTCCCTTTGGGTGTGGCACATGGGATCCACGGATTAATTTGGGGTTCCCCCGGGTTGGACCCTTGAGCTCTCTGGTTTATCCAGGTGGGTGGTTGGAATGGTTTGCATTAACGCTAAGTGGTTTTCTGATGAAGCGTTGACCACTTCAGCCCCAGAAGATTTGGCTGCCCAATGACCGGGCCACTTTTTGCGATTCGGCACTTCGTCGCTTTAACTGACAATTGCGCGATCGTGTGACGTTGCACCCAAACAGAATTTACGTTTTTTTTTTACCACAAATAGTGATTTCTTTTGGTGGTATTTGATCATCTCTGAGGTTTTTATTTTTTGCACTATAAACAAAGAGCGAAATTTTGAAAAAAAAAAGCAATATTTTTTATTTTTTGCTATAATAAATATCCCCAAAAAATATATAAACAAACAATTTTTTTCCTCAGTTTATGCCGATATGTATTCTTCTACATATTTTTGGTAAAAAAATCGCAATAAGCGTATATTGATTGGTTTACGCAAAAGTTATAGCGTCTACAAAATAGGGGATATTTTTATGACGTTTTTATTATAATTTATTTTTTTCTAGTAATGGCAGCGATCTGCGATTTATTTATTTTTTATTGTGACTGCGACATTATGACGGACACTTTTGACACCATTGTCATTTATACAGCGATCAGCGCTATAAAAATGCACTGATTACTGTGTAAATGACACTGGCAGGGAAGGGGTTAACCACTAGACGGCAAGGAAGGGGTTAAGTGTGTCCTAGGGAGTGAGTCTAACTGTGGGGGGGCTGGGCTACGAGTGACACAACAGTGATCACTGCTCCCGATCACAGGGAGCAGTAGATCACTGTCCTGTCACTAGGCAGAACAGGGAAATGCCTTGTTTACATAGGTATCTCCCTGTTCTGCAGCTCCGTGACTCGATTGCGGCACACCGCTGGTCACGGAGCTCGTGGTGCCTGTGCACTGCCGGCGGCGCGCACTGGCACGGTGGCAAATTCAGGTACATTGCTTTGCGCAGCTGTGCCATTCTGCCGACGTATATAGTCGTTAGGCGGTCGGCAAGTGGTTAATGTTAATTACATATTTACATATGACTACATTATATTAACCTCCCTAGCGGTAATCCAGAGTCAGGCTCGGGGTGATTTTTTTTATGCTAAAATCGGTAACCCCGAGCCAGACTCGGGCTGCATCGCAGTATCCAGGGGAAGTAACTTACCTTGTTCCCTGGATCCTGCGATGTCCTTCCGCAGTGTGTGCGAGTCGTGTCTCGCTCGATCCTCACTGCCGAGTGCCGAGCTCCGTTCCCTGCGACGTTGCGGCGCACGGGGGCGGAGTTCAGCGCCAAATTCAAAAAAGTTTGTCCCTAGTGGTCTGCCCAGTGTCCTGCATGTACTTTTATAGAATAAAAACTGTTCTTTCTGCCTGGAAACTGGAGATTGTCCATAGCAACCAAAAAGTGTCCCTTTATGTCAAAAGTGATTTTAGACCAGCTAAAAAACAAATGCATTACAATCACTCGCAGAATTGAGCGATAGCGATTTGTGGGGAAATTCATCATCAAACAAAAAATCTAATGACAGCGACAATTCTGCAACTGAGCAAATTTCAGTGTTTTTGATTTGATTACATTATTGAATCATTTTTATTATAATTACATTATTATTTGTTATAATTATTTATAGTTATTTATTATATTATAATTTATGATTTTGTGTTTCAAACTTTATCATACCCGGGATGTCTACTAGACTCTTGTTTGGTCAGGTTTAAGTAATTACTAAGAATTGCAGGCCTACAATACATAACACCAAATTTCCATGCAAAATAATTGTACCGCTTTTGGTACATAATTCCAGACAGAATCATACCGCCAGGGAGGTTAATTTATTTTTATTTATTTATATTACTTATATTCACCACGCTTATTATGTTCAAATTCCCTGTGCACTGTAAGCTCACTCAGTTAAAAAGCTGTGAAATGACGATACCACAGTCATACTGTTGCTTTTAAAAAAAAGGAGAGAGATGCTGCACATTTAGGCCCCTCGTGTTCCCACTAGCAATGTTTCTAGCGAGATTTACTTCCACGTGTTGTATATAGAGCAGCCCTATGTGCATTTGTCAGATTTGAGCACAGCTTTATCTAGTCTCTGTCATGCAAAAGAAGCTCATGCATCTTTTTGGTTAAGGAGCTTTGTGCGATTTTTTTAAACGTGAGTTTTGACACAATTGCTGTGCAATTCTGTTGTGCGACAATCAAGGCAAAATCCCATTGTGTTTGGGGTGCCATTAACCACTTGATTTTACCCCCTTCATAACCAGGCCATTTTATTCTATTTAGCACTGTGCTACTATAACTGGTAATTGCTCAGTTATGTAATGTTGTAAGCAAACAAAATGTATATGTCGCACACAGATCTTTTTCCCCCTCTTACCTTCTCAAGCAGGAGGATAAGACACACCATGCCACATGCCCATGTCCTCTAGATTATAAAGGACAGACGGTGTTACATACTTGGGTCCCGCAGCGAGTTGCTCCCTTTTTCTGGTTCTCCCCTCTAGGTTATAGAGGCGAGTCTTTACCTTTCCCAATTGAGCAAATTAGGTCAATGTCCACACAACACGTCAACTCCAACGAGAGTTTATTTTATCTTGCTTTCAGTAACCAGAGAGTTGAAGTGAGAAAAAGGGTTAGCAGATAGAAATGGATTCAGGCACACTCTTGGCTTCATTGCCACTCGATCCCGAGTGGGTACAGCTCAATAGCACTATCAGCAGCAATGACTCAGTCCCCTCCAAGGACCAAGTCAAGGAGATCCCTCCTGAACTTGCAACACTCTGCAGAGGCAGTCTGCGAAGCAAGGAATCCTTCCCTCCGACAGGTCACCAGGCCTTTCCCGAGACAGCAATACTTTATCACTCGCCTCCTGTTATGGGACCGATCCTCCCCTGGCTTCCTCTATGTCAGAGCTGTCACCCTCACGCGGGTTCCCCGGGACTCCTCTTCGGTTGTAGACCCAGTTAAAGGTACCGGGCCTACCTGGAACTCTGCAGCCTCGGGCCGAAGGTGCCCGAGACTCCTCGGTCAAGATTGAGCGCACCCCCCTCTAAGGGGCAGCTCCCTCCGGGCATGGGCCCTGGGTATCTCTCCCTGAACAATGGCGTCTGCCCCTTATATACCCTCTCCCAGCATGCACAGCAGGCCAGAACCGCCCACCAGCAGCAGCCGAGAGAGGACATCCAATACCCACTCCATCACCTGTGGTTCAACCCCGGGTATAAGTGATAGCACCACCTATACGCCTAAAGGGGAACTGCACACCAGATGACACAGCAGTAAGGCAGAGTCCAAATAATTAGAAGACCTGAGCCAACTATTGCTCTGGTCACCCCTAAATTTAGGTATAGCAGGGTTTGAATTTGGGGACCCGCTACATATAAAAAAAAAATAATCATACATAAGAGCTTTATTTTGGTGATATTTGATCACCACTGGGTTTTTTATCTTTTGTGATATGAATGGAAAAAAAAAGACTTAACATTTTGGAACAATATTTTCTGTTATAAAAGAAACCCAAAATTTCTTAAAAAATTTGGGCCAAAATGTGTTCTGCTACATCTTTGATTTAAAAAATAAATCCCACGTGTATATTGATTGGTTTTGTGAAAGCTATAGTGTCTACAAACTATGGTACAGATGAAATTTGTATTACATTTTTTATACTAGTAATGGCGGTGATCAGCAACTTATAGTGGGCAGCGATCGTTAGTGCGGCAAACAATCTGACACTAAAGCTGAGGGGAACTGATTAACTGACACTGACATCCCCAGTGACACTAATACAGTGATCAGTGCTAAAAAATATACACTGTCCTAATGACACTGGTTGGGAGGGGATTAACATTTAGAGTGATCAAGGGGTTAAATGCGTGCCTAACAATGTTTAGCGTGTGTACTGTGTGCTCTTTTACTTAGCAATGTGCCGGTTTTTAATCCCTGCTCTGCAAAGAGAAGAAAAAACGGCACATCGCTGCTGTATGAAGAAAGTCCTGTGTTGTTTACCAACACATGAGTCTCTTCTGTCATTCTCTCAGCTGATCAGCGGGTCCTGGACTTAATATCAATGGCCGGGACCCACTGATTGGCTTGTGCTGCTGCAAATGACAGCATGGTCTTCTATGCGTGCATGCGCAAGTGTAACCGGATAAAAGACGCAATATAAAGGTGTTTTATGGGGCCTGTATGAGCCAAACTGTCGTAGTAAATTTACTGTGGTGGGTTGGCAAAGTGGTTATGAATGGCATTCAAAAACATGTTGAGGTTTTTGCAGTGATTGCCATGTGATTTGGGATCGTGGACAGAATTACGATTCCAAGTTGTCAAGTGTGAATGGAGCCTTATAATGTGCTGACCTGCCAAAGTCATGTATACCAATGTTCTCTGTACTGCTTTGAGCAGAGAAAAGTCTATAAGCTACAGCAGCCTCCAAGCTGCAGCCTGCATTTTATTATTGAGCCACAACATACAGTTTATAATGGGGTGTAACCTAGCCATTTCAGAATTTTAAAGAAAAGTGGATAGCAAAATCGATTTTCCATTTTAAATTGGCTATAAAGTCGCCACATGAAACAAACTATATTTCTGAAATTGCACCTTTCTCAACACCGTGAATACTTTCAAATTTCTACCCTACTAGTATTCCAATCATTTATATAAATTATATTTATTTTCAATTTCATTGCAGGCAGATTAACGAGAAGAAATTTTGAAAGGGCTTTACAGCAAAGTATGATGGATGGAGCAGGTGAAAAGCCATTTCCTTGCACTGGATGTGACAAATCCTTTACAGCAAAAATTTGTTTAATTAATCAAGTGAGGATTCACACAGGGGAAAAGCCATTTATGTGTTCAGAATGTGACAAGAGCTTCTCACGAAAGGGTCATCTTATTCAGCATCTGAGGATTCACACAGGAGAGAAGCCATACCATTGTTCTGAATGTGATCAAAAGTATTCACAACAAAATTCATTGACTTTACACAAGATGATTCACACAGGAGAGAAGCCGTATCAGTGTACTGAATGTGATAAATATTTCAACAACAAAGCAAACCTCACAAAACATCTGAGGATTCACACAGGAGAGAAGCCTTTCAGATGTTTAGAATGTAACAAGTGCTTTTCAGAAATATCCAGTCTTTATATACATCAGAGGATTCACACAGGAGAGAAGCCTTTCAGATGTTCAGAATGTAACAAGTGCTTCTCAATAATATCCAGTCTTTCTAGACATCAGAGGATTCACACTGGAGAGAAGCCTTTCAGATGTTCAGAATGTAATAAATGTTTTAGAAACAAATCCAACCTGTATGATCACCAGAGGATCCACACGGGAGAGAAGCCATTTAGATGTTCAAAATGTGCAAAGTGCTTCTCACAAAAATCAAATCTGACTCAACACCTGAAAAGACATACATAGGGAAGTCATTTAGATGTTCAGAAAGTGCTTAATACAAAAAGAAAAAATGTTCTTGTGATCAGAAGACTTACAGGAAAGAGGCTTTGTCCTTGTTCTTAACCACTTGACCTCTGGAAGATTTACCCCTCCCCCTTCATGACCAGGCCATTTTTTTTTCAATATGGCACTGCGTTACTTTAACTTACAATTTGTGCTTTTTGTGTGACGCTGTACCAAAAAAAAAAAAAATTTCCTTTTTTTCTCACAAATAGAGATTTCTATGGTTTTTATTTTTGCACTACAAACAAACACAGACCTACAATTTTGAAAAAAGAAAATAATATATTTCACTTTTTGCCAAAAAAACATATCTAATAAGAAAAAATGAAAAAAAAAATGTCATTCAAATTCCAATAAGCGTTTATTGATTGGTTAATGCAAAAGTTAAAGCATCTGCAAACTATGGGATGTTATTTACATTATTTGTTTTTTGTTTTTTTTTGTTTTGTTTATAGTTTTTCCTTTTTAATAGTGTAGCGGGGTCTTCAGATTTAGTGGGATACACCTGGGGGTAGTGTGACCCAGGTGTGTAATTATGTCAGGGTTTAGACCCCTTTTTGTTATTCGTGGAGGATTGGGGGATGTAATATTCTCCTTTGCCTGTGGGTGGCAGAGTACCTACAGGCTTCAGGTAGAATCATCACCATAGTGCTACCCTTTTTTTGTTCCTTCCTGGAGATGGTACGGCTGGGGCGGGGAACCCGCCGTGGTGTTGATGGGAGGAGATAAAAGGGGGAGACGCCCTCGCCACGAGGTCTTCGGGGATCATCTCGTCACGCGCCCAGGCACCTTCGGCCTGGGTGCGGGCGGTTCAAGGTTCCGGCCTAGGCGCCCTAGGCCTGGCCGGAATGAAGCTGGGATTCCATCCCAGGCACCTTCAGCCTGGGATGAGGTACTATTGAGGAGGCCTGGGACCCAGTGACTCCGACTGGGTCCCGCAAGGGTGAAGTGATTCCAGGGTGCCCCTTGCGAGGGGACCCGCATCTGAGGTGAGGAGGCTGGGGGAGGTCACCCGTCCGAAGATTTCGGTGCAGCATCAACCCGGTTACGGATGGGCCTCCGGTAACTCTCTTGGAGGACATCTTCCCCTGATAAGGGCTGCAACGCAGCGGAGGTATTCAAATTAAGACTCCTGCAACCCTTGGTCATAGCACAGGGGGTGTAGGGACCCAGATCAGTATAGTGCCTCGACCTGCTCATCCCACCGTATCCTGCCATCGCATTGCCTGTATGTGGAGATACGAAATAAAACCAACAGTTGGACTGTGATCGGTGTATGGACTCTGTTAATGGGAACAAAGGGTAGTTTGGTGGTTTTCTGCACAACAGACTCGGTACATGCCCAAGACACACCGGCCCGAGGAAACATCAGATATTGGCCTTCACCTCACCCACAGTTATGGGGAGGACATGGGCCGTAGCGCACCTCACTCTGTCGCGTGACATACCCCTAGCTAAAGAGGACGGGGTGAGGGGGATGCTACACGTGGGGGCTCGTACGGGATGCGTGTGTGTCTCAACGATGGAACTGAGAACGTCTGTGTTTGAACTTTGCTGCCCGGAGGAGTTCCGAGCAGGTCGGCCATGTGATTGGCTAAAGTGCATCCCTGCTCGGAGTTGTGGACATGACCCTAAGTCGGGAAAGGCCCACGCGGAGGAGCGTAAAAAGGGAGAGGTCCAGCCGTGTGAAGTACTACATGTGGGGACTGTTAATGCACTGCGCCACGAGGCACCCCGTGACTGCGCGATTTGTGGGCGGAGGCTGGCGAATGCCCGCGAAAACGTGCAAGTCGTGGGAGGAGTCTGGCCACGTGTGGAGATACATGTGGAGACTCCGGCGCGTGGTCAGCGCGTGATGGAGCAGCAAGTGGTCGGAATGAATTCAAGCTCTCCGTGGATGCCGGTATCCTACCCTATGAAGATGACTGCATTTGCTGCTCCCCTGACAGACACGGGGATAAGGCTCAGGCCCCGAGGACAGTTGGCTCTGTATTCATGCAGAGACACAGAGGCCCTCGGTGTGATCTGTCCCGGATGCTCGGGACTGGTGGTCCAACTAAAGTCGTTCGGGCGATGTGAAGCGTGCAAAGAGTTTCTTTTTGAGGTCGAATCATCCACAGTAAGGCCCCGGGCCCTTCGCCTCAACTGCATCACAGGAACCGCCACTCCGGAGGGAGAGATCCAGGCCATTGAGGAGGTCCCCGTACGCGCTGACCAACCAGAGACGGAAAGAGAGAAATCCGAGGGCTCTGCTTCGGTCACCACAGATTCCCTGCTGCCACCTCCGAAGAGGAAAGTCGGCCTGGTACAGGCATCCTATGGTCGTGGTCGAGCTTCTCCCCGCCGCTTGCCTGGCCTAGATGGCGCCGGTAGAGCAGAGAGTCCCGGACATCCCAGTTCTTCAGAAGGTCCAGGTGAGCTAGGGGCTGGGACTGTGGTGTTGGTTGGAGGTGTCGGGAGTCCACAGTCGGTGGAGACCGCAAGGGAGGGTAGCCTTCCGTCTACTAGAGACTACCTTCCCGCCGAGATGTATGACACCTCCGACCTAGAGTCGTTGTCAGACTGTGGTGATGACAGAGAAATAGACGAACTGTTTCACCGGAAGGGCTGGGACAGACGCCCACTACCTGTGCTGTGTAAACCGCAGGATTCCCCCATGTCCATAGAAGACAGTACGCTCCGGGCGCAGGCCCCGGAGTTCCCGAGGAAATCTAGTCCTCCGACCGACCTTCCACTTTCAACCACATCACCCGCTCCGATAGTGGGGACGCAGCGTGCTTCGTTGCGGGCACCAAAGGCAAAGCAACTCGAGATGGTGAAGGTACCTCGGCACCCGGAGGCCATCGTACAGCCAGGAGAAGGCGAGCGAGATGTGATGCCACCTCTAGCCAGATTGCAGAGACTTTTCTCCCAAAGAGTCGCCCGTGAATATGGGTGGGAGTACCCCTACTTGCCTCGGGACTTATTGTATGAAGTCGAAGTTTTGCGACAAAGGTGGTACGACGAGTTTGTATGGGAAAAGCTCAAAGTGCCTCATGCCCGGCGATACCTGTCGTGTTCGCCGCCTGTATCTAAAAAGTTTAGAGACTGTAGAGCTGATTGGAGACTGGGGCGCCATATTCATGCCGATAAGGTGCTCATCTGCAGGAAAGGAGAGGATGTCGAATATTTGGTGGAAGTGTTTGACAAGCACCTGAAGCCCCTATTTTTGCCGGATCCAAGGTTTTACTTGTAGGAGAAGTGAGCTCCTATTTTGTTTGCTGTTGAACTTTCTGGAAGGAACATTCCCAGACGCTCAGAACTGCGCCCTACTTTTGTTTTGATTTGGGCTTTTCTTTCACTCACTGGAGACTTGGGAGCTGTTGTTTTTCTCCCTCTTCTTCATGTGCCAAAGGCAGAGACTCTGGGGGTAAAAGTTAGCGTAGAAAAGCAGGAAGAGGGAGGATCTCGGCAAGTGTCATGACCGTGGCGCTGTCAACAGGTGGCAGTGTTGTGCAACGACTGTTTGAAAATTTTACACATGCATCACTTTGCTTATTGGAGTGAGTGGGTCTCTCGGCTGACAGACCTATTCATTCCAAGTTAACACAGATTGTTAGGATGTTGTTTTTGTTCCCCTTCTGCAGGAGATTCATCGGTCAAGACTACTGAGTATGGGGTGGTTCTTAGACAGTGATGGGAGGGATTGTACATGTGTACAGAATAGATGTTTTATGCAAAAGTTTATCGTTTTATATTTTTCCTTTCCCTTTTGAGCAGGTCTTGGCACACTTAGTATTCACAGATTTGGGGACAGCCTCAGGGGCTTGCTCCATGTCACCACTCCATGGGAGACATGGGTGTGCACCTGACGCTGGGGACCAGCGTCAAATCACAAGGGGGAGTGTGTAGCGGGGTCTTCAGATTTAGTGGGATACACCTGGGGGTAGTGTGACCCAGGTGTGTAATTATGTCAGGGTTTAGACCCCTTTTTGTTATTCGTGGAGGATTGGGGGATGTAATATTCTCCTTTGCCTGTGGGTGGCAGAGTACCTACAGGCTTCAGGTAGAATCATCACCATAGTGCTACCTTTTTTTGTTCCTTCCTGGAGATGGTACGGCTGGGGCGGTGAACCCGCCGTGGTGTTGATGGGAGGAGATAAAAGGGGAGACGCCCTCGCCACAAGGTCTTCGGGGATCATCTCGTCACGCACCCAGGCACCTTCGGCTTGGGTGCGGGCGGTTCAAGGTTCTGGCCTAGGCGCCTTCAGCCTGGGATGAGGTACTATTGAGGAGGCCTGGGACCCAGTGGCTCCGACTGGATCCCGCAAGGGTGAAGTGATTCCAGGGTGCCCCTTGCGAGGGGACCCGCATCTGAGGTGAGGAGGCTGGGGGAGGTCACCCGTCCGAAGATTTCGGTGCAGCGTCAACCCGGTTACGGATGGGCCTCCGGTAACTCTCTTGGATGACATCTTCCCCTGATAAGGGCTGCAACGCAGCGGAGGTATTCGAATTAAGACTCCTGCAACCCTTGGTCATAGCACAGGGGGTGTAGGGACCCAGATCAGTATAGTGCCTCGACCTGCTCATCCCACCGTATCCTGCCATCGCATTGCCTGTATGTGGAGATACGAAATAAAACCAACAGTTGGACTGTGATCGGTGTATGGACTCTGTTAATGGGAGCAAAGGGTAGTTTGGTGGTTTTCTGCACAACAGACTCGGTACATGCCCAAGACACACCGGCCCGAGGAAACATCAGATATTGGCCTTCACCTCACCCACAGTTATGGGGAGGACATGGGCCGTAGCGCACCTCACTCTGTCGCGTGACATACCCCTAGCTAAAGAGGACGGGGTGAGGGGGATGCTACAATAGTAATAAGCGATCAGTGATTTATAATAGGACTGTTATATTGCGGCAGGCAGTCGTGAACCTTTTGACACTTTTTGGGGACCAATGTCACTAATACAGTGATCAGTGCTAAAAATATGCACTGTCACTGTACTAATGACACTGGCTGGGAATGGGTTAAACATCAGGGGTGATCAAAGCCAGTGTTTGTGCACAGTGTGGAAGGTGCTTTTACTAGGTAAAGGCATGGATTCATGCTTTACAGGAACACAGGATCCATGTCTTCTGTACAGACAGAACAGCAATCTGCCTTCTTTACATAACCAGATCGCCGTTCTGGCTCTCTGCCTAATGATCGTCAGGTGCTGGTGAACATCGATTACGTGGTACCCGCAGATCAGCTTCCGCTGTGTCTACTCACAGCAGCGAGTCACTGGTGGCGGGCATGCACACCCCAGACCCAGAAGTGTTGGATCTCGTACCTAGAATGTGATATGGTGCAGCAGTGCAACCTTGCTGCCGTATATCTATGTTATACTGGCAGCAAGTGGTATAAAACGAAAATGTTTTACAATCAAACTCACACGTAAGAAAAGGGAACTAAATGTTCCAAATGTTATCAATGCTTTAGACCAGTGGTTCTCAACCTGGGGGTCGGGACCCCCTCGGGGGTTGAATGATGATTTTCCAGTGGTCACCGAATCCTGGGCTGTTCCTGAAGCTCGCACCGCTCTCCCAGCCTCGTTGCGGCTGGCCAGCAGGGCTGTCCCTGGGGCTTGTGGCCACCCAGCTGGGCTTTTTCTGGAGCCCGCGGCCGCTCCCACTCAGTCTCTTTGCAGCCACCCATTCAGTTCACGGCATGGCTGGGGGACAGAGACTAGAGGTCAGCTGACTGGTGAGGAATGGGAAGTGGGAGGTGCTGGAGGAGACCCTATCTCCTGATTTTGGCATAGGTGTCACTGCTACGAGACACCACAAAATCAGAAACACAGTGAGTAACACTATCTGTGATTATAGTTGCCATTAAAAATCCCCACTACAGTTCTCAGATCAGCAGATGACCTTGATCAAGAGCACCTAAGTTGGCTGATCAGAACTCCCCCCAGCACTGCCACTGATCCCATTTCCCCCACCAAGGAGTAAGAGAAGGAATAAAAATAAAGAATACATGGAAGGGAGAGGAAAAGAGGGGGAGGATCAGAGAGAAAGGATAAAAAAGACGGCTATAAAGAGGAATGGGGGGGGGACAAGAAATTAGGATAGAGAGAGATACAAGGGAAAGAAAGGAGAACAAAGAAAAAGAGTGCTGCATCCTAAAATGTACCATCAGGGGTTTTGATACGGTATGAGTGGAAGGGACTCAGGGAGCGCTAAATGTCTGTGGGTTAAGAGCGCAAATTACTTGTCTTGCCTTGGGTGTGACAACCCACGCTACGAAAATAATTTTACTGTTAGACGTCCCCACAACTTGGGAAATTTTATCAAGGGGTCACGGCACAAGAAAGGTTGAGAACCACTGCTTTAGACAGCAAACACATCTGATTCAACACAAAAGAGTTCATCAGAGCCACTGTGAAAATAAACTGTAGTTACTGTATATTATGAATAAACATTTGGGTAACCGATGTAATGATTTAAGTAAATATGTTGAATGTGGGAAATGTATACTGAAAGATTATTTAAGTTTTTTACTGCAAAGTATAAGTCCCTCTCCAAGATGGTTGAGAATGTAATTGTCATGACAATCCAAAAGTGACTTTACTTAAATGTATCTGCCAGCTTTGGGTTAATATCGGGCAAAATCATTGATAAATATGCACCTAAAATAAAAACCGTCAATAGTCCTTGAATTTATGTTTCAAAAAGTTGAATTACAAACTAAGGTCTCATTCACATGGGACCAGAACACGGTGAATCAGCTGTTTGATTATGCAGACAGCTGTTTTTTGAGCTGCCGGCTGCTGCATGCAGGCAGCCCATGTAAGTCTATGGAGGAGAAGCAGCTGTACAAACACAGCCACTCCTCCTAATATAACAGGTAGGGATGAGCCAAACTGGTCCTGGGTTTGGTTCAAGCAGTGTTTTGATGCTGAACCTGAACCCCACTGAAATCAATTTGTTGAATCAGATAAATCAAAAATGTCCATTTTCTTGGCTAACTTGGCAAAAGGTTGTAAAAAAAAATAAGTAGCATGGAGGAGGGCACTGCCCTTGGGAACATGTACCAGTACAAAAACAAAATTAAAGAATTACATTTGCAGGGGCAGTGATTTTTTTTTCTTTTTAAAATTTTTAAGCACTTTCCAAAAAAAAATGGTTTTAAATTCCAGCAAATGAAATCTCCCTTCTGGCTTCTATTTAACCACTTCAATCCAGGGCATTTTTACCCCCTTCCTGCCCAGGCCAATTATAGGCTTTCAGTGCTGTAACATTTTGAATGACAATTGCGCGGTCATGCAACACTGTACCCATATGAAATTTTGATAATTTTTTTCCCCCACAAATAGAGCTTTCTTTTGGTGGTATTTGAACACCTCTGCGGGTTTTATTTTTTGCGCTATAAACAAAAAAATAGCGTCAATTTAGAAAAAAAAACTAAATTTTTTTACTTTTTGCTATAATAAATATCCCATTTAACCACTTAACGACCGCCTCCAGTAGATATACGTCGGCAGAATAGCATGGAGAGGCACATACACATACCTGTACGCCCCCTTTAACAACCCGACGTGGGGGTCGCGCGCACGCCGGTGGCGGCGCACTCGTGACCCCGCTACCTTCCCCATGAGTCGGACCGCGGGTCCCGTGGACTCGATTGCCGCAGGGATCCCCTAGATCATCTCACGGAGGGATGGAGCGGGGAGATGTTAGTGTAAACACAACATCTCCCCGCTCGCCTACTGACACTGTCAGCGTTCTCCGCTCTGTGTAATCAGAGCGGAGATCGGTGATGTGTCACTCGTAGCCACGCCCCCTAACAGTAGTAATCACTCCCTTAGGCACACTTAACCCCTTCAGCGCCCCTAGTGGTTAACCCCTTCACTGCCAGTGTCATTTGTACAGTAACCAGTGCATTTTTATAGCGCTGATCGCTGTAAAAATGACAAAGTTCCCAAAAATTTGTCAAAATTGTCCGATGTGTCTGCCATAATGTCGCAGTCATGAAAAAAATCGCTGATCGCCACCATTACTAGTAAAAAAAAATATTAATAAAAATGCCATAAAACTATCCTCTATTTTGTAAACGCTATAACTTTTGCGCAAACCAATCAATAAACGGCGATTGCGATTTTTTTTTTTACCAAAAATATGTAGAAGAATACGTATCAGCCTAAGCTGAGGAAAAAAAATGTTTTTTATATATATTTTTTGGGGATATTTATTATAGCAAAAAGTAAAAAATATTGTTTTATTTTCAAAATTGTCGCTCTATTTTTGTTTATAGCGCAAAAAATGTAAACCGCAGAGGTGATTAAATAGCACCAAAAGAAAGCTCTATTTGTGGGAAAAAAAGGACGTCAATTTTGTTTGGGAGCCACGTCGCACGTGCAATTGTTAGTTAAAGCAACGCAGAGCCGAATCGCAAAAAGGGGCTTGGTCTTTATGCTGCATATTGGTCCGGGGCATAAGTGGTTAAAAAAAAAAAAAAAAAAATTCTTCCTCAGTTTAGGCCAATATGTATTCTACTTCATATTTTTGGTAAAAAAAATCGCAATAAGCGTATATTGGTTTGCGCAAAAGTTATAGCCCCTCCAAAATAAGGGATAGATTTATGACATGTTTATTTTTTTTACTAGTAGTGGCGGCGATCTGCGATTTTTATCATGACTGTGACATTGCAGCGGACATATCAGACACCTTTGACACTATTTTGGGACCATACAGCGATCAGTGCTATAAAAATGCACTTATTACTGTATAAATGTCACTGGCAGGGAAGGGGTTAACACTAGGGGGCGATCAAGGGGTTAATAGTGTTACCTAGGGAGTGATTCTAACTGTAGGGGGAGGGGACTCACAAGGGGATGAGACCGATCGGTGTTCCTCTGTAATGGGAACACACCATCGGTCTCTTCTCACTTGACAGGTCGTGGATCTGTGTGTTTACACACACAGAGCCACGTCCCTGCTGTGTGACAGGCAATAGCGGGTGCCCGGTGGACATCGCGGCCGCCGGGCACGCGCATCGGCTCCCGAATGACGTGGCGCGTGTGCGCCCCCTAGAGGCCCGGGAAGCCAAAGACGTCATATGACGGCGGCCCGTAGGTTCAGAGGGTTCCTGTCATCGTCATATGACTATACCTTAGAAGGTTCCCCCAGGGAGTTATTTTAACGTAAAAGGAAAACTCCACGTTAATAAAAATTAATGCAATGCAACATTTAGTGATGATGAAATCATGGAATCCCTTTAACATAATATAATCTAAATGTTTGACTCATCAAACTGGTCTACACTGTTTACAGATATTAAAACTGAACACACTCCTGCCATTCTTTCTACAATGGAAATCAAATACTTTTTAGAAAGTTCTACCCCATATGGCTGAGGGGAGAAGCACAAAAGCGCCACTCTAAGTGCAGTAGTAACAGTAAATTTTAATGGATAAAATGAAGAGGGAGCATGTATGTACTCACAAACGTGGAGTTAAAAGTGGACATATAAGATGGAGGAGTCCATATTCTTTCTCAGGAAGAACGGCGGTGCGGAACCGATGGCGCCGGTAGCAGCCGGCGCTTGCTGGGCCGCGATTCGACTGATGCAGGGAGGAACGGAGCCAGGGATGGAGAGATCCTCAGCGGGCGTAGAGGCCGTGCTGCGAGCCATGACTCGCGGTGAACTTCCGAGTTGCTGGGAGATCAATGTGTTCCGGGTGACTGGAGAACCAATGGGTAAGCGCTTTCGGAGCATGCGCTCCTTCATCAGACCAGGTCATTCACTGTTCAATTAAACCAATTAATTATTTACTGATTTTAACCCAAATGAGATTCAGTGTCATTGATTCTGCACAGTCACACTCATGCAACATCAGATGGAAAGGCATAAAATCTCACATGTAAAACGGCTATTATCGTGTATGTGAATCGGTCAGCAATAACTCTTGATGGTTTTATACAGTGTTTAAGCACTAGAAGGGTTAACTGTCACTTCTTTAAGGAAAGCCAGGCAAGTGGGATGTATCCCCATATTTAAAAAAAAACTGTGACGGCTGAAATTCAAACTACCAGTATGTATGGGAAGGCTGAATGTACCCAGGTTTATTGATCAATCAATTTGGGTACAACTAGCCTGCTGGATTTTACATGCGATTATTGCAAGCAGCTGTTATAGCCTTTAGCAATAATCACCTGGTCTTCTCCCGGTATGGATGGCTTCTGATGCCCCTCCACCAGGAGAACACAATAGAAATTTCTTTCCTGAAACCCATGGTTGAAAGAAAAAAAATTGTAATGTCTATAGCCAGCCTAAAGTTTCTTTTTTTTCTAAATGTACATCAGAATATAAAACAAATGAAATGAAACTGGTCATACTGATCCACATCTGATAATGGTCAGAGAATAACATAATAAAACAGATTATAACAATGGAAACAAAACAAAGAGCAACACCCAAGCACAGAGCCTGTACACAAGGTGAATGACATCCTTTACGTGGCCCTTCTGTATTTACATTTCCTTTGTTTGAAGAACCTATTTGGGCATCTGACATGAATAATACAAATTTGTTTTGGTACAATGGGGACTTTGGTGGTTCTTTGTCCACACCACAAATACAGGGCCACTAAATATAAATAGACATTCATTCACAGAATACAATGATTAGTGAAATTATTATTAGAAAACATTCATCATAGTTTTTATTTTCTATCTCTCATGCAATATAAGTAGACAAATCCACCCATCAACAAGCCAAACTATCTTCAGATTCCTGCTGAGTTCTATATTAAACAGCCAAGCATGCATTTAGACAAACTGCTACTCCAAGTGGGTCCACGTCACTGTCCTCCACAATTATTAAGTATTCAGATGCTAGCCTAGTTCATCCAACTGTGCACAATATACCATCCAAAAATCTTTATTGAGGTAGTAAAAGCTTTCCAATATAAGACTTTGAACCCGTGAGGACACAGAAAATTAATGTGTTCCATGCTATCTCAGTGCATTTTTTTGGATGTTATATTGCGCTAAGCATACCGTACATACTCAAATATAAGATGAGATTTTCAGCTCTTTTTTTGGGCTGAAAGTCCCCCCCCCCTCGGCTTATACTCGAGTCAGCGAAATTTTTACATTGGAAATAGTACCTGTAAAGAAGTTGCGGCTGCGGCGTCCATCGTTCAAATTCCGCGGTCTCTTCCTGTTCCTTCTGTGATAGGCGATTCTCATCAGACACTCTCCGCCTATCACGAACGTTCTCTCATCCTCAGTTTCCCAGCAGACGTCTGTGATTGGCGGAACACCCAACACAGGGTGTTAGGAAACAGTGAGGATAGGAAACAGTGAGGATAGGAAACAGTGAGCTAGGAAACAGTGAGGATAGGAACAGTAAGGATGGGAACAGTGAGGATAGGGAACAGTGAGGATAGGAACAGTAAGGATGGGAACAGTGAGGATAGGGAACAGTGAGGATGGGAACAGTAAGGATGGGAACAGTGAGGATAGGAACAGTAAGGATAGGAACAGTAAGGATGGGAACAGTGAGGATAGGAACAGTAAGGATGGGAACAGTAAGGATGGGAACAGTGAGGCATTGTTGACCCTCGGCTTATACTCGAGTCAGTAAGTTTTCCCAGTTTTTTGTGGCAACATTAGGTACCTCGGCTTATACTCAAGTTGGCTTATACTCGAGTATATACGGTACATGTTTAGTTCAAACAAATTTCAAACAGACTTCTTTTTCTGCGGGAAAATATTAAAGTATTCTGCATAGTGCCTACAAGACAATCTAATATATTAAGTTAAATTCATAAAGCTTTAAACAAGGGTGAGAATATTTATATTCAGCCTTGTGACTGTAATTTTGACTTCCCATTGGTCACAGCTGAAAATAACTTTTTGAAAATCAGGATCCTTCTCTTGTTTTTTTTCCCTCTGATTTGAACCTATATTTTTGAGCATCTAATGTTGCACTGTAAAATATATTGCTCTGTTCTTGGTGTCCATTGTGTCACTAGAAGCTTTGCCCCTGTAAATCCCAGTTACTTTACACATGAACATATCAAAAAAATATATTGTGTTTTACGTAAACAGCATAGTTTTTATTAAAAATCCTCAGCGGAGGAAAATATATTTTTATTAAAGTCTTATTCTGTGCTGCTGGTAAATTTACTAAATAAGTGGGGCCCCTTCCTGCCACTCCACCTGCAATGCATAAGTATGTCATGTGGAGGTGACAGCACAGGATTAAATGTACTCCCTGTGCCCCCCCCACCATGTAACCAGGGTTTTCTGCGCCCATTGTAGCACCCGGTACACATCCGCGTGCACACCCTGGGCTTGTATTTGCATTTGTGCAGGTGTGCGGGGCAACGGGTTTCGACAATTTTTTTATTTTAATATAGTTTATTATGTTTTTTTTACTTTTTTCTTTTAATTTTTACTTGATTTCTATCACAGGGGGTTAATAAACCCCTATGTGATAGCATTTGGCAGGTGACAGGTACTCTTTATGGAGACAGAAGGGGTCTAATAGATCCCAATTTCTCCCCTTCCCACCATCTAACCAAGCACAGATTGGCTTGGTTAGGTGTGTCCCCTGGCTGTACTGGTCAGGAAAGGGTGCATAAGAACCTGGAAGTGATATCACTTTGTTATCATTCATTGTTTGCATGTGAGATCGAGGCATGGATTTGCCCTGGTTTCACTGCAATCTCTCCCCCCCCACCAAGGGCAGTTATGTTCCCAGCTCTGGTAAGCGCGGGACAGCCTGGGAACCATGGGAGGAGGGGGACCGTTGGCAGAAGGGGGAGGCACCACGCTGCCAGCTGTGTGAAAGTGATCGGTAGCTATGGAGCTTCCACATCACTTTCAATATAAAGCCGGTCGTTGGCTAAACAAAACCTGCACAAGCTGGTTGCTCCTTAAGTACCCATCAGCTTGTGATTAAATGTTCACTCTTTGAATGTACATAGTACGCCCAAAGAGCTGAACTGGTTATAGACAAAGTATAATAGCAGCCCGGAGTGGGAATATAAGAGAAGAAATAACACAGAATGAAAGTACCAAGTATACTATATAACATAAAAATTGTAAAATCATAAATGTCTACAAGTATCTGTATAACTTCTACAGCTTCCTCTGTCATTGATATTAAAATCACAGTATTGTCTCTTATAAATGCTAATGATATGTACAAACCATGGATTTTATATTTACATTCCTTCCTATTGTCTTCCCTCCAAACATTAAAATGTTAATGAACTTGTCATCTGACTGGAGCAAAAACTTGAATACAAATAAAAAGACAAGTAGACCTTTTAAGCAATTGGACACACACCTTCCATTGTTCTGAATAGATCCTTTTAGCCAATCCAAAGCTGTCTCATGTTAGTGAATGGGGGTGAAGTGAATATAAGGTGAAGCAGAACTCAGACAGGTAAAAGATTACTGGCAGATAAGGAGAACAAGGAGCAGCTGACGGATCCCAATATTACACCATACCAGGTAAGATATAGAACTTTCCATTTACGATTTGTTTTGTTCTTGTACATTTGTATCACAATTTATAGCCCTTGTCATTTGCATCTCGGTGTTACGTTATTTTATTATGTTTAATAATACATTTCCCTAATCATGAAGTCTCACCTTTCAAAAGGAAAGATATAATATTCAAAATGTGTTTTTTTTTTCTATGCAGAAAAATATATTGCCTTTCGATAACTTGTCCAATAGTTCTTTGTAAGCTCATATTTTTTAATGTAGATAATTTATATAATTACATACCTGACGTGCAATTGGTTTATTTGACTATCTGTGAATAGAGATTTTTATGTGCAAATTTTTATAAAAAGCCAAAACATTTCTTTTCATGTTAGATATAATGTGGAAGGGTAGAACCTCCTATCAATTTTGATTGCTGTCAATGAGAGACCATTGTCAAAAAAAAATTTGAAAATAGTGGGAAATCCAAAATGTATGGTAATATTGGAACAGGGGGTCAGGAGAAATCTTCCAATGGGGACAGCTGACAGTGACAATGAAAGTGGCAACTATCTAAGAGACTTTGAAGATATTTGATCTTACTTATTGTTGTATTTTCAATACAGGAAGTGAACAAATTGTATGTAATAAATATACCTTATGGAAATCAGACCAGATAAAAATAAGGGTTCTAGTATTCTCTACTCTATCCAAAGTGAAAAAAATATATAGGTTGGAGTTATGAGGGGACACTCATACATGGACAATCACCTAATGTTAATAAAGTTCCATAGGTTTTGGCATTTAGTAGACACCTTTTGAGTACCCTTGTGTGATTTTGGTTGTACCCCCCCCCGTTTTGAAGTTGCACGCCTTCTTATTATCTCCTCCTGTGGTCTACTCTGTGCGTCCCTTTGGGTGTGGCACATGGGATCCACGGATTAATTTGGGGTTCCCCCGGGTTGGACCCTTGAGCTCTCTGGTTTATCCATGTGGGTGGTTGGAATGGTTTGCATTAACGCTAAGTGGTTTTCTGATGAAGCGTTGACCACTTCAGCCCCAGAAGATTTGGCTGCCCAATGACCGGGCCACTTTTTGCGATTCGGCACTTCGTCGCTTTAACTGACAATTGCGCGATCGTGTGACGTTGCACCCAAACAGAATTTACGTTTTTTTTTTACCACAAATAGTGATTTCTTTTGGTGGTATTTGATCATCTCTGAGGTTTTTATTTTTTGCACTATAAACAAAGAGCGAAATTTTGAAAAAAAAAAAGCAATATTTTTTATTTTTTGCTATAATAAATATCCCCAAAAAATATATAAACAAACAATTTTTTTCCTCAGTTTATGCCGATATGTATTCTTCTACATATTTTTGGTAAAAAAATCGCAATAAGCGTATATTGATTGGTTTACGCAAAAGTTATAGCGTCTACAAAATAGGGGATATTTTTATGACGTTTTTATTATAATTTATTTTTTTCTAGTAATGGCAGCGATCTGCGATTTATTTATTTTTTATTGTGACTGCGACATTATGACGGACACTTTTGACACCATTGTCATTTATACAGCGATCAGCGCTATAAAAATGCACTGATTACTGTGTAAATGACACTGGCAGGGAAGGGGTTAACCACTAGACGGCAAGGAAGGGGTTAAGTGTGTCCTAGGGAGTGAGTCTAACTGTGGGGGGGCTGGGCTACGAGTGACACAACAGTGATCACTGCTCCCGATCACAGGGAGCAGTAGATCACTGTCCTGTCACTAGGCAGAACAGGGAAATGCCTTGTTTACATAGGTATCTCCCTGTTCTGCAGCTCCGTGACTCGATTGCGGCACACCGCTGGTCACGGAGCTCGTGGTGCCTGTGCACTGCCGGCGGCGCGCACTGGCACGGTGGCAAATTCAGGTACATTGCTTTGCGCAGCTGTGCCATTCTGCCGACGTATATAGTCGTTAGGCGGTCGGCAAGTGGTTAATGTTAATTACATATTTACATATGACTACATTATATTAACCTCCCTAGCGGTAATCCCGAGTCAGGCTCGGGGTGATTTTTTTTATGCTAAAATCGGTAACCCCGAGCCAGACTCGGGCTGCATCGCAGTATCCAGGGGAAGTAACTTACCTTGTTCCCTGGATCCTGCGATGTCCTTCCGCAGTGTGTGCGAGTCGTGTCTCGCTCGATCCTCACTGCCGAGTGCCGAGCTCCGTTCCCTGCGACGTTGCGGCGCACGGGGGCGGAGTTCAGCGCCAAATTCAAAAAAGTTTGTCCCTAGTGGTCTGCCCAGTGTCCTGCATGTACTTTTATAGAATAAAAACTGTTCTTTCTGCCTGGAAACTGGAGATTGTCCATAGCAACCAAAAAGTGTCCCTTTATGTCAAAAGTGATTTTAGACCAGCTAAAAAACAAATGCATTACAATCACTCGCAGAATTGAGCGATAGCGATTTGTGGGGAAATTCATCATCAAACAAAAAATCTAATGACAGCGACAATTCTGCAACTGAGCAAATTTCAGTGTTTTTGATTTGATTACATTATTGAATCATTTTTATTATAAATTACATTATTATTTGTTATAATTATTTATAGTTATTTATTATATTATAATTTATGATTTTGTGTTTCAAACTTTATCATACCCGGGATGTCTACTAGACTCTTGTTTGGTCAGGTTTAAGTAATTACTAAGAATTGCAGGCCTACAATACATAACACCAAATTTCCATGCAAAATAATTGTACCGCTTTTGGTACATAATTCCAGACAGAATCATACCGCCAGGGAGGTTAATTTATTTTTATTTATTTATATTACTTATATTCACCACGCTTATTATGTTCAAATTCCCTGTGCACTGTAAGCTCACTCAGTTAAAAAGCTGTGAAATGACGATACCACAGTCATACTGTTGCTTTTAAAAAAAAGGAGAGAGATGCTGCACATTTAGGCCCCTCGTGTTCCCACTAGCAATGTTTCTAGCGAGATTTACTTCCACGTGTTGTATATAGAGCAGCCCTATGTGCATTTGTCAGATTTGAGCACAGCTTTATCTAGTCTCTGTCATGCAAAAGAAGCTCATGCATCTTTTTGGTTAAGGAGCTTTGTGCGATTTTTTTAAACGTGAGTTTTGACACAATTGCTGTGCAATTCTGTTGTGCGACAATCAAGGCAAAATCCCATTGTGTTTGGGGTGCCATTAACCACTTGATTTTACCCCCTTCATAACCAGGCCATTTTATTCTATTTAGCACTGTGCTACTATAACTGGTAATTGCTCAGTTATGTAATGTTGTAAGCAAACAAAATGTATATGTCGCACACAGATCTTTTTCCCCCTCTTACCTTCTCAAGCAGGAGGATAAGACACACCATGCCACATGCCCATGTCCTCTAGATTATAAAGGACAGACGGTGTTACATACTTGGGTCCCGCAGCGAGTTGCTCCCTTTTTCTGGTTCTCCCCTCTAGGTTATAGAGGCGAGTCTTTACCTTTCCCAATTGAGCAAATTAGGTCAATGTCCACACAACACGTCAACTCAAACGAGAGTTTATTTTATCTTGCTTTCAGTAACCAGAGAGTTGAAGTGAGAAAAAGGGTTAGCAGATAGAAATGGATTCAGGCACACTCTTGGCTTCATTGCCACTCGATCCCGAGTGGGTACAGCTCAATAGCACTATCAGCAGCAATGACTCAGTCCCCTCCAAGGACCAAGTCAAGGAGATCCCTCCTGAACTTGCAACACTCTGCAGAGGCAGTCTGCGAAGCAAGGAATCCTTCCCTCCGACAGGTCACCAGGCCTTTCCCGAGACAGCAATACTTTATCACTCGCCTCCTGTTATGGGACCGATCCTCCCCTGGCTTCCTCTATGTCAGAACTGTCACCCTCACGCGGGTTCCCCGGGACTCCTCTTCGGTTGTAGACCCAGTTAAAGGTACCGGGCCTACCTGGAACTCTGCAGCCTCGGGCCGAAGGTGCCCGAGACTCCTCGGTCAAGATTGAGCGCACCCCCCTCTAAGGGGCAGCTCCCTCCGGGCATGGGCCCTGGGTATCTCTCCCTGAACAATGGCGTCTGCCCCTTATATACCCTCTCCCAGCATGCACAGCAGGCCAGAACCGCCCACCAGCAGCAGCCGAGAGAGGACATCCAATACCCACTCCATCACCTGTGGTTCAACCCCGGGTATAAGTGATAGCACCACCTATACGCCTAAAGGGGAACTGCACACCAGATGACACAGCAGTAAGGCAGAGTCCAAATAATTAGAAGACCTGAGCCAACTATTGCTCTGGTCACCCCTAAATTTAGGTATAGCAGGGTTTGAATTTGGGGACCCGCTACATATAAAAAAAAAATAATCATACATAAGAGCTTTATTTTGGTGATATTTGATCACCACTGGGTTTTTTATCTTTTGTGATATGAATGGAAAAAAAAAGACTTAACATTTTGGAACAATATTTTCTGTTATAAAAGAAACCCAAAATTTCTTAAAAAATTTGGGCCAAAATGTGTTCTGCTACATCTTTGATTTAAAAAATAAATCCCACGTGTATATTGATTGGTTTTGTGAAAGCTATAGTGTCTACAAACTATGGTACAGATGAAATTTGTATTACATTTTTTATACTAGTAATGGCGGTGATCAGCAACTTATAGTGGGCAGCGATCGTTAGTGCGGCAAACAATCTGACACTAAAGCTGAGGGGAACTGATTAACTGACACTGACATCGCCAGTGACACTAATACAGTGATCAGTGCTAAAAAATATACACTGTCCTAATGACACTGGTTGGGAGGGGATTAACATTTAGAGTGATCAAGGGGTTAAATGCGTGCCTAACAATGTTTAGCGTGTGTACTGTGTGCTCTTTTACTTAGCAATGTGCCGGTTTTTAATCCCTGCTCTGCAAAGAGAAGAAAAAACGGCACATCGCTGCTGTATGAAGAAAGTCCTGTGTTGTTTACCAACACATGAGTCTCTTCTGTCATTCTCTCAGCTGATCAGCGGGTCCTGGACTTAATATCAATGGCCGGGACCCACTGATTGGCTTGTGCTGCTGCAAATGACAGCATGGTCTTCTATGCGTGCATGCGCAAGTGTAACCGGATAAAAGACGCAATATAAAGGTGTTTTATGGGGCCTGTATGAGCCAAACTGTCGTAGTAAATTTACTGTGGTGGGTTGGCAAAGTGGTTATGAATGGCATTCAAAAACATGTTGAGGTTTTTGCAGTGATTGCCATGTGATTTGGGATCGTGGACAGAATTACGATTCCAAGTTGTCAAGTGTGAATGGAGCCTTATAATGTGCTGACCTGCCAAAGTCATGTATACCAATGTTCTCTGTACTGCTTTGAGCAGAGAAAAGTCTATAAGCTACAGCAGCCTCCAAGCTGCAGCCTGCATTTTATTATTGAGCCACAACATACAGTTTATAATGGGGTGTAACCTAGCCATTTCAGAATTTTAAAGAAAAGTGGATAGCAAAATCGATTTTCCATTTTAAATTGGCTATAAAGTCGCCACATGAAACAAACTATATTTCTGAAATTGCACCTTTCTCAACACCGTGAATACTTTCAAATTTCTACCCTACTAGTATTCCAATCATTTATATAAATTATATTTATTTTCAATTTCATTGCAGGCAGATTAACGAGAAGAAATTTTGAAAGGGCTTTACAGCAAAGTATGATGGATGGAGCAGGTGAAAAGCCATTTCCTTGCACTGGATGTGACAAATCCTTTACAGCAAAAATTTGTTTAATTAATCAAGTGAGGATTCACACAGGGGAAAAGCCATTTATGTGTTCAGAATGTGACAAGAGCTTCTCACGAAAGGGTCATCTTATTCAGCATCTGAGGATTCACACAGGAGAGAAGCCATACCATTGTTCTGAATGTGATCAAAAGTATTCACAACAAAATTCATTGACTTTACACAAGATGATTCACACAGGAGAGAAGCCGTATCAGTGTACTGAATGTGATAAATATTTCAACAACAAAGCAAACCTCACAAAACATCTGAGGATTCACACAGGAGAGAAGCCTTTCAGATGTTTAGAATGTAACAAGTGCTTTTCAGAAATATCCAGTCTTTATATACATCAGAGGATTCACACAGGAGAGAAGCCTTTCAGATGTTCAGAATGTAACAAGTGCTTCTCAATAATATCCAGTCTTTCTAGACATCAGAGGATTCACACTGGAGAGAAGCCTTTCAGATGTTCAGAATGTAATAAATGTTTTAGAAACAAATCCAACCTGTATGATCACCAGAGGATCCACACGGGAGAGAAGCCATTTAGATGTTCAAAATGTGCAAAGTGCTTCTCACAAAAATCAAATCTGACTCAACACCTGAAAAGACATACATAGGGAAGTCATTTAGATGTTCAGAAAGTGCTTAATACAAAAAGAAAAAATGTTCTTGTGATCAGAAGACTTACAGGAAAGAGGCTTTGTCCTTGTTCTTAACCACTTGACCTCTGGAAGATTTACCCCTCCCCCTTCATGACCAGGCCATTTTTTTTTCAATATGGCACTGCGTTACTTTAACTTACAATTTGTGCTTTTTGTGTGACGCTGTACCAAAAAAAAAAAAAATTTCCTTTTTTTCTCACAAATAGAGATTTCTATGGTTTTTATTTTTGCACTACAAACAAACACAGACCTACAATTTTGAAAAAAGAAAATAATATATTTCACTTTTTGCCAAAAAAACATATCTAATAAGAAAAAATGAAAAAAAAAATGTCATTCAAATTCCAATAAGCGTTTATTGATTGGTTAATGCAAAAGTTAAAGCATCTGCAAACTATGGGATGTTATTTACATTATTTGTTTTTTGTTTTTTTTTGTTTTGTTTATAGTTTTTCCTTTTTAATAGTGTAGCGGGGTCTTCAGATTTAGTGGGATACACCTGGGGGTAGTGTGACCCAGGTGTGTAATTATGTCAGGGTTTAGACCCCTTTTTGTTATTCGTGGAGGATTGGGGGATGTAATATTCTCCTTTGCCTGTGGGTGGCAGAGTACCTACAGGCTTCAGGTAGAATCATCACCATAGTGCTACCCTTTTTTTGTTCCTTCCTGGAGATGGTACGGCTGGGGCGGGGAACCCGCCGTGGTGTTGATGGGAGGAGATAAAAGGGGGAGACGCCCTCGCCACGAGGTCTTCGGGGATCATCTCGTCACGCGCCCAGGCACCTTCGGCCTGGGTGCGGGCGGTTCAAGGTTCCGGCCTAGGCGCCCTAGGCCTGGCCGGAATGAAGCTGGGATTCCATCCCAGGCACCTTCAGCCTGGGATGAGGTACTATTGAGGAGGCCTGGGACCCAGTGACTCCGACTGGGTCCCGCAAGGGTGAAGTGATTCCAGGGTGCCCCTTGCGAGGGGACCCGCATCTGAGGTGAGGAGGCTGGGGGAGGTCACCCGTCCGAAGATTTCGGTGCAGCATCAACCCGGTTACGGATGGGCCTCCGGTAACTCTCTTGGAGGACATCTTCCCCTGATAAGGGCTGCAACGCAGCGGAGGTATTCAAATTAAGACTCCTGCAACCCTTGGTCATAGCACAGGGGGTGTAGGGACCCAGATCAGTATAGTGCCTCGACCTGCTCATCCCACCGTATCCTGCCATCGCATTGCCTGTATGTGGAGATACGAAATAAAACCAACAGTTGGACTGTGATCGGTGTATGGACTCTGTTAATGGGAACAAAGGGTAGTTTGGTGGTTTTCTGCACAACAGACTCGGTACATGCCCAAGACACACCGGCCCGAGGAAACATCAGATATTGGCCTTCACCTCACCCACAGTTATGGGGAGGACATGGGCCGTAGCGCACCTCACTCTGTCGCGTGACATACCCCTAGCTAAAGAGGACGGGGTGAGGGGGATGCTACACGTGGGGGCTCGTACGGGATGCGTGTGTGTCTCAACGATGGAACTGAGAACGTCTGTGTTTGAACTTTGCTGCCCGGAGGAGTTCCGAGCAGGTCGGCCATGTGATTGGCTAAAGTGCATCCCTGCTCGGAGTTGTGGACATGACCCTAAGTCGGGAAAGGCCCACGCGGAGGAGCGTAAAAAGGGAGAGGTCCAGCCGTGTGAAGTACTACATGTGGGGACTGTTAATGCACTGCGCCACGAGGCACCCCGTGACTGCGCGATTTGTGGGCGGAGGCTGGCGAATGCCTGCGAAAACGTGCAAGTCGTGGGAGGAGTCTGGCCACGTGTGGAGATACACGTGGAGACTCCGGCACGTGGTCAGCGCGTGATGGAGCAGCAAGTGGTCGGAATGAATTCAAGCTCTCCGTGGATGCCGGTATCCTACCCTATGAAGATGACTGCATTTGCTGCTCCCCTGACAGACACGGGGATAAGGCTCAGGCCCCGAGGACAGTTGGCTCTGTATTCATGCAGAGACACAGAGGCCCTCGGTGTGATCTGTCCCGGATGCTCGGGACTGGTGGTCCAACTAAAGTCGTTCGGGCGATGTGAAGCGTGCAAAGAGTTTCTTTTTGAGGTCGAATCATCCACAGTAAGGCCCCGGGCCCTTCGCCTCAACTGCATCACAGGAACCGCCACTCCGGAGGGAGAGATCCAGGCCATTGAGGAGGTCCCCGTACGCGCTGACCAACCAGAGACGGAAAGAGAGAAATCCGAGGGCTCTGCTTCGGTCACCACAGATTCCCTGCTGCCACCTCCGAAGAGGAAAGTCGGCCTGGTACAGGCATCCTATGGTCGTGGTCGAGCTTCTCCCCGCCGCTTGCCTGGCCTAGATGGCGCCGGTAGAGCAGAGAGTCCCGGACATCCCAGTTCTTCAGAAGGTCCAGGTGAGCTAGGGGCTGGGACTGTGGTGTTGGTTGGAGGTGTCGGGAGTCCACAGTCGGTGGAGACCGCAAGGGAGGGTAGCCTTCCGTCTACTAGAGACTACCTTCCCGCCGAGATGTATGACACCTCCGACCTAGAGTCGTTGTCAGACTGTGGTGATGACAGAGAAATAGACAAACTGTTTCACCGGAAGGGCTGGGACAGACGCCCACTACCTGTGCTGTGTAAACCGCAGGATTCCCCCATGTCCATAGAAGACAGTACGCTCCGGGCGCAGGCCCCGGAGTTCCCGAGGAAATCTAGTCCTCCGACCGACCTTCCACTTTCAACCACATCACCCGCTCCGATAGTGGGGACGCAGCGTGCTTCGTTGCGGGCACCAAAGGCAAAGCAACTCGAGATGGTGAAGGTACCTCGGCACCCGGAGGCCATCGTACAGCCAGGAGAAGGCGAGCGAGATGTGATGCCACCTCTAGCCAGATTGCAGAGACTTTTCTCCCAAAGAGTCGCCCGTGAATATGGGTGGGAGTACCCCTACTTGCCTCGGGACTTATTGTATGAAGTCGAAGTTTTGCGACAAAGGTGGTACGACGAGTTTGTATGGGAAAAGCTCAAAGTGCCTCATGCCCGGCGATACCTGTCGTGTTCGCCGCCTGTATCTAAAAAGTTTAGAGACTGTAGAGCTGATTGGAGACTGGGGCGCCATATTCATGCCGATAAGGTGCTCATCTGCAGGAAAGGAGAGGATGTCGAATATTTGGTGGAAGTGTTTGACAAGCACCTGAAGCCCCTATTTTTGCCGGATCCAAGGTTTTACTTGTAGGAGAAGTGAGCTCCTATTTTGTTTGCTGTTGAACTTTCTGGAAGGAACATTCCCAGACGCTCAGAACTGCGCCCTACTTTTGTTTTGATTTGGGCTTTTCTTTCACTCACTGGAGACTTGGGAGCTGTTGTTTTTCTCCCTCTTCTTCATGTGCCAAAGGCAGAGACTCTGGGGGTAAAAGTTAGCGTAGAAAAGCAGGAAGAGGGAGGATCTCGGCAAGTGTCATGACCGTGGCGCTGTCAACAGGTGGCAGTGTTGTGCAACGACTGTTTGAAAATTTTACACATGCATCACTTTGCTTATTGGAGTGAGTGGGTCTCTCGGCTGACAGACCTATTCATTCCAAGTTAACACAGATTGTTAGGATGTTGTTTTTGTTCCCCTTCTGCAGGAGATTCATCGGTCAAGACTACTGAGTATGGGGTGGTTCTTAGACAGTGATGGGAGGGATTGTACATGTGTACAGAATAGATGTTTTATGCAAAAGTTTATCGTTTTATATTTTTCCTTTCCCTTTTGAGCAGGTCTTGGCACACTTAGTATTCACAGATTTGGGGACAGCCTCAGGGGCTTGCTCCATGTCACCACTCCATGGGAGACATGGGTGTGCACCTGACGCTGGGGACCAGCGTCAAATCACAAGGGGGAGTGTGTAGCGGGGTCTTCAGATTTAGTGGGATACACCTGGGGGTAGTGTGACCCAGGTGTGTAATTATGTCAGGGTTTAGACCCCTTTTTGTTATTCGTGGAGGATTGGGGGATGTAATATTCTCCTTTGCCTGTGGGTGGCAGAGTACCTACAGGCTTCAGGTAGAATCATCACCATAGTGCTACCTTTTTTTGTTCCTTCCTGGAGATGGTACGGCTGGGGCGGTGAACCCGCCGTGGTGTTGATGGGAGGAGATAAAAGGGGAGACGCCCTCGCCACAAGGTCTTCGGGGATCATCTCGTCACGCACCCAGGCACCTTCGGCTTGGGTGCGGGCGGTTCAAGGTTCTGGCCTAGGCGCCTTCAGCCTGGGATGAGGTACTATTGAGGAGGCCTGGGACCCAGTGGCTCCGACTGGATCCCGCAAGGGTGAAGTGATTCCAGGGTGCCCCTTGCGAGGGGACCCGCATCTGAGGTGAGGAGGCTGGGGGAGGTCACCCGTCCGAAGATTTCGGTGCAGCGTCAACCCGGTTACGGATGGGCCTCCGGTAACTCTCTTGGATGACATCTTCCCCTGATAAGGGCTGCAACGCAGCGGAGGTATTCGAATTAAGACTCCTGCAACCCTTGGTCATAGCACAGGGGGTGTAGGGACCCAGATCAGTATAGTGCCTCGACCTGCTCATCCCACCGTATCCTGCCATCGCATTGCCTGTATGTGGAGATACGAAATAAAACCAACAGTTGGACTGTGATCGGTGTATGGACTCTGTTAATGGGAGCAAAGGGTAGTTTGGTGGTTTTCTGCACAACAGACTCGGTACATGCCCAAGACACACCGGCCCGAGGAAACATCAGATATTGGCCTTCACCTCACCCACAGTTATGGGGAGGACATGGGCCGTAGCGCACCTCACTCTGTCGCGTGACATACCCCTAGCTAAAGAGGACGGGGTGAGGGGGATGCTACAATAGTAATAAGCGATCAGTGATTTATAATAGGACTGTTATATTGCGGCAGGCAGTCGTGAACCTTTTGACACTTTTTGGGGACCAATGTCACTAATACAGTGATCAGTGCTAAAAATATGCACTGTCACTGTACTAATGACACTGGCTGGGAATGGGTTAAACATCAGGGGTGATCAAAGCCAGTGTTTGTGCACAGTGTGGAAGGTGCTTTTACTAGGTAAAGGCATGGATTCATGCTTTACAGGAACACAGGATCCATGTCTTCTGTACAGACAGAACAGCAATCTGCCTTGTTTACATAACCAGATCGCCGTTCTGGCTCTCTGCCTAATGATCGTCAGGTGCTGGTGAACATCGATTACGTGGTACCCGCAGATCAGCTTCCGCTGTGTCTACTCACAGCAGCGAGTCACTGGTGGCGGGCATGCACACCCCAGACCCAGAAGTGTTGGATCTCGTACCTAGAACGTGATATGGTGCAGCAGTGCAACCTTGCTGCCGTATATCTATGTTATACTGGCAGCAAGTGGTATAAAACGAAAATGTTTTACAATCAAACTCACACGTAAGAAAAGGGAACTAAATGTTCCAAATGTTATCAATGCTTTAGACCAGTGGTTCTCAACCTGGGGGTCGGGACCCCCTCGGGGGTTGAATGATGATTTTCCAGTGGTCACCGAATCCTGGGCTGTTCCTGAAGCTCGCACCGCTCTCCCAGCCTCGTTGCGGCTGGCCAGCAGGGCTGTCCCTGGGGCTTGTGGCCACCCAGCTGGGCTTTTTCTGGAGCCCGCGGCCGCTCCCACTCAGTCTCTTTGCAGCCACCCATTCAGTTCACGGCATGGCTGGGGGACAGAGACTAGAGGTCAGCTGACTGGTGAGGAATGGGAAGTGGGAGGTGCTGGAGGAGACCCTATCTCCTGATTTTGGCATAGGTGTCACTGCTACGAGACACCACAAAATCAGAAACACAGTGAGTAACACTATCTGTGATTATAGTTGCCATTAAAAATCCCCACTACAGTTCTCAGATCAGCAGATGACCTTGATCAAGAGCACCTAAGTTGGCTGATCAGAACTCCCCCCAGCACTGCCACTGATCCCATTTCCCCCACCAAGGAGTAAGAGAAGGAATAAAAATAAAGAATACATGGAAGGGAGAGGAAAAGAGGGGGAGGATCAGAGAGAAAGGATAAAAAAGACGGCTATAAAGAGGAATGGGGGGGGGACAAGAAATTAGGATAGAGAGAGATACAAGGGAAAGAAAGGAGAACAAAGAAAAAGAGTGCTGCATCCTAAAATGTACCATCAGGGGTTTTGATACGGTATGAGTGGAAGGGACTCAGGGAGCGCTAAATGTCTGTGGGTTAAGAGCGCAAATTACTTGTCTTGCCTTGGGTGTGACAACCCACGCTACGAAAATAATTTTACTGTTAGACGTCCCCACAACTTGGGAAATTTTATCAAGGGGTCACGGCACAAGAAAGGTTGAGAACCACTGCTTTAGACAGCAAACACATCTGATTCAACACAAAAGAGTTCATCAGAGCCACTGTGAAAATAAACTGTAGTTACTGTATATTATGAATAAACATTTGGGTAACCGATGTAATGATTTAAGTAAATATGTTGAATGTGGGAAATGTATACTGAAAGATTATTTAAGTTTTTTACTGCAAAGTATAAGTCCCTCTCCAAGATGGTTGAGAATGTAATTGTCATGACAATCCAAAAGTGACTTTACTTAAATGTATCTGCCAGCTTTGGGTTAATATCGGGCAAAATCATTGATAAATATGCACCTAAAATAAAAACCGTCAATAGTCCTTGAATTTATGTTTCAAAAAGTTGAATTACAAACTAAGGTCTCATTCACATGGGACCAGAACACGGTGAATCAGCTGTTTGATTATGCAGACAGCTGTTTTTTGAGCTGCCGGCTGCTGCATGCAGGCAGCCCATGTAAGTCTATGGAGGAGAAGCAGCTGTACAAACACAGCCACTCCTCCTAATATAACAGGTAGGGATGAGCCAAACTGGTCCTGGGTTTGGTTCAAGCAGTGTTTTGATGCTGAACCTGAACCCCACTGAAATCAATTTGTTGAATCAGATAAATCAAAAATGTCCATTTTCTTGGCTAACTTGGCAAAAGGTTGTAAAAAAAAATAAGTAGCATGGAGGAGGGCACTGCCCTTGGGAACATGTACCAGTACAAAAACAAAATTAAAGAATTACATTTGCAGGGGCAGTGATTTTTTTTTCTTTTTAAAATTTTTAAGCACTTTCCAAAAAAAAAAATGGTTTTAAATTCCAGCAAATGAAATCTCCCTTCTGGCTTCTATTTAACCACTTCAATCCAGGGCATTTTTACCCCCTTCCTGCCCAGGCCAATTATAGGCTTTCAGTGCTGTAACATTTTGAATGACAATTGCGCGGTCATGCAACACTGTACCCATATGAAATTTTGATAATTTTTTTCCCCCACAAATAGAGCTTTCTTTTGGTGGTATTTGAACACCTCTGCGGGTTTTATTTTTTGCGCTATAAACAAAAAAATAGCGTCAATTTAGAAAAAAAAACACAATTTTTTTACTTTTTGCTATAATAAATATCCCATTTAACCACTTAACGACCGCCTCCAGTAGATATACGTCGGCAGAATAGCATGGAGAGGCACATACACATACCTGTACGCCCCCTTTAACAACCCGACGTGGGGGTCGCGCGCACGCCGGCGGCGGCGCACTCGTGACCCCGCTACCTTCCCCATGAGTCGGACCGCGGGTCCCGTGGACTCGATTGCCGCAGGGATCCCCTAGATCATCTCACGGAGGGATGGAGCGGGGAGATGTTAGTGTAAACACAACATCTCCCCGCTCGCCTACTGACACTGTCAGCGTTCTCCGCTCTGTGTAATCAGAGCGGAGATCGGTGATGTGTCACTCGTAGCCACGCCCCCTAACAGTAGTAATCACTCCCTTAGGCACACTTAACCCCTTCAGCGCCCCTAGTGGTTAACCCCTTCACTGCCAGTGTCATTTGTACAGTAACCAGTGCATTTTTATAGCGCTGATCGCTGTAAAAATGACAAAGTTCCCAAAAATGTGTCAAAATTGTCCGATGTGTCTGCCATAATGTCGCAGTCATGAAAAAAATCGCTGATCGCCACCATTACTAGTAAAAAAAAATATTAATAAAAATGCCATAAAACTATCCTCTATTTTGTAAACGCTATAACTTTTGCGCAAACCAATCAATAAACGGCGATTGCGATTTTTTTTTTTACCAAAAATATGTAGAAGAATACGTATCGGCCTAAGCTGAGGAAAAAAAATGTTTTTTATATATATTTTTGGGGGATATTTATTATAGCAAAAAGTAAAAAATATTGTTTTATTTTCAAAATTGTCGCTCTATTTTTGTTTATAGCGCAAAAAATGTAAACCGCAGAGGTGATTAAATAGCACCAAAAGAAAGCTCTATTTGTGGGAAAAAAAGGACGTCAATTTTGTTTGGGAGCCACGTCGCACGTGCAATTGTTAGTTAAAGCAACGCAGAGCCGAATCGCAAAAAGGGGCTTGGTCTTTATGCTGCATATTGGTCCGGGGCATAAGTGGTTAAAAAAAAAAAAAAAAAAATTTCTTCCTCAGTTTAGGCCAATATGTATTCTACTTCATATTTTTGGTAAAAAAAATCGCAATAAGCGTATATTGGTTTGCGCAAAAGTTATAGCCCCTCCAAAATAAGGGATAGATTTATGACATGTTTATTTTTTTTACTAGTAGTGGCGGCGATCTGCGATTTTTATCATGACTGTGACATTGCAGCGGACATATCAGACACCTTTGACACTATTTTGGGACCATACAGCGATCAGTGCTATAAAAATGCACTTATTACTGTATAAATGTCACTGGCAGGGAAGGGGTTAACACTAGGGGGCGATCAAGGGGTTAATAGTGTTACCTAGGGAGTGATTCTAACTGTAGGGGGAGGGGACTCACAAGGGGATGAGACCGATCGGTGTTCCTCTGTAATGGGAACACACCATCGGTCTCTTCTCACTTGACAGGTCGTGGATCTGTGTGTTTACACACACAGAGCCACGTCCCTGCTGTGTGACAGGCAATAGCGGGTGCCCGGTGGACATCGCGGACGCCGGGCACGCGCATCGGCTCCCGAATGACGTGGCGCGTGTGCGCCCCCTAGAGGCCCGGGAAGCCAAAGACGTCATATGACGGCGGCCCGTAGGTTCAGAGGGTTCCTGTCATCGTCATATGACTATACCTTAGAAGGTTCCCCCAGGGAGTTATTTTAACGTAAAAGGAAAACTCCACGTTAATAAAAATTAATGCAATGCAACATTTAGTGATGATGAAATCATGGAATCCCTTTAACATAATATAATCTAAATGTTTGACTCATCAAACTGGTCTACACTGTTTACAGATATTAAAACTGAACACACTCCTGCCATTCTTTCTACAATGGAAATCAAATACTTTTTAGAAAGTTCTACCCCATATGGCTGAGGGGAGAAGCACAAAAGCGCCACTCTAAGTGCAGTAGTAACAGTAAATTTTAATGGATAAAATGAAGAGGGAGCATGTATGTACTCACAAACGTGGAGTTAAAAGTGGACATATAAGATGGAGGAGTCCATATTCTTTCTCAGGAAGAACGGCGGTGCGGAACCGATGGCGCCGGTAGCAGCCGGCGCTTGCTGGGCCGCGATTCGACTGATGCAGGGAGGAACGGAGCCAGGGATGGAGAGATCCTCAGCGGGCGTAGAGGCCGTGCTGCGAGCCATGACTTGCGGTGAACTTCCGAGTTGCTGGGAGATCAATGTGTTCCGGGTGACTGGAGAACCAATGGGTAAGCGCTTTCAGAGCATGCGCTCCTTCATCAGACCAGGTCATTCACTGTTCAATTAAACCAATTAATTATTTACTGATTTTAACCCAAATGAGATTCAGTGTCATTGATTCTGCACAGTCACACTCATGCAACATCAGATGGAAAGGCATAAAATCTCACATGTAAAACGGCTATTATCGTGTATGTGAATCGGTCAGCAATAACTCTTGATGGTTTTATACAGTGTTTAAGCACTAGAAGGGTTAACTGTCACTTTTTTAAGGAAAGCCAGGCAAGTGGGATGTATCCCCATATTTAAAAAAAAACTGTGACGGCTGAAATTCAAACTACCAGTATGTATGGGAAGGCTGAATGTACCCAGGTTTATTGATCAATCAATTTGGGTACAACTAGCCTGCTGGATTTTACATGCGATTATTGCAAGCAGCTGTTATAGCCTTTAGCAATAATCACCTGGTCTTCTCCCGGTATGGATGGCTTCTGATGCCCCTCCACCAGGAGAACACAATAGAAATTTCTTTCCTGAAACCCATGGTTGAAAGAAAAAAAATTGTAATGTCTATAGCCAGCCTAAAGTTTCTTTTTTTTCTAAATGTACATCAGAATATAAAACAAATGAAATGAAACTGGTCATACTGATCCACATCTGATAATGGTCAGAGAATAACATAATAAAACAGATTATAACAATGGAAACAAAACAAAGAGCAACACCCAAGCACAGAGCCTGTACACAAGGTGAATGACATCCTTTACGTGGCCCTTCTGTATTTACATTTCCTTTGTTTGAAGAACCTATTTGGGCATCTGACATGAATAATACAAATTTGTTTTGGTACAATGGGGACTTTGGTGGTTCTTTGTCCACACCACAAATACAGGGCCACTAAATATAAATAGACATTCATTCACAGAATACAATGATTAGTGAAATTATTATTAGAAAACATTCATCATAGTTTTTATTTTCTATCTCTCATGCAATATAAGTAGACAAATCCACCCATCAACAAGCCAAACTATCTTCAGATTCCTGCTGAGTTCTATATTAAACAGCCAAGCATGCATTTAGACAAACTGCTACTCCAAGTGGGTCCACGTCACTGTCCTCCACAATTATTAAGTATTCAGATGCTAGCCTAGTTCATCCAACTGTGCACAATATACCATCCAAAAATCTTTATTGAGGTAGTAAAAGCTTTCCAATATAAGACTTTGAACCCGTGAGGACACAGAAAATTAATGTGTTCCATGCTATCTCAGTGCATTTTTTTGGATGTTATATTGCGCTAAGCATACCGTACATACTCAAATATAAGACGAGATTTTCAGCTCTTTTTTTGGGCTGAAAGTCCCCCCCCCCCTCGGCTTATACTCGAGTCAGCGAACTTTTTACATTGGAAATAGTACCTGTAAAGAAGTTGCGGCTGCGGCGTCCATCGTTCAAATTCCGCGGTCTCTTCCTGTTCCTTCTGTGATAGGCGATTCTCATCAGACACTCTCCGCCTATCACGAACGTTCTCTCATCCTCAGTTTCCCAGCAGACGTCTGTGATTGGCGGAACACCCAACACAGGGTGTTAGGAAACAGTGAGGATAGGAAACAGTGAGGATAGGAAACAGTGAGCTAGGAAACAGTGAGGATAGGAACAGTAAGGATGGGAACAGTGAGGATAGGGAACAGTGAGGATAGGAACAGTAAGGATGGGAACAGTGAGGATAGGGAACAGTGAGGATGGGAACAGTAAGGATGGGAACAGTGAGGATAGGAACAGTAAGGATAGGAACAGTAAGGATGGGAACAGTGAGGATAGGAACAGTAAGGATGGGAACAGTAAGGATGGGAACAGTGAGGCATTGTTGACCCTCGGCTTATACTCGAGTCAGTAAGTTTTCCCAGTTTTTTGTGGCAACATTAGGTACCTCGGCTTATACTCAAGTTGGCTTATACTCGAGTATATACGGTACATGTTTAGTTCAAACAAATTTCAAACAGACTTATTTTTCTGCGGGAAAATATTAAAGTATTCTGCATAGTGCCTACAAGACAATCTAATATATTAAGTTAAATTCATAAAGCTTTAAACAAGGGTGAGAATATTTATATTCAGCCTTGTGACTGTAATTTTGACTTCCCATTGGTCACAGCTGAAAATAACTTTTTGAAAATCAGGATCCTTCTCTTGTTTTTTTTCCCTCTGATTTGAACCTATATTTTTGAGCATCTAATGTTGCACTGTAAAATATATTGCTCTGTTCTTGGTGTCCATTGTGTCACTAGAAGCTTTGCCCCTGTAAATCCCAGTTACTTTACACATGAACATATCAAAAAAATATATTGTGTTTTACGTAAACAGCATAGTTTTTATTAAAAATCCTCAGCGGAGGAAAATATATTTTTATTAAAGTCTTATTCTGTGCTGCTGGTAAATTTACTAAATAAGTGGGGCCCCTTCCTGCCACTCCACCTGCAATGCATAAGTATGTCATGTGGAGGTGACAGCACAGGATTAAATGTACTCCCTGTGCCCCCCCCACCATGTAACCAGGGTTTTCTGCGCCCATTGTAGCACCCGGTACACATCCGCGTGCACACCCTGGGCTTGTATTTGCATTTGTGCAGGTGTGCGGGGCAACGGGTTTCGACAATTTTTTTATTTTAATATAGTTTATTATGTTTTTTTTACGTTTTTCTTTTAATTTTTACTTGATTTCTATCACAGGGGGTTAATAAACCCCTATGTGATAGCATTTGGCAGGTGACAGGTACTCTTTATGGAGACAGAAGGGGTCTAATAGATCCCAATTTCTCCCCTTCCCACCATCTAACCAAGCACAGATTGGCTTGGTTAGATGTGTCCCCTGGCTGTACTGGTCAGGAAAGGGTGCATAAGAACCTGGAAGTGATATCACTTTGTTATCATTCATTGTTTGCATGTGAGATCGAGGCATGGATTTGCCCTGGTTTCACTGCAATCTCTCCCCCCCCACCAAGGGCAGTTATGTTCCCAGCTCTGGTAAGCGCGGGACAGCCTGGGAACCATGGGAGGAGGGGGACCGTTGGCAGAAGGGGGAGGCACCACGCTGCCAGCTGTGTGAAAGTGATCGGTAGCTATGGAGCTTCCACATCACTTTCAATATAAAGCCGGTCGTTGGCTAAACAAAACCTGCACAAGCTGGTTGCTCCTTAAGTACCCATCAGCTTGTGATTAAATGTTCACTCTTTGAATGTACATAGTACGCCCAAAGAGCTGAACTGGTTATAGACAAAGTATAATAGCAGCCCGGAGTGGGAATATAAGAGAAGAAATAACACAGAATGAAAGTACCAAGTATACTATATAACATAAAAATTGTAAAATCATAAATGTCTACAAGTATCTGTATAACTTCTACAGCTTCCTCTGTCATTGATATTAAAATCACAGTATTGTCTCTTATAAATGCTAATGATATGTACAAACCATGGATTTTATATTTACATTCCCTCCTATTGTCTTCCCTCCAAACATTAAAATGTTAATGAACTTGTCATCTGACTGGAGCAAAAACTTGAATACAAATAAAAAGACAAGTAGACCTTTTAAGCAATTGGACACACACCTTCCATTGTTCTGAATAGATCCTTTTAGCCAATCCAAAGCTGTCTCATGTTAGTGAATGGGGGTGAAGTGAATATAAGGTGAAGCAGAACTCAGACAGGTAAAAGATTACTGGCAGATAAGGAGAACAAGGAGCAGCTGACGGATCCCAATATTACACCATACCAGGTAAGATATAGAACTTTCCATTTACGATTTGTTTTGTTCTTGTACATTTGTATCACAATTTATAGCCCTTGTCATTTGCATCTCGGTGTTACGTTATTTTATTATGTTTAATAATACATTTCCCTAATCATGAAGTCTCACCTTTCAAAAGGAAAGATATAATATTCAAAATGTGTTTTTTTTTTCTATGCAGAAAAATATATTGCCTTTCGATAACTTGTCCAATAGTTCTTTGTAAGCTCATATTTTTTAATGTAGATAATTTATATAATTACATACCTGACGTGCAATTGGTTTATTTGACTGTCTGTGAATAGAGATTTTTATGTGCAAATTTTTATAAAAAGCCAAAACATTTCTTTTCATGTTAGATATAATGTGGAAGGGTAGAACCTCCTATCAATTTTGATTGCTGTCAATGAGAGACCATTGTCAAAAAAAAATTTGAAAATAGTGGGAAATCCAAAATGTATGGTAATATTGGAACAGGGGGTCAGGAGAAATCTTCCAATGGGGACAGCTGACAGTGACAATGAAAGTGGCAACTATCTAAGAGACTTTGAAGATATTTGATCTTACTTATTGTTGTATTTTCAATACAGGAAGTGAACAAATTGTATGTAATAAATATACCTTATGGAAATCAGACCAGATAAAAATAAGGGTTCTAGTATTCTCTACTCTATCCAAAGTGAAAAAAATATATAGGTTGGAGTTATGAGGGGACACTCATACATGGACAATCACCTAATGTTAATAAAGTTCCATAGGTTTTGGCATTTAGTAGACACCTTTTGAGTACCCTTGTGTGATTTTGGTTGTACCCCCCCCCCCGTTTTGAAGTTGCACGCCTTCTTATTATCTCCTCCTGTGGTCTACTCTGTGCGTCCCTTTGGGTGTGGCACATGGGATCCATGGATTAATTTGGGGTTCCCCCGGGTTGGACCCTTGAGCTCTCTGGTTTATCCATGTGGGTGGTTGGAATGGTTTGCATTAACGCTAAGTGGTTTTCTGATGAAGCGTTGACCACTTCAGCCCCAGAAGATTTGGCTGCCCAATGACCGGGCCACTTTTTGCGATTCGGCACTTCGTCGCTTTAACTGACAATTGCGCGATCGTGTGACGTTGCACCCAAACAGAATTTACGTTTTTTTTTTACCACAAATAGTGATTTCTTTTGGTGGTATTTGATCATCTCTGAGGTTTTTATTTTTTGCACTATAAACAAAGAGCGAAATTTTGAAAAAAAAAAGCAATATTTTTTATTTTTTGCTATAATAAATATCCCCAAAAAATATATAAACAAACAATTTTTTTCCTCAGTTTATGCCGATATGTATTCTTCTACATATTTTTGGTAAAAAAATCGCAATAAGCGTATATTGATTGGTTTACGCAAAAGTTATAGCGTCTACAAAATAGGGGATATTTTTATGACGTTTTTATTATAATTTATTTTTTTCTAGTAATGGCAGCGATCTGCGATTTATTTATTTTTTATTGTGACTGCGACATTATGACGGACACTTTTGACACCATTGTCATTTATACAGCGATCAGCGCTATAAAAATGCACTGATTACTGTGTAAATGACACTGGCAGGGAAGGGGTTAACCACTAGACGGCAAGGAAGGGGTTAAGTGTGTCCTAGGGAGTGAGTCTAACTGTGGGGGGGCTGGGCTACGAGTGACACAACAGTGATCACTGCTCCCGATCACAGGGAGCAGTAGATCACTGTCCTGTCACTAGGCAGAACAGGGAAATGCCTTGTTTACATAGGTATCTCCCTGTTCTGCAGCTCCGTGACTCGATTGCGGCACACCGCTGGTCACGGAGCTCGTGGTGCCTGTGCACTGCCGGCGGCGCGCACTGGCACGGTGGCAAATTCAGGTACATTGCTTTGCGCAGCTGTGCCATTCTGCCGACGTATATAGTCGTTAGGCGGTCGGCAAGTGGTTAATGTTAATTACATATTTACATATGACTACATTATATTAACCTCCCTAGCGGTAATCCCGAGTCAGGCTCGGGGTGATTTTTTTTATGCTAAAATCGGTAACCCCGAGCCAGACTCGGGCTGCATCGCAGTATCCAGGGGAAGTAACTTACCTTGTTCCCTGGATCCTGCGATGTCCTTCCGCAGTGTGTGCGAGTCGTGTCTCGCTCGATCCTCACTGCCGAGTGCCGAGCTCCGTTCCCTGCGACGTTGCGGCGCACGGGGGCGGAGTTCAGCGCCAAATTCAAAAAAGTTTGTCCCTAGTGGTCTGCCCAGTGTCCTGCATGTACTTTTATAGAATAAAAACTGTTCTTTCTGCCTGGAAACTGGAGATTGTCCATAGCAACCAAAAAGTGTCCCTTTATGTCAAAAGTGATTTTAGACCAGCTAAAAAACAAATGCATTACAATCACTCGCAGAATTGAGCGATAGCGATTTGTGGGGAAATTCATCATCAAACAAAAAATCTAATGACAGCGACAATTCTGCAACTGAGCAAATTTCAGTGTTTTTGATTTGATTACATTATTGAATCATTTTTATTATAATTACATTATTATTTGTTATAATTATTTATAGTTATTTATTATATTATAATTTATGATTTTGTGTTTCAAACTTTATCATACCCGGGATGTCTACTAGACTCTTGTTTGGTCAGGTTTAAGTAATTACTAAGAATTGCAGGCCTACAATACATAACACCAAATTTCCATGCAAAATAATTGTACCGCTTTTGGTACATAATTCCAGACAGAATCATACCGCCAGGGAGGTTAATTTATTTTTATTTATTTATATTACTTATATTCACCACGCTTATTATGTTCAAATTCCCTGTGCACTGTAAGCTCACTCAGTTAAAAAGCTGTGAAATGACGATACCACAGTCATACTGTTGCTTTTAAAAAAAAGGAGAGAGATGCTGCACATTTAGGCCCCTCGTGTTCCCACTAGCAATGTTTCTAGCGAGATTTACTTCCACGTGTTGTATATAGAGCAGCCCTATGTGCATTTGTCAGATTTGAGCACAGCTTTATCTAGTCTCTGTCATGCAAAAGAAGCTCATGCATCTTTTTGGTTAAGGAGCTTTGTGCGATTTTTTTAAACGTGAGTTTTGACACAATTGCTGTGCAATTCTGTTGTGCGACAATCAAGGCAAAATCCCATTGTGTTTGGGGTGCCATTAACCACTTGATTTTACCCCCTTCATAACCAGGCCATTTTATTCTATTTAGCACTGTGCTACTATAACTGGTAATTGCTCAGTTATGTAATGTTGTAAGCAAACAAAATGTATATGTCGCACACAGATCTTTTTCCCCCTCTTACCTTCTCAAGCAGGAGGATAAGACACACCATGCCACATGCCCATGTCCTCTAGATTATAAAGGACAGACGGTGTTACATACTTGGGTCCCGCAGCGAGTTGCTCCCTTTTTCTGGTTCTCCCCTCTAGGTTATAGAGGCGAGTCTTTACCTTTCCCAATTGAGCAAATTAGGTCAATGTCCACACAACACGTCAACTCAAACGAGAGTTTATTTTATCTTGCTTTCAGTAACCAGAGAGTTGAAGTGAGAAAAAGGGTTAGCAGATAGAAATGGATTCAGGCACACTCTTGGCTTCATTGCCACTCGATCCCGAGTGGGTACAGCTCAATAGCACTATCAGCAGCAATGACTCAGTCCCCTCCAAGGACCAAGTCAAGGAGATCCCTCCTGAACTTGCAACACTCTGCAGAGGCAGTCTGCGAAGCAAGGAATCCTTCCCTCCGACAGGTCACCAGGCCTTTCCCGAGACAGCAATACTTTATCACTCGCCTCCTGTTATGGGACCGATCCTCCCCTGGCTTCCTCTATGTCAGAGCTGTCACCCTCACGCGGGTTCCCCGGGACTCCTCTTCGGTTGTAGACCCAGTTAAAGGTACCGGGCCTACCTGGAACTCTGCAGCCTCGGGCCGAAGGTGCCCGAGACTCCTCGGTCAAGATTGAGCGCACCCCCCTCTAAGGGGCAGCTCCCTCCGGGCATGGGCCCTGGGTATCTCTCCCTGAACAATGGCGTCTGCCCCTTATATACCCTCTCCCAGCATGCACAGCAGGCCAGAACCGCCCACCAGCAGCAGCCGAGAGAGGACATCCAATACCCACTCCATCACCTGTGGTTCAACCCCGGGTATAAGTGATAGCACCACCTATACGCCTAAAGGGGAACTGCACACCAGATGACACAGCAGTAAGGCAGAGTCCAAATAATTAGAAGACCTGAGCCAACTATTGCTCTGGTCACCCCTAAATTTAGGTATAGCAGGGTTTGAATTTGGGGACCCGCTACATATAAAAAAAAAATAATCATACATAAGAGCTTTATTTTGGTGATATTTGATCACCACTGGGTTTTTTATCTTTTGTGATATGAATGGAAAAAAAAAGACTTAACATTTTGGAACAATATTTTCTGTTATAAAAGAAACCCAAAATTTCTTAAAAAATTTGGGCCAAAATGTGTTCTGCTACATCTTTGATTTAAAAAATAAATCCCACGTGTATATTGATTGGTTTTGTGAAAGCTATAGTGTCTACAAACTATGGTACAGATGAAATTTGTATTACATTTTTTATACTAGTAATGGCGGTGATCAGCAACTTATAGTGGGCAGCGATCGTTAGTGCGGCAAACAATCTGACACTAAAGCTGAGGGGAACTGATTAACTGACACTGACATCCCCAGTGACACTAATACAGTGATCAGTGCTAAAAAATATACACTGTCCTAATGACACTGGTTGGGAGGGGATTAACATTTAGAGTGATCAAGGGGTTAAATGCGTGCCTAACAATGTTTAGCGTGTGTACTGTGTGCTCTTTTACTTAGCAATGTGCCGGTTTTTAATCCCTGCTCTGCAAAGAGAAGAAAAAACGGCACATCGCTGCTGTATGAAGAAAGTCCTGTGTTGTTTACCAACACATGAGTCTCTTCTGTCATTCTCTCAGCTGATCAGCGGGTCCTGGACTTAATATCAATGGCCAGGACCCACTGATTGGCTTGTGCTGCTGCAAATGACAGCATGGTCTTCTATGCGTGCATGCGCAAGTGTAACCGGATAAAAGACGCAATATAAAGGTGTTTTATGGGGCCTGTATGAGCCAAACTGTCGTAGTAAATTTACTGTGGTGGGTTGGCAAAGTGGTTATGAATGGCATTCAAAAACATGTTGAGGTTTTTGCAGTGATTGCCATGTGATTTGGGATCGTGGACAGAATTACGATTCCAAGTTGTCAAGTGTGAATGGAGCCTTATAATGTGCTGACCTGCCAAAGTCATGTATACCAATGTTCTCTGTACTGCTTTGAGCAGAGAAAAGTCTATAAGCTACAGCAGCCTCCAAGCTGCAGCCTGCATTTTATTATTGAGCCACAACATACAGTTTATAATGGGGTGTAACCTAGCCATTTCAGAATTTTAAAGAAAAGTGGATAGCAAAATCGATTTTCCATTTTAAATTGGCTATAAAGTCGCCACATGAAACAAACTATATTTCTGAAATTGCACCTTTCTCAACACCGTGAATACTTTCAAATTTCTACCCTACTAGTATTCCAATCATTTATATAAATTATATTTATTTTCAATTTCATTGCAGGCAGATTAACGAGAAGAAATTTTGAAAGGGCTTTACAGCAAAGTATGATGGATGGAGCAGGTGAAAAGCCATTTCCTTGCACTGGATGTGACAAATCCTTTACAGCAAAAATTTGTTTAATTAATCAAGTGAGGATTCACACAGGGGAAAAGCCATTTATGTGTTCAGAATGTGACAAGAGCTTCTCACGAAAGGGTCATCTTATTCAGCATCTGAGGATTCACACAGGAGAGAAGCCATACCATTGTTCTGAATGTGATCAAAAGTATTCACAACAAAATTCATTGACTTTACACAAGATGATTCACACAGGAGAGAAGCCGTATCAGTGTACTGAATGTGATAAATATTTCAACAACAAAGCAAACCTCACAAAACATCTGAGGATTCACACAGGAGAGAAGCCTTTCAGATGTTTAGAATGTAACAAGTGCTTTTCAGAAATATCCAGTCTTTATATACATCAGAGGATTCACACAGGAGAGAAGCCTTTCAGATGTTCAGAATGTAACAAGTGCTTCTCAATAATATTCAGTCTTTCTAGACATCAGAGGATTCACACTGGAGAGAAGCCTTTCAGATGTTCAGAATGTAATAAATGTTTTAGAAACAAATCCAACCTGTATGATCACCAGAGGATCCACACGGGAGAGAAGCCATTTAGATGTTCAAAATGTGCAAAGTGCTTCTCACAAAAATCAAATCTGACTCAACACCTGAAAAGACATACATAGGGAAGTCATTTAGATGTTCAGAAAGTGCTTAATACAAAAAGAAAAAATGTTCTTGTGATCAGAAGACTTACAGGAAAGAGGCTTTGTCCTTGTTCTTAACCACTTGACCTCTGGAAGATTTACCCCTCCCCCTTCATGACCAGGCCATTTTTTTTTCAATATGGCACTGCGTTACTTTAACTTACAATTTGTGCTTTTTGTGTGACGCTGTACCAAAAAAAAAAAATTTCCTTTTTTTCTCACAAATAGAGATTTCTATGGTTTTTATTTTTGCACTACAAACAAACACAGACCTACAATTTTGAAAAAAGAAAATAATATATTTCACTTTTTGCCAAAAAAACATATCTAATAAGAAAAAATGAAAAAAAAAATGTCATTCAAATTCCAATAAGCGTTTATTGATTGGTTAATGCAAAAGTTAAAGCATCTGCAAACTATGGGATGTTATTTACATTATTTGTTTTTTGTTTTTTTTTATTTTGTTTATAGTTTTTCCTTTTTAATAGTGTAGCGGGGTCTTCAGATTTAGTGGGATACACCTGGGGGTAGTGTGACCCAGGTGTGTAATTATGTCAGGGTTTAGACCCCTTTTTGTTATTCGTGGAGGATTGGGGGATGTAATATTCTCCTTTGCCTGTGGGTGGCAGAGTACCTACAGGCTTCAGGTAGAATCATCACCATAGTGCTACCCTTTTTTTGTTCCTTCCTGGAGATGGTACGGCTGGGGCGGGGAACCCGCCGTGGTGTTGATGGGAGGAGATAAAAGGGGGAGACGCCCTCGCCACGAGGTCTTCGGGGATCATCTCGTCACGCGCCCAGGCACCTTCGGCCTGGGTGCGGGCGGTTCAAGGTTCCGGCCTAGGCGCCCTAGGCCTGGCCGGAATGAAGCTGGGATTCCATCCCAGGCACCTTCAGCCTGGGATGAGGTACTATTGAGGAGGCCTGGGACCCAGTGACTCCGACTGGGTCCCGCAAGGGTGAAGTGATTCCAGGGTGCCCCTTGCGAGGGGACCCGCATCTGAGGTGAGGAGGCTGGGGGAGGTCACCCGTCCGAAGATTTCGGTGCAGCATCAACCCGGTTACGGATGGGCCTCTGGTAACTCTCTTGGAGGACATCTTCCCCTGATAAGGGCTGCAACGCAGCGGAGGTATTCGAATTAAGACTCCTGCAACCCTTGGTCATAGCACAGGGGGTGTAGGGACCCAGATCAGTATAGTGCCTCGACCTGCTCATCCCACCGTATCCTGCCATCGCATTGCCTGTATGTGGAGATACGAAATAAAACCAACAGTTGGACTGTGATCGGTGTATGGACTCTGTTAATGGGAACAAAGGGTAGTTTGGTGGTTTTCTGCACAACAGACTCGGTACATGCCCAAGACACACCGGCCCGAGGAAACATCAGATATTGGCCTTCACCTCACCCACAGTTATGGGGAGGACATGGGCCGTAGCGCACCTCACTCTGTCGCGTGACATACCCCTAGCTAAAGAGGACGGGGTGAGGGGGATGCTACAATAGTAATAAGTGATCAGTGATTTATAATAGGACTGTTATATTGCGGCAGGCAGTCGTGAACCTTTTGACACTTTTTGGGGACCAATGTCACTAATACAGTGATCAGTGCTAAAAATATGCACTGTCACTGTACTAATGACACTGGCTGGGAATGGGTTAAACATCAGGGGTGATCAAAGCCAGTGTTTGTGCACAGTGTGGAAGGTGCTTTTACTAGGTAAAGGCATGGATTCATGCTTTACAGGAACACAGGATCCATGTCTTCTGTACAGACAGAACAGCAATCTGCCTTGTTTACATAACCAGATCGCCGTTCTGGCTCTCTGCCTAATGATCGTCAGGTGCTGGTGAACATCGATTACGTGGTACCCGCAGATCAGCTTCCGCTGTGTCTACTCACAGCAGCGAGTCACTGGTGGCGGGCATGCACACCCCAGACCCAGAAGTGTTGGATCTCGTACCTAGAACGTGATATGGTGCAGCAGTGCAACCTTGCTGCCGTATATCTATGTTATACTGGCAGCAAGTGGTATAAAACGAAAATGTTTTACAATCAAACTCACACGTAAGAAAAGGGAACTAAATGTTCCAAATGTTATCAATGCTTTAGACCAGTGGTTCTCAACCTGGGGGTCGGGACCCCCTCGGGGGTTGAATGATGATTTTCCAGTGGTCACCGAATCCTGGGCTGTTCCTGAAGCTCGCACCGCTCTCCCAGCCTCGTTGCGGCTGGCCAGCAGGGCTGTCCCTGGGGCTTGTGGCCACCCAGCTGGGCTTTTTCTGGAGCCCGCGGCCGCTCCCACTCAGTCTCTTTGCAGCCACCCATTCAGTTCACGGCATGGCTGGGGGACAGAGACTAGAGGTCAGCTGACTGGTGAGGAATGGGAAGTGGGAGGTGCTGGAGGAGACCCTATCTCCTGATTTTGGCATAGGTGTCACTGCTACGAGACACCACAAAATCAGAAACACAGTGAGTAACACTATCTGTGATTATAGTTGCCATTAAAAATCCCCACTACAGTTCTCAGATCAGCAGATGACCTTGATCAAGAGCACCTAAGTTGGCTGATCAGAACTCCCCCCAGCACTGCCACTGATCCCATTTCCCCCACCAAGGAGTAAGAGAAGGAATAAAAATAAAGAATACATGGAAGGGAGAGGAAAAGAGGGGGAGGATCAGAGAGAAAGGATAAAAAAGACGGCTATAAAGAGGAATGGGGGGGGGACAAGAAATTAGGATAGAGAGAGATACAAGGGAAAGAAAGGAGAACAAAGAAAAAGAGTGCTGCATCCTAAAATGTACCATCAGGGGTTTTGATACGGTATGAGTGGAAGGGACTCAGGGAGCGCTAAATGTCTGTGGGTTAAGAGCGCAAATTACTTGTCTTGCCTTGGGTGTGACAACCCACGCTACGAAAATAATTTTACTGTTAGACGTCCCCACAACTTGGGAAATTTTATCAAGGGGTCACGGCACAAGAAAGGTTGAGAACCACTGCTTTAGACAGCAAACACATCTGATTCAACACAAAAGAGTTCATCAGAGCCACTGTGAAAATAAACTGTAGTTACTGTATATTATGAATAAACATTTGGGTAACCGATGTAATGATTTAAGTAAATATGTTGAATGTGGGAAATGTATACTGAAAGATTATTTAAGTTTTTTACTGCAAAGTATAAGTCCCTCTCCAAGATGGTTGAGAATGTAATTGTCATGACAATCCAAAAGTGACTTTACTTAAATGTATCTGCCAGCTTTGGGTTAATATCGGGCAAAATCATTGATAAATATGCACCTAAAATAAAAACCGTCAATAGTCCTTGAATTTATGTTTCAAAAAGTTGAATTACAAACTAAGGTCTCATTCACATGGGACCAGAACACGGTGAATCAGCTGTTTGATTATGCAGACAGCTGTTTTTTGAGCTGCCGGCTGCTGCATGCAGGCAGCCCATGTAAGTCTATGGAGGGGCAGCAGCTGTACAAACACAGCCACTCCTCCTAATATAACAGGTAGGGATGAGCCAAACTGGTCCTGGGTTTGGTTCAAGCAGTGTTTTGATGCTGAACCTGAACCCCACTGAAATCAATTTGTTGAATCAGATAAATCAAAAATGTCCATTTTCTTGGCTAACTTGGCAAAAGGTTGTAAAAAAAAATAAGTAGCATGGAGGAGGGCACTGCCCTTGGGAACATGTACCAGTACAAAAACAAAATTAAAGAATTACATTTGCAGGGGCAGTGATTTTTTTTTCTTTTTAAAATTTTTAAGCACTTTCCAAAAAAAAAATGGTTTTAAATTCCAGCAAATGAAATCTCCCTTCTGGCTTCTATTTAACCACTTCAATCCAGGGCATTTTTACCCCCTTCCTGCCCAGGCCAATTATAGGCTTTCAGTGCTGTAACATTTTGAATGACAATTGCGCGGTCATGCAACACTGTACCCATATGAAATTTTGATAATTTTTTTCCCCCACAAATAGAGCTTTCTTTTGGTGGTATTTGAACACCTCTGCGGGTTTTATTTTTTGCGCTATAAACAAAAAAATAGCGTCAATTTAGAAAAAAAAACACAATTTTTTTACTTTTTGCTATAATAAATATCCCATTTAACCACTTAACGACCGCCTCCAGTAGATATACGTCGGCAGAATAGCATGGAGAGGCACATACACATACCTGTACGCCCCCTTTAACAACCCGACGTGGGGGTCGCGCGCACGCCGGCGGCGGCGCACTCGTGACCCCGCTACCTTCCCCATGAGTCGGACCGCGGGTCCCGTGGACTCGATTGCCGCAGGGATCCCCTAGATCATCTCACGGAGGGATGGAGCGGGGAGATGTTAGTGTAAACACAACATCTCCCCGCTCGCCTACTGACACTGTCAGCGTTCTCCGCTCTGTGTAATCAGAGCGGAGATCGGTGATGTGTCACTCGTAGCCACGCCCCCTAACAGTAGTAATCACTCCCTTAGGCACACTTAACCCCTTCAGCGCCCCTAGTGGTTAACCCCTTCACTGCCAGTGTCATTTGTACAGTAACCAGTGCATTTTTATAGCGCTGATCGCTGTAAAAATGACAAAGTTCCCAAAAATGTGTCAAAATTGTCCGATGTGTCTGCCATAATGTCGCAGTCATGAAAAAAATCGCTGATCGCCACCATTACTAGTAAAAAAAAATATTAATAAAAATGCCATAAAACTATCCTCTATTTTGTAAACGCTATAACTTTTGCGCAAACCAATCAATAAACGGCGATTGCGATTTTTTTTTTTACCAAAAATATGTAGAAGAATACGTATCGGCCTAAGCTGAGGAAAAAAAATGTTTTTTATATATATTTTTTGGGGATATTTATTATAGCAAAAAGTAAAAAATATTGTTTTATTTTCAAAATTGTCGCTCTATTTTTGTTTATAGCGCAAAAAATGTAAACCGCAGAGGTGATTAAATAGCACCAAAAGAAAGCTCTATTTGTGGGAAAAAAAGGACGTCAATTTTGTTTGGGAGCCACGTCGCACGTGCAATTGTTAGTTAAAGCAACGCAGAGCCGAATCGCAAAAAGGGGCTTGGTCTTTATGCTGCATATTGGTCCGGGGCATAAGTGGTTAAAAAAAAAAAAAAAAAAATTTCTTCCTCAGTTTAGGCCAATATGTATTCTACTTCATATTTTTGGTAAAAAAAATCGCAATAAGCGTATATTGGTTTGCGCAAAAGTTATAGCCCCTCCAAAATAAGGGATAGATTTATGACATGTTTATTTTTTTTACTAGTAGTGGCGGCGATCTGCGATTTTTATCATGACTGTGACATTGCAGCGGACATATCAGACACCTTTGACACTATTTTGGGACCATACAGCGATCAGTGCTATAAAAATGCACTTATTACTGTATAAATGTCACTGGCAGGGAAGGGGTTAACACTAGGGGGCGATCAAGGGGTTAATAGTGTTACCTAGGGAGTGATTCTAACTGTAGGGGGAGGGGACTCACAAGGGGATGAGACCGATCGGTGTTCCTCTGTAATGGGAACACACCATCGGTCTCTTCTCACTTGACAGGTCGTGGATCTGTGTGTTTACACACACAGAGCCACGTCCCTGCTGTGTGACAGGCAATAGCGGGTGCCCGGTGGACATCGCGGCCGCCGGGCACGCGCATCGGCTCCCGAATGACGTGGCGCGTGTGCGCCCCCTAGAGGCCCGGGAAGCCAAAGACGTCATATGACGGCGGCCCGTAGGTTCAGAGGGTTCCTGTCATCGTCATATGACTATACCTTAGAAGGTTCCCCCAGGGAGTTATTTTAACGTAAAAGGAAAACTCCACGTTAATAAAAATTAATGCAATGCAACATTTAGTGATGATGAAATCATGGAATCCCTTTAACATAATATAATCTAAATGTTTGACTCATCAAACTGGTCTACACTGTTTACAGATATTAAAACTGAACACACTCCTGCCATTCTTTCTACAATGGAAATCAAATACTTTTTAGAAAGTTCTACCCCATATGGCTGAGGGGAGAAGCACAAAAGCGCCACTCTAAGTGCAGTAGTAACAGTAAATTTTAATGGATAAAATGAAGAGGGAGCATGTATGTACTCACAAACGTGGAGTTAAAAGTGGACATATAAGATGGAGGAGTCCATATTCTTTCTCAGGAAGAACGGCGGTGCGGAACCGATGGCGCCGGTAGCAGCCGGCGCTTGCTGGCCGCGATTCGACTGATGCAGGGAGGAACGGAGCCAGGGATGGAGAGATCCTCAGCGGGCGTAGAGGCCGTGCTGCGAGCCATGACTCGCGGTGAACTTCCGAGTTGCTGGGAGATCAATGTGTTCCGGGTGACTGGAGAACCAATGGGTAAGCGCTTTCAGAGCATGCGCTCCTTCATCAGACCAGGTCATTCACTGTTCAATTAAACCAATTAATTATTTACTGATTTTAACCCAAATGAGATTCAGTGTCATTGATTCTGCACAGTCACACTCATGCAACATCAGATGGAAAGGCATAAAATCTCACATGTAAAACGGCTATTATCGTGTATGTGAATCGGTCAGCAATAACTCTTGATGGTTTTATACAGTGTTTAAGCACTAGAAGGGTTAACTGTCACTTTTTTAAGGAAAGCCAGGCAAGTGGGATGTATCCCCATATTTAAAAAAAAACTGTGACGGCTGAAATTCAAACTACCAGTATGTATGGGAAGGCTGAATGTACCCAGGTTTATTGATCAATCAATTTGGGTACAACTAGCCTGCTGGATTTTACATGCGATTATTGCAAGCAGCTGTTATAGCCTTTAGCAATAATCACCTGGTCTTCTCCCGGTATGGATGGCTTCTGATGCCCCTCCACCAGGAGAACACAATAGAAATTTCTTTCCTGAAACCCATGGTTGAAAGAAAAAAAATTGTAATGTCTATAGCCAGCCTAAAGTTTCTTTTTTTTCTAAATGTACATCAGAATATAAAACAAATGAAATGAAACTGGTCATACTGATCCACATCTGATAATGGTCAGAGAATAACATAATAAAACAGATTATAACAATGGAAACAAAACAAAGAGCAACACCCAAGCACAGAGCCTGTACACAAGGTGAATGACATCCTTTACGTGGCCCTTCTGTATTTACATTTCCTTTGTTTGAAGAACCTATTTGGGCATCTGACATGAATAATACAAATTTGTTTTGGTACAATGGGGACTTTGGTGGTTCTTTGTCCACACCACAAATACAGGGCCACTAAATATAAATAGACATTCATTCACAGAATACAATGATTAGTGAAATTATTATTAGAAAACATTCATCATAGTTTTTATTTTCTATCTCTCATGCAATATAAGTAGACAAATCCACCCATCAACAAGCCAAACTATCTTCAGATTCCTGCTGAGTTCTATATTAAACAGCCAAGCATGCATTTAGACAAACTGCTACTCCAAGTGGGTCCACGTCACTGTCCTCCACAATTATTAAGTATTCAGATGCTAGCCTAGTTCATCCAACTGTGCACAATATACCATCCAAAAATCTTTATTGAGGTAGTAAAAGCTTTCCAATATAAGACTTTGAACCCGTGAGGACACAGAAAATTAATGTGTTCCATGCTATCTCAGTGCATTTTTTTGGATGTTATATTGCGCTAAGCATACCGTACATACTCAAATATAAGACGAGATTTTCAGCTCTTTTTTTGGGCTGAAAGTCCCCCCCCCCCCCCCCCCCCTCGGCTTATACTCGAGTCAGCGAACTTTTTACATTGGAAATAGTACCTGTAAAGAAGTTGCGGCTGCGGCGTCCATCGTTCAAATTCCGCGGTCTCTTCCTGTTCCTTCTGTGATAGGCGATTCTCATCAGACACTCTCCGCCTATCACGAACGTTCTCTCATCCTCAGTTTCCCAGCAGACGTCTGTGATTGGCGGAACACCCAACACAGGGTGTTAGGAAACAGTGAGGATAGGAAACAGTGAGGATAGGAAACAGTGAGCTAGGAAACAGTGAGGATAGGAACAGTAAGGATGGGAACAGTGAGGATAGGGAACAGTCAGGATAGGAACAGTAAGGATGGGAACAGTGAGGATAGGGAACAGTGAGGATGGGAACAGTAAGGATGGGAACAGTGAGGATAGGAACAGTAAGGATAGGAACAGTAAGGATGGGAACAGTGAGGATAGGAACAGTAAGGATGGGAACAGTAAGGATGGGAACAGTGAGGCATTGTTGACCCTCGGCTTATACTCGAGTCAGTAAGTTTTCCCAGTTTTTTGTGGCAACATTAGGTACCTCGGCTTATACTCAAGTTGGCTTATACTCGAGTATATACAGTACATGTTTAGTTCAAACAAATTTCAAACAGACTTCTTTTTCTGCGGGAAAATATTAAAGTATTCTGCATAGTGCCTACAAGACAATCTAATATATTAAGTTAAATTCATAAAGCTTTAAACAAGGGTGAGAATATTTATATTCAGCCTTGTGACTGTAATTTTGACTTCCCATTGGTCACAGCTGAAAATAACTTTTTGAAAATCAGGATCCTTCTCTTGTTTTTTTTCCCTCTGATTTGAACCTATATTTTTGAGCATCTAATGTTGCACTGTAAAATATATTGCTCTGTTCTTGGTGTCCATTGTGTCACTAGAAGCTTTGCCCCTGTAAATCCCAGTTACTTTACACATGAACATATCAAAAAAATATATTGTGTTTTACGTAAACAGCATAGTTTTTATTAAAAATCCTCAGCGGAGGAAAATATATTTTTATTAAAGTCTTATTCTGTGCTGCTGGTAAATTTACTAAATAAGTGGGGCCCCTTCCTGCCACTCCACCTGCAATGCATAAGTATGTCATGTGGAGGTGACAGCACAGGATTAAATGTACTCCCTGTGCCCCCCCCACCATGTAACCAGGGTTTTCTGCGCCCATTGTAGCACCCGGTACACATCCGCGTGCACACCCTGGGCTTGTATTTGCATTTGTGCAGGTGTGCGGGGCAACGGGTTTCGACAATTTTTTTATTTTAATATAGTTTATTATGTTTTTTTTACTTTTTTCTTTTAATTTTTACTTGATTTCTATCACAGGGGGTTAATAAACCCCTATGTGATAGCATTTGGCAGGTGACAGGTACTCTTTATGGAGACAGAAGGGGTCTAATAGATCCCAATTTCTCCCCTTCCCACCATCTAACCAAGCACAGATTGGCTTGGTTAGATGTGTCCCCTGGCTGTACTGGTCAGGAAAGGGTGCATAAGAACCTGGAAGTGATATCACTTTGTTATCATTCATTGTTTGCATGTGAGATCGAGGCATGGATTTGCCCTGGTTTCACTGCAATCTCTCCCCCCCCACCAAGGGCAGTTATGTTCCCAGCTCTGGTAAGCGCGGGACAGCCTGGGAACCATGGGAGGAGGGGGACCGTTGGCAGAAGGGGGAGGCACCACGCTGCCAGCTGTGTGAAAGTGATCGGTAGCTATGGAGCTTCCACATCACTTTCAATATAAAGCCGGTCGTTGGCTAAACAAAACCTGCACAAGCTGGTTGCTCCTTAAGTACCCATCAGCTTGTGATTAAATGTTCACTCTTTGAATGTACATAGTACGCCCAAAGAGCTGAACTGGTTATAGACAAAGTATAATAGCAGCCCGGAGTGGGAATATAAGAGAAGAAATAACACAGAATGAAAGTACCAAGTATACTATATAACATAAAAATTGTAAAATCATAAATGTCTACAAGTATCTGTATAACTTCTACAGCTTCCTCTGTCATTGATATTAAAATCACAGTATTGTCTCTTATAAATGCTAATGATATGTACAAACCATGGATTTTATATTTACATTCCCTCCTATTGTCTTCCCTCCAAACATTAAAATGTTAATGAACTTGTCATCTGACTGGAGCAAAAACTTGAATACAAATAAAAAGACAAGTAGACCTTTTAAGCAATTGGACACACACCTTCCATTGTTCTGAATAGATCCTTTTAGCCAATCCAAAGCTGTCTCATGTTAGTGAATGGGGGTGAAGTGAATATAAGGTGAAGCAGAACTCAGACAGGTAAAAGATTACTGGCAGATAAGGAGAACAAGGAGCAGCTGACGGATCCCAATATTACACCATACCAGGTAAGATATAGAACTTTCCATTTACGATTTGTTTTGTTCTTGTACATTTGTATCACAATTTATAGCCCTTGTCATTTGCATCTCGGTGTTACGTTATTTTATTATGTTTAATAATACATTTCCCTAATCATGAAGTCTCACCTTTCAAAAGGAAAGATATAATATTCAAAATGTGTTTTTTTTTTCTATGCAGAAAAATATATTGCCTTTCGATAACTTGTCCAATAGTTCTTTGTAAGCTCATATTTTTTAATGTAGATAATTTATATAATTACATACCTGACGTGCAATTGGTTTATTTGACTATCTGTGAATAGAGATTTTTATGTGCAAATTTTTATAAAAAGCCAAAACATTTCTTTTCATGTTAGATATAATGTGGAAGGGTAGAACCTCCTATCAATTTTGATTGCTGTCAATGAGAGACCATTGTCAAAAAAAAATTTGAAAATAGTGGGAAATCCAAAATGTATGGTAATATTGGAACAGGGGGTCAGGAGAAATCTTCCAATGGGGACAGCTGACAGTGACAATGAAAGTGGCAACTATCTAAGAGACTTTGAAGATATTTGATCTTACTTATTGTTGTATTTTCAATACAGGAAGTGAACAAATTGTATGTAATAAATATACCTTATGGAAATCAGACCAGATAAAAATAAGGGTTCTAGTATTCTCTACTCTATCCAAAGTGAAAAAAATATATAGGTTGGAGTTATGAGGGGACACTCATACATGGACAATCACCTAATGTTAATAAAGTTCCATAGGTTTTGGCATTTAGTAGACACCTTTTGAGTACCCTTGTGTGATTTTGGTTGTACCCCCCCCCCCCCGTTTTGAAGTTGCACGCCTTCTTATTATCTCCTCCTGTGGTCTACTCTGTGCGTCCCTTTGGGTGTGGCACATGGGATCCATGGATTAATTTGGGGTTCCCCCGGGTTGGACCCTTGAGCTCTCTGGTTTATCCATGTGGGTGGTTGGAATGGTTTGCATTAACGCTAAGTGGTTTTCTGATGAAGCGTTGACCACTTCAGCCCCAGAAGATTTGGCTGCCCAATGACCGGGCCACTTTTTGCGATTCGGCACTTCGTCGCTTTAACTGACAATTGCGCGATCGTGTGACGTTGCACCCAAACAGAATTTACGTTTTTTTTTTACCACAAATAGTGATTTCTTTTGGTGGTATTTGATCATCTCTGAGGTTTTTATTTTTTGCACTATAAACAAAGAGCGAAATTTTGAAAAAAAAAAAGCAATATTTTTTATTTTTTGCTATAATAAATATCCCCAAAAAATATATAAACAAACAATTTTTTTCCTCAGTTTATGCCGATATGTATTCTTCTACATATTTTTGGTAAAAAAATCGCAATAAGCGTATATTGATTGGTTTACGCAAAAGTTATAGCGTCTACAAAATAGGGGATATTTTTATGACGTTTTTATTATAATTTATTTTTTTCTAGTAATGGCAGCGATCTGCGATTTATTTATTTTTTATTGTGACTGCGACATTATGACGGACACTTTTGACACCATTGTCATTTATACAGCGATCAGCGCTATAAAAATGCACTGATTACTGTGTAAATGACACTGGCAGGGAAGGGGTTAACCACTAGACGGCAAGGAAGGGGTTAAGTGTGTCCTAGGGAGTGAGTCTAACTGTGGGGGGGCTGGGCTACGAGTGACACAACAGTGATCACTGCTCCCGATCACAGGGAGCAGTAGATCACTGTCCTGTCACTAGGCAGAACAGGGAAATGCCTTGTTTACATAGGTATCTCCCTGTTCTGCAGCTCCGTGACTCGATTGCGGCACACCGCTGGTCACGGAGCTCGTGGTGCCTGTGCACTGCCGGCGGCGCGCACTGGCACGGTGGCAAATTCAGGTACATTGCTTTGCGCAGCTGTGCCATTCTGCCGACGTATATAGTCGTTAGGCGGTCGGCAAGTGGTTAATGTTAATTACATATTTACATATGACTACATTATATTAACCTCCCTAGCGGTAATCCCGAGTCAGGCTCGGGGTGATTTTTTTTATGCTAAAATCGGTAACCCCGAGCCAGACTCGGGCTGCATCGCAGTATCCAGGGGAAGTAACTTACCTTGTTCCCTGGATCCTGCGATGTCCTTCCGCAGTGTGTGCGAGTCGTGTCTCGCTCGATCCTCACTGCCGAGTGCCGAGCTCCGTTCCCTGCGACGTTGCGGCGCACGGGGGCGGAGTTCAGCGCCAAATTCAAAAAAGTTTGTCCCTAGTGGTCTGCCCAGTGTCCTGCATGTACTTTTATAGAATAAAAACTGTTCTTTCTGCCTGGAAACTGGAGATTGTCCATAGCAACCAAAAAGTGTCCCTTTATGTCAAAAGTGATTTTAGACCAGCTAAAAAACAAATGCATTACAATCACTCGCAGAATTGAGCGATAGCGATTTGTGGGGAAATTCATCATCAAACAAAAAATCTAATGACAGCGACAATTCTGCAACTGAGCAAATTTCAGTGTTTTTGATTTGATTACATTATTGAATAATTTTTATTATAATTACATTATTATTTGTTATAATTATTTATAGTTATTTATTATATTATAATTTATGATTTTGTGTTTCAAACTTTATCATACCCGGGATGTCTACTAGACTCTTGTTTGGTCAGGTTTAAGTAATTACTAAGAATTGCAGGCCTACAATACATAACACCAAATTTCCATGCAAAATAATTGTACCGCTTTTGGTACATAATTCCAGACAGAATCATACCGCCAGGGAGGTTAATTTATTTTTATTTATTTATATTACTTATATTCACCACGCTTATTATGTTGAAATTCCCTGTGCACTGTAAGCTCACTCAGTTAAAAAGCTGTGAAATGACGATACCACAGTCATACTGTTGCTTTTAAAAAAAAGGAGAGAGATGCTGCACATTTAGGCCCCTCGTGTTCCCACTAGCAATGTTTCTAGCGAGATTTACTTCCACGTGTTGTATATAGAGCAGCCCTATGTGCATTTGTCAGATTTGAGCACAGCTTTATCTAGTCTCTGTCATGCAAAAGAAGCTCATGCATCTTTTTGGTTAAGGAGCTTTGTGCGATTTTTTTAAACGTGAGTTTTGACACAATTGCTGTGCAATTCTGTTGTGCGACAATCAAGGCAAAATCCCATTGTGTTTGGGGTGCCATTAACCACTTGATTTTACCCCCTTCATAACCAGGCCATTTTATTCTATTTAGCACTGTGCTACTATAACTGGTAATTGCTCAGTTATGTAATGTTGTAAGCAAACAAAATGTATATGTCGCACACAGATCTTTTTCCCCCTCTTACCTTCTCAAGCAGGAGGATAAGACACACCATGCCACATGCCCATGTCCTCTAGATTATAAAGGACAGACGGTGTTACATACTTGGGTCCCGCAGCGAGTTGCTCCCTTTTTCTGGTTCTCCCCTCTAGGTTATAGAGGCGAGTCTTTACCTTTCCCAATTGAGCAAATTAGGTCAATGTCCACACAACACGTCAACTCAAACGAGAGTTTATTTTATCTTGCTTTCAGTAACCAGAGAGTTGAAGTGAGAAAAAGGGTTAGCAGATAGAAATGGATTCAGGCACACTCTTGGCTTCATTGCCACTCGATCCCGAGTGGGTACAGCTCAATAGCACTATCAGCAGCAATGACTCAGTCCCCTCCAAGGACCAAGTCAAGGAGATCCCTCCTGAACTTGCAACACTCTGCAGAGGCAGTCTGCGAAGCAAGGAATCCTTCCCTCCGACAGGTCACCAGGCCTTTCCCGAGACAGCAATACTTTATCACTCGCCTCCTGTTATGGGACCGATCCTCCCCTGGCTTCCTCTATGTCAGAGCTGTCACCCTCACGCGGGTTCCCCGGGACTCCTCTTCGGTTGTAGACCCAGTTAAAGGTACCGGGCCTACCTGGAACTCTGCAGCCTCGGGCCGAAGGTGCCCGAGACTCCTCGGTCAAGATTGAGCGCACCCCCCTCTAAGGGGCAGCTCCCTCCGGGCATGGGCCCTGGGTATCTCTCCCTGAACAATGGCGTCTGCCCCTTATATACCCTCTCCCAGCATGCACAGCAGGCCAGAACCGCCCACCAGCAGCAGCCGAGAGAGGACATCCAATACCCACTCCATCACCTGTGGTTCAACCCCGGGTATAAGTGATAGCACCACCTATACGCCTAAAGGGGAACTGCACACCAGATGACACAGCAGTAAGGCAGAGTCCAAATAATTAGAAGACCTGAGCCAACTATTGCTCTGGTCACCCCTAAATTTAGGTATAGCAGGGTTTGAATTTGGGGACCCGCTACATATAAAAAAAAATAATCATACATAAGAGCTTTATTTTGGTGATATTTGATCACCACTGGGTTTTTTATCTTTTGTGATATGAATGGAAAAAAAAAAGACTTAACATTTTGGAACAATATTTTCTGTTATAAAAGAAACCCAAAATTTCTTAAAAAATTTGGGCCAAAATGTGTTCTGCTACATCTTTGATTTAAAAAATAAATCCCACGTGTATATTGATTGGTTTTGTGAAAGCTATAGTGTCTACAAACTATGGTACAGATGAAATTTGTATTACATTTTTTATACTAGTAATGGCGGTGATCAGCAACTTATAGTGGGCAGCGATCGTTAGTGCGGCAAACAATCTGACACTAAAGCTGAGGGGAACTGATTAACTGACACTGACATCCCCAGTGACACTAATACAGTGATCAGTGCTAAAAAATATACACTGTCCTAATGACACTGGTTGGGAGGGGATTAACATTTAGAGTGATCAAGGGGTTAAATGCGTGCCTAACAATGTTTAGCGTGTGTACTGTGTGCTCTTTTACTTAGCAATGTGCCGGTTTTTAATCCCTGCTCTGCAAAGAGAAGAAAAAACGGCACATCGCTGCTGTATGAAGAAAGTCCTGTGTTGTTTACCAACACATGAGTCTCTTCTGTCATTCTCTCAGCTGATCAGTGGGTCCTGGACTTAATATCAATGGCCGGGACCCACTGATTGGCTTGTGCTGCTGCAAATGACAGCATGGTCTTCTATGCGTGCATGCGCAAGTGTAACCGGATAAAAGACGCAATATAAAGGTGTTTTATGGGGCCTGTATGAGCCAAACTGTCGTAGTAAATTTACTGTGGTGGGTTGGCAAAGTGGTTATGAATGGCATTCAAAAACATGTTGAGGTTTTTGCAGTGATTGCCATGTGATTTGGGATCGTGGACAGAATTACGATTCCAAGTTGTCAAGTGTGAATGGAGCCTTATAATGTGCTGACCTGCCAAAGTCATGTATACCAATGTTCTCTGTACTGCTTTGAGCAGAGAAAAGTCTATAAGCTACAGCAGCCTCCAAGCTGCAGCCTGCATTTTATTAATGAGCCACAACATACAGTTTATAATGGGGTGTAACCTAGCCATTTCAGAATTTTAAAGAAAAGTGGATAGCAAAATCGATTTTCCATTTTAAATTGGCTATAAAGTCGCCACATGAAACAAACTATATTTCTGAAATTGCACCTTTCTCAACACCGTGAATACTTTCAAATTTCTACCCTACTAGTATTCCAATCATTTATATAAATTATATTTATTTTCAATTTCATTGCAGGCAGATTAACGAGAAGAAATTTTGAAAGGGCTTTACAGCAAAGTATGATGGATGGAGCAGGTGAAAAGCCATTTCCTTGCACTGGATGTGACAAATCCTTTACAGCAAAAATTTGTTTAATTAATCAAGTGAGGATTCACACAGGGGAAAAGCCATTTATGTGTTCAGAATGTGACAAGAGCTTCTCACGAAAGGGTCATCTTATTCAGCATCTGAGGATTCACACAGGAGAGAAGCCATACCATTGTTCTGAATGTGATCAAAAGTATTCACAACAAAATTCATTGACTTTACACAAGATGATTCACACAGGAGAGAAGCCGTATCAGTGTACTGAATGTGATAAATATTTCAACAACAAAGCAAACCTCACAAAACATCTGAGGATTCACACAGGAGAGAAGCCTTTCAGATGTTTAGAATGTAACAAGTGCTTTTCAGAAATATCCAGTCTTTATATACATCAGAGGATTCACACAGGAGAGAAGCCTTTCAGATGTTCAGAATGTAACAAGTGCTTCTCAATAATATCCAGTCTTTATATACATCAGAGGATTCACACAGGAGAGAAGCCTTTCAGATGTTCAGAATGTAACAAGTGCTTCTCATAAATATCCAGTCTTTCTAGACATCAGAGGATTCACACTGGAGAGAAGCCTTTCAGATGTTCAGAATGTAATAAATGTTTTAGAAATAAATCCAACCTGTATGATCACCAGAGGATCCACACGGGAGAGAAGCCATTTAGATGTTCAAAATGTGCAAAGTGCTTCTCTACAAAGTCCAATCTGACACAACACCTAAAAAGACATACATAGAGAAGTCATTTAGATGTTCAGAAAGTGCTTAATACAAAAAGAAAAAATGTTCTTGTGATCAGAAGACTTACAGGAAAGAGGCTGTGTCCTTGTTCTTAACCACTTGACCTCTGGAAGATTTACCCCTCCCCCTTCATGACCAGGCCATTTTTTTTCAATATGGCACTGCGTTACTTTAACTTACAATTTTTGCTTTTTGTGTGACGCTGTACCAAAAAAAATAAATGTCCTTTTTTCTCACAAATAGAGATTTCTATGGTTTTTATTTTTTGCACTACAAACAAACACAGACCTACAATTTTGAAAAAAGAAAATAATATATTTCACTTTTTGCCAAAAAAACATATCTAATAAGAAAAAATGAAAAAAAAATGTCATTCAAATTCCAATAAGCGTTTATTGATTGGTTAATGCAAAAGTTAAAGCATCTGCAAACTATGGGATGTTATTTACATTATTTGTTTATTGTTTTTTTTTGTATTGTTTTTAGTTTTTCCTTTTTAATAGTAATAAGCGATCAGTGATTTATAATAGGACTGTTATATTGCGGCAGGCAGTCGTGAACCTTTTGACACTTTTTGGGGACCAATGTCACTAATATAGTGATCAGTGCTAAAAATATGCACTGTCACTGTACTAATGACACTGGCTGGGAATGGGTTAAACGTCAGGGGTGATCAAAGACAGTGTTTGTGCACAGTGTGGAAGGTGCTTTTACTAGGTAAAGGCATGGATTCATGTTCCTGCTTTACAAGAACACAGGATCCATGCCTTCTGTACAGACAGAACGGCAATCTGCCTTGTTTACATAACCAGATCACCATTCTGGCTCTCTGCCTAATGATCGTCAGGTGCTGGTGAACATCGATTACGTGGTACCCGCAGATCAGCTTCCGCTGTGTCTACTCACAGCAGCAAGTCACTGGTGGCGGGTATGCACACTAGACTTGTGCACAACGGAAAAATTCGTTCCGTTTCGGTTCGTTTCTTTCCGGTCCTGTTGATTCGTAATCATTCGTAATTTTGCTAGACGGGATTTTTCGTGTTCGGACTCATTCGTATTTTTGCAAGCGACATTTTTCGTTGAATTTTTTGTTGCTTTATAATTCGTACTTTCGGTAGAGTACGTTGTTTTTCGTTGATTCTGGACACAACTCCTACTTTCGTAACTTTTTTTGGGTTCGTACTTTCGGTAGAGTACGTTGTTTTTCGTTGATTCTGGACACAACTCCTACTTTCGTAACTTTTTTTGGGTTCGTTGATTCGTAATTTTCCGTGTCTCTCTCACAACGACGCTGCCTATTATGCCTAATGTGCTTCGAATGGATTTGTACTTTTCTAAATACATTGCGGTTATTTGTAACGATTCGAAATCTCGTATTTTACTTTCGTTTTTAACATGCGGCTATAGGCTCCGCCCCTGTACACCATTTTGAGAGGGTTCAGCACGGTGAGGGAGAAGCAGAGAGCAGAGCAGAGTGAGTGTTATTGTGCTTCGAATGGATTCGAAATCTCGTATTTTACTTTCGTTTTTTACATGCGGCTATAACCTCCGCCCCTGTACACCATTTTGAGAGGGAGTTCAGCACGGTGTGGGAGAAGCAGAGAGCAGAGCAGAGTGAGTGTTATTGTGCTTCGTATGGATTCGTACATTCGTAACTTTTTCATAACGAATTATGCCGAAGACATTCGGGCATTCGCTATTTGCGGTATAATTTATTTCGGATTCGGTCTTATTCGTAATTGCTTTGTTCGGAAATTCGAATGCTGCCGAATGTCCGAAAGTTGCTAAATTCGGACGAATTTCAATTCGTTACGAAACGAATTGCACAAGCCTAATGCACACCCCAGACCCAGAAGTGTTGGATCACGTACCTAGAACGTGATATGGTGCAGCAGTGCAACCTTGCTGCCGTATATCTATGTTATACTGGCAGCAAGTGGTATAAAACGAAAATGTTTTACAATCAAGGAGAATAGAGCAATAAAACTCACACGTAAGAAAAGGGAACTAAATGTTCCAAATGTTATCAATGCTTTAGACCAGTGGTTCTCAACCTGGAGGTCGGGACCCCCTCGGGGGTCGAATGATGATTTTCCAGGGGTCACCGAATCCTGGGCTGTTCCTGAAGCTCGCACCGCTCTCCCAGCCTCGTTGCGGCTGGCCAGCAGGGCTGTCCCTGGAGCCTGTGGCCACCCAGCTGGGCTTTTTCTGGAGCCCGCGGCCGCTCCCACTCAGTCTCTTTGCAGCCACCCATTCAGTTCACGGCATGGCTGGGGGACAGAGACTAGAGGTCAGCTGACTGGTGAGGAATGGGAAGTGGGAGGTGAGACCCTATCTCCTGATTTTGGCATAGGTGTCACTGCTACGAGACATCACAAAATCAGAAACACAGTGAGTAACACTATCTGTGATTATAGTTGCCATTAAAAATCCCCACTACAGTTCTCAGATCAGCAGATGACCTTGATCAAGAGCACCTAAGTTGGCTGATCAGAACTCCCCCCAGCACTGCCACTGATCCCATTTCCCCCACCAAGGAGTAAGAGAAGGAATAAAAATAAAGAATACATGGAAGGGAGAGGAAAAGAGGGGGAGGATCAGAGAGAAAGGATAAAAAAGACGGCTATAAAGAGGAATGGGGGGGGGGACAAGAAATTAGGATAGAGAGAGATACAAGGGAAAGAAAGGAGAACAAAGAAAAAGAGTGCTGCATCCTAAAATGTACCATCAGGGGTTTTGATACGGTATGAGTGGAAGGGACTCAGGGAGCGCTAAATGTCTGTGGGTTAAGAGCGCAAATTACTTGTCTTGCCTTGGGTGCTGACAACCCACGCTACGAAAATAATTTTACTGTTAGACGTCCCCACAACTTGGGAAATTTTATCAAGGGGTCACGGCACAAGAAAGGTTGAGAACCACTGCTTTAGACAGCAAACACATCTGATTCAACACAAAAGGGTTCATCAGAGCCACTGTGAAAATAAACTGTAGTTACTGTATATTATGAATAAACATTTGGGTAACCGATGTAATGATTTAAGTAAATATGTTGAATGTGGGAAATGTATACTGAAAGATTATTTAAGTTTTTTACTGCAAAGTATGAGTCCCTCTCCAAGATGGTTGAGAATGTAATTGTCATGACAATCCAAAAGTGACTTTACTTAAATGTATCTGCCAGCTTTGGGTTAATATCGGGCAAAATCATTGATAAATATGCACCTAAAATAAAAACCGTCAATAGTCCTTGAATTTATGTTTCAAAAAGTTGAATTACAAACTAAGGTCTCATTCACATGGGACCAGAACACGGTGAATCAGCTGTTTGATTATGCAGACAGCTGTTTTTGGAGCTGCCGGCTGCTGCATGCAGGCAGCCCATGTAAGTCTATGGAGGGGCATCAGCTGTACAAACACAGCCACTCCTCCAGGTAGGGATGAGCCAAACTGGTCCTGGGTTTGGTTCAAGCAGTGTTTTGATGCTGAACCTGAACCCCACTGAAATCAATTTGTTGAATCAGATAAATCAAAAATGCCCATTTTCTTGGCTAACTTGGCAAAAGGTTGTAAAAAAAAATAAGTAGCATGGAGGAGGGCACTGCCCTTGGGAACATGTACCAGTACAAAAACAAAATTAAAGAATTACATTTGCAGGGACAGTGATTTTTTTTTTCTTTTTACATTTTTTAAGCACTTTCCAAAAAAAAAAATGGTTTTAAATTCCAGCAAATGAAATCTCCCTTCTGGCTTCTATTTAACCACTTCAATCCAGGGCATTTTCACCCCCTTCCTGCCCAGGCCAATTTTCAGCTTTCAGTGCTGTAACATTTTGAATGACAATTGCGCGGTCATGCAACACTGTACCCATATGAAATTTTGATAATTTTTTCCCCCCACAAATAGAGCTTTCTTTTGGTGGTATTTGAACACCTCTGCGGGTTTTATTTTTTGCGCTATAAACAAAAAAAGAGCGTCAATTTAGGAAAAAAAACACATTTTTTTTACTTTTTGCTATAATAAATATCCCATTTAACCACTTAACGACCGCCTCCAGTAGATATACGTCGGCAGAATAGCATGGACAGGCACATACACATACCTGTACGCCCCCTTTAACAACCCGACGTGGGGGTCGCGCGCACGCCGGCGGCGGCGCACTCGTGACCCCGCTACCTTCCCCATGAGTCGGACCGCGGGTCCCGCGGACTCGATTGCCGCAGGGATCCCCGAGATCGTCTCACGGAGGGATGGAGCGGGGAGATGTTAGTGTAAACACAACATCTCCCCGCTCGTCTACTGACACTGTCAGCGATCTCCGCTCTGTGTAATCAGAGCGGAGATCGGTAATGTGTCACTCGTAGCCACGCCCCCTAACAGTAGTAATCACTCCCTTAGGCACACTTAACCCCTTCAGCGCCCCTAGTGGTTAACCCCTTCACTGCCAGTGTCATTTGTACAGTAACCAGTGCATTTTTATAGCGCTGATCGCTGTAAAAATGACAAAGTTCCTAAAAATGTGTCAAAATTGTCCGATGTGTCTGCCATAATGTCGCAGTCACGAAAAAAATCGCTGATCGCCACCATTACTAGTAAAAAAAAATATTAATAAAAATGCCATAAAACTATCCTCTATTTTGTAAACGCTATAACTTTTGCGCAAAACTATGTAGAAGAATACGTATCGGCCTAAACTGAAAAAAAAAATGTTTTTTATATATATTTTTTGGGGATATTTATTATAGCAAAAAGTAGAAAAATATTGTTTTTTTTTCAAAATTGTCGCTCTATTTTTGTTTATAGCGCAAAAAATGTAAACCGCAGAGGTGATTAAATAGCACCAAAAGAAAGCTCTATTTGTGGGAAAAAAAGGACGTCAATTTTGTTTGGGAGCCACGTCGCACGTGCAATTGTCAGTTAAAGCAACGCAGAGCCGAATCGCAAAAAGGGGCTTGGTCTTTATGCTGCATATTGGTCCGGGGCATAAGTGGTTAAAAAAATAAAATAATAATTTCTTCCTCAGTTTAGGCCAATATGTATTCTACTTCATATTTTTGGTAAAAAAAAATCGCAATAAGCGTATATTGGTTTGCGCAAAAGTTATAGCCCCTCCAAAATAAGGGATAGATTTATGACATGTTTATTTTTTTTTACTAGTAGTGGCGGCGATCTGCGATTTTTATCATGACTGTGACATTGCAGTGGACATATCGGACACCTTTGACACTATTTTGGGACCATACAGTGATCAGTGCTATAAAAATACACTTATTACGGGGCCTGACAGTATCCACAGCCATCCTGGGTCAGCACCCTAAATCCGGCTCACTAAGTCCTCCATCCTGACTCCTGGGTCTCCCCCGAGCAGGTTCTTACCTGAATTGAGCCTCAAAGACGACCGGCCACTCTGTAATCCAGGACGCGGCCGGCGCCATTCCCTGATGATCCGCCGCCATCTTGCGGCCTTGTGAGACCTCTGAATCCTCCGCGCTCGAGTGGCTCGGCCGCGGGACCTACGGCAACCTTCCCCGAATCCACCTGAGGCAGCTTCCCAGTCCGGGAGAGGAGCTGGGGAGACACGAAAGCCTGCGGAAGCACCCTGCAGAGGACGGTGCTCTGTGAATGGAGGTGAGCGGTGGCCATCTTGATACACCCACAGCCCCTCAGTAGCCTCCCCGTCCCTCCAGGGCAAATAATTAACCACCACGTCCTCCATCCCGATTACCGGGTTTCCCCTGAGCAGATCCCTACCTGAACTGGGACTCTAGATTGGCACTCTGTATGGCCAGGCTGCAACTCGGCCTACTGTACGGCGGCCATCTTGCTCCACCCTACTAATAGGACATTGCTGCCTGTTTCAGCTTCTCAGGACTCGCCACGCACCTAACTCTCTCAAGACAGGGCCACTGGTGCACACTCATATGCCTCCCACTATCCACAATACTTAGTGGCACCCCCTGTCTGCGGCCTGCAGGTTGTGGATCGGATACAACACTGTGCTAGACGGCCATCTTGCTGCACCATAGTGCCCATTATTCAGACTTTTCTCATTTAACAAGTTGCCCCTGGAAGCCTAGGTGCTTTGGCCGGCCAGGCTATGGCCCCTAAACCAGATAGCTATATATACTAACTTTTGCTCTGTACTGAACCTACAGCCCTGGGGGGCAACTACAATGAGTCGGGGAGGATGACAGCTTGATCTCCCTGCTCTGCGCCGTCGGACCGCTCAGTCTCGGCGAATAAGGCACATCCTGAATCCCTGACACCACCGCGCATGCTCCCTGAGTGACGGACATCGCCTAACATTACCTATGCACAATACTTCCCGAAACCGACAGTGCTACCGCTCCCAGCAGAAGGCCTCTCCCACCGTGGGGAAGGGGAGGAGCATAATGGCGCCCGAGCCTCCGGAACCGGATGACACCACTCAGCATTCTGAGGACAGCTTGCTTCAGTTCCCCTCCAACCTGGCAAGCCCCACTGACGCTGGCTCTGATGCCATGCTCCAGAAGTTCCGCAGTATAGTGCGGGATGAAATAAACGTTGCCTCCCGTAAGCTCTCAGCAGAACTGGTGAAGGGTCTCAAGGAGATAGGCCACCGCACCAACCAACTGGAACAGCGGATGGATTTAACAACAACAGTCCTAGAGGGTCATGAGGACGAAGTTGAAAGGCTGAATGCTGAACTGTTGAGCCTACAGGATAAATTAGAGGACTCTGAGAATAGGGCTCGCAGGGATAACCTCCGCATCCGTGGGCTCCCAGAGGCCATAACCGACCTGCAGGGGACGGCTACGGCTTTCTTTCAGGAGCTGGCGCCTGACGTCCCTTTGGAGCGCTTGGAATTTGATCGCATACACAGGTCCCTAGCTCTCAGGCCCACCGAGGGTCCCCCCAGAGACGTTATAATTAAATTTCACTTTTACAAGACCAAAGAGCGGCTCCTGCAGGCTGCACAGGATCTCCCGGATCTCTCTTACCAGGGTAATCCCCTCCAACTATTTGCAGACCTCTCTCCAGTCACCATAGCCAAAAGGCGGAGTCTGAAGCCTTATTTGCAGATTCTACAAGCTCAGGGCATTCGTTATAGATGGGGGTTCCCCTTCAAGCTCTCCTTCTATCACCTTGGCCGCCAGTTTCATGCCTCCTCCCTGCCTGACTTACGGCGACATTTTCAGGATCTGCAGTTTGATCTCCCTCCCTCCCAACCGGAGCCTTCTTCGGCCCAGCCACGATCATCCAGGCCACCCCACGGTTCCTCACAAATGTCTCAGCAGGGGTCCCAGGCGCTTTGATCACTGCAAGCACAGCGATTCCAGGATGTCCCTAAAGGATGACAGCACCGATTCTCATTTGTCACTCTGAGGAGCTAACCTGCCAGCACCCTGTTATTCTGAACTCTCAGCAGTATCTCACCTTGACCTATAAGTTTAAATCTAAATTTCACCTTTAGACTTCCCATTCTGTGGGCCCAATTGCAGTACATGAACATTTCTGCCTTTCAACCAAAATGATATCTGGACTGTTTTTTATTTATTTTTTGTTTTTTTTTGTTTTTTCCTGGGCCCGGTGGCCCCATTGTGTTCCCTCCTTCCCTGCTCCTGGAGGCCTTGTCATGTGGCTGACCCCTTGTCCGATGTTGCCCCAATTGAGTGATGGCGACATTGGGCCTCTGTGCTGTGGTTACGTTCGCAAGGTCATTTGGCCCACCTGGATTCTTGTCCCCTGTCCCCCCCCTTTTTTTTTTTCCTCAGGCGAAGGCTTTTGATCTCGAGAGGACTATCCTTGTACTGTGCTGCACACCCCCATTAAAGTTGTGGGTGTGCCCTGCCCATCACGGTCCACGGTTTGTGGCCTTCGCAGTTTTGGCCGTAGTATGTGTATGTTATTGTCCTTGTGTTTGCGGTGGGTCGGCTTCGTGTCCTGGACTCCCCGTACTTTGGTTGGGGGCTCTGGGACGCGAGGATGACCACGGCCCACAATAATTCGTTCACAGTTTAAAGTTGATATGTTACATAATTTTGATTGAGACTGCTTTAATCCTTATTTAGGTGGTGTCTATTGAACATGTTTTTTCTGCTTACCTTATGCTGATGTCGATTTGATCTCATTGTTCAGACTACTTTAAAAATATGCCGAGTGGTGTCCGACGGACCACTGCTCCCCCTTGGCTTGGAACTTGGCCCGAACAAAAGTTTTGGCCAACTTCCGACCTTTTAGTGGGATTCCAGCCCCACTACCAATTGCAACCTAGATGACTGGAATGTTTTTACTCCGAGTTTTACTCGGTCTGTTTGTTTTCCTTTATCTGATTCCTTTCACTGTCTCCCTACTTGACTCTCTGGTCTTTCACCTTTTTTTTCCCTCTACAAGGTCCGCGGGGTGTGTGCTTAGGGAAATGATCTTCTGCCGATTGCTAGTCCTACTATGACGCTTAATTGGCTGTCCCTGAATGTTCAGGGTATGAATTCTCCTCAGAAAAGGGTGAAGATTTTTAAGTATCTTAGGAAGCAGCGGATTGACATCGCCTGCTTACAGGAAACCCATTTTTCGGCGTCTTCCTGCCCTAAATACTTTGATGCTCAGTTTCCCCAGGTGTTTTTGGCCACGGCTCCAACCAAGCAAAAGGGGGTGCTCATAGCTTTCCGCAAGTCGGTTTCATTTAGTTGCACTAGACAGATCGCAGACCCTGATGGCAGATATCTATTGCTACAAGGCACTATCCAAGGAAAGGAGGTTACCATCATGACTTATTATGCGCCAAACTCCAACCCAGGACCCTTCTTGACTCACGTCTGCGCCCTGCTAGCATCCCATCACAAGGGTACTCTCTTTCTTTCGGGTGATTCAAATTTAGTTTTGAATCCTTCACTGGATAAATACCCCTCGGAGCGTATCGCTCCCTCGCCTGGCGCTAAAAAATTTGCTCGCTCTTTACAATTACATGATCTGGTCGATCTTTGGAGGGAATGCCATCCTCAGGGTGAGGACTTTACACATTATTCCCACCCTCATCACTCTCACTCCAGAATTGACCATATGTTCATGCTACGACGCCACCTTCCCATGGTGGTCAGGGCCTCTATCCTGGCTGTTCCATGGTCTGATCATGACCCTGTTTTGGTGGTCTGCCACTCCGTTTTGGACAGACCCCAATTCTCACCCTGGGCGATGAATGATTCGCTCTTATCGCTTAAAGAGGTCCGGGAAGGTATTTTTAGGGCCTCAGAGGACTACTTCCGTGAAAATCAGGGGTCGGTTACGTCGCCGGTAACGCTTTGGGAGGCTTATAAGGCGGTACTCCGTGGCCACATTATTCGGGTAGCGTCGGCTCGTAAGCGGGAAAGGGGTTTGAAACAAAAGGCCCTGGAGACCCGTCTGGAGGCATTATCTGCGGTTTTTAAACAATCCCCCACCTCTGGCAACCGTAAACTCTTGGAACAGGTCCGTTCGGAGTTGGATCTTTGTCTCACCGAGGGGGCTGAACGCGTCTTACGTTGGTCCCGCCAGAGGTGGTATACCAGGGTGAATAAACCTAATCGAATGTTAGCCAACAGACTCCGGACTTTCGCTCCTAAATTCACCCCCATCACTTTGCGCAACCGACACAATGTACTTACGGGTAATCCGTTGCGTGTATTGGAGGAGTTTCGATTCTGCCTTACTAAATTGTACTCAGACCCAGAGCAGTTTAACGCCCAGGACACTGCTGATTTCCTCGGCCGTCTCCCTCTCCCGACCCTGACGGAGGCGCATGTTACTCTTATGGACCGGGATATGCAAATTTCAGAGGTCCTCCAAGGTATAAAAGATCTTAAGGTGGGAAAGCGACCGGGGCCGGATGGCTTTACGGCGCTTTACTACAGGAAACTGGCAGTTATGGTAGCTCCGCATCTAACGGCAATGTATAACTCTGTTAAAAATGGATGCTCCTTTACCCTGGACCTCTTAACGGCAAACATAGTGATGATCCCTAAACCGGATCGCGATCATTCCTCCTGGGCTAATTTTAGGCCTATCTCCCTAATTAACGTTGACATGAAAATTTTGACCAAAATTCTGGCTAATCGCCCAAACTCTTTTCTTCCTCGATTAATCGGGAAGGACCAGGTCGGCTTTATACCTCAGAGACAGGCCGGTGACGCTATTCGGCGTATATTGCAACTCCAACACATAGCTCATACTCGCTCGCTAGAATCCATGCTCTTGTCTCTGGACGTAAACAAGGCCTTTGACACTTTGTCATGGCCTTACCTCATGTCTGTTCTTCGACATTATGGCTTCGGGTCTTCATTTATGCACTGGATATCTGTCTTATATGATTCCCCCCGGGCAAAAATTAAGTATTATGGATTCGAATCTCCTCTCTTTAATATCAAGAGGGGCACCCGTCAGGGTTGCCCCCTATCACCTCTTCTTTTTGTATTGGCTCTGGAACCCATGGCAGAGGCGATTCGCTCTCATCCGGATATACGAGGCATCGAATTAGCGGGTTGTCCCCATAAAATTTCCCTATTTGCCGATGATGTCCTTCTCACTTTGACCTCCCCCAGAAGTTCTTTACCAAATTTGCAAACCCTTTTGGATACCTTTGCTTCCCTTTCGGGGCTCCGGGTTAATCCCTCAAAATCGAAAGCGTTGTCGGTTAACCTCTCTCCTGGCCTGATGAGGGATTTACAGTCGGCATTCTCCTTTCAGTGGGTCTCCTCGCTGCCCTATCTGGGAATCCACCTTACCCCCACGTACTCCGGATTGTACCAGGCCAACTTTCCACCATTGTTCAAGAGACTAACGGATATGCTGTTGTCTTGGTCTCATTTGCCTTTGTCTTGGTTCGGCAGAATAACGGCTGTTCGTATGTCCTATCTCCCGAAACGATTATATTTTTTCCGTGTCTTGCCTGTTCAGGTTTCTTCGCATATCCTCCGCATACATCAGCGAAGAATTATGCAATTTATATGGGGTTCGACCCGCCCTCGAATCGCCAAACAGGTCTTGTTTGCTAAGCGAGTCAATGGTGGTCTTTCGGTTCCTAATTTACGGGCCTATTACATAGCTGCTAAAATAGCCCCACTTTCGTGCCTTCATGAAACCTATCAGCTCCCGCTCTGGGCTATGCTTGACCTGGTTGACATCGACCCTATTCCTATCTCCTCATTACCCTGGCTCCCACCTGTGCATCGTCCGGCGGTCATGGGGCCCTGCTTGGCCCACTCCTTGCGACTATGGGACTCAGTAAAGTACTCTGCAGGGCTGATCTCCCCACATCTCCCACTCTTACGACTCTTACACTGCCCGCTGTTCCCTCCAGGTTGTGATAATCCCTCCCAATTTCTATGGTGGACCATGAACGGGTTCACAGATGTTCACTCACTGCTACGGCCTACCAGGATTTTGGCATTTGACGCTTTACGCTCTTCTCACGGTATTCCCTTGCGTGAGCACTATCGCTATTTACAAATTTGCCACTTTCTTCAGAGCCTTATTAGGTTTCAATCTACCCCTTATACCTTGACCCCCTTTGAGAGCCTTTGTAGAGCCAGGCCCCATTCTCCGGGTCTAATATCACTGATATACTCGGCGGTGATATCAATAAAGAGACCCCCATTGAGGCCTTACCACCTTCAATGGGAGAAAGAGTTGGGGAGGCAGTTGGACCCTGAGGACTGGCAGACGATGACACTAACTCTGTCCAAATGCTCACGTAATGTGTCAATTTTGGAAAATGCCTATAAAGTATTGTATAGGTGGTACTACACACCGGCAAGATTGGCTCGCTTTATCCCAAATTATTCTCCACTTTGTTATAGGGGGTGTTCCCAGGAAGGCACCATGGCACATATTTGGTGGTCATGCCCGCGGGCGTGCAGACTGTGGATTAGGGTATATACTCTCCTCCGCAACCTTTTTCAGATTAATATCAAAAGAGACCCTTATGTAGCTCTCCTTGGTAAGCCCATCGTGGAACTACTGCGTCCAGAACAGCAACTAGCCCAACATCTTTTTACTGCAACTAGATTGACAATTGCGAGAGCATGGAAAACCCCTACACTAAGCTTTGAGGCAGTCAAGAACCGCCTGAACGATATCATGGTCAACGAGAAACTAACAGCTATTCTTTCTGATACGCATGACAAGTTTCTCAGAGTCTGGCAACCTTGGATCACATATTACCACCCTTCTAGATTCAACGCTGCATTGCTGTCACTATAGGACCCCTCTTGCGCGCACCCCGTGGACCTCCTACTTCCCTCTTCTCTTTCTCCCTCTTCTCCTTCTCCTCTTCTTCTTGTCCTGCCTCCTTTTTTTTCTTTTTCTCTTTTCTCTTTCCCCCTCTTTCTCTCTCTTTCTCCAATTTTTTTTATTTTTTTCTTCTTAGGCTCTTACTTGAGGTTTAACCATTCTATCTTTTCTAGAGGATGCCAACTTTCAGGTTTTATTGTTGTGTATTATACACCCATTCTACAGGTTTACACCCATCCGGGCATGGCCCAGGTTCTGGACCATCGGGTCCTGAGGACTTTTTAATTTATTTTTTATTTTTATCTTGAATATAACATAAGATCACGGCTCATGCTTCCTTACTGTTGGTGAGGGCTTTCGAGTCCAGATCTACTTTGTATACTGAATGCTATAACACTCTATTGCAAACCTGTACTGTTGATTTAAATGACAATAAACTTTTTTTTTGTAAAAAAAAAAAAAAAATACACTTATTACTGTATAAATGTCACTGGCAGGGAAGGGGTTAACACTAGGGGGCGATCAAGGGGTTAATAGTGTTACCTAGGGAGTGATTCTAACTGTAGGGGGAGGGGACTCACAAGGGTATGAGACCGATCGGTGTTCCTCTGTAATGGAAACACACCATCGGTCTCTTCTCACTTGACAGGTCGTGGATCCGTGTGTTTACACACACAGATCCACGTCCCTGCTGTGTGACAGGCAATAGCGGGTGCCCGGCGGACATCGCGGCCGCCGGGCACGCGCATCGGCTCCCGAATGACGTGGCGCGTGTGCGCCCCCTAGAGGCCCGGGAAGCCAAAGACGTCATAAGACGGCGGCCCGTAGGTTCAGAGGGTTCCTGTCATCGTCATATGACTATACCTTAGAAGGTTCCCCCAGGGAGTTATTTTAACGTAAAAGGAAAACTCCACGTTAATAAAAATTAATGCAATGCAACATTTAGTGATGATGAAATCATGGAATCCCTTTAACATAATATAATCTAAATGTTTGACTCATCAAACTGGTCTACACTGTTTACAGATATTAAAACTGAACACACTCCTGCCATTCTTTCTACAATGGAAATCAAATACTTTTTAGAAAGTTCTACCCCATATGGCTGAGGGGAGAAGCACAAAAGCGCCACTCTAAGTGCAGTAGTAACAGTAAATTTTAATGGATAAAATGAAGAGGGAGCATGTATATACTCACAAACGTGGAGTTAAAAGTGGACATATAAGATGGAGGAGTCCATATTCTTTCTCAGGCAGAACGGCGGTGCGGAACCGATGGCGCCGGTAGCAGCCGGCGCTTGCTGGGCCGCGATTCGACCGATGCAGGGAGGAACGGAGCCAGGGATGGAGAGATCCTCAGCGGGCGTAGAGGCCGTGCTGCGAGCCGGGACTCGCGGTGAACTTCCGGGTTGCTGGGAGATCAATGTGTTCCGGGTGACTGGAGAACCAATGGGTAAGCGCTTTCGGAGCATGCGCTCCTTCATCAGATCAGGTCATTCACTGTTCAATTAAACCAATTAATTATTTACTGATTTTAACCCAAATGAGATTCAGTGTCATTGATTCTGCACAGTCACACTCATGCAACATCAGATGGAAAGGCATAAAATCTCACATGTAAAACGGCTATTATCGTGTATGTGAATCGGTCAGCAATAACTCTTGATGGTTTTATACAGAGTTTAAGCACTAGAAGGGTTAACTGTCACTTTTTTAAGGAAAGCCAGGCAAGTGGGATGTATCCCCATATTAAAAAAAAAACTGTGACGGCCGAAATTCAAACTACCAGTATGTATGGGAAGGCTGAATGTACCCAGGTTTATTGATCAATCAATTTGGGTACAACTAGCCTGCTGGATTTTACATGTGATTATTGCAAGCAGCTGTTATAGCCTTTAGCAATAATCACCTGGTCTTCTCCCGGTATGGATGGCTTCTGATGCCCCTCCACCAGGAGAACACAATAGAAATTTATTTCCTGAAACCCATGGTTGAAAGAAAAAAAATTGTAATGTCTATAGCCAGCCTAAAGTTTCTTTTTTTTCTAAATGTACATCAGAATATAAAACAAATGAAATGAAACTGGTCATACTGATCCACATCTGATAATGGTCAGAGAATAACATAATAAAACAGATTATAACAATGGAAACAAAACAAAGAGCAACACCCAAGCACAGAGCCTGTACACAAGGTGAATGACATCCTTTACGTGGCCCTTCTGTATTTACATTTCCTTTGTTTGAAGAACCTATTTGGGCATCTGACATGAATAATACAAATTTATTTTGGTACAATGGGGACTTTGGTGGTTCTTTGTCAACACCACAAATACAGGGCCACTAAATATAAATAGACATTCATTCACACAATACAATAATTAGTGATATTATTATTAGAAAACATTCATCATAGTTTTTATTTTCTATCTTTCATGCAATATAAGTAGACACATCCACCCATCAACAAGCCAAACTATCTTCAGATTCCTGCTGAGTTCTATATTAAACAGCCAAGCATGCATTTAGACAAACTGCTACTCCAAGTGGGTCCACGTCGCTGTCCTCCACGATTATTAAGTATTCAGGTACTAGCCTAGTTCATCCTACTGTGCACAATATACTATCCAAAAATCTTTATTGAGGTAGTGAAAGCATTCCAATATAAGACTTTGAACCCGTGAGGACACAGAAAATTAATGTGTTCCATGCTATCTCAGTGCATTTTTTTGGATGTTATATTGCGCTAAGCATACCGTATATACTCAAATATAAGACAAGATTTTCAGCCCTTTTTTTTGGGCTGAAAGTCCCCCCCCCCCCCCCCTCGGCTTATACTCGAGTCAGCGAAATTTTTACATTGGAAATAGTACCTGTAAAGAAGTTGCGGCTGCGGCGTCCATCGTTCAAATTCCGCGGTCTCTTCCTGTTCCTTCCGTGATAGGCGATTCTCATCAGACACTCTCCGCCTATCACGAACGTTCTCTCATCCTCAGTTTCCCAGCAGACGTCTGTGATAGTACACCCAAAGAGCTGAACTGGTTATAGACAACGTATAATAGCAGCCCGGAGTGGGAATATAAGAGAAGAAATAACACAGAATGAAAGTACCAAGTATACTATATAACATAAAAATTGTAAAATCATAAATGTCTACAAGTATCTGTATAACTTCTACAGCTTCCTCTGTCATTGATATTAAAATCACAGTATTGTCTCTTATAAATGCTAATGATATGTACAAACCATGGATTTTATATTTACATTCCCTTCTATTGTCTTCCCTCCAAACATTAAAATGTTAATGAACTTGTCATCTCACTGGAGCAAAAACTTGAATACAAATAAAAAGACAAGTAGACCTTTTAAGCAATTGGACACACACCTTCCATTGTTCTGAATAGATCCTTTTAGCCAATCCAAAGCTGTCTCATGTTAGTGAATGGGGGTGAAGTGAATATAAGGTGAAGCAGAACTCAGACAGGTAAAAGATTACTGGCAGATAAGGAGAACAAGGAGCAGCTGACGGATCCCAATATTACACCATACCAGGTAAGATATAGAACTTTCCATTTACGATTTGTTTTGTTCTTGTACATTTGTATCACAATTTATAGCCCTTGTCATTTGCATCTCGGTGTTACGTTATTTTATTATGTTTAATAATACATTTCCCTAATCATGAAGTCTCACCTTTCAAAAGGAAAGATATAATATTCAAAATGTGTTTTTTTTTTCTATGCAGAAAAATATATTGCCTTTCGATAACTTGTCCAATAGTTCTTTGTAAGCTCATATTTTTTAATGTAGATAATTTATATAATTACATACCTGACGAGATTTTTATGTGCAAATTTTTATAAAAAGCCAAAACATTTCTTTTCATGTTAGATATAATGTGGAAGGGTAGAACCTCCTATCAATTTTGAATGCTGTCAATGAGAGACCATTGTCCAAAAAAAAATTGAAAATAGTGGGAAATCCAAAATGTATGGTAATATTGGAACAGGGGGTCAGGAGAAATCTTCCAATGGGGACAGCTGACAGTGACAATGAAAGTGGCAACTATCTAAGAGACTTTGAAGATATTTGATCTTACTTATTGTTGTATTTTCAATACAGGAAGTGAACAAATTGTATGTAACAAATATACCTTATGGAAATCAGACCAGATAAAAATAAGGGTTCTAGTATTCTCTACTCTATCCAAAGTGAATTGGCATTTAGTAGACACCTTTTGAGTACCCTTGTGTGATTTTGGTTGTACCCCCCCCCGTTTTGAAGTTGCACGCCTCCTTATTATCTCCTCCTGTGGTCCACTCTGTGCGTCCCTTTGGGTGTGGCACATGGGATCCATGGATTAATTTGGGGTTCCCCCGGGTTGGACCCTTGAGCTCTCTGGTTTATCCATGTGGGTGGTTGGAATGGTTTGCATTAACGCTAAGTGGTTTCCTGATGAAGCGTTGACCACTTCAGCCCCAGAAGATTTGGCTGCCCAATGACCGGGCCACTTTTTGCGATTCGGCACTTCGTCGCTTTAACTGACAATTGCGCGATCGTGTGACGTTGCACCCAAACAGAATTTCCTTTTTTTTTCCCACAAATAGAGATTTCTTTTGGTGGTATTTGATCATCTCTGAGGTTTTTATTTTTTGCACTATAAACAAAGAGCGAAATTTTGAAAAAAAAAAGCAATATTTTTTATTTTTTGCTATAATAAATATCCCCAAAAAATATATAAACAAACAATTTTTTTCCTCAGTTTAGGCGGATATGTATTCTTCTACATATTTTTGGTAAAAAAAATCGCAATAAGCGTATATTGATTGGTTTACGCAAAAGTTATAGCGTCTACAAAATAGGGGATATTTTTATGACGTTTTTATTATAATTTCTTTTTTTCTAGTAATGGCAGCGATCTGCGATTTATTTATTTTTTATTGTGGCTGCGACATTATGACGGACACTTTTGACACCATTGTCATTTATACAGCGATCAGTGCTATAAAAATGTACTGATTACTGTGTACATGACACTGGCAGGGAAGGGGTTAACCACTAGACGGCGAGGAAGGGGTTAAGTGTGTCCTAGGGAGTGAGTCTAACTGTGGGGGGGCTGGGCTACGAGTGACACAACAGTGATCACTGCTCCCAATCACAGGGAGCAGTAGATCACTGTCCTGTCACTAGGCAGAACAGGGAAATGCCTTGTTTACATAGGTATCTCCCTGTTCTGCAGCTCCGTGACTTGATCGCGGCACACCGCTGGTCACGGAGCTCGTGGCGCCTGCGCACTGCCGGCGGCGCGCACTAGCACGGTGGCAAATTCAGGTACATTGCTTTGCGCAGCTGTGCCATTCTGCCGACGTATATAGTCGTTAGGCGGTCGGCAAGTGGTTAATGTTAATTACATGCCTTTGTTTTGAGGTACAAATGTATCATATTTATACAATTTGTCATTGGTTTTAACAATGTCTGAGTTGTAAATTCAACTATGTATTAAAAGTGTTTTTTTTATAATACACACACCTAACAAATGTCTAGAAGTATCTGTATACCCTCTACAGCTTCCTCTGTCATTGATATTACAATCACAGTATCAACTCTTATAATTGCTAATAAGTTCAAACCATGGATTTTACTTTTAAATTCCTTCCTATTGTCTTCCCTCCAATCTTTTAAATGTTAATTAACATGTCACCTGACTGCAGCAATAACTTGAATGCAAATGAAAACGCAAATAGACCTTTAAACAATGTGAAACACACCTTATATTGTTCTGAATAATTCCCTACAGCCAATCCAAAGTCGTCTCATGAGTCATGTTAGTGAATTGGGGTGGAATGAATATAAGGTGAAGCAGAGCTCAGCCAACTAGAAGATTTACAGTTGAAGAGAACAAGGAGCATCTGAAGGATCCCAATACTACATCATACCAGGTAAGACTTTCCATTAAAATTATTTTGGTTCTCATACATTTTTATCAGATTGAATAGTTTTATTTCATGTGTAACTGAGTAATGTACTCTTGTATTTTCATGGTGCATTAGCTGATTATATTAAACCACTTACGGACTGTCCGCCGTCGTTATACGTCTGCACTTTGAAGAAAATACCCCGGTATCCTCTTCTTCAGCGGATGGTCCGCTATATGAATAACAGTGGTCTCTGTGGCAAATTAGCAGCGAGATCACTTTTATTAGCAGCGGGAGAGGTGGCCCCCCTCCCGTTGCGCTCCGGTGCCCTCCGCCGCTTACCGGAGCTGTTGATAGCAGCGGAGGCGATCGGATCCTTCTCGGTCTGTGGTATGGAACTGACTGAGGGGAAGATGGCCCCCGTTCGGCTCCATACCATTGCAGGGCAGAAGCAAAGTCAAAACGTCACTTCCGCCCATAGCTTTTAACCACTTGCTGATCGCCGCATGCCAATTAGACACGTGCAATTAGTTTCGTACGAATCGAAAATTCGTACGAATTTCCGAAAATTCGTACATTCGGAAGCATCCGAAATTCGAATTGCTATGCTTCCGAATTTTATACGAAATACGAAATTTCGTTGATGAGTGGGAGACTGCTCTCAGACTGGTACTGGTAGTCAATGGGAGATTCAGAATTGGACAAAATAAGAATGTTTGTTAATATCGTTTTATTATTGTCATAATAATTACGATTATTCGTTATGATGAAGTTACAAACCCAGGAAGTCAGCACAGCACAGGGATGATGGGAGCCCCTCATAATGAGCACAGCAGGGGTACAGCCCCAGGAGGAAGTCAGCACAGCACAGGGATGGTGGGAGCCCCTCATAATGAGCACAGCACAGGGATGGTGGGAGCCCCTCACAATTAGCACAGCAGGGGTACAGCCCCAAGAGGAAGTCAGCACAGCACAGGGATGGTGGGAGCCCCTCATAATGAGCACAGCACAGGGATGGTGGGAGCCCCTCACAATGAGCACAGCAGGGGTACAGCCCCAAGAGGAAGTCAGCACAGCATAGGGATGGTGGGAGCCCCTCATAATGTTACGAAAAGTTAACGAACCTAACGAACTTTTATATTTCGTACGAATCCAAATTGAATTTCGGACACGAATTACGAAATACGAATTAACGGGCTACTACAGTACAAACCCAGGAAGTCAGCACAGCACAGGGGTACTTCCTCCTGGGGCTGCTCCTGGGGCTGTACCCCTGCTGTGCTCCATTATAAGGGGCTCCCACCATCCCTGTGATGTGCACATTATGAGGGGCTCCCACCATCCCTGTGCTGTGCTGACTTCCTCCTGGGGCTGTACCCCTGCTGTTCTCATTATGAGGGGCTCCCATCATCCCTGTGCTGTGCTGACTTCCTGGGTTTGTAGTAGCTCGTTAATTCGTATTTCGTAATTCGTGTCCGGAATTCAATTTGGATTCGTACGAAATATGAAAGTTCATTAGCAGGCAAAAACTGAAGCAGCTGTGCATGGCAGCCATGTGCTCATTATGAGGGGCTCCTGGGGCTGTACCCCTGCTGTGCTTATTACGAGGGGCTCCCACCATCCCTGTGCTGTGCTGACTTCCTCCGAAGGAAAAATAGGCCCAGTCCTTAAGTGGTTAATAATATATTCCTCTAATCATTGTGTCCCACCTTTTCAATATCAACAGAAATTTTTAATATTTACATATGATTACATTATATTAACCTCCCTAGCGGTAATCCCGAGTCAGGCTCGGGGTGATTTTTTTTTATGCTAAAATCGGTAACCCCGAGCCAGACTCGGGCTGCATCGCAGTATCCAGGGGAAGTAACTTACCTTGTTCCCTGGATCCTGCGATGTCCTTCCGCAGTGTGTGCGAGTCGTGTCTCGCTCGATCCCCACTGCCGAGTGCCGAGCTTCGTTCCCTGCGACGTTGCGGCGCACGGGGGCGGAGTTCAGCGCCAAATTCAAAAAAGTTTGTCCCTAGTGGTCTGCCCAGTGTCCTGCATGTACTTTTATATAATAAAAACTGTTCTTTCTGCCTGGAAACTGGAGATTGTCCATAGCAACCAAAAAGTGTCCCTTTATGTCAAAAAAGTAAACACATAGTATACATACAGTATACTGTAATCTTACTGATTACAGTACTGTATGTAATAATAACACATCCCCCTTGTCCCTAGTGGTCTGCCCAGTGTCCTGCATGTACTTTTATAGAATAAAAACTGTTCTTTCTGCCTGGAAACTGGAGATTGTCCATAGCAACCAAAAAGTGTCCCTTTATGTCAAAAGTGATTTTAGACCAGCTAAAAAACAAATGAATTACAATCACTCGCAGAATTGAGCGATAGCGATTTGTGGGGAAATTCATCATCAAACAAAAAATCTAATGACAGCGACAATTCTGCAACTGAGCAAATTTCAGTGTTTTTGATTTGATTACATTATTGAATAATTTTTATTATAATTACATTATTATTTGTTATAATTATTTATAGTTATTTATTATATTGTAATTTATGATTTTGTGTTTCAAACTTTATCATACCCGGGATGTCTACTAGACTCTTGTTTGGTCAGGTTTAAGTAATTACTAAGAATTGCAGGCCTACAATACATAACACCAAATTTCCATGCAAAATAATTGTACCGCTTTTAGTACATAATTCCAGACAGAATCATACCGCCAGGGAGGTTAATTTATTTTTATTTATTAATATTACTAATATTCACCACGCTTATTATGTTCAAATTCCCTGTGCACTGTAAGCTCACTCAGTTAAAAAGCTGTGAAATGACGATACCACAGTCATACTGTTGCTTTAAAAAAAAAAGAGAGATACTGCACATTTAGGCCCCTCGTGTTCCCACTAGCAATGTTTCTAGCGAGATTTACTTCCACGTGTTGTATATAGAGCAGCCCTATGTGCATTTGTCAGATTTGAGCACAGCTTTATCTAGTCTCTGTCATGCAAAAGAAGCTCATGCATCTTTTTGGTTAAGGAGCTTTGTGCGATTTTTTTAAACGTGAGTTTTGACACGATTGCTGTGCAATTCTGTTGTGCGACAATCAAGGCAAAATCCCATTGTGTTTGGGGTGCCATTAACCACTTGATTTTACCCCCTTCATAACCAGGCCATTTTATTCTATTTAGCACTGTGCTACTATAACTGGTAATTGCTCAGTTATGTAATGTTGTAAGCAAACAAAATGTATATGTCGCACACAGATCTTTTTCCCCCTCTTACCTTCTCAAGCAGGAGGATAAGACACACCATGCCACATGCCCATGTCCTCTAGATTATAAAGGACAGACGGTGTTACATACTTGGGTCCCGCAGCGAGTTGCTCCCTTTTTCTGGTTCTCCCCTCTAGGTTATAGAGGCGAGTCTTTACCTTTCCCAATTGAGCAAATTAGGTCAATGTCCACACAACACGTCAACTCCAACGAGAGTTTATTTTATCTTGCTTTCAGTAACCAGAGAGTTGAAGTGAGAAAAAGGGTTAGCAGATAGAAATGGATTCAGGCATACTCTTGGCTTCGTCGCCCCTCGATCCCGAGTGGGTACAGCTCATCCGGATAGTCACTCAATAGCACTATCAGCCGGCATGAAGCTGGAACAATGACTCAGTCCCCTCCAAGGACCAAGTCAAGGAGATCCCTCCTGAACTTGCAACACTCTGCAGAGGCAGTCTGTGAAGCAAGGAATCCTTCCCTCCGACAGGTCACCAGGCCTTTCCCGAGACAGCAATACTTTATCACTCGCCTCCTGTTATGGGACCGATCCTCCCCTGGCTTCCTCTATGTCAGAGCGGTCACCCTCACGTGGGTTCCCCGGGACTCCTCTTCGGTTGTAGACCCAGTTAAAGGTACCGGGCCTACCTGGAACTCTGCAGCCTCGGGCCGAAGGTGCCCGAGACTCCTTGGTCAAGATTGAGCGCACCCCCCTCTAAGGGGCAGTTCCCTCCGGGCATGGGCCCTGGGTATCTCTCCCTGAACAATGGTGTCTGCCCCTTATATACCCTCTCCCAGCATGCACAGCAGGCCAGAACCGCCCACCAGCGGCAGCCGAGAGAGGACATCCAATACCCACTCCATCACCTGTGGTTCAACCCCGGGTATAAGTGATAGCACCACCTATACGCCTAAAGGGGAACTGCACACCAGATGACACAGCAGTAAGGCAGAGTCCAAATAATTAGAAGACCTGAGCCAACTATTGCTCTGGTCACCCCTAAATTTAGGTATAGCAGGGTTTGAATTTGGGGACCCTCTACATATAAAAAATAATAATCATACATAAGAGCTTTATTTTGGTGATATTTGATCACCACTGGGTTTTTTATTTTTTGTGATATGAATGGAAAAAAAAAAGACTTAACATTTTGGAACAATATTTTCTGTTATAAAAGAAACCCAAAATTTCTTAAAAAATTTGGGCCAAAATGTGTTCTGCTACATCTTTGATTTAAAAAATAAATCCCACGTGTATATTGATTGGTTTTGTGAAAGCTATAGCGTCTACAAACTATGGTACAGATGGAATTTGTATTACATTTTTTATACTAGTAATGGCGGTGATCAGCAACTTATAGTGGGCAGCGATCGTTAGTGCGGCAAACAATCTGACACTAAAGCTGAGGGGAACTGATTAACTGACACTGACATCCCCAGTGACACTAATACAGTGATCAGTGCTAAAAAATATACACTGTCCTAATGACACTGGTTGGGAGGGGGTTAACATTTAGTGTGATCAAGGGGTTAAATGCGTGCCTAACAATGTTTAGCGTGTGTACTGTGTGCTCTTTTACTTAGCAATGTGCCGGTTTTTAATCCCTGCTCTGCAAAGTGAAGAAAAAACGGCACATCGCTGCTGTATGAAGAAAGTCCTGTGTTGTTTACCAACAAAGGAGTCTCTTCTGTCATTCTCTCAGCTGATCAGCGGGTCCTGGACTTAATATCAATGGCTGGGACCCACTGATTGGATTGTGCTGCTGCAAATGATAGCATGGTCTTCTATGCGTGTGTTAGATATTGAATTTATTACTATTTTAAGTGATAAAAGTTTCTGTACTCTTTATTGAAACATGTTAAATTTGAAGATTGCTGAGGACAGACAAAAGGACATTTGCTGTGTATGTAATAGCTATTCTAAGGAACTATGTCAGGACAATGGGTGGAGTTATGTTACTAAATATACACAAGTGGGTGTTACTTCTGTAAGACAGTTAATGATACCTTCCTTGGAGCGATGCTAAATGTAAATAATGCTGACATAACATTAGTTAAACAGTATATCTACCCAAGGGTTTTGAACATGAGGAAGGGAATGTCGGGCGATGGGGCCTGAAGGAAGATGCTATGGAAGGTCAGGCGACCCTGCTCGAAGATATACCATCTTACGATCTGTCACCTCATTCCCCCTTCTGAAGCTACAAACTTACCATGTGTTACCAGCTGTCATTATGTAAGCATTGTCTTTTGCTTGTCTTTGGAAGAATAAAAGAACCTTTTTGAAGATAACCTGGCTCTATTGAATAATGGAACCAAACGCCTTGATGGAAGGGGACATTAATTGTTTTTACAAGTGTCCCCCACCCAACATTATGGCGAGCCTCCAGCTGTTCTTTTTCCTCACTACTTGACAACAGGAGGGAGTCAGATGAAGAGATAAGACGAAAACATTGTCAAGTCTTGGGAAAAAAACAACCAAAGAACTTAGAGAGAAAAAGTTGTTTGTGTTCCATCACACGTGGACAGAAGGTCAGAGAAACTGAGCCAGCAAAAGGCGAGAAGAATTGCGGCCGTGGAATAAAGCCAATTATTGATCTTGACTCCAAAACACAAACAACTGTGAGTTTTTTTCTGTCTGTTTTCTCACCCACAGATCGCTTGTAAACTTGCAAGCAGAAGAAAAAACAAAAAAAACAAAGACTCAGCTTACAAGGTTGATTGACAAGGCCTTATGGACAGTGTTACAAGATATTGAAGGAAATCCAGAGAGGACTTTCAGGTTGTGATGAAAAGCGTAAACGTTTACGTACGTGAAGATTTCTGCAGAGGGAGTTCAGTTCCTACAAAAGATGAGGAAAAGTCTCACAGAAGAAGTGTTGAAATGGGAACTAAGACTTCACGTTAAAAAAGGCCACCATTGTAGATACAACAGGCAGATGTACTCTTTGGGTGAGCTAATATGAAAAGTCAGGTTTTGATGTTTTGGACGGTCCAAGGATGAAGCCAAACACTTACACATTTCATTCCTTCAGCAAACACAGAAGGAGAAAGACATTTTTTCAATACACACGCATCTTTACATTGTGTTTACTTAGGCCTATTTACAGCCTACAGAAACATTACATTTACACGAGTCAAGGAACAAGGCAAAAGCTACAAGAAAACTATTCTTCAAAGAAAAAGATGAGGACAAATTCTTCCAAGAAAGAGCAACGAATAAAAGCAACGAACAAAGACAAAACAAATTAAAAGAAACGAACAACAAAGCTAAAGGACATTATTCATCTCTTGTTTTTTTTAAGTGTACACAGGACAATCATTCTAAACAAGGGGTAAATATGTTTGTTTATTTAAGTGAGTGGATAACATGGGATGGTTAACATCTCAAAGCTCAGAAGTATGTCCCTGTACTATCGGGAATTAATACATTCCATATATATGGAATACAGGCATGTAGCAGTAGTAGGGTAAATAATGAATTAATACCAGAGTGTAAAGAAGTTCTTTAATAAGAAAACTAAGTTTAATGCTGCGAAAAGAGAAAATTACCGCTCAGATGTACCTGATTGATTTTTCCGCTTCTATCCCAAGCCACGGGTGCAGGCAATGCATATAATAATGCGAAAAATGGAAGGAAACTATTGGACAGCCGCACTCCAAAAACAATTCCTTTATTGGAAAATCACGGAAATCCAAACCACAGCAAAGAATAAGAGCAGACAAGCTGACGCGTTTCGCACCGTAATTTCAGTGCTTACTCATAGCTTCTGAATTCCGTGATTTTCCAATAAAGGAATTGTTTTTGGAGTGCGGCTGTCCAATAGTTTCCTTCTAAGTTTAATGCTGCATGAAAATGTTTATGAATATTTAAGCCCTAAACAACAGAACATGTGTTATTACAAAATGTGGTCATTCAAAGCACAAGCAAGGGGCAGAATTAAGTTTTAAGAAAAACTATTGATTAAGATAATGGAAAACATGGTATTTAATGTTTAACAAAAATACTACAGTTTTGGTTGCAGGAAATAATAAGTTAAGGATTGAGCAATTTTTACAAAATATTCCAAACTAGGATTTGGTTATTAAAAAGAAAAGAATTGTTCTAATTTACTTAAGGCTACCCAGGAAAAATATTACAATATGAAAGTTTTGTTCAATCTAAAAACTATCAAAAATTGTAAAAAAACTATTGTTAAAAGTTTTTGTAATTGAGTATTTCTGATAAAAGTAGAGACATTAGTTGAGGGAGGAATTTTTCTCGGGGAAACGGCCAATCACAGTTCATGGGCAGGAACCAATCTGTGAGTTTCACGAGATTGTCCTCTAAACAATTTTTTGTCATTACTATAATCAGGAACATCATATAACCTAGTGTACATGATTTTTAGCAGATGTACAAATCAAATATGTTTAAAAAGTGGTAAAAAAGGTTAAAAATGATAAAAACGATAAAATTAAATTGTTACCGGATTGTACTGTGAAGGGGTGATGCAATTCATGGTAGCTAAGACCGACATGTGGCAGATCTTTTCTCTGGAGAGCTTGACATGTAAAGGAATGTACTGTGACAGTGTCAACAGAGAAATGCAGTTCAAGTTACACTGCCTAGTTAGACATGCCATCGGCATGACAGTTTTTCACTTCTATGATCAATACACATATTTGTGTTAAAACTTCCAGAAACTGGAAGAGGGTTCATAGATGAGAAAAATGTATTATTACTTACCAAAGTAATTGTTTTGAAAAAACATATGGGTTTTGCACCATTTGTTTAAGGTGTTATTTCAAGACAAACAGGAGGTGTTAATACAGACAGCTCTGATTAACCGTTATTTATGGACAACTGGGTGTTAAAAAGAAAGGTCAGTTGAAGTGAGATATAAATACATTGAGACTTAAAATAATGCAGTGTGACAAAGCCACAGTTGAAGTATGAGCAAATCATGCAAAAGTTATTTTATCAGCTTTAGTGAACATTTATTGGGAAGGAATCTCTTGTGCTTCTATAGAAAGGCGCCATATATTGGCACAATGGAACTTTCTGTATATTTGTCTGCACTGAAAGATGATTGAGACTGCCATGTGTTTTTGTTTAGCAGTCAGAGTGACGGAGCACGTGTGGTTCATTCAATCATACTGTATGAGAAACATGATTGGTTCTAAAAAAATGTACTTCAACATGATCAAGTTTTTTTCAGAAATATAATATTTAGGAAAGACCAACCTAAAATAATGTTCTTTTGCAAAATTAAAGCAGTTATAAGTGAAGTTTTAGTAAAAGAAAAATACAATAATCTGGTAAGATTATTACTTTTACAAAATTTTATTTAGTCACAGGATAAAGAGGGGGACGATGAAATTTTGTCTTAGTTAGAATCAGTACAGACTGATAATGGAGATAAAATTCATTGTAAAAATAATTGATTCCAACAATAATGGATAGAGTTATTTTTAAATGAAAATATTTATTTTTGCATATCCAGGTACCCGACTGACTGACTAATTGATTAATTGATTTTTGTTTAGGCTAATGAAAGAAATTCTGAACTACTCAATTTAGAGCACTTTGTCATCAAACTTCTGAATATTGTTTTATTTGTTTATAGAACAATTCAAAAGGAAAGAGTAACCTGATACTACAAAGTATTGAGAGATTTGTCAATCTATGAAGATTGATTATATTATTTTTTCACTTGCTAAAGGAGGATACAAGGATGTTTTTTTCCTTTAGTTAATATTTCTTTTGATAAATTAATTGAGGTAATTCTAGGAAAAAATAAATATTTTTAACAAAAGCTAAATTGTTGTGAACTGATGTCATATTCCATTGGGGTTGGATTTCAAACCATGGAATCAGATAATGATTTTTTTATTTTATAAGACAGGTAGTGAAGGACAAGTATGCAATTTTAATTATTTAATAAAGTTTTTATGTTTCTTATCATCTTTAATGCTCAGGTATTGTAGAACGTATGTATATTATGAATAGTATTACAAAGTCTAAATAGGGTAAGATGATTCAAGAAAAGGTAAAGATTAGGTGACTTATTTACCTGTTATATTTTTAGTTTAAAAACTTTAGTATTTTCTGAACATAAGGAGTTAATGACAGGATGAAGAATGTCTGTTCTTCTATGTCTTTTGAAATTAGCATACTAAGTTATTTACAATCTGTTGTATAGGAAAAAAGTACAGGTATAGGAATTTAAGAAGTTTGTTCACAAAACATGGCTAGGCCTTTGCTAAATTTAAATAGAAATGATGTTTTGAAATAAGATTTCTACTTCTTATGAGTATGTTTCATAATTTATTCCAGTAGCTAAAGTTATGATTAAGAATTATAGATCTGAAGGTACCAGGGATGCCAATAGAGTTGCAAACTGAGATATCAATTGGGAAGATTATTTGATTATTTTTAAGGTAATAGGGATTAAAATTATTTTTGTTTCAAAATAATTGGTAAAAATCAATAAAAATAGTAAAAATAAAAATAATGGGTAAAAATAAGAATAAAATGGGTAAACACAGAAAGGATTATGAGTCTAAAATAGTTAATATTGATTAATGAAATTATTCTATTCTATGGATTTTTATTTATTTTTTTGGATTTTTCCATGACCATGACACAAGCACAACTAAATTTCTGTTTGTTATTACTTCTTGTTTTTTCAAAATTATGTTTTTAATATGTTCTCAAGGACTATCATTTTTGGATGAACTTCAATGATTCATTCATATAGTCTTGCATCAAAAGCGACATATTGATCGGTCGATCATTATGTGAGGGGGAGTTAGGATGTAATTTTAGTATAGGAATGTTTTGAAATACAGAAAAAATAGTTGACTCTATGTTGACATTGAAATCTGATACTTTCTCCTACACAATCTTTGTTAGTTTAGTAGATCATGAAAGATTGATATCACAGTAATAACTAATAGTAATGATACTAGCTTAGTTTACATATAGTTTATATTTTTTTGGTTTTTAATAATTTTATAGGAACACATATTAATTCACATAGAATTATTTATTTTTTATTCATTTTTATAGAACACATAACTTGGAAAAGTTGGATGGATAGTTTGTTATTACAAGAATGTACAATAAAGTGTACATTTGAAGTATTAATATAGTTAGAGTACATACAGGCTTGTGTGGAAGAAAATAATTTTAATGTGTCTAAACAGAGTTACTGTTGAATTAAATAATATGAAACGTTGAAAAAAAGAAAATGGAAAGAGTTGCTTGTTGGTCATGGATAGATAAATAGATAAATAGAAAAATAATTAGAAAGATAAATAGAAAAATAAATAGAATATAGAAAAATATGACAATCAAATAATGGGAAAGTTATGTTTTTATGTATCCACATACGAGTGGATTACGTATTATGTTTATAATTGTTCAGTGTCAAGGATAATGTATAAAAACTTATATTGAAGAAATTATTTGGTTATTGAAATTTCAAAGACTGGAAGAAATTTTATTTATTAATTAATTAATAATTTATATTACAAAACAATATAATTTAATATATCAAAGATATTAATTTCTTCTTTATGTTAAAATAGCTATGTGATATGGTTAAAGTTATAAGAAGAAAAATCTATGAAGGTAAAGGAAGAACATTTTTAATATTACATAGTTTAGATGGAGAATAAATTAAAATTAATAAATAATATAATAATTTATAGTTTCTTGATGGAATAAATTGTTAAATATTTCACAGGAATATCTCAGAGTTTTGGAAAAAGCTTATGTACAATATCTGAAACACTAAATTGTATGAATGTTTATTGTATTGTATGTATTGGAAAAAAAGAGGATCAGAAACATTTATTATTTAAGATGAATGCACTTATTTTGTTTTTTAATAATAGTGCATTGAGGGGGAATTGTTAGATATTGAATTTATTACTATTTTAAGTGATAAAAGTTTCTGTACTCTTTATTGAAACATGTTAAATTTGAAGATTGCTGAGGACAGACAAAAGGACATTTGCTGTGTATGTAATAGCTATTCTAAGGAACTATGTCAGGACAATGGGTGGAGTTATGTTACTAAATATACACAAGTGGGTGTTACTTCTGTAAGACAGTTAATGATACCTTCCTTGGAGCGATGCTAAATGTAAATAATGCTGACATAACATTAGTTAAACAGTATATCTACCCAAGGGTTTTGAACATGAGGAAGGGAATGTCGGGCGATGGGGCCTGAAGGAAGATGCTATGGAAGGTCAGGCGACCCTGCTCGAAGATATACCATCTTACGATCTGTCACCTCATTCCCCCTTCTGAAGCTACAAACTTACCATGTGTTACCAGCTGTCATTATGTAAGCATTGTCTTTTGCTTGTCTTTGGAAGAATAAAAGAACCTTTTTGAAGATAACCTGGCTCTATTGAATAATGGAACCAAACGCCTTGATGGAAGGGGACATTAATTGTTTTTACAAGTGTCCCCCACCCAACATTAATATAATATCATATAATATAATATATAAATATAAATATCAATATAATATAATATCAGAGCCACTGTGAAAATAAACTGTAGTTACTGTATATTATGAATAAACATTTGGGTAACCGATGTAATGATTTATGTAAATATGTTGAATGTGGGAAATGTATACTGAAAGATTATTTAAGTTTTTCACTGCAAAGTATGAGTCCCTCTCCAAGATGGTTGAGAATGTAATTGTCATGACAATCCAAAAGTGACTTTACTTAAATGTATCTGCCAGCTTTGGGTTAATATCAGGCAAAATCATTGATAAATATGCACCTAAAATAAAAACCGTCAATAGTCCTTGAATTTATGTTTTAAAAAGTTGAATTACAAACTAAGGTCTCATTCACATGGGACCAGAACACGGTGAATCAGCTGTTTGATTATGCAGACAGCTGTTTTTGGAGCTGCCGGCTGCTGCATGCAGGCAGCCCATGTAAGTCTATGGAGGGGCAGCAGCTGTACAAACACAGCCACTCCTCCTAATATAACAGGTAGGGATGAGCCAAACTGGTCCTGGGTTTGGTTCAAGCAGTGTTTTGATGCTGAACCTGAACCCCACTGAAATCAATTTGTTGAATCAGATAAATCAAAAATGCCCATTTTCTTGGCTAACTTGGCAAAAGGTTGTAAAAAAAATAAGTAGCATGGAGGAGGGCACTGCCCTTGGGAACATGTACCAGTACAAAAACAAAATTAAAGAATTACATTTGCAGGGGCAGAGATTTTTTTTTTCTTTTTAAATTTTTTAAGCACTTTCGAAAAAAAAAATGGTTTTAAATTCCAGCAAATGAAATCTCCCTTCTGGCTTCTATTTAACCACTTCAATCCAGGGCATTTTCACCCCCTTCCTGCCCAGGCCAATTTTCAGCTTTCAGTGCTGTAACATTTTGAATGACAATTGCGCGGTCATGCAATACTGTACCCATATGAAATTTTGATAATTTTTTTCCCCCACAAATAGAGCTTTCTTTTGGTGGTATTTGAACACCTCTGCGGGTTTTATTTTTTGCGCTATAAACAAAAAAAGAGCGTCAATTTAGAAAAAAAAAACAATTTTTTAACTTTTTGCTATAATAAATATCCCATTTAACCACTTAACGACCACCTCCAGTAGATATACGTCGGCAGAATAGCATGGACAGGCACATACACATACCTGTACGCCCCCTTTAACAACCCGACCTGGGGGTCGCGCGCACGCCGGCGGCTGCGCACTCGTGACCCCGCTACCTTCCCCGTGAGTCGGACCGCGGGTCCTGCGGACTCGATTGCCGCAGGGATCCCCGAGATCGTCTCACGGAGGGGTGGAGCGGGGAGATGTTAGTGTAAACACAACATCTCCCCGCTCGCCTACTGACACTGTCAGCGATCTCCGCTCTGTGTAATCAGAGCAGGGATCGGTGATGTGTCACTCGTAGCCACGCCCCCTAACAGTAGTAATCACTCCCTTAGGCACACTTAACCCCTTCAGCGCCCCTAGTGGTTAACCCCTTCACTGCCAGTGTCATTTGTACAGTAACCAGTGCATTTTTATAGCGCTGATCGCTGTAAAAATGACAAAGTTCCCAAAAATGTGTCAAAATTGTCCGATGTGTCTGCTATAATGTCGCAGTCATGAAAAAAATCGCTGATCGCCACCATTACTAGTAAAAAAAAAATATTAATAAAAATGCCATAAAACTATCCTCTATTTTGTAAACGCTATAACTTTTGCGCAAACCAATCAATAAACGGCGATTGCGATTTTTTTTTTACAAAAAATATGTAGAAGAATACGTATCAGCCTAAACTGAGGAAAAAAAATGTTTTTTATATATTTTTTTGGGGATATTTATTATAGCAAAAAGTAAAAAATATTGTTTTTTTTTTCAAAATTGTCGCTCTATTTTTGTTTATAGCACAAAAAATGTAAACCGCAGAGGTGATTAAATAGCACCAAAAGAAAGCTCTATTTGTGGGAAAAAAAGGACGTCAATTTTGTTTGGGAGCCACGTCGCATGTGCAATTGTCAGTTAAAGCAATGCAGAGCCGAATCGCAAAAAGGGGCTTGGTCTTTATGCTGCATATTGGTCCGGGGCATAAGTGGTTAAAAAAAAAATATATTTATTCCTCAGTTTAGGCCAATATGTATTCTACTTCATATTTTTGGTAAAAAAAAATCGCAATAAGCGTATATTGGTTTGCGCAAAAGTTATAGCCCCTCCAAATTAAGGGATAGATTTATGACATGTTTATTTTTGTTACTAGTAGTGGCGGCGATCTGCGATTTTTATCATGACTGTGACATTGCAGCGGACATATCAGACACCTTTGACACTATTTTGGGACCATACAGCGATCAGTGCTATAAAAATGCACTTATTACTGTATAAATGTCACTGGCAGGGAAGGGGTTAACACTAGGGGGCGATCAAGGGGTTAATAGTGTTACCTAGGGAGTGATTCTAACTGTAGGGGGAGGGGACTCACAAGGGGATGAGACCGATCGGTGTTCCTCTGTAATGGGAACACACCATCGGTCTCTTCTCACTTGACAGGTCGTGGATCTGTGTGTTTACACACACAGATCCACGTCCCTGCTGTGTGACAGGCAATAGCGGGTGCCCAGCAGGCATTGCGGCCGACGGGCACGCGCATTGGCTCCCGAATGACGTGGCGCGTGTGCGCCCCCCTAGAGGCCCGGGAAGCCAAAGACGTCATATGACTGCGGCCCGTAGGTTCAGAGGGTTCCTGTCATCGTCATATGACTATACCTTACAAGGTTCCCCCAGGGAGTTATTTTAACGTAAAAGGAAAACTCCATGTTAATAAAAATGAATGCAATGCAACATTTAGTGATGATGAAATCATGGAATCCCTTTAACATAATATAATCTAAATGTTTGACTCATCAAACTGGTCTACACTGTTTACAGATATTAAAACTGAACACACTCCTGCCATTCTTTCTACAATGGAAATCAAATACTTTTTAGAAAGTTCTACCCCATATGGCTGAGGGGAGAAGCACAAAAGCGCCACTCTAAGTGCAGTAGTAACAGTAAATTTTAATGGATAAAATGAAGAGGGAGCATGTATGTACTCACAAACGTGGAGTTAAAAGTGGACATATAAGATGGAGGAGTCCATATTCTTTCTCAGGCAGAACGGTGGTGCGTAACCAATGGCGCCGGTAGCAGCCGGCGCTTGCTGGGCCGCTATTCGACCGATGCAGGGAGGAACGGAGCCAGGGATGGAGAGATCCTCAGCGGGCGTAGAGGCCGTGCTGCGAGCCGTGACTCGCGGTGAACTTCCGGGTTGCTGGGAGATCAATGTGTTCCGGGTGACTGGAGAACCAATGGGTAAGCGCTTTCGGAGCATGCGCTCCTTCATCAGACCAGGTCATTCACTGTTCAATTAAACCAATTTATTATTTACTGATTTTAACCCAAATGAGATTCAGTGTCATTGATTCTGCACAGTCACACTCATGCAACATCAGATGGAAAGGCATAAAATCTCACATGTAAAACGGCTATTATCGTGTATGTGAATCGGTCAGCAATAACTCTTGATGGTTTTATACAGTGTTTAAGCACTAGAAGGGTTAACTGTCACTTTTTTAAGGAAAGCCAGGCAAGTGGGATGTATCCCCATATTTAAAAAAAAAACTGTGACGGCTGAAATTCAAACTACCAGTATGTATGGGAAGGCTGAATGTACCCAGGTTTATTGATCAATCAATTTGGGTACAACTAGCCTGCTGGATTTTACATGCGATTATTGCAAGCAGCTGTTAAAGCCTTTAGCAATAATCACCTGGTCTTCTCCCGGTATGGATGGCTTCTGATGCCCCTCCACCAGGAGAACACAATAGAAATTTATTTCCTGAAACCCATGGTTGAAAGAAAAAAAATTGTAATGTCTATAGCCAGCCTAAAGTTTCTTTTTTTTCTAAATGTACATCAGAATATAAAACAAATGAAATGAAACTGGTCATACTGATCCACATCTGATAATGGTCAGAGAATAACATAATAAAACAGATTATAACAATGGAAACAAAACAAAGAGCAACACCCAAGCACAGAGCCTGTACACAAGGTGAATGACATCCTTTACGTGGCCCTTCTGTATTTACATTTCCTTTGTTTGAAGAACCTATTTGGGCATCTGACATGAATAATACAAATTTGTTTTGGTACAATGGGGACTTTGGTGGTTCTTTGTCCACACCACAAATACAGGGCCACTAAATATAAATAGACATTCATTCACAGAATACAATGATTAGTGAAATTATTATTAGAAAACATTCATCATAGTTTTTATTTTCTATCTCTCATGCAATATAAGTAGACAAATCCACCCATCAACAAGCCAAACTATCTTCAGATTCCTGCTGAGTTCTATATTAAACAGCCAAGCATGCATTTAGACAAACTGCTACTCCAAGTGGGTCCACGTCACTGTCCTCCACAATTATTAAGTATTCAGGTGCTAGCCTAGTTCATCCAACTGTGCAAAATATACCATCCAAAAATCTTTATTGAGGTAGTAAAAGCTTTCCAATATAAGACTTTGAACCCGTGAGGACACAGAAAATTAATGTGTTCCATGCTATCTCAGTGCATTTTTTTGGATGTTATATTGCGCTAAGCATACCGTACATACTCAAATATAAGACGAGATTTTCAGCACTTTTTTTGGGCTGAAAGTCGTCCCCCCCCCCCCCCTCGGCTTATACTCGAGTCAGCGAACTTTTTACATTGGAAATAGTACCTGTAAAGAAGTTGCGGCTGCGGCGTCCATCGTTCAAATTCCGCGGTCTCTTCCTGTTCCTTCTGTGATAGGCGATTCTCATCAGACACTCTCCGCCTATCACGAACGTTCTCTCATCCTCAGTTTCCCAGCAGACGTCTGTGATTGGCGGAACACCCAACACAGGGTGTTAGGAAACAGTGAGGATAGGAAACAGTGAGCTAGGAAACAGTGAGCTAGGAAACAGTGAGGATAGGAACAGTAAGGATGGGAACAGTGAGGATAGGGAACAGTGAGGATAGGAACAGTAAGGATGGGAACAGTGAGGATAGGAACAGTAAGGATAGGAACAGTAAGGATGGGAACAGTGAGGATAGGAACAGTAAGGATGGGAACAGTAAGGATGGGAACAGTGAGGCATTGTTGACCCTCGGCTTATACTCGAGTCAGTAAGTTTTCCCAGGTTTTTGTGGCAACATTAGGTACCTCGGCTTATACTCAAGTTGGCTTATACTCGAGTATATACGGTACATGTTTAGTTCAAACAAATTTCAAACAGACTTCTTTTTCTGCGGGAAAATATTAAAGTATTCTGCATAGTGCCTACAAGACAATCTAATATATTAAGTTAAATTCATAAAGCTTTAAACAAGGGTGAGAATATTTATATTCAGCCTTGTGACTGTAATTTTGACTTCCCATTGGTCACAGCTGAAAATAACTTTTTGAAAATCAGGATCCTTCTCTTGTTTTTTTTCCCTCTGATTTGAACCTATATTTTTGAGCATCTAATGTTGCACTGTAAAATATATTGCTCTGTTCTTGGTGTCCATTGTGTCACTAGAAGCTTTGCCCCTGTAAATCCCAGTTACTTTACACATGAACATATCAAAAAAATATATTGTGTTTTACGTAAACAGCATAGTTTTTATTAAAAATCCTCAGCGGAGGAAAATATATTTTTATTAAAGTCTTATTCTGTGCTGCTGGTAAATTTACTAAAGAAGTGGGGCCCCTTCCTGCCACTCCACCTGCAATGCATAAGTATGTCATGTGGAGGTGACAGCACAGGATTAAATGTACTCCCTGTGCCCCCCCACCATGTAACCAGGGTTTTCTGCGCCCATTGTAGCACCCGGTAAACATCCGCGTGCACACCCTGGGCTTGTATTTGCATTTGTGCAGGTGTGCGGGGCAACGGGTTTCGACAATTTTTTTATTTTAATATAGTTTATTATGTTTTTTTTACTTTTTTCTTTTAATTTTTACTTGATTTCTATCACAGGGGGTTAATAAACCCCTATGTGATAGCATTTGGCAGGTGACAGGTACTCTTTATGGAGACAGAAGGGGTCTAATAGATCCCAATTTCTCCCCTTCCCACCATCTAACCAAGCACAGATTGGCTTGGTTAGGTGTGTCCCCTGGCTGTACTGGTCAGGAAAGGGTGCATAAGAACCTGGAAGTGATATCACTTTGTTATCATTCATTGTTTGCATGTGAGATCGAGGCATGGATTTGCCCTGGTTTCACTGCAATCTCTCCCCCCCCCCCCCACCAAGGGCAGTTATGTTCCCAGCTCTGGTAAGCGCGGGACAGCCTGGGAACCATGGGAGGAGGGGGACCGTTGGCAGAAGGGGGAGGCACCACGCTGCCAGCTGTGTGAAAGTGATCGGTAGCTATGGAGCTTCCACATCACTTTCAATATAAAGCCGGTCGTTGGCTAAACAAAACCTGCACAAGCTGGTTGCTCCTTAAGTACCCATCAGCTTGTGATTAAATGTTCACTCTTTGAATGTACATAGTACGCCCAAAGAGCTGAACTGGTTATAGACAAAGTATAATAGCAGCCCGGAGTGGGAATATAAGAGAAGAAATAACACAGAATGAAAGTACCAAGTATACTATATAACATAAAAATTGTAAAATCATAAATGTCTACAAGTATCTGTATAACTTCTACAGCTTCCTCTGTCATTGATATTAAAATCACAGTATTGTCTCTTATAAATGCTAATGATATGTACAAACCATGGATTTTATATTTACATTCCCTCCTATTGTCTTCCCTCCAAACATTAAAATGTTAATGAACTTGTCATCTGACTGGAGCAAAAACTTGAATACAAATAAAAAGACAAGTAGACCTTTTAAGCAATTGGACACACACCTTCCATTGTTCTGAATAGATCCTTTTAGCCAATCCAAAGCTGTCTCATGTTAGTGAATGGGTGTGAAGTGAATATAAGGTGAAGCAGAACTCAGACAGGTAAAAGATTACTGGCAGATAAGGAGAACAAGGAGCAGCTGACGGATCCCAATATTACACCATACCAGGTAAGATATAGAACTTTCCATTTACGATTTGTTTTGTTCTTGTACATTTGTATCACAATTTATAGCCCTTGTCATTTGCATCTCGGTGTTACGTTATTTTATTATGTTTAATAATACATTTCCCTAATCATGAAGTCTCACCTTTCAAAAGGAAAGATATAATATTCAAAATGTGTTTTTTTTTTCTATGCAGAAAAATATATTGCCTTTCGATAACTTGTCCAATAGTTCTTTGTAAGCTCATATTTTTTAATGTAGATAATTTATATAATTACATACCCGACGTGCAATTGGTTTATTTGACTATCTGTGAATAGAGATTTTTATGTGCAAATTTTTATAAAAAGCCAAAACATTTCTTTTCATGTTAGATATAATGTGGAAGGGTAGAACCTCCTATCAATTTTGATTGCTGTCAATGAGAGACCATTGTCAAAAAAGTTTTTGAAAATAGTGGGAAATCCAAAATGTATGGTAATATTGGAACAGGGGGTCAGGAGAAATCTTCCAATGGGGACAGCTGACAGTGACAATGAAAGTGGCAACTATCTAAGAGACTTTGAAGATATTTGATCTTACTTATTGTTGTATTTTCAATACAGGAAGTGAACAAATTGTATGTAATAAATATACCTTATGGAAATCAGACCAGATAAAAATAAGGGTTCTAGTATTCTCTACTCTATCCAAAGTGAAAAAAATATATAGGTTGGAGTTATGAGGGGACACTCATACATGGACAATCACCTAATGTTAATAAAGTTCCATAGGTTTTGGCATTTAGTAGACACCTTTTGAGTACCCTTGTGTGATTTTGGTTGTACCCCCCCCCTGTTTTGAAGTTGCACGCCTTCTTATTATCTCCTCCTGTGGTCCACTCTGTGCGTCCCTTTGGGTGTGGCACATGGGATCCACGGATTAATTTGGGGTTCCCCCGGGTTGGACCCTTGAGCTCTCTGGTTTATCCATGTGGGTGGTTGGAATGGTTTGCATTAACGCTAAGTGGTTTTCTGATGAAGCGTTGACCACTTCAGCCCCAGAAGATTTGGCTGCCCAATGACCGGGCCACTTTTTGCGATTCGGCACTTCGTCGCTTTAACTGACAATTGCACGATCGTGTGACGTTGCACCCAAACAGAATTTACGTTTTTTTTTCCCACAAATAGTGATTTCTTTTGGTGGTATTTGATCATCTCTGAGGTTTTTATTTTTTGCACTATAAACAAAGAGCGAAATTTTGAAAAAAAAAAGCAATATTTTTTATTTTTTGCTATAATAAATATCCCCAAAAAATATATAAACAAACTATTTTTTTCCTCAGTTTATGCCGATATGTATTCTTCTACATATTTTTGGTAAAAAAAATCGCAATAAGCGTATATTGATTGGTTTACGCAAAAGTTATAGCGTCTACAAAATAGGGGATATTTTTATGACGTTTTTATTATAATTTATTTTTTTCTAGTAATGGCAGCGATCTGCGATTTATTTATTTTTTATTGTGACTGCGACATTATGACGGACACTTTTGACACCATTGTCATTTATACAGCGATCAGTGCTATAAAAATGCACTGATTACTGTGTAAATGACACTGGCAGGGAAGGGGTTAACCACTAGACGGCAAGGAAGGGGTTAAGTGTGTCCTAGGAAGTGAGTCTAACTGTGGGGGGGCTGGGCTATGAGTGACACAACAGTGATCACTGCTCCCGATCACAGGGAGCAGTAGATCACTGTCCTGTCACTAGGCAGAACAGGGAAATGCCTTGTTTACATAGGTATCTCCCTGTTCTGCAGCTCCGTGACTCGATTGCGGCACACCGCTGATCACGGAGCTTGTGGTGCCTGTGCACTGCCGGCGGCGCGCACTGGCACGGTGGCAAATTCAGGTACATTGCTTTGCGCAGCTGTGCCATTCTGCCGAAGTATATAGTCGTTAGGCGGTCGGCAAGTGGTTAATGTTAATTACATATTTACATATGACTACATTATATTAACCTCCCTAGCGGTAATCCCGAGTCAGGCTCGGGGTGATTTTTTTTATGCTAAAATCGGTAACCCCGAGCCAGACTCGGGCTGCATCGCAGTATCCAGGGGAAGTAACTTACCTTGTTCCCTGGATCCTGCGATGTCCTTCCGCAGTGTGTGCGAGTCGTGTCTCGCTCGATCCTCACTGCCGAGTGCCGAGCTCCGTTCCCTGCGACGTTGCGGCGCACGGGGGCGGAGTTCAGCGCCAAATTCAAAAAAGTTTGTCCCTAGTGGTCTGCCCAGTGTCCTGCATGTACTTTTATATAATAAAAACTGTTCTTTCTGCCTGGAAACTGGAGATTGTCCATAGCAACCAAAAAGTGTCCCTTTATGTCAAAAAAGTAAACACATAGTATACATACAGTATACTGTAATCTTACTGATTACAGTACTGTATGTAATAATAACACATCCCCTTTGTCCCTAGTGGTCTGCCCAGTGTCCTGCATGTACTTTTATAGAATAAAAACTGTTCTTTCTGCCTGGAAACTGGAGATTGTCCATAGCAACCAAAAAGTGTCCCTTTATGTCAAAAGTGATTTTAGACCAGCTAAAAAACAAATGCATTACAATCACTCGCAGAATTGAGCGATAGCGATTTGTGGGGAAATTCATCATCAAACAAAAAATCTAATGACAGCGACAATTCTGCAACTGAGCAAATTTCAGTGTTTTTGATTTGATTACATTATTGAATCATTTTTATTATAATTACATTATTATTTGTTATAATTATTTATAGTTATTTATTATATTATAATTTATGATTTTGTGTTTCAAACTTTATCATACCCGGGATGTCTACTAGACTCTTGTTTGGTCAGGTTTAAGTAATTACTAAGAATTGCAGGCCTACAATACATAACACCAAATTTCCGTGCAAAATAATTGTACCGCTTTTGGTACATAATTCCAGACAGAATCATACCGCCAGGGAGGTTAATTTATTTTTATTTATTTATATTACTTATATTCACCACGCTTATTATGTTCAAATTCCCTGTGCACTGTAAGCTCACTCAGTTAAAAAGCTGTGAAATGACGATACCACAGTCATACTGTTGCTTTTAAAAAAAAGGAGAGAGATGCTGCACATTTAGGCCCCTCGTGTTCCCACTAGCAATGTTTCTAGCGAGATTTACTTCCACGTGTTGTATATAGAGCAGCCCTATGTGCATTTGTCAGATTTGAGCACAGCTTTATCTAGTCTCTGTCATGCAAAAGAAGCTCATGCATCTTTTTGGTTAAGGAGCTTTGTGCGATTTTTTTAAACGTAAGTTTTGACACAATTGCTGTGCAATTCTGTTGTGCGACAATCAAGGCAAAATCCCATTGTGTTTGGGGTGCCATTAACCACTTGATTTTACCCCCTTCATAACCAGGCCATTTTATTCTATTTAGCACTGTGCTACTATAACTGGTAATTGCTCAGTTATGTAATGTTGTAAGCAAACAAAATGTATATGTCGCACACAGATCTTTTTCCCCCTCTTACCTTCTCAAGCAGGAGGATAAGACACACCATGCCACATGCCCATGTCCTCTAGATTATAAAGGACAGACGGTGTTACATACTTGGGTCCCGCAGCGAGTTGCTCCCTTTTTCTGGTTCTCCCCTCTAGGTTATAGAGGCGAGTCTTTACCTTTCCCAATTGAGCAAATTAGGTCAATGTCCACACAACACGTCAACTCCAACGAGAGTTTATTTTATCTTGCTTTCAGTAACCAGAGAGTTGAAGTGAGAAAAAGGGTTAGCAGATAGAAATGGATTCAGGCACACTCTTGGCTTCATTGCCACTCGATCCCAAGTGGGTACAGCTCAATAGCACTATCAGCAGCAATGACTCAGTCCCCTCCAAGGATCAAGTCAAGGAGATCCCTCCTGAACTTGCAACACTCTGCAGAGGCAGTCTGCGAAGCAAGGAATCCTTCCCTCCGACAGGTCACCAGGCCTTTCCCGAGACAGCAATACTTTATCACTCGCCTCCTGTTATGGGACCGATCCTCCCCTGGCTTCCTCTATGTCAGAGCAGTCACCCTCACGCGGGTTCCCCGGGACTCCTCTTCGGTTGTAGACCCAGTTAAAGGTACCGGGCCTACCTGGAACTCTGCAGCCTCGGGCCGAAGGTGCCCGAGACTCCTCGGTCAAGATTGAGCGCACCAACCCTCTAAGGGGCAGCTCCCTCCGGGCATGGGCCCTGGGTATCTCTCCCTGAACAATGGCGTCTGCCCCTTATATACCCTCTCCCAGCATGCACAGCAGGCCGGAACCGCCCACCAGCGGCAGCCGAGAGAGGACATCCAATACCCACTCCATCACCTGTGGTTCAACCCCGGGTATAAGTGATAGCACCACCTATACGCCTAAAGGGGAACTGCACACCAGATGACACAGCAGTAAGGCAGAGTCCAAATAATTAGAAGACCTGAGCCAACTATTGCTCTGGTCACCCCTAAATTTAGGTATAGCAGGGTTTGAATTTGGGGACCCGCTACATATAAAAAAAAATAGGCATACATAAGAGCTTTATTTTGGTGATATTTGATCACCACTGGGTTTTTTATTTTTTGTGATATGAATGGAAAAAAAAAAGACTTAACATTTTGGAACAATATTTTCTGTTATAAAAGAAACCCAAAATTTCTTAAAAAATTTTGGCCAAAATGTGTTCTGCTACATCTTTGATTTAAAAAATAAATCCCACGTGTATATTGATTGGTTTTGTGAAAGCTATAGTGTCTACAAACTATGGTACAGATGGAATTTGTATTACATTTTTTATACTAGTAATGGCGGTGATCAGCAACTTATAGTGGGCAGCGATCGTTAGTGCGGCAAACAATCTGACACTAAAGCTGAGGGGAACTGATTAACTGACACTGACATCCCCAGTGACACTAATACAGTGATCAGTGCTAAAAAATATACACTGTCCTAATGACACTGGTTGGGAGGGGGTTAACATTTAGAGTGATCAAGGGGTTAAATGCGTGCCTAACAATGTTTAGCGTGTGTACTGTGTGCTCTTTTACTTAGCAATGTGCCGGTTTTTACTCCCTGCTCTGCAGAGAGAAGAAAAAACGGCACATCGCTGCTGTATGAAGAAAGTCCTGTGTTGTTTACCAACACAGGAGTCTCTTCTGTCATTCTCTCAGCTGATCAGCGGGTCCTGGACTTAATATCAATGGCTGGGACCCACTGATTGGATTGTGCTGCTGCAAATGACAGCATGGTCTTCTATGCGTGCATGCGCAAGTGTAACCGGATAAAAGACGCAATATAAAGGTGTTTTATGGGGCCTGTATGAGCCAAACTGTTGTAGTAAATTTACTGTGGTGGGTTGGCAAAGTGGTTATGAATGGCATTCAAAAACATGTTGAGGTTTTTGCAGTGATTGTCATGCGATTTGAGATCGTGGACAGAATTACGATTCCAAGTTGCCAAGTGTGAATGGAGCCTTATAATGTGCTGACCTGCCAAAGTCATGTATACCAATGTTCTCTGTACTGCTTTGAGCAGAGAAAAGTCTATAAGCTACAGCAGCCTCCAAGCTGCAGCCTGCATTTTATTAATGAGCCACAACATACAGTTTATAATGGGGTGTAACCTAGCCATTTCAGAATTTTAAAGAAAAGTGGATAGCAAAATCGATTTTCCATTTTAAATTGGCTATAAAGTCGCCACATGAAACAAACTATATTTCTGAAATTGCACCTTTCTCAACACCGTGAATACTTTCAAATTTCTACCCTACTAGTATTCCAATCATTTATATAAATTATATTTATTTTCAATTTCATTGCAGGCAGATTAACGAGAAGAAATTTTGAAAGGGCTTTACAGCAAAGTATGATGGATGGAGCAGGTGAAAAGCCATTTCCTTGCACTGGATGTGACAAATCCTTTACAGCAAAAATTTGTTTAATTAATCAAGTGAGGATTCACACAGGGGAAAAGCCATTTATGTGTTCAGAATGTGACAAGAGCTTCTCACGAAAGAATTATCTTATTCAGCATCTGAGGATTCACACAGGAGAGAAGCCATACCATTGTTCTGAATGTGATCAAAAGTTTTCACAACAAAATTCATTGACTTTACACAAGATGATTCACACAGGAGAGAAGCCGTATCAGTGTACTGAATGTGATAAATATTTCAACAACAAAGCAAACCTCACAAAACATCTGAGGATTCACACAGGAGAGAAGCCTTTCAGATGTTCAGAATGTAACAAGTCCTTCTCAATAATATCCAGTCTTTATACACATCAGAGGATTCACACAGGAGAGAAGCCTTTCAGATGTTCAGAATGTAACAAGTGCTTCTCAGAAATATCCAGTCTTTCTAGACATCAGAGGATTCACACAGGAGAGAAGCCTTTCAGATGTTCAGAATGTAATAAATGTTTTAGAAATAAATTCAACCTGTATGATCACCAGAGGATCCACACGGGAGAGAAGCCATTTAGATGTTCAAAATGTGCAAAGTGCTTCTCTACAAAGTCCAATCTGACACAACACCTAAAAAGACATACATAGAGAAGTCATTTAGATGTTCAGAAAGTGCTTAATACAAAAAGAAAAAATGTTCTTGTGATCAGAAGACTTACAGGAAAGAGGCTGTGTCCTTGTTCTTAACCACTTGACCTCTGGAAGATTTACCCCTCCCCCCTTCATGACCAGGCCATTTTTTTTTCAATATGGCACTGCGTTACTTTAACTTACAATTTGTGCTTTTTGTGTGACGCTGTACCAAAAAAAATAAATGTCCTTTTTTCTCACAAATAGAGATTTCTATGGTTTTTATTTTTGCACTACAAACAAACACAGACTGACAATTTTGAAAAAAGAAAATAATATATTTCACTTTTTGCCAAAAAAACATATCTAATAAGAAAAAATGAAAAAAAAAATGTCATTCAAATTCCAATAAGCGTTTATTGATTGGTTAATGCAAAAGTTAAAGCATCTGCAAACTATGGGATGTTATTTACATTATTTGTTTTTTGGTTTTTTTTGTTTTGTTTATAGTTTTTCCTTTTTAATAGTGTAGCGGGGTCTTCAGATTTAGTGGGATACACCTGGGGGTAGTGTGACCCAGGTGTGTAATTATGTCAGGGTTTAGACCCCTTTTTGTTATTCGTGGAGGATTGGGGGATGTAATATTCTCCTTTGCCTGTGGGTGGCAGAGTACCTACAGGCTTCAGGTAGAATCATCACCATAGTGCTACCCTTTTTTTGTTCCTTCCTGGAGATGGTACGGCTGGGGCGGGGAATCCGCCGTGGTGTTGATGGGAGGAGATAAAAGGGGGAGACGCCCTCGCCACGAGGTCTTCGGGGATCATCTCGTCACGCGCCCAGGCACCTTCGGCCTGGGTGCGGGCGGTTCAAGGTTCCGGCCTAGGCGCCCTAGGCCTGGCCGGAATGAAGCTGGGATTCCATCCCAGGCACCTTCAGCCTGGGATGAGGTACTATTGAGGAGGCCTGGGACCCAGTGACTCCGACTGGGTCCCGCAAGGGTGAAGTGATTCCAGGGTGCCCCTTGCGAGGGGACCCGCATCTGAGGTGAGGAGGCTGGGGGAGGTCACCCGTCCGAAGATTTCGGTGCAGCATCAACCCGGTTACGGATGGGCCTCCGGTAACTCTCTTGGAGGACATCTTCCCCTGATAAGGGCTGCAACGCAGCGGAGGTATTCAAATTAAGACTCCTGCAACCCTTGGTCATAGCACAGGGGGTGTAGGGACCCAGATCAGTATAGTGCCTCGACCTGCTCATCCCACCGTATCCTGCCATCGCATTGCCTGTATGTGGAGATACGAAATAAAACCAACAGTTGGACTGTGATCGGTGTATGGACTCTGTTAATGGGAACAAAGGGTAGTTTGGTGGTTTTCTGCACAACAGACTCGGTACATGCCCAAGACACACCGGCCCGAGGAAACATCAGATATTGGCCTTCACCTCACCCACAGTTATGGGGAGGACATGGGCCGTAGCGCACCTCACTCTGTCGCGTGACATACCCCTAGCTAAAGAGGACGGGGTGAGGGGGATGCTACACGTGGGGGCTCGTACGGGATGCGTGTGTGTCTCAACGATGGAACTGAGAATGTCTGTGTTTGAACTTTGCTGCCCGGAGGAGTTCCGAGCAGGTCGGCCATGTGATTGGCTAAAGTGCATCCCTGCTCGGAGTTGTGGACATGACCCTAAGTCGGGAAAGGCCCACGCGGAGGAGCGTAAAAAGGGAGAGGTCCAGCCGTGTGAAGTACTACATGTGGGGACTGTTAATGCACTGCGCCACGAGGCACCCCGTGACTGCGCGATTTGTGGGCGGAGGCTGGCGAATGCCCGCGAAAACGTGCAAGTCATGGGAGGAGTCTGGCCACGTGTGGAGATACACGTGGAGACTCCGGCGCGTGGTCAGCGCGTGATGGAGCAGCAAGTGGTCGGAATGAATTCAAGCTCTCCGTGGATGCCGGTATCCTACCCTATGAAGATGACTGCATTTGCTGCTCCCCTGACAGACACGGGGATAAGGCTCAGGCCCCGAGGACAGTTGGCTCTGTATTCATGCAGAGACACAGAGGCCCTCGGTGTGATCTGTCCCGGATGCTCGGGACTGGTGGTCCAACTAAAGCCGTTCGGGCGATGTGAAGCGTGCAAAGAGTTTCTTTTTGAGGTCGAATCATCCACAGTAAGGCCCCGGGCCCTTCGCCTCAACTGCATCACAGGAACCGCCACTCCGGAGGGAGAGATCCAGGCCATTGAGGAGGTCCCCGTACGCGCTGACCAACCAGAGACGGAAAGAGAGAAATCCGAGGGCTCTGCTTCGGTCACCACAGATTCCCTGCTGCCACCTCCGAAGAGGAAAGTCGGCCTGGTACAGGCATCCTATGGTCGTGGTCGAGCTTCTCCCCGCCGCTTGCCTGGCCTAGATGGCGCCGGTAGAGCAGAGAGTCCCGGACATCCCAGTTCCTCAGAAGGTCCAGGTGAGCTAGGGGCTGGGACTGTGGTGTTGGTTGGAGGTGTCGGGAGTCCACAGTCGGTGGAGACCGCAAGGGAGGGTAGCCTTCCGTCTACTAGAGACTACCTTCCCGCCGAGATGTATGACACCTCCGACCTAGAGTCGTTGTCAGACTGTGGTGATGACAGAGAAATAGACGAACTGTTTCACCGGAAGGGCTGGGACAGACGCCCACTACCTGTGCTGTGTAAACCGCAGGATTCCCCCATGTCCATAGAAGACAGTACGCTCCGGGCGCAGGCCCCGGAGTTCCCGAGGAAATCTAGTCCTCCGACCGACCTTCCACTTTCAACCACATCACCCGCTCCGATAGTGGGGACGCAGCGTGCTTCGTTGCGGGCACCAAAGGCAAAGCAACTCGAGATGGTGAAGGTACCTCGGCACCCGGAGGCCATCGTACAGCCAGGAGAAGGCGAGCGAGATGTGATGCCACCTCTAGCCAGATTGCAGAGACTTTTCTCCCAAAGAGTCGCCCGTGAATATGGGTGGGAGTACCCCTACTTGCCTCGGGACTTATTGTATGAAGTCGAAGTTTTGCGACAAAGGTGGTACGACGAGTTTGTATGGGAAAAGCTCAAAGTGCCTCATGCCCGGCGATACCTGTCGTGTTCGCCGCCTGTATCTAAAAAGTTTAGAGACTGTAGAGCTGATTGGAGACTGGGGCGCCATATTCATGCCGATAAGGTGCTCATCTGCAGGAAAGGAGAGGATGTCGAATATTTGGTGGAAGTGTTTGACAAGCACCTGAAGCCCCTATTTTTGCCGGATCCAAGGTTTTACTTGTAGGAGAAGTGAGCTCCTATTTTGTTTGCTGTTGAACTTTCTGGAAGGAACATTCCCAGACGCTCAGAACTGCGCCCTACTTTTGTTTTGATTTGGGCTTTTCTTTCACTCACTGGAGACTTGGGAGCTGTTGTTTTTCTCCCTCTTCTTCATGTGCCAAAGGCAGAGACTCTGGGGGTAAAAGTTAGCATAGAAAAGCAGGAAGAGGGAGGATCTCGGCAAGTGTCATGACCGTGGCGCTGTCAACAGGTGGCAGTGTTGTGCAACGACTGTTTGAAAATTTTACACATGCATCACTTTGCTTATTGGAGTGAGTGGGTCTCTCGGCTGACAGACCTATTCATTCCAAGTTAACACAGATTGTTAGGATGTTGTTTTTGTTCCCCTTCTGCAGGAGATTCATCGGTCAAGACTACTGAGTATGGGGTGGTTCTTAGACAGTGATGGGAGGGATTGTACATGTGTACAGAATAGATGTTTTATGCAAAAGTTTATCGTTTTATATTTTTCCTTTCCCTTTTGAGCAGGTCTTGGCACACTTAGTATTCACAGATTTGGGGACAGCCTCAGGGGCTTGCTCCATGTCACCACTCCATGGGAGACATGGGTGTGCACCTGACGCTGGGGACCAGCGTCAAATCACAAGGGGGAGTGTGTAGCGGGGTCTTCAGATTTAGTGGGATACACCTGGGGGTAGTGTGACCCAGGTGTGTAATTATGTCAGGGTTTAGACCCCTTTTTGTTATTCGTGGAGGATTGGGGGATGTAATATTCTCCTTTGCCTGTGGGTGGCAGAGTACCTACAGGCTTCAGGTAGAATCATCACCATAGTGCTACCTTTTTTTGTTCCTTCCTGGAGATGGTACGGCTGGGGCGGTGAACCCGCCGTGGTGTTGATGGGAGGAGATAAAAGGGGAGACGCCCTCGCCACAAGGTCTTCGGGGATCATCTCGTCACGCACCCAGGCACCTTCGGCTTGGGTGCGGGCGGTTCAAGGTTCTGGCCTAGGCGCCTTCAGCCTGGGATGAGGTACTATTGAGGAGGCCTGGGACCCAGTGGCTCCGACTGGATCCCGCAAGGGTGAAGTGATTCCAGGGTGCCCCTTGCGAGGGGACCCGCATCTGAGGTGAGGAGGCTAGGGGAGGTCACCCGTCCGAAGATTTCGGTGCAGCGTCAACCCGGTTACGGATGGGCCTCCGGTAACTCTCTTGGATGACATCTTCCCCTGATAAGGGCTGCAACGCAGCGGAGGTATTCGAATTAAGACTCCTGCAACCCTTGGTCATAGCACAGGGGGTGTAGGGACCCAGATCAGTATAGTGTCTCGACCTGCTCATCCCACCGTATCCTGCCATCGCATTGCCTGTATGTGGAGATACGAAATAAAACCAACAGTTGGACTGTGATCGGTGTATGGACTCTGTTAATGGGAGCAAAGGGTAGTTTGGTGGTTTTCTGCACAACAGACTCGGTACATGCCCAAGACACACCGGCCCGAGGAAACATCAGATATTGGCCTTCACCTCACCCACAGTTATGGGGAGGACATGGGCCGTAGCGCACCTCACTCTGTCGCGTGACATACCCCTAGCTAAAGAGGACGGGGTGAGGGGGATGCTACAATAGTAATAAGCGATCAGTGATTTATAATAGGACTGTTATATTGCGGCAGGCAGTCGTGAACCTTTTGACACTTTTTGGGGACCAATGTCACTAATACAGTGATCAGTGCTAAAAATATGCACTGTCACTGTACTAATGACACTGGCTGGGAATGGGTTAAACATCAGGGGTGATCAAAGCCAGTGTTTGTGCACAGTGTGGAAGGTGCTTTTACTAGGTAAAGGCATGGATTCATGCTTTACAGGAACACAGGATCCATGTCTTCTGTACAGACAGAACAGCAATCTGCCTTCTTTACATAACCAGATCGCCGTTCTGGCTCTCTGCCTAATGATCGTCAGGTGCTGGTGAACATCGATTACGTGGTACCCGCAGATCAGCTTCCGCTGTGTCTACTCACAGCAGCGAGTCACTGGTGGCGGGCATGCACACCCCAGACCCAGAAGTGTTGGATCTCGTACCTAGAACGTGATATGGTGCAGCAGTGCAACCTTGCTGCCGTATATCTATGTTATACTGGCAGCAAGTGGTATAAAACGAAAATGTTTTACAATCAAACTCACACGTAAGAAAAGGGAACTAAATGTTCCAAATGTTATCAATGCTTTAGACCAGTGGTTCTCAACCTGGGGGTCGGGACCCCCTCGGGGGTTGAATGATGATTTTCCAGTGGTCACCGAATCCTGGGCTGTTCCTGAAGCTCGCACCGCTCTCCCAGCCTCGTTGCGGCTGGCCAGCAGGGCTGTCCCTGGGGCCTGTGGCCACCCAGCTGGGCTTTTTCTGGAGCCCGCGGCCGCTCCCACTCAGTCTCTTTGCAGCCACCCATTCAGTTCACGGCATGGCTGGGGGACAGAGACTAGAGGTCAGCTGACTGGTGAGGAATGGGAAGTGGGAGGTGCTGGAGGAGACCCTATCTCCTGATTTTGGCATAGGTGTCACTGCTACGAGACACCACAAAATCAGAAACACAGTGAGTAACACTATCTGTGATTATAGTTGCCATTAAAAATCCCCACTACAGTTCTCAGATCAGCAGATGACCTTGATCAAGAGCACCTAAGTTGGCTGATCAGAACTCCCCCCAGCACTGCCACTGATCCCATTTCCCCCACCAAGGAGTAAGAGAAGGAATAAAAATAAAGAATACATGGAAGGGAGAGGAAAAGAGGGGGAGGATCAGAGAGAAAGGATAAAAAAGACGGCTATAAAGAGGAATGGGGGGGGGACAAGAAATTAGGATAGAGAGAGATACAAGGGAAAGAAAGGAGAACAAAGAAAAAGAGTGCTGCATCCTAAAATGTACCATCAGGGGTTTTGATACGGTATGAGTGGAAGGGACTCAGGGAGCGCTAAATGTCTGTGGGTTAAGAGCGCAAATTACTTGTCTTGCCTTGGGTGTGACAACCCACGCTACGAAAATAATTTTACTGTTAGACGTCCCCACAACTTGGGAAATTTTATCAAGGGGTCACGGCACAAGAAAGGTTGAGAACCACTGCTTTAGACAGCAAACAAATCTGATTCAACACAAAAGAGTTCATCAGAGCCACTGTGAAAATAAACTGTAGTTACTGTATATTATGAATAAACATTTGGGTAACCGATGTAATGATTTAAGTAAATATGTTGAATGTGGGAAATGTATACTGAAAGATTATTTAAGTTTTTTACTGCAAAGTATAAGTCCCTCTCCAAGATGGTTGAGAATGTAATTGTCATGACAATCCAAAAGTGACTTTACTTAAATGTATCTGCCAGCTTTGGGTTAATATCGGGCAAAATCATTGATAAATATGCACCTAAAATAAAAACCGTCAATAGTCCTTGAATTTATGTTTCAAAAAGTTGAATTACAAACTAAGGTCTCATTCACATGGGACCAGAACACGGTGAATCAGCTGTTTGATTATGCAGACAGCTGTTTTTTGAGCTGCCGGCTGCTGCATGCAGGCAGCCCATGTAAGTCTATGGAGGGGCAGCAGCTGTACAAACACAGCCACTCCTCCTAATATAACAGGTAGGGATGAGCCAAACTGGTCCTGGGTTTGGTTCAAGCAGTGTTTTGATGCTGAACCTGAACCCCACTGAAATCAATTTGTTGAATCAGATAAATCAAAAATGTCCATTTTCTTGGCTAACTTGGCAAAAGGTTGTAAAAAAAAATAAGTAGCATGGAGGAGGGCACTGCCCTTGGGAACATGTACCAGTACAAAAACAAAATTAAAGAATTACATTTGCAGGGGCAGTGATTTTTTTTTCTTTTTAAAATTTTTAAGCACTTTCCAAAAAAAAATGGTTTTAAATTCCAGCAAATGAAATCTCCCTTCTGGCTTCTATTTAACCACTTCAATCCAGGGCATTTTTACCCCCTTCCTGCCCAGGCCAATTATAGGCTTTCAGTGCTGTAACATTTTGAATGACAATTGCGCGGTCATGCAACACTGTACCCATATGAAATTTTGATAATTTTTTTCCCCCACAAATAGAGCTTTCTTTTGGTGGTATTTGAACACCTCTGCGGGTTTTATTTTTTGCGCTATAAACAAAAAAATAGCGTCAATTTAGAAAAAAAAAACACAATTTTTTTACTTTTTGCTATAATAAATATCCCATTTAACCACTTAACGACCGCCTCCAGTAGATATACGTCGGCAGAATAGCATGGAGAGGCACATACACATACCTGTACGCCCCCTTTAACAACCCGACGTGGGGGTCGCGCGCACGCCGGCGGCGGCGCACTCGTGACCCCGCTACCTTCCCCATGAGTCGGACCGCGGGTCCCGTGGACTCGATTGCCGCAGGGATCCCCTAGATCATCTCACGGAGGGATGGAGCGGGGAGATGTTAGTGTAAACACAACATCTCCCCGCTCGCCTACTGACACTGTCAGCGTTCTCCGCTCTGTGTAATCAGAGCGGAGATCGGTGATGTGTCACTCGTAGCCACGCCCCCTAACAGTAGTAATCACTCCCTTAGGCACACTTAACCCCTTCAGCGCCCCTAGTGGTTAACCCCTTCACTGCCAGTGTCATTTGTACAGTAACCAGTGCATTTTTATAGCGCTGATCGCTGTAAAAATGACAAAGTTCCCAAAAATGTGTCAAAATTGTCCGATGTGTCTGCCATAATGTCGCAGTCATGAAAAAAATCGCTGATCGCCACCATTACTAGTAAAAAAAAATATTAATAAAAATGCCATAAAACTATCCTCTATTTTGTAAACGCTATAACTTTTGCGCAAACCAATCAATAAACGGCGATTGCGATTTTTTTTTTTACCAAAAATATGTAGAAGAATACGTATCGGCCTAAGCTGAGGAAAAAAATGTTTTTTATATATATTTTTTGGGGATATTTATTATAGCAAAAAGTAAAAAATATTGTTTTATTTTCAAAATTGTCGCTCTATTTTTGTTTATAGCGCAAAAAATGTAAACCGCAGAGGTGATTAAATAGCACCAAAAGAAAGCTCTATTTGTGGGAAAAAAAGGACGTCAATTTTGTTTGGGAGCCACGTCGCACGTGCAATTGTTAGTTAAAGCAACGCAGAGCCGAATCGCAAAAAGGGGCTTGGTCTTTATGCTGCATATTGGTCCGGGGCATAAGTGGTTAAAAAAAAAAAAAAAAATTTCTTCCTCAGTTTAGGCCAATATGTATTCTACTTCATATTTTTGGTAAAAAAAATCGCAATAAGCGTATATTGGTTTGCGCAAAAGTTATAGCCCCTCCAAAATAAGGGATAGATTTATGACATGTTTATTTTTTTTACTAGTAGTGGCGGCGATCTGCGATTTTTATCATGACTGTGACATTGCAGCGGACATATCAGACACCTTTGACACTATTTTGGGACCATACAGCGATCAGTGCTATAAAAATGCACTTATTACTGTATAAATGTCACTGGCAGGGAAGGGGTTAACACTAGGGGGCAATCAAGGGGTTAATAGTGTTACCTAGGGAGTGATTCTAACTGTAGGGGGAGGGGACTCACAAGGGGATGAGACCGATCGGTGTTCCTCTGTAATGGGAACACACCATCGGTCTCTTCTCACTTGACAGGTCGTGGATCTGTGTGTTTACACACACAGAGCCACGTCCCTGCTGTGTGACAGGCAATAGCGGGTGCCCGGTGGACATCGCGGCCGCCGGGCACGCGCATCGGCTCCCGAATGACGTGGCGCGTGTGCGCCCCCTAGAGGCCCGGGAAGCCAAAGACGTCATATGACGGCGGCCCGTAGGTTCAGAGGGTTCCTGTCATCGTCATATGACTATACCTTAGAAGGTTCCCCCAGGGAGTTATTTTAACGTAAAAGGAAAACTCCACGTTAATAAAAATTAATGCAATGCAACATTTAGTGATGATGAAATCATGGAATCCCTTTAACATAATATAATCTAAATGTTTGACTCATCAAACTGGTCTACACTGTTTACAGATATTAAAACTGAACACACTCCTGCCATTCTTTCTACAATGGAAATCAAATACTTTTTAGAAAGTTCTACCCCATATGGCTGAGGGGAGAAGCACAAAAGCGCCACTCTAAGTGCAGTAGTAACAGTAAATTTTAATGGATAAAATGAAGAGGGAGCATGTATGTACTCACAAACGTGGAGTTAAAAGTGGACATATAAGATGGAGGAGTCCATATTCTTTCTCAGGAAGAACGGCGGTGCGGAACCGATGGCGCCGGTAGCAGCCGGCGCTTTCTGGGCCGCGATTCGACTGATGCAGGGAGGAACGGAGCCAGGGATGGAGAGATCCTCAGCGGGCGTAGAGGCCGTGCTGCGAGCCATGACTCGCGGTGAACTTCCGAGTTGCTGGGAGATCAATGTGTTCCGGGTGACTGGAGAACCAATGGGTAAGCGCTTTCGGAGCATGCACTCCTTCATCAGACCAGGTCATTCACTGTTCAATTAAACCAATTAATTATTTACTGATTTTAACCCAAATGAGATTCAGTGTCATTGATTCTGCACAGTCACACTCATGCAACATCAGATGGAAAGGCATAAAATCTCACATGTAAAACGGCTATTATCGTGTATGTGAATCGGTCAGCAATAACTCTTGATGGTTTTATACAGTGTTTAAGCACTAGAAGGGTTAACTGTCACTTTTTTAAGGAAAGCCAGGCAAGTGGGATGTATCCCCATATTTAAAAAAAAACTGTGACGGCTGAAATTCAAACTACCAGTATGTATGGGAAGGCTGAATGTACCCAGGTTTATTGATCAATCAATTTGGGTACAACTAGCCTGCTGGATTTTACATGCGATTATTGCAAGCAGCTGTTATAGCCTTTAGCAATAATCACCTGGTCTTCTCCCGGTATGGATGGCTTCTGATGCCCCTCCACCAGGAGAACACAATAGAAATTTCTTTCCTGAAACCCATGGTTGAAAGAAAAAAAATTGTAATGTCTATAGCCAGCCTAAAGTTTCTTTTTTTTCTAAATGTACATCAGAATATAAAACAAATGAAATGAAACTGGTCATACTGATCCACATCTGATAATGGTCAGAGAATAACATAATAAAACAGATTATAACAATGGAAACAAAACAAAGAGCAACACCCAAGCACAGAGCCTGTACACAAGGTGAATGACATCCTTTACGTGGCCCTTCTGTATTTACATTTCCTTTGTTTGAAGAACCTATTTGGGCATCTGACATGAATAATACAAATTTGTTTTGGTACAATGGGGACTTTGGTGGTTCTTTGTCCACACCACAAATACAGGGCCACTAAATATAAATAGACATTCATTCACAGAATACAATGATTAGTGAAATTATTATTAGAAAACATTCATCATAGTTTTTATTTTCTATCTCTCATGCAATATAAGTAGACAAATCCACCCATCAACAAGCCAAACTATCTTCAGATTCCTGCTGAGTTCTATATTAAACAGCCAAGCATGCATTTAGACAAACTGCTACTCCAAGTGGGTCCACGTCACTGTCCTCCACAATTATTAAGTATTCAGATGCTAGCCTAGTTCATCCAACTGTGCACAATATACCATCCAAAAATCTTTATTGAGGTAGTAAAAGCTTTCCAATATAAGACTTTGAACCCGTGAGGACACAGAAAATTAATGTGTTCCATGCTATCTCAGTGCATTTTTTTGGATGTTATATTGCGCTAAGCATATCGTACATACTCAAATATAAGACGAGATTTTCAGCCCTTTTTTTGGGCTGAAAGTCCCCCCCCCCCTCGGCTTATACTCGAGTCAGCGAACTTTTTACATTGGAAATAGTACCTGTAAAGAAGTTGCGGCTGCGGCGTCCATCGTTCAAATTCCGCGGTCTCTTCCTGTTCCTTCTGTGATAGGCGATTCTCATCAGACACTCTCCGCCTATCACGAACGTTCTCTCATCCTCAGTTTCCCAGCAGACGTCTGTGATTGGCGGAACACCCAACACAGGGTGTTAGGAAACAGTGAGGATAGGAAACAGTGAGGATAGGAAACAGTGAGCTAGGAAACAGTGAGGATAGGAACAGTAAGGATGGGAACAGTGAGGATAGGGAACAGTGAGGATAGGAACAGTAAGGATGGGAACAGTGAGGATAGGGAACAGTGAGGATGGGAACAGTAAGGATGGGAACAGTGAGGATAGGAACAGTAAGGATAGGAACAGTAAGGATGGGAACAGTGAGGATAGGAACAGTAAGGATGGGAACAGTAAGGATGGGAACAGTGAGGCATTGTTGACCCTCGGCTTATACTCGAGTCAGTAAGTTTTCCCAGTTTTTTGTGGCAACATTAGGTACCTCGGCTTATACTCAAGTTGGCTTATACTCGAGTATATACGGTACATGTTTAGTTCAAACAAATTTCAAACAGACTTCTTTTTCTGCGGGAAAATATTAAAGTATTCTGCATAGTGCCTACAAGACAATCTAATATATTAAGTTAAATTCATAAAGCTTTAAACAAGGGTGAGAATATTTATATTCAGCCTTGTGACTGTAATTTTGACTTCCCATTGGTCACAGCTGAAAATAACTTTTTGAAAATCAGGATCCTTCTCTTGTTTTTTTTCCCTCTGATTTGAACCTATATTTTTGAGCATCTAATGTTGCACTGTAAAATATATTGCTCTGTTCTTGGTGTCCATTGTGTCACTAGAAGCTTTGCCCCTGTAAATCCCAGTTACTTTACACATGAACATATCAAAAAAATATATTGTGTTTTACGTAAACAGCATAGTTTTTATTAAAAATCCTCAGCGGAGGAAAATATATTTTTATTAAAGTCTTATTCTGTGCTGCTGGTAAATTTACTAAATAAGTGGGGCCCCTTCCTGCCACTCCACCTGCAATGCATAAGTATGTCATGTGGAGGTGACAGCACAGGATTAAATGTACTCCCTGTGCCCCCCCACCATGTAACCAGGGTTTTCTGCGCCCATTGTAGCACCCGGTACACATCCGCGTGCACACCCTGGGCTTGTATTTGCATTTGTGCAGGTGTGCGGGGCAACGGGTTTCGACAATTTTTTTATTTTAATATAGTTTATTATGTTTTTTTTACTTTTTTCTTTTAATTTTTACTTGATTTCTATCACAGGGGGTTAATAAACCCCTATGTGATAGCATTTGGCAGGTGACAGGTACTCTTTATGGAGACAGAAGGGGTCTAATAGATCCCAATTTCTCCCCTTCCCACCATCTAACCAAGCACAGATTGGCTTGGTTAGATGTGTCCCCTGGCTGTACTGGTCAGGAAAGGGTGCATAAGAACCTGGAAGTGATATCACTTTGTTATCATTCATTGTTTGCATGTGAGATCGAGGCATGGATTTGCCCTGGTTTCACTGCAATCTCTCCCCCCCCACCAAGGGCAGTTATGTTCCCAGCTCTGGTAAGCGCGGGACAGCCTGGGAACCATGGGAGGAGGGGGACCGTTGGCAGAAGGGGGAGGCACCACGCTGCCAGCTGTGTGAAAGTGAAAGTGATCGGTAGCTATGGAGCTTCCACATCACTTTCAATATAAAGCCGGTTGTTGGCTAAACAAAACCTGCACAAGCTGGTTGCTCCTTAAGTACCCATCAGCTTGTGATTAAATGTTCACTCTTTGAATGTACATAGTACGCCCAAAGAGCTGAACTGGTTATAGACAAAGTATAATAGCAGCCCGGAGTGGGAATATAAGAGAAGAAATAACACAGAATGAAAGTACCAAGTATACTATATAACATAAAAATTGTAAAATCATAAATGTCTACAAGTATCTGTATAACTTCTACAGCTTCCTCTGTCATTGATATTAAAATCACAGTATTGTCTCTTATAAATGCTAATGATATGTACAAACCATGGATTTTATATTTACATTCCCTCCTATTGTCTTCCCTCCAAACATTAAAATGTTAATGAACTTGTCATCTGACTGGAGCAAAAACTTGAATACAAATAAAAAGACAAGTAGACCTTTTAAGCAATTGGACACACACCTTCCATTGTTCTGAATAGATCCTTTTAGCCAATCCAAAGCTGTCTCATGTTAGTGAATGGGGGTGAAGTGAATATAAGGTGAAGCAGAACTCAGACAGGTAAAAGATAACTGGCAGATAAGGAGAACAAGGAGCAGCTGACGGATCCCAATATTACACCATACCAGGTAAGATATAGAACTTTCCATTTACGATTTGTTTTGTTCTTGTACATTTGTATCACAATTTATAGCCCTTGTCATTTGCATCTCGGTGTTACGTTATTTTATTATGTTTAATAATACATTTCCCTAATCATGAAGTCTCACCTTTCAAAAGGAAAGATATAATATTCAAAATGTGTTTTTTTTTTCTATGCAGAAAAATATATTGCCTTTCGATAACTTGTCCAATAGTTCTTTGTAAGCTCATATTTTTTAATGTAGATAATTTATATAATTACATACCTGACGTGCAATTGGTTTATTTGACTATCTGTGAATAGAGATTTTTATGTGCAAATTTTTATAAAAAGCCAAAACATTTCTTTTCATGTTAGATATAATGTGGAAGGGTAGAACCTCCTATCAATTTTGATTGCTGTCAATGAGAGACCATTGTCAAAAAAAAATTTGAAAATAGTGGGAAATCCAAAATGTATGGTAATATTGGAACAGGGGGTCAGGAGAAATCTTCCAATGGGGACAGCTGACAGTGACAATGAAAGTGGCAACTATCTAAGAGACTTTGAAGATATTTGATCTTACTTATTGTTGTATTTTCAATACAGGAAGTGAACAAATTGTATGTAATAAATATACCTTATGGAAATCAGACCAGATAAAAATAAGGGTTCTAGTATTCTCTACTCTATCCAAAGTGAAAAAAATATATAGGTTGGAGTTATGAGGGGACACTCATACATGGACAATCACCTAATGTTAATAAAGTTCCATAGGTTTTGGCATTTAGTAGACACCTTTTGAGTACCCTTGTGTGATTTTGGTTGTACCCCCCCCCCCGTTTTGAAGTTGCACGCCTTCTTATTATCTCCTCCTGTGGTCTACTCTGTGCGTCCCTTTGGGTGTGGCACATGGGATCCACGGATTAATTTGGGGTTCCCCCGGGTTGGACCCTTGAGCTCTCTGGTTTATCCATGTGGGTGGTTGGAATGGTTTGCATTAACGCTAAGTGGTTTTCTGATGAAGCGTTGACCACTTCAGCCCCAGAAGATTTGGCTGCCCAATGACCGGGCCACTTTTTGCGATTCGGCACTTCGTCGCTTTAACTGACAATTGCGCGATCGTGTGACGTTGCACCCAAACAGAATTTACGTTTTTTTTTTACCACAAATAGTGATTTCTTTTGGTGGTATTTGATCATCTCTGAGGTTTTTATTTTTTGCACTATAAACAAAGAGCGAAATTTTGAAAAAAAAAAGCAATATTTTTTATTTTTTGCTATAATAAATATCCCCAAAAAATATATAAACAAACAATTTTTTTCCTCAGTTTATGCCGATATGTATTCTTCTACATATTTTTGGTAAAAAAATCGCAATAAGCGTATATTGATTGGTTTACGCAAAAGTTATAGCGTCTACAAAATAGGGGATATTTTTATGACGTTTTTATTATAATTTATTTTTTTCTAGTAATGGCAGCGATCTGCGATTTATTTATTTTTTATTGTGACTGCGACATTATGACGGACACTTTTGACACCATTGTCATTTATACAGCGATCAGCGCTATAAAAAGGCACTGATTACTGTGTAAATGACACTGGCAGGGAAGGGGTTAACCACTAGACGGCAAGGAAGGGGTTAAGTGTGTCCTAGGGAGTGAGTCTAACTGTGGGGGGGCTGGGCTACGAGTGACACAACAGTGATCACTGCTCCCGATCACAGGGAGCAGTAGATCACTGTCCTGTCACTAGGCAGAACAGGGAAATGCCTTGTTTACATAGGTATCTCCCTGTTCTGCAGCTCCGTGACTCGATTGCGGCACACCGCTGGTCACGGAGCTCGTGGTGCCTGTGCACTGCCGGCGGCGCGCACTGGCACGGTGGCAAATTCAGGTACATTGCTTTGCGCAGCTGTGCCATTCTGCCGACGTATATAGTCGTTAGGCGGTCGGCAAGTGGTTAATGTTAATTACATATTTACATATGACTACATTATATTAACCTCCCTAGCGGTAATCCCGAGTCAGGCTCGGGGTGATTTTTTTTATGCTAAAATCGGTAACCCCGAGCCAGACTCGGGCTGCATCGCAGTATCCAGGGGAAGTAACTTACCTTGTTCCCTGGATCCTGCGATGTCCTTCCGCAGTGTGTGCGAGTCGTGTCTCGCTCGATCCTCACTGCCGAGTGCCGAGCTCCGTTCCCTGCGACGTTGCGGCGCACGGGGGCGGAGTTCAGCGCCAAATTCAAAAAAGTTTGTCCCTAGTGGTCTGCCCAGTGTCCTGCATGTACTTTTATAGAATAAAAACTGTTCTTTCTGCCTGGAAACTGGAGATTGTCCATAGCAACCAAAAAGTGTCCCTTTATGTCAAAAGTGATTTTAGACCAGCTAAAAAACAAATGCATTACAATCACTCGCAGAATTGAGCGATAGCGATTTGTGGGGAAATTCATCATCAAACAAAAAATCTAATGACAGCGACAATTCTGCAACTGAGCAAATTTCAGTGTTTTTGATTTGATTACATTATTGAATCATTTTTATTATAATTACATTATTATTTGTTATAATTATTTATAGTTATTTATTATATTATAATTTATGATTTTGTGTTTCAAACTTTATCATACCCGGGATGTCTACTAGACTCTTGTTTGGTCAGGTTTAAGTAATTACTAAGAATTGCAGGCCTACAATACATAACACCAAATTTCCATGCAAAATAATTGTACCGCTTTTGGTACATAATTCCAGACAGAATCATACCGCCAGGGAGGTTAATTTATTTTTATTTATTTATATTACTTATATTCACCACGCTTATTATGTTCAAATTCCCTGTGCACTGTAAGCTCACTCAGTTAAAAAGCTGTGAAATGACGATACCACAGTCATACTGTTGCTTTTAAAAAAAAGGAGAGAGATGCTGCACATTTAGGCCCCTCGTGTTCCCACTAGCAATGTTTCTAGCGAGATTTACTTCCACGTGTTGTATATAGAGCAGCCCTATGTGCATTTGTCAGATTTGAGCACAGCTTTATCTAGTCTCTGTCATGCAAAAGAAGCTCATGCATCTTTTTGGTTAAGGAGCTTTGTGCGATTTTTTTAAACGTGAGTTTTGACACAATTGCTGTGCAATTCTGTTGTGCGACAATCAAGGCAAAATCCCATTGTGTTTGGGGTGCCATTAACCACTTGATTTTACCCCCTTCATAACCAGGCCATTTTATTCTATTTAGCACTGTGCTACTATAACTGGTAATTGCTCAGTTATGTAATGTTGTAAGCAAACAAAATGTATATGTCGCACACAGATCTTTTTCCCCCTCTTACCTTCTCAAGCAGGAGGATAAGACACACCATGCCACATGCCCATGTCCTCTAGATTATAAAGGACAGACGGTGTTACATACTTGGGTCCCGCAGCGAGTTGCTCCCTTTTTCTGGTTCTCCCCTCTAGGTTATAGAGGCGAGTCTTTACCTTTCCCAATTGAGCAAATTAGGTCAATGTCCACACAACACGTCAACTCCAACGAGAGTTTATTTTATCTTGCTTTCAGTAACCAGAGAGTTGAAGTGAGAAAAAGGGTTAGCAGATAGAAATGGATTCAGGCACACTCTTGGCTTCATTGCCACTCGATCCCGAGTGGGTACAGCTCAATAGCACTATCAGCAGCAATGACTCAGTCCCCTCCAAGGACCAAGTCAAGGAGATCCCTCCTGAACTTGCAACACTCTGCAGAGGCAGTCTGCGAAGCAAGGAATCCTTCCCTCCGACAGGTCACCAGGCCTTTCCCGAGACAGCAATACTTTATCACTCGCCTCCTGTTATGGGACCGATCCTCCCCTGGCTTCCTCTATGTCAGAGCTGTCACCCTCACGCGGGTTCCCCGGGACTCCTCTTCGGTTGTAGACCCAGTTAAAGGTACCGGGCCTACCTGGAACTCTGCAGCCTCGGGCCGAAGGTGCCCGAGACTCCTCGGTCAAGATTGAGCGCACCCCCCTCTAAGGGGCAGCTCCCTCCGGGCATGGGCCCTGGGTATCTCTCCCTGAACAATGGCGTCTGCCCCTTATATACCCTCTCCCAGCATGCACAGCAGGCCAGAACCGCCCACCAGCAGCAGCCGAGAGAGGACATCCAATACCCACTCCATCACCTGTGGTTCAACCCCGGGTATAAGTGATAGAACCACCTATACGCCTAAAGGGGAACTGCACACCAGATGACACAGCAGTAAGGCAGAGTCCAAATAATTAGAAGACCTGAGCCAACTATTGCTCTGGTCACCCCTAAATTTAGGTATAGCAGGGTTTGAATTTGGGGACCCGCTACATATAAAAAAAAAATAATCATACATAAGAGCTTTATTTTGGTGATATTTGATCACCACTGGGTTTTTTATCTTTTGTGATATGAATGGAAAAAAAAAGACTTAACATTTTGGAACAATATTTTCTGTTATAAAAGAAACCCAAAATTTCTTAAAAAATTTGGGCCAAAATGTGTTCTGCTACATCTTTGATTTAAAAAATAAATCCCACGTGTATATTGATTGGTTTTGTGAAAGCTATAGTGTCTACAAACTATGGTACAGATGAAATTTGTATTACATTTTTTATACTAGTAATGGCGGTGATCAGCAACTTATAGTGGGCAGCGATCGTTAGTGCGGCAAACAATCTGACACTAAAGCTGAGGGGAACTGATTAACTGACACTGACATCCCCAGTGACACTAATACAGTGATCAGTGCTAAAAAATATACACTGTCCTAATGACACTGGTTGGGAGGGGATTAACATTTAGAGTGATCAAGGGGTTAAATGCGTGCCTAACAATGTTTAGCGTGTGTACTGTGTGCTCTTTTACTTAGCAATGTGCCGGTTTTTAATCCCTGCTCTGCAAAGAGAAGAAAAAACGGCACATCGCTGCTGTATGAAGAAAGTCCTGTGTTGTTTACCAACACATGAGTCTCTTCTGTCATTCTCTCAGCTGATCAGCGGGTCCTGGACTTAATATCAATGGCCGGGACCCACTGATTGGCTTGTGCTGCTGCAAATGACAGCATGGTCTTCTATGCGTGCATGCGCAAGTGTAACCGGATAAAAGACGCAATATAAAGGTGTTTTATGGGGCCTGTATGAGCCAAACTGTCGTAGTAAATTTACTGTGGTGGGTTGGCAAAGTGGTTATGAATGGCATTCAAAAACATGTTGAGGTTTTTGCAGTGATTGCCATGTGATTTGGGATCGTGGACAGAATTACGATTCCAAGTTGTCAAGTGTGAATGGAGCCTTATAATGTGCTGACCTGCCAAAGTCATGTATACCAATGTTCTCTGTACTGCTTTGAGCAGAGAAAAGTCTATAAGCTACAGCAGCCTCCAAGCTGCAGCCTGCATTTTATTATTGAGCCACAACATACAGTTTATAATGGGGTGTAACCTAGCCATTTCAGAATTTTAAAGAAAAGTGGATAGCAAAATCGATTTTCCATTTTAAATTGGCTATAAAGTCGCCACATGAAACAAACTATATTTCTGAAATTGCACCTTTCTCAACACCGTGAATACTTTCAAATTTCTACCCTACTAGTATTCCAATCATTTATATAAATTATATTTATTTTCAATTTCATTGCAGGCAGATTAACGAGAAGAAATTTTGAAAGGGCTTTACAGCAAAGTATGATGGATGGAGCAGGTGAAAAGCCATTTCCTTGCACTGGATGTGACAAATCCTTTACAGCAAAAATTTGTTTAATTAATCAAGTGAGGATTCACACAGGGGAAAAGCCATTTATGTGTTCAGAATGTGACAAGAGCTTCTCACGAAAGGGTCATCTTATTCAGCATCTGAGGATTCACACAGGAGAGAAGCCATACCATTGTTCTGAATGTGATCAAAAGTATTCACAACAAAATTCATTGACTTTACACAAGATGATTCACACAGGAGAGAAGCCGTATCAGTGTACTGAATGTGATAAATATTTCAACAACAAAGCAAACCTCACAAAACATCTGAGGATTCACACAGGAGAGAAGCCTTTCAGATGTTTAGAATGTAACAAGTGCTTTTCAGAAATATCCAGTCTTTATATACATCAGAGGATTCACACAGGAGAGAAGCCTTTCAGATGTTCAGAATGTAACAAGTGCTTCTCAATAATATCCAGTCTTTCTAGACATCAGAGGATTCACACTGGAGAGAAGCCTTTCAGATGTTCAGAATGTAATAAATGTTTTAGAAACAAATCCAACCTGTATGATCACCAGAGGATCCACACGGGAGAGAAGCCATTTAGATGTTCAAAATGTGCAAAGTGCTTCTCACAAAAATCAAATCTGACTCAACACCTGAAAAGACATACATAGGGAAGTCATTTAGATGTTCAGAAAGTGCTTAATACAAAAAGAAAAAATGTTCTTGTGATCAGAAGACTTACAGGAAAGAGGCTTTGTCCTTGTTCTTAACCACTTGACCTCTGGAAGATTTACCCCTCCCCCTTCATGACCAGGCCATTTTTTTTTCAATATGGCACTGCGTTACTTTAACTTACAATTTGTGCTTTTTGTGTGACGCTGTACCAAAAAAAAAAAAAAATTTCCTTTTTTTCTCACAAATAGAGATTTCTATGGTTTTTATTTTTGCACTACAAACAAACACAGACCTACAATTTTGAAAAAAGAAAATAATATATTTCACTTTTTGCCAAAAAAACATATCTAATAAGAAAAAATGAAAAAAAAAATGTCATTCAAATTCCAATAAGCGTTTATTGATTGGTTAATGCAAAAGTTAAAGCATCTGCAAACTATGGGATGTTATTTACATTATTTGTTTTTTGTTTTTTTTTGTTTTGTTTATAGTTTTTCCTTTTTAATAGTGTAGCGGGGTCTTCAGATTTAGTGGGATACACCTGGGGGTAGTGTGACCCAGGTGTGTAATTATGTCAGGGTTTAGACCCCTTTTTGTTATTCGTGGAGGATTGGGGGATGTAATATTCTCCTTTGCCTGTGGGTGGCAGAGTACCTACAGGCTTCAGGTAGAATCATCACCATAGTGCTACCCTTTTTTTGTTCCTTCCTGGAGATGGTACGGCTGGGGCGGGGAACCCGCCGTGGTGTTGATGGGAGGAGATAAAAGGGGGAGACGCCCTCGCCACGAGGTCTTCGGGGATCATCTCGTCACGCGCCCAGGCACCTTCGGCCTGGGTGCGGGCGGTTCAAGGTTCCGGCCTAGGCGCCCTAGGCCTGGCCGGAATGAAGCTGGGATTCCATCCCAGGCACCTTCAGCCTGGGATGAGGTACTATTGAGGAGGCCTGGGACCCAGTGACTCAGACTGGGTCCCGCAAGGGTGAAGTGATTCCAGGGTGCCCCTTGCGAGGGGACCCGCATCTGAGGTGAGGAGGCTGGGGGAGGTCACCCGTCCGAAGATTTCGGTGCAGCATCAACCCGGTTACGGATGGGCCTCCGGTAACTCTCTTGGAGGACATCTTCCCCTGATAAGGGCTGCAACGCAGCGGAGGTATTCAAATTAAGACTCCTGCAACCCTTGGTCATAGCACAGGGGGTGTAGGGACCCAGATCAGTATAGTGCCTCGACCTGCTCATCCCACCGTATCCTGCCATCGCATTGCCTGTATGTGGAGATACGAAATAAAACCAACAGTTGGACTGTGATCGGTGTATGGACTCTGTTAATGGGAACAAAGGGTAGTTTGGTGGTTTTCTGCACAACAGACTCGGTACATGCCCAAGACACACCGGCCCGAGGAAACATCAGATATTGGCCTTCACCTCACCCACAGTTATGGGGAGGACATGGGCCGTAGCGCACCTCACTCTGTCGCGTGACATACCCCTAGCTAAAGAGGACGGGGTGAGGGGGATGCTACACGTGGGGGCTCGTACGGGATGCGTGTGTGTCTCAACGATGGAACTGAGAACGTCTGTGTTTGAACTTTGCTGCCCGGAGGAGTTCCGAGCAGGTCGGCCATGTGATTGGCTAAAGTGCATCCCTGCTCGGAGTTGTGGACATGACCCTAAGTCGGGAAAGGCCCACGCGGAGGAGCGTAAAAAGGGAGAGGTCCAGCCGTGTGAAGTACTACATGTGGGGACTGTTAATGCACTGCGCCACGAGGCACCCCGTGACTGCGCGATTTGTGGGCGGAGGCTGGCGAATGCCCGCGAAAACGTGCAAGTCGTGGGAGGAGTCTGGCCACGTGTGGAGATACATGTGGAGACTCCGGCGCGTGGTCAGCGCGTGATGGAGCAGCAAGTGGTCGGAATGAATTCAAGCTCTCCGTGGATGCCGGTATCCTACCCTATGAAGATGACTGCATTTGCTGCTCCCCTGACAGACACGGGGATAAGGCTCAGGCCCCGAGGACAGTTGGCTCTGTATTCATGCAGAGACACAGAGGCCCTCGGTGTGATCTGTCCCGGATGCTCGGGACTGGTGGTCCAACTAAAGTCGTTCGGGCGATGTGAAGCGTGCAAAGAGTTTCTTTTTGAGGTCGAATCATCCACAGTAAGGCCCCGGGCCCTTCGCCTCAACTGCATCACAGGAACCGCCACTCCGGAGGGAGAGATCCAGGCCATTGAGGAGGTCCCCGTACGCGCTGACCAACCAGAGACGGAAAGAGAGAAATCCGAGGGCTCTGCTTCGGTCACCACAGATTCCCTGCTGCCACCTCCGAAGAGGAAAGTCGGCCTGGTACAGGCATCCTATGGTCGTGGTCGAGCTTCTCCCCGCCGCTTGCCTGGCCTAGATGGCGCCGGTAGAGCAGAGAGTCCCGGACATCCCAGTTCTTCAGAAGGTCCAGGTGAGCTAGGGGCTGGGACTGTGGTGTTGGTTGGAGGTGTCGGGAGTCCACAGTCGGTGGAGACCGCAAGGGAGGGTAGCCTTCCGTCTACTAGAGACTACCTTCCCGCCGAGATGTATGACACCTCCGACCTAGAGTCGTTGTCAGACTGTGGTGATGACAGAGAAATAGACGAACTGTTTCACCGGAAGGGCTGGGACAGACGCCCACTACCTGTGCTGTGTAAACCGCAGGATTCCCCCATGTCCATAGAAGACAGTACGCTCCGGGCGCAGGCCCCGGAGTTCCCGAGGAAATCTAGTCCTCCGACCGACCTTCCACTTTCAACCACATCACCCGCTCCGATAGTGGGGACGCAGCGTGCTTCGTTGCGGGCACCAAAGGCAAAGCAACTCGAGATGGTGAAGGTACCTCGGCACCCGGAGGCCATCGTACAGCCAGGAGAAGGCGAGCGAGATGTGATGCCACCTCTAGCCAGATTGCAGAGACTTTTCTCCCAAAGAGTCGCCCGTGAATATGGGTGGGAGTACCCCTACTTGCCTCGGGACTTATTGTATGAAGTCGAAGTTTTGCGACAAAGGTGGTACGACGAGTTTGTATGGGAAAAGCTCAAAGTGCCTCATGCCCGGCGATACCTGTCGTGTTCGCCGCCTGTATCTAAAAAGTTTAGAGACTGTAGAGCTGATTGGAGACTGGGGCGCCATATTCATGCCGATAAGGTGCTCATCTGCAGGAAAGGAGAGGATGTCGAATATTTGGTGGAAGTGTTTGACAAGCACCTGAAGCCCCTATTTTTGCCGGATCCAAGGTTTTACTTGTAGGAGAAGTGAGCTCCTATTTTGTTTGCTGTTGAACTTTCTGGAAGGAACATTCCCAGACGCTCAGAACTGCGCCCTACTTTTGTTTTGATTTGGGCTTTTCTTTCACTCACTGGAGACTTGGGAGCTGTTGTTTTTCTCCCTCTTCTTCATGTGCCAAAGGCAGAGACTCTGGGGGTAAAAGTTAGCGTAGAAAAGCAGGAAGAGGGAGGATCTCGGCAAGTGTCATGACCGTGGCGCTGTCAACAGGTGGCAGTGTTGTGCAACGACTGTTTGAAAATTTTACACATGCATCACTTTGCTTATTGGAGTGAGTGGGTCTCTCGGCTGACAGACCTATTCATTCCAAGTTAACACAGATTGTTAGGATGTTGTTTTTGTTCCCCTTCTGCAGGAGATTCATCGGTCAAGACTACTGAGTATGGGGTGGTTCTTAGACAGTGATGGGAGGGATTGTACATGTGTACAGAATAGATGTTTTATGCAAAAGTTTATCGTTTTATATTTTTCCTTTCCCTTTTGAGCAGGTCTTGGCACACTTAGTATTCACAGATTTGGGGACAGCCTCAGGGGCTTGCTCCATGTCACCACTCCATGGGAGACATGGGTGTGCACCTGACGCTGGGGACCAGCGTCAAATCACAAGGGGGAGTGTGTAGCGGGGTCTTCAGATTTAGTGGGATACACCTGGGGGTAGTGTGACCCAGGTGTGTAATTATGTCAGGGTTTAGACCCCTTTTTGTTATTCGTGGAGGATTGGGGGATGTAATATTTTCCTTTGCCTGTGGGTGGCAGAGTACCTACAGGCTTCAGGTAGAATCATCACCATAGTGCTACCTTTTTTTGTTCCTTCCTGGAGATGGTACGGCTGGGGCGGTGAACCCGCCGTGGTGTTGATGGGAGGAGATAAAAGGGGAGACGCCCTCGCCACAAGGTCTTCGGGGATCATCTCGTCACGCACCCAGGCACCTTCGGCTTGGGTGCGGGCGGTTCAAGGTTCTGGCCTAGGCGCCTTCAGCCTGGGATGAGGTACTATTGAGGAGGCCTGGGACCCAGTGGCTCCGACTGGATCCCGCAAGGGTGAAGTGATTCCAGGGTGCCCCTTGCGAGGGGACCCGCATCTGAGGTGAGGAGGCTGGGGGAGGTCACCCGTCCGAAGATTTCGGTGCAGCGTCAACCCGGTTACGGATGGGCCTCCGGTAACTCTCTTGGATGACATCTTCCCCTGATAAGGGCTGCAACGCAGCGGAGGTATTCGAATTAAGACTCCTGCAACCCTTGGTCATAGCACAGGGGGTGTAGGGACCCAGATCAGTATAGTGCCTCGACCTGCTCATCCCACCGTATCCTGCCATCGCATTGCCTGTATGTGGAGATACGAAATAAAACCAACAGTTGGACTGTGATCGGTGTATGGACTCTGTTAATGGGAGCAAAGGGTAGTTTGGTGGTTTTCTGCACAACAGACTCGGTACATGCCCAAGACACACCGGCCCGAGGAAACATCAGATATTGGCCTTCACCTCACCCACAGTTATGGGGAGGACATGGGCCGTAGCGCACCTCACTCTGTCGCGTGACATACCCCTAGCTAAAGAGGACGGGGTGAGGGGGATGCTACAATAGTAATAAGCGATCAGTGATTTATAATAGGACTGTTATATTGCGGCAGGCAGTCGTGAACCTTTTGACACTTTTTGGGGACCAATGTCACTAATACAGTGATCAGTGCTAAAAATATGCACTGTCACTGTACTAATGACACTGGCTGGGAATGGGTTAAACATCAGGGGTGATCAAAGCCAGTGTTTGTGCACAGTGTGGAAGGTGCTTTTACTAGGTAAAGGCATGGATTCATGCTTTACAGGAACACAGGATCCATGTCTTCTGTACAGACAGAACAGCAATCTGCCTTCTTTACATAACCAGATCGCCGTTCTGGCTCTCTGCCTAATGATCGTCAGGTGCTGGTGAACATCGATTACGTGGTACCCGCAGATCAGCTTCCGCTGTGTCTACTCACAGCAGCGAGTCACTGGTGGCGGGCATGCACACCCCAGACCCAGAAGTGTTGGATCTCGTACCTAGAACGTGATATGGTGCAGCAGTGCAACCTTGCTGCCGTATATCTATGTTATACTGGCAGCAAGTGGTATAAAACGAAAATGTTTTACAATCAAACTCACACGTAAGAAAAGGGAACTAAATGTTCCAAATGTTATCAATGCTTTAGACCAGTGGTTCTCAACCTGGGGGTCGGGACCCCCTCGGGGGTTGAATGATGATTTTCCAGTGGTCACCGAATCCTGGGCTGTTCCTGAAGCTCGCACCGCTCTCCCAGCCTCGTTGCGGCTGGCCAGCAGGGCTGTCCCTGGGGCTTGTGGCCACCCAGCTGGGCTTTTTCTGGAGCCCGCGGCCGCTCCCACTCAGTCTCTTTGCAGCCACCCATTCAGTTCACGGCATGGCTGGGGGACAGAGACTAGAGGTCAGCTGACTGGTGAGGAATGGGAAGTGGGAGGTGCTGGAGGAGACCCTATCTCCTGATTTTGGCATAGGTGTCACTGCTACGAGACACCACAAAATCAGAAACACAGTGAGTAACACTATCTGTGATTATAGTTGCCATTAAAAATCCCCACTACAGTTCTCAGATCAGCAGATGACCTTGATCAAGAGCACCTAAGTTGGCTGATCAGAACTCCCCCCAGCACTGCCACTGATCCCATTTCCCCCACCAAGGAGTAAGAGAAGGAATAAAAATAAAGAATACATGGAAGGGAGAGGAAAAGAGGGGGAGGATCAGAGAGAAAGGATAAAAAAGACGGCTATAAAGAGGAATGGGGGGGGGACAAGAAATTAGGATAGAGAGAGATACAAGGGAAAGAAAGGAGAACAAAGAAAAAGAGTGCTGCATCCTAAAATGTACCATCAGGGGTTTTGATACGGTATGAGTGGAAGGGACTCAGGGAGCGCTAAATGTCTGTGGGTTAAGAGCGCAAATTACTTGTCTTGCCTTGGGTGTGACAACCCACGCTACGAAAATAATTTTACTGTTAGACGTCCCCACAACTTGGGAAATTTTATCAAGGGGTCACGGCACAAGAAAGGTTGAGAACCACTGCTTTAGACAGCAAACACATCTGATTCAACACAAAAGAGTTCATCAGAGCCACTGTGAAAATAAACTGTAGTTACTGTATATTATGAATAAACATTTGGGTAACCGATGTAATGATTTAAGTAAATATGTTGAATGTGGGAAATGTATACTGAAAGATTATTTAAGTTTTTTACTGCAAAGTATAAGTCCCTCTCCAAGATGGTTGAGAATGTAATTGTCATGACAATCCAAAAGTGACTTTACTTAAATGTATCTGCCAGCTTTGGGTTAATATCGGGCAAAATCATTGATAAATATGCACCTAAAATAAAAACCGTCAATAGTCCTTGAATTTATGTTTCAAAAAGTTGAATTACAAACTAAGGTCTCATTCACATGGGACCAGAACACGGTGAATCAGCTGTTTGATAATGCAGCCAGCTGTTTTTTGAGCTGCCGGCTGCTGCATGCAGGCAGCCCATGTAAGTCTATGGAGGGGCAGCAGCTGTACAAACACAGCCACTCCTCCTAATATAACAGGTAGGGATGAGCCAAACTGGTCCTGGGTTTGGTTCAAGCAGTGTTTTGATGCTGAACCTGAACCCCACTGAAATCAATTTGTTGAATCAGATAAATCAAAAATGTCCATTTTCTTGGCTAACTTGGCAAAAGGTTGTAAAAAAAAATAAGTAGCATGGAGGAGGGCACTGCCCTTGGGAACATGTACCAGTACAAAAACAAAATTCAAGAATTACATTTGCAGGGGCAGTGATTTTTTTTTCTTTTTAAAATTTTTAAGCACTTTCCAAAAAAAAATGGTTTTAAATTCCAGCAAATGAAATCTCCCTTCTGGCTTCTATTTAACCACTTCAATCCAGGGCATTTTTACCCCCTTCCTGCCCAGGCCAATTATAGGCTTTCAGTGCTGTAACATTTTGAATGACAATTGCGCTGTCATGCAACACTGTACCCATATGAAATTTTGATAATTTTTTTCCCCCACAAATAGAGCTTTCTTTTGGTGGTATTTGAACACCTCTGCGGGTTTTATTTTTTGCGCTATAAACAAAAAAATAGCGTCAATTTAGAAAAAAAAACACAATTTTTTTACTTTTTGCTATAATAAATATCCCATTTAACCACTTAACGACCGCCTCCAGTAGATATACGTCGGCAGAATAGCATGGAGAGGCACATACACATACCTGTACGCCCCCTTTAACAACCCGACGTGGGGGTCGCGCGCACGCCGGTGGCGGCGCACTCGTGACCCCGCTACCTTCCCCATGAGTCGGACCGCGGGTCCCGTGGACTCGATTGCCGCAGGGATCCCCTAGATCATCTCACGGAGGGATGGAGCGGGGAGATGTTAGTGTAAACACAACATCTCCCCGCTCGCCTACTGACACTGTCAGCGTTCTCCGCTCTGTGTAATCAGAGCGGAGATCGGTGATGTGTCACTCGTAGCCACGCCCCCTAACAGTAGTAATCACTCCCTTAGGCACACTTAACCCCTTCAGCGCCCCTAGTGGTTAACCCCTTCACTGCCAGTGTCATTTGTACAGTAACCAGTGCATTTTTATAGCGCTGATCGCTGTAAAAATGACAAAGTTCCCAAAAATGTGTCAAAATTGTCCGATGTGTCTGCCATAATGTCGCAGTCATGAAAAAAATCGCTGATCGCCACCATTACTAGTAAAAAAAAATATTAATAAAAATGCCATAAAACTATCCTCTATTTTGTAAACGCTATAACTTTTGCGCAAACCAATCAATAAACGGCGATTGCGATTTTTTTTTTTACCAAAAATATGTAGAAGAATACGTATCAGCCTAAGCTGAGGAAAAAAAATGTTTTTTATATATATTTTTTGGGGATATTTATTATAGCAAAAAGTAAAAAATATTGTTTTATTTTCAAAATTGTCGCTCTATTTTTGTTTATAGCGCAAAAAATGTAAACCGCAGAGGTGATTAAATAGCACCAAAAGAAAGCTCTATTTGTGGGAAAAAAAGGACGTCAATTTTGTTTGGGAGCCACGTCGCACGTGCAATTGTTAGTTAAAGCAACGCAGAGCCGAATCGCAAAAAGGGGCTTGGTCTTTATGCTGCATATTGGTCCGGGGCATAAGTGGTTAAAAAAAAAAAAAAAAAAATTCTTCCTCAGTTTAGGCCAATATGTATTCTACTTCATATTTTTGGTAAAAAAAATCGCAATAAGCGTATATTGGTTTGCGCAAAAGTTATAGCCCCTCCAAAATAAGGGATAGATTTATGACATGTTTATTTTTTTTACTAGTAGTGGCGGCGATCTGCGATTTTTATCATGACTGTGACATTGCAGCGGACATATCAGACACCTTTGACACTATTTTGGGACCATACAGCGATCAGTGCTATAAAAATGCACTTATTACTGTATAAATGTCACTGGCAGGGAAGGGGTTAACACTAGGGGGCGATCAAGGGGTTAATAGTGTTACCTAGGGAGTGATTCTAACTGTAGGGGGAGGGGACTCACAAGGGGATGAGACCGATCGGTGTTCCTCTGTAATGGGAACACACCATCGGTCTCTTCTCACTTGACAGGTCGTGGATCTGTGTGTTTACACACACAGAGCCACGTCCCTGCTGTGTGACAGGCAATAGCGGGTGCCCGGTGGACATCGCGGCCGCCGGGCACGCGCATCGGCTCCCGAATGACGTGGCGCGTGTGCGCCCCCTAGAGGCCCGGGAAGCCAAAGACGTCATATGACGGCGGCCCGTAGGTTCAGAGGGTTCCTGTCATCGTCATATGACTATACCTTAGAAGGTTCCCCCAGGGAGTTATTTTAACGTAAAAGGAAAACTCCACGTTAATAAAAATTAATGCAATGCAACATTTAGTGATGATGAAATCATGGAATCCCTTTAACATAATATAATCTAAATGTTTGACTCATCAAACTGGTCTACACTGTTTACAGATATTAAAACTGAACACACTCCTGCCATTCTTTCTACAATGGAAATCAAATACTTTTTAGAAAGTTCTACCCCATATGGCTGAGGGGAGAAGCACAAAAGCGCCACTCTAAGTGCAGTAGTAACAGTAAATTTTAATGGATAAAATGAAGAGGGAGCATGTATGTACTCACAAACGTGGAGTTAAAAGTGGACATATAAGATGGAGGAGTCCATATTCTTTCTCAGGAAGAACGGCGGTGCGGAACCGATGGCGCCGGTAGCAGCCGGCGCTTGCTGGGCCGCGATTCGACTGATGCAGGGAGGAACGGAGCCAGGGATGGAGAGATCCTCAGCGGGCGTAGAGGCCGTGCTGCGAGCCATGACTCGCGGTGAACTTCCGAGTTGCTGGGAGATCAATGTGTTCCGGGTGACTGGAGAACCAATGGGTAAGCGCTTTCGGAGCATGCGCTCCTTCATCAGACCAGGTCATTCACTGTTCAATTAAACCAATTAATTATTTACTGATTTTAACCCAAATGAGATTCAGTGTCATTGATTCTGCACAGTCACACTCATGCAACATCAGATGGAAAGGCATAAAATCTCACATGTAAAACGGCTATTATCGTGTATGTGAATCGGTCAGCAATAACTCTTGATGGTTTTATACAGTGTTTAAGCACTAGAAGGGTTAACTGTCACTTTTTTAAGGAAAGCCAGGCAAGTGGGATGTATCCCCATATTTAAAAAAAAACTGTGACGGCTGAAATTCAAACTACCAGTATGTATGGGAAGGCTGAATGTACCCAGGTTTATTGATCAATCAATTTGGGTACAACTAGCCTGCTGGATTTTACATGCGATTATTGCAAGCAGCTGTTATAGCCTTTAGCAATAATCACCTGGTCTTCTCCCGGTATGGATGGCTTCTGATGCCCCTCCACCAGGAGAACACAATAGAAATTTCTTTCCTGAAACCCATGGTTGAAAGAAAAAAAATTGTAATGTCTATAGCCAGCCTAAAGTTTCTTTTTTTTCTAAATGTACATCAGAATATAAAACAAATGAAATGAAACTGGTCATACTGATCCACATCTGATAATGGTCAGAGAATAACATAATAAAACAGATTATAACAATGGAAACAAAACAAAGAGCAACACCCAAGCACAGAGCCTGTACACAAGGTGAATGACATCCTTTACGTGGCCCTTCTGTATTTACATTTCCTTTGTTTGAAGAACCTATTTGGGCATCTGACATGAATAATACAAATTTGTTTTGGTACAATGGGGACTTTGGTGGTTCTTTGTCCACACCACAAATACAGGACCACTAAATATAAATAGACATTCATTCACAGAATACAATGATTAGTGAAATTATTATTAGAAAACATTCATCATAGTTTTTATTTTCTATCTCTCATGCAATATAAGTAGACAAATCCACCCATCAACAAGCCAAACTATCTTCAGATTCCTGCTGAGTTCTATATTAAACAGCCAAGCATGCATTTAGACAAACTGCTACTCCAAGTGGGTCCACGTCACTGTCCTCCACAATTATTAAGTATTCAGATGCTAGCCTAGTTCATCCAACTGTGCACAATATACCATCCAAAAATCTTTATTGAGGTAGTAAAAGCTTTCCAATATAAGACTTTGAACCCGTGAGGACACAGAAAATTAATGTGTTCCATGCTATCTCAGTGCATTTTTTTGGATGTTATATTGCGCTAAGCATACCGTACATACTCAAATATAAGACGAGATTTTCAGCTCTTTTTTTGGGCTGAAAGTCCCCCCCCCCTCGGCTTATACTCGAGTCAGCGAACTTTTTACATTGGAAATAGTACCTGTAAAGAAGTTGCGGCTGCGGCGTCCATCGTTCAAATTCCGCGGTCTCTTCCTGTTCCTTCTGTGATAGGCGATTCTCATCAGACACTCTCCGCCTATCACGAACGTTCTCTCATCCTCAGTTTCCCAGCAGACGTCTGTGATTGGCGGAACACCCAACACAGGGTGTTAGGAAACAGTGAGGATAGGAAACAGTGAGGATAGGAAACAGTGAGCTAGGAAACAGTGAGGATAGGAACAGTAAGGATGGGAACAGTGAGGATAGGGAACAGTGAGGATAGGAACAGTAAGGATGGGAACAGTGAGGATAGGGAACAGTGAGGATGGGAACAGTAAGGATGGGAACAGTGAGGATAGGAACAGTAAGGATAGGAACAGTAAGGATGGGAACAGTGAGGATAGGAACAGTAAGGATGGGAACAGTAAGGATGGGAACAGTGAGGCATTGTTGACCCTCGGCTTATACTCGAGTCAGTAAGTTTTCCCAGTTTTTTGTGGCAACATTAGGTACCTCGGCTTATACTCAAGTTGGCTTATACTCGAGTATATACGGTACATGTTTAGTTCAAACAAATTTCAAACAGACTTCTTTTTCTGCGGGAAAATATTAAAGTATTCTGCATAGTGCCTACAAGACAATCTAATATATTAAGTTAAATTCATAAAGCTTTAAACAAGGGTGAGAATATTTATATTCAGCCTTGTGACTGTAATTTTGACTTCCCATTGGTCACAGCTGAAAATAACTTTTTGAAAATCAGGATCCTTCTCTTGTTTTTTTTCCCTCTGATTTGAACCTATATTTTTGAGCATCTAATGTTGCACTGTAAAATATATTGCTCTGTTCTTGGTGTCCATTGTGTCACTAGAAGCTTTGCCCCTGTAAATCCCAGTTACTTTACACATGAACATATCAAAAAAATATATTGTGTTTTACGTAAACAGCATAGTTTTTATTAAAAATCCTCAGCGGAGGAAAATATATTTTTATTAAAGTCTTATTCTGTGCTGCTGGTAAATTTACTAAATAAGTGGGGCCCCTTCCTGCCACTCCACCTGCAATGCATAAGTATGTCATGTGGAGGTGACAGCACAGGATTAAATGTACTCCCTGTGCCCCCCCCACCATGTAACCAGGGTTTTCTGCGCCCATTGTAGCACCCGGTACACATCCGCGTGCACACCCTGGGCTTGTATTTGCATTTGTGCAGGTGTGCGGGGCAACGGGTTTCGACAATTTTTTTATTTTAATATAGTTTATTATGTTTTTTTTACTTTTTTCTTTTAATTTTTACTTGATTTCTATCACAGGGGGTTAATAAACCCCTATGTGATAGCATTTGGCAGGTGACAGGTACTCTTTATGGAGACAGAAGGGGTCTAATAGATCCCAATTTCTCCCCTTCCCACCATCTAACCAAGCACAGATTGGCTTGGTTAGATGTGTCCCCTGGCTGTACTGGTCAGGAAAGGGTGCATAAGAACCTGGAAGTGATATCACTTTGTTATCATTCATTGTTTGCATGTGAGATCGAGGCATGGATTTGCCCTGGTTTCACTGCAATCTCTCCCCCCCCACCAAGGGCAGTTATGTTCCCAGCTCTGGTAAGCGCGGGACAGCCTGGGAACCATGGGAGGAGGGGGACCGTTGGCAGAAGGGGGAGGCACCACGCTGCCAGCTGTGTGAAAGTGATCGGTAGCTATGGAGCTTCCACATCACTTTCAATATAAAGCCGGTCGTTGGCTAAACAAAACCTGCACAAGCTGGTTGCTCCTTAAGTACCCATCAGCTTGTGATTAAATGTTCACTCTTTGAATGTACATAGTACGCCCAAAGAGCTGAACTGGTTATAGACAAAGTATAATAGCAGCCCGGAGTGGGAATATAAGAGAAGAAATAACACAGAATGAAAGTACCAAGTATACTATATAACATAAAAATTGTAAAATCATAAATGTCTACAAGTATCTGTATAACTTCTACAGCTTCCTCTGTCATTGATATTAAAATCACAGTATTGTCTCTTATAAATGCTAATGATATGTACAAACCATGGATTTTATATTTACATTCCCTCCTATTGTCTTCCCTCCAAACATTAAAATGTTAATGAACTTGTCATCTGACTGGAGCAAAAACTTGAATACAAATAAAAAGACAAGTAGACCTTTTAAGCAATTGGACACACACCTTCCATTGTTCTGAATAGATCCTTTTAGCCAATCCAAAGCTGTCTCATGTTAGTGAATGGGGGTGAAGTGAATATAAGGTGAAGCAGAACTCAGACAGGTAAAAGATTACTGGCAGATAAGGAGAACAAGGAGCAGCTGACGGATCCCAATATTACACCATACCAGGTAAGATATAGAACTTTCCATTTACGATTTGTTTTGTTCTTGTACATTTGTATCACAATTTATAGCCCTTGTCATTTGCATCTCGGTGTTACGTTATTTTATTATGTTTAATAATACATTTCCCTAATCATGAAGTCTCACCTTTCAAAAGGAAAGATATAATATTCAAAATGTGTTTTTTTTTTCTATGCAGAAAAATATATTGCCTTTCGATAACTTGTCCAATAGTTCTTTGTAAGCTCATATTTTTTAATGTAGATAATTTATATAATTACATACCTGACGTGCAATTGGTTTATTTGACTATCTGTGAATAGAGATTTTTATGTGCAAATTTTTATAAAAAGCCAAAACATTTCTTTTCATGTTAGATATAATGTGGAAGGGTAGAACCTCCTATCAATTTTGATTGCTGTCAATGAGAGACCATTGTCAAAAAAAAAATTTGAAAATAGTGGGAAATCCAAAATGTATGGTAATATTGGAACAGGGGGTCAGGAGAAATCTTCCAATGGGGACAGCTGACAGTGACAATGAAAGTGGCAACTATCTAAGAGACTTTGAAGATATTTGATCTTACTTATTGTTGTATTTTCAATACAGGAAGTGAACAAATTGTATGTAATAAATATACCTTATGGAAATCAGACCAGATAAAAATAAGGGTTCTAGTATTCTCTACTCTATCCAAAGTGAAAAAAATATATAGGTTGGAGTTATGAGGGGACACTCATACATGGACAATCACCTAATGTTAATAAAGTTCCATAGGTTTTGGCATTTAGTAGACACCTTTTGAGTACCCTTGTGTGATTTTGGTTGTACCCCCCCCCCCGTTTTGAAGTTGCACGCCTTCTTATTATCTCCTCCTGTGGTCTACTCTGTGCGTCCCTTTGGGTGTGGCACATGGGATCCACGGATTAATTTGGGGTTCCCCCGGGTTGGACCCTTGAGCTCTCTGGTTTATCCATGTGGGTGGTTGGAATGGTTTGCATTAACGCTAAGTGGTTTTCTGATGAAGCGTTGACCACTTCAGCCCCAGAAGATTTGGCTGCCCAATGACCGGGCCACTTTTTGCGATTCGGCACTTCGTCGCTTTAACTGACAATTGCGCGATCGTGTGACGTTGCACCCAAACAGAATTTACGTTTTTTTTTTACCACAAATAGTGATTTCTTTTGGTGGTATTTGATCATCTCTGAGGTTTTTATTTTTTGCACTATAAACAAAGAGCGAAATTTTGAAAAAAAAAAAGCAATATTTTTTATTTTTTGCTATAATAAATATCCCCAAAAAATATATAAACAAACAATTTTTTTCCTCAGTTTATGCCGATATGTATTCTTCTACATATTTTTGGTAAAAAAATCGCAATAAGCGTATATTGATTGGTTTACGCAAAAGTTATAGCGTCTACAAAATAGGGGATATTTTTATGACGTTTTTATTATAATTTATTTTTTTCTAGTAATGGCAGCGATCTGCGATTTATTTATTTTTTATTGTGACTGCGACATTATGACGGACACTTTTGACACCATTGTCATTTATACAGCGATCAGCGCTATAAAAATGCACTGATTACTGTGTAAATGACACTGGCAGGGAAGGGGTTAACCACTAGACGGCAAGGAAGGGGTTAAGTGTGTCCTAGGGAGTGAGTCTAACTGTGGGGGGGCTGGGCTACGAGTGACACAACAGTGATCACTGCTCCCGATCACAGGGAGCAGTAGATCACTGTCCTGTCACTAGGCAGAACAGGGAAATGCCTTGTTTACATAGGTATCTCCCTGTTCTGCAGCTCCGTGACTCGATTGCGGCACACCGCTGGTCACGGAGCTCATGGTGCCTGTGCACTGCCGGCGGCGCGCACTGGCACGGTGGCAAATTCAGGTACATTGCTTTGCGCAGCTGTGCCATTCTGCCGACGTATATAGTCGTTAGGCGGTCGGCAAGTGGTTAATGTTAATTACATATTTACATATGACTACATTATATTAACCTCCCTAGCGGTAATCCCGAGTCAGGCTCGGGGTGATTTTTTTTATGCTAAAATCGGTAACCCCGAGCCAGACTCGGCCTGCATCGCAGTATCCAGGGGAAGTAACTTACCTTGTTCCCTGGATCCTGCGATGTCCTTCCGCAGTGTGTGCGAGTCGTGTCTCGCTCGATCCTCACTGCCGAGTGCCGAGCTCCGTTCCCTGCGACGTTGCGGCGCACGGGGGCGGAGTTCAGCGCCAAATTCAAAAAAGTTTGTCCCTAGTGGTCTGCCCAGTGTCCTGCATGTACTTTTATAGAATAAAAACTGTTCTTTCTGCCTGGAAACTGGAGATTGTCCATAGCAACCAAAAAGTGTCCCTTAATGTCAAAAGTGATTTTAGACCAGCTAAAAAACAAATGCATTACAATCACTCGCAGAATTGAGCGATAGCGATTTGTGGGGAAATTCATCATCAAACAAAAAATCTAATGACAGCGACAATTCTGCAACTGAGCAAATTTCAGTGTTTTTGATTTGATTACATTATTGAATCATTTTTATTATAATTACATTATTATTTGTTATAATTATTTATAGTTATTTATTATATTATAATTTATGATTTTGTGTTTCAAACTTTATCATACCCGGGATGTCTACTAGACTCTTGTTTGGTCAGGTTTAAGTAATTACTAAGAATTGCAGGCCTACAATACATAACACCAAATTTCCATGCAAAATAATTGTACCGCTTTTGGTACATAATTCCAGACAGAATCATACCGCCAGGGAGGTTAATTTATTTTTATTTATTTATATTACTTATATTCACCACGCTTATTATGTTCAAATTCCCTGTGCACTGTAAGCTCACTCAGTTAAAAAGCTGTGAAATGACGATACCACAGTCATACTGTTGCTTTTAAAAAAAAGGAGAGAGATGCTGCACATTTAGGCCCCTCGTGTTCCCACTAGCAATGTTTCTAGCGAGATTTACTTCCACGTGTTGTATATAGAGCAGCCCTATGTGCATTTGTCAGATTTGAGCACAGCTTTATCTAGTCTCTGTCATGCAAAAGAAGCTCATGCATCTTTTTGGTTAAGGAGCTTTGTGCGATTTTTTTAAACGTGAGTTTTGACACAATTGCTGTGCAATTCTGTTGTGCGACAATCAAGGCAAAATCCCATTGTGTTTGGGGTGCCATTAACCACTTGATTTTACCCCCTTCATAACCAGGCCATTTTATTCTATTTAGCACTGTGCTACTATAACTGGTAATTGCTCAGTTATGTAATGTTGTAAGCAAACAAAATGTATATGTCGCACACAGATCTTTTTCCCCCTCTTACCTTCTCAAGCAGGAGGATAAGTCACACCATGCCACATGCCCATGTCCTCTAGATTATAAAGGACAGACGGTGTTACATACTTGGGTCCCGCAGCGAGTTGCTCCCTTTTTCTGGTTCTCCCCTCTAGGTTATAGAGGCGAGTCTTTACCTTTCCCAATTGAGCAAATTAGGTCAATGTCCACACAACACGTCAACTCAAACAAGAGTTTATTTTATCTTGCTTTCAGTAACCAGAGAGTTGAAGTGAGAAAAAGGGTTAGCAGATAGAAATGGATTCAGGCACACTCTTGGCTTCATTGCCACTCGATCCCGAGTGGGTACAGCTCAATAGCACTATCAGCAGCAATGACTCAGTCCCCTCCAAGGACCAAGTCAAGGAGATCCCTCCTGAACTTGCAACACTCTGCAGAGGCAGTCTGCGAAGCAAGGAATCCTTCCCTCCGACAGGTCACCAGGCCTTTCCCGAGACAGCAATACTTTATCACTCGCCTCCTGTTATGGGACCGATCCTCCCCTGGCTTCCTCTATGTCAGAACTGTCACCCTCACGCGGGTTCCCCGGGACTCCTCTTCGGTTGTAGACCCAGTTAAAGGTACCGGGCCTACCTGGAACTCTGCAGCCTCGGGCCGAAGGTGCCCGAGACTCCTCGGTCAAGATTGAGCGCACCCCCCTCTAAGGGGCAGCTCCCTCCGGGCATGGGCCCTGGGTATCTCTCCCTGAACAATGGCGTCTGCCCCTTATATACCCTCTCCCAGCATGCACAGCAGGCCAGAACCGCCCACCAGCAGCAGCCGAGAGAGGACATCCAATACCCACTCCATCACCTGTGGTTCAACCCCGGGTATAAGTGATAGCACCACCTATACGCCTAAAGGGGAACTGCACACCAGATGACACAGCAGTAAGGCAGAGTCCAAATAATTAGAAGACCTGAGCCAACTATTGCTCTGGTCACCCCTAAATTTAGGTATAGCAGGGTTTGAATTTGGGGACCCGCTACATATAAAAAAAAAATAATCATACATAAGAGCTTTATTTTGGTGATATTTGATCACCACTGGGTTTTTTATCTTTTGTGATATGAATGGAAAAAAAAAGACTTAACATTTTGGAACAATATTTTCTGTTATAAAAGAAACCCAAAATTTCTTAAAAAATTTGGGCCAAAATGTGTTCTGCTACATCTTTGATTTAAAAAATAAATCCCACGTGTATATTGATTGGTTTTGTGAAAGCTATAGTGTCTACAAACTATGGTACAGATGAAATTTGTATTACATTTTTTATACTAGTAATGGCGGTGATCAGCAACTTATAGTGGGCAGCGATCGTTAGTGCGGCAAACAATCTGACACTAAAGCTGAGGGGAACTGATTAACTGACACTGACATCCCCAGTGACACTAATACAGTGATCAGTGCTAAAAAATATACACTGTCCTAATGACACTGGTTGGGAGGGGATTAACATTTAGAGTGATCAAGGGGTTAAATGCGTGCCTAACAATGTTTAGCGTGTGTACTGTGTGCTCTTTTACTTAGCAATGTGCCGGTTTTTAATCCCTGCTCTGCAAAGAGAAGAAAAAACGGCACATCGCTGCTGTATGAAGAAAGTCCTGTGTTGTTTACCAACACATGAGTCTCTTCTGTCATTCTCTCAGCTGATCAGCGGGTCCTGGACTTAATATCAATGGCCGGGACCCACTGATTGGCTTGTGCTGCTGCAAATGACAGCATGGTCTTCTATGCGTGCATGCGCAAGTGTAACCGGATAAAAGACGCAATATAAAGGTGTTTTATGGGGCCTGTATGAGCCAAACTGTCGTAGTAAATTTACTGTGGTGGGTTGGCAAAGTGGTTATGAATGGCATTCAAAAACATGTTGAGGTTTTTGCAGTGATTGCCATGTGATTTGGGATCGTGGACAGAATTACGATTCCAAGTTGTCAAGTGTGAATGGAGCCTTATAATGTGCTGACCTGCCAAAGTCATGTATACCAATGTTCTCTGTACTGCTTTGAGCAGAGAAAAGTCTATAAGCTACAGCAGCCTCCAAGCTGCAGCCTGCATTTTATTATTGAGCCACAACATACAGTTTATAATGGGGTGTAACCTAGCCATTTCAGAATTTTAAAGAAAAGTGGATAGCAAAATCGATTTTCCATTTTAAATTGGCTATAAAGTCGCCACATGAAACAAACTATATTTCTGAAATTGCACCTTTCTCAACACCGTGAATACTTTCAAATTTCTACCCTACTAGTATTCCAATCATTTATATAAATTATATTTATTTTCAATTTCATTGCAGGCAGATTAACGAGAAGAAATTTTGAAAGGGCTTTACAGCAAAGTATGATGGATGGAGCAGGTGAAAAGCCATTTCCTTGCACTGGATGTGACAAATCCTTTACAGCAAAAATTTGTTTAATTAATCAAGTGAGGATTCACACAGGGGAAAAGCCATTTATGTGTTCAGAATGTGACAAGAGCTTCTCACGAAAGGGTCATCTTATTCAGCATCTGAGGATTCACACAGGAGAGAAGCCATACCATTGTTCTGAATGTGATCAAAAGTATTCACAACAAAATTCATTGACTTTACACAAGATGATTCACACAGGAGAGAAGCCGTATCAGTGTACTGAATGTGATAAATATTTCAACAACAAAGCAAACCTCACAAAACATCTGAGGATTCACACAGGAGAGAAGCCTTTCAGATGTTTAGAATGTAACAAGTGCTTTTCAGAAATATCCAGTCTTTATATACATCAGAGGATTCACACAGGAGAGAAGCCTTTCAGATGTTCAGAATGTAACAAGTGCTTCTCAATAATATCCAGTCTTTCTAGACATCAGAGGATTCACACTGGAGAGAAGCCTTTCAGATGTTCAGAATGTAATAAATGTTTTAGAAACAAATCCAACCTGTATGATCACCAGAGGATCCACACGGGAGAGAAGCCATTTAGATGTTCAAAATGTGCAAAGTGCTTCTCACAAAAATCAAATCTGACTCAACACCTGAAAAGACATACATAGGGAAGTCATTTAGATGTTCAGAAAGTGCTTAATACAAAAAGAAAAAATGTTCTTGTGATCAGAAGACTTACAGGAAAGAGGCTTTGTCCTTGTTCTTAACCACTTGACCTCTGGAAGATTTACCCCTCCCCCTTCATGACCAGGCCATATTTTTTTCAATATGGCACTGCGTTACTTTAACTTACAATTTGTGCTTTTTGTGTGACGCTGTACCAAAAAAAAAAAAATTTCCTTTTTTTCTCACAAATAGAGATTTCTATGGTTTTTATTTTTGCACTACAAACAAACACAGACCTACAATTTTGAAAAAAGAAAATAATATATTTCACTTTTTGCCAAAAAAACATATCTAATAAGAAAAAATGAAAAAAAAAATGTCATTCAAATTCCAATAAGCGTTTATTGATTGGTTAATGCAAAAGTTAAAGCATCTGCAAACTATGGGATGTTATTTACATTATTTGTTTTTTGTTTTTTTTTGTTTTGTTTATAGTTTTTCCTTTTTAATAGTGTAGCGGGGTCTTCAGATTTAGTGGGATACACCTGGGGGTAGTGTGACCCAGGTGTGTAATTATGTCAGGGTTTAGACCCCTTTTTGTTATTCGTGGAGGATTGGGGGATGTAATATTCTCCTTTGCCTGTGGGTGGCAGAGTACCTACAGGCTTCAGGTAGAATCATCACCATAGTGCTACCCTTTTTTTGTTCCTTCCTGGAGATGGTACGGCTGGGGCGGGGAACCCGCCGTGGTGTTGATGGGAGGAGATAAAAGGGGGAGACGCCCTCGCCACGAGGTCTTCGGGGATCATCTCGTCACGCGCCCAGGCACCTTCGGCCTGGGTGCGGGCGGTTCAAGGTTCCGGCCTAGGCGCCCTAGGCCTGGCCGGAATGAAGCTGGGATTCCATCCCAGGCACCTTCAGCCTGGGATGAGGTACTATTGAGGAGGCCTGGGACCCAGTGACTCCGACTGGGTCCCGCAAGGGCGAAGTGATTCCAGGGTGCCCCTTGCGAGGGGACCCGCATCTGAGGTGAGGAGGCTGGGGGAGGTCACCCGTCCGAAGATTTCGGTGCAGCATCAACCCGGTTACGGATGGGCCTCTGGTAACTCTCTTGGAGGACATCTTCCCCTGATAAGGGCTGCAACGCAGCGGAGGTATTCAAATTAAGACTCCTGCAACCCTTGGTCATAGCACAGGGGGTGTAGGGACCCAGATCAGTATAGTGCCTCGACCTGCTCATCCCACCGTATCCTGCCATCGCATTGCCTGTATGTGGAGATACGAAATAAAACCAACAGTTGGACTGTGATCGGTGTATGGACTCTGTTAATGGGAACAAAGGGTAGTTTGGTGGTTTTCTGCACAACAGACTCGGTACATGCCCAAGACACACCGGCCCGAGGAAACATCAGATATTGGCCTTCACCTCACCCACAGTTATGGGGAGGACATGGGCCGTAGCGCACCTCACTCTGTCGCGTGACATACCCCTAGCTAAAGAGGACGGGGTGAGGGGGATGCTACAATAGTAATAAGCGATCAGTGATTTATAATAGGACTGTTATATTGCGGCAGGCAGTCGTGAACCTTTTGACACTTTTTGGGGACCAATGTCACTAATACAGTGATCAGTGCTAAAAATATGCACTGTCACTGTACTAATGACACTGGCTGGGAATGGGTTAAACATCAGGGGTGATCAAAGCCAGTGTTTGTGCACAGTGTGGAAGGTGCTTTTACTAGGTAAAGGCATGGATTCATGCTTTACAGGAACACAGGATCCATGTCTTCTGTACAGACAGAACAGCAATCTGCCTTGTTTACATAACCAGATCGCCGTTCTGGCTCTCTGCCTAATGATCGTCAGGTGCTGGTGAACATCGATTACGTGGTACCCGCAGATCAGCTTCCGCTGTGTCTACTCACAGCAGCGAGTCACTGGTGGCGGGCATGCACACCCCAGACCCAGAAGTGTTGGATCTCGTACCTAGAACGTGATATGGTGCAGCAGTGCAACCTTGCTGCCGTATATCTATGTTATACTGGCAGCAAGTGGTATAAAACGAAAATGTTTTACAATCAAACTCACACGTAAGAAAAGGGAACTAAATGTTCCAAATGTTATCAATGCTTTAGACCAGTGGTTCTCAACCTGGGGGTCGGGACCCCCTCGGGGGTTGAATGATGATTTTCCAGTGGTCACCGAATCCTGGGCTGTTCCTGAAGCTCGCACCGCTCTCCCAGCCTCGTTGCGGCTGGCCAGCAGGGCTGTCCCTGGGGCTTGTGGCCACCCAGCTGGGCTTTTTCTGGAGCCCGCGGCCGCTCCCACTCAGTCTCTTTGCAGCCACCCATTCAGTTCACGGCATGGCTGGGGGACAGAGACTAGAGGTCAGCTGACTGGTGAGGAATGGGAAGTGGGAGGTGCTGGAGGAGACCCTATCTCCTGATTTTGGCATAGGTGTCACTGCTACGAGACACCACAAAATCAGAAACACAGTGAGTAACACTATCTGTGATTATAGTTGCCATTAAAAATCCCCACTACAGTTCTCAGATCAGCAGATGACCTTGATCAAGAGCACCTAAGTTGGCTGATCAGAACTCCCCCCAGCACTGCCACTGATCCCATTTCCCCCACCAAGGAGTAAGAGAAGGAATAAAAATAAAGAATACATGGAAGGGAGAGGAAAAGAGGGGGAGGATCAGAGAGAAAGGATAAAAAAGACGGCTATAAAGAGGAATGGGGGGGGGGCAAGAAATTAGGATAGAGAGAGATACAAGGGAAAGAAAGGAGAACAAAGAAAAAGAGTGCTGCATCCTAAAATGTACCATCAGGGGTTTTGATACGGTATGAGTGGAAGGGACTCAGGGAGCGCTAAATGTCTGTGGGTTAAGAGCGCAAATTACTTGTCTTGCCTTGGGTGTGACAACCCACGCTACGAAAATAATTTTACTGTTAGACGTCCCCACAACTTGGGAAATTTTATCAAGGGGTCACGGCACAAGAAAGGTTGAGAACCACTGCTTTAGACAGCAAACACATCTGATTCAACACAAAAGAGTTCATCAGAGCCACTGTGAAAATAAACTGTAGTTACTGTATATTATGAATAAACATTTGGGTAACCGATGTAATGATTTAAGTAAATATGTTGAATGTGGGAAATGTATACTGAAAGATTATTTAAGTTTTTTACTGCAAAGTATAAGTCCCTCTCCAAGATGGTTGAGAATGTAATTGTCATGACAATCCAAAAGTGACTTTACTTAAATGTATCTGCCAGCTTTGGGTTAATATCGGGCAAAATCATTGATAAATATGCACCTAAAATAAAAACCGTCAATAGTCCTTGAATTTATGTTTCAAAAAGTTGAATTACAAACTAAGGTCTCATTCACATGGGACCAGAACACGGTGAATCAGCTGTTTGATTATGCAGACAGCTGTTTTTTGAGCTGCCGGCTGCTGCATGCAGGCAGCCCATGTAAGTCTATGGAGGGGCAGCAGCTGTACAAACACAGCCACTCCTCCTAATATAACAGGTAGGGATGAGCCAAACTGGTCCTGGGTTTGGTTCAAGCAGTGTTTTGATGCTGAACCTGAACCCCACTGAAATCAATTTGTTGAATCAGATAAATCAAAAATGTCCATTTTCTTGGCTAACTTGGCAAAAGGTTGTAAAAAAAAATAAGTAGCATGGAGGAGGGCACTGCCCTTGGGAACATGTACCAGTACAAAAACAAAATTAAAGAATTACATTTGCAGGGGCAGTGATTTTTTTTTCTTTTTAAAATTTTTAAGCACTTTCCAAAAAAAAAAATGGTTTTAAATTCCAGCAAATGAAATCTCCCTTCTGGCTTCTATTTAACCACTTCAATCCAGGGCATTTTTACCCCCTTCCTGCCCAGGCCAATTATAGGCTTTCAGTGCTGTAACATTTTGAATGACAATTGCGCGGTCATGCAACACTGTACCCATATGAAATTTTGATAATTTTTTTCCCCCACAAATAGAGCTTTCTTTTGGTGGTATTTGAACACCTCTGCGGGTTTTATTTTTTGCGCTATAAACAAAAAAATAGCGTCAATTTAGAAAAAAAAACACAATTTTTTTACTTTTTGCTATAATAAATATCCCATTTAACCACTTAACGACCGCCTCCAGTAGATATACGTCGGCAGAATAGCATGGAGAGGCACATACACATACCTGTACGCCCCCTTTAACAACCCGACGTGGGGGTCGCGCGCACGCCGGCGGCGGCGCACTCGTGACCCCGCTACCTTCCCCATGAGTCGGACCGCGGGTCCCGTGGACTCGATTGCCGCAGGGATCCCCTAGATCATCTCACGGAGGGATGGAGCGGGGAGATGTTAGTGTAAACACAACATCTCCCCGCTCGCCTACTGACACTGTCAGCGTTCTCCGCTCTGTGTAATCAGAGCGGAGATCGGTGATGTGTCACTCGTAGCCACGCCCCCTAACAGTAGTAATCACTCCCTTAGGCACACTTAACCCCTTCAGCGCCCCTAGTGGTTAACCCCTTCACTGCCAGTGTCATTTGTACAGTAACCAGTGCATTTTTATAGCGCTGATCGCTGTAAAAATGACAAAGTTCCCAAAAATGTGTCAAAATTGTCCGATGTGTCTGCCATAATGTCGCAGTCATGAAAAAAATCGCTGATCGCCACCATTACTAGTAAAAAAAAATATTAATAAAAATGCCATAAAACTATCCTCTATTTTGTAAACGCTATAACTTTTGCGCAAACCAATCAATAAACGGCGATTGCGATTTTTTTTTTTACCAAAAATATGTAGAAGAATACGTATCGGCCTAAGCTGAGGAAAAAAAATGTTTTTTATATATATTTTTTGGGGATATTTATTATAGCAAAAAGTAAAAAATATTGTTTTATTTTCAAAATTGTCGCTCTATTTTTGTTTATAGCGCAAAAAATGTAAACCGCAGAGGTGATTAAATAGCACCAAAAGAAAGCTCTATTTGTGGGAAAAAAAGGACGTCAATTTTGTTTGGGAGCCACGTCGCACGTGCAATTGTTAGTTAAAGCAACGCAGAGCCGAATCGCAAAAAGGGGCTTGGTCTTTATGCTGCATATTGGTCCGGGGCATAAGTGGTTAAAAAAAAAAAAAAAAAATTTCTTCCTCAGTTTAGGCCAATATGTATTCTACTTCATATTTTTGGTAAAAAAAATCGCAATAAGCGTATATTGGTTTGCGCAAAAGTTATAGCCCCTCCAAAATAAGGGATAGATTTATGACATGTTTATTTTTTTTACTAGTAGTGGCGGCGATCTGCGATTTTTATCATGACTGTGACATTGCAGCGGACATATCAGACACCTTTGACACTATTTTGGGACCATACAGCGATCAGTGCTATAAAAATGCACTTATTACTGTATAAATGTCACTGGCAGGGAAGGGGTTAACACTAGGGGGCGATCAAGGGGTTAATAGTGTTACCTAGGGAGTGATTCTAACTGTAGGGGGAGGGGACTCACAAGGGGATGAGACCGATCGGTGTTCCTCTGTAATGGGAACACACCATCGGTCTCTTCTCACTTGACAGGTCGTGGATCTGTGTGTTTACACACACAGAGCCACGTCCCTGCTGTGTGACAGGCAATAGCGGGTGCCCGGTGGACATCGCGGCCGCCGGGCACGCGCATCGGCTCCCGAATGACGTGGCGCGTGTGCGCCCCCTAGAGGCCCGGGAAGCCAAAGACGTCATATGACGGCGGCCCGTAGGTTCAGAGGGTTCCTGTCATCGTCATATGACTATACCTTAGAAGGTTCCCCCAGGGAGTTATTTTAACGTAAAAGGAAAACTCCACGTTAATAAAAATTAATGCAATGCAACATTTAGTGATGATGAAATCATGGAATCCCTTTAACATAATATAATCTAAATGTTTGACTCATCAAACTGGTCTACACTGTTTACAGATATTAAAACTGAACACACTCCTGCCATTCTTTCTACAATGGAAATCAAATACTTTTTAGAAAGTTCTACCCCATATGGCTGAGGGGAGAAGCACAAAAGCGCCACTCTAAGTGCAGTAGTAACAGTAAATTTTAATGGATAAAATGAAGAGGGAGCATGTATGTACTCACAAACGTGGAGTTAAAAGTGGACATATAAGATGGAGGAGTCCATATTCTTTCTCAGGAAGAACGGCGGTGCGGAACCGATGGCGCCGGTAGCAGCCGGCGCTTGCTGGGCCGCGATTCGACTGATGCAGGGAGGAACGGAGCCAGGGATGGAGAGATCCTCAGCGGGCGTAGAGGCCGTGCTGCGAGCCATGACTCGCGGTGAACTTCCGAGTTGCTGGGAGATCAATGTGTTCCGGGTGACTGGAGAACCAATGGGTAAGCGCTTTCAGAGCATGCGCTCCTTCATCAGACCAGGTCATTCACTGTTCAATTAAACCAATTAATTATTTACTGATTTTAACCCAAATGAGATTCAGTGTCATTGATTCTGCACAGTCACACTCATGCAACATCAGATGGAAAGGCATAAAATCTCACATGTAAAACGGCTATTATCGTGTATGTGAATCGGTCAGCAATAACTCTTGATGGTTTTATACAGTGTTTAAGCACTAGAAGGGTTAACTGTCACTTTTTTAAGGAAAGCCAGGCAAGTGGGATGTATCCCCATATTTAAAAAAAAACTGTGACGGCTGAAATTCAAACTACCAGTATGTATGGGAAGGCTGAATGTACCCAGGTTTATTGATCAATCAATTTGGGTACAACTAGCCTGCTGGATTTTACATGCGATTATTGCAAGCAGCTGTTATAGCCTTTAGCAATAATCACCTGGTCTTCTCCCGGTATGGATGGCTTCTGATGCCCCTCCACCAGGAGAACACAATAGAAATTTCTTTCCTGAAACCCATGGTTGAAAGAAAAAAAATTGTAATGTCTATAGCCAGCCTAAAGTTTCTTTTTTTTCTAAATGTACATCAGAATATAAAACAAATGAAATGAAACTGGTCATACTGATCCACATCTGATAATGGTCAGAGAATAACATAATAAAACAGATTATAACAATGGAAACAAAACAAAGAGCAACACCCAAGCACAGAGCCTGTACACAAGGTGAATGACATCCTTTACGTGGCCCTTCTGTATTTACATTTCCTTTGTTTGAAGAACCTATTTGGGCATCTGACATGAATAATACAAATTTGTTTTGGTACAATGGGGACTTTGGTGGTTCTTTGTCCACACCACAAATACAGGGCCACTAAATATAAATAGACATTCATTCACAGAATACAATGATTAGTGAAATTATTATTAGAAAACATTCATCATAGTTTTTATTTTCTATCTCTCATGCAATATAAGTAGACAAATCCACCCATCAACAAGCCAAACTATCTTCAGATTCCTGCTGAGTTCTATATTAAACAGCCAAGCATGCATTTAGACAAACTGCTACTCCAAGTGGGTCCACGTCACTGTCCTCCACAATTATTAAGTATTCAGATGCTAGCCTAGTTCATCCAACTGTGCACAATATACCATCCAAAAATCTTTATTGAGGTAGTAAAAGCTTTCCAATATAAGACTTTGAACCCGTGAGGACACAGAAAATTAATGTGTTCCATGCTATCTCAGTGCATTTTTTTGGATGTTATATTGCGCTAAGCATACCGTACATACTCAAATATAAGACGAGATTTTCAGCTCTTTTTTTGGGCTGAAAGTCCCCCCCCCCCTCGGCTTATACTCGAGTCAGCGAACTTTTTACATTGGAAATAGTACCTGTAAAGAAGTTGCGGCTGCGGCGTCCATCGTTCAAATTCCGCGGTCTCTTCCTGTTCCTTCTGTGATAGGCGATTCTCATCAGACACTCTCCGCCTATCACGAACGTTCTCTCATCCTCAGTTTCCCAGCAGACGTCTGTGATTGGCGGAACACCCAACACAGGGTGTTAGGAAACAGTGAGGATAGGAAACAGTGAGGATAGGAAACAGTGAGCTAGGAAACAGTGAGGATAGGAACAGTAAGGATGGGAACAGTGAGGATAGGGAACAGTGAGGATAGGAACAGTAAGGATGGGAACAGTGAGGATAGGGAACAGTGAGGATGGGAACAGTAAGGATGGGAACAGTGAGGATAGGAACAGTAAGGATAGGAACAGTAAGGATGGGAACAGTGAGGATAGGAACAGTAAGGATGGGAACAGTAAGGATGGGAACAGTGAGGCATTGTTGACCCTCGGCTTATACTCGAGTCAGTAAGTTTTCCCAGTTTTTTGTGGCAACATTAGGTACCTCGGCTTATACTCAAGTTGGCTTATACTCGAGTATATACGGTACATGTTTAGTTCAAACAAATTTCAAACAGACTTCTTTTTCTGCGGGAAAATATTAAAGTATTCTGCATAGTGCCTACAAGACAATCTAATATATTAAGTTAAATTCATAAAGCTTTAAACAAGGGTGAGAATATTTATATTCAGCCTTGTGACTGTAATTTTGACTTCCCATTGGTCACAGCTGAAAATAACTTTTTGAAAATCAGGATCCTTCTCTTGTTTTTTTTCCCTCTGATTTGAACCTATATTTTTGAGCATCTAATGTTGCACTGTAAAATATATTGCTCTGTTCTTGGTGTCCATTGTGTCACTAGAAGCTTTGCCCCTGTAAATCCCAGTTACTTTACACATGAACATATCAAAAAAATATATTGTGTTTTACGTAAACAGCATAGTTTTTATTAAAAATCCTCAGCGGAGGAAAATATATTTTTATTAAAGTCTTATTCTGTGCTGCTGGTAAATTTACTAAATAAGTGGGGCCCCTTCCTGCCACTCCACCTGCAATGCATAAGTATGTCATGTGGAGGTGACAGCACAGGATTAAATGTACTCCCTGTGCCCCCCCACCATGTAACCAGGGTTTTCTGCGCCCATTGTAGCACCCGGTACACATCCGCGTGCACACCCTGGGCTTGTATTTGCATTTGTGCAGGTGTGCGGGGCAACGGGTTTCGACAATTTTTTTATTTTAATATAGTTTATTATGTTTTTTTTACTTTTTTCTTTTAATTTTTACTTGATTTCTATCACAGGGGGTTAATAAACCCCTATGTGATAGCATTTGGCAGGTGACAGGTACTCTTTATGGAGACAGAAGGGGTCTAATAGATCCCAATTTCTCCCCTTCCCACCATCTAACCAAGCACAGATTGGCTTGGTTAGATGTGTCCCCTGGCTGTACTGGTCAGGAAAGAGTGCATAAGAACCTGGAAGTGATATCACTTTGTTATCATTCATTGTTTGCATGTGAGATCGAGGCATGGATTTGCCCTGGTTTCACTGCAATCTCTCCCCCCCCACCAAGGGCAGTTATGTTCCCAGCTCTGGTAAGCGCGGGACAGCCTGGGAACCATGGGAGGAGGGGGACCGTTGGCAGAAGGGGGAGGCACCACGCTGCCAGCTGTGTGAAAGTGATCGGTAGCTATGGAGCTTCCACATCACTTTCAATATAAAGCCGGTCGTTGGCTAAACAAAACCTGCACAAGCTGGTTGCTCCTTAAGTACCCATCAGCTTGTGATTAAATGTTCACTCTTTGAATGTACATAGTACGCCCAAAGAGCTGAACTGGTTATAGACAAAGTATAATAGCAGCCCGGAGTGGGAATATAAGAGAAGAAATAACACAGAATGAAAGTACCAAGTATACTATATAACATAAAAATTGTAAAATCATAAATGTCTACAAGTATCTGTATAACTTCTACAGCTTCCTCTGTCATTGATATTAAAATCACAGTATTGTCTCTTATAAATGCTAATGATATGTACAAACCATGGATTTTATATTTACATTCCCTCCTATTGTCTTCCCTCCAAACATTAAAATGTTAATGAACTTGTCATCTGACTGGAGCAAAAACTTGAATACAAATAAAAAGACAAGTAGACCTTTTAAGCAATTGGACACACACCTTCCATTGTTCTGAATAGATCCTTTTAGCCAATCCAAAGCTGTCTCATGTTAGTGAATGGGGGTGAAGTGAATATAAGGTGAAGCAGAACTCAGACAGGTAAAAGATTACTGGCAGATAAGGAGAACAAGGAGCAGCTGACGGATCCCAATATTACACCATACCAGGTAAGATATAGAACTTTCCATTTACGATTTGTTTTGTTCTTGTACATTTGTATCACAATTTATAGCCCTTGTCATTTGCATCTCGGTGTTACGTTATTTTATTATGTTTAATAATACATTTCCCTAATCATGAAGTCTCACCTTTCAAAAGGAAAGATATAATATTCAAAATGTGTTTTTTTTTTCTATGCAGAAAAATATATTGCCTTTCGATAACTTGTCCAATAGTTCTTTGTAAGCTCATATTTTTTAATGTAGATAATTTATATAATTACATACCTGACGTGCAATTGGTTTATTTGACTGTCTGTGAATAGAGATTTTTATGTGCAAATTTTTATAAAAAGCCAAAATATTTCTTTTCATGTTAGATATAATGTGGAAGGGTAGAACCTCCTATCAATTTTGATTGCTGTCAATGAGAGACCATTGTCAAAAAAAAATTTGAAAATAGTGGGAAATCCAAAATGTATGGTAATATTGGAACAGGGGGTCAGGAGAAATCTTCCAATGGGGACAGCTGACAGTGACAATGAAAGTGGCAACTATCTAAGAGACTTTGAAGATATTTGATCTTACTTATTGTTGTATTTTCAATACAGGAAGTGAACAAATTGTATGTAATAAATATACCTTATGGAAATCAGACCAGATAAAAATAAGGGTTCTAGTATTCTCTACTCTATCCAAAGTGAAAAAAATATATAGGTTGGAGTTATGAGGGGACACTCATACATGGACAATCACCTAATGTTAATAAAGTTCCATAGGTTTTGGCATTTAGTAGACACCTTTTGAGTACCCTTGTGTGATTTTGGTTGTACCCCCCCCCGTTTTGAAGTTGCACGCCTTCTTATTATCTCCTCCTGTGGTCTACTCTGTGCGTCCCTTTGGGTGTGGCACATGGGATCCATGGATTAATTTGGGGTTCCCCCGGGTTGGACCCTTGAGCTCTCTGGTTTATCCATGTGGGTGGTTGGAATGGTTTGCATTAACGCTAAGTGGTTTTCTGATGAAGCGTTGACCACTTCAGCCCCAGAAGATTTGGCTGCCCAATGACCGGGCCACTTTTTGCGATTCGGCACTTCGTCGCTTTAACTGACAATTGCGCGATCGTGTGACGTTGCACCCAAACAGAATTTACGTTTTTTTTTTACCACAAATAGTGATTTCTTTTGGTGGTATTTGATCATCTCTGAGGTTTTTATTTTTTGCACTATAAACAAAGAGCGAAATTTTGAAAAAAAAAAGCAATATTTTTTATTTTTTGCTATAATAAATATCCCCAAAAAATATATAAACAAACAATTTTTTTCCTCAGTTTATGCCGATATGTATTCTTCTACATATTTTTGGTAAAAAAATCGCAATAAGCGTATATTGATTGGTTTACGCAAAAGTTATAGCGTCTACAAAATAGGGGATATTTTTATGACGTTTTTATTATAATTTATTTTTTTCTAGTAATGGCAGCGATCTGCGATTTATTTATTTTTTATTGTGACTGCGACATTATGACGGACACTTTTGACACCATTGTCATTTATACAGCGATCAGCGCTATAAAAATGCACTGATTACTGTGTAAATGACACTGGCAGGGAAGGGGTTAACCACTAGATGGCAAGGAAGGGGTTAAGTGTGTCCTAGGGAGTGAGTCTAACTGTGGGGGGGCTGGGCTACGAGTGACACAACAGTGATCACTGCTCCCAATCACAGGGAGCAGTAGATCACTGTCCTGTCACTAGGCAGAACAGGGAAATGCCTTGTTTACATAGGTATCTCCCTGTTCTGCAGCTCCGTGACTCGATTGCGGCACACCGCTGGTCACGGAGCTCGTGGTGCCTGTGCACTGCCGGCGGCGCGCACTGGCACGGTGGCAAATTCAGGTACATTGCTTTGCGCAGCTGTGCCATTCTGCCGACGTATATAGTCGTTAGGCGGTCGGCAAGTGGTTAATGTTAATTACATATTTACATATGACTACATTATATTAACCTCCCTAGCGGTAATCCCGAGTCAGGCTCGGGGTGATTTTTTTTATGCTAAAATCGGTAACCCCGAGCCAGACTCGGGCTGCATCGCAGTATCCAGGGGAAGTAACTTACCTTGTTCCCTGGATCCTGCGATGTCCTTCCGCAGTGTGTGCGAGTCGTGTCTCGCTCGATCCTCACTGCCGAGTGCCGAGCTCCGTTCCCTGCGACGTTGCGGCGCACGGGGGCGGAGTTCAGCGCCAAATTCAAAAAAGTTTGTCCCTAGTGGTCTGCCCAGTGTCCTGCATGTACTTTTATAGAATAAAAACTGTTCTTTCTGCCTGGAAACTGGAGATTGTCCATAGCAACCAAAAAGTGTCCCTTTATGTCAAAAGTGATTTTAGACCAGCTAAAAAACAAATGCATTACAATCACTCGCAGAATTGAGCGATAGCGATTTGTGGGGAAATTCATCATCAAACAAAAAATCTAATGACAGCGACAATTCTGCAACTGAGCAAATTTCAGTGTTTTTGATTTGATTACATTATTGAATAATTTTTATTATAATTACATTATTATTTGTTATAATTATTTATAGTTATTTATTATATTATAATTTATGATTTTGTGTTTCAAACTTTATCATACCCGGGATGTCTACTAGACTCTTGTTTGGTCAGGTTTAAGTAATTACTAAGAATTGCAGGCCTACAATACATAACACCAAATTTCCATGCAAAATAATTGTACCGCTTTTGGTACATAATTCCAGACAGAATCATACCGCCAGGGAGGTTAATTTATTTTTATTTATTTATATTACTTATATTCACCACGCTTATTATGTTCAAATTCCCTGTGCACTGTAAGCTCACTCAGTTAAAAAGCTGTGAAATGACGATACCACAGTCATACTGTTGCTTTTAAAAAAAAGGAGAGAGATGCTGCACATTTAGGCCCCTCGTGTTCCCACTAGCAATGTTTCTAGCGAGATTTACTTCCACGTGTTGTATATAGAGCAGCCCTATGTGCATTTGTCAGATTTGAGCACAGCTTTATCTAGTCTCTGTCATGCAAAAGAAGCTCATGCATCTTTTTGGTTAAGGAGCTTTGTGCGATTTTTTTAAACGTGAGTTTTGACACAATTGCTGTGCAATTCTGTTGTGCGACAATCAAGGCAAAATCCCATTGTGTTTGGGGTGCCATTAACCACTTGATTTTACCCCCTTCATAACCAGGCCATTTTATTCTATTTAGCACTGTGCTACTATAACTGGTAATTGCTCAGTTATGTAATGTTGTAAGCAAACAAAATGTATATGTCGCACACAGATCTTTTTCCCCCTCTTACCTTCTCAAGCAGGAGGATAAGACACACCATGCCACATGCCCATGTCCTCTAGATTATAAAGGACAGACGGTGTTACATACTTGGGTCCCGCAGCGAGTTGCTCCCTTTTTCTGGTTCTCCCCTCTAGGTTATAGAGGCGAGTCTTTACCTTTCCCAATTGAGCAAATTAGGTCAATGTCCACACAACACGTCAACTCAAACGAGAGTTTATTTTATCTTGCTTTCAGTAACCAGAGAGTTGAAGTGAGAAAAAGGGTTAGCAGATAGAAATGGATTCAGGCACACTCTTGGCTTCATTGCCACTCGATCCCGAGTGGGTACAGCTCAATAGCACTATCAGCAGCAATGACTCAGTCCCCTCCAAGGACCAAGTCAAGGAGATCCCTCCTGAACTTGCAACACTCTGCAGAGGCAGTCTGCGAAGCAAGGAATCCTTCCCTCCGACAGGTCACCAGGCCTTTCCCGAGACAGCAATACTTTATCACTCGCCTCCTGTTATGGGACCGATCCTCCCCTGGCTTCCTCTATGTCAGAGCAGTCACCCTCACGCGGGTTCCCCGGGACTCCTCTTCGGTTGTAGACCCAGTTAAAGGTACCGGGCCTACCTGGAACTCTGCAGCCTCGGGCCGAAGGTGCCCGAGACTCCTCGGTCAAGATTGAGCGCACCAACCCTCTAAGGGGCAGCTCCCTCCGGGCATGGGCCCTGGGTATCTCTCCCTGAACAATGGCGTCTGCCCCTTATATACCCTCTCCCAGCATGCACAGCAGGCCGGAACCGCCCACCAGCGGCAGCCGAGAGAGGACATCCAATACCCACTCCATCACCTGTGGTTCAACCCCGGGTATAAGTGATAGCACCACCTATACGCCTAAAGGGGAACTGCACACCAGATGACACAGCAGTAAGGCAGAGTCCAAATAATTAGAAGACCTGAGCCAACTATTGCTCTGGTCACCCCTAAATTTAGGTATAGCAGGGTTTGAATTTGGGGACCCGCTACATATAAAAAAAAATAGGCATACATAAGAGCTTTATTTTGGTGATATTTGATCACCACTGGGTTTTTTATTTTTTGTGATATGAATGGAAAAAAAAAGACTTAACATTTTGGAACAATATTTTCTGTTATAAAAGAAACCCAAAATTTCTTAAAAAATTTTGGCCAAAATGTGTTCTGCTACATCTTTGATTTAAAAAATAAATCCCACGTGTATATTGATTGGTTTTGTGAAAGCTATAGTGTCTACAAACTATGGTACAGATGGAATTTGTATTACATTTTTTATACTAGTAATGGCGGTGATCAGCAACTTATAGTGGGCAGCGATCGTTAGTGCGGCAAACAATCTGACACTAAAGCTGAGGGGAACTGATTAACTGACACTGACATCCCCAGTGACACTAATACAGTGATCAGTGCTAAAAAATATACACTGTCCTAATGACACTGGTTGGGAGGGGGTTAACATTTAGAGTGATCAAGGGGTTAAATGCGTGCCTAACAATGTTTAGCGTGTGTACTGTGTGCTCTTTTACTTAGCAATGTGCCGGTTTTTACTCCCTGCTCTGCAGAGAGAAGAAAAAACGGCACATCGCTGCTGTATGAAGAAAGTCCTGTGTTGTTTACCAACACAGGAGTCTCTTCTGTCATTCTCTCAGCTGATCAGCGGGTCCTGGACTTAATATCAATGGCTGGGACCCACTGATTGGATTGTGCTGCTGCAAATGACAGCATGGTCTTCTATGCGTGCATGCGCAAGTGTAACCGGATAAAAGACGCAATATAAAGGTGTTTTATGGGGCCTGTATGAGCCAAACTGTTGTAGTAAATTTACTGTAGTGGGTTGGCAAAGTGGTTATGAATGGCATTCAAAAACATGTTGAGGTTTTTGCAGTGATTGTCATGCGATTTGAGATCGTGGACAGAATTACGATTCCAAGTTGCCAAGTGTGAATGGAGCCTTATAATGTGCTGACCTGCCAAAGTCATGTATACCAATGTTCTCTGTACTGCTTTGAGCAGAGAAAAGTCTATAAGCTACAGCAGCCTCCAAGCTGCAGCCTGCATTTTATTAATGAGCCACAACATACAGTTTATAATGGGGTGTAACCTAGCCATTTCAGAATTTTAAAGAAAAGTGGATAGCAAAATCGATTTTCCATTTTAAATTGGCTATAAAGTCGCCACATGAAACAAACTATATTTCTGAAATTGCACCTTTCTCAACACCGTGAATACTTTCAAATTTCTACCCTACTAGTATTCCAATCATTTATATAAATTATATTTATTTTCAATTTCATTGCAGGCAGATTAACGAGAAGAAATTTTGAAAGGGCTTTACAGCAAAGTATGATGGATGGAGCAGGTGAAAAGCCATTTCCTTGCACTGGATGTGACAAATCCTTTACAGCAAAAATTTGTTTAATTAATCAAGTGAGGATTCACACAGGGGAAAAGCCATTTATGTGTTCAGAATGTGACAAGAGCTTCTCACGAAAGAATTATCTTATTCAGCATCTGAGGATTCACACAGGAGAGAAGCCATACCATTGTTCTGAATGTGATCAAAAGTTTTCACAACAAAATTCATTGACTTTACACAAGATGATTCACACAGGAGAGAAGCCGTATCAGTGTACTGAATGTGATAAATATTTCAACAACAAAGCAAACCTCACAAAACATCTGAGGATTCACACAGGAGAGAAGCCTTTCAGATGTTCAGAATGTAACAAGTCCTTCTCAATAATATCCAGTCTTTATACACATCAGAGGATTCACACAGGAGAGAAGCCTTTCAGATGTTCAGAATGTAACAAGTGCTTCTCAGAAATATCCAGTCTTTCTAGACATCAGAGGATTCACACAGGAGAGAAGCCTTTCAGATGTTCAGAATGTAATAAATGTTTTAGAAATAAATTCAACCTGTATGATCACCAGAGGATCCACACGGGAGAGAAGCCATTTAGATGTTCAAAATGTGCAAAGTGCTTCTCTACAAAGTCCAATCTGACACAACACCTAAAAAGACATACATAGAGAAGTCATTTAGATGTTCAGAAAGTGCTTAATACAAAAAGAAAAAATGTTCTTGTGATCAGAAGACTTACAGGAAAGAGGCTGTGTCCTTGTTCTTAACCACTTGACCTCTGGAAGATTTACCCCTCCCCCCTTCATGACCAGGCCATTTTTTTTTCAATATGGCACTGCGTTACTTTAACTTACAATTTGTGCTTTTTGTGTGACGCTGTACCAAAAAAAATAAATGTCCTTTTTTCTCACAAATAGAGATTTCTATGGTTTTTATTTTTGCACTACAAACAAACACAGACTGACAATTTTGAAAAAAGAAAATAATATATTTCACTTTTTGCCAAAAAAACATATCTAATAAGAAAAAATGAAAAAAAAAATGTCATTCAAATTCCAATAAGCGTTTATTGATTGGTTAATGCAAAAGTTAAAGCATCTGCAAACTATGGGATGTTATTTACATTATTTGTTTTTTGTTTTTTTTTGTTTTGTTTATAGTTTTTCCTTTTTAATAGTGTAGCGGGGTCTTCAGATTTAGTGGGATACACCTGGGGGTAGTGTGACCCAGGTGTGTAATTATGTCAGGGTTTAGACCCCTTTTTGTTATTCGTGGAGGATTGGGGGATGTAATATTCTCCTTTGCCTGTGGGTGGCAGAGTACCTACAGGCTTCAGGTAGAATCATCACCATAGTGCTACCCTTTTTTTGTTCCTTCCTGGAGATGGTACGGCTGGGGCGGGGAACCCGCCGTGGTGTTGATGGGAGGAGATAAAAGGGGGAGACGCCCTCGCCACGAGGTCTTCGGGGATCATCTCGTCACGCGCCCAGGCACCTTCGGCCTGGGTGCGGGCGGTTCAAGGTTCCGGCCTAGGCGCCCTAGGCCTGGCCGGAATGAAGCTGGGATTCCATCCCAGGCACCTTCAGCCTGGGATGAGGTACTATTGAGGAGGCCTGGGACCCAGTGACTCCGACTGGGTCCCGCAAGGGTGAAGTGATTCCAGGGTGCCCCTTGCGAGGGGACCCGCATCTGAGGTGAGGAGGCTGGGGGAGGTCACCCGTCCGAAGATTTCGGTGCAGCATCAACCCGGTTACGGATGGGCCTCCGGTAACTCTCTTGGAGGACATCTTCCCCTGATAAGGGCTGCAACGCAGCGGAGGTATTCAAATTAAGACTCCTGCAACCCTTGGTCATAGCACAGGGGGTGTAGGGACCCAGATCAGTATAGTGCCTCGACCTGCTCATCCCACCGTATCCTGCCATCGCATTGCCTGTATGTGGAGATACGAAATAAAACCAACAGTTGGACTGTGATCGGTGTATGGACTCTGTTAATGGGAACAAAGGGTAGTTTGGTGGTTTTCTGCACAACAGACTCGGTACATGCCCAAGACACACCGGCCCGAGGAAACATCAGATATTGGCCTTCACCTCACCCACAGTTATGGGGAGGACATGGGCCGTAGCGCACCTCACTCTGTCGCGTGACATACCCCTAGCTAAAGAGGACGGGGTGAGGGGGATGCTACACGTGGGGGCTCGTACGGGATGCGTGTGTGTCTCAACGATGGAACTGAGAACGTCTGTGTTTGAACTTTGCTGCCCGGAGGAGTTCCGAGCAGGTCGGCCATGTGATTGGCTAAAGTGCATCCCTGCTCGGAGTTGTGGACATGACCCTAAGTCGGGAAAGGCCCACGCGGAGGAGCGTAAAAAGGGAGAGGTCCAGCCGTGTGAAGTACTACATGTGGGGACTGTTAATGCACTGCGCCACGAGGCACCCCGTGACTGCGCGATTTGTGGGCGGAGGCTGGCGAATGCCCGCGAAAACGTGCAAGTCATGGGAGGAGTCTGGCCACGTGTGGAGATACACGTGGAGACTCCGGCGCGTGGTCAGCGCGTGATGGAGCAGCAAGTGGTCGGAATGAATTCAAGCTCTCCGTGGATGCCGGTATCCTACCCTATGAAGATGACTGCATTTGCTGCTCCCCTGACAGACACGGGGATAAGGCTCAGGCCCCGAGGACAGTTGGCTCTGTATTCATGCAGAGACACAGAGGCCCTCGGTGTGATCTGTCCCGGATGCTCGGGACTGGTGGTCCAACTAAAGCCGTTCGGGCGATGTGAAGCGTGCAAAGAGTTTCTTTTTGAGGTCGAATCATCCACAGTAAGGCCCCGGGCCCTTCGCCTCAACTGCATCACAGGAACCGCCACTCCGGAGGGAGAGATCCAGGCCATTGAGGAGGTCCCCGTACGCGCTGACCAACCAGAGACGGAAAGAGAGAAATCCGAGGGCTCTGCTTCGGTCACCACAGATTCCCTGCTGCCACCTCCGAAGAGGAAAGTCGGCCTGGTACAGGCATCCTATGGTCGTGGTCGAGCTTCTCCCCGCCGCTTGCCTGGCCTAGATGGCGCCGGTAGAGCAGAGAGTCCCGGACATCCCAGTTCCTCAGAAGGTCCAGGTGAGCTAGGGGCTGGGACTGTGGTGTTGGTTGGAGGTGTCGGGAGTCCACAGTCGGTGGAGACCGCAAGGGAGGGTAGCCTTCCGTCTACTAGAGACTACCTTCCCGCCGAGATGTATGACACCTCCGACCTAGAGTCGTTGTCAGACTGTGGTGATGACAGAGAAATAGACGAACTGTTTCACCGGAAGGGCTGGGACAGACGCCCACTACCTGTGCTGTGTAAACCGCAGGATTCCCCCATGTCCATAGAAGACAGTACGCTCCGGGCGCAGGCCCCGGAGTTCCCGAGGAAATCTAGTCCTCCGACCGACCTTCCACTTTCAACCACATCACCCGCTCCGATAGTGGGGACGCAGCGTGCTTCGTTGCGGGCACCAAAGGCAAAGCAACTCGAGATGGTGAAGGTACCTCGGCACCCGGAGGCCATCGTACAGCCAGGAGAAGGCGAGCGAGATGTGATGCCACCTCTAGCCAGATTGCAGAGACTTTTCTCCCAAAGAGTCGCCCGTGAATATGGGTGGGAGTACCCCTACTTGCCTCGGGACTTATTGTATGAAGTCGAAGTTTTGCGACAAAGGTGGTACGACGAGTTTGTATGGGAAAAGCTCAAAGTGCCTCATGCCCGGCGATACCTGTCGTGTTCGCCGCCTGTATCTAAAAAGTTTAGAGACTGTAGAGCTGATTGGAGACTGGGGCGCCATATTCATGCCGATAAGGTGCTCATCTGCAGGAAAGGAGAGGATGTCGAATATTTGGTGGAAGTGTTTGACAAGCACCTGAAGCCCCTATTTTTGCCGGATCCAAGGTTTTACTTGTAGGAGAAGTGAGCTCCTATTTTGTTTGCTGTTGAACTTTCTGGAAGGAACATTCCCAGACGCTCAGAACTGCGCCCTACTTTTGTTTTGATTTGGGCTTTTCTTTCACTCACTGGAGACTTGGGAGCTGTTGTTTTTCTCCCTCTTCTTCATGTGCCAAAGGCAGAGACTCTGGGGGTAAAAGTTAGCATAGAAAAGCAGGAAGAGGGAGGATCTCGGCAAGTGTCATGACCGTGGCGCTGTCAACAGGTGGCAGTGTTGTGCAACGACTGTTTGAAAATTTTACACATGCATCACTTTGCTTATTGGAGTGAGTGGGTCTCTCGGCTGACAGACCTATTCATTCCAAGTTAACACAGATTGTTAGGATGTTGTTTTTGTTCCCCTTCTGCAGGAGATTCATCGGTCAAGACTACTGAGTATGGGGTGGTTCTTAGACAGTGATGGGAGGGATTGTACATGTGTACAGAATAGATGTTTTATGCAAAAGTTTATCGTTTTATATTTTTCCTTTCCCTTTTGAGCAGGTCTTGGCACACTTAGTATTCACAGATTTGGGGACAGCCTCAGGGGCTTGCTCCATGTCACCACTCCATGGGAGACATGGGTGTGCACCTGACGCTGGGGACCAGCGTCAAATCACAAGGGGGAGTGTGTAGCGGGGTCTTCAGATTTAGTGGGATACACCTGGGGGTAGTGTGACCCAGGTGTGTAATTATGTCAGGGTTTAGACCCCTTTTTGTTATTCGTGGAGGATTGGGGGATGTAATATTCTCCTTTGCCTGTGGGTGGCAGAGTACCTACAGGCTTCAGGTAGAATCATCACCATAGTGCTACCTTTTTTTGTTCCTTCCTGGAGATGGTACGGCTGGGGCGGTGAACCCGCCGTGGTGTTGATGGGAGGAGATAAAAGGGGAGACGCCCTCGCCACAAGGTCTTCGGGGATCATCTCGTCACGCACCCAGGCACCTTCGGCTTGGGTGCGGGCGGTTCAAGGTTCTGGCCTAGGCGCCTTCAGCCTGGGATGAGGTACTATTGAGGAGGCCTGGGACCCAGTGGCTCCGACTGGATCCCGCAAGGGTGAAGTGATTCCAGGGTGCCCCTTGCGAGGGGACCCGCATCTGAGGTGAGGAGGCTGGGGGAGGTCACCCGTCCGAAGATTTCGGTGCAGCGTCAACCCGGTTACGGATGGGCCTCCGGTAACTCTCTTGGATGACATCTTCCCCTGATAAGGGCTGCAACGCAGCGGAGGTATTCGAATTAAGACTCCTGCAACCCTTGGTCATAGCACAGGGGGTGTAGGGACCCAGATCAGTATAGTGTCTCGACCTGCTCATCCCACCGTATCCTGCCATCGCATTGCCTGTATGTGGAGATACGAAATAAAACCAACAGTTGGACTGTGATCGGTGTATGGACTCTGTTAATGGGAGCAAAGGGTAGTTTGGTGGTTTTCTGCACAACAGACTCGGTACATGCCCAAGACACACCGGCCCGAGGAAACATCAGATATTGGCCTTCACCTCACCCACAGTTATGGGGAGGACATGGGCCGTAGCGCACCTCACTCTGTCGCGTGACATACCCCTAGCTAAAGAGGACGGGGTGAGGGGGATGCTACAATAGTAATAAGCGATCAGTGATTTATAATAGGACTGTTATATTGCGGCAGGCAGTCGTGAACCTTTTGACACTTTTTGGGGACCAATGTCACTAATACAGTGATCAGTGCTAAAAATATGCACTGTCACTGTACTAATGACACTGGCTGGGAATGGGTTAAACATCAGGGGTGATCAAAGCCAGTGTTTGTGCACAGTGTGGAAGGTGCTTTTACTAGGTAAAGGCATGGATTCATGCTTTACAGGAACACAGGATCCATGTCTTCTGTACAGACAGAACAGCAATCTGCCTTCTTTACATAACCAGATCGCCGTTCTGGCTCTCTGCCTAATGATCGTCAGGTGCTGGTGAACATCGATTACGTGGTACCCGCAGATCAGCTTCCGCTGTGTCTACTCACAGCAGCGAGTCACTGGTGGCGGGCATGCACACCCCAGACCCAGAAGTGTTGGATCTCGTACCTAGAACGTGATATGGTGCAGCAGTGCAACCTTGCTGCCGTATATCTATGTTATACTGGCAGCAAGTGGTATAAAACGAAAATGTTTTACAATCAAACTCACACGTAAGAAAAGGGAACTAAATGTTCCAAATGTTATCAATGCTTTAGACCAGTGGTTCTCAACCTGGGGGTCGGGACCCCCTCGGGGGTTGAATGATGATTTTCCAGTGGTCACCGAATCCTGGGCTGTTCCTGAAGCTCGCACCGCTCTCCCAGCCTCGTTGCGGCTGGCCAGCAGGGCTGTCCCTGGGGCCTGTGGCCACCCAGCTGGGCTTTTTCTGGAGCCCGCGGCCGCTCCCACTCAGTCTCTTTGCAGCCACCCATTCAGTTCACGGCATGGCTGGGGGACAGAGACTAGAGGTCAGCTGACTGGTGAGGAATGGGAAGTGGGAGGTGCTGGAGGAGACCCTATCTCCTGATTTTGGCATAGGTGTCACTGCTACGAGACACCACAAAATCAGAAACACAGTGAGTAACACTATCTGTGATTATAGTTGCCATTAAAAATCCCCACTACAGTTCTCAGATCAGCAGATGACCTTGATCAAGAGCACCTAAGTTGGCTGATCAGAACTCCCCCCAGCACTGCCACTGATCCCATTTCCCCCACCAAGGAGTAAGAGAAGGAATAAAAATAAAGAATACATGGAAGGGAGAGGAAAAGAGGGGGAGGATCAGAGAGAAAGGATAAAAAAGACGGCTATAAAGAGGAATGGGGGGGGGGACAAGAAATTAGGATAGAGAGAGATACAAGGGAAAGAAAGGAGAACAAAGAAAAAGAGTGCTGCATCCTAAAATGTACCATCAGGGGTTTTGATACGGTATGAGTGGAAGGGACTCAGGGAGCGCTAAATGTCTGTGGGTTAAGAGCGCAAATTACTTGTCTTGCCTTGGGTGTGACAACCCACGCTACGAAAATAATTTTACTGTTAGACGTCCCCACAACTTGGGAAATTTTATCAAGGGGTCACGGCACAAGAAAGGTTGAGAACCACTGCTTTAGACAGCAAACAAATCTGATTCAACACAAAAGAGTTCATCAGAGCCACTGTGAAAATAAACTGTAGTTACTGTATATTATGAATAAACATTTGGGTAACCGATGTAATGATTTAAGTAAATATGTTGAATGTGGGAAATGTATACTGAAAGATTATTTAAGTTTTTTACTGCAAAGTATAAGTCCCTCTCCAAGATGGTTGAGAATGTAATTGTCATGACAATCCAAAAGTGACTTTACTTAAATGTATCTGCCAGCTTTGGGTTAATATCGGGCAAAATCATTGATAAATATGCACCTAAAATAAAAACCGTCAATAGTCCTTGAATTTATGTTTCAAAAAGTTGAATTACAAACTAAGGTCTCATTCACATGGGACCAGAACACGGTGAATCAGCTGTTTGATTATGCAGACAGCTGTTTTTTGAGCTGCCGGCTGCTGCATGCAGGCAGCCCATGTAAGTCTATGGAGGGGCAGCAGCTGTACAAACACAGCCACTCCTCCTAATATAACAGGTAGGGATGAGCCAAACTGGTCCTGGGTTTGGTTCAAGCAGTGTTTTGATGCTGAACCTGAACCCCACTGAAATCAATTTGTTGAATCAGATAAATCAAAAATGTCCATTTTCTTGGCTAACTTGGCAAAAGGTTGTAAAAAAAAATAAGTAGCATGGAGGAGGGCACTGCCCTTGGGAACATGTACCAGTACAAAAACAAAATTAAAGAATTACATTTGCAGGGGCAGTGATTTTTTTTTCTTTTTAAAATTTTTAAGCACTTTCCAAAAAAAAATGGTTTTAAATTCCAGCAAATGAAATCTCCCTTCTGGCTTCTATTTAACCACTTCAATCCAGGGCATTTTTACCCCCTTCCTGCCCAGGCCAATTATAGGCTTTCAGTGCTGTAACATTTTGAATGACAATTGCGCGGTCATGCAACACTGTACCCATATGAAATTTTGATAATTTTTTTCCCCCACAAATAGAGCTTTCTTTTGGTGGTATTTGAACACCTCTGCGGGTTTTATTTTTTGCGCTATAAACAAAAAAATAGCGTCAATTTAGAAAAAAAAAACACAATTTTTTTACTTTTTGCTATAATAAATATCCCATTTAACCACTTAACGACCGCCTCCAGTAGATATACGTCGGCAGAATAGCATGGAGAGGCACATACACATACCTGTACGCCCCCTTTAACAACCCGACGTGGGGGTCGCGCGCACGCCGGCGGCGGCGCACTCGTGACCCCGCTACCTTCCCCATGAGTCGGACCGCGGGTCCCGCGGACTCGATTGCCGCAGGGATCCCCTAGATCATCTCACGGAGGGATGGAGCGGGGAGATGTTAGTGTAAACACAACATCTCCCCGCTCGCCTACTGACACTGTCAGCGTTCTCCGCTCTGTGTAATCAGAGCGGAGATCGGTGATGTGTCACTCGTAGCCACGCCCCCTAACAGTAGTAATCACTCCCTTAGGCACACTTAACCCCTTCAGCGCCCCTAGTGGTTAACCCCTTCACTGCCAGTGTCATTTGTACAGTAACCAGTGCATTTTTATAGCGCTGATCGCTGTAAAAATGACAAAGTTCCCAAAAATGTGTCAAAATTGTCCGATGTGTCTGCCATAATGTCGCAGTCATGAAAAAAATCGCTGATCGCCACCATTACTAGTAAAAAAAAATATTAATAAAAATGCCATAAAACTATCCTCTATTTTGTAAACGCTATAACTTTTGCGCAAACCAATCAATAAACGGCGATTGCGATTTTTTTTTTTACCAAAAATATGTAGAAGAATACGTATCGGCCTAAGCTGAGGAAAAAAATGTTTTTTATATATATTTTTTGGGGATATTTATTATAGCAAAAAGTAAAAAATATTGTTTTATTTTCAAAATTGTCGCTCTATTTTTGTTTATAGCGCAAAAAATGTAAACCGCAGAGGTGATTAAATAGCACCAAAAGAAAGCTCTATTTGTGGGAAAAAAAGGACGTCAATTTTGTTTGGGAGCCACGTCGCACGTGCAATTGTTAGTTAAAGCAACGCAGAACCGAATCGCAAAAAGGGGCTTGGTCTTTATGCTGCATATTGGTCCGGGGCATAAGTGGTTAAAAAAAAAAAAAAAAATTTCTTCCTCAGTTTAGGCCAATATGTATTCTACTTCATATTTTTGGTAAAAAAAATCGCAATAAGCGTATATTGGTTTGCGCAAAAGTTATAGCCCCTCCAAAATAAGGGATAGATTTATGACATGTTTATTTTTTTTACTAGTAGTGGCGGCGATCTGCGATTTTTATCATGACTGTGACATTGCAGCGGACATATCAGACACCTTTGACACTATTTTGGGACCATACAGCGATCAGTGCTATAAAAATGCACTTATTACTGTATAAATGTCACTGGCAGGGAAGGGGTTAACACTAGGGGGCAATCAAGGGGTTAATAGTGTTACCTAGGGAGTGATTCTAACTGTAGGGGGAGGGGACTCACAAGGGGATGAGACCGATCGGTGTTCCTCTGTAATGGGAACACACCATCGGTCTCTTCTCACTTGACAGGTCGTGGATCTGTGTGTTTACACACACAGAGCCACGTCCCTGCTGTGTGACAGGCAATAGCGGGTGCCCGGTGGACATCGCGGCCGCCGGGCACGCGCATCGGCTCCCGAATGACGTGGCGCGTGTGCGCCCCCTAGAGGCCCGGGAAGCCAAAGACGTCATATGACGGCGGCCCGTAGGTTCAGAGGGTTCCTGTCATCGTCATATGACTATACCTTAGAAGGTTCCCCCAGGGAGTTATTTTAACGTAAAAGGAAAACTCCACGTTAATAAAAATTAATGCAATGCAACATTTAGTGATGATGAAATCATGGAATCCCTTTAACATAATATAATCTAAATGTTTGACTCATCAAACTGGTCTACACTGTTTACAGATATTAAAACTGAACACACTCCTGCCATTCTTTCTACAATGGAAATCAAATACTTTTTAGAAAGTTCTACCCCATATGGCTGAGGGGAGAAGCACAAAAGCGCCACTCTAAGTGCAGTAGTAACAGTAAATTTTAATGGATAAAATGAAGAGGGAGCATGTATGTACTCACAAACGTGGAGTTAAAAGTGGACATATAAGATGGAGGAGTCCATATTCTTTCTCAGGAAGAACGGCGGTGCGGAACCGATGGCGCCGGTAGCAGCCGGCGCTTGCTGGGCCGCGATTCGACTGATGCAGGGAGGAACGGAGCCAGGGATGGAGAGATCCTCAGCGGGCGTAGAGGCCGTGCTGCGAGCCATGACTCGCGGTGAACTTCCGAGTTGCTGGGAGATCAATGTGTTCCGGGTGACTGGAGAACCAATGGGTAAGCGCTTTCGGAGCATGCGCTCCTTCATCAGACCAGGTCATTCACTGTTCAATTAAACCAATTAATTATTTACTGATTTTAACCCAAATGAGATTCAGTGTCATTGATTCTGCACAGTCACACTCATGCAACATCAGATGGAAAGGCATAAAATCTCACATGTAAAACGGCTATTATCGTGTATGTGAATCGGTCAGCAATAACTCTTGATGGTTTTATACAGTGTTTAAGCACTAGAAGGGTTAACTGTCACTTTTTTAAGGAAAGCCAGGCAAGTGGGATGTATCCCCATATTTAAAAAAAAACTGTGACGGCTGAAATTCAAACTACCAGTATGTATGGGAAGGCTGAATGTACCCAGGTTTATTGATCAATCAATTTGGGTACAACTAGCCTGCTGGATTTTACATGCGATTATTGCAAGCAGCTGTTATAGCCTTTAGCAATAATCACCTGGTCTTCTCCCGGTATGGATGGCTTCTGATGCCCCTCCACCAGGAGAACACAATAGAAATTTCTTTCCTGAAACCCGTGGTTGAAAGAAAAAAAATTGTAATGTCTATAGCCAGCCTAAAGTTTCTTTTTTTTCTAAATGTACATCAGAATATAAAACAAATGAAATGAAACTGGTCATACTGATCCACATCTGATAATGGTCAGAGAATAACATAATAAAACAGATTATAACAATGGAAACAAAACAAAGAGCAACACCCAAGCACAGAGCCTGTACACAAGGTGAATGACATCCTTTACGTGGCCCTTCTGTATTTACATTTCCTTTGTTTGAAGAACCTATTTGGGCATCTGACATGAATAATACAAATTTGTTTTGGTACAATGGGGACTTTGGTGGTTCTTTGTCCACACCACAAATACAGGGCCACTAAATATAAATAGACATTCATTCACAGAATACAATGATTAGTGAAATTATTATTAGAAAACATTCATCATAGTTTTTATTTTCTATCTCTCATGCAATATAAGTAGACAAATCCACCCATCAACAAGCCAAACTATCTTCAGATTCCTGCTGAGTTCTATATTAAACAGCCAAGCATGCATTTAGACAAACTGCTACTCCAAGTGGGTCCACGTCACTGTCCTCCACAATTATTAAGTATTCAGATGCTAGCCTAGTTCATCCAACTGTGCACAATATACCATCCAAAAATCTTTATTGAGGTAGTAAAAGCTTTCCAATATAAGACTTTGAACCCGTGAGGACACAGAAAATTAATGTGTTCCATGCTATCTCAGTGCATTTTTTTGGATGTTATATTGCGCTAAGCATACCGTACATACTCAAATATAAGACGAGATTTTCAGCCCTTTTTTTGGGCTGAAAGTCCCCCCCCCCCCCTCGGCTTATACTCGAGTCAGCGAACTTTTTACATTGGAAATAGTACCTGTAAAGAAGTTGCGGCTGCGGCGTCCATCGTTCAAATTCCGCGGTCTCTTCCTGTTCCTTCTGTGATAGGCGATTCTCATCAGACACTCTCCGCCTATCACGAACGTTCTCTCATCCTCAGTTTCCCAGCAGACGTCTGTGATTGGCGGAACACCCAACACAGGGTGTTAGGAAACAGTGAGGATAGGAAACAGTGAGGATAGGAAACAGTGAGCTAGGAAACAGTGAGGATAGGAACAGTAAGGATGGGAACAGTGAGGATAGGGAACAGTGAGGATAGGAACAGTAAGGATGGGAACAGTGAGGATAGGGAACAGTGAGGATGGGAACAGTAAGGATGGGAACAGTGAGGATAGGAACAGTAAGGATAGGAACAGTAAGGATGGGAACAGTGAGGATAGGAACAGTAAGGATGGGAACAGTAAGGATGGGAACAGTGAGGCATTGTTGACCCTCGGCTTATACTCGAGTCAGTAAGTTTTCCCAGTTTTTTGTGGCAACATTAGGTACCTCGGCTTATACTCAAGTTGGCTTATACTCGAGTATATACGGTACATGTTTAGTTCAAACAAATTTCAAACAGACTTCTTTTTCTGCGGGAAAATATTAAAGTATTCTGCATAGTGCCTACAAGACAATCTAATATATTAAGTTAAATTCATAAAGCTTTAAACAAGGGTGAGAATATTTATATTCAGCCTTGTGACTGTAATTTTGACTTCCCATTGGTCACAGCTGAAAATAACTTTTTGAAAATCAGGATCCTTCTCTTGTTTTTTTTCCCTCTGATTTGAACCTATATTTTTGAGCATCTAATGTTGCACTGTAAAATATATTGCTCTGTTCTTGGTGTCCATTGTGTCACTAGAAGCTTTGCCCCTGTAAATCCCAGTTACTTTACACATGAACATATCAAAAAAATATATTGTGTTTTACGTAAACAGCATAGTTTTTATTAAAAATCCTCAGCGGAGGAAAATATATTTTTATTAAAGTCTTATTCTGTGCTGCTGGTAAATTTACTAAATAAGTGGGGCCCCTTCCTGCCACTCCACCTGCAATGCATAAGTATGTCATGTGGAGGTGACAGCACAGGATTAAATGTACTCCCTGTGCCCCCCCCACCATGTAACCAGGGTTTTCTGCGCCCATTGTAGCACCCGGTACACATCCGCGTGCACACCCTGGGCTTGTATTTGCATTTGTGCAGGTGTGCGGGGCAACGGGTTTCGACAATTTTTTTATTTTAATATAGTTTATTATGTTTTTTTTACTTTTTTCTTTTAATTTTTACTTGATTTCTATCACAGGGGGTTAATAAACCCCTATGTGATAGCATTTGGCAGGTGACAGGTACTCTTTATGGAGACAGAAGGGGTCTAATAGATCCCAATTTCTCCCCTTCCCACCATCTAACCAAGCACAGATTGGCTTGGTTAGATGTGTCCCCTGGCTGTACTGGTCAGGAAAGGGTGCATAAGAACCTGGAAGTGATATCACTTTGTTATCATTCATTGTTTGCATGTGAGATCGAGGCATGGATTTGCCCTGGTTTCACTGCAATCTCTCCCCCCCCACCAAGGGCAGTTATGTTCCCAGCTCTGGTAAGCGCGGGACAGCCTGGGAACCATGGGAGGAGGGGGACCGTTGGCAGAAGGGGGAGGCACCACGCTGCCAGCTGTGTGAAAGTGAAAGTGATCGGTAGCTATGGAGCTTCCACATCACTTTCAATATAAAGCCGGTTGTTGGCTAAACAAAACCTGCACAAGCTGGTTGCTCCTTAAGTACCCATCAGCTTGTGATTAAATGTTCACTCTTTGAATGTACATAGTACGCCCAAAGAGCTGAACTGGTTATAGACAAAGTATAATAGCAGCCCGGAGTGGGAATATAAGAGAAGAAATAACACAGAATGAAAGTACCAAGTATACTATATAACATAAAAATTGTAAAATCATAAATGTCTACAAGTATCTGTATAACTTCTACAGCTTCCTCTGTCATTGATATTAAAATCACAGTATTGTCTCTTATAAATGCTAATGATATGTACAAACCATGGATTTTATATTTACATTCCCTCCTATTGTCTTCCCTCCAAACATTAAAATGTTAATGAACTTGTCATCTGACTGGAGCAAAAACTTGAATACAAATAAAAAGACAAGTAGACCTTTTAAGCAATTGGACACACACCTTCCATTGTTCTGAATAGATCCTTTTAGCCAATCCAAAGCTGTCTCATGTTAGTGAATGGGGGTGAAGTGAATATAAGGTGAAGCAGAACTCAGACAGGTAAAAGATAACTGGCAGATAAGGAGAACAAGGAGCAGCTGACGGATCCCAATATTACACCATACCAGGTAAGATATAGAACTTTCCATTTACGATTTGTTTTGTTCTTGTACATTTGTATCACAATTTATAGCCCTTGTCATTTGCATCTCGGTGTTACGTTATTTTATTATGTTTAATAATACATTTCCCTAATCATGAAGTCTCACCTTTCAAAAGGAAAGATATAATATTCAAAATGTGTTTTTTTTTTCTATGCAGAAAAATATATTGCCTTTCGATAACTTGTCCAATAGTTCTTTGTAAGCTCATATTTTTTAATGTAGATAATTTATATAATTACATACCTGACGTGCAATTGGTTTATTTGACTATCTGTGAATAGAGATTTTTATGTGCAAATTTTTATAAAAAGCCAAAACATTTCTTTTCATGTTAGATATAATGTGGAAGGGTAGAACCTCCTATCAATTTTGATTGCTGTCAATGAGAGACCATTGTCAAAAAAAAAATTGAAAATAGTGGGAAATCCAAAATGTATGGTAATATTGGAACAGGGGGTCAGGAGAAATCTTCCAATGGGGACAGCTGACAGTGACAATGAAAGTGGCAACTATCTAAGAGACTTTGAAGATATTTGATCTTACTTATTGTTGTATTTTCAATACAGGAAGTGAACAAATTGTATGTAATAAATATACCTTATGGAAATCAGACCAGATAAAAATAAGGGTTCTAGTATTCTCTACTCTATCCAAAGTGAAAAAAATATATAGGTTGGAGTTATGAGGGGACACTCATACATGGACAATCACCTAATGTTAATAAAGTTCCATAGGTTTTGGCATTTAGTAGACACCTTTTGAGTACCCTTGTGTGATTTTGGTTGTACCCCCCCCCCCCCGTTTTGAAGTTGCACGCCTTCTTATTATCTCCTCCTGTGGTCTACTCTGTGCGTCCCTTTGGGTGTGGCACATGGGATCCACGGATTAATTTGGGGTTCCCCCGGGTTGGACCCTTGAGCTCTCTGGTTTATCCATGTGGGTGGTTGGAATGGTTTGCATTAACGCTAAGTGGTTTTCTGATGAAGCGTTGACCACTTCAGCCCCAGAAGATTTGGCTGCCCAATGACCGGGCCACTTTTTGCGATTCGGCACTTCGTCGCTTTAACTGACAATTGCGCGATCGTGTGACGTTGCACCCAAACAGAATTTACGTTTTTTTTTTACCACAAATAGTGATTTCTTTTGGTGGTATTTGATCATCTCTGAGGTTTTTATTTTTTGCACTATAAACAAAGAGCGAAATTTTGAAAAAAAAAAGCAATATTTTTTATTTTTTGCTATAATAAATATCCCCAAAAAATATATAAACAAACAATTTTTTTCCTCAGTTTATGCCGATATGTATTCTTCTACATATTTTTGGTAAAAAAATCGCAATAAGCGTATATTGATTGGTTTACGCAAAAGTTATAGCGTCTACAAAATAGGGGATATTTTTATGACGTTTTTATTATAATTTATTTTTTTCTAGTAATGGCAGCGATCTGCGATTTATTTATTTTTTATTGTGACTGCGACATTATGACGGACACTTTTGACACCATTGTCATTTATACAGCGATCAGCGCTATAAAAATGCACTGATTACTGTGTAAATGACACTGGCAGGGAAGGGGTTAACCACTAGACGGCAAGGAAGGGGTTAAGTGTGTCCTAGGGAGTGAGTCTAACTGTGGGGGGGCTGGGCTACGAGTGACACAACAGTGATCACTGCTCCCGATCACAGGGAGCAGTAGATCACTGTCCTGTCACTAGGCAGAACAGGGAAATGCCTTGTTTACATAGGTATCTCCCTGTTCTGCAGCTCCGTGACTCGATTGCGGCACACCGCTGGTCACGGAGCTCGTGGTGCCTGTGCACTGCCGGCGGCGCGCACTGGCACGGTGGCAAATTCAGGTACATTGCTTTGCGCAGCTGTGCCATTCTGCCGACGTATATAGTCGTTAGGCGGTCGGCAAGTGGTTAATGTTAATTACATATTTACATATGACTACATTATATTAACCTCCCTAGCGGTAATCCAGAGTCAGGCTCGGGGTGATTTTTTTTATGCTAAAATCGGTAACCCCGAGCCAGACTCGGGCTGCATCGCAGTATCCAGGGGAAGTAACTTACCTTGTTCCCTGGATCCTGCGATGTCCTTCCGCAGTGTGTGCGAGTCGTGTCTCGCTCGATCCTCACTGCCGAGTGCCGAGCTCCGTTCCCTGCGACGTTGCGGCGCACGGGGGCGGAGTTCAGCGCCAAATTCAAAAAAGTTTGTCCCTAGTGGTCTGCCCAGTGTCCTGCATGTACTTTTATAGAATAAAAACTGTTCTTTCTGCCTGGAAACTGGAGATTGTCCATAGCAACCAAAAAGTGTCCCTTTATGTCAAAAGTGATTTTAGACCAGCTAAAAAACAAATGCATTACAATCACTCGCAGAATTGAGCGATAGCGATTTGTGGGGAAATTCATCATCAAACAAAAAATCTAATGACAGCGACAATTCTGCAACTGAGCAAATTTCAGTGTTTTTGATTTGATTACATTATTGAATCATTTTTATTATAATTACATTATTATTTGTTATAATTATTTATAGTTATTTATTATATTATAATTTATGATTTTGTGTTTCAAACTTTATCATACCCGGGATGTCTACTAGACTCTTGTTTGGTCAGGTTTAAGTAATTACTAAGAATTGCAGGCCTACAATACATAACACCAAATTTCCATGCAAAATAATTGTACCGCTTTTGGTACATAATTCCAGACAGAATCATACCGCCAGGGAGGTTAATTTATTTTTATTTATTTATATTACTTATATTCACCACGCTTATTATGTTCAAATTCCCTGTGCACTGTAAGCTCACTCAGTTAAAAAGCTGTGAAATGACGATACCACAGTCATACTGTTGCTTTTAAAAAAAAGGAGAGAGATGCTGCACATTTAGGCCCCTCGTGTTCCCACTAGCAATGTTTCTAGCGAGATTTACTTCCACGTGTTGTATATAGAGCAGCCCTATGTGCATTTGTCAGATTTGAGCACAGCTTTATCTAGTCTCTGTCATGCAAAAGAAGCTCATGCATCTTTTTGGTTAAGGAGCTTTGTGCGATTTTTTTAAACGTGAGTTTTGACACAATTGCTGTGCAATTCTGTTGTGCGACAATCAAGGCAAAATCCCATTGTGTTTGGGGTGCCATTAACCACTTGATTTTACCCCCTTCATAACCAGGCCATTTTATTCTATTTAGCACTGTGCTACTATAACTGGTAATTGCTCAGTTATGTAATGTTGTAAGCAAACAAAATGTATATGTCGCACACAGATCTTTTTCCCCCTCTTACCTTCTCAAGCAGGAGGATAAGACACACCATGCCACATGCCCATGTCCTCTAGATTATAAAGGACAGACGGTGTTACATACTTGGGTCCCGCAGCGAGTTGCTCCCTTTTTCTGGTTCTCCCCTCTAGGTTATAGAGGCGAGTCTTTACCTTTCCCAATTGAGCAAATTAGGTCAATGTCCACACAACACGTCAACTCCAACGAGAGTTTATTTTATCTTGCTTTCAGTAACCAGAGAGTTGAAGTGAGAAAAAGGGTTAGCAGATAGAAATGGATTCAGGCACACTCTTGGCTTCATTGCCACTCGATCCCGAGTGGGTACAGCTCAATAGCACTATCAGCAGCAATGACTCAGTCCCCTCCAAGGACCAAGTCAAGGAGATCCCTCCTGAACTTGCAACACTCTGCAGAGGCAGTCTGCGAAGCAAGGAATCCTTCCCTCCGACAGGTCACCAGGCCTTTCCCGAGACAGCAATACTTTATCACTCGCCTCCTGTTATGGGACCGATCCTCCCCTGGCTTCCTCTATGTCAGAGCTGTCACCCTCACGCGGGTTCCCCGGGACTCCTCTTCGGTTGTAGACCCAGTTAAAGGTACCGGGCCTACCTGGAACTCTGCAGCCTCGGGCCGAAGGTGCCCGAGACTCCTCGGTCAAGATTGAGCGCACCCCCCTCTAAGGGGCAGCTCCCTCCGGGCATGGGCCCTGGGTATCTCTCCCTGAACAATGGCGTCTGCCCCTTATATACCCTCTCCCAGCATGCACAGCAGGCCAGAACCGCCCACCAGCAGCAGCCGAGAGAGGACATCCAATACCCACTCCATCACCTGTGGTTCAACCCCGGGTATAAGTGATAGCACCACCTATACGCCTAAAGGGGAACTGCACACCAGATGACACAGCAGTAAGGCAGAGTCCAAATAATTAGAAGACCTGAGCCAACTATTGCTCTGGTCACCCCTAAATTTAGGTATAGCAGGGTTTGAATTTGGGGACCCGCTACATATAAAAAAAAAATAATCATACATAAGAGCTTTATTTTGGTGATATTTGATCACCACTGGGTTTTTTATCTTTTGTGATATGAATGGAAAAAAAAAGACTTAACATTTTGGAACAATATTTTCTGTTATAAAAGAAACCCAAAATTTCTTAAAAAATTTGGGCCAAAATGTGTTCTGCTACATCTTTGATTTAAAAAATAAATCCCACGTGTATATTGATTGGTTTTGTGAAAGCTATAGTGTCTACAAACTATGGTACAGATGAAATTTGTATTACATTTTTTATACTAGTAATGGCGGTGATCAGCAACTTATAGTGGGCAGCGATCGTTAGTGCGGCAAACAATCTGACACTAAAGCTGAGGGGAACTGATTAACTGACACTGACATCCCCAGTGACACTAATACAGTGATCAGTGCTAAAAAATATACACTGTCCTAATGACACTGGTTGGGAGGGGATTAACATTTAGAGTGATCAAGGGGTTAAATGCGTGCCTAACAATGTTTAGCGTGTGTACTGTGTGCTCTTTTACTTAGCAATGTGCCGGTTTTTAATCCCTGCTCTGCAAAGAGAAGAAAAAACGGCACATCGCTGCTGTATGAAGAAAGTCCTGTGTTGTTTACCAACACATGAGTCTCTTCTGTCATTCTCTCAGCTGATCAGCGGGTCCTGGACTTAATATCAATGGCCGGGACCCACTGATTGGCTTGTGCTGCTGCAAATGACAGCATGGTCTTCTATGCGTGCATGCGCAAGTGTAACCGGATAAAAGACGCAATATAAAGGTGTTTTATGGGGCCTGTATGAGCCAAACTGTCGTAGTAAATTTACTGTGGTGGGTTGGCAAAGTGGTTATGAATGGCATTCAAAAACATGTTGAGGTTTTTGCAGTGATTGCCATGTGATTTGGGATCGTGGACAGAATTACGATTCCAAGTTGTCAAGTGTGAATGGAGCCTTATAATGTGCTGACCTGCCAAAGTCATGTATACCAATGTTCTCTGTACTGCTTTGAGCAGAGAAAAGTCTATAAGCTACAGCAGCCTCCAAGCTGCAGCCTGCATTTTATTATTGAGCCACAACATACAGTTTATAATGGGGTGTAACCTAGCCATTTCAGAATTTTAAAGAAAAGTGGATAGCAAAATCGATTTTCCATTTTAAATTGGCTATAAAGTCGCCACATGAAACAAACTATATTTCTGAAATTGCACCTTTCTCAACACCGTGAATACTTTCAAATTTCTACCCTACTAGTATTCCAATCATTTATATAAATTATATTTATTTTCAATTTCATTGCAGGCAGATTAACGAGAAGAAATTTTGAAAGGGCTTTACAGCAAAGTATGATGGATGGAGCAGGTGAAAAGCCATTTCCTTGCACTGGATGTGACAAATCCTTTACAGCAAAAATTTGTTTAATTAATCAAGTGAGGATTCACACAGGGGAAAAGCCATTTATGTGTTCAGAATGTGACAAGAGCTTCTCACGAAAGGGTCATCTTATTCAGCATCTGAGGATTCACACAGGAGAGAAGCCATACCATTGTTCTGAATGTGATCAAAAGTATTCACAACAAAATTCATTGACTTTACACAAGATGATTCACACAGGAGAGAAGCCGTATCAGTGTACTGAATGTGATAAATATTTCAACAACAAAGCAAACCTCACAAAACATCTGAGGATTCACACAGGAGAGAAGCCTTTCAGATGTTTAGAATGTAACAAGTGCTTTTCAGAAATATCCAGTCTTTATATACATCAGAGGATTCACACAGGAGAGAAGCCTTTCAGATGTTCAGAATGTAACAAGTGCTTCTCAATAATATCCAGTCTTTCTAGACATCAGAGGATTCACACTGGAGAGAAGCCTTTCAGATGTTCAGAATGTAATAAATGTTTTAGAAACAAATCCAACCTGTATGATCACCAGAGGATCCACACGGGAGAGAAGCCATTTAGATGTTCAAAATGTGCAAAGTGCTTCTCACAAAAATCAAATCTGACTCAACACCTGAAAAGACATACATAGGGAAGTCATTTAGATGTTCAGAAAGTGCTTAATACAAAAAGAAAAAATGTTCTTGTGATCAGAAGACTTACAGGAAAGAGGCTTTGTCCTTGTTCTTAACCACTTGACCTCTGGAAGATTTACCCCTCCCCCTTCATGACCAGGCCATTTTTTTTTCAATATGGCACTGCGTTACTTTAACTTACAATTTGTGCTTTTTGTGTGACGCTGTACCAAAAAAAAAAAAAAATTCCTTTTTTTCTCACAAATAGAGATTTCTATGGTTTTTATTTTTGCACTACAAACAAACACAGACCTACAATTTTGAAAAAAGAAAATAATATATTTCACTTTTTGCCAAAAAAACATATCTAATAAGAAAAAATGAAAAAAAAAATGTCATTCAAATTCCAATAAGCGTTTATTGATTGGTTAATGCAAAAGTTAAAGCATCTGCAAACTATGGGATGTTATTTACATTATTTGTTTTTTGTTTTTTTTTGTTTTGTTTATAGTTTTTCCTTTTTAATAGTGTAGCGGGGTCTTCAGATTTAGTGGGATACACCTGGGGGTAGTGTGACCCAGGTGTGTAATTATGTCAGGGTTTAGACCCCTTTTTGTTATTCGTGGAGGATTGGGGGATGTAATATTCTCCTTTGCCTGTGGGTGGCAGAGTACCTACAGGCTTCAGGTAGAATCATCACCATAGTGCTACCCTTTTTTTGTTCCTTCCTGGAGATGGTACGGCTGGGGCGGGGAACCCGCCGTGGTGTTGATGGGAGGAGATAAAAGGGGGAGACGCCCTCGCCACGAGGTCTTCGGGGATCATCTCGTCACGCGCCCAGGCACCTTCGGCCTGGGTGCGGGCGGTTCAAGGTTCCGGCCTAGGCGCCCTAGGCCTGGCCGGAATGAAGCTGGGATTCCATCCCAGGCACCTTCAGCCTGGGATGAGGTACTATTGAGGAGGCCTGGGACCCAGTGACTCCGACTGGGTCCCGCAAGGGTGAAGTGATTCCAGGGTGCCCCTTGCGAGGGGACCCGCATCTGAGGTGAGGAGGCTGGGGGAGGTCACCCGTCCGAAGATTTCGGTGCAGCATCAACCCGGTTACGGATGGGCCTCCGGTAACTCTCTTGGAGGACATCTTCCCCTGATAAGGGCTGCAACGCAGCGGAGGTATTCAAATTAAGACTCCTGCAACCCTTGGTCATAGCACAGGGGGTGTAGGGACCCAGATCAGTATAGTGCCTCGACCTGCTCATCCCACCGTATCCTGCCATCGCATTGCCTGTATGTGGAGATACGAAATAAAACCAACAGTTGGACTGTGATCGGTGTATGGACTCTGTTAATGGGAACAAAGGGTAGTTTGGTGGTTTTCTGCACAACAGACTCGGTACATGCCCAAGACACACCGGCCCGAGGAAACATCAGATATTGGCCTTCACCTCACCCACAGTTATGGGGAGGACATGGGCCGTAGCGCACCTCACTCTGTCGCGTGACATACCCCTAGCTAAAGAGGACGGGGTGAGGGGGATGCTACACGTGGGGGCTCGTACGGGATGCGTGTGTGTCTCAACGATGGAACTGAGAACGTCTGTGTTTGAACTTTGCTGCCCGGAGGAGTTCCGAGCAGGTCGGCCATGTGATTGGCTAAAGTGCATCCCTGCTCGGAGTTGTGGACATGACCCTAAGTCGGGAAAGGCCCACGCGGAGGAGCGTAAAAAGGGAGAGGTCCAGCCGTGTGAAGTACTACATGTGGGGACTGTTAATGCACTGCGCCACGAGGCACCCCGTGACTGCGCGATTTGTGGGCGGAGGCTGGCGAATGCCCGCGAAAACGTGCAAGTCGTGGGAGGAGTCTGGCCACGTGTGGAGATACATGTGGAGACTCCGGCGCGTGGTCAGCGCGTGATGGAGCAGCAAGTGGTCGGAATGAATTCAAGCTCTCCGTGGATGCCGGTATCCTACCCTATGAAGATGACTGCATTTGCTGCTCCCCTGACAGACACGGGGATAAGGCTCAGGCCCCGAGGACAGTTGGCTCTGTATTCATGCAGAGACACAGAGGCCCTCGGTGTGATCTGTCCCGGATGCTCGGGACTGGTGGTCCAACTAAAGTCGTTCGGGCGATGTGAAGCGTGCAAAGAGTTTCTTTTTGAGGTCGAATCATCCACAGTAAGGCCCCGGGCCCTTCGCCTCAACTGCATCACAGGAACCGCCACTCCGGAGGGAGAGATCCAGGCCATTGAGGAGGTCCCCGTACGCGCTGACCAACCAGAGACGGAAAGAGAGAAATCCGAGGGCTCTGCTTCGGTCACCACAGATTCCCTGCTGCCACCTCCGAAGAGGAAAGTCGGCCTGGTACAGGCATCCTATGGTCGTGGTCGAGCTTCTCCCCGCCGCTTGCCTGGCCTAGATGGCGCCGGTAGAGCAGAGAGTCCCGGACATCCCAGTTCTTCAGAAGGTCCAGGTGAGCTAGGGGCTGGGACTGTGGTGTTGGTTGGAGGTGTCGGGAGTCCACAGTCGGTGGAGACCGCAAGGGAGGGTAGCCTTCCGTCTACTAGAGACTACCTTCCCGCCGAGATGTATGACACCTCCGACCTAGAGTCGTTGTCAGACTGTGGTGATGACAGAGAAATAGACGAACTGTTTCACCGGAAGGGCTGGGACAGACGCCCACTACCTGTGCTGTGTAAACCGCAGGATTCCCCCATGTCCATAGAAGACAGTACGCTCCGGGCGCAGGCCCCGGAGTTCCCGAGGAAATCTAGTCCTCCGACCGACCTTCCACTTTCAACCACATCACCCGCTCCGATAGTGGGGACGCAGCGTGCTTCGTTGCGGGCACCAAAGGCAAAGCAACTCGAGATGGTGAAGGTACCTCGGCACCCGGAGGCCATCGTACAGCCAGGAGAAGGCGAGCGAGATGTGATGCCACCTCTAGCCAGATTGCAGAGACTTTTCTCCCAAAGAGTCGCCCGTGAATATGGGTGGGAGTACCCCTACTTGCCTCGGGACTTATTGTATGAAGTCGAAGTTTTGCGACAAAGGTGGTACGACGAGTTTGTATGGGAAAAGCTCAAAGTGCCTCATGCCCGGCGATACCTGTCGTGTTCGCCGCCTGTATCTAAAAAGTTTAGAGACTGTAGAGCTGATTGGAGACTGGGGCGCCATATTCATGCCGATAAGGTGCTCATCTGCAGGAAAGGAGAGGATGTCGAATATTTGGTGGAAGTGTTTGACAAGCACCTGAAGCCCCTATTTTTGCCGGATCCAAGGTTTTACTTGTAGGAGAAGTGAGCTCCTATTTTGTTTGCTGTTGAACTTTCTGGAAGGAACATTCCCAGACGCTCAGAACTGCGCCCTACTTTTGTTTTGATTTGGGCTTTTCTTTCACTCACTGGAGACTTGGGAGCTGTTGTTTTTCTCCCTCTTCTTCATGTGCCAAAGGCAGAGACTCTGGGGGTAAAAGTTAGCGTAGAAAAGCAGGAAGAGGGAGGATCTCGGCAAGTGTCATGACCGTGGCGCTGTCAACAGGTGGCAGTGTTGTGCAACGACTGTTTGAAAATTTTACACATGCATCACTTTGCTTATTGGAGTGAGTGGGTCTCTCGGCTGACAGACCTATTCATTCCAAGTTAACACAGATTGTTAGGATGTTGTTTTTGTTCCCCTTCTGCAGGAGATTCATCGGTCAAGACTACTGAGTATGGGGTGGTTCTTAGACAGTGATGGGAGGGATTGTACATGTGTACAGAATAGATGTTTTATGCAAAAGTTTATCGTTTTATATTTTTCCTTTCCCTTTTGAGCAGGTCTTGGCACACTTAGTATTCACAGATTTGGGGACAGCCTCAGGGGCTTGCTCCATGTCACCACTCCATGGGAGACATGGGTGTGCACCTGACGCTGGGGACCAGCGTCAAATCACAAGGGGGAGTGTGTAGCGGGGTCTTCAGATTTAGTGGGATACACCTGGGGGTAGTGTGACCCAGGTGTGTAATTATGTCAGGGTTTAGACCCCTTTTTGTTATTCGTGGAGGATTGGGGGATGTAATATTCTCCTTTGCCTGTGGGTGGCAGAGTACCTACAGGCTTCAGGTAGAATCATCACCATAGTGCTACCTTTTTTTGTTCCTTCCTGGAGATGGTACGGCTGGGGCGGTGAACCCGCCGTGGTGTTGATGGGAGGAGATAAAAGGGGAGACGCCCTCGCCACAAGGTCTTCGGGGATCATCTCGTCACGCACCCAGGCACCTTCGGCTTGGGTGCGGGCGGTTCAAGGTTCTGGCCTAGGCGCCTTCAGCCTGGGATGAGGTACTATTGAGGAGGCCTGGGACCCAGTGGCTCCGACTGGATCCCGCAAGGGTGAAGTGATTCCAGGGTGCCCCTTGCGAGGGGACCCGCATCTGAGGTGAGGAGGCTGGGGGAGGTCACCCGTCCGAAGATTTCGGTGCAGCGTCAACCCGGTTACGGATGGGCCTCCGGTAACTCTCTTGGATGACATCTTCCCCTGATAAGGGCTGCAACGCAGCGGAGGTATTCGAATTAAGACTCCTGCAACCCTTGGTCATAGCACAGGGGGTGTAGGGACCCAGATCAGTATAGTGCCTCGACCTGCTCATCCCACCGTATCCTGCCATCGCATTGCCTGTATGTGGAGATACGAAATAAAACCAACAGTTGGACTGTGATCGGTGTATGGACTCTGTTAATGGGAGCAAAGGGTAGTTTGGTGGTTTTCTGCACAACAGACTCGGTACATGCCCAAGACACACCGGCCCGAGGAAACATCAGATATTGGCCTTCACCTCACCCACAGTTATGGGGAGGACATGGGCCGTAGCGCACCTCACTCTGTCGCGTGACATACCCCTAGCTAAAGAGGACGGGGTGAGGGGGATGCTACAATAGTAATAAGCGATCAGTGATTTATAATAGGACTGTTATATTGCGGCAGGCAGTCGTGAACCTTTTGACACTTTTTGGGGACCAATGTCACTAATACAGTGATCAGTGCTAAAAATATGCACTGTCACTGTACTAATGACACTGGCTGGGAATGGGTTAAACATCAGGGGTGATCAAAGCCAGTGTTTGTGCACAGTGTGGAAGGTGCTTTTACTAGGTAAAGGCATGGATTCATGCTTTACAGGAACACAGGATCCATGTCTTCTGTACAGACAGAACAGCAATCTGCCTTCTTTACATAACCAGATCGCCGTTCTGGCTCTCTGCCTAATGATCGTCAGGTGCTGGTGAACATCGATTACGTGGTACCCGCAGATCAGCTTCCGCTGTGTCTACTCACAGCAGCGAGTCACTGGTGGCGGGCATGCACACCCCAGACCCAGAAGTGTTGGATCTCGTACCTAGAATGTGATATGGTGCAGCAGTGCAACCTTGCTGCCGTATATCTATGTTATACTGGCAGCAAGTGGTATAAAACGAAAATGTTTTACAATCAAACTCACACGTAAGAAAAGGGAACTAAATGTTCCAAATGTTATCAATGCTTTAGACCAGTGGTTCTCAACCTGGGGGTCGGGACCCCCTCGGGGGTTGAATGATGATTTTCCAGTGGTCACCGAATCCTGGGCTGTTCCTGAAGCTCGCACCGCTCTCCCAGCCTCGTTGCGGCTGGCCAGCAGGGCTGTCCCTGGGGCTTGTGGCCACCCAGCTGGGCTTTTTCTGGAGCCCGCGGCCGCTCCCACTCAGTCTCTTTGCAGCCACCCATTCAGTTCACGGCATGGCTGGGGGACAGAGACTAGAGGTCAGCTGACTGGTGAGGAATGGGAAGTGGGAGGTGCTGGAGGAGACCCTATCTCCTGATTTTGGCATAGGTGTCACTGCTACGAGACACCACAAAATCAGAAACACAGTGAGTAACACTATCTGTGATTATAGTTGCCATTAAAAATCCCCACTACAGTTCTCAGATCAGCAGATGACCTTGATCAAGAGCACCTAAGTTGGCTGATCAGAACTCCCCCCAGCACTGCCACTGATCCCATTTCCCCCACCAAGGAGTAAGAGAAGGAATAAAAATAAAGAATACATGGAAGGGAGAGGAAAAGAGGGGGAGGATCAGAGAGAAAGGATAAAAAAGACGGCTATAAAGAGGAATGGGGGGGGGACAAGAAATTAGGATAGAGAGAGATACAAGGGAAAGAAAGGAGAACAAAGAAAAAGAGTGCTGCATCCTAAAATGTACCATCAGGGGTTTTGATACGGTATGAGTGGAAGGGACTCAGGGAGCGCTAAATGTCTGTGGGTTAAGAGCGCAAATTACTTGTCTTGCCTTGGGTGTGACAACCCACGCTACGAAAATAATTTTACTGTTAGACGTCCCCACAACTTGGGAAATTTTATCAAGGGGTCACGGCACAAGAAAGGTTGAGAACCACTGCTTTAGACAGCAAACACATCTGATTCAACACAAAAGAGTTCATCAGAGCCACTGTGAAAATAAACTGTAGTTACTGTATATTATGAATAAACATTTGGGTAACCGATGTAATGATTTAAGTAAATATGTTGAATGTGGGAAATGTATACTGAAAGATTATTTAAGTTTTTTACTGCAAAGTATAAGTCCCTCTCCAAGATGGTTGAGAATGTAATTGTCATGACAATCCAAAAGTGACTTTACTTAAATGTATCTGCCAGCTTTGGGTTAATATCGGGCAAAATCATTGATAAATATGCACCTAAAATAAAAACCGTCAATAGTCCTTGAATTTATGTTTCAAAAAGTTGAATTACAAACTAAGGTCTCATTCACATGGGACCAGAACACGGTGAATCAGCTGTTTGATTATGCAGACAGCTGTTTTTTGAGCTGCCGGCTGCTGCATGCAGGCAGCCCATGTAAGTCTATGGAGGAGAAGCAGCTGTACAAACACAGCCACTCCTCCTAATATAACAGGTAGGGATGAGCCAAACTGGTCCTGGGTTTGGTTCAAGCAGTGTTTTGATGCTGAACCTGAACCCCACTGAAATCAATTTGTTGAATCAGATAAATCAAAAATGTCCATTTTCTTGGCTAACTTGGCAAAAGGTTGTAAAAAAAAATAAGTAGCATGGAGGAGGGCACTGCCCTTGGGAACATGTACCAGTACAAAAACAAAATTAAAGAATTACATTTGCAGGGGCAGTGATTTTTTTTTCTTTTTAAAATTTTTAAGCACTTTCCAAAAAAAAATGGTTTTAAATTCCAGCAAATGAAATCTCCCTTCTGGCTTCTATTTAACCACTTCAATCCAGGGCATTTTTACCCCCTTCCTGCCCAGGCCAATTATAGGCTTTCAGTGCTGTAACATTTTGAATGACAATTGCGCGGTCATGCAACACTGTACCCATATGAAATTTTGATAATTTTTTTCCCCCACAAATAGAGCTTTCTTTTGGTGGTATTTGAACACCTCTGCGGGTTTTATTTTTTGCGCTATAAACAAAAAAATAGCGTCAATTTAGAAAAAAAAACTAAATTTTTTTACTTTTTGCTATAATAAATATCCCATTTAACCACTTAACGACCGCCTCCAGTAGATATACGTCGGCAGAATAGCATGGAGAGGCACATACACATACCTGTACGCCCCCTTTAACAACCCGACGTGGGGGTCGCGCGCACGCCGGTGGCGGCGCACTCGTGACCCCGCTACCTTCCCCATGAGTCGGACCGCGGGTCCCGTGGACTCGATTGCCGCAGGGATCCCCTAGATCATCTCACGGAGGGATGGAGCGGGGAGATGTTAGTGTAAACACAACATCTCCCCGCTCGCCTACTGACACTGTCAGCGTTCTCCGCTCTGTGTAATCAGAGCGGAGATCGGTGATGTGTCACTCGTAGCCACGCCCCCTAACAGTAGTAATCACTCCCTTAGGCACACTTAACCCCTTCAGCGCCCCTAGTGGTTAACCCCTTCACTGCCAGTGTCATTTGTACAGTAACCAGTGCATTTTTATAGCGCTGATCGCTGTAAAAATGACAAAGTTCCCAAAAATTTGTCAAAATTGTCCGATGTGTCTGCCATAATGTCGCAGTCATGAAAAAAATCGCTGATCGCCACCATTACTAGTAAAAAAAAATATTAATAAAAATGCCATAAAACTATCCTCTATTTTGTAAACGCTATAACTTTTGCGCAAACCAATCAATAAACGGCGATTGCGATTTTTTTTTTTACCAAAAATATGTAGAAGAATACGTATCAGCCTAAGCTGAGGAAAAAAAATGTTTTTTATATATATTTTTTGGGGATATTTATTATAGCAAAAAGTAAAAAATATTGTTTTATTTTCAAAATTGTCGCTCTATTTTTGTTTATAGCGCAAAAAATGTAAACCGCAGAGGTGATTAAATAGCACCAAAAGAAAGCTCTATTTGTGGGAAAAAAAGGACGTCAATTTTGTTTGGGAGCCACGTCGCACGTGCAATTGTTAGTTAAAGCAACGCAGAGCCGAATCGCAAAAAGGGGCTTGGTCTTTATGCTGCATATTGGTCCGGGGCATAAGTGGTTAAAAAAAAAAAAAAAAAAATTCTTCCTCAGTTTAGGCCAATATGTATTCTACTTCATATTTTTGGTAAAAAAAATCGCAATAAGCGTATATTGGTTTGCGCAAAAGTTATAGCCCCTCCAAAATAAGGGATAGATTTATGACATGTTTATTTTTTTTACTAGTAGTGGCGGCGATCTGCGATTTTTATCATGACTGTGACATTGCAGCGGACATATCAGACACCTTTGACACTATTTTGGGACCATACAGCGATCAGTGCTATAAAAATGCACTTATTACTGTATAAATGTCACTGGCAGGGAAGGGGTTAACACTAGGGGGCGATCAAGGGGTTAATAGTGTTACCTAGGGAGTGATTCTAACTGTAGGGGGAGGGGACTCACAAGGGGATGAGACCGATCGGTGTTCCTCTGTAATGGGAACACACCATCGGTCTCTTCTCACTTGACAGGTCGTGGATCTGTGTGTTTACACACACAGAGCCACGTCCCTGCTGTGTGACAGGCAATAGCGGGTGCCCGGTGGACATCGCGGCCGCCGGGCACGCGCATCGGCTCCCGAATGACGTGGCGCGTGTGCGCCCCCTAGAGGCCCGGGAAGCCAAAGACGTCATATGACGGCGGCCCGTAGGTTCAGAGGGTTCCTGTCATCGTCATATGACTATACCTTAGAAGGTTCCCCCAGGGAGTTATTTTAACGTAAAAGGAAAACTCCACGTTAATAAAAATTAATGCAATGCAACATTTAGTGATGATGAAATCATGGAATCCCTTTAACATAATATAATCTAAATGTTTGACTCATCAAACTGGTCTACACTGTTTACAGATATTAAAACTGAACACACTCCTGCCATTCTTTCTACAATGGAAATCAAATACTTTTTAGAAAGTTCTACCCCATATGGCTGAGGGGAGAAGCACAAAAGCGCCACTCTAAGTGCAGTAGTAACAGTAAATTTTAATGGATAAAATGAAGAGGGAGCATGTATGTACTCACAAACGTGGAGTTAAAAGTGGACATATAAGATGGAGGAGTCCATATTCTTTCTCAGGAAGAACGGCGGTGCGGAACCGATGGCGCCGGTAGCAGCCGGCGCTTGCTGGGCCGCGATTCGACTGATGCAGGGAGGAACGGAGCCAGGGATGGAGAGATCCTCAGCGGGCGTAGAGGCCCTGCTGCGAGCCATGACTCGCGGTGAACTTCCGAGTTGCTGGGAGATCAATGTGTTCCGGGTGACTGGAGAACCAATGGGTAAGCGCTTTCGGAGCATGCGCTCCTTCATCAGACCAGGTCATTCACTGTTCAATTAAACCAATTAATTATTTACTGATTTTAACCCAAATGAGATTCAGTGTCATTGATTCTGCACAGTCACACTCATGCAACATCAGATGGAAAGGCATAAAATCTCACATGTAAAACGGCTATTATCGTGTATGTGAATCGGTCAGCAATAACTCTTGATGGTTTTATACAGTGTTTAAGCACTAGAAGGGTTAACTGTCACTTTTTTAAGGAAAGCCAGGCAAGTGGGATGTATCCCCATATTTAAAAAAAAACTGTGACGGCTGAAATTCAAACTACCAGTATGTATGGGAAGGCTGAATGTACCCAGGTTTATTGATCAATCAATTTGGGTACAACTAGCCTGCTGGATTTTACATGCGATTATTGCAAGCAGCTGTTATAGCCTTTAGCAATAATCACCTGGTCTTCTCCCGGTATGGATGGCTTCTGATGCCCCTCCACCAGGAGAACACAATAGAAATTTCTTTCCTGAAACCCATGGTTGAAAGAAAAAAAATTGTAATGTCTATAGCCAGCCTAAAGTTTCTTTTTTTTCTAAATGTACATCAGAATATAAAACAAATGAAATGAAACTGGTCATACTGATCCACATCTGATAATGGTCAGAGAATAACATAATAAAACAGATTATAACAATGGAAACAAAACAAAGAGCAACACCCAAGCACAGAGCCTGTACACAAGGTGAATGACATCCTTTACGTGGCCCTTCTGTATTTACATTTCCTTTGTTTGAAGAACCTATTTGGGCATCTGACATGAATAATACAAATTTGTTTTGGTACAATGGGGACTTTGGTGGTTCTTTGTCCACACCACAAATACAGGGCCACTAAATATAAATAGACATTCATTCACAGAATACAATGATTAGTGAAATTATTATTAGAAAACATTCATCATAGTTTTTATTTTCTATCTCTCATGCAATATAAGTAGACAAATCCACCCATCAACAAGCCAAACTATCTTCAGATTCCTGCTGAGTTCTATATTAAACAGCCAAGCATGCATTTAGACAAACTGCTACTCCAAGTGGGTCCACGTCACTGTCCTCCACAATTATTAAGTATTCAGATGCTAGCCTAGTTCATCCAACTGTGCACAATATACCATCCAAAAATCTTTATTGAGGTAGTAAAAGCTTTCCAATATAAGACTTTGAACCCGTGAGGACACAGAAAATTAATGTGTTCCATGCTATCTCAGTGCATTTTTTTGGATGTTATATTGCGCTAAGCATACCGTACATACTCAAATATAAGATGAGATTTTCAGCTCTTTTTTTGGGCTGAAAGTCCCCCCCCCCTCGGCTTATACTCGAGTCAGCGAAATTTTTACATTGGAAATAGTACCTGTAAAGAAGTTGCGGCTGCGGCGTCCATCGTTCAAATTCCGCGGTCTCTTCCTGTTCCTTCTGTGATAGGCGATTCTCATCAGACACTCTCCGCCTATCACGAACGTTCTCTCATCCTCAGTTTCCCAGCAGACGTCTGTGATTGGCGGAACACCCAACACAGGGTGTTAGGAAACAGTGAGGATAGGAAACAGTGAGGATAGGAAACAGTGAGCTAGGAAACAGTGAGGATAGGAACAGTAAGGATGGGAACAGTGAGGATAGGGAACAGTGAGGATAGGAACAGTAAGGATGGGAACAGTGAGGATAGGGAACAGTGAGGATGGGAACAGTAAGGATGGGAACAGTGAGGATAGGAACAGTAAGGATAGGAACAGTAAGGATGGGAACAGTGAGGATAGGAACAGTAAGGATGGGAACAGTAAGGATGGGAACAGTGAGGCATTGTTGACCCTCGGCTTATACTCGAGTCAGTAAGTTTTCCCAGTTTTTTGTGGCAACATTAGGTACCTCGGCTTATACTCAAGTTGGCTTATACTCGAGTATATACGGTACATGTTTAGTTCAAACAAATTTCAAACAGACTTCTTTTTCTGCGGGAAAATATTAAAGTATTCTGCATAGTGCCTACAAGACAATCTAATATATTAAGTTAAATTCATAAAGCTTTAAACAAGGGTGAGAATATTTATATTCAGCCTTGTGACTGTAATTTTGACTTCCCATTGGTCACAGCTGAAAATAACTTTTTGAAAATCAGGATCCTTCTCTTGTTTTTTTTCCCTCTGATTTGAACCTATATTTTTGAGCATCTAATGTTGCACTGTAAAATATATTGCTCTGTTCTTGGTGTCCATTGTGTCACTAGAAGCTTTGCCCCTGTAAATCCCAGTTACTTTACACATGAACATATCAAAAAAATATATTGTGTTTTACGTAAACAGCATAGTTTTTATTAAAAATCCTCAGCGGAGGAAAATATATTTTTATTAAAGTCTTATTCTGTGCTGCTGGTAAATTTACTAAATAAGTGGGGCCCCTTCCTGCCACTCCACCTGCAATGCATAAGTATGTCATGTGGAGGTGACAGCACAGGATTAAATGTACTCCCTGTGCCCCCCCCACCATGTAACCAGGGTTTTCTGCGCCCATTGTAGCACCCGGTACACATCCGCGTGCACACCCTGGGCTTGTATTTGCATTTGTGCAGGTGTGCGGGGCAACGGGTTTCGACAATTTTTTTATTTTAATATAGTTTATTATGTTTTTTTTACTTTTTTCTTTTAATTTTTACTTGATTTCTATCACAGGGGGTTAATAAACCCCTATGTGATAGCATTTGGCAGGTGACAGGTACTCTTTATGGAGACAGAAGGGGTCTAATAGATCCCAATTTCTCCCCTTCCCACCATCTAACCAAGCACAGATTGGCTTGGTTAGGTGTGTCCCCTGGCTGTACTGGTCAGGAAAGGGTGCATAAGAACCTGGAAGTGATATCACTTTGTTATCATTCATTGTTTGCATGTGAGATCGAGGCATGGATTTGCCCTGGTTTCACTGCAATCTCTCCCCCCCCACCAAGGGCAGTTATGTTCCCAGCTCTGGTAAGCGCGGGACAGCCTGGGAACCATGGGAGGAGGGGGACCGTTGGCAGAAGGGGGAGGCACCACGCTGCCAGCTGTGTGAAAGTGATCGGTAGCTATGGAGCTTCCACATCACTTTCAATATAAAGCCGGTCGTTGGCTAAACAAAACCTGCACAAGCTGGTTGCTCCTTAAGTACCCATCAGCTTGTGATTAAATGTTCACTCTTTGAATGTACATAGTACGCCCAAAGAGCTGAACTGGTTATAGACAAAGTATAATAGCAGCCCGGAGTGGGAATATAAGAGAAGAAATAACACAGAATGAAAGTACCAAGTATACTATATAACATAAAAATTGTAAAATCATAAATGTCTACAAGTATCTGTATAACTTCTACAGCTTCCTCTGTCATTGATATTAAAATCACAGTATTGTCTCTTATAAATGCTAATGATATGTACAAACCATGGATTTTATATTTACATTCCTTCCTATTGTCTTCCCTCCAAACATTAAAATGTTAATGAACTTGTCATCTGACTGGAGCAAAAACTTGAATACAAATAAAAAGACAAGTAGACCTTTTAAGCAATTGGACACACACCTTCCATTGTTCTGAATAGATCCTTTTAGCCAATCCAAAGCTGTCTCATGTTAGTGAATGGGGGTGAAGTGAATATAAGGTGAAGCAGAACTCAGACAGGTAAAAGATTACTGGCAGATAAGGAGAACAAGGAGCAGCTGACGGATCCCAATATTACACCATACCAGGTAAGATATAGAACTTTCCATTTACGATTTGTTTTGTTCTTGTACATTTGTATCACAATTTATAGCCCTTGTCATTTGCATCTCGGTGTTACGTTATTTTATTATGTTTAATAATACATTTCCCTAATCATGAAGTCTCACCTTTCAAAAGGAAAGATATAATATTCAAAATGTGTTTTTTTTTTCTATGCAGAAAAATATATTGCCTTTCGATAACTTGTCCAATAGTTCTTTGTAAGCTCATATTTTTTAATGTAGATAATTTATATAATTACATACCTGACGTGCAATTGGTTTATTTGACTATCTGTGAATAGAGATTTTTATGTGCAAATTTTTATAAAAAGCCAAAACATTTCTTTTCATGTTAGATATAATGTGGAAGGGTAGAACCTCCTATCAATTTTGATTGCTGTCAATGAGAGACCATTGTCAAAAAAAAATTTGAAAATAGTGGGAAATCCAAAATGTATGGTAATATTGGAACAGGGGGTCAGGAGAAATCTTCCAATGGGGACAGCTGACAGTGACAATGAAAGTGGCAACTATCTAAGAGACTTTGAAGATATTTGATCTTACTTATTGTTGTATTTTCAATACAGGAAGTGAACAAATTGTATGTAATAAATATACCTTATGGAAATCAGACCAGATAAAAATAAGGGTTCTAGTATTCTCTACTCTATCCAAAGTGAAAAAAATATATAGGTTGGAGTTATGAGGGGACACTCATACATGGACAATCACCTAATGTTAATAAAGTTCCATAGGTTTTGGCATTTAGTAGACACCTTTTGAGTACCCTTGTGTGATTTTGGTTGTACCCCCCCCGTTTTGAAGTTGCACGCCTTCTTATTATCTCCTCCTGTGGTCTACTCTGTGCGTCCCTTTGGGTGTGGCACATGGGATCCACGGATTAATTTGGGGTTCCCCCGGGTTGGACCCTTGAGCTCTCTGGTTTATCCATGTGGGTGGTTGGAATGGTTTGCATTAACGCTAAGTGGTTTTCTGATGAAGCGTTGACCACTTCAGCCCCAGAAGATTTGGCTGCCCAATGACCGGGCCACTTTTTGCGATTCGGCACTTCGTCGCTTTAACTGACAATTGCGCGATCGTGTGACGTTGCACCCAAACAGAATTTACGTTTTTTTTTTACCACAAATAGTGATTTCTTTTGGTGGTATTTGATCATCTCTGAGGTTTTTATTTTTTGCACTATAAACAAAGAGCGAAATTTTGAAAAAAAAAAAGCAATATTTTTTATTTTTTGCTATAATAAATATCCCCAAAAAATATATAAACAAACAATTTTTTTCCTCAGTTTATGCCGATATGTATTCTTCTACATATTTTTGGTAAAAAAATCGCAATAAGCGTATATTGATTGGTTTACGCAAAAGTTATAGCGTCTACAAAATAGGGGATATTTTTATGACGTTTTTATTATAATTTATTTTTTTCTAGTAATGGCAGCGATCTGCGATTTATTTATTTTTTATTGTGACTGCGACATTATGACGGACACTTTTGACACCATTGTCATTTATACAGCGATCAGCGCTATAAAAATGCACTGATTACTGTGTAAATGACACTGGCAGGGAAGGGGTTAACCACTAGACGGCAAGGAAGGGGTTAAGTGTGTCCTAGGGAGTGAGTCTAACTGTGGGGGGCTGGGCTACGAGTGACACAACAGTGATCACTGCTCCCGATCACAGGGAGCAGTAGATCACTGTCCTGTCACTAGGCAGAACAGGGAAATGCCTTGTTTACATAGGTATCTCCCTGTTCTGCAGCTCCGTGACTCGATTGCGGCACACCGCTGGTCACGGAGCTCGTGGTGCCTGTGCACTGCCGGCGGCGCGCACTGGCACGGTGGCAAATTCAGGTACATTGCTTTGCGCAGCTGTGCCATTCTGCCGACGTATATAGTCGTTAGGCGGTCGGCAAGTGGTTAATGTTAATTACATATTTACATATGACTACATTATATTAACCTCCCTAGCGGTAATCCCGAGTCAGGCTCGGGGTGATTTTTTTTATGCTAAAATCGGTAACCCCGAGCCAGACTCGGGCTGCATCGCAGTATCCAGGGGAAGTAACTTACCTTGTTCCCTGGATCCTGCGATGTCCTTCCGCAGTGTGTGCGAGTCGTGTCTCGCTCGATCCTCACTGCCGAGTGCCGAGCTCCGTTCCCTGCGACGTTGCGGCGCACGGGGGCGGAGTTCAGCGCCAAATTCAAAAAAGTTTGTCCCTAGTGGTCTGCCCAGTGTCCTGCATGTACTTTTATAGAATAAAAACTGTTCTTTCTGCCTGGAAACTGGAGATTGTCCATAGCAACCAAAAAGTGTCCCTTTATGTCAAAAGTGATTTTAGACCAGCTAAAAAACAAATGCATTACAATCACTCGCAGAATTGAGCGATAGCGATTTGTGGGGAAATTCATCATCAAACAAAAAATCTAATGACAGCGACAATTCTGCAACTGAGCAAATTTCAGTGTTTTTGATTTGATTACATTATTGAATCATTTTTATTATAAATTACATTATTATTTGTTATAATTATTTATAGTTATTTATTATATTATAATTTATGATTTTGTGTTTCAAACTTTATCATACCCGGGATGTCTACTAGACTCTTGTTTGGTCAGGTTTAAGTAATTACTAAGAATTGCAGGCCTACAATACATAACACCAAATTTCCATGCAAAATAATTGTACCGCTTTTGGTACATAATTCCAGACAGAATCATACCGCCAGGGAGGTTAATTTATTTTTATTTATTTATATTACTTATATTCACCACGCTTATTATGTTCAAATTCCCTGTGCACTGTAAGCTCACTCAGTTAAAAAGCTGTGAAATGACGATACCACAGTCATACTGTTGCTTTTAAAAAAAAGGAGAGAGATGCTGCACATTTAGGCCCCTCGTGTTCCCACTAGCAATGTTTCTAGCGAGATTTACTTCCACGTGTTGTATATAGAGCAGCCCTATGTGCATTTGTCAGATTTGAGCACAGCTTTATCTAGTCTCTGTCATGCAAAAGAAGCTCATGCATCTTTTTGGTTAAGGAGCTTTGTGCGATTTTTTTAAACGTGAGTTTTGACACAATTGCTGTGCAATTCTGTTGTGCGACAATCAAGGCAAAATCCCATTGTGTTTGGGGTGCCATTAACCACTTGATTTTACCCCCTTCATAACCAGGCCATTTTATTCTATTTAGCACTGTGCTACTATAACTGGTAATTGCTCAGTTATGTAATGTTGTAAGCAAACAAAATGTATATGTCGCACACAGATCTTTTTCCCCCTCTTACCTTCTCAAGCAGGAGGATAAGACACACCATGCCACATGCCCATGTCCTCTAGATTATAAAGGACAGACGGTGTTACATACTTGGGTCCCGCAGCGAGTTGCTCCCTTTTTCTGGTTCTCCCCTCTAGGTTATAGAGGCGAGTCTTTACCTTTCCCAATTGAGCAAATTAGGTCAATGTCCACACAACACGTCAACTCAAACGAGAGTTTATTTTATCTTGCTTTCAGTAACCAGAGAGTTGAAGTGAGAAAAAGGGTTAGCAGATAGAAATGGATTCAGGCACACTCTTGGCTTCATTGCCACTCGATCCCGAGTGGGTACAGCTCAATAGCACTATCAGCAGCAATGACTCAGTCCCCTCCAAGGACCAAGTCAAGGAGATCCCTCCTGAACTTGCAACACTCTGCAGAGGCAGTCTGCGAAGCAAGGAATCCTTCCCTCCGACAGGTCACCAGGCCTTTCCCGAGACAGCAATACTTTATCACTCGCCTCCTGTTATGGGACCGATCCTCCCCTGGCTTCCTCTATGTCAGAACTGTCACCCTCACGCGGGTTCCCCGGGACTCCTCTTCGGTTGTAGACCCAGTTAAAGGTACCGGGCCTACCTGGAACTCTGCAGCCTCGGGCCGAAGGTGCCCGAGACTCCTCGGTCAAGATTGAGCGCACCCCCCTCTAAGGGGCAGCTCCCTCCGGGCATGGGCCCTGGGTATCTCTCCCTGAACAATGGCGTCTGCCCCTTATATACCCTCTCCCAGCATGCACAGCAGGCCAGAACCGCCCACCAGCAGCAGCCGAGAGAGGACATCCAATACCCACTCCATCACCTGTGGTTCAACCCCGGGTATAAGTGATAGCACCACCTATACGCCTAAAGGGGAACTGCACACCAGATGACACAGCAGTAAGGCAGAGTCCAAATAATTAGAAGACCTGAGCCAACTATTGCTCTGGTCACCCCTAAATTTAGGTATAGCAGGGTTTGAATTTGGGGACCCGCTACATATAAAAAAAAAATAATCATACATAAGAGCTTTATTTTGGTGATATTTGATCACCACTGGGTTTTTTATCTTTTGTGATATGAATGGAAAAAAAAAGACTTAACATTTTGGAACAATATTTTCTGTTATAAAAGAAACCCAAAATTTCTTAAAAAATTTGGGCCAAAATGTGTTCTGCTACATCTTTGATTTAAAAAATAAATCCCACGTGTATATTGATTGGTTTTGTGAAAGCTATAGTGTCTACAAACTATGGTACAGATGAAATTTGTATTACATTTTTTATACTAGTAATGGCGGTGATCAGCAACTTATAGTGGGCAGCGATCGTTAGTGCGGCAAACAATCTGACACTAAAGCTGAGGGGAACTGATTAACTGACACTGACATCCCCAGTGACACTAATACAGTGATCAGTGCTAAAAAATATACACTGTCCTAATGACACTGGTTGGGAGGGGATTAACATTTAGAGTGATCAAGGGGTTAAATGCGTGCCTAACAATGTTTAGCGTGTGTACTGTGTGCTCTTTTACTTAGCAATGTGCCGGTTTTTAATCCCTGCTCTGCAAAGAGAAGAAAAAACGGCACATCGCTGCTGTATGAAGAAAGTCCTGTGTTGTTTACCAACACATGAGTCTCTTCTGTCATTCTCTCAGCTGATCAGCGGGTCCTGGACTTAATATCAATGGCCGGGACCCACTGATTGGCTTGTGCTGCTGCAAATGACAGCATGGTCTTCTATGCGTGCATGCGCAAGTGTAACCGGATAAAAGACGCAATATAAAGGTGTTTTATGGGGCCTGTATGAGCCAAACTGTCGTAGTAAATTTACTGTGGTGGGTTGGCAAAGTGGTTATGAATGGCATTCAAAAACATGTTGAGGTTTTTGCAGTGATTGCCATGTGATTTGGGATCGTGGACAGAATTACGATTCCAAGTTGTCAAGTGTGAATGGAGCCTTATAATGTGCTGACCTGCCAAAGTCATGTATACCAATGTTCTCTGTACTGCTTTGAGCAGAGAAAAGTCTATAAGCTACAGCAGCCTCCAAGCTGCAGCCTGCATTTTATTATTGAGCCACAACATACAGTTTATAATGGGGTGTAACCTAGCCATTTCAGAATTTTAAAGAAAAGTGGATAGCAAAATCGATTTTCCATTTTAAATTGGCTATAAAGTCGCCACATGAAACAAACTATATTTCTGAAATTGCACCTTTCTCAACACCGTGAATACTTTCAAATTTCTACCCTACTAGTATTCCAATCATTTATATAAATTATATTTATTTTCAATTTCATTGCAGGCAGATTAACGAGAAGAAATTTTGAAAGGGCTTTACAGCAAAGTATGATGGATGGAGCAGGTGAAAAGCCATTTCCTTGCACTGGATGTGACAAATCCTTTACAGCAAAAATTTGTTTAATTAATCAAGTGAGGATTCACACAGGGGAAAAGCCATTTATGTGTTCAGAATGTGACAAGAGCTTCTCACGAAAGGGTCATCTTATTCAGCATCTGAGGATTCACACAGGAGAGAAGCCATACCATTGTTCTGAATGTGATCAAAAGTATTCACAACAAAATTCATTGACTTTACACAAGATGATTCACACAGGAGAGAAGCCGTATCAGTGTACTGAATGTGATAAATATTTCAACAACAAAGCAAACCTCACAAAACATCTGAGGATTCACACAGGAGAGAAGCCTTTCAGATGTTTAGAATGTAACAAGTGCTTTTCAGAAATATCCAGTCTTTATATACATCAGAGGATTCACACAGGAGAGAAGCCTTTCAGATGTTCAGAATGTAACAAGTGCTTCTCAATAATATCCAGTCTTTCTAGACATCAGAGGATTCACACTGGAGAGAAGCCTTTCAGATGTTCAGAATGTAATAAATGTTTTAGAAACAAATCCAACCTGTATGATCACCAGAGGATCCACACGGGAGAGAAGCCATTTAGATGTTCAAAATGTGCAAAGTGCTTCTCACAAAAATCAAATCTGACTCAACACCTGAAAAGACATACATAGGGAAGTCATTTAGATGTTCAGAAAGTGCTTAATACAAAAAGAAAAAATGTTCTTGTGATCAGAAGACTTACAGGAAAGAGGCTTTGTCCTTGTTCTTAACCACTTGACCTCTGGAAGATTTACCCCTCCCCCTTCATGACCAGGCCATTTTTTTTTCAATATGGCACTGCGTTACTTTAACTTACAATTTGTGCTTTTTGTGTGACGCTGTACCAAAAAAAAAAAAAATTTCCTTTTTTTCTCACAAATAGAGATTTCTATGGTTTTTATTTTTGCACTACAAACAAACACAGACCTACAATTTTGAAAAAAGAAAATAATATATTTCACTTTTTGCCAAAAAAACATATCTAATAAGAAAAAATGAAAAAAAAAATGTCATTCAAATTCCAATAAGCGTTTATTGATTGGTTAATGCAAAAGTTAAAGCATCTGCAAACTATGGGATGTTATTTACATTATTTGTTTTTTGTTTTTTTTTGTTTTGTTTATAGTTTTTCCTTTTTAATAGTGTAGCGGGGTCTTCAGATTTAGTGGGATACACCTGGGGGTAGTGTGACCCAGGTGTGTAATTATGTCAGGGTTTAGACCCCTTTTTGTTATTCGTGGAGGATTGGGGGATGTAATATTCTCCTTTGCCTGTGGGTGGCAGAGTACCTACAGGCTTCAGGTAGAATCATCACCATAGTGCTACCCTTTTTTTGTTCCTTCCTGGAGATGGTACGGCTGGGGCGGGGAACCCGCCGTGGTGTTGATGGGAGGAGATAAAAGGGGGAGACGCCCTCGCCACGAGGTCTTCGGGGATCATCTCGTCACGCGCCCAGGCACCTTCGGCCTGGGTGCGGGCGGTTCAAGGTTCCGGCCTAGGCGCCCTAGGCCTGGCCGGAATGAAGCTGGGATTCCATCCCAGGCACCTTCAGCCTGGGATGAGGTACTATTGAGGAGGCCTGGGACCCAGTGACTCCGACTGGGTCCCGCAAGGGTGAAGTGATTCCAGGGTGCCCCTTGCGAGGGGACCCGCATCTGAGGTGAGGAGGCTGGGGGAGGTCACCCGTCCGAAGATTTCGGTGCAGCATCAACCCGGTTACGGATGGGCCTCCGGTAACTCTCTTGGAGGACATCTTCCCCTGATAAGGGCTGCAACGCAGCGGAGGTATTCAAATTAAGACTCCTGCAACCCTTGGTCATAGCACAGGGGGTGTAGGGACCCAGATCAGTATAGTGCCTCGACCTGCTCATCCCACCGTATCCTGCCATCGCATTGCCTGTATGTGGAGATACGAAATAAAACCAACAGTTGGACTGTGATCGGTGTATGGACTCTGTTAATGGGAACAAAGGGTAGTTTGGTGGTTTTCTGCACAACAGACTCGGTACATGCCCAAGACACACCGGCCCGAGGAAACATCAGATATTGGCCTTCACCTCACCCACAGTTATGGGGAGGACATGGGCCGTAGCGCACCTCACTCTGTCGCGTGACATACCCCTAGCTAAAGAGGACGGGGTGAGGGGGATGCTACACGTGGGGGCTCGTACGGGATGCGTGTGTGTCTCAACGATGGAACTGAGAACGTCTGTGTTTGAACTTTGCTGCCCGGAGGAGTTCCGAGCAGGTCGGCCATGTGATTGGCTAAAGTGCATCCCTGCTCGGAGTTGTGGACATGACCCTAAGTCGGGAAAGGCCCACGCGGAGGAGCGTAAAAAGGGAGAGGTCCAGCCGTGTGAAGTACTACATGTGGGGACTGTTAATGCACTGCGCCACGAGGCACCCCGTGACTGCGCGATTTGTGGGCGGAGGCTGGCGAATGCCTGCGAAAACGTGCAAGTCGTGGGAGGAGTCTGGCCACGTGTGGAGATACACGTGGAGACTCCGGCACGTGGTCAGCGCGTGATGGAGCAGCAAGTGGTCGGAATGAATTCAAGCTCTCCGTGGATGCCGGTATCCTACCCTATGAAGATGACTGCATTTGCTGCTCCCCTGACAGACACGGGGATAAGGCTCAGGCCCCGAGGACAGTTGGCTCTGTATTCATGCAGAGACACAGAGGCCCTCGGTGTGATCTGTCCCGGATGCTCGGGACTGGTGGTCCAACTAAAGTCGTTCGGGCGATGTGAAGCGTGCAAAGAGTTTCTTTTTGAGGTCGAATCATCCACAGTAAGGCCCCGGGCCCTTCGCCTCAACTGCATCACAGGAACCGCCACTCCGGAGGGAGAGATCCAGGCCATTGAGGAGGTCCCCGTACGCGCTGACCAACCAGAGACGGAAAGAGAGAAATCCGAGGGCTCTGCTTCGGTCACCACAGATTCCCTGCTGCCACCTCCGAAGAGGAAAGTCGGCCTGGTACAGGCATCCTATGGTCGTGGTCGAGCTTCTCCCCGCCGCTTGCCTGGCCTAGATGGCGCCGGTAGAGCAGAGAGTCCCGGACATCCCAGTTCTTCAGAAGGTCCAGGTGAGCTAGGGGCTGGGACTGTGGTGTTGGTTGGAGGTGTCGGGAGTCCACAGTCGGTGGAGACCGCAAGGGAGGGTAGCCTTCCGTCTACTAGAGACTACCTTCCCGCCGAGATGTATGACACCTCCGACCTAGAGTCGTTGTCAGACTGTGGTGATGACAGAGAAATAGACAAACTGTTTCACCGGAAGGGCTGGGACAGACGCCCACTACCTGTGCTGTGTAAACCGCAGGATTCCCCCATGTCCATAGAAGACAGTACGCTCCGGGCGCAGGCCCCGGAGTTCCCGAGGAAATCTAGTCCTCCGACCGACCTTCCACTTTCAACCACATCACCCGCTCCGATAGTGGGGACGCAGCGTGCTTCGTTGCGGGCACCAAAGGCAAAGCAACTCGAGATGGTGAAGGTACCTCGGCACCCGGAGGCCATCGTACAGCCAGGAGAAGGCGAGCGAGATGTGATGCCACCTCTAGCCAGATTGCAGAGACTTTTCTCCCAAAGAGTCGCCCGTGAATATGGGTGGGAGTACCCCTACTTGCCTCGGGACTTATTGTATGAAGTCGAAGTTTTGCGACAAAGGTGGTACGACGAGTTTGTATGGGAAAAGCTCAAAGTGCCTCATGCCCGGCGATACCTGTCGTGTTCGCCGCCTGTATCTAAAAAGTTTAGAGACTGTAGAGCTGATTGGAGACTGGGGCGCCATATTCATGCCGATAAGGTGCTCATCTGCAGGAAAGGAGAGGATGTCGAATATTTGGTGGAAGTGTTTGACAAGCACCTGAAGCCCCTATTTTTGCCGGATCCAAGGTTTTACTTGTAGGAGAAGTGAGCTCCTATTTTGTTTGCTGTTGAACTTTCTGGAAGGAACATTCCCAGACGCTCAGAACTGCGCCCTACTTTTGTTTTGATTTGGGCTTTTCTTTCACTCACTGGAGACTTGGGAGCTGTTGTTTTTCTCCCTCTTCTTCATGTGCCAAAGGCAGAGACTCTGGGGGTAAAAGTTAGCGTAGAAAAGCAGGAAGAGGGAGGATCTCGGCAAGTGTCATGACCGTGGCGCTGTCAACAGGTGGCAGTGTTGTGCAACGACTGTTTGAAAATTTTACACATGCATCACTTTGCTTATTGGAGTGAGTGGGTCTCTCGGCTGACAGACCTATTCATTCCAAGTTAACACAGATTGTTAGGATGTTGTTTTTGTTCCCCTTCTGCAGGAGATTCATCGGTCAAGACTACTGAGTATGGGGTGGTTCTTAGACAGTGATGGGAGGGATTGTACATGTGTACAGAATAGATGTTTTATGCAAAAGTTTATCGTTTTATATTTTTCCTTTCCCTTTTGAGCAGGTCTTGGCACACTTAGTATTCACAGATTTGGGGACAGCCTCAGGGGCTTGCTCCATGTCACCACTCCATGGGAGACATGGGTGTGCACCTGACGCTGGGGACCAGCGTCAAATCACAAGGGGGAGTGTGTAGCGGGGTCTTCAGATTTAGTGGGATACACCTGGGGGTAGTGTGACCCAGGTGTGTAATTATGTCAGGGTTTAGACCCCTTTTTGTTATTCGTGGAGGATTGGGGGATGTAATATTCTCCTTTGCCTGTGGGTGGCAGAGTACCTACAGGCTTCAGGTAGAATCATCACCATAGTGCTACCTTTTTTTGTTCCTTCCTGGAGATGGTACGGCTGGGGCGGTGAACCCGCCGTGGTGTTGATGGGAGGAGATAAAAGGGGAGACGCCCTCGCCACAAGGTCTTCGGGGATCATCTCGTCACGCACCCAGGCACCTTCGGCTTGGGTGCGGGCGGTTCAAGGTTCTGGCCTAGGCGCCTTCAGCCTGGGATGAGGTACTATTGAGGAGGCCTGGGACCCAGTGGCTCCGACTGGATCCCGCAAGGGTGAAGTGATTCCAGGGTGCCCCTTGCGAGGGGACCCGCATCTGAGGTGAGGAGGCTGGGGGAGGTCACCCGTCCGAAGATTTCGGTGCAGCGTCAACCCGGTTACGGATGGGCCTCCGGTAACTCTCTTGGATGACATCTTCCCCTGATAAGGGCTGCAACGCAGCGGAGGTATTCGAATTAAGACTCCTGCAACCCTTGGTCATAGCACAGGGGGTGTAGGGACCCAGATCAGTATAGTGCCTCGACCTGCTCATCCCACCGTATCCTGCCATCGCATTGCCTGTATGTGGAGATACGAAATAAAACCAACAGTTGGACTGTGATCGGTGTATGGACTCTGTTAATGGGAGCAAAGGGTAGTTTGGTGGTTTTCTGCACAACAGACTCGGTACATGCCCAAGACACACCGGCCCGAGGAAACATCAGATATTGGCCTTCACCTCACCCACAGTTATGGGGAGGACATGGGCCGTAGCGCACCTCACTCTGTCGCGTGACATACCCCTAGCTAAAGAGGACGGGGTGAGGGGGATGCTACAATAGTAATAAGCGATCAGTGATTTATAATAGGACTGTTATATTGCGGCAGGCAGTCGTGAACCTTTTGACACTTTTTGGGGACCAATGTCACTAATACAGTGATCAGTGCTAAAAATATGCACTGTCACTGTACTAATGACACTGGCTGGGAATGGGTTAAACATCAGGGGTGATCAAAGCCAGTGTTTGTGCACAGTGTGGAAGGTGCTTTTACTAGGTAAAGGCATGGATTCATGCTTTACAGGAACACAGGATCCATGTCTTCTGTACAGACAGAACAGCAATCTGCCTTGTTTACATAACCAGATCGCCGTTCTGGCTCTCTGCCTAATGATCGTCAGGTGCTGGTGAACATCGATTACGTGGTACCCGCAGATCAGCTTCCGCTGTGTCTACTCACAGCAGCGAGTCACTGGTGGCGGGCATGCACACCCCAGACCCAGAAGTGTTGGATCTCGTACCTAGAACGTGATATGGTGCAGCAGTGCAACCTTGCTGCCGTATATCTATGTTATACTGGCAGCAAGTGGTATAAAACGAAAATGTTTTACAATCAAACTCACACGTAAGAAAAGGGAACTAAATGTTCCAAATGTTATCAATGCTTTAGACCAGTGGTTCTCAACCTGGGGGTCGGGACCCCCTCGGGGGTTGAATGATGATTTTCCAGTGGTCACCGAATCCTGGGCTGTTCCTGAAGCTCGCACCGCTCTCCCAGCCTCGTTGCGGCTGGCCAGCAGGGCTGTCCCTGGGGCTTGTGGCCACCCAGCTGGGCTTTTTCTGGAGCCCGCGGCCGCTCCCACTCAGTCTCTTTGCAGCCACCCATTCAGTTCACGGCATGGCTGGGGGACAGAGACTAGAGGTCAGCTGACTGGTGAGGAATGGGAAGTGGGAGGTGCTGGAGGAGACCCTATCTCCTGATTTTGGCATAGGTGTCACTGCTACGAGACACCACAAAATCAGAAACACAGTGAGTAACACTATCTGTGATTATAGTTGCCATTAAAAATCCCCACTACAGTTCTCAGATCAGCAGATGACCTTGATCAAGAGCACCTAAGTTGGCTGATCAGAACTCCCCCCAGCACTGCCACTGATCCCATTTCCCCCACCAAGGAGTAAGAGAAGGAATAAAAATAAAGAATACATGGAAGGGAGAGGAAAAGAGGGGGAGGATCAGAGAGAAAGGATAAAAAAGACGGCTATAAAGAGGAATGGGGGGGGGACAAGAAATTAGGATAGAGAGAGATACAAGGGAAAGAAAGGAGAACAAAGAAAAAGAGTGCTGCATCCTAAAATGTACCATCAGGGGTTTTGATACGGTATGAGTGGAAGGGACTCAGGGAGCGCTAAATGTCTGTGGGTTAAGAGCGCAAATTACTTGTCTTGCCTTGGGTGTGACAACCCACGCTACGAAAATAATTTTACTGTTAGACGTCCCCACAACTTGGGAAATTTTATCAAGGGGTCACGGCACAAGAAAGGTTGAGAACCACTGCTTTAGACAGCAAACACATCTGATTCAACACAAAAGAGTTCATCAGAGCCACTGTGAAAATAAACTGTAGTTACTGTATATTATGAATAAACATTTGGGTAACCGATGTAATGATTTAAGTAAATATGTTGAATGTGGGAAATGTATACTGAAAGATTATTTAAGTTTTTTACTGCAAAGTATAAGTCCCTCTCCAAGATGGTTGAGAATGTAATTGTCATGACAATCCAAAAGTGACTTTACTTAAATGTATCTGCCAGCTTTGGGTTAATATCGGGCAAAATCATTGATAAATATGCACCTAAAATAAAAACCGTCAATAGTCCTTGAATTTATGTTTCAAAAAGTTGAATTACAAACTAAGGTCTCATTCACATGGGACCAGAACACGGTGAATCAGCTGTTTGATTATGCAGACAGCTGTTTTTTGAGCTGCCGGCTGCTGCATGCAGGCAGCCCATGTAAGTCTATGGAGGAGAAGCAGCTGTACAAACACAGCCACTCCTCCTAATATAACAGGTAGGGATGAGCCAAACTGGTCCTGGGTTTGGTTCAAGCAGTGTTTTGATGCTGAACCTGAACCCCACTGAAATCAATTTGTTGAATCAGATAAATCAAAAATGTCCATTTTCTTGGCTAACTTGGCAAAAGGTTGTAAAAAAAAATAAGTAGCATGGAGGAGGGCACTGCCCTTGGGAACATGTACCAGTACAAAAACAAAATTAAAGAATTACATTTGCAGGGGCAGTGATTTTTTTTTCTTTTTAAAATTTTTAAGCACTTTCCAAAAAAAAAAATGGTTTTAAATTCCAGCAAATGAAATCTCCCTTCTGGCTTCTATTTAACCACTTCAATCCAGGGCATTTTTACCCCCTTCCTGCCCAGGCCAATTATAGGCTTTCAGTGCTGTAACATTTTGAATGACAATTGCGCGGTCATGCAACACTGTACCCATATGAAATTTTGATAATTTTTTTCCCCCACAAATAGAGCTTTCTTTTGGTGGTATTTGAACACCTCTGCGGGTTTTATTTTTTGCGCTATAAACAAAAAAATAGCGTCAATTTAGAAAAAAAAACACAATTTTTTTACTTTTTGCTATAATAAATATCCCATTTAACCACTTAACGACCGCCTCCAGTAGATATACGTCGGCAGAATAGCATGGAGAGGCACATACACATACCTGTACGCCCCCTTTAACAACCCGACGTGGGGGTCGCGCGCACGCCGGCGGCGGCGCACTCGTGACCCCGCTACCTTCCCCATGAGTCGGACCGCGGGTCCCGTGGACTCGATTGCCGCAGGGATCCCCTAGATCATCTCACGGAGGGATGGAGCGGGGAGATGTTAGTGTAAACACAACATCTCCCCGCTCGCCTACTGACACTGTCAGCGTTCTCCGCTCTGTGTAATCAGAGCGGAGATCGGTGATGTGTCACTCGTAGCCACGCCCCCTAACAGTAGTAATCACTCCCTTAGGCACACTTAACCCCTTCAGCGCCCCTAGTGGTTAACCCCTTCACTGCCAGTGTCATTTGTACAGTAACCAGTGCATTTTTATAGCGCTGATCGCTGTAAAAATGACAAAGTTCCCAAAAATGTGTCAAAATTGTCCGATGTGTCTGCCATAATGTCGCAGTCATGAAAAAAATCGCTGATCGCCACCATTACTAGTAAAAAAAAATATTAATAAAAATGCCATAAAACTATCCTCTATTTTGTAAACGCTATAACTTTTGCGCAAACCAATCAATAAACGGCGATTGCGATTTTTTTTTTTACCAAAAATATGTAGAAGAATACGTATCGGCCTAAGCTGAGGAAAAAAAATGTTTTTTATATATATTTTTGGGGGATATTTATTATAGCAAAAAGTAAAAAATATTGTTTTATTTTCAAAATTGTCGCTCTATTTTTGTTTATAGCGCAAAAAATGTAAACCGCAGAGGTGATTAAATAGCACCAAAAGAAAGCTCTATTTGTGGGAAAAAAAGGACGTCAATTTTGTTTGGGAGCCACGTCGCACGTGCAATTGTTAGTTAAAGCAACGCAGAGCCGAATCGCAAAAAGGGGCTTGGTCTTTATGCTGCATATTGGTCCGGGGCATAAGTGGTTAAAAAAAAAAAAAAAAAAATTTCTTCCTCAGTTTAGGCCAATATGTATTCTACTTCATATTTTTGGTAAAAAAAATCGCAATAAGCGTATATTGGTTTGCGCAAAAGTTATAGCCCCTCCAAAATAAGGGATAGATTTATGACATGTTTATTTTTTTTACTAGTAGTGGCGGCGATCTGCGATTTTTATCATGACTGTGACATTGCAGCGGACATATCAGACACCTTTGACACTATTTTGGGACCATACAGCGATCAGTGCTATAAAAATGCACTTATTACTGTATAAATGTCACTGGCAGGGAAGGGGTTAACACTAGGGGGCGATCAAGGGGTTAATAGTGTTACCTAGGGAGTGATTCTAACTGTAGGGGGAGGGGACTCACAAGGGGATGAGACCGATCGGTGTTCCTCTGTAATGGGAACACACCATCGGTCTCTTCTCACTTGACAGGTCGTGGATCTGTGTGTTTACACACACAGAGCCACGTCCCTGCTGTGTGACAGGCAATAGCGGGTGCCCGGTGGACATCGCGGACGCCGGGCACGCGCATCGGCTCCCGAATGACGTGGCGCGTGTGCGCCCCCTAGAGGCCCGGGAAGCCAAAGACGTCATATGACGGCGGCCCGTAGGTTCAGAGGGTTCCTGTCATCGTCATATGACTATACCTTAGAAGGTTCCCCCAGGGAGTTATTTTAACGTAAAAGGAAAACTCCACGTTAATAAAAATTAATGCAATGCAACATTTAGTGATGATGAAATCATGGAATCCCTTTAACATAATATAATCTAAATGTTTGACTCATCAAACTGGTCTACACTGTTTACAGATATTAAAACTGAACACACTCCTGCCATTCTTTCTACAATGGAAATCAAATACTTTTTAGAAAGTTCTACCCCATATGGCTGAGGGGAGAAGCACAAAAGCGCCACTCTAAGTGCAGTAGTAACAGTAAATTTTAATGGATAAAATGAAGAGGGAGCATGTATGTACTCACAAACGTGGAGTTAAAAGTGGACATATAAGATGGAGGAGTCCATATTCTTTCTCAGGAAGAACGGCGGTGCGGAACCGATGGCGCCGGTAGCAGCCGGCGCTTGCTGGGCCGCGATTCGACTGATGCAGGGAGGAACGGAGCCAGGGATGGAGAGATCCTCAGCGGGCGTAGAGGCCGTGCTGCGAGCCATGACTTGTGGTGAACTTCCGAGTTGCTGGGAGATCAATGTGTTCCGGGTGACTGGAGAACCAATGGGTAAGCGCTTTCAGAGCATGCGCTCCTTCATCAGACCAGGTCATTCACTGTTCAATTAAACCAATTAATTATTTACTGATTTTAACCCAAATGAGATTCAGTGTCATTGATTCTGCACAGTCACACTCATGCAACATCAGATGGAAAGGCATAAAATCTCACATGTAAAACGGCTATTATCGTGTATGTGAATCGGTCAGCAATAACTCTTGATGGTTTTATACAGTGTTTAAGCACTAGAAGGGTTAACTGTCACTTTTTTAAGGAAAGCCAGGCAAGTGGGATGTATCCCCATATTTAAAAAAAAACTGTGACGGCTGAAATTCAAACTACCAGTATGTATGGGAAGGCTGAATGTACCCAGGTTTATTGATCAATCAATTTGGGTACAACTAGCCTGCTGGATTTTACATGCGATTATTGCAAGCAGCTGTTATAGCCTTTAGCAATAATCACCTGGTCTTCTCCCGGTATGGATGGCTTCTGATGCCCCTCCACCAGGAGAACACAATAGAAATTTCTTTCCTGAAACCCATGGTTGAAAGAAAAAAAATTGTAATGTCTATAGCCAGCCTAAAGTTTCTTTTTTTTCTAAATGTACATCAGAATATAAAACAAATGAAATGAAACTGGTCATACTGATCCACATCTGATAATGGTCAGAGAATAACATAATAAAACAGATTATAACAATGGAAACAAAACAAAGAGCAACACCCAAGCACAGAGCCTGTACACAAGGTGAATGACATCCTTTACGTGGCCCTTCTGTATTTACATTTCCTTTGTTTGAAGAACCTATTTGGGCATCTGACATGAATAATACAAATTTGTTTTGGTACAATGGGGACTTTGGTGGTTCTTTGTCCACACCACAAATACAGGGCCACTAAATATAAATAGACATTCATTCACAGAATACAATGATTAGTGAAATTATTATTAGAAAACATTCATCATAGTTTTTATTTTCTATCTCTCATGCAATATAAGTAGACAAATCCACCCATCAACAAGCCAAACTATCTTCAGATTCCTGCTGAGTTCTATATTAAACAGCCAAGCATGCATTTAGACAAACTGCTACTCCAAGTGGGTCCACGTCACTGTCCTCCACAATTATTAAGTATTCAGATGCTAGCCTAGTTCATCCAACTGTGCACAATATACCATCCAAAAATCTTTATTGAGGTAGTAAAAGCTTTCCAATATAAGACTTTGAACCCGTGAGGACACAGAAAATTAATGTGTTCCATGCTATCTCAGTGCATTTTTTTGGATGTTATATTGCGCTAAGCATACCGTACATACTCAAATATAAGACGAGATTTTCAGCTCTTTTTTTGGGCTGAAAGTCCCCCCCCCCTCGGCTTATACTCGAGTCAGCGAACTTTTTACATTGGAAATAGTACCTGTAAAGAAGTTGCGGCTGCGGCGTCCATCGTTCAAATTCCGCGGTCTCTTCCTGTTCCTTCTGTGATAGGCGATTCTCATCAGACACTCTCCGCCTATCACGAACGTTCTCTCATCCTCAGTTTCCCAGCAGACGTCTGTGATTGGCGGAACACCCAACACAGGGTGTTAGGAAACAGTGAGGATAGGAAACAGTGAGGATAGGAAACAGTGAGCTAGGAAACAGTGAGGATAGGAACAGTAAGGATGGGAACAGTGAGGATAGGGAACAGTGAGGATAGGAACAGTAAGGATGGGAACAGTGAGGATAGGGAACAGTGAGGATGGGAACAGTAAGGATGGGAACAGTGAGGATAGGAACAGTAAGGATAGGAACAGTAAGGATGGGAACAGTGAGGATAGGAACAGTAAGGATGGGAACAGTAAGGATGGGAACAGTGAGGCATTGTTGACCCTCGGCTTATACTCGAGTCAGTAAGTTTTCCCAGTTTTTTGTGGCAACATTAGGTACCTCGGCTTATACTCAAGTTGGCTTATACTCGAGTATATACGGTACATGTTTAGTTCAAACAAATTTCAAACAGACTTCTTTTTCTGCGGGAAAATATTAAAGTATTCTGCATAGTGCCTACAAGACAATCTAATATATTAAGTTAAATTCATAAAGCTTTAAACAAGGGTGAGAATATTTATATTCAGCCTTGTGACTGTAATTTTGACTTCCCATTGGTCACAGCTGAAAATAACTTTTTGAAAATCAGGATCCTTCTCTTGTTTTTTTTCCCTCTGATTTGAACCTATATTTTTGAGCATCTAATGTTGCACTGTAAAATATATTGCTCTGTTCTTGGTGTCCATTGTGTCACTAGAAGCTTTGCCCCTGTAAATCCCAGTTACTTTACACATGAACATATCAAAAAAATATATTGTGTTTTACGTAAACAGCATAGTTTTTATTAAAAATCCTCAGCGGAGGAAAATATATTTTTATTAAAGTCTTATTCTGTGCTGCTGGTAAATTTACTAAATAAGTGGGGCCCCTTCCTGCCACTCCACCTGCAATGCATAAGTATGTCATGTGGAGGTGACAGCACAGGATTAAATGTACTCCCTGTGCCCCCCCACCATGTAACCAGGGTTTTCTGCGCCCATTGTAGCACCCGGTACACATCCGCGTGCACACCCTGGGCTTGTATTTGCATTTGTGCAGGTGTGCGGGGCAACGGGTTTCGACAATTTTTTTATTTTAATATAGTTTATTATGTTTTTTTTACGTTTTTCTTTTAATTTTTACTTGATTTCTATCACAGGGGGTTAATAAACCCCTATGTGATAGCATTTGGCAGGTGACAGGTACTCTTTATGGAGACAGAAGGGGTCTAATAGATCCCAATTTCTCCCCTTCCCACCATCTAACCAAGCACAGATTGGCTTGGTTAGATGTGTCCCCTGGCTGTACTGGTCAGGAAAGGGTGCATAAGAACCTGGAAGTGATATCACTTTGTTATCATTCATTGTTTGCATGTGAGATCGAGGCATGGATTTGCCCTGGTTTCACTGCAATCTCTCCCCCCCCACCAAGGGCAGTTATGTTCCCAGCTCTGGTAAGCGCGGGACAGCCTGGGAACCATGGGAGGAGGGGGACCGTTGGCAGAAGGGGGAGGCACCACGCTGCCAGCTGTGTGAAAGTGATCGGTAGCTATGGAGCTTCCACATCACTTTCAATATAAAGCCGGTCGTTGGCTAAACAAAACCTGCACAAGCTGGTTGCTCCTTAAGTACCCATCAGCTTGTGATTAAATGTTCACTCTTTGAATGTACATAGTACGCCCAAAGAGCTGAACTGGTTATAGACAAAGTATAATAGCAGCCCGGAGTGGGAATATAAGAGAAGAAATAACACAGAATGAAAGTACCAAGTATACTATATAACATAAAAATTGTAAAATCATAAATGTCTACAAGTATCTGTATAACTTCTACAGCTTCCTCTGTCATTGATATTAAAATCACAGTATTGTCTCTTATAAATGCTAATGATATGTACAAACCATGGATTTTATATTTACATTCCCTCCTATTGTCTTCCCTCCAAACATTAAAATGTTAATGAACTTGTCATCTGACTGGAGCAAAAACTTGAATACAAATAAAAAGACAAGTAGACCTTTTAAGCAATTGGACACACACCTTCCATTGTTCTGAATAGATCCTTTTAGCCAATCCAAAGCTGTCTCATGTTAGTGAATGGGGGTGAAGTGAATATAAGGTGAAGCAGAACTCAGACAGGTAAAAGATTACTGGCAGATAAGGAGAACAAGGAGCAGCTGACGGATCCCAATATTACACCATACCAGGTAAGATATAGAACTTTCCATTTACGATTTGTTTTGTTCTTGTACATTTGTATCACAATTTATAGCCCTTGTCATTTGCATCTCGGTGTTACGTTATTTTATTATGTTTAATAATACATTTCCCTAATCATGAAGTCTCACCTTTCAAAAGGAAAGATATAATATTCAAAATGTGTTTTTTTTTTCTATGCAGAAAAATATATTGCCTTTCGATAACTTGTCCAATAGTTCTTTGTAAGCTCATATTTTTTAATGTAGATAATTTATATAATTACATACCTGACGTGCAATTGGTTTATTTGACTGTCTGTGAATAGAGATTTTTATGTGCAAATTTTTATAAAAAGCCAAAACATTTCTTTTCATGTTAGATATAATGTGGAAGGGTAGAACCTCCTATCAATTTTGATTGCTGTCAATGAGAGACCATTGTCAAAAAAAAATTTGAAAATAGTGGGAAATCCAAAATGTATGGTAATATTGGAACAGGGGGTCAGGAGAAATCTTCCAATGGGGACAGCTGACAGTGACAATGAAAGTGGCAACTATCTAAGAGACTTTGAAGATATTTGATCTTACTTATTGTTGTATTTTCAATACAGGAAGTGAACAAATTGTATGTAATAAATATACCTTATGGAAATCAGACCAGATAAAAATAAGGGTTCTAGTATTCTCTACTCTATCCAAAGTGAAAAAAATATATAGGTTGGAGTTATGAGGGGACACTCATACATGGACAATCACCTAATGTTAATAAAGTTCCATAGGTTTTGGCATTTAGTAGACACCTTTTGAGTACCCTTGTGTGATTTTGGTTGTACCCCCCCCCCGTTTTGAAGTTGCACGCCTTCTTATTATCTCCTCCTGTGGTCTACTCTGTGCGTCCCTTTGGGTGTGGCACATGGGATCCACGGATTAATTTGGGGTTCCCCCGGGTTGGACCCTTGAGCTCTCTGGTTTATCCATGTGGGTGGTTGGAATGGTTTGCATTAACGCTAAGTGGTTTTCTGATGAAGCGTTGACCACTTCAGCCCCAGAAGATTTGGCTGCCCAATGACCGGGCCACTTTTTGCGATTCGGCACTTCGTCGCTTTAACTGACAATTGCGCGATCGTGTGACGTTGCACCCAAACAGAATTTACGTTTTTTTTTTACCACAAATAGTGATTTCTTTTGGTGGTATTTGATCATCTCTGAGGTTTTTATTTTTTGCACTATAAACAAAGAGCGAAATTTTGAAAAAAAAAAAGCAATATTTTTTATTTTTTGCTATAATAAATATCCCCAAAAAATATATAAACAAACAATTTTTTTCCTCAGTTTATGCCGATATGTATTCTTCTACATATTTTTGGTAAAAAAATCGCAATAAGCGTATATTGATTGGTTTACGCAAAAGTTATAGCGTCTACAAAATAGGGGATATTTTTATGACGTTTTTATTATAATTTATTTTTTTCTAGTAATGGCAGCGATCTGCGATTTATTTATTTTTTATTGTGACTGCGACATTATGACGGACACTTTTGACACCATTGTCATTTATACAGCGATCAGCGCTATAAAAATGCACTGATTACTGTGTAAATGACACTGGCAGGGAAGGGGTTAACCACTAGATGGCAAGGAAGGGGTTAAGTGTGTCCTAGGGAGTGAGTCTAACTGTGGGGGGGCTGGGCTACGAGTGACACAACAGTGATCACTGCTCCCGATCACAGGGAGCAGTAGATCACTGTCCTGTCACTAGGCAGAACAGGGAAATGCCTTGTTTACATAGGTATCTCCCTGTTCTGCAGCTCCGTGACTCGATTGCGGCACACCGCTGGTCACGGAGCTCATGGTGCCTGTGCACTGTCGGCGGCGCGCACTGGCACGGTGGCAAATTCAGGTACATTGCTTTGCGCAGCTGTGCCATTCTGCCGACGTATATAGTCGTTAGGCGGTCGGCAAGTGGTTAATGTTAATTACATATTTACATATGACTACATTATATTAACCTCCCTAGCGGTAATCCCGAGTCAGGCTCGGGGTGATTTTTTTTATGCTAAAATCGGTAACCCCGAGCCAGACTCGGCCTGCATCGCAGTATCCAGGGGAAGTAACTTACCTTGTTCCCTGGATCCTGCGATGTCCTTCCGCAGTGTGTGCGAGTCGTGTCTCGCTCGATCCTCACTGCCGAGTGCCGAGCTCCGTTCCCTGCGACGTTGCGGCGCACGGGGGCGGAGTTCAGCGCCAAATTCAAAAAAGTTTGTCCCTAGTGGTCTGCCCAGTGTCCTGCATGTACTTTTATAGAATAAAAACTGTTCTTTCTGCCTGGAAACTGGAGATTGTCCATAGCAACCAAAAAGTGTCCCTTTATGTCAAAAGTGATTTTAGACCAGCTAAAAAACAAATGCATTACAATCACTCGCAGAATTGAGCGATAGCGATTTGTGGGGAAATTCATCATCAAACAAAAAATCTAATGACAGCGACAATTCTGCAACTGAGCAAATTTCAGTGTTTTTGATTTGATTACATTATTGAATCATTTTTATTATAATTACATTATTATTTGTTATAATTATTTATAGTTATTTATTATATTATAATTTATGATTTTGTGTTTCAAACTTTATCATACCCGGGATGTCTACTAGACTCTTGTTTGGTCAGGTTTAAGTAATTACTAAGAATTGCAGGCCTACAATACATAACACCAAATTTCCATGCAAAATAATTGTACCTCTTTTGGTACATAATTCCAGACAGAATCATACCGCCAGGGAGGTTAATTTATTTTTATTTATTTATATTACTTATATTCACCACGCTTATTATGTTCAAATTCCCTGTGCACTGTAAGCTCACTCAGTTAAAAAGCTGTGAAATGACGATACCACAGTCATACTGTTGCTTTTAAAAAAAAGGAGAGAGATGCTGCACATTTAGGCCCCTCGTGTTCCCACTAGCAATGTTTCTAGCGAGATTTACTTCCACGTGTTGTATATAGAGCAGCCCTATGTGCATTTGTCAGATTTGAGCACAGCTTTATCTAGTCTCTGTCATGCAAAAGAAGCTCATGCATCTTTTTGGTTAAGGAGCTTTGTGCGATTTTTTTAAACGTGAGTTTTGACACAATTGCTGTGCAATTCTGTTGTGCGACAATCAAGGCAAAATCCCATTGTGTTTGGGGTGCCATTAACCACTTGATTTTACCCCCTTCATAACCAGGCCATTTTATTCTATTTAGCACTGTGCTACTATAACTGGTAATTGCTCAGTTATGTAATGTTGTAAGCAAACAAAATGTATATGTCGCACACAGATCTTTTTCCCCCTCTTACCTTCTCAAGCAGGAGGATAAGTCACACCATGCCACATGCCCATGTCCTCTAGATTATAAAGGACAGACGGTGTTACATACTTGGGTCCCGCAGCGAGTTGCTCCCTTTTTCTGGTTCTCCCCTCTAGGTTATAGAGGCGAGTCTTTACCTTTCCCAATTGAGCAAATTAGGTCAATGTCCACACAACACGTCAACTCAAACGAGAGTTTATTTTATCTTGCTTTCAGTAACCAGAGAGTTGAAGTGAGAAAAAGGGTTAGCAGATAGAAATGGATTCAGGCACACTCTTGGCTTCATTGCCACTCGATCCCGAGTGGGTACAGCTCAATAGCACTATCAGCAGCAATGACTCAGTCCCCTCCAAGGACCAAGTCAAGGAGATCCCTCCTGAACTTGCAACACTCTGCAGAGGCAGTCTGCGAAGCAAGGAATCCTTCCCTCCGACAGGTCACCAGGCCTTTCCCGAGACAGCAATACTTTATCACTCGCCTCCTGTTATGGGACCAATCCTCCCCTGGCTTCCTCTATGTCAGAACTGTCACCCTCACGCGGGTTCCCCGGGACTCCTCTTCGGTTGTAGACCCAGTTAAAGGTACCGGGCCTACCTGGAACTCTGCAGCCTCGGGCCGAAGGTGCCCGAGACTCCTCGGTCAAGATTGAGCGCACCCCCCTCTAAGGGGCAGCTCCCTCCGGGCATGGGCCCTGGGTATCTCTCCCTGAACAATGGCGTCTGCCCCTTATATACCCTCTCCCAGCATGCACAGCAGGCCAGAACCGCCCACCAGCAGCAGCCGAGAGAGGACATCCAATACCCACTCCATCACCTGTGGTTCAACCCCGGGTATAAGTGATAGCACCACCTATACGCCTAAAGGGGAACTGCACACCAGATGACACAGCAGTAAGGCAGAGTCCAAATAATTAGAAGACCTGAGCCAACTATTGCTCTGGTCACCCCTAAATTTAGGTATAGCAGGGTTTGAATTTGGGGACCCGCTACATATAAAAAAAAAATAATCATACATAAGAGCTTTATTTTGGTGATATTTGATCACCACTGGGTTTTTTATCTTTTGTGATATGAATGGAAAAAAAAAGACTTAACATTTTGGAACAATATTTTCTGTTATAAAAGAAACCCAAAATTTCTTAAAAAATTTGGGCCAAAATGTGTTCTGCTACATCTTTGATTTAAAAAATAAATCCCACGTGTATATTGATTGGTTTTGTGAAAGCTATAGTGTCTACAAACTATGGTACAGATGAAATTTGTATTACATTTTTTATACTAGTAATGGCGGTGATCAGCAACTTATAGTGGGCAGCGATCGTTAGTGCGGCAAACAATCTGACACTAAAGCTGAGGGGAACTGATTAACTGACACTGACATCCCCAGTGACACTAATACAGTGATCAGTGCTAAAAAATATACACTGTCCTAATGACACTGGTTGGGAGGGGATTAACATTTAGAGTGATCAAGGGGTTAAATGCGTGCCTAACAATGTTTAGCGTGTGTACTGTGTGCTCTTTTACTTAGCAATGTGCCGGTTTTTAATCCCTGCTCTGCAAAGAGAAGAAAAAACGGCACATCGCTGCTGTATGAAGAAAGTCCTGTGTTGTTTACCAACACATGAGTCTCTTCTGTCATTCTCTCAGCTGATCAGCGGGTCCTGGACTTAATATCAATGGCCGGGACCCACTGATTGGCTTGTGCTGCTGCAAATGACAGCATGGTCTTCTATGCGTGCATGCGCAAGTGTAACCGGATAAAAGACGCAATATAAAGGTGTTTTATGGGGCCTGTATGAGCCAAACTGTCGTAGTAAATTTACTGTGGTGGGTTGGCAAAGTGGTTATGAATGGCATTCAAAAACATGTTGAGGTTTTTGCAGTGATTGCCATGTGATTTGGGATCGTGGACAGAATTACGATTCCAAGTTGTCAAGTGTGAATGGAGCCTTATAATGTGCTGACCTGCCAAAGTCATGTATACCAATGTTCTCTGTACTGCTTTGAGCAGAGAAAAGTCTATAAGCTACAGCAGCCTCCAAGCTGCAGCCTGCATTTTATTATTGAGCCACAACATACAGTTTATAATGGGGTGTAACCTAGCCATTTCAGAATTTTAAAGAAAAGTGGATAGCAAAATCGATTTTCCATTTTAAATTGGCTATAAAGTCGCCACATGAAACAAACTATATTTCTGAAATTGCACCTTTCTCAACACCGTGAATACTTTCAAATTTCTACCCTACTAGTATTCCAATCATTTATATAAATTATATTTATTTTCAATTTCATTGCAGGCAGATTAACGAGAAGAAATTTTGAAAGGGCTTTACAGCAAAGTATGATGGATGGAGCAGGTGAAAAGCCATTTCCTTGCACTGGATGTGACAAATCCTTTACAGCAAAAATTTGTTTAATTAATCAAGTGAGGATTCACACAGGGGAAAAGCCATTTATGTGTTCAGAATGTGACAAGAGCTTCTCACGAAAGGGTCATCTTATTCAGCATCTGAGGATTCACACAGGAGAGAAGCCATACCATTGTTCTGAATGTGATCAAAAGTTTTCACAACAAAATTCATTGACTTTACACAAGATGATTCACACAGGAGAGAAGCCGTATCAGTGTACTGAATGTGATAAATATTTCAACAACAAAGCAAACCTCACAAAACATCTGAGGATTCACACAGGAGAGAAGCCTTTCAGATGTTTAGAATGTAACAAGTGCTTTTCAGAAATATCCAGTCTTTATATACATCAGAGGATTCACACAGGAGAGAAGCCTTTCAGATGTTCAGAATGTAACAAGTGCTTCTCAATAATATCCAGTCTTTCTAGACATCAGAGGATTCACACTGGAGAGAAGCCTTTCAGATGTTCAGAATGTAATAAATGTTTTAGAAACAAATCCAACCTGTATGATCACCAGAGGATCCACACGGGAGAGAAGCCATTTAGATGTTCAAAATGTGCAAAGTGCTTCTCACAAAAATCAAATCTGACTCAACACCTGAAAAGACATACATAGGGAAGTCATTTAGATGTTCAGAAAGTGCTTAATACAAAAAGAAAAAATGTTCTTGTGATCAGAAGACTTACAGGAAAGAGGCTTTGTCCTTGTTCTTAACCACTTGACCTCTGGAAGATTTACCCCTCCCCCTTCATGACCAGGCCATTTTTTTTTCAATATGGCACTGCGTTACTTTAACTTACAATTTGTGCTTTTTGTGTGACGCTGTACCAAAAAAAAAAAAAATTTCCTTTTTTTCTCACAAATAGAGATTTCTATGGTTTTTATTTTTGCACTACAAACAAACACAGACCTACAATTTTGAAAAAAGAAAATAATATATTTCACTTTTTGCCAAAAAAACATATCTAATAAGAAAAAATGAAAAAAAAAATGTCATTCAAATTCCAATAAGCGTTTATTGATTGGTTAATGCAAAAGTTAAAGCATCTGCAAACTATGGGATGTTATTTACATTATTTGTTTTTTGTTTTTTTTTGTTTTGTTTATAGTTTTTCCTTTTTAATAGTGTAGCGGGGTCTTCAGATTTAGTGGGATACACCTGGGGGTAGTGTGACCCAGGTGTGTAATTATGTCAGGGTTTAGACCCCTTTTTGTTATTCGTGGAGGATTGGGGGATGTAATATTCTCCTTTGCCTGTGGGTGGCAGAGTACCTACAGGCTTCAGGTAGAATCATCACCATAGTGCTACCCTTTTTTTGTTCCTTCCTGGAGATGGTACGGCTGGGGCGGGGAACCCGCCGTGGTGTTGATGGGAGGAGATAAAAGGGGGAGACGCCCTCGCCACGAGGTCTTCGGGGATCATCTCGTCACGCGCCCAGGCACCTTCGGCCTGGGTGCGGGCGGTTCAAGGTTCCGGCCTAGGCGCCCTAGGCCTGGCCGGAATGAAGCTGGGATTCCATCCCAGGCACCTTCAGCCTGGGATGAGGTACTATTGAGGAGGCCTGGGACCCAGTGACTCCGACTGGGTCCCGCAAGGGTGAAGTGATTCCAGGGTGCCCCTTGCGAGGGGACCCGCATCTGAGGTGAGGAGGCTGGGGGAGGTCACCCGTCCGAAGATTTCGGTGCAGCATCAACCCGGTTACGGATGGGCCTCTGGTAACTCTCTTGGAGGACATCTTCCCCTGATAAGGGCTGCAACGCAGCGGAGGTATTCAAATTAAGACTCCTGCAACCCTTGGTCATAGCACAGGGGGTGTAGGGACCCAGATCAGTATAGTGCCTCGACCTGCTCATCCCACCGTATCCTGCCATCGCATTGCCTGTATGTGGAGATACGAAATAAAACCAACAGTTGGACTGTGATCGGTGTATGGACTCTGTTAATGGGAACAAAGGGTAGTTTGGTGGTTTTCTGCACAACAGACTCGGTACATGCCCAAGACACACCGGCCCGAGGAAACATCAGATATTGGCCTTCACCTCACCCACAGTTATGGGGAGGACATGGGCCGTAGCGCACCTCACTCTGTCGCGTGACATACCCCTAGCTAAAGAGGACGGGGTGAGGGGGATGCTACAATAGTAATAAGCGATCAGTGATTTATAATAGGACTGTTATATTGCGGCAGGCAGTCGTGAACCTTTTGACACTTTTTGGGGACCAATGTCACTAATACAGTGATCAGTGCTAAAAATATGCACTGTCACTGTACTAATGACACTGGCTGGGAATGGGTTAAACATCAGGGGTGATCAAAGCCAGTGTTTGTGCACAGTGTGGAAGGTGCTTTTACTAGGTAAAGGCATGGATTCATGCTTTACAGGAACACAGGATCCATGTCTTCTGTACAGACAGAACAGCAATCTGCCTTGTTTACATAACCAGATCGCCGTTCTGGCTCTCTGCCTAATGATCGTCAGGTGCTGGTGAACATCGATTACGTGGTACCCGCAGATCAGCTTCCGCTGTGTCTACTCACAGCAGCGAGTCACTGGTGGCGGGCATGCACACCCCAGACCCAGAAGTGTTGGATCTCGTACCTAGAACGTGATATGGTGCAGCAGTGCAACCTTGCTGCCGTATATCTATGTTATACTGGCAGCAAGTGGTATAAAACGAAAATGTTTTACAATCAAACTCACACGTAAGAAAAGGGAACTAAATGTTCCAAATGTTATCAATGCTTTAGACCAGTGGTTCTCAACCTGGGGGTCGGGACCCCCTCGGGGGTTGAATGATGATTTTCCAGTGGTCACCGAATCCTGGGCTGTTCCTGAAGCTCGCACCGCTCTCCCAGCCTCGTTGCGGCTGGCCAGCAGGGCTGTCCCTGGGGCTTGTGGCCACCCAGCTGGGCTTTTTCTGGAGCCCGCGGCCGCTCCCACTCAGTCTCTTTGCAGCCACCCATTCAGTTCACGGCATGGCTGGGGGACAGAGACTAGAGGTCAGCTGACTGGTGAGGAATGGGAAGTGGGAGGTGCTGGAGGAGACCCTATCTCCTGATTTTGGCATAGGTGTCACTGCTACGAGACACCACAAAATCAGAAACACAGTGAGTAACACTATCTGTGATTATAGTTGCCATTAAAAATCCCCACTACAGTTCTCAGATCAGCAGATGACCTTGATCAAGAGCACCTAAGTTGGCTGATCAGAACTCCCCCCAGCACTGCCACTGATCCCATTTCCCCCACCAAGGAGTAAGAGAAGGAATAAAAATAAAGAATACATGGAAGGGAGAGGAAAAGAGGGGGAGGATCAGAGAGAAAGGATAAAAAAGACGGCTATAAAGAGGAATGGGGGGGGGACAAGAAATTAGGATAGAGAGAGATACAAGGGAAAGAAAGGAGAACAAAGAAAAAGAGTGCTGCATCCTAAAATGTACCATCAGGGGTTTTGATACGGTATGAGTGGAAGGGACTCAGGGAGCGCTAAATGTCTGTGGGTTAAGAGCGCAAATTACTTGTCTTGCCTTGGGTGTGACAACCCACGCTACGAAAATAATTTTACTGTTAGACGTCCCCACAACTTGGGAAATTTTATCAAGGGGTCACGGCACAAGAAAGGTTGAGAACCACTGCTTTAGACAGCAAACACATCTGATTCAACACAAAAGAGTTCATCAGAGCCACTGTGAAAATAAACTGTAGTTACTGTATATTATGAATAAACATTTGGGTAACCGATGTAATGATTTAAGTAAATATGTTGAATGTGGGAAATGTATACTGAAAGATTATTTAAGTTTTTTACTGCAAAGTATAAGTCCCTCTCCAAGATGGTTGAGAATGTAATTGTCATGACAATCCAAAAGTGACTTTACTTAAATGTATCTGCCAGCTTTGGGTTAATATCGGGCAAAATCATTGATAAATATGCACCTAAAATAAAAACCGTCAATAGTCCTTGAATTTATGTTTCAAAAAGTTGAATTACAAACTAAGGTCTCATTCACATGGGACCAGAACACGGTGAATCAGCTGTTTGATTATGCAGACAGCTGTTTTTTGAGCTGCCGGCTGCTGCATGCAGGCAGCCCATGTAAGTCTATGGAGGGGCAGCAGCTGTACAAACACAGCCACTCCTCCTAATATAACAGGTAGGGATGAGCCAAACTGGTCCTGGGTTTGGTTCAAGCAGTGTTTTGATGCTGAACCTGAACCCCACTGAAATCAATTTGTTGAATCAGATAAATCAAAAATGTCCATTTTCTTGGCTAACTTGGCAAAAGGTTGTAAAAAAAAATAAGTAGCATGGAGGAGGGCACTGCCCTTGGGAACATGTACCAGTACAAAAACAAAATTAAAGAATTACATTTGCAGGGGCAGTGATTTTTTTTTCTTTTTAAAATTTTTAAGCACTTTCCAAAAAAAAAATGGTTTTAAATTCCAGCAAATGAAATCTCCCTTCTGGCTTCTATTTAACCACTTCAATCCAGGGCATTTTTACCCCCTTCCTGCCCAGGCCAATTATAGGCTTTCAGTGCTGTAACATTTTGAATGACAATTGCGCGGTCATGCAACACTGTACCCATATGAAATTTTGATAATTTTTTCCCCCCACAAATAGAGCTTTCTTTTGGTGGTATTTGAACACCTCTGCGGGTTTTATTTTTTGCGCTATAAACAAAAAAATAGCGTCAATTTAGAAAAAAAAACACAATTTTTTTACTTTTTGCTATAATAAATATCCCATTTAACCACTTAACGACCGCCTCCAGTAGATATACGTCGGCAGAATAGCATGGAGAGGCACATACACATACCTGTACGCCCCCTTTAACAACCCGACGTGGGGGTCGTGCGCACGCCGGCGGCGGCGCACTCGTGACCCCGCTACCTTCCCCATGAGTCGGACCGCGGGTCCCGTGGACTCGATTGCCGCAGGGATCCCCTAGATCATCTCACGGAGGGATGGAGCGGGGAGATGTTAGTGTAAACACAACATCTCCCCGCTCGCCTACTGACACTGTCAGCGTTCTCCGCTCTGTGTAATCAGAGCGGAGATCGGTGATGTGTCACTCGTAGCCACGCCCCCTAACAGTAGTAATCACTCCCTTAGGCACACTTAACCCCTTCAGCGCCCCTAGTGGTTAACCCCTTCACTGCCAGTGTCATTTGTACAGTAACCAGTGCATTTTTATAGCGCTGATCGCTGTAAAAATGACAAAGTTCCCAAAAATTTGTCAAAATTGTCCGATGTGTCTGCCATAATGTCGCAGTCATGAAAAAAATCGCTGATCGCCACCATTACTAGTAAAAAAAAATATTAATAAAAATGCCATAAAACTATCCTCTATTTTGTAAACGCTATAACTTTTGCGCAAACCAATCAATAAACGGCGATTGCGATTTTTTTTTTTACCAAAAATATGTAGAAGAATACGTATCGGCCTAAGCTGAGGAAAAAAAATGTTTTTTATATATATTTTTTGGGGATATTTATTATAGCAAAAAGTAAAAAATATTGTTTTATTTTCAAAATTGTCGCTCTATTTTTGTTTATAGCGCAAAAAATGTAAACCGCAGAGGTGATTAAATAGCACCAAAAGAAAGCTCTATTTGTGGGAAAAAAAGGACGTCAATTTTGTTTGGGAGCCACGTCGCACGTGCAATTGTTAGTTAAAGCAACGCAGAGCCGAATCGCGAAAAGGGGCTTGGTCTTTATGCTGCATATTGGTCCGGGGCATAAGTGGTTAAAAAAAAAAAAAAAAAAATTCTTCCTCAGTTTAGGCCAATATGTATTCTACTTCATATTTTTGGTAAAAAAAATCGCAATAAGCGTATATTGGTTTGCGCAAAAGTTATAGCCCCTCCAAAATAAGGGATAGATTTATGACATGTTTATTTTTTTTACTAGTAGTGGCGGCGATCTGCGATTTTTATCATGACTGTGACATTGCAGCGGACATATCAGACACCTTTGACACTATTTTGGGACCATACAGCGATCAGTGCTATAAAAATGCACTTATTACTGTATAAATGTCACTGGCAGGGAAGGGGTTAACACTAGGGGGCGATCAAGGGGTTAATAGTGTTACCTAGGGAGTGATTCTAACTGTAGGGGGAGGGGACTCACAAGGGGATGAGACCGATCGGTGTTCCTCTGTAATGGGAACACACCATCGGTCTCTTCTCACTTGACAGGTCGTGGATCTGTGTGTTTACACACACAGAGCCACGTCCCTGCTGTGTGACAGGCAATAGCGGGTGCCCGGTGGACATCGCGGCCGCCGGGCACGCGCATCGGCTCCCGAATGACGTGGCGCGTGTGCGCCCCCTAGAGGCCCGGGAAGCCAAAGACGTCATATGACGGCGGCCCGTAGGTTCAGAGGGTTCCTGTCATCGTCATATGACTATACCTTAGAAGGTTCCCCCAGGGAGTTATTTTAACGTAAAAGGAAAACTCCACGTTAATAAAAATTAATGCAATGCAACATTTAGTGATGATGAAATCATGGAATCCCTTTAACATAATATAATCTAAATGTTTGACTCATCAAACTGGTCTACACTGTTTACAGATATTAAAACTGAACACACTCCTGCCATTCTTTCTACAATGGAAATCAAATACTTTTTAGAAAGTTCTACCCCATATGGCTGAGGGGAGAAGCACAAAAGCGCCACTCTAAGTGCAGTAGTAACAGTAAATTTTAATGGATAAAATGAAGAGGGAGCATGTATGTACTCACAAACGTGGAGTTAAAAGTGGACATATAAGATGGAGGAGTCCATATTCTTTCTCAGGAAGAACGGCGGTGCGGAACCGATGGCGCCGGTAGCAGCCGGCGCTTGCTGGGCCGCGATTCGACTGATGCAGGGAGGAACGGAGCCAGGGATGGAGAGATCCTCAGCGGGCGTAGAGGCCGTGCTGCGAGCCATGACTCGCGGTGAACTTCCGAGTTGCTGGGAGATCAATGTGTTCCGGGTGACTGGAGAACCAATGGGTAAGCGCTTTCAGAGCATGCGCTCCTTCATCAGACCAGGTCATTCACTGTTCAATTAAACCAATTAATTATTTACTGATTTTAACCCAAATGAGATTCAGTGTCATTGATTCTGCACAGTCACACTCATGCAACATCAGATGGAAAGGCATAAAATCTCACATGTAAAACGGCTATTATCGTGTATGTGAATCGGTCAGCAATAACTCTTGATGGTTTTATACAGTGTTTAAGCACTAGAAGGGTTAACTGTCACTTTTTTAAGGAAAGCCAGGCAAGTGGGATGTATCCCCATATTTAAAAAAAAACTGTGACGGCTGAAATTCAAACTACCAGTATGTATGGGAAGGCTGAATGTACCCAGGTTTATTGATCAATCAATTTGGGTACAACTAGCCTGCTGGATTTTATATGCGATTATTGCAAGCAGCTGTTATAGCCTTTAGCAATAATCACCTGGTCTTCTCCCGGTATGGATGGCTTCTGATGCCCCTCCACCAGGAGAACACAATAGAAATTTCTTTCCTGAAACCCATGGTTGAAAGAAAAAAAATTGTAATGTCTATAGCCAGCCTAAAGTTTCTTTTTTTTCTAAATGTACATCAGAATATAAAACAAATGAAATGAAACTGGTCATACTGATCCACATCTGATAATGGTCAGAGAATAACATAATAAAACAGATTATAACAATGGAAACAAAACAAAGAGCAACACCCAAGCACAGAGCCTGTACACAAGGTGAATGACATCCTTTACGTGGCCCTTCTGTATTTACATTTCCTTTGTTTGAAGAACCTATTTGGGCATCTGACATGAATAATACAAATTTGTTTTGGTACAATGGGGACTTTGGTGGTTCTTTGTCCACACCACAAATACAGGGCCACTAAATATAAATAGACATTCATTCACAGAATACAATGATTAGTGAAATTATTATTAGAAAACATTCATCATAGTTTTTATTTTCTATCTCTCATGCAATATAAGTAGACAAATCCACCCATCAACAAGCCAAACTATCTTCAGATTCCTGCTGAGTTCTATATTAAACAGCCAAGCATGCATTTAGACAAACTGCTACTCCAAGTGGGTCCACGTCACTGTCCTCCACAATTATTAAGTATTCAGATGCTAGCCTAGTTCATCCAACTGTGCACAATATACCATCCAAAAATCTTTATTGAGGTAGTAAAAGCTTTCCAATATAAGACTTTGAACCCGTGAGGACACAGAAAATTAATGTGTTCCATGCTATCTCAGTGCATTTTTTTGGATGTTATATTGCGCTAAGCATACCGTACATACTCAAATATAAGACGAGATTTTCAGCTCTTTTTTTGGGCTGAAAGTCCCCCCCCCCCCCCCCTCGGCTTATACTCGAGTCAGCGAACTTTTTACATTGGAAATAGTACCTGTAAAGAAGTTGCGGCTGCGGCGTCCATCGTTCAAATTCCGCGGTCTCTTCCTGTTCCTTCTGTGATAGGCGATTCTCATCAGACACTCTCCGCCTATCACGAACGTTCTCTCATCCTCAGTTTCCCAGCAGACGTCTGTGATTGGCGGAACACCCAACACAGGGTGTTAGGAAACAGTGAGGATAGGAAACAGTGAGGATAGGAAACAGTGAGCTAGGAAACAGTGAGGATAGGAACAGTAAGGATGGGAACAGTGAGGATAGGGAACAGTGAGGATAGGAACAGTAAGGATGGGAACAGTGAGGATAGGGAACAGTGAGGATGGGAACAGTAAGGATGGGAACAGTGAGGATAGGAACAGTAAGGATAGGAACAGTAAGGATGGGAACAGTGAGGATAGGAACAGTAAGGATGGGAACAGTAAGGATGGGAACAGTGAGGCATTGTTGACCCTCGGCTTATACTCGAGTCAGTAAGTTTTCCCAGTTTTTTGTGGCAACATTAGGTACCTCGGCTTATACTCAAGTTGGCTTATACTCGAGTATATACGGTACATGTTTAGTTCAAACAAATTTCAAACAGACTTCTTTTTCTGCGGGAAAATATTAAAGTATTCTGCATAGTGCCTACAAGACAATCTAATATATTAAGTTAAATTCATAAAGCTTTAAACAAGGGTGAGAATATTTATATTCAGCCTTGTGACTGTAATTTTGACTTCCCATTGGTCACAGCTGAAAATAACTTTTTGAAAATCAGGATCCTTCTCTTGTTTTTTTTCCCTCTGATTTGAACCTATATTTTTGAGCATCTAATGTTGCACTGTAAAATATATTGCTCTGTTCTTGGTGTCCATTGTGTCACTAGAAGCTTTGCCCCTGTAAATCCCAGTTACTTTACACATGAACATATCAAAAAAATATATTGTGTTTTACGTAAACAGCATAGTTTTTATTAAAAATCCTCAGCGGAGGAAAATATATTTTTATTAAAGTCTTATTCTGTGCTGCTGGTAAATTTACTAAATAAGTGGGGCCCCTTCCTGCCACTCCACCTGCAATGCATAAGTATGTCATGTGGAGGTGACAGCACAGGATTAAATGTACTCCCTGTGCCCCCCCCACCATGTAACCAGGGTTTTCTGCGCCCATTGTAGCACCCGGTACACATCCGCGTGCACACCCTGGGCTTGTATTTGCATTTGTGCAGGTGTGCGGGGCAACGGGTTTCGACAATTTTTTTATTTTAATATAGTTTATTATGTTTTTTTTACTTTTTTCTTTTAATTTTTACTTGATTTCTATCACAGGGGGTTAATAAACCCCTATGTGATAGCATTTGGCAGGTGACAGGTACTCTTTATGGAGACAGAAGGGGTCTAATAGATCCCAATTTCTCCCCTTCCCACCATCTAACCAAGCACAGATTGGCTTGGTTAGATGTGTCCCCTGGCTGTACTGGTCAGGAAAGGGTGCATAAGAACCTGGAAGTGATATCACTTTGTTATCATTCATTGTTTGCATGTGAGATCGAGGCATGGATTTGCCCTGGTTTCACTGCAATCTCTCCCCCCCCACCAAGGGCAGTTATGTTCCCAGCTCTGGTAAGCGCGGGACAGCCTGGGAACCATGGGAGGAGGGGGACCGTTGGCAGAAGGGGGAGGCACCACGCTGCCAGCTGTGTGAAAGTGATCGGTAGCTATGGAGCTTCCACATCACTTTCAATATAAAGCCGGTCGTTGGCTAAACAAAACCTGCACAAGCTGGTTGCTCCTTAAGTACCCATCAGCTTGTGATTAAATGTTCACTCTTTGAATGTACATAGTACGCCCAAAGAGCTGAACTGGTTATAGACAAAGTATAATAGCAGCCCGGAGTGGGAATATAAGAGAAGAAATAACACAGAATGAAAGTACCAAGTATACTATATAACATAAAAATTGTAAAATCATAAATGTCTACAAGTATCTGTATAACTTCTACAGCTTCCTCTGTCATTGATATTAAAATCACAGTATTGTCTCTTATAAATGCTAATGATATGTACAAACCATGGATTTTATATTTACATTCCCTCCTATTGTCTTCCCTCCAAACATTAAAATGTTAATGAACTTGTCATCTGACTGGAGCAAAAACTTGAATACAAATAAAAAGACAAGTAGACCTTTTAAGCAATTGGACACACACCTTCCATTGTTCTGAATAGATCCTTTTAGCCAATCCAAAGCTGTCTCATGTTAGTGAATGGGGGTGAAGTGAATATAAGGTGAAGCAGAACTCAGACAGGTAAAAGATTACTGGCAGATAAGGAGAACAAGGAGCAGCTGACGGATCCCAATATTACACCATACCAGGTAAGATATAGAACTTTCCATTTACGATTTGTTTTGTTCTTGTACATTTGTATCACAATTTATAGCCCTTGTCATTTGCATCTCGGTGTTACGTTATTTTATTATGTTTAATAATACATTTCCCTAATCATGAAGTCTCACCTTTCAAAAGGAAAGATATAATATTCAAAATGTGTTTTTTTTTTCTATGCAGAAAAATATATTGCCTTTCGATAACTTGTCCAATAGTTCTTTGTAAGCTCATATTTTTTAATGTAGATAATTTATATAATTACATACCTGACGTGCAATTGGTTTATTTGACTGTCTGTGAATAGAGATTTTTATGTGCAAATTTTTATAAAAAGCCAAAACATTTCTTTTCATGTTAGATATAATGTGGAAGGGTAGAACCTCCTATCAATTTTGATTGCTGTCAATGAGAGACCATTGTCAAAAAAAAATTTGAAAATAGTGGGAAATCCAAAATGTATGGTAATATTGGAACAGGGGGTCAGGAGAAATCTTCCAATGGGGACAGCTGACAGTGACAATGAAAGTGGCAACTATCTAAGAGACTTTGAAGATATTTGATCTTACTTATTGTTGTATTTTCAATACAGGAAGTGAACAAATTGTATGTAATAAATATACCTTATGGAAATCAGACCAGATAAAAATAAGGGTTCTAGTATTCTCTACTCTATCCAAAGTGAAAAAAATATATAGGTTGGAGTTATGAGGGGACACTCATACATGGACAATCACCTAATGTTAATAAAGTTCCATAGGTTTTGGCATTTAGTAGACACCTTTTGAGTACCCTTGTGTGATTTTGGTTGTACCCCCCCCCCGTTTTGAAGTTGCACGCCTTCTTATTATCTCCTCCTGTGGTCTACTCTGTGCGTCCCTTTGGGTGTGGCACATGGGATCCATGGATTAATTTGGGGTTCCCCCGGGTTGGACCCTTGAGCTCTCTGGTTTATCCATGTGGGTGGTTGGAATGGTTTGCATTAACGCTAAGTGGTTTTCTGATGAAGCGTTGACCACTTCAGCCCCAGAAGATTTGGCTGCCCAATGACCGGGCCACTTTTTGCGATTCGGCACTTCGTTGCTTTAACTGACAATTGCGCGATCGTGTGACGTTGCACCCAAACAGAATTTACGTTTTTTTTTTACCACAAATAGTGATTTCTTTTGGTGGTATTTGATCATCTCTGAGGTTTTTATTTTTTGCACTATAAACAAAGAGCGAAATTTTGAAAAAAAAAAAGCAATATTTTTTATTTTTTGCTATAATAAATATCCCCAAAAAATATATAAACAAACAATTTTTTTCCTCAGTTTATGCCGATATGTATTCTTCTACATATTTTTGGTAAAAAAATCGCAATAAGCGTATATTGATTGGTTTACGCAAAAGTTATAGCGTCTACAAAATAGGGGATATTTTTATGACGTTTTTATTATAATTTATTTTTTTCTAGTAATGGCAGCGATCTGCGATTTATTTATTTTTTATTGTGACTGCGACATTATGACGGACACTTTTGACACCATTGTCATTTATACAGCGATCAGCGCTATAAAAATGCACTGATTACTGTGTAAATGACACTGGCAGGGAAGGGGTTAACCACTAGACGGCAAGGAAGGGGTTAAGTGTGTCCTAGGGAGTGAGTCTAACTGTGGGGGGGCTGGGCTACGAGTGACACAACAGTGATCACTGCTCCCGATCACAGGGAGCAGTAGATCACTGTCCTGTCACTAGGCAGAACAGGGAAATGCCTTGTTTACATAGGTATCTCCCTGTTCTGCAGCTCCGTGACTCGATTGCGGCACACCGCTGGTCACGGAGCTCGTGGTGCCTGTGCACTGCCGGCGGCGCGCACTGGCACGGTGGCAAATTCAGGTACATTGCTTTGCGCAGCTGTGCCATTCTGCCGACGTATATAGTCGTTAGGCGGTCGGCAAGTGGTTAATGTTAATTACATATTTACATATGACTACATTATATTAACCTCCCTAGCGGTAATCCCGAGTCAGGCTCGGGGTGATTTTTTTTATGCTAAAATCGGTAACCCCGAGCCAGACTCGGGCTGCATCGCAGTATCCAGGGGAAGTAACTTACCTTGTTCCCTGGATCCTGCGATGTCCTTCCGCAGTGTGTGCGAGTCGTGTCTCGCTCGATCCTCACTGCCGAGTGCCGAGCTCCGTTCCCTGCGACGTTGCGGCGCACGGGGGCGGAGTTCAGCGCCAAATTCAAAAAAGTTTGTCCCTAGTGGTCTGCCCAGTGTCCTGCATGTACTTTTATAGAATAAAAACTGTTCTTTCTGCCTGGAAACTGGAGATTGTCCATAGCAACCAAAAAGTGTCCCTTTATGTCAAAAGTGATTTTAGACCAGCTAAAAAACAAATGCATTACAATCACTCGCAGAATTGAGCGATAGCGATTTGTGGGGAAATTCATCATCAAACAAAAAATCTAATGACAGCGACAATTCTGCAACTGAGCAAATTTCAGTGTTTTTGATTTGATTACATTATTGAATAATTTTTATTATAATTACATTATTATTTGTTATAATTATTTATAGTTATTTATTATATTATAATTTATGATTTTGTGTTTCAAACTTTATCATACCCGGGATGTCTACTAGACTCTTGTTTGGTCAGGTTTAAGTAATTACTAAGAATTGCAGGCCTACAATACATAACACCAAATTTCCATGCAAAATAATTGTACCGCTTTTGGTACATAATTCCAGACAGAATCATACCGCCAGGGAGGTTAATTTATTTTTATTTATTTATATTACTTATATTCACCACGCTTATTATGTTCAAATTCCCTGTGCACTGTAAGCTCACTCAGTTAAAAAGCTGTGAAATGACGATACCACAGTCATACTGTTGCTTTTAAAAAAAAGGAGAGAGATGCTGCACATTTAGGCCCCTCGTGTTCCCACTAGCAATGTTTCTAGCGAGATTTACTTCCACGTGTTGTATATAGAGCAGCCCTATGTGCATTTGTCAGATTTGAGCACAGCTTTATCTAGTCTCTGTCATGCAAAAGAAGCTCATGCATCTTTTTGGTTAAGGAGCTTTGTGCGATTTTTTTAAACGTGAGTTTTGACACAATTGCTGTGCAATTCTGTTGTGCGACAATCAAGGCAAAATCCCATTGTGTTTGGGGTGCCATTAACCACTTGATTTTACCCCCTTCATAACCAGGCCATTTTATTCTATTTAGCACTGTGCTACTATAACTGGTAATTGCTCAGTTATGTAATGTTGTAAGCAAACAAAATGTATATGTCGCACACAGATCTTTTTCCCCCTCTTACCTTCTCAAGCAGGAGGATAAGACACACCATGCCACATGCCCATGTCCTCTAGATTATAAAGGACAGACGGTGTTACATACTTGGGTCCCGCAGCGAGTTGCTCCCTTTTTCTGGTTCTCCCCTCTAGGTTATAGAGGCGAGTCTTTACCTTTCCCAATTGAGCAAATTAGGTCAATGTCCACACAACACGTCAACTCAAACGAGAGTTTATTTTATCTTGCTTTCAGTAACCAGAGAGTTGAAGTGAGAAAAAGGGTTAGCAGATAGAAATGGATTCAGGCACACTCTTGGCTTCATTGCCACTCGATCCCGAGTGGGTACAGCTCAATAGCACTATCAGCAGCAATGACTCAGTCCCCTCCAAGGACCAAGTCAAGGAGATCCCTCCTGAACTTGCAACACTCTGCAGAGGCAGTCTGCGAAGCAAGGAATCCTTCCCTCCGACAGGTCACCAGGCCTTTCCCGAGACAGCAATACTTTATCACTCGCCTCCTGTTATGGGACCGATCCTCCCCTGGCTTCCTCTATGTCAGAGCTGTCACCCTCACGCGGGTTCCCCGGGACTCCTCTTCGGTTGTAGACCCAGTTAAAGGTACCGGGCCTACCTGGAACTCTGCAGCCTCGGGCCGAAGGTGCCCGAGACTCCTCGGTCAAGATTGAGCGCACCCCCCTCTAAGGGGCAGCTCCCTCCGGGCATGGGCCCTGGGTATCTCTCCCTGAACAATGGCGTCTGCCCCTTATATACCCTCTCCCAGCATGCACAGCAGGCCAGAACCGCCCACCAGCAGCAGCCGAGAGAGGACATCCAATACCCACTCCATCACCTGTGGTTCAACCCCGGGTATAAGTGATAGCACCACCTATACGCCTAAAGGGGAACTGCACACCAGATGACACAGCAGTAAGGCAGAGTCCAAATAATTAGAAGACCTGAGCCAACTATTGCTCTGGTCACCCCTAAATTTAGGTATAGCAGGGTTTGAATTTGGGGACCCGCTACATATAAAAAAAAATAATCATACATAAGAGCTTTATTTTGGTGATATTTGATCACCACTGGGTTTTTTATCTTTTGTGATATGAATGGAAAAAAAAAAGACTTAACATTTTGGAACAATATTTTCTGTTATAAAAGAAACCCAAAATTTCTTAAAAAATTTGGGCCAAAATGTGTTCTGCTACATCTTTGATTTAAAAAATAAATCCCACGTGTATATTGATTGGTTTTGTGAAAGCTATAGTGTCTACAAACTATGGTACAGATGAAATTTGTATTACATTTTTTATACTAGTAATGGCGGTGATCAGCAACTTATAGTGGGCAGCGATCGTTAGTGCGGCAAACAATCTGACACTAAAGCTGAGGGGAACTGATTAACTGACACTGACATCCCCAGTGACACTAATACAGTGATCAGTGCTAAAAAATATACACTGTCCTAATGACACTGGTTGGGAGGGGATTAACATTTAGAGTGATCAAGGGGTTAAATGCGTGCCTAACAATGTTTAGCGTGTGTACTGTGTGCTCTTTTACTTAGCAATGTGCCGGTTTTTAATCCCTGCTCTGCAAAGAGAAGAAAAAACGGCACATCGCTGCTGTATGAAGAAAGTCCTGTGTTGTTTACCAACACATGAGTCTCTTCTGTCATTCTCTCAGCTGATCAGCGGGTCCTGGACTTAATATCAATGGCCGGGACCCACTGATTGGCTTGTGCTGCTGCAAATGACAGCATGGTCTTCTATGCGTGCATGCGCAAGTGTAACCGGATAAAAGACGCAATATAAAGGTGTTTTATGGGGCCTGTATGAGCCAAACTGTCGTAGTAAATTTACTGTGGTGGGTTGGCAAAGTGGTTATGAATGGCATTCAAAAACATGTTGAGGTTTTTGCAGTGATTGCCATGTGATTTGGGATCGTGGACAGAATTACGATTCCAAGTTGTCAAGTGTGAATGGAGCCTTATAATGTGCTGACCTGCCAAAGTCATGTATACCAATGTTCTCTGTACTGCTTTGAGCAGAGAAAAGTCTATAAGCTACAGCAGCCTCCAAGCTGCAGCCTGCATTTTATTATTGAGCCACAACATACAGTTTATAATGGGGTGTAACCTAGCCATTTCAGAATTTTAAAGAAAAGTGGATAGCAAAATCGATTTTCCATTTTAAATTGGCTATAAAGTCGCCACATGAAACAAACTATATTTCTGAAATTGCACCTTTCTCAACACCGTGAATACTTTCAAATTTCTACCCTACTAGTATTCCAATCATTTATATAAATTATATTTATTTTCAATTTCATTGCAGGCAGATTAACGAGAAGAAATTTTGAAAGGGCTTTACAGCAAAGTATGATGGATGGAGCAGGTGAAAAGCCATTTCCTTGCACTGGATGTGACAAATCCTTTACAGCAAAAATTTGTTTAATTAATCAAGTGAGGATTCACACAGGGGAAAAGCCATTTATGTGTTCAGAATGTGACAAGAGCTTCTCACGAAAGGGTCATCTTATTCAGCATCTGAGGATTCACACAGGAGAGAAGCCATACCATTGTTCTGAATGTGATCAAAAGTATTCACAACAAAATTCATTGACTTTACACAAGATGATTCACACAGGAGAGAAGCCGTATCAGTGTACTGAATGTGATAAATATTTCAACAACAAAGCAAACCTCACAAAACATCTGAGGATTCACACAGGAGAGAAGCCTTTCAGATGTTTAGAATGTAACAAGTGCTTTTCAGAAATATCCAGTCTTTATATACATCAGAGGATTCACACAGGAGAGAAGCCTTTCAGATGTTCAGAATGTAACAAGTGCTTCTCAATAATATCCAGTCTTTCTAGACATCAGAGGATTCACACTGGAGAGAAGCCTTTCAGATGTTCAGAATGTAATAAATGTTTTAGAAACAAATCCAACCTGTATGATCACCAGAGGATCCACACGGGAGAGAAGCCATTTAGATGTTCAAAATGTGCAAAGTGCTTCTCACAAAAATCAAATCTGACTCAACACCTGAAAAGACATACATAGGGAAGTCATTTAGATGTTCAGAAAGTGCTTAATACAAAAAGAAAAAATGTTCTTGTGATCAGAAGACTTACAGGAAAGAGGCTTTGTCCTTGTTCTTAACCACTTGACCTCTGGAAGATTTACCCCTCCCCCTTCATGACCAGGCCATTTTTTTTTCAATATGGCACTGCGTTACTTTAACTTACAATTTGTGCTTTTTGTGTGACGCTGTACCAAAAAAAAAAAAATTTCCTTTTTTTCTCACAAATAGAGATTTCTATGGTTTTTATTTTTGCACTACAAACAAACACAGACCTACAATTTTGAAAAAAGAAAATAATATATTTCACTTTTTGCCAAAAAAACATATCTAATAAGAAAAAATGAAAAAAAAAATGTCATTCAAATTCCAATAAGCGTTTATTGATTGGTTAATGCAAAAGTTAAAGCATCTGCAAACTATGGGATGTTATTTACATTATTTGTTTTTTGTTTTTTTTTGTTTTGTTTATAGTTTTTCCTTTTTAATAGTGTAGCGGGGTCTTCAGATTTAGTGGGATACACCTGGGGGTAGTGTGACCCAGGTGTGTAATTATGTCAGGGTTTAGACCCCTTTTTGTTATTCGTGGAGGATTGGGGGATGTAATATTCTCCTTTGCCTGTGGGTGGCAGAGTACCTACAGGCTTCAGGTAGAATCATCACCATAGTGCTACCCTTTTTTTGTTCCTTCCTGGAGATGGTACGGCTGGGGCGGGGAACCCGCCGTGGTGTTGATGGGAGGAGATAAAAGGGGGAGACGCCCTCGCCACGAGGTCTTCGGGGATCATCTCGTCACGCGCCCAGGCACCTTCGGCCTGGGTGCGGGCGGTTCAAGGTTCCGGCCTAGGCGCCCTAGGCCTGGCCGGAATGAAGCTGGGATTCCATCCCAGGCACCTTCAGCCTGGGATGAGGTACTATTGAGGAGGCCTGGGACCCAGTGACTCCGACTGGGTCCCGCAAGGGTGAAGTGATTCCAGGGTGCCCCTTGCGAGGGGACCCGCATCTGAGGTGAGGAGGCTGGGGGAGGTCACCCGTCCGAAGATTTCGGTGCAGCATCAACCCGGTTACGGATGGGCCTCTGGTAACTCTCTTGGAGGACATCTTCCCCTGATAAGGGCTGCAACGCAGCGGAGGTATTCAAATTAAGACTCCTGCAACCCTTGGTCATAGCACAGGGGGTGTAGGGACCCAGATCAGTATAGTGCCTCGACCTGCTCATCCCACCGTATCCTGCCATCGCATTGCCTGTATGTGGAGATACGAAATAAAACCAACAGTTGGACTGTGATCGGTGTATGGACTCTGTTAATGGGAACAAAGGGTAGTTTGGTGGTTTTCTGCACAACAGACTCGGTACATGCCCAAGACACACCGGCCCGAGGAAACATCAGATATTGGCCTTCACCTCACCCACAGTTATGGGGAGGACATGGGCCGTAGCGCACCTCACTCTGTCGCGTGACATACCCCTAGCTAAAGAGGACGGGGTGAGCGGGATGCTACAATAGTAATAAGCGATCAGTGATTTATAATAGGACTGTTATATTGCGGCAGGCAGTCGTGAACCTTTTGACACTTTTTGGGGACCAATGTCACTAATACAGTGATCAGTGCTAAAAATATGCACTGTCACTGTACTAATGACACTGGCTGGGAATGGGTTAAACATCAGGGGTGATCAAAGCCAGTGTTTGTGCACAGTGTGGAAGGTGCTTTTACTAGGTAAAGGCATGGATTCATGCTTTACAGGAACACAGGATCCATGTCTTCTGTACAGACAGAACAGCAATCTGCCTTGTTTACATAACCAGATCGCCGTTCTGGCTCTCTGCCTAATGATCGTCAGGTGCTGGTGAACATCGATTACGTGGTACCCGCAGATCAGCTTCCGCTGTGTCTACTCACAGCAGCGAGTCACTGGTGGCGGGCATGCACACCCCAGACCCAGAAGTGTTGGATCTCGTACCTAGAACGTGATATGGTGCAGCAGTGCAACCTTGCTGCCGTATATCTATGTTATACTGGCAGCAAGTGGTATAAAACGAAAATGTTTTACAATCAAACTCACACGTAAGAAAAGGGAACTAAATGTTCCAAATGTTATCAATGCTTTAGACCAGTGGTTCTCAACCTGGGGGTCGGGACCCCCTCGGGGGTTGAATGATGATTTTCCAGTGGTCACCGAATCCTGGGCTGTTCCTGAAGCTCGCACCGCTCTCCCAGCCTCGTTGCGGCTGGCCAGCAGGGCTGTCCCTGGGGCTTGTGGCCACCCAGCTGGGCTTTTTCTGGAGCCCGCGGCCGCTCCCACTCAGTCTCTTTGCAGCCACCCATTCAGTTCACGGCATGGCTGGGGGACAGAGACTAGAGGTCAGCTGACTGGTGAGGAATGGGAAGTGGGAGGTGCTGGAGGAGACCCTATCTCCTGATTTTGGCATAGGTGTCACTGCTACGAGACACCACAAAATCAGAAACACAGTGAGTAACACTATCTGTGATTATAGTTGCCATTAAAAATCCCCACTACAGTTCTCAGATCAGCAGATGACCTTGATCAAGAGCACCTAAGTTGGCTGATCAGAACTCCCCCCAGCACTGCCACTGATCCCATTTCCCCCACCAAGGAGTAAGAGAAGGAATAAAAATAAAGAATACATGGAAGGGAGAGGAAAAGAGGGGGAGGATCAGAGAGAAAGGATAAAAAAGAGGGCTATAAAGAGGAATGGGGGGGGGGACAAGAAATTAGGATAGAGAGAGATACAAGGGAAAGAAAGGAGAACAAAGAAAAAGAGTGCTGCATCCTAAAATGTACCATCAGGGGTTTTGATACGGTATGAGTGGAAGGGACTCAGGGAGCGCTAAATGTCTGTGGGTTAAGAGCGCAAATTACTTGTCTTGCCTTGGGTGTGACAACCCACGCTACGAAAATAATTTTACTGTTAGACGTCCCCACAACTTGGGAAATTTTATCAAGGGGTCACGGCACAAGAAAGGTTGAGAACCACTGCTTTAGACAGCAAACACATCTGATTCAACACAAAAGAGTTCATCAGAGCCACTGTGAAAATAAACTGTAGTTACTGTATATTATGAATAAACATTTGGGTAACCGATGTAATGATTTAAGTAAATATGTTGAATGTGGGAAATGTATACTGAAAGATTATTTAAGTTTTTTACTGCAAAGTATAAGTCCCTCTCCAAGATGGTTGAGAATGTAATTGTCATGACAATCCAAAAGTGACTTTACTTAAATGTATCTGCCAGCTTTGGGTTAATATCGGGCAAAATCATTGATAAATATGCACCTAAAATAAAAACCGTCAATAGTCCTTGAATTTATGTTTCAAAAAGTTGAATTACAAACTAAGGTCTCATTCACATGGGACCAGAACACGGTGAATCAGCTGTTTGATTATGCAGACAGCTGTTTTTTGAGCTGCCGGCTGCTGCATGCAGGCAGCCCATGTAAGTCTATGGAGGGGCAGCAGCTGTACAAACACAGCCACTCCTCCTAATATAACAGGTAGGGATGAGCCAAACTGGTCCTGGGTTTGGTTCAAGCAGTGTTTTGATGCTGAACCTGAACCCCACTGAAATCAATTTGTTGAATCAGATAAATCAAAAATGTCCATTTTCTTGGCTAACTTGGCAAAAGGTTGTAAAAAAAAATAAGTAGCATGGAGGAGGGCACTGCCCTTGGGAACATGTACCAGTACAAAAACAAAATTAAAGAATTACATTTGCAGGGGCAGTGATTTTTTTTTCTTTTTAAAATTTTTAAGCACTTTCCAAAAAAAAAATGGTTTTAAATTCCAGCAAATGAAATCTCCCTTCTGGCTTCTATTTAACCACTTCAATCCAGGGCATTTTTACCCCCTTCCTGCCCAGGCCAATTATAGGCTTTCAGTGCTGTAACATTTTGAATGACAATTGCGCGGTCATGCAACACTGTACCCATATGAAATTTTGATAATTTTTTTCCCCCACAAATAGAGCTTTCTTTTGGTGGTATTTGAACACCTCTGCGGGTTTTATTTTTTGCGCTATAAACAAAAAAATAGCGTCAATTTAGAAAAAAAAACACAATTTTTTTACTTTTTGCTATAATAAATATCCCATTTAACCACTTAACGACCGCCTCCAGTAGATATACGTCGGCAGAATAGCATGGAGAGGCACATACACATACCTGTACGCCCCCTTTAACAACCCGACGTGGGGGTCGCGCGCACGCCGGCGGCGGCGCACTCGTGACCCCGCTACCTTCCCCATGAGTCGGACCGCGGGTCCCGTGGACTCGATTGCCGCAGGGATCCCCTAGATCATCTCACGGAGGGATGGAGCGGGGAGATGTTAGTGTAAACACAACATCTCCCCGCTCGCCTACTGACACTGTCAGCGTTCTCCGCTCTGTGTAATCAGAGCGGAGATCGGTGATGTGTCACTCGTAGCCACGCCCCCTAACAGTAGTAATCACTCCCTTAGGCACACTTAACCCCTTCAGCGCCCCTAGTGGTTAACCCCTTCACTGCCAGTGTCATTTGTACAGTAACCAGTGCATTTTTATAGCGCTGATCGCTGTAAAAATGACAAAGTTCCCAAAAATGTGTCAAAATTGTCCGATGTGTCTGCCATAATGTCGCAGTCATGAAAAAAATCGCTGATCGCCACCATTACTAGTAAAAAAAAATATTAATAAAAATGCCATAAAACTATCCTCTATTTTGTAAACGCTATAACTTTTGCGCAAACCAATCAATAAACGGCGATTGCGATTTTTTTTTTTACCAAAAATATGTAGAAGAATACGTATCGGCCTAAGCTGAGTAAAAAAAATGTTTTTTATATATATTTTTTGGGGATATTTATTATAGCAAAAAGTAAAAAATATTGTTTTATTTTCAAAATTGTCGCTCTATTTTTGTTTATAGCGCAAAAAATGTAAACCGCAGAGGTGATTAAATAGCACCAAAAGAAAGCTCTATTTGTGGGAAAAAAAGGACGTCAATTTTGTTTGGGAGCCACGTCGCACGTGCAATTGTTAGTTAAAGCAACGCAGAGCCGAATCGCAAAAAGGGGCTTGGTCTTTATGCTGCATATTGGTCCGGGGCATAAGTGGTTAAAAAAAAAAAAAAAATTTCTTCCTCAGTTTAGGCCAATATGTATTCTACTTCATATTTTTGGTAAAAAAAATCGCAATAAGCGTATATTGGTTTGCGCAAAAGTTATAGCCCCTCCAAAATAAGGGATAGATTTATGACATGTTTATTTTTTTTACTAGTAGTGGCGGCGATTTTTATCATGACTGTGACATTGCAGCGGACATATCAGACACCTTTGACACTATTTTGGGACCATACAGCGATCAGTGCTATAAAAATGCACTTATTACTGTATAAATGTCACTGGCAGGGAAGGGGTTAACACTAGGGGGCGATCAAGGGGTTAATAGTGTTACCTAGGGAGTGATTCTAACTGTAGGGGGAGGGGACTCACAAGGGGATGAGACCGATCGGTGTTCCTCTGTAATGGGAACACACCATCGGTCTCTTCTCACTTGACAGGTCGTGGATCTACACAGAGCCACGTCCCTGCTGTGTGACAGGCAATAGCGGGTGCCCGGTGGACATCGCGGCCGCCGGGCACGCGCATCGGCTCCCGAATGACGTGGCGCGTGTGCGCCCCCTAGAGGCCCGGGAAGCCAAAGACGTCATATGACGGCGGCCCGTAGGTTCAGAGGGTTCCTGTCATCGTCATATGACTATACCTTAGAAGGTTCCCCCAGGGAGTTATTTTAACGTAAAAGGAAAACTCCACGTTAATAAAAATTAATGCAATGCAACATTTAGTGATGATGAAATCATGGAATCCCTTTAACATAATATAATCTAAATGTTTGACTCATCAAACTGGTCTACACTGTTTACAGATATTAAAACTGAACACACTCCTGCCATTCTTTCTACAATGGAAATCAAATACTTTTTAGAAAGTTCTACCCCATATGGCTGAGGGGAGAAGCACAAAAGCGCCACTCTAAGTGCAGTAGTAACAGTAAATTTTAATGGATAAAATGAAGAGGGAGCATGTATGTACTCACAAACGTGGAGTTAAAAGTGGACATATAAGATGGAGGAGTCCATATTCTTTCTCAGGAAGAACGGCGGTGCGGAACCGATGGCGCCGGTAGCAGCCGGCGCGTGCTGGGCCGCGATTCGACTGATGCAGGGAGGAACGGAGCCAGGGATGGAGAGATCCTCAGCGGGCGTAGAGGCCGTGCTGCGAGCCATGACTCGCGGTGAACTTCCGAGTTGCTGGGAGATCAATGTGTTCCGGGTGACTGGAGAACCAATGGGTAAGCGCTTTCAGAGCATGCGCTCCTTCATCAGACCAGGTCATTCACTGTTCAATTAAACCAATTAATTATTTACTGATTTTAACCCAAATGAGATTCAGTGTCATTGATTCTGCACAGTCACACTCATGCAACATCAGATGGAAAGGCATAAAATCTCACATGTAAAACGGCTATTATCGTGTATGTGAATCGGTCAGCAATAACTCTTGATGGTTTTATACAGTGTTTAAGCACTAGAAGGGTTAACTGTCACTTTTTTAAGGAAAGCCAGGCAAGTGGGATGTATCCCCATATTTAAAAAAAAACTGTGACGGCTGAAATTCAAACTACCAGTATGTATGGGAAGGCTGAATGTACCCAGGTTTATTGATCAATCAATTTGGGTACAACTAGCCTGCTGGATTTTACATGCGATTATTGCAAGCAGCTGTTATAGCCTTTAGCAATAATCACCTGGTCTTCTCCCGGTATGGATGGCTTCTGATGCCCCTCCACCAGGAGAACACAATAGAAATTTCTTTCCTGAAACCCATGGTTGAAAGAAAAAAAATTGTAATGTCTATAGCCAGCCTAAAGTTTCTTTTTTTTCTAAATGTACATCAGAATATAAAACAAATGAAATGAAACTGGTCATACTGATCCACATCTGATAATGGTCAGAGAATAACATAATAAAACAGATTATAACAATGGAAACAAAACAAAGAGCAACACCCAAGCACAGAGCCTGTACACAAGGTGAATGACATCCTTTACGTGGCCCTTCTGTATTTACATTTCCTTTGTTTGAAGAACCTATTTGGGCATCTGACATGAATAATACAAATTTGTTTTGGTACAATGGGGACTTTGGTGGTTCTTTGTCCACACCACAAATACAGGGCCACTAAATATAAATAGACATTCATTCACAGAATACAATGATTAGTGAAATTATTATTAGAAAACATTCATCATAGTTTTTATTTTCTATCTCTCATGCAATATAAGTAGACAAATCCACCCATCAACAAGCCAAACTATCTTCAGATTCCTGCTGAGTTCTATATTAAACAGCCAAGCATGCATTTAGACAAACTGCTACTCCAAGTGGGTCCACGTCACTGTCCTCCACAATTATTAAGTATTCAGATGCTAGCCTAGTTCATCCAACTGTGCACAATATACCATCCAAAAATCTTTATTGAGGTAGTAAAAGCTTTCCAATATAAGACTTTGAACCCGTGAGGACACAGAAAATTAATGTGTTCCATGCTATCTCAGTGCATTTTTTTGGATGTTATATTGCGCTAAGCATACCGTACATACTCAAATATAAGACGAGATTTTCAGCTCTTTTTTTGGGCTGAAAGTCCCCCCCCCCCCCCTCGGCTTATACTCGAGTCAGCGAACTTTTTACATTGGAAATAGTACCTGTAAAGAAGTTGCGGCTGCGGCGTCCATCGTTCAAATTCCGCGGTCTCTTCCTGTTCCTTCTGTGATAGGCGATTCTCATCAGACACTCTCCGCCTATCACGAACGTTCTCTCATCCTCAGTTTCCCAGCAGACGTCTGTGATTGGCGGAACACCCAACACAGGGTGTTAGGAAACAGTGAGGATAGGAAACAGTGAGGATAGGAAACAGTGAGCTAGGAAACAGTGAGGATAGGAACAGTAAGGATGGGAACAGTGAGGATAGGGAACAGTGAGGATAGGAACAGTAAGGATGGGAACAGTGAGGATAGGGAACAGTGAGGATGGGAACAGTAAGGATGGGAACAGTGAGGATAGGAACAGTAAGGATAGGAACAGTAAGGATGGGAACAGTGAGGATAGGAACAGTAAGGATGGGAACAGTAAGGATGGGAACAGTGAGGCATTGTTGACCCTCGGCTTATACTCGAGTCAGTAAGTTTTCCCAGTTTTTTGTGGCAACATTAGGTACCTCGGCTTATACTCAAGTTGGCTTATACTCGAGTATATACGGTACATGTTTAGTTCAAACAAATTTCAAACAGACTTCTTTTTCTGCGGGAAAATATTAAAGTATTCTGCATAGTGCCTACAAGACAATCTAATATATTAAGTTAAATTCATAAAGCTTTAAACAAGGGTGAGAATATTTATATTCAGCCTTGTGACTGTAATTTTGACTTCCCATTGGTCACAGCTGAAAATAACTTTTTGAAAATCAGGATCCTTCTCTTGTTTTTTTTCCCTCTGATTTGAACCTATATTTTTGAGCATCTAATGTTGCACTGTAAAATATATTGCTCTGTTCTTGGTGTCCATTGTGTCACTAGAAGCTTTGCCCCTGTAAATCCCAGTTACTTTACACATGAACATATCAAAAAAATATATTGTGTTTTACGTAAACAGCATAGTTTTTATTAAAAATCCTCAGCGGAGGAAAATATATTTTTATTAAAGTCTTATTCTGTGCTGCTGGTAAATTTACTAAATAAGTGGGGCCCCTTCCTGCCACTCCACCTGCAATGCATAAGTATGTCATGTGGAGGTGACAGCACAGGATTAAATGTACTCCCTGTGCCCCCCCCACCATGTAACCAGGGTTTTCTGCGCCCATTGTAGCACCCGGTACACATCCGCGTGCACACCCTGGGCTTGTATTTGCATTTGTGCAGGTGTGCGGGGCAACGGGTTTCGACAATTTTTTTATTTTAATATAGTTTATTATGTTTTTTTTACTTTTTTCTTTTAATTTTTACTTGATTTCTATCACAGGGGGTTAATAAACCCCTATGTGATAGCATTTGGCAGGTGACAGGTACTCTTTATGGAGACAGAAGGGGTCTAATAGATCCCAATTTCTCCCCTTCCCACCATCTAACCAAGCACAGATTGGCTTGGTTAGATGTGTCCCCTGGCTGTACTGGTCAGGAAAGGGTGCATAAGAACCTGGAAGTGATATCACTTTGTTATCATTCATTGTTTGCATGTGAGATCGAGGCATGGATTTGCCCTGGTTTCACTGCAATCTCTCCCCCCCCACCAAGGGCAGTTATGTTCCCAGCTCTGGTAAGCGCGGGACAGCCTGGGAACCATGGGAGGAGGGGGACCGTTGGCAGAAGGGGGAGGCACCACGCTGCCAGCTGTGTGAAAGTGATCGGTAGCTATGGAGCTTCCACATCACTTTCAATATAAAGCCGGTCGTTGGCTAAACAAAACCTGCACAAGCTGGTTGCTCCTTAAGTACCCATCAGCTTGTGATTAAATGTTCACTCTTTGAATGTACATAGTACGCCCAAAGAGCTGAACTGGTTATAGACAAAGTATAATAGCAGCCCGGAGTGGGAATATAAGAGAAGAAATAACACAGAATGAAAGTACCAAGTATACTATATAACATAAAAATTGTAAAATCATAAATGTCTACAAGTATCTGTATAACTTCTACAGCTTCCTCTGTCATTGATATTAAAATCACAGTATTGTCTCTTATAAATGCTAATGATATGTACAAACCATGGATTTTATATTTACATTCCCTCCTATTGTCTTCCCTCCAAACATTAAAATGTTAATGAACTTGTCATCTGACTGGAGCAAAAACTTGAATACAAATAAAAAGACAAGTAGACCTTTTAAGCAATTGGACACACACCTTCCATTGTTCTGAATAGATCCTTTTAGCCAATCCAAAGCTGTCTCATGTTAGTGAATGGGGGTGAAGTGAATATAAGGTGAAGCAGAACTCAGACAGGTAAAAGATTACTGGCAGATAAGGAGAACAAGGAGCAGCTGACGGATCCCAATATTACACCATACCAGGTAAGATATAGAACTTTCCATTTACGATTTGTTTTGTTCTTGTACATTTGTATCACAATTTATAGCCCTTGTCATTTGCATCTCGGTGTTACGTTATTTTATTATGTTTAATAATACATTTCCCTAATCATGAAGTCTCACCTTTCAAAAGGAAAGATATAATATTCAAAATGTGTTTTTTTTTTCTATGCAGAAAAATATATTGCCTTTCGATAACTTGTCCAATAGTTCTTTGTAAGCTCATATTTTTTAATGTAGATAATTTATATAATTACATACCTGACGTGCAATTGGTTTATTTGACTGTCTGTGAATAGAGATTTTTATGTGCAAATTTTTATAAAAAGCCAAAACATTTCTTTTCATGTTAGATATAATGTGGAAGGGTAGAACCTCCTATCAATTTTGATTGCTGTCAATGAGAGACCATTGTCAAAAAAAAATTTGAAAATAGTGGGAAATCCAAAATGTATGGTAATATTGGAACAGGGGGTCAGGAGAAATCTTCCAATGGGGACAGCTGACAGTGACAATGAAAGTGGCAACTATCTAAGAGACTTTGAAGATATTTGATCTTACTTATTGTTGTATTTTCAATACAGGAAGTGAACAAATTGTATGTAATAAATATACCTTATGGAAATCAGACCAGATAAAAATAAGGGTTCTAGTATTCTCTACTCTATCCAAAGTGAAAAAAATATATAGGTTGGAGTTATGAGGGGACACTCATACATGGACAATCACCTAATGTTAATAAAGTTCCATAGGTTTTGGCATTTAGTAGACACCTTTTGAGTACCCTTGTGTGATTTTGGTTGTACCCCCCCCCGTTTTGAAGTTGCACGCCTTCTTATTATCTCCTCCTGTGGTCTACTCTGTGCGTCCCTTTGGGTGTGGCACATGGGATCCATGGATTAATTTGGGGTTCCCCCGGGTTGGACCCTTGAGCTCTCTGGTTTATCCATGTGGGTGGTTGGAATGGTTTGCATTAACGCTAAGTGGTTTTCTGATGAAGCGTTGACCACTTCAGCCCCAGAAGATTTGGCTGCCCAATGACCGGGCCACTTTTTGCGATTCGGCACTTCGTCGCTTTAACTGACAATTGCGCGATCGTGTGACGTTGCACCCAAACAGAATTTACGTTTTTTTTTACCACAAATAGTGATTTCTTTTGGTGGTATTTGATCATCTCTGAGGTTTTTATTTTTTGCACTATAAACAAAGAGCGAAATTTTGAAAAAAAAAAAGCAATATTTTTTATTTTTTGCTATAATAAATATCCCCAAAAAATATATAAACAAACAATTTTTTTCCTCAGTTTATGCCGATATGTATTCTTCTACATATTTTTGGTAAAAAAATCGCAATAAGCGTATATTGATTGGTTTACGCAAAAGTTATAGCGTCTACAAAATAGGGGATATTTTTATGACGTTTTTATTATAATTTATTTTTTTCTAGTAATGGCAGCGATCTGCGATTATTTATTTTTTATTGTGACTGCGACATTATGACGGACACTTTTGACACCATTGTCATTTATACAGCGATCAGCGCTATAAAAATGCACTGATTACTGTGTAAATGACACTGGCAGGGAATGGGTTAACCACTAGACGGCAAGGAAGGGGTTAAGTGTGTCCTAGGGAGTGAGTCTAACTGTGGGGGGGCTGGGCTACGAGTGACACAACAGTGATCACTGCTCCCGATCACAGGGAGCAGTAGATCACTGTCCTGTCACTAGGCAGAACAGGGAAATGCCTTGTTTACATAGGTATCTCCCTGTTCTGCAGCTCCGTGACTCGATTGCGGCACACCGCTGGTCACGGAGCTCGTGGTGCCTGTGCACTGCCGGCGGCGCGCACTGGCACGGTGGCAAATTCAGGTACATTGCTTTGCGCAGCTGTGCCATTCTGCCGACGTATATAGTCGTTAGGCGGTCGGCAAGTGGTTAATGTTAATTACATATTTACATATGACTACATTATATTAACCTCCCTAGCGGTAATCCCGAGTCAGGCTCGGGGTGATTTTTTTTATGCTAAAATCGGTAACCCCGAGCCAGACTCGGGCTGCATCGCAGTATCCAGGGGAAGTAACTTACCTTGTTCCCTGGATCCTGCGATGTCCTTCCGCAGTGTGTGCGAGTCGTGTCTCGCTCGATCCTCACTGCCGAGTGCCGAGCTCCGTTCCCTGCGACGTTGCGGCGCACGGGGGCGGAGTTCAGCGCCAAATTCAAAAAAGTTTGTCCCTAGTGGTCTGCCCAGTGTCCTGCATGTACTTTTATAGAATAAAAACTGTTCTTTCTGCCTGGAAACTGGAGATTGTCCATAGCAACCAAAAAGTGTCCCTTTATGTCAAAAGTGATTTTAGACCAGCTAAAAAACAAATGCATTACAATCACTCGCAGAATTGAGCGATAGCGATTTGTGGGGAAATTCATCATCAAACAAAAAATCTAATGACAGCGACAATTCTGCAACTGAGCAAATTTCAGTGTTTTTGATTTGATTACATTATTGAATAATTTTTATTATAATTACATTATTATTTGTTATAATTATTTATAGTTATTTATTATATTATAATTTATGATTTTGTGTTTCAAACTTTATCATACCCGGGATGTCTACTAGACTCTTGTTTGGTCAGGTTTAAGTAATTACTAAGAATTGCAGGCCTACAATACATAACACCAAATTTCCATGCAAAATAATTGTACCGCTTTTGGTACATAATTCCAGACAGAATCATACCGCCAGGGAGGTTAATTTATTTTTATTTATTTATATTACTTATATTCACCACGCTTATTATGTTCAAATTCCCTGTGCACTGTAAGCTCACTCAGTTAAAAAGCTGTGAAATGACGATACCACAGTCATACTGTTGCTTTTAAAAAAAAGGAGAGAGATGCTGCACATTTAGGCCCCTCGTGTTCCCACTAGCAATGTTTCTAGCGAGATTTACTTCCACGTGTTGTATATAGAGCAGCCCTATGTGCATTTGTCAGATTTGAGCACAGCTTTATCTAGTCTCTGTCATGCAAAAGAAGCTCATGCATCTTTTTGGTTAAGGAGCTTTGTGCGATTTTTTTAAACGTGAGTTTTGACACAATTGCTGTGCAATTCTGTTGTGCGACAATCAAGGCAAAATCCCATTGTGTTTGGGGTGCCATTAACCACTTGATTTTACCCCCTTCATAACCAGGCCATTTTATTCTATTTAGCACTGTGCTACTATAACTGGTAATTGCTCAGTTATGTAATGTTGTAAGCAAACAAAATGTATATGTCGCACACAGATCTTTTTCCCCCTCTTACCTTCTCAAGCAGGAGGATAAGACACACCATGCCACATGCCCATGTCCTCTAGATTATAAAGGACAGACGGTGTTACATACTTGGGTCCCGCAGCGAGTTGCTCCCTTTTTCTGGTTCTCCCCTCTAGGTTATAGAGGCGAGTCTTTACCTTTCCCAATTGAGCAAATTAGGTCAATGTCCACACAACACGTCAACTCAAACGAGAGTTTATTTTATCTTGCTTTCAGTAACCAGAGAGTTGAAGTGAGAAAAAGGGTTAGCAGATAGAAATGGATTCAGGCACACTCTTGGCTTCATTGCCACTCGATCCCGAGTGGGTACAGCTCAATAGCACTATCAGCAGCAATGACTCAGTCCCCTCCAAGGACCAAGTCAAGGAGATCCCTCCTGAACTTGCAACACTCTGCAGAGGCAGTCTGCGAAGCAAGGAATCCTTCCCTCCGACAGGTCACCAGGCCTTTCCCGAGACAGCAATACTTTATCACTCGCCTCCTGTTATGGGACCGATCCTCCCCTGGCTTCCTCTATGTCAGAGCTGTCACCCTCACGCGGGTTCCCCGGGACTCCTCTTCGGTTGTAGACCCAGTTAAAGGTACCGGGCCTACCTGGAACTCTGCAGCCTCGGGCCGAAGGTGCCCGAGACTCCTCGGTCAAGATTGAGCGCACCCCCCTCTAAGGGGCAGCTCCCTCCGGGCATGGGCCCTGGGTATCTCTCCCTGAACAATGGCGTCTGCCCCTTATATACCCTCTCCCAGCATGCACAGCAGGCCAGAACCGCCCACCAGCAGCAGCCGAGAGAGGACATCCAATACCCACTCCATCACCTGTGGTTCAACCCCGGGTATAAGTGATAGCACCACCTATACGCCTAAAGGGGAACTGCACAACAGATGACACAGCAGTAAGGCAGAGTCCAAATAATTAGAAGACCTGAGCCAACTATTGCTCTGGTCACCCCTAAATTTAGGTATAGCAGGGTTTGAATTTGGGGACCCGCTACATATAAAAAAAAAATAATCATACATAAGAGCTTTATTTTGGTGATATTTGATCACCACTGGGTTTTTTATCTTTTGTGATATGAATGGAAAAAAAAAAGACTTAACATTTTGGAACAATATTTTCTGTTATAAAAGAAACCCAAAATTTCTTAAAAAATTTGGGCCAAAATGTGTTCTGCTACATCTTTGATTTAAAAAATAAATCCCACGTGTATATTGATTGGTTTTGTGAAAGCTATAGTGTCTACAAACTATGGTACAGATGAAATTTGTATTACATTTTTTATACTAGTAATGGCGGTGATCAGCAACTTATAGTGGGCAGCGATCGTTAGTGCGGCAAACAATCTGACACTAAAGCTGAGGGGAACTGATTAACTGACACTGACATCCCCAGTGACACTAATACAGTGATCAGTGCTAAAAAATATACACTGTCCTAATGACACTGGTTGGGAGGGGATTAACATTTAGAGTGATCAAGGGGTTAAATGCGTGCCTAACAATGTTTAGCGTGTGTACTGTGTGCTCTTTTACTTAGCAATGTGCCGGTTTTTAATCCCTGCTCTGCAAAGAGAAGAAAAAACGGCACATCGCTGCTGTATGAAGAAAGTCCTGTGTTGTTTACCAACACATGAGTCTCTTCTGTCATTCTCTCAGCTGATCAGCGGGTCCTGGACTTAATATCAATGGCCGGGACCCACTGATTGGCTTGTGCTGCTGCAAATGACAGCATGGTCTTCTATGCGTGCATGCGCAAGTGTAACCGGATAAAAGACGCAATATAAAGGTGTTTTATGGGGCCTGTATGAGCCAAACTGTCGTAGTAAATTTACTGTGGTGGGTTGGCAAAGTGGTTATGAATGGCATTCAAAAACATGTTGAGGTTTTTGCAGTGATTGCCATGTGATTTGGGATCGTGGACAGAATTACGATTCCAAGTTGTCAAGTGTGAATGGAGCCTTATAATGTGCTGACCTGCCAAAGTCATGTATACCAATGTTCTCTGTACTGCTTTGAGCAGAGAAAAGTCTATAAGCTACAGCAGCCTCCAAGCTGCAGCCTGCATTTTATTAATGAGCCACAACATACAGTTTATAATGGGGTGTAACCTAGCCATTTCAGAATTTTAAAGAAAAGTGGATAGCAAAATCGATTTTCCATTTTAAATTGGCTATAAAGTCGCCACATGAAACAAACTATATTTCTGAAATTGCACCTTTCTCAACACCGTGAATACTTTCAAATTTCTACCCTACTAGTATTCCAATCATTTATATAAATTATATTTATTTTCAATTTCATTGCAGGCAGATTAACGAGAAGAAATTTTGAAAGGGCTTTACAGCAAAGTATGATGGATGGAGCAGGTGAAAAGCCATTTCCTTGCACTGGATGTGACAAATCCTTTACAGCAAAAATTTGTTTAATTAATCAAGTGAGGATTCACACAGGGGAAAAGCCATTTATGTGTTCAGAATGTGACAAGAGCTTCTCACGAAAGGGTCATCTTATTCAGCATCTGAGGATTCACACAGGAGAGAAGCCATACCATTGTTCTGAATGTGATCAAAAGTATTCACAACAAAATTCATTGACTTTACACAAGATGATTCACACAGGAGAGAAGCCGTATCAGTGTACTGAATGTGATAAATATTTCAACAACAAAGCAAACCTCACAAAACATCTGAGGATTCACACAGGAGAGAAGCCTTTCAGATGTTTAGAATGTAACAAGTGCTTTTCAGAAATATCCAGTCTTTATATACATCAGAGGATTCACACAGGAGAGAAGCCTTTCAGATGTTCAGAATGTAACAAGTGCTTCTCAATAATATCCAGTCTTTCTAGACATCAGAGGATTCACACTGGAGAGAAGCCTTTCAGATGTTCAGAATGTAATAAATGTTTTAGAAACAAATCCAACCTGTATGATCACCAGAGGATCCACACGGGAGAGAAGCCATTTAGATGTTCAAAATGTGCAAAGTGCTTCTCACAAAAATCAAATCTGACTCAACACCTGAAAAGACATACATAGGGAAGTCATTTAGATGTTCAGAAAGTGCTTAATACAAAAAGAAAAAATGTTCTTGTGATCAGAAGACTTACAGGAAAGAGGCTTTGTCCTTGTTCTTAACCACTTGACCTCTGGAAGATTTACCCCTCCCCCTTCATGACCAGGCCATTTTTTTTTTCAATATGGCACTGCGTTACTTTAACTTACAATTTGTGCTTTTTGTGTGACGCTGTACCAAAAAAAAAAAAATTTCCTTTTTTTCTCACAAATAGAGATTTCTATGGTTTTTATTTTTGCACTACAAACAAACACAGACCGACAATTTTGAAAAAAGAAAATAATATATTTCACTTTTTGCCAAAAAAACATATCTAATAAGAAAAAATGAAAAAAAAAATGTCATTCAAATTCCAATAAGCGTTTATTGATTGGTTAATGCAAAAGTTAAAGCATCTGCAAACTATGGGATGTTATTTACATTATTTGTTTTTTGTTTTTTTTTGTTTTGTTTTTAGTTTTTCCTTTTTAATAGTAATAAGCGATCAGTGATTTATAATAGGACTGTTATATTGCGGCAGGCAGTCGTGAACTTTTTGACACTTTTTGGGGACCAATGTCACTAATACAGTGATCAGTGCTAAAAATATGCACTGTCACTGTACTAATGACACTGGCTGGGAATGGGTTAAACATCAGGGGTGATCAAAGCCAGTGTTTGTGCACAGTGTGGAAGGTGCTTTTACTAGGTAAAGGCATGGATTCATGTTCCTGCTTTACAGGAACACAGGATCAATGTCTTCTGTACAGACAGAACAGCAATCTGCCTTGTTTACATAACCAGATCACCGTTCTGGCTCTCTGCCTAATGATCGTCAGGTGCTGGTGAACATCGATTACGTGGTACCCGCAGATCAGCTTCCGCTGTGTCTACTCACAGCAGCGAGTCACTGGTGGCGGGTATGCACACCCCAGACCCAGAAGTGTTGGATCTCGTACCTAGAACGTGATATGGTGCAGCAGTGCAACCTTGCTGCCGTATATCTATGTTATACTGGCAGCAAGTGGTATAAAACGAAAATGTTTTACAATCAAGGAAAATAGAGCAATAAAACTCACACGTAAGAAAAGGGAACTAAATGTTCCAAATGTTATCAATGCTTTAGACCAGTGGTTCTCAACCTGGGGGTCGGGACCCCCTTGGGGGTCGAATTATGATTTTCCAGTGGTCACCGAATCCTGGGCTGTTCCTGAAGCTCGCACCGCTCTCCCAGCCTCGTTGCGGCTGGCCAGCAGGGATGTCCCTGGAGCCTGTGGCCACCCAGCTGGGCTTTTTCTGGAGCCCGCGGCCGCTCCCACTCAGTCTCTTTGCAGCCACCCATTCAGTTCACGGCATGGCTGGGGGACAGAGACTAGAGGTCAGCTGACTGGTGAGGAATGGGAAGTGGGAGGTGCTGGAGGAGACCCTATCTCCTGATTTTGGCATAGGTGTCACTGCTACGAGACACAACAAAATCAGAAACACAGTGAGTAACACTATCTGTGATTATAGTTGCCATTAAAAATCCCCACTACAGTTCTCAGATCAGCAGATGACCTTGATCAAGAGCACCTAAGTTGGCTGATCAGAACTCCCCCCAGCACTGCCACTGATCCCATTTCCCCCACCAAGGAGTAAGAGAAGGAATAAAAATAAAGAATACATGGAAGGGAGAGGAAAAGAGGGGGAGGATCAGAGAGAAAGGATAAAAAAAGACGGCTATAAAGAGGAATGGGGGGGGGGACAAGAAATTAGGATAGAGAGAGATACAAGGGAAAGAAAGGAGAACAAAGAAAAAGAGTGCTGCATCCTAAAATGTACCATCAGGGGTTTTGATACGGTATGAGTGGAAGGGACTCAGGGAGCGCTAAATGTCTGTGGGTTAAGAGCGCAAATTACTTGTCTTGCCTTGGGTGTGACAACCCACGCTACGAAAATAATTTTACTGTTAGACGTCCCCACAACTTGGGAAATTTTATCAAGGGGTCACGGCACAAGAAAGGTTGAGAACCACTGCTTTAGACAGCAAACACATCTGATTCAACACAAAAGAGTTCATCAGAGCCACTGTGAAAATAAACTGTAGTTACTGTATATTATGAATAAACATTTGGGTAACCGATGTAATGATTTAAGTAAATATGTTGAATGTGGGAAATGTATACTGAAAGATTATTTAAGTTTTTCACTGCAAAGTATGCGTCCCTCTCCAAGATGGTTGAGAATGTAATTGTCATGACAATCCAAAAGTGACTTTACTTAAATGTATCTGCCAGCTTTGGGTTAATATCGGGCAAAATCATTGATAAATATGCACCTAAAATAAAAACCGTCAATAGTCCTTGAATTTATGTTTCAAAAAGTTGAATTTCAAACTAAGGTCTCATTCACATGGGACCAGAACACGGTGAATCAGCTGTTTGATTATGCAGACAGCTGTTTTTGGAGCTGCCGGCTGCTGCATGCAGGCAGCCCATGTAAGTCTATGGAGGAGAAGCAGCTGTACAAACACAGCCACTCCTCCTAATATAACAGGTAGGGATGAGCCAAACTGGTCCTGGGTTTGGTTCAAGCAGTGTTTTGATGCTGAACCTGAACCCCACTGAAATCAATTCGTTGAATCAGATAAATCAAAAATGCCCATTTTCTTGGCTAACTTGGCAAAAGGTTGTAAAAAAAAAAAAAGTAGCATGGAGGAGGTCACTGCCCTTGGGAATATGTACCAGTACAAAAACAAAATTAAAGAATTACATTTGCAGGGGCAGTGATTTTTTTTTTCTTCTTACATTTTTTAAGCACTTTCCAAAAAAAAAATGGTTTTAAATTCCAGCAAATGAAATCTCCCTTCTGGCTTCTATTTAACCACTTCAATCCAGGGCATTTTCACCCCCTTCCTGCCCAGGCCAATTTTCAGCTTTCAGTGCTGTAACATTTTGAATGACAATTGCGCGGTCATGCAACACTGTACCCATATGAAATTTTGATAATTTTTTTCCCCCACAAATAGAGCTTTCTTTTGGTGGTATTTGAACACCTCTGCGGGTTTTATTTTTTGCGCTATAAACAAAAAAAGAGCGTCAATTTAGAAAAAAAAAAAATTTTTTTACTTTTTTGCTATAACAAATATCCCATTTAACCACTTAACGACCGCCTCCAGTAGATATACGTCGGCAGAATAGCATGGACAGGCACATACACATACCTGTACGCCCCCTTTAACAACCCGACGTGGGGGTCGCGCGCACGCCGGCGGCGGCGCACTCGTGACCCCTCTACCTTCCCCATGAGTCGGACCGCGGGTCCCGTGGACTCGATTGCCGCAGGGATCCCAGAGATCGTCTCACGGAGGGATGGAGCGGGGAGATGTTAGTGTAAACCCAACATCTCCCCGCTCCCCTACTGACACTGTCAGCGATCTCCGCTCTGTGTAATCAGAGCGGAGATCGGTGATGTGTCACTCGTAGCCACGCCCCCTAACAGTAGTAATCACTCCCTTAGGCACACCTAACCCCTTCAGCGCCCCTAGTGGTTAACCCCTTCACTGCCAGTGTCATTTGTACAGTAACCAGTGCATTTTTATAGCGCTGATCGCTGTAAAAATGACAAAGTTCCCAAAAATGTGTCAAAATTGTACGATGTGTCCGCCATAATGTCGCAGTCACGAAAAAAATCGCTGATCGCCACCATTACTAGTAAAAAAAAAAATTAATAAAAATGCCATAAAACTATCCTCTATTTTGTAAACGCTATAACTTTTGCGCAAACCAATCAATAAACGGCGATTGCGATTTTTTTTTACCAAAAATATGTAGAAGAATACGTATCGGCCTAAACTGAGGAAAAAAAATGTTTTTTATATATATTTTTTGGGGATATTTATTATAGCAAAAAGTAAAAAATATTGTTTTTTTTTTCAAAATTGACGCTCTATTTTTGTTTATAGCGCAAAAAATTTAAACCGCAGAGGTGATTAAATAGCACCAAAAGAAAGCTCTATTTGTGGGAAAAAAAGGACGTCAATTTTGTTTGGGAGCCACGTCGCACGTGCAATTGTCAGTTAAAGCGACGCAGAGCCGAATCGCAAAAAGGGGCTTGGTCTTTATGCTGCATATTGGTCCGGGGCATAAGTGGTTAAAAAAAATAAAAAATTTCTTCCTCATTTTAGGCCAATATGTATTCTACTTCATATTTTTGGTAAAAAAAAATCGCAATAAGCGTATATTGGTTTGCGCAAAAGTTATAGCCCCTCCAAAATAGGGGATAGATTTATGACATGTTTGTTTTTTTTACTAGTAGTGGCGGCGATCTGCGATTTTTATCATGACTGTGACATTGCAGCAGACATATCGGACACCTTTGACACTATTTTGGGACCATACAGCGATCAGTGCTATAAAAATGCACTTATTACTGTATAAATGTCACTGGCAGGGAAGGGGTTAACACTAGGGGGCGATCAAGGGGTTAATAGTGTTACCTAGGGAGTGATTCTAACTGTAGGGGGAGGGGACTCACAAGGGGATGAGACCGATCGGTGTTCCTCTGTACTGGGAACACACCATCGGTCTCTTCTCATTTGACAGGTCTTGGATCTGTGTGTTTACACACACAGATCCACGTCCCTGCTGTGTGACAGGCAATAGCGGGTGCCCGGCGGACATCGCGGCCGCCGGGCACTCGCATCGGCTCCAGAATAACGTGGCGCGTGTGCGCCCCCTAGAGGCCCGGGAAGCCAAAGACGTCATATGACGGCGGCCCGTAGGTTCAGAGGGTTCCTGCCATCGTCATATGACTATACCTTAGAAGGTTCCCCCAGAGAGTTATTAACGTAAAAGGAAAACTCCATGTTAATAAAAATGAATGCAATGCAACATTTAGTGATGATGAAATCATTGAATCCCTTTCAACATAATATAATCTAAATGTTTGACTCATCAAACTGGTCTACACTGTTTGCAGATATTAAAACTGAACACACTCCTGCCATTCTTTCTACAATGGAAATCAAATACTTTTTAGAAAGTTCTACCCCATATGGCTGCAGATGTTCCCACCACTGCATTGTACTTGTAGGCTGCTTTGGTTTTACAATTCAGTTCATCCCAATTCGGCTTGACGGGGTGTAAGTCTGGAGACAGTACTGATCATTTCATGATTTGAAGCCTACTCTCATCTCCTTTTTTCTAAGGTAGTTCGGAAATAGCTTGGTAGTATATTTTGGGTCATTGTCTTGCTGTAGAATTAACCTCTGGCCACCTAGGTAAAGATCAAAGGGTATTTCACAGGGACTGCGCAATTCTTTTTTAGG